>OX243958.1:6302500-8702500 GCA_945859745.1 Synanthedon formicaeformis
TATCAGAAGAGCTCAGTATCTTTATTCCGATAAAATGGTTTCTATAATTATGATGTTTGATGGTTAAAGATTAATTACTGAAAATAAACGTAATTGCCTGTGAAATTTCGTCATAATAGGCGTTTTGGAGGTGGTCTTATCAGGCGTATAGTTTTCGACTGAGTGAAGATAGCGTACCTATAATATTTATTATGTATACTTAACTAAGTAGATAAACTTTAAAACAACTTAAAAATCAACAACTTTTTTTAACAACTTTAAAAAATAAATCTTAGAAAAAAAAAGCGTCGTATACAGAGACAGTACTGAAAGTTTAGCATAGGTACCTAAGTATCTTATGTAATTATTGTTTTCCAAAATTCTCTACTTTATAATTCATATACATTTGCCCGGCGTATGAAAATTTATGGGAGTAAAATCAAAATTGTCACACGGTATGCGAGTTATGCGACGCGTTAGTTTTAATTTTAAAATATCTCTGAAGTTTCAGATATCTACCATTATCTCTGCCATCTACCAATATCTCTGAAACTGGAATATGTAACGTAATAATACATCCTTGCGAAAACTAGATGGCGCCGGTAATCATTCGGACAGAGATGGTGCTGATATTAATTCAATAAGATAAAGTTTTTATATTTTTTATCATTATTTTATAATCGTTCGTAAACTCCAGTCTAGTCGTGCGTCGGAGCTGACACCACACACACTTTTTAGTCATTCTGTCAAACCATTTTTCAAAACAGCATTGAGGACCATTCATTTGATGACATGTTTTCTATATGCTGATTGAAAGTTATCACAGCCTCTACTGGCGAAGATCAACTTAGTCCATGTCTTCGTGAGAAGAAAGTCTTTAGTCTAGATTAAAAAGTGGCAATTCTGGAGTGTACCGTCCGGCAATAGCAATACTAGAGTGGATAGAAAGAAAGAAATTTATTTCAGAAAAAACAACTTAAGTTTTAACATTATTCTGTCCCCCACACGCGTCAGTGACTTATATATTACTACCTTAAAAATCTTATCTTATCTTAATTATCTTATCTTAATCGATGATGCAATCATCGCGTTGATAAAAAAGGGACGACCATGCTGGACCGTGCAGTCAAATAGTGATTCTTCTAAGTTGACCAGAATGGTGCCTGTATAGCAAGTAAAGGCCGGTTTCAGTTCAGGTCAGTCCTGACGATGCGCACGACCAACTGCGGTAGCAATACGCGTGCGTACGGTCAGGCGAGCTCTGTAACGACTTGTGAATTTCCATACAAATGACAAGCGCAAGCGCGACCGACCGTACGCACCGACCGTCAGGTGAGCGTGACCGTTGGTTCTACACCCCAATGCTACTACAGCGTCCTCTATTTAATGGTGTCTGACCGACACTATTTTATGTATGAAATACGTTAGTATCTATACTATTATCGCTGTAGCATGGTGCGGGAGACAGTTGTCAGTGTTACGTTGGCAACTGTCATTACTACGTGACTAGAGATGAGACGTTATGCAATTCATTTTTATCGCTATCGATACTCTTAGCATAAATCTCTTTGTTATTAAATTATTTTAAAAAGAAAATTTGTTTGATGTGATATTAAGCTCCATGACATGGCACTGCTCTGACCATAGCAATATATATGTTAATTGTAGTGTCATAACATGTCAAATTTTCAATCTATTTCTGTTTATCTGTCGTATTATTATGTATGTACAATTTTTATGTTGAATAAAAGCTAAATCATGTAGGTTTTGCTGTGTTATTACTTTGTTGTTTGTTCTATTTGTGGTTATTACCATGCCTAAGCATACGAAAAAAACTTACATCTAATAAATGATTTATTATTATTATTATATACGTTTTTTGTTATGAAAATGTCTAAATGTACCCCCCATATTAATTTTGAGAAATCGCTCATTGCTGTATGTACCTCTTAGACAAATTATATGAAAAACACATTCATGTCTCGTTCATGTAGACTATTTAATGAAATTTTATTAGAGGATATAGATGTTGACCTGTTCCACAGTTCCATAGTTAAAACAAAAAATTATATAGCCAATAAATTTTTCAATGACCCATTTTAACATTTATTATCGTTAGCCTTTAACACTATTACTAGTGTTACTATACTATTACTATACTACTTTAAACTTGTTACTAGACTATATAGTTTGCTATCTATAAGTGGAATTTTTTTATTAGGTTTAAGATATTTACTCACCACTGTTATTATAGCTGTAAATTTCCCTACAATAAAATAAATAAATAAAAATATCGACTATCCATCGTAGCAGTACATCCCATCACTAAATACATCTTTGGCGTTACGTTATACGCTTAATTTTATTTTATTTGTAGACTAGAACATTCTGATTGGTTTTAATTTAATTTACTACTACAGTTATTAATGATTTAATGTATTACGAATGTGGTGCAGGTGAAATACAAAGTCATAATTGTAAATCGCGGCAACTTTCAAGTGTGAAACCTCCTTGGTTGGTTGGTCCTTTGAGTGAAACGAAATGGTCGTAACTGTCTCACGCACCATGCTACAGCGAAAATAGTATAAAGTACTATATACTATTTAGTTTGTGTATGGTTTGTGTGTATGGAGTGGATCCTCCTCATGTCCTCTCCTCTAACTAGTTGTCAATTCAATAACAGAACACTATATTATACTCATAACATAACCTCCTTATGAGTATATAATGTTCTGTGATAACTGTCAAAATACCATATTCTTCTGTAGTTTAGCGTGATGTGTATATTTTTTTATAGAACAGCAGTGGGTCTAGCACGAGTTTATAATGACCGCAGATACTAGCGAGAGCTTAAAAAGTTTATATGGAAAATTGTCAATTTGACATTGACAATTGACAATTTTCCATATAATTTTTTTTGGAAGTATGGTCATATTGGTCATCATAAATTCATGCTAGACCCACAAAAATTAATACGTATCAATTGTACAGCTCATAGAATAGTTTACATTTTATAAGTAATAATTAAAAAATTAAATTTTATACGATTTCCACATAACATGAAGTCATTATCTTAATAATGTGTAAAAGTGTAACTAAAATGTTTTACATTTAAGTGAAAATAATTCGTATTAATATTTTCTAACTTTTACTATGAGGGCCACCGGCTTTACATTCCTCTTGTTTGCTTTTTCATATGTTAATTTAAGTTTTACAAATGATAGTAAACCTCAAAAAGAGAAAAAATCTAAATCTGTTACTACATTTGTTAGTGCTAAATGGGAGACTACGCCTATTGTATTAGAACTCGCCGAGTATCTCTCTGGCGAAAATACCGATTTGTTCTGGTCATTTGTTGAAGGAATTAACTCTTTAAAGACGAATTTAGAGACATTAGGTATGTATTTGTTTACGTTCTATAACCCAGATATGTAATTTGAGTTGAATTTAAATCCACAGAAGTATTTACAGTCAAATTATATTTTCATTGTTTAACCTTATATGAGTTACTTTCAGAAACTGATAAAGAAATATATGATGCATGCATTGGTGTTGCTACAACATTGTTGGCTCCTGCACAGCTGCGTATGGCCAAACTTGCCCTTTCTATGCACATAGCATCACCGACTGTACGTATGTTTGATGAAATCGCCACACAAAATGGTGCAAAGGAGGTTGAATGTGACACCTTTGTTGCTATTGCTTCAAGAAATATCTGTGATAATGACATTTTGAGAAATACTCTCCAATCATACAATAAATATGATCCAGTAAGTATTTCAAATATATTTTGCTAGTATAGCATTTTACTTTTGAACATTGTTTTTATACTATTCTTATACACTTTAAAAAACACATTAAAAAAACATGTAAATTTTGATAAAATTACAATAAATTGTGACCTGTTTATTGTAATTTTATTTGTATTGTTTTTATATTTTCATATCTATTACTTGTCTAAATCTACCATGATATATTATGTAATCCTTACTAATATTATAAATGTGAGTTTGTTTGTTTATTATGCTTTCATGCAAAGAACTACTGAACCGATCACCATGAAATTTTGCATACATGTTGTCTGGAACACCAGAAAGGACATAGGGTACCTTTCATCCAGAACACAGGTGAATTTGCGGGCACCAGCTAGTACAAATATAAGAAAAAATATTATATGATGATGATAAATTTATAATAACAAGTCTAAAATCAATTGTAAATAATCTATTAAATATTGAAAATTATTTTATGTTCTCATATGAAATCATTTATTATTTATACACAGAACAACATAACCCATTGGATGATGCTAGATTCTGAAGAAAATCTTGCTCCATTTAAAGGAGGTCCAAAATGTACAAATGTTTGAGAGTTAACTTTGTTACAATCATTAATTTCATCTCATGTATTCTATTTTAACGATACTTAAAAATAATTCTACTTAAATACTAAATTGTAAAATTGTTACAGACAGAACACAAATTAGAAACATACCTCTTGGATCATTCATATCCGAGCAATGATAACAAGAGTTTAACTGCAATATTGTATGGAGAGCTTGGTACTGCAGATTTTACTGCCAAACATAAGATACTTGCACCATATGCAGACAAAGGCGCAATTAATTATGTTGTAAGGTGGAATGTGAAGGTATGTACTATGAATGTCATTTAAAAATTATTATTTTTCTATAAGATATGTTCACACACTTTGTTAAGTATTGGGTACCTTAGCTAATATAGTTACTTATAAGGGCCTTTTGATGGTGACAACACATTACAATTATAGTGCCTAAAATGTTTTTATTTAAAGTAAATCCACAGGTATTGCAAGTGTGCTGCTGACTACGGTAGGATTAAGGATTGAAAGATAAGGGGGTTAGGATCACTCACCGAAACACAACAGCTTTTCTGTAAGGGTTACCAAAATGACTGCATAATGCAGTGTGGGCACACTAATAAGTTTAGTAGTTTAAAACTATTAATCAGAATTTGATAAATGTTGGACACACAGTGCTAAGCTTGGTTCAAAAATGTTTGCTAACAATATAATTAAATTCTTTAAGCCTCGTGGTAAACCAAAGCTACGACTTTCTGGTTATGGTGTGGAACTGCAACTGAAGAGCACAGAATATAAGAGCCAGGATGACACTACACCAAAGGAAAGCGAGCAGGGCGATTCAAGCCCTAATTCGGAAGAAGAAGACGAAAATGATCCACAAAATCAAATTGACGGATTCAATTTCGGGAAACTAAAGTGAGTTACAGCTAAAATAAAATGAAATATTACAGTTACTATCATAATAGAAAAACTTCTTGGACTCTTTTGAACAGGCGTCTTTTGTCATTACTCATTTAGATAGTTTAATATTTATTTCAGATTCATTAAGATATACATGTATTATGATTTTTGTGTACAGAAATATGTTCCCTGCTCTACGCACACCATTAGAGCGATTCCGACGTCACCTCTCCGAGTCTAGTGAAGAGATAGCCCCTCTGAAAGTGTGGCAGATGCAAGCATTGAGCATGCAAGCGGCTGCAGCGGTCGCTGACGCACACAATGCGGGCGGCGATGAAGCGCTTAAAGTGCTAACTTCTATAGCGCAGAATTTCCCCATGCAGGTAACAGAGTACACCAACTTCACTAGTCTACTTAAGTCTGTCTATTCAATAACTTGAAAATTCAAAAACCGTTTAAGTTCGGCTGTTACCTTAAGGGCACCCTGTACGAGCGAGTGAAGTCAGTAATAGATATTTAGAAGAATTTGTTGTCTCAAATTGAATCTGACTGAACATTTCAATTGGACATAGAACATTCTGCATCCAGAAGAATCCTGCTATACATCGCATATAGTTCTATTCATTCATTTTTTTTATTTATAAAAAAAGAAATGCTTGTCAACAATGTGTTGTCATCGTGATTTTTAAATAAATGTTTTATTTGCAGTAACAATAGAAAAGTTAAAAAATTGATTTCTTTTCAGACAAAATCTTTAATCCACGTGAACGTGCCGCGATCATTTAGAGAAGAAGTACTTTATAATCAGGATGTGTGGGTTTCATCTCTTGGTCTGCGACCCGCTGAGCCCCTCTTGCTTGTGTCTGGCGCTCAATACGACGCTGAGGAGGTTGATGTGTTGGCATTACTGGCTGCTCTCAAAGAGGATATCGGACCGATGAATACGCTTCACGCCTTAGGTAACATTTCGTCGTCGTCTCTCTTTTCCTTTTTTCCTAATTTAAATACAATAATTATTTTATAGAGTCCTGGCTTATTGTACTTATGAAATTTCAGGTTTCTCTCAAAAACTAATAAACAAACTTATGTCACTGGAACTGGGTGAAACGTACACTTGGGAGGAGTACGGGTTAGATATAAGGGATTCGTCCATAACGTGGTTGAATGATCTCGAGACCGACGATAGATATCAACGGTGGCCCTCATCGTACATGGAACTGTTGAGACCAACATATCCCGGCATGCTCAGGAATCTAAGGAGAAACATCTACAACTATGTGAGTAGTCATATTTTATTATTCAGACGAGAAAAACAAATACGAGATGGATGTTTGTTACTCTTTCACGCGAAAACGACTGAACGAATTTGGATGAAATTTTTCACTCACCTGGATGTTTGGTTCCGAAGGGATCGTAACATCCGGATTTCATCGGAAATATGTGATCTGCTATTGGCTACCGACGTTCGGCACTGATGTTGCATCGGATAGTGTGAAAACGCTCTATGACGTATCAAATTTTCTTTTTTGGTAGGTGATCGTTATCGACCCGACAAGCAAGACGTCTGGTCCGCCACTGCGGTTGGGCGAGTCGCTACTGAAACATGCGACGCCGGTGCGCGTCGGACTGGTGTTGGCGCCATCGTCTCCCGCGCCCGTTGCCGCCGCCGTACGCGCCGCCTTCAACTACATAGCGCAGGAGAGGAACTCCAACAAGGAGGCCTTCTACTTCCTCTCTCAGGTAATCTTGATTTGATCGCGTTTTTTAATCCCACAGCCATACTGGGCTGTATTCCTGCACTCATTCGGCCAAGGCTAATTTTGCTGTAACCGTCGTTATAGCACTCCATTCGAGTATAAATTGGTCCGGACAAGATTTAATCATACCCTTCCGGGTGACCTAATTATACAGATAATAAATTCCAAAATGACAAACGTTTAACTTAATTGAGTTTACAGCTTTTAGGTTCAGCTACGGACGAAGAGAAAGAGATAAATTTAGAAGATGTGAAAAAGGCCCTGAAGAAATATGTTAGCTCTGGCACGAAAGTAGATGAAATCATATCTGAAGATTCCGAGTATAACTTCGGCCATCAACTGGCAGAGGAGTTTGTGTCCAAGATTGGAACAGACAAATATCCACAGGTAATTACATCAGAAAAAGATTAAAAGATATAGTTGGATATTTTTAAAAAAAAAATCAATGAGCCAAAAATAAATCAACCTTTCTAAGTTTTAATTTTTAGCAATAAAAGTTATTTAAACATTTTTATGTAAAACTAAATTCTCTACAATGTTGATTTGAAACTTACCATATTTGTATGATTTGAGTTTTTTTTTTTCCACCCCTTCTACAAATTAGATTCTAAAGTCTCTGTCACCCATATATATTATATCACAAATTCCCCTTAGTATCTCAAATTTTGATTTGTTAGTAAATTTTCCTGGATTATTTTGCACGTACACAAGGTATTGGTGAACGGCGTGCCGTTGTGGGAAGAGGCCGGAGCCGGTGTGACGTCATCAGTTGAGAGTTTGGAAGAGGCGCTCGTAGCGGCCATCTCACGGCACACAGGGCGTCTCCAGCGCGCCGTGTTCCGCGGGGAGATTTCCGATAGCGATGACGCGCTGGACTACCTCATGAAACAGCCACACATAGTACCCAGGTACTTGACCGGCAGCCTTATTATCTAAATGCCTCTACTGAGCGACAGGCTAAAAATTTGTGCAATATCACACTAAATCGTTTTACGCATACCACACTAGTGTTATGAGCTACGTGATACCAAAAACACGATTTAGTGTTATATTGCACAAATTTTTCGCCTGTCGCTCAGCAGAGGCATTTAGATAATAAGCCTGTCGGTTTTACGCTGA
Source organism: Synanthedon formicaeformis (assembly GCA_945859745.1). Lineage (NCBI taxonomy): Eukaryota > Metazoa > Arthropoda > Insecta > Lepidoptera > Sesiidae > Synanthedon > Synanthedon formicaeformis. The sequence goes on from OX243958.1 coordinate 6,310,597, forward strand.
TGCTTGCAGTGAATTTTTCTTCAAGACAGTTAAAGACTTAAGTACAGACTTAGTTTTACAGAACTCAGTTTATCGTTATTAACAGTAACAGCTTCAAAGAGTCTGCTCTAGAAATAATACCAAATACATTGCACCATTTTGTTTTCTATGATAAAAATAGTTATGCAATTTTTGTAAAACATTTTTAATAGATTAAATCGCCGTGTACTTGCATCAGAAGGAACACAATACTTAGATCTGTCTGGTGTAGCGGCTTCCTCTGAACTTTTCACCGAGGATAAAGTACACCGGCTTCTTCATCTTACTGGTAAGCCTTTCGATAATTTCATCTGATTAGACCTATTGCAACTAAGACTTTGTAATTACTAAATGTTCGTACTTTTTAGGTCGTGACGCACTCGCTACTGCTTTGCCTCTTCTGAAATACTTTACGAAATCTGGTAAATCTGAGAAGATAATGCAAACTGTATGGATTTGTGGCGATCTTAATGACAAAGAAACTAGAGACCTCCTGAAGAACGCTCTCACGTTTATGGTAAGAGAAATTCCTTAAAGGGTGTTCTTTTCGGATTGTTTACTCACAATGATTTGTTTTCTTTTTTAGAAAGAGTCCGGTGGCGTTCGAGTGGCATTTATACCTAATGTTGACGGCAATAGTGCAGATCAATCTTTGAACAAAGTAGTTTTGGGCGCACTCATCTCGCTTGAACCAGCACAAGCCACTAAATACGTACTAGAATTGCTCGCAGACGAAGGGTGCCACGAGAGACAAGACTGCCACATCTTGGTTAGTAAATCCAGTGCATATGTTTTGAGTTTTTATTACTGAAATTTGTAGTGACCTCGGTAAATTAAATATTTACACGAATCAACACCAAATAACTATAAGTTACCACATGTAACGTGACGGATAAGTTCCTTCTGTATTAGCCCTAATTAATATTAATTAACACCATTCTATAAACAATGTTACAGCCGGAGTTAGTGCCGACACTGAACAAGTACGAGTGGGTAGTGAAAGCGGCTCGCGTGGTGTGCGCACGCTCACTGCGTCTGCGCGCCGGACAACGCGCAGTCGTACACAACGCTCGACTCATCGGCCCATTGGACCAGCACGAACCATTTACACTCGACGATTTCCTGCTACTTGAGAGGTAACAATCAGTTATGCATATTCGCCAGTCAAACGTGAGCAGGTTCATTGTGAACACAAACTGAACATGCAATCTGTGTAAGGCATTTGTCCCTGTCGTATTCACTTCAAATGACACAGACAAGTAATGGACGAAATACACGATCTGTCAATCGCGTCAAATTGACTGACGTGAAGCTAAAATTTGATCGTGTATGGCTTGATGTCACACACTGGATTTCAAATCGCGCCGTTGCGTCGCGTCAGTTCATCGCGCCAACTGATCGTGAGTATAGAAACCAAGGAGGATAGAATACATTTTCTATCCTCCTTGATAGAAACACTACGCCGTGGCATCTTGCCGCACTTCCGATTCAGAGCTCATGTCAACGTCACTCGGCCCGGTTAAACGCATAAATGACAGAAAATTGGACTGACCATGTGTGGGCACAATGTTTGGCGTGGCTCCATTTGATTTAAGTCGTTTGGAGCCACGTCAAATGATAGATCGTGTATTTCGTCCATAACGCTCTCGACGTTATAAAAGAATCATAGACTTATGAGTAGCATAAGTGCATATCCGTACGCACTTATGCTACTCATAAGTCTATGCTCTCGCTCAGTTTATGTGCACTGAACTAGTCTAATGGGGGTTGAAGTTCATTGTAACTGAAAATGGTCTGTCAAAGTTAAAAGGCTCCAGCCGCTTGAAGTTAACGGATAACGTTGGAATATGGAAATTATAAATATGGGAGCTTCTTATGCTGCCGTGCTCATTATTTATCTGAAATGATATATATACTAAACCGTACAGTTACTTGTGTTGTGTATAACAGTGTTAGTCCAGTGTAAATCTCGGTCGAGCCTCGTATCCCTCAGCGCTTATTAGATTGCATACATGTATTGGAAATAATGCCTAGAACATTAGCAATCTTCGAAAACATGAGAATTGTCAGTAAATTAATATAGCTAATACATCCGCCCAAAGATTATTGGGACTGGGATTAAGTATCTATCAACTTACAGTGGGCAGGCATGACTTACTTGCTTTAATGAGGCATGCGTTAATTGGACTGTGTTTTATTAAATATTCTATAATAGACGTACTATTAAACTTTCAGGTTCAGTAATCAAATGTATGCTGATAAAATATCCGAAGTGTTCGACGGCAAACGCAAGTCGAGAGTAGATAATGACAGTTTAGACGATGGTGAGTAATTTTTAAAAATATATATATATGTATGTATAATTTGTCAGTAGTCTCTTAAGACCAACCAAACGATATAATGAACAAAAAACACCACGACTGCGTTTTTTACGTGAACAAGCACTGACTGAAAAGTCCTCCGCCCATACTTGTCAGGTCTTTTAATAACTAAAATTTGGGTAAACAGATGAAGACGAGGTGAGCAATTCGGTGGGACCGGACGAGCTGGTGTGCGTAGTGGCAGCGTTGGCGGCGAGGGGAGTGCGCACGCGCACCCCGCTGCCCTCCGACCTGCGCACCGAACACTCGGTCCTCGATCTGCCACCGATACACGACAACGAGGCCGCCGTAGAGGTCTGTATAGTCAAGTGTATACGTCTACACCAGGGTGTTGTGGAATTTTATGAATTTCGCATTCGTATTCATGTTTTTTTATTATTTATGATATAGTTATTGTAGCAGTGTATTCATTGTACACATTGTAAATATAAGTTAAATATGATGCTCGTTAAATATTAATTCATTTATATTCACATTATTATTATATTTAATTTGATTTAGGACACATTCGTCAGATTCCATTTTCGTCAGATCATTTTTATTTTTTCCGAATAGCTCAGAATTTTGAAACCAATAGTGACGAAACCGCAATTAGGTAATTCCACATTTGACAGATTCCACTTTCGTCAGAATGGTTTCCATAATATTACTAATAATTTCGCATACATAAGAGCTATGTGAATTATTATAATAATCGTATTTGTATATTGGAATAGATAGTGGCAGTTGTGGACCCAGCTTCGAGCGCGGCGCAGCGTCTTGGACCACTGTTGCTGGTGCTGCGGCACGTGGTCAACTGTCGGCTGCGTCTGTTCCTCAATCCGCAAGACAAGAACTCCGACATGCCACTCAAGAGGTAACCCTTTTTAATACTGTGCAGCTAAACTGTGAGCAGGTTATGTGCCACCTCCCCCTGCTCACCCTTAGGTTACGTTCCCACCACACCGGGCTATGTTCCTGCACACCTTTGGCCAAGGCTAATTTTGCTCTAACCGCCCGTTCCAGCACTCAATTCGGGCAAGATCCATTTTCGCCTCCTGCACATCGTTCTGCATACCGCAAACTCATTTAAAAGATAAATATACACGTATATTTACATTGTGATTTCAGTGAGGCGGAAGGTAATTTTATTTTGGGATATATGTATGTTGACTACTTTCAAAGGCGGCAATTTGACTGAGAATTTTTGGTGAATGAAATAAGTCCATGTTGAGAGTTTTTGACATAAATGTTTTAAACACCTAAGAAATGTAGTCGCGGGCAATAGCTAAGCTAAAGTATAAATAAAACGTTTTTATTGAGTACAAAATGTCGCATTTGAAACTAATCAAATCGTATTATATTTATTTCATAGTGAAAAGCCATCTTTAACGTAGTTACTCTAAGGGAGTGTAACTGTTAATTTAGTATATAATGTTTCACAGCTTCTACCGGTACGTGCTGGAGCGCGAGCTTCAGTTCACGGAGTCGGGGGCTGTGCGGGGCGGGGCGGGCGCGCGCTTCTCGCGGCTGCCGCACGCGCCGCTGCTGTCGCTCGAGCTGCGCACTCCGTCCAACTGGCTCGTCGAGTGCGTGCACTCCGTCTACGACCTCGACAACATTAGGCTCGCCGACGTCGAGTCACTCGTACACAGGTATAACCCTACCTTCACCAGGCCACGAAGAACTAATATAGCCAAAAAAAATTCCTGTATAGTTTTTCACCTCTAACAATGTCTCATTTGAAAATGTTATTGCAAAATTTCGGAAACCCTGGTAAGAGTGTGCTGCCGCCAAACGGGAAGCGAACCTATGTCTCCTAGAGATAGACCGTTAAGGCAAGCACCCTATTTTTTAAACGTTAAGAAATCCTCACGGATACCCGGCAGTGTAGGGGGACGCTGCGAGGTTATGTCGAACTCTAGCGCGGCCGTAGATGGGCAGGAACGTTATGACACGACATTGATGCCTCGCCACGGCTAACCAGCGCCGGGAGGGCTACGCTCCCTATCAGAACCTGGGCGTACCCGAAAGTGGAGGTACGCCAAAGGCAAGCACCCTCCAACTCCAACCACTCATCCAACTGGCTGGTCTAAAACGATGAAATGGTTTTTGGTTTCAGTGAATTCGAGCTAGAATATTTGCTGCTGGAGGGTCACGCGTGGGACACGGCGCTGGGCACGCCTCCGCGCGGACTGCAGCTGGAGCTGGGCACGCGAGCCGCTCCGGACACCATGGACACGATCGTGATGGCCAACCTCGGCTACTTCCAGCTGAAAGCTAACCCCGGGGCCTGGACGCTGCGTCTGCGTCACGGTCGCTCGCGAGACATATACGACATAGTCGGGTATGACCACCACATACATTAACATTACATACATAGAATTGTTGGAGATAAATTAACGATTTAGGTCTTGATATAACATGTTTATTTAATATGCGAAGACACGAGAACACGGACACACCTTCGGGAAGCGAGGACATCCAGGTGTTGATGAGCTCGTTCCGCAGTCACGTGATCAAGTTGCGCGTCACCAAGAAGCCCGACAAACAGCACCTCGACTTGCTCGTCGAGAACGACGACAAAAACTCTGGAGGCATCTGGAACTCCATAGCGAGGTATGTACAATAAATGTTTTACCATAAGATATGTCAACTTTCTTTAAGTTTTCTAATAGTTATAGCACATAGTTTTGCTGAAGAAATACGTCTTGAAATTTGCTTCCATAGTGAGAGGCAATTCAGAAAAATTATGATGTATTCTTTGATTTAAAATGCACTTTGTGATTTAGGGCGTAGTCGCCAAGGTAACCAAAGTCAGCTTACATGCTGCATTTTCTCATGAGAAAATAAGTAAATGTTCTCACTAGAATTTAAAATAAAGATTTTTCTTTTCCAGTTCGTTTGGTGGCGGAGAGGAGGAAAGCGAGGATGAAACCATCAACGTGTTCTCTGTAGCGTCCGGACATCTGTACGAAAGGTTCCTGCGCATCATGATGCTCTCAGTCCTCAAAAACACCAAATCGCCAGTCAAGTTTTGGTTCCTCAAGAATTATCTTAGTCCTTCACTTATGGTAATAGTTTTACTCGACATGAAATTTTATAATGCGTCATCACATTGATTTTACACCAGTACTATTACAAACCTCGAAACCTCTTGAAAAAGATAATCCAAATAAGTTATTATGAGGAAACTACAAAGGTGTATGATTTTTTATGAGCAGAAATAACAATGTTCATTTTCCATCTTTAATCTTACACATAGCGCAATAACACATGTACCTCAATTTCGGTTTCTTATTTTAAAAAAAAAGAAAAAGATACACTTTAACCCTTTCCAAAAAAGGATACAATCAATCGGTAACATAGTACCTACACGCTTTTATTTGTATCTGTTTGAATTGAGAAACAATTTTATTAATTTTTATAAACCAATTGCATTCTCTGATCTAGTATTGGTTCTTATCGGCAGTTTTATTCTCTGAAATAAAATTACATTCACAACTTTCTTTATACAAACTTTGCAAGATAACACGTAGAGAATTGTGTTTTAATTCGAATTAATTAGTAGGTTTATCTCCGTTCGAGAGAAATTGATCTGTGTTGCTCTTACATCAGGACATCCTGCCGTACATGGCGCGGGAGTACGGGTTTTCATACTCGCTGGTGCAATACCAATGGCCGCGCTGGCTTCAGCGACAGCGTGACCGCCAAAGGACCATTTGGGGTTACAAGATTCTATTCCTCGACGTGCTCTTCCCGCTACACGTTAAGAAGATCATCTTCGTTGACGCCGATCAGGTGACTATACTTTTTAACGCCCGACGCAAAAATGGGGTGTTATAATTTGACATATGTGTGTCTGTGTATCTGTCTGTGTATTGTAGCTCCCAAACAAATACGAGTTACAATATTTCTGTGTACTGAAATAATTAAATTATTTCTATCATAATTGCGCAGAAATTGAAAATACACTTTGTGTTGTTTCACTTTTGTCAACTAATAAGCGTTACAGATATGAGGAGCCTTAAAATAAATTTCATTTGTGATTTTGTGTTGTAGATTGTTCGAGCTGATCTCAAAGAGTTGGTCGACTTGGACCTAGGAGGGGCACCGTATGGCTACACACCATTCTGTGACAGTAGACGAGAAATGGAAGGATTTCGGTAAATTATCCTATTTTATAATAGATCCCGGCAAACATCTTGGCACATTTTGAGCGTAGTGGGGACACGGTATGCGCAGGCACTGGCGAGCCAATCGCTTTAGTGCAATTCAACTGATGAACCCAATAGAAGATAACCACTGTGGGCCTATTCGACTTCTGAACCCAATCGGAGCAATCGCTGTTGGCCTAATTCAAATTGATTAACCCAATCGGAGCCACCACTGTGAGCCAATTCGACCTCTGAATCCAATCGGAACCGATCGCTGTGAGCCAATTCGGCTTCTGAACCCAATCGGGGCCAATAGCTGTGATCCAATTCGACTTCTGAACCCAATCGAGGCCAATCGCTGTGAGCCAATTCGACTTCTGAACCCAATCGGAGCCACTGTTGGCCCAATAAAAAATAAAAGTAAAAATATTACTCTAGTCGCGATGTGAGACTGTAGACTGTGTACTGTAGACAGGTAATGCAATAATATCATCATCGTCGTCATCTCAGTCAAACCGGTAACTTTGGTTCGACTACAGATCTCATTCTTGATTCGATCTCACAGTGTAACCCCGAGTAATAACCCTCTTCATAGCTCGTTGAGCAATAATGTATGTAAATAGTTTAAAGTGACATAAAGTGTGTGTTGTCAGGTTTTGGAAGCAGGGTTACTGGCGCAACCACTTGCAGGGGCGGCGCTACCACATCAGCGCTCTGTACGTTGTGGACTTGCGTCGCTTCCGCCGCATCGCGGCCGGCGACCGACTGCGCGGCCAGTACCAGGCCCTCAGCCAGGATCCCAACAGCCTCTCCAACCTGGGTACATATAATATAGTTATTTAGAACTAAAGACGTGCAGTTTCCAAAAATGTTCTGCGACTGCGACCTTGTGACCAGGGGACCACAGTAGCCTGTCGACCCCTAGCGTTAATATTATATCTTTTCTGGAAAAAGAGAGTACAGATCTACTCAATTTTTACACATTTTTTTAAAATGTATTTCCAGATCAAGATTTGCCAAACAACATGATCCATCAGGTAGCGATAAAATCGCTTCCCCAAGAGTGGTTGTGGTGCGAGACATGGTGCGATGACGACTCCAAGAAATACGCCAAAACCATAGATCTGGTAAGTAACGTGAATATTAATTATAATTAAGCGGGCGGCCCTCGCCATGACAATGATATAATTATGATTAATAAATAAATACTTCGACATTCGACTTCACGGAGCACAGATGTTTTCATACGTTACGGTGTTAAGTAGTATCCACAATGTGGCGAGTGTTTTGTTGCAGTGCAACAACCCGTTGACGAAAGAGGCGAAGTTGTCGGCGGCGATGCGCATAGTGCCCGAATGGAAGCGCTACGATGAAGAGATTCGCGCGTTGCAGGCGCGCGTCCGCCAGGGGCTCTACCAAGCCTCCGACCACGACCAGGTAAATAATACACGCTACTTCAATACTCTCACTTCACCCCACTTTTAACTAAATATTAAAAGAATAACTCTGGACCATACTGTATCCATACATCATTCAGTCTCACAAAGAACACCGGCTTGCATATACATACTGCTGATACAAAAGCATTTGTAATTTTTTCAACAGTATGGGGAAATGACCACTTTCGTGCAGATGTAGCATTATGCGTAGCACATAGCGTAGATATCATTCACTCTACCATTTGAATATATTTGTCGACTCTATTTCTCTCCCAAAATATTAGTAAAATTATTAAACTATATGCATCACCTACCCATACATACTTTTTTGATAATAAAGTGTTTATTTTATATAAGTATGTTCGTTCTACTTTTTACAATCCGTATTTACTTAATGTATTCATTAGAAACTGAAATGAAGGCCTCGTTTGTTGTGTATTCCAGGAAGTCGAAATCAATCATGACGAGGCCATAATAACATCACACGATGGGAATATAGGTAAGTGTTTATTTGAATGTGAATTTAACGTTTTGTTCGTTGTATTATGGTTGTATTTTAGTTTACATTGCGCTTATCGATTTATGGAATTGATGAAATACCCAAAAGATTATAATCATACTCAAAACAAGATACAGAGTATATCAAAGTGCGTTTATGAAGACAGTTAACGTATAAGGAAATGAAGCATTTGGCCATTGTTAATGTTTACGTTTTAGGGGAAGTGATGAAAAAAGGAGTGTTTTTTTTTTCTATATAATTGCCCATAAAAGGGGTTTTCTTTTAAACCCGAAATCAGAAAATAAAAACATTTGCGAACTGATATTTTTTTTAAATAATATTAAATGTTTATTTGTTACAGGAAATAAACACGAGGAGCACACGGAGTTATGATGAACTAAAGCTGTTTTTGAGTGTTATAGTAATTTTTCAATATAAAATGTTTCATTGCTCATATCGTAATTAATGATTAATTGGAAAAAAGCTTAACAGACTGTTCTCTCGTAAGAAAAAACCACCGATTCACATTCGGCCTTGAATTCGTTTAATTTTTTTTTTTTTTGTAATAGGGAAGGTTTATGATGTGGTTTTGTAAATTTTATTTCCTAGTTTAAAAGACTTTTTTTTTTCAGTACTGTTGTTGATTTGGTTATTTCATAAAATTATTAAGAACTAGTAAAATAAAAAAATAAAAATTAATTAATATTTTGGTTATACACTATCAATGTATAGCTTACATCCAGGTTTTAAAACTATATACGAAAAAAAACAAATGTTCTTATGCCAGCCATAAACAATAAAGTCTAACGTAGGCTCGATCGCTTATTTAAAGCATATAAGTCTGTATAATGCGCTTTTTGGAAGTCTTTGGAAAGTGTTTCATTCCAAAATATTGTAATATTTTTTTCTAGTGCACCACACGTTTTTCATTTTTGTTTATAATTTAAGTTATGTGACACGTAAATGTGAAATGCTGTAAATGAAATTTCAGGATCTCAATAATGGTTACTACATAATTATAATTTCCAATGCTATGAGACATAAAGTATGCATTATTGATTTAAAGACAAAAATTAAGTTTAAACGCTCACACTTTTACTGCACAAGTTCCTACTTCATAAATAAATTATGCATTGGTCTTGTACATCGTTCTTTTGAAATGCGTCAATCAATTTGCCAATAATATGTCGCTATTGTACGGCAACATAAAAAAAATGGAAACCGTTTTCTATAATTATAGTACTTATGTTCCAACAATTACACGTATTCTCATAGTTTTTTTAGATATTTTAACTTAAGAAATCAATTTTCACGTTTTCTTTAACAGTTTCTACGTAAGTATATAGTTTTTTGAAAATTTTCACTATGAAATGTTTTAAAAATTTTAAAAATTACTACACAATGCCTTTCTCTTTATATTTATATAAGTAGCAATATTTGTAGCAACAATAGAATATGAGCGTTTAAACTAGACACACCAAACATTTATTTGCAGTTTATAAGTAGAAGGTACCAATAAGGTAATATGAGAAAAATAAAACAATTTTTTCTAAGTACCGACTTTTATTTACAAATTACCCCGAGTTAAAAACGTACACTTGGTTAATTTAATTTTAAAAGTTTAAATTAACATTTAATTGTTAGTTTGTTAATAAATCCGTTTTCTAGTAAATGCAATCAATACCACAGAATATCTAAATGCTATTTACTGACCATAGATTTAAAAATGGCTGCCCTAGGTACTACTAATATTTGTTTACATTGCCAACGGTAATTAAACATTAAAATAACGGTAATAAAACGGATTAAACATTGTTTAATCGTCACGTCTCTTGCAGAGAAATAAATAAAGGTACAATAGAAATGCAGATTTTTTTATGTCTTATTAAATACCTTAAGTTACCATAGACAATGTAAGTTTAGCTCGAATTGCCACCTCAAAATGTCTATCATAATCAACTTCTACATTCAAATCGTTTCTGAAGGTCTTTCTCACAGGATTAAGATTAAAACTGACTTAAATTATGTTATAAAACCATCTTAATAACTTATTTAACCTTATCGGTTTCTAATACAGTTTAAGTTTAAAAGCTATATTGAGAAGCGGCATGTATAGCGTCTTAAAAGCACTACATACAATACGGTAACAACATTATTGTCAAGATAATATAAAGTTTATAAAGAGCTTTTTTATCCAGTTTTTCGCGAGTATCTTTGTAGAACAGAATTACTACAGCAGTTGAAATCGCTTTCCACGTCATTTTGCTGTATATCAGTTAACTCCTTCTAAACCACGCAACGATTTTGATGCAGTTTCCACCATCAAATATATGATTTTTCACGACAGGTTTATGTATATAATAAAACCTAATTAAGTTTTTATGTAAGTAGAAAATAAACAATATTTTGCAATCAAATCGCCTGTCTGTTTCTCCGCTATCTACTAAACCATCCAGCGGATTTTGATACGGTTTTCACTAATGGGCAGTGAGATAAACGAGGAATGCGTATATTTGCGTATCGCTTACTTGTAATTTTTGTTCCATATTTCCAAATTCTTAAAGTCTGGGAGTCACAGCTATTATTCTTTAGAATTTACTCCCAAGTAAAAGTAAATAATTGATTACTATCGGTTACTGGGGTGCCAGGAGACAAATAGTTACTTGGATCACTGCGTACTAACAACCCGCGAACAATTTACTTATATTTCTAGTGAGTGATAATAAGTAAGTATGCACTTCTTAAAATACTTAAAACTAAAGTCACAATTTTTACAACACCTTGCTAACGACATTAAAATGACTAGGAATTAGTAGCATATTTGAATAATTTAATGTTACCTTAAAATTATTTATTCTTTGGAATTGTAACATTAGTACAGTTTATTATACAAGTTTTTTATTCAATTCAATAAATGATAAGGGACGTAGATAGACAGTATTTAATTAAAAGTATTTTAGTTTTCTATAAAAAACGAAATAACTGTTATACTAACATTAATATTATGTACTTTAAAAACATAGTTTTAACGTCTATACTGTATAGGTTTAGATAGGTCTATGTACGTTTAGAACTGTGTGGCTTCACCGAATTTCTCGCAGATTTACAATGACAGCTATCCCTGCTGAGTGTTTTTGATTTCAGGTATGGTCCACGCCATAAGTACTTACCATGTAACTTGCTGTAACAATGCAGGGAAACTTATGTGTCAAGAAAAATAGTAATATTTGAGGATTGCTTAATTCGCTGAAGCGTGATCTTATAGTCCATACTGCTGATATCGTACAAGAATAAAAAGACCAGTCTACATCCCTGTTGTGGAATACTGTATGCGTCAAACTTTATAACCTGTTTCGGGGTATTTTAAATCAACGTTTATTTGGGTAAAGTGTGTTACAGGCTCAACAATAAGACGAATTTTGCGAAAAGAATAGAAGCGACGTAAACATTTCTTTTTGCGCCCATCCCTATTATTTTTAAAAATTCGTATTCGTAAGAAGAATACAGCGTTTAGAAAGAAGTAGGTAAATTAAGTAAGTTGTACTCTAGTGTTCAGTTATATCTTACCCCACCTCATATTCGAGTTGATGGTAGAGTTTGACGCATACTAGGCACCGTCAGTGCCGCTGTAGTGCCGGTAAGTCTTGATAACATTATATTTTCGTATCACCGAAACCAAAACGCCAAAAGATAAACAGTATTTTTTGACTGCTACTAAGCGGGTACGGCACGGCGATTGGAAATATTTACACGCTAAAAATTAAGAAACTGTTGTACTTTAAACACAATATAGCATTTGTAAATTAATCAACATTTTCATTCAAAACATCGCGATAATATATGTAGGTACTAATTCCGGTATGCGACGCGGTTGCAGCGGGCTACATCCCGCCTAACTTCCAACGTCATTGACAACTCCAAACGTCTTAAACGGCAGTGTCTATAGTTTACGAAGTTTCAATTGCAGTAGTGGTCTTCGGTGGTGAGCCGACATAGCTGACAGTCGACGCGACAGCACCAGTGATAGCGGCAGTGGCAGCGTTCGAGCCTAGATACGCGGACCGCCCGCCGACCGCGACCACAGCACAGACGTCCGCACCCGCCTGCGCTCGAACCCGCACTGGCATTGCACTTCCTGCCGTGCGTACCCACCGAGCCTGCGGCGGGATCGGGCTCGCAGTAGTCAGGGCTGGGCGTGACGTAACGCAGGCGAGGCTTGGCGCGTGCGTGTCGACGCGGGCGCAGCGGGCCCGCACGCGTCGCCTCCTGCACCAGTACGGCCCCAACACGTGCCAGTGGTGGCAACGCACGCCAACACGTCCGCACCGAGCACGAACCCGACACGCCGTGGCACGTGCACTTTGTGCGCATTCCACTCGACACAGTCTGCGCAACAAACAATTCGTAATCAGTACTCCCACACAGAAGACTGCGTTGAAATATTTTCTGACAATTTTGTACACCCTTAAAATTGCTTAGAGCCAGGTTGAATGCGCTAATATTTTTGCTGCACTGCATACGTATTATATATTGCCTCAATCTCATAATAATCTGAGACACAACAATGGTAGCTCAACCAATTTAAATAGAATAAAAGACGTTATGGAACCATATGGTGGTCTTCTATAGAGGCTTTGGTTACTGCAGTTAGACGGCTATTTCCCTGTCACTGCTACAAAATATGTATATCACCTTTCGCCCAAATCGGACGTTGAGGAGGTTTGCGGATGCGATGAGCGACCGCAGACGTTCGAGGCGCGTTCTCAAGTCCACTTGGGGGTCGAAGCGCGGGTCATCCGCCGCCATTCGGTACTCTATATTGCGGTATCGGGATCCTCTCTCTTCATACTCGTATCTGCAAAGCCATTCATAATCACAATTAAAAAGCGGCAGCAAAGTTCATAGAAGCAATACCCTAATTAGGTTATGCTAAGCCAATTAAATGATATTTATAATTAGTCTCTATATTTATTATTATACAAAAAGTTGTGTTCGTATTCACTATTACGGGGTTCCACAACTATAACAGAACTACTTAACTTCTAAAACACAAAGTCAAATGTATAAGGCTCTTGTAAAAAACAAAGAGATATTGTAATAATGTGTGAACACCTTAAAATATGTCCAAATATTGCACTATTGTTTCACGGACTGGTTTTTATATGTATTTTATATATATTTTGTTAAATATTGTTTACCTTGGTCTGAACCTTTTGCGAGTAGGTCTTCCCCGTCTAGGAGAGCGCGGTAGTCGCTTTCGACCTCGGCGACCCTTTCGGCCCGGTCTCGGAGTGACGGAGATGTTAGCTGGTGCTGGTTGGTCGTCCACCAAAATGACTATCGGAGGAGCCGTAGTCGGCTCTACAGTAGTCGTAGTAGGAATTTCTGTGGTCGTCGTTTCAATTTCGATGAAACTCTCGATTTTTCCGTCTCTCACGTCTATTTCGTGAGCGTCTAAGAATTGTTTTGCGAATCTGAAAAGGTTAACATAATAAATTTAAAGTCAGCTTTTCAACTAAAGGCCCGCTGCATTTCGCAGTCATTTGGGCATCCCCAAATGACCCCTTACTTGCCCATTTGATCGGCAAAAAATCTGATTAAGGTCACATCTTACTTAGATTAGATTACCAGTTAGTTTACAATAGGTAGGATAGCAGTTTCCGGCTACCGTTAACCGACACAATTAGCAAAATTCAAACTGTTAAATAGAATTATTTAAAATGTTAGGATACTACACATATACAGCAATAAAGCCTTATTTTTATTTTTTTTACAGCAGTTTCCTCTTGTTCTGTAGTCAAAGGGAAACGCATCAAGTTATATATCAAGTTGTTACCTTTCTGCCCACTGGAAATTATCCCCGCAACCTCCCCATTTAAACCGTGCGTGAGGCTCCGTTGGCGTCATCTGCGCTTGCCGCGGAGGCCTGGGAGGCGCTCGGGGTGGCGAAGCACAAGAACAAGCCGGCAGGGAACCTGCCGCACAAGCCCTTGCCACCGACCACGACAGAGCAGCGGCGGATATAGCATACACGTATGCTTGTTCGCGAGTACCTGTAAATCAATTTGTTCTGTGCAATGGGGTATTACGGAATTTTTAAAAAAGTGACTAAACTTAATTATTGATTAATGTTAAGCTATAACTTTTTTGTTTTGCATAAATAACCGGATAAGCAATGATAAACACACACAAAATAACATTTAAATTTTGCCGCCTAAACACTCTTACGTCATCACGTGGTCTGTATGACATTTTTTTTTTGTTTTTGCGGCGCGAAATTTCAACTTGTGAGTGAGTAAGGGATGCCAGAGCCCATTTATTTATCCCCTCCTAGTACTTAATCCTACTAAAGTCGCCAGCGTACTTGCAGCACCTGGGCGACGGTAGCCACCTACCATCAAGTGATCCGTCAACATGTCTGTCGAGCTAAATATAAAATAAAACAAAGCGGCTACGCAGTGAATTTTTGTCGGAGGCAATTTGTCTCAGCGTGAGCCGCGGCCTCGTCAGGAGGCTGGTTGCTCACTCACCACGCAGCTAATTATTTACAATCCAAAATCCGAACAAGATAAAACCCGCACAAGAGTTCTCTAGACTAACTAACAAAGGCAGACAGCAGCAGGCTTATCAGTTGGAAGATCAGATCGCGCGTGAGTGCACCGCTACGCTTATCGGTAGAGTCTCCCTCTCGCACGGGCCCTGCCACCCGCGCCCCTCCCCTGCGCTTGATTCATGCGTGTAATTAAATCTTTTGTCCGTCCTGTAACCCGACCCCTTCCTTACCACTGATCACATTGTAAGGCGACTCCTTTATTGATAGCCTTCTTAATTTAACAGGATATACCCGTAGATAGGTCCACATTATCGTTTATAAAATAAACTCCCTGAGCAGTACTATCTACCAATACATCACTGGGGATTTACGGTTTGATTGATATATTTACTCTGCACGTAGGTTATCAAGATAATTATCCAATTCTATTTTTTAAGACTTACTATTGTTATTTATTTTAAGTTCGGCAGACAGGGTGACGGTCCTCTTGATGGGAGGTGTCTATAGTCGCCTTTAACACAAGCAACGCCACATGTGCAAGTGCGCTGCCGTCTACATTAGGATTAAGAATAAGCGATTGGGAAAGGGTTAGGGAAATGGGCTCAGACCATACAAGCTTGAAATTTGAAAATTTTAAATTGAGCTTGAAATGGTTATTCTGATTATTGTGATTTTTTTATAAAAACTTCTGTGCTTATACACACCGATATCTCAGATAAAAGTATATTATAAAATTAAGCGTCTTCAAGCAATTATTCGAAGCTCCAATACTTAAACAATAGTTCTTTTAGTTTATTGCCGCAGCCGACTGCAGAAGTAAAACTTTTAATTAAAATGTATCAAGCGGAGCACTTCAAAGATTCTCTCAGTTTTATTTGTAACCGACGAACGGCGGGCGTTCTGTGTCAATTAATTTCCTAAAGTGAGTAGACGTTCGCCGAAGTGGCGTATGAAACAATGCCGTACATTTTGTAATCCACCATTCGACATATCGCCACACACACACTACCTATCTACCTATCGTCTATGTTTAAAAGAAACACACAAAAGTTTTCTATTGTTCGTTTTCTTTTCTATTTCGTTTTTTCCGGCTATTTGTTCTTAGTAGCTTTTACTTCAGATAAGAGGCGCTAAATATAAGAAATAAAATAATTAATTTAAAAAAGAGCTGCAAAACTGATAATGAACCATCATAAGTAGGATAAAGGATAAGAGACACTCACTCCTGAAAATACAACTGTTATTTCACAGTAACCTTCTGTTAGGGGATAGGTAGTTACTGCTGCCAAACGAGCTGCCCAAATCATAACTGCGAAATGCAGTGTGCCCTGCTACAGTATAAATGAAGTCAGTAATGTCTAAGAAGTTATAGAAAAGTGGAGTATTTAGCGGAGGGATGAGTTATGTTACCTGTTTTGTGTTTTCGTAAATACTTGCCGGAAGTTTTTCACGATAGATCAATAATGCAGTTTGGTCACGATACGTTACTTTGCGAAGTCGTTTTCGTTCGTGCTAGTTTAAAAGAGGGGAATTATTGCGTGAGCTCTTAGCCTTTTATTGAATAAGATTCATGAACACACACACAACGTAAATAACTACTAACCTTATTATATATTTTTTCCTAAAACTTCATTATTGAATAAATAAAAGCCATTCAAGATTAAATTAATAAAAAAAAACATGTAAAAAATAAACACTTTTTATTTTATTCTTCTCTATATAAACTTAGTGTACCAAATGTCACACTCATCCGTCCGCTCAACTTTATTAAATCCAGTTTTCCCTTCATGTATTAATATTTAGATAATGGATGTAAATACATACCTACGCGGTGCTAATTTACTTATAATGATGGTTACAATAAAAAATACATTACGAACGAGTGTGTAGTTTTAAAACAATGGGTTAATTTGAAAATTAATTGCGCATGAAGCAATAAATAAACGTGGCTGTGAGTCATAAATAAAAAAGTGGGCAGCGCGGAACGGTCGGCCATCGGCCATCGCCGTTGAAAGAAAGCCGCTCGTTCCGGCGGCCGCGTCGCGACGCGTCGGCATAAAGCTCATTTAAAATACGTGATAACTTTTCTTGCGTTATTGTGGAAAGCTACAAAGCGAGATATACGGAAAAAACAACATGCATTACTTCACTACGAACGGTAATCTTCTCATGACCAGTAGACGTCGTAGGCCTCTACGAGTTGATAAGCTTTCTAACCCGCCTCGTAGACTCGCTACGACATGTAGTCAAGATATTTATGTTGACTATTAACACACTTTACTTAGCCATATTCGATGACGTACGGGTATCTGTGGTATAGTGCATTTACCAAGTCATTATAATAAATATAGATATACGGTATTTATACCAATATTGATAGAACGTTATAGTGACCGAAACTTAGTTAGGTTAGCTGGTGAATACGTGTGCTTCCATAGACACTAACTAAAATAACTTACATAAAATACATAACTTACATAACTAAAATGATTTTACATGAAATCTCACAACTTTTTATAGTGGAAGAACTGCGTAGCGAGCAGATATGTTATTTCGATGGTTGGGAGACATTGCGAGAAATTACAGCATTTTATGTTTTTTGATGAGTTTGATATTTACAATTACAAAATGTCGTGAAACTTAACTAATTCTGTTATGTAAACTCCTAGTTCCAAATACCTGTTAGTAAATCTGGCGTGAATTTAGGAGCGTACTCTATTGAGGAGCAGTTCCACCTGTCGCCTGCGTGTGCGGCGAGACAGGAAGAGCGGGCGAGCCTTGCGGCGGCGGCCACGTGCGGCATAGCAGCGGGCTGGCGACGGCAAGCGCGTGCCTGCGCCTCCCATAACGTGCCACTGCGTCGGGCTTCCACACAATCACTCTCTGTCCAGTTACCCTCGCTCTCGTGCAAAGCTCTGTGCACAAAACAAAAATTACAAGCTATAAACTAACCTCCAACATTCTATTGAGACAATTCTAATGACCCCAAACACGCTATGAGCTGTGAGCTGGCTGTAAGTTACTGGGGAGTTGGGTATGCCGCACAGACTACTTTATGCTCGACAGATCTTAAATATAGCTTGCTTAAATTTATAAATTATAGCTAGGAGCCATCTCGATGACGTCAGCTTTGTTGGGGTCATCCGTCCATCCATCCGTTTGGGAGCTATGATGCCATAGATATTTTTTTTATATACTTACATAAACCTTCCTCGTTTATCTCTTTTCCATAAGTAAAAACCATGATTAAAATCTCTTGAGTAGTTTTGAAGTATCATTTTTATGTATATCTTAAGGTTTAGTTGTAATCTAACGTGTGTTTGACACACCAGGTAATGGAATCACAAAAATAGCTAAATCAACTTTAATTGATTGTTCAGCGATTTAATCGTATAAGCTCGGGTCACGTCAATTGTTTATTTCGTTATCTTTCTAGTTTTTTCTGCATTTTTGAAATTTTTAATTCAAATTTTAATTTTGAAATTTTTGAAATGAAATTCATCTTTGAAGTCAATACCACCGACTAATTAACATAAGGATGTTAACCTTTTTAAACTGAAGAGAATAAATTAATAGGATATAGTAAAACAGCAGCTTTATGCTAATTGATTTAATTTTATACATATCTATGCTTTTACATTCATACTTAATGCCTACAATTTATAAGTAAACGAGTTCATCTAAATTGTTCTATGTGTGCGGTTAAATGTCTCTGCTCCTAGTACTACGAGTAGTCAGGTGTACTAATGTTTATTCAACACATTATTACGAGTATTAATTATTCTTTCATATTTCGTGAATGTGCTGAGTGTACTTAGTCACGCATCTACTCGTAGGTATATTATTAATGGACATGTCCATCATTGTGCTATAATATCACTTATTGTGATGTTGTTCATTTAGTTAGAGTCTTTTGTTCCCGGTGTCTCGAGAATGTGTTGGTTGCGGGTCGTCATGGCGCCTTGCGGATTCCGGCCGCTGACCGCGTTGAAAGGCCTCGCACATTTCATACAAATAATTAGGAAGGAAGTCGGCGGATTCGCCTTCTCGACGACGGAGTACACGGTACGCCTCACGCAACGTCGGCTTCGGTGAAAGACGCAACTCTAGCTCAACGGCGGACGGGAAATGAGCGGCCAAAGAATAAACTATTTCCAAATCCGAAGGCGGCGGGGTCAGATGTCTATAATTCGACACTTTGTGTAGAAAGTATTCCGACATACTCATTCGACATTTCACCTCGTCATATTTACCGAGCTTCATGTCGTACAGAACAGCCTTCTGCCTGTCCATACCCCAGAACTCTTCCTCGAAAGATTTAAAGAAGCCGTCGACATCTGAGAACTCGTTCCTGAAGCACCTGGCCCAAAGAAGCGGCACACCTTCCAAACAAGATATTATAAAAGGCAGCCGCTTGTTCTCAGGCACTTTCAGTTCAGATATGTAGTACTGTACATTTTCTACAAAGACCATGGGATGAGTTTCACTGCTGTCGTCGAAATGTGGGCGTTTATTCATGGACGCTACTATCATTTCATTAAGATTGTCGGATGAAACTTGTATGGTAGCGTTCTTATTGTCGTCTTGGCTTTCATTGTCTATTTCGACTATCCTTTTGTCGTCGTCACGTGATGTCGATACTTTGTCGAACGGATTTGTTTTGTCTAAATTCGGAAGGGACATGTGAGCACGCAATCTTGAAGGCATACTTCGGTTAACATCTTCTTGGCTTTGGGAGAATCGGACGCCGTAACCCAAAGTTGTAGGTTTAAAAATGGAACTCCCATAAATTAGATTTGTACTCTTCGGAAGCTCCTCGCACTTTTCTCTATTAGCAGATGTTGATATTTTATCAACCATCTCTGACAGATTTGTTACCGAAGACTTGATCTGACGCAAGTCAACGAACAAACTCATGGTGTCATTCAGCTAACTAAAATCATACTTGTAGCTAAATTTCAGCTGATGTAAGTAATCTTTGTCTGTAACAAAATATTTTTATGTGGAGTTTTCTGTTGAAAGTTTTACTAATTCTACTTTAGCAATAAACATACCTTGTGCAAAAATAATGTAAACCTATTTTTTAAAGGTGTACCTTTTTATTAAAAAAATATATCTAAAGGCTTAGGTGCCATTTTATGAACAAATGTGCCTGTCAACATCAATGTCAAATGTTACATATTTATAAAACGGTCCTCCGCCGCGTCTGTCTGTCTGTTCGCAATAAACTCAAAAACTACTACACCGATTTTCATGCTGTTTTCACCAACGGATAGAGTGGTTCTCGAGGAAGGTTTTAGTATATAATTTACAAAGTTACGCGGACGAAGTCGCGGGCAGCAGCTAGTTAACATGTAAATATGCCAATATTTAGAGATGTACATCTTTTTAATTAAAAAAATGTGGTCAGTTTTATTCAATGAATAATAATTTTAACTCAAGAAATAGAGCAAAACTCAAATGCAACATAACGAGTGTCGCGAAGCGTGGTGCGTGCTGATTTAAATAGTTGGTTTGAAGGTAGCTTACGTGCGGCAACGGCGGGCGGGCACTCGGTACTACCCGTTACCCGCTCTCGCAGAGGGATGTCTGTCTGTCGTACTTTTTTTCATTATACGCTAACGCTACAATAACTGGGTTATCGTACCTACAAGGAATATTAAATTTCATTGACGTTTCGCTGTGCCTGCCAAGGACACACGTCACCGACTCCGATCGGTTTCAATATTGGAGGGGACATTTCTTTGTGCCAATATAATACAATAGTTGCGTAACTAAACCATTATTAATAGTACAGCGTTCATAATGCGCGTTGCATCAATTATAGAGAGATCTAAGCAATGCCTGCTTTATGGTATTTTGTTTTCTAGAATTTTCAAAAACTATAACTAAGACAAGTAAACTTCGATGAAAATGTATATTTTTTTAGTGATGGTAAAACGAATCATATCTATTAATTTGTTAGTACCACATGCTATCAAAAAGTGTTTATTTTTGATATAAAATCCACTTTAAAAATAAAACCTTTTTCATGATGATAAGCAGACAGGCTGACAAATTGTGGGCTACATAGATGATTTTCATTATAAGAAGGTCAGCTGAAGCATCTGACTGAACAAAAGTTGTACAATTTGCATTTTAAACATTCTACAGTCTAAACGGGATATAGTTTTAGGTAATAAAAGTGGCTTAGAAAACTGATATCCGTGTAATGCCTCGAGGGTATCGGAGGGGTGAGGGCTCACGCGACGTCGCGATCTGACGAGTGACGAGCGCTCGGTCGGTCGGGTGCCGTCCGTCAGAGTCGACAGGCGTGCTGCTATACACGCTCGAGTTACAGACAGCCTACAATCGCTCGCATGCAATAACGTCGATACTACGAAACTCAAACATTCGATACAAAACAAAAACTGTTATCCCGCATGCAATGCGCTCACAAATTGAACGGGATCTTGTGACAATTTGATGTTCTTATAGGTAGAGATGGCATTTAATTTTGAATTTGATGCACTTAAGAGCACCCTGTACGAGCGGTTGAAGGCAGTAAGTACTATAATTGTAAGAATTTAAAAGAATTTGTTGCCTCAACATACCTACTTATTTTCAATAACCGAAGGCAGAAGACATTCGCAACACTTATTGAACTCACGAAAATAATAAAACATATATGCCAGAAATTTTAAAATTTATGAGCTTTTGTATTAATTTATATACAATTATATATACAATTTTTGTGAAGTGGAGCAAACTATATATAACGACCCAAATACGTTCTGAAGCCTTTAAAATATATTTAGTTTAAGGATAAACTTTTAAAAGTACTGTATTAGTTCATGATTAATTTACGAAGTCTTATAAACCCTCCTTCAGAGATCCCACTAATACCTTGATTCCGAGGGATTGAATTGTATTGCATTCTGTAGTCGATACGTAGTGTCTGGAAACGGCAATGTCCTCGTAGCTCGAGGTCCCAGTGCGGCGTAATAGCAATTGACTCCGAACATCGAGTCACGGTGCTACGAGCAACAAAGCTTCCGTAGCCGCGTCTCTATTATGGTTAATTCATGCGGAATGTAATTGTTCCGTTGTGCGACCCGGTGTCGGGAACATTATCGCATTCGTCATGCCGCGCACGTGTGTGTTCCGATCTAATAAAATTATTCCCGTATCAAATTTTATGCCTCTATCACGATTTAAAAGATAAAGCAGAGCGCAAAGGGGTAAAGGATCTCTTTGTTAACGCAACTGGTCGCAGACACAAAGGCAAGCTTTTCTACAACTTCGCCACTAAGCTGCTTTGTGTTAACTATGCAAATTAGGACCACGACGGAATAAGCTCACTATCTATTTTAATAATCTGTAACAACCTATATGTTATTTCTATATTAAATCTCAGATTTGGGCACAGGGCTACTTTATGTGTGATATTTTTTGTAACACAATTTTACACCTTTTCTGGTTTGATTTGCCATGTACTTCGCTGAGACTGTAGTCGTCTTAAGTAGTGGCAAGGTACACTTTAGTGCTGTTGTGTTTCGGGGAATAAGAGTTCACACTAGAGGCGAAACTATTTACTTATGAAATTATAACAGTTTAGTTATAGTTTTGACATTTTTTTCACCATGACTACGAAGCGCCGGTACCCAAATTTTTTTATATTTTTAAACGATCCCTCCCGAACCTAAAATTTTTTCAGGATAAAAGGTATCCTATATGTTAATCCAGGTAATAAACTATCTGTCTAGGTACCGAATTTTATCCAAATCTGTTCAGTATTATAGTTTTTATCATCAAAAGTTTTCGCATTTATAATATTAGTAGGATCATAACTTAATCAAAGTTAATAGAAACTTTGCCAAAAAACATTCTTATGTATTTTCCTTTGTAAATATAATAGGTATTCCAAAACAAATCTCATCAGCGGTATAAATAAATGTATTATTCTAAGTCTTCTAAATTTATTTTTAAATAGAATTTGTTGCGGTGTGCTCCCTGAAAAATTGCTTTAAAACCCTCCCGGGAAGAAAAAGTGGTTGTGGGGGAGTTACAGCTGACGCGGCTGCAGCGACGCGCCACTGATTTTGCTTTAATGATGATTAAATGCAGTATGATTGTGTCGGCGTACGGACACATAGCTATGTGTATAAGGTATGCCATCTAGCTAGCCTCTAGCTCTACCCGCCATCAAACAATAGGGCGAATTTCAATGGTTTCGAACGTGACTTTCTTCAAACATATTTTGCCGATTTTATTTGGGAACACCAAATAACTGTATTCGTGGTGATAATTTCAACTTCAAAGTATGATGAAAAAAAAATGCTAAAAAACATAGCCAGTTGTCCCGAGCGAATTCTCTATCTATACTAATATTATAAAGAGGAGAAGTTTGTATGTTTGTACTCATCTGATATAAAAGATTAAACTAGTTAGAATAGAATTCTGGATGGACATAGGATAAATATTAGGCTATCATCAAGTGGACCGTCAGCCTGTCTGTCGAGCTTACATTAAAAAATGTACTTACACGAAAATTTATTTAAATACAAAGTCGCGCTTTGCACACATGACGATGTAACTTTGCGCCCACATCCCACATCCTTTCCAAGCAAGTAAGTATAGGTAGTTATAACCAAATGCACACGTACTATATGACCGTAAGAAATGTCAATTTGTTACAATCAATGGCAACAGGGCTTAACGGGGGAAGATCGTGGGCTTGACATTCTGAACGTCACGGCTCATTAAACTCCGTACAATGATACACTAATTATGAACCATTCGACACACGCGCGCTGTATGTAATGACTGTTATTAATTACAATCAATGAATTCAATTTGCCCAACGGTCGCAACGAACACTCGCGATGTATTAAATAAAAAAATTATATATACATAAAATGATATCATTATCTTTTTTTATATATAAAAATCAATAGCTTAACTATTGTTGTTTTGTAGATCTCACACATCTAAACTACGAAAGATTTTTATACGAAGAAGGGAAAGAGCGTTAACATTATCTTTCATACATATTTCTTCTGTGCGTGTGTATGTCACTGAACTCAACGGCTGGACCAATTTTAATTCTGTCTTCACTTATGGATAAAGGAATAATCGGGGGTGGTTTTTATGTAAAAAAATTGGTCGCGGACGAAGTCGCGGGCACCCACTAGTAAACATATAAAAGCCTTAAGAAAATGAGGCGCGGACCAATTAGCTGGCGAAAATTTGGGCAAAAGCTAAAGTTTGGTTAGTAATATAGTTATATATTTAACCCCATACATTGCTCCCCGCGAAAAATAAATAAGTAGGTAAGGCTTGAAAAAAAAATATGTAAAGCAATATAACGCCTGACATTATACTTTTGCAAAGCGTTGGATTTTTTGTTTTTAATAGCTATACGAGTATTAGCCCGCATGGAATATTTAGCCTATGTTTATTTTGTTAGTGAAAAATTTTTTTTTATCGGAGTAGTTTCAAAGATTTTACATCCCACATACAAAAAAACTTTACCCTTTTATAATATTAGTATATATACTACATAAAGAAACAAAGTTGTTTTTACACATATTATGTCATACCTTCAGCCAACATACTCGTAGATACATTTTTGATTGGTGGAGGGCCGCCGCGTAACACAACCCTTGTGCGAAATGGCACCATGAATATTATCACAATTACGTTTGTGTATTCTAAACACGCGTACACATTAATTTTTATCACCGCTGAGCCCATCCTCGATTTAAATGTAAATGGCCACCAAGTAGGAAGCCGGAATAATTGAAACAAATGCAGGGATTACTCAACAAATTGTCCAATACAAGGGCGATTTGTCTAAGTCGCTTCGTTCGAACGAATAATTGTAACATTTTACCAGTATTATCATGACACAAATATTATACGAAATAAAGGACAACCCTCTCTCTGCTTTGGTGATTTGACGTCATAAATTCCGTTTTAATTATACGCCACTGAAATATATGCACATTTCTGAGTGACGGCTGTGCATTTAAATTAAAGTAGATACAATGTCAATTTGCGTATCTACTTTATTCTTTTTAAACAATTTTATTATTGTGTCTTGGAAACATTTCATTCTTACGTACTTTGATTAATTTACGTAATATAAATTGAAGTCGATTTCTAAGATTTTGATGCGGTTTTTCTCGATCAGTTAGATGATTTTTTACGGAAGATTTATACATACACAAGGTGTCCCAGAAGTAAACTACAAGCGAGCACCTTCGCCAAGTCACACGTCTGTGGCAGTGGACTAGACCCATAGTACGGAGAGCTGATGGCCGCTTTGGCCGCACCGTCTAACAAGTTGGACAGACGACCTGATAGAACCGTAGGTTCACGGTGAATCCAGGCTGTTTCTGATCCTTTTGGAAAATTAGGGGGGCATATGTCCAGCAGGGGACTTCTAAATTATAACCTAATTAAATCTAAATTCTAAATTATAATTTCTAAATCTTAACCAAGTACCTACTTCATAATCAATTATACTTAATAACACTAGATTATTAATAATTAATAACAAATATTTAATTCGTTAGACAGGAAAAATTTAGACGTACTTAGTTTTGTTAGAAGCGCCACGCTTTGTTTAGTTAGAGAACAGTACGCCTTTAATAACACGTTTACGTGACGGCTATAAGTTTGTCAGGGCGGGCGGAAAGTCCGCATGAGTCAACGCCGCGCCGTCCGGTCTAAGCAGACAGCGTGCCGCCCCTAGTGCGGTGTGTCAAGCACCACAGTCCGTATCATATAGGTAACGAGTTACAAAATAGGTTTGTAGTTGTAGTAAAGCTGGCTTCACCGCATTCACTGCTTCAAATAATTGTCTTGTTTTAATTGATTTTTATTTTACGTGTAGGTGATTTTGAAAGATGAAATAGAAATACTTAAACATCAAAAAATGTCTCCAGTTAATGCTTAATATTATGATTACAATGTAATTGTGTAGTATACGTATGCAAGCTAACTAATAACTGCAGCTGTGAGAAAAGCTATTGTGGAGTGCAGCTGTGAATTTAGTAGTGCCAGAGCACATTGCGTTTCGCTGTCACAATTAAGTTGGGTAGCCTGTTTGGTGGCTGTAACCTAATGAAAAAAATCGGTAAATACCAGAATATATACTATCCGGGCAGTAAGACACGCCAGAACTTATTTCCCTATATCTGCCTATGCTCATCCTCAAATACCCAACCTTTTTTATAAGTTTTTTTTTAACATAAATATTTTTTTTGAAAAAAGGTTTTAATTAGATACATTTGACTCAATTAAACTTTATTTTTCATAGAAAACTTACAGAATCAATCATTGTATTTATGATGCAATGCAATCAAGAGTTATCCTGCAAGTAACTACGTAAAGTCTGTTTTTTAATCTCAGACAAAAATGACACATGCAAATGTCAAGTTTGCATATAATGATACCATGTATGTATGTCACATGTAATGTCATTTTTGTCTGAGATTAAAAAACAAACTTTATACCTTAAGTTCTAATAATTAGAAGTACGATTAGATTACGATTAATTAATTGGTACAGTTGTTTTATTTGTTTATAAAATGTATGTAAAAAATTTATTATAAATAAAAAAAAACCTTATCAGTTTATAGTTTCATTTAAAAATACTCATTGAAACATTTTTTGTTGCGCAAACACATCAAAGAGTTCGGCCCGCCATCGATATGCTCGAACGAGGAATAAGTAAACAGTTTTACAACAAAACCCACGAGCGCAGATCTGTCCTCGTGGCGAGGATGTTGGTAATTTATTGAATTTGTCAAGACAAACGTGAACATCGTCGCGGCGTAAATAAAGGGCGGCGGGCGCGCGGATAAATTTCTGTCAGATCAAATGAATCGTAACAACACCGACGATTTGTTGCGCTTATTGTCCGGGTACGCTACAAAAAATAAATTATCAGGAGCCGTGGTCTTAGTCATTGGTTTATATTCATCACTCTTCGAGTAATTCGAGTTTTTTTTGTTTGTTTGTAGGAGGTAATCTTCGAAACTACTCATCCGGTTTTCAGGTCGGACATAGGCTAAATATTGCACTATCCTTTATTGAACGCGACCGATGTCGCGGGCACCAGCTAGTATACATAAAAGCAGACCTGGAGGATAATTAACTGGTTCTATATTTAGTAGTAATTCTATATTAGTTGTTTATACACAATAAACGATAAATTTAATTTAAAAATTAAGAATTAGGTACAATATTATTGTGTAAGATGTAATCTCAAAGATAGAAAAATGTGATTTTTGTGTAATTTACAAACCAGCGAAACGTCCCCGGCTTCACATGGATGCAATTATTTTTTTGAAAATTATATACACAAGTAATTAAAGTGAAAACCGTTTCAAAATCCGTTGGGTAGAGTTTAGAAGAAGTTATCGAAGAAACAGACTAAATCGTACAGTAACTTTATAATATGTATATAAGTTGATACGAAATAACATCAATAAAAGTTTTAACAAAATATTTTATAATATTTTAAATCTTTTATAATTATATAAATAATTTTTTATATAATATTTTATAATAAGTTATAATATTACACATACCTATCGTACCTGTTCTGTAGAAGAGGCTGTAGGTTTTCACTTAAGTGAAGCGGTTAGTACGGAGCTGAATTAAAACTCAACTGATTAAGAGCTGAGCAGAGTATAAACGGTTAAAGTTAAAACTTCTACCTTTCACGCCACAATTGAGTAGGCAAAGGTGTGTACTACCTATTCCAATCAACTTTTTTTTTTGTAAAAATAGGTATAGAGAAATTGTTTATACATGGCCAAGTCAATATAGCATCGTAGACTATGTCAGCAAGCTGAAGTAGCAATGAATAAGACGAGTTTTTGAATGAAGGCCACGAATTGGAAAACGCGGCGTGGGACGCCCTGCGGCCAGGTGGTCGAACGACCTGAAAGGCTTCTCGGGAAGCGGCTGGATGCGAAGAGCAGAGGACTGTGAGTGATGGCGAGCCTTGGGAAAGGCCTACATCCAGCAGTGGAGAGACATGTTACGGGCTGATGATATGATGATGATGATTACGTTTTGTAATTTTTGTAATTTTTGCAATAAGTGCCGAGAAATTAGTTACTGTCACGGCATTATGAAATTACACTGGCGTTTCAAATACCAAAAGGTTGATGTTTTGATTTACCCTGGTCGTCTTTTATGAGTACCAATAAAAGCTAAGTCGTTCGTAAAACCTATGTGTGTAAGCGTAATAAAGAATCAAGTATAAAATATAACTGTTGGAGAAATCTGTAGCCGACATATAGTGCTCGAAATAAATTCGGTAAAGTGGCCCGTATTTCACCTTCGTCCGCAGGCATACCTCGAGAGTCGAGCGCCTACGTACCGCGGACAGGGGAATTCAATAAAAATCACAATCGTAAAACTAAAACGGCAGCTATATAAAAATACCTAAGGAAGCATTAAGAGCCGTCCCCTAATAATAGGTCCCGCCAGATGCACGGGACGGCCGTCGGCCGCTTGGAAAAGTCACGCTGGTAACTCGAGCGAGCGAATTCATTTTTTCTCGGTCTGCCACACACGGCCCTTGCTAACTCAGCGAAAACTGAGACAGGTCTCTTTTCACGCGGGAACCGCTTTTAATAAAATTATTTTATTCTTCGACCAACTTTTTTATGATAACATGACATATATACCTACATCGTGTGGTATATTCGATTTGAAAATTCTTTCACAAATAGTTAAATTAGAATTTCAGGATGGACATAGGCTAAGTATTAAACTCGGGCGAAGCTCGACACAACTCGGCACAAGCTATCTAAAAATAAAGGTCCGACGCTTGGAAAAAGTTTAATATCTTTAATTTTTCAACGCGCTCGAAGTCGTGGGCACCAGCTAGTCTATTACAGATATATGAACAGCATAATGAAGTACTCCAAACTACATTTCTGAATTCTAAAAAGCTACTACGAACATAAGCATTACAAGTGTTCTGAGTTTTGCTTCTAGTAAAAGTTTTACTTATACGCAAGATCAAGAAAAGTTACTTAAAAGCTTTCGTTACGATATAATCAATATGTAGGTTAATCTAGATTTAACCAGGATTCTAGAGCGTACCTATACCGCATTAATATAAACTACTATACTTATATTAAACTTGGTGGAAAACTGCAACCTACTTAATCTTTTAATTTTAAGACGCTTGAGCAGCTATATCTCTTAATCGGAAAAAATAAGCCTATTACAACTCTGTATTTTTTAATTACATTGGTTTCAAACTAATTAAGTTAATCGCATTAGTCGTCGGACATAGACCTCTCGCTTTGTTCCTTGCCGTGCCTACTTGTCAATTTTAATTAAATTATTTATTTATATTACCTATTATTTACTTACTAGTTTTATGTAAAAGTTGCACTTCGGCAGGCAAACTGACGGTTCATTTGATGGAAAGTGGCTACTGTCGCCTATTAACACGAGCAACATCATGAGATAAAAGATTACGAGCTGAAATGTTAAAAAAGTGTTATCCCTGTGCAAAAAGGGTTATTATAGGATATTAGATTATATAAATGATGAACGTCCTTGGAGCTGAATATAGTTGAATATTGTGTTATTAGATTGATATATATGTATTGTTACGTGTTACATGTAAATTGATTTATGAAAAGAGCAACTAGGGGGTTTCTTGCCGAGTTCTTCCCCCTAGAAACAGCTTTCCGAACCGGTGGTAGTTTGTAATTTTGACGAAGATAAATGTTTTGTTAAAACTTACATCTAATAAATGATTTTAATTTGAATTTGAATGAAAACAATAGCATACGTTGTCTTTTATAAGGCGGTTGTTACAGCCGAAAAGATGATCTGCCCAATTTATGACTACTAAAATGTGCCCTGCCACCACTAAGGTGTTTCTCAAGAGAGACCAAATTCTATTAAGCTGTCAGTATAAAGTAGCTAAACGTGACATGATATGTAGGTATTTGAAATGATATTATAATTAGTGTAATTAACGAAAACCGTGGCGGACACAAAGCCAGCATTTCCCGGATATATCCCGAATGTTTCCGGGTGTAATCTCGTGCCGAATAATAGCTGGTTGCACCGAACGCCGCTCATTAGTGCAATGTTCAATTAGGGAGCGATGCGCGGCGCCCGTCCGGCGTCCCTTTACATTGTATAGACCTTTTCAAACGATAAAACAAGCTTTTCAACGGTACTATAACTGTTAACCCCATCATTACATTCTTGCTATGGCTTACTGCAAACATGCTCTATTGTGAGCTTTGTCAATGTTACTTGTAAATGACAGATAGAAATATAGTTCGGTTTTCGTTCGTACGTACTTATAGACAGCAACTACTCTATTTAATAGCCTCTTCCATCAATAAATAATTTTTTTAATAAATATAAACAGTATTCACTGGCATTAATATACACTTTTTGAATTACCTAGTTTAACTACCAACACCGGCAATCTGCAAGTCAGGCTGCCCCTTTACATAGACCTCTTCCAGACTCTTCCATTTCTCTCTCAAAGAGAAATAATTTGTTTTACAAATTTTAAATGTCGCTTTTAATATCTATTTTATTTTTGACGTGAATACGTATTTAAATTTGCTTCCATAGTTGGAGGCAATTCAGAGAAGTGATGATAACGAAATCGGGAGTTACAATTTGATGCTGTAAGTATTTACATATCTATCATCTATACATACATTCAAAAATGTAAGATAGCTAAAGGATAAAAGATTTTTTTAGTATATATGTTATATTCGAATTCGTTGGGTATATACATAATTGTAATGAATGCGTTCATAGAAAATATTACTTGTAAGGACAAGGTTAATGTAAAACAGCCACACCCATTTTTTTTTTCAATCCAATGAGTATTTTGTCATAATTATGGAGTCCTTAGTTGGATAACTCCATGGTTCATGTAAAGGTCATCAGACCAGCTGACGGTCAACTTGATGGTAGGCGACTACCGTCGACTATTAACACGAGCAACTCTACAGGTAGGTACTTCAAGTGCGCAGCCGACCTAAGTAAGATTAGGGATAAGGATGCCTAACCGAAGGAATATGGAAATGGGCTCTGGACTTTACTCTCCGAAACACAACAGCACACATGCTTTTATCTCATAGTGGTCTTCTGTAAAGAGCCACGGTCTGCCTAATTTTATGAGTGAAACGCAGTGTGAACTGCTGCTACTAATTGATTGTATTAAAAATTGTGTTACTAATTACAATATATTTTTAGTATTCTAAAAATGCTAAGAATGAGCTGTAAGTATTAAGAACATAGTAATATTAAATTATTATTATAGATTCTAGTTTTTTGAGGAAATGTTTATATTCTTTGAAAATTTTCTCCAAAATTTAATTAAAAAAAATTAATTGAGTAAAATACTTGTACCAACCTCCTAAAGATTTAAAAATTAGTTGTCTATTGTTTATTTTTAATCAAAAGCAACGTAAACAAACTGACATACAATTTTATAATATACCTTTTTTTCTTTTTCGTAGCTATTCTTAATTAGCCTTCTTTTTCTTAGGATTCATCTTCTTAAGCAAGTTTAGAATTAAGCAAGCGATGCTTAATTCTAAACTACGATATAAAATTGAAGTCAGGAGAATGCATCACCGGCCTTCGAACTCCCGGTCTGCTGGACAACAGCCGATCTTGCGATATACTGAGCCGTCATATTGTTCCTAATATCACCTACGATTACGCTTTGTAGACACCATAAACGTCTGCCATGATTTTAAAATACCAACATCGCTAAAGTTGTATAACAAATAATCTAAGATAAAAAAAAAATAAAGAACTTTTAACATCAACTAAAAAAAATTAACACTTAATTGAAGTTCTAATTAATATTAGATTCT
Source organism: Synanthedon formicaeformis (assembly GCA_945859745.1). NCBI lineage: Eukaryota > Metazoa > Arthropoda > Insecta > Lepidoptera > Sesiidae > Synanthedon > Synanthedon formicaeformis. The sequence goes on from OX243958.1 coordinate 6,342,506, forward strand.
ATAAAGATTTCTTTTATTTTAACATTTGTGCAGAACGTCCACTGCTGGACATTGGCCTCCCCAATCATATTCCAATAACAATTTTACATGCAAGTATAATTTATGAAGAACACATTTCGAAAATAATAATAATTCGAATTTCAGTGAATTCAGTGAATTGTATTAATAACTTATCTCTATATTTACAAAGTGTACTTACGTATAACCTACCGTATGCTTATATTTGTATTTTTTATTTATTTCAAAATTATTTATAATATAATAACATACAGCGTATTTCGGCGTATTTATCTAAACTATACCTAAAAGAATGCAATAAAAATAATAAAATACTTACAGCCATCGTATCGCCTCTGTTGAATTTCTCAAAAACACAAATAATAATAAGTTGACAAACACAAGAAAAAACTGCATCACAAAATAATTTCAATCGTACGGAATGTCGGACATAATTTTATCTTTGCGAAAAGAAACAAATAAAGTTTTAAAAACGTGTCGCGAAAATTGTGGCGGGAAAAGTGTGGTTTCGGGAAAACCGCCGCTCGGAGAGCGACGACAGGAGATGAGTCGCGCGGGAGAGCGTCCGAGACAAAATGCACGGCCGCGACCACCGATGCCACTTGCGGCCACTACTATTGGCTACTGGTCAGGCTAAACGCGCCGCCGCCGGCGAATCCGCCGATATCCATTGCCAAAGATCAACATTTACACCCTCAGATATGACACTCTATATTAACTACCCTAGTTGGTTTTGATAGGGAAGTAAAAAAGTCATTTAAAACTAGTTGGTGCCTACGATGTCCGCGTTGAAATATGAGAAAATATAACACCTGATATCGCTGTGACGATGGTGGGGCGCCCACCCGTATTTTTTTCATATTTTCGAACGATCCCTCGGTAAACTAACATTTATTTATTTATTTATTTCAGAATAAAAATCCAGGCACTATCTGCGTGCTGAATTTCATTCAAATCGGTAAATCCGTTCAGCCGTTTTGCGTGCAAGAGTAACAATCGCATTTATAATATTAGTAAGATTAGCTGGAGCCCGCGACTTCGTCCGCGTTGAGAAACAAAAAATGTAACACCTGACTAAATACATATAAACCCTGAACATCTTTATTGGTGTTATACTTTACCAGGCGATTGATTTTTATTTTTAGATGATCCCTCGAGAGCAGTACTTTTTTCTGGTTGAAAGATACCCGATATCCTTTTCTGTATACCTGATAATGTGTATCAAAAATTATATTGTCATCTTTTGAGCATATAGACAACAGACAAAAAGACAGTTACTTTCGTATTTTTAGTATGAAAAAGGATTTTTACAGGTGGCAACCTTTGTAACAACTAAAAATCGCTTTGAAACTGAGTAGTACCTACATATGACTTGAATTGTACTGGCCGCTCTGTGCGGGATGGCCGGCTTAGGCATTTACTGACACAAGATAGTGTCACATCTGCGTTTACCCCGTAGAGCGGCGGGCGGACCTCGCTCCCCACGCGAACGCGAGCGTTACAACCCACTTATCAATTCGGTCGAGTGGACATTCATTCATTGTGAAGCATTGTGCCTATTATGCACGGATTCGGTGCTTATTTGCCCGTTCACATGTTACTCCTATATTACTTACTACACTCGTCACTCACAGAAACATCACTCTTTCAAACAAACACTGCACGCTACATCATAGCGAGGGATAAATAAAATATGCATTCGAGTTCAAGTGGTTTATTGATTTCTATAAAAGTTGATACCGGTATACACCTATGCTGTATTACAAAATTTCGTATTATACTTATTTTCCGTATACATTTATAATACGCACCACGACCAAGAGACTTGGGGCCCTAGTCAAAGTAACAATTTAAAACGATATTGAAGTTCTAAAACAATAAAATGTATGGGATTGACATGTCCCGTCATCAAATCACGTGATACATCTCATACATTTTATTCTTTCGAACTTCGTTATCGTTTTTAAAATGTTACTTTGACTAAGGCCCCTGAAGCATCACGTGGTTTGATTTGCACGTAGACGATTTGTTAGCAATTTGCGAACTAATAAACGACTAACAAGGATTTTAATTTTTTTTTTTAAACCTGAACAATATTTATTTATTTAACTATTTTGTGAGCGACTGTACATCTGCGAAATATTCTTTCGTGGCGCGTATTATAATAATCAACTAATCTTTATTCATTTAAACGAGCTAATATAGCGCTTTCTCTTTCACTGAATTCCATACAAAAGACAAGGACAGCAAATCTTGAGTGGGAGTATACAATAATAGGTGAACGTTCATTCTACGTTACTTTTAGCTTTGTCAACTATAATAAAATATTATAGTAATACCTACGTACTTATCCACGACCCTACACTTTTTATTTTGTATAAACTATTGTGGCTATTAAAGTGTGAATTATTTATTAATTAAGATAACACACATTTTGGTTCCTGATATAATCATAAAAAGAAATATATACGTTAGTTAATACATGTTAAAAGTTAGTTAAACTAAATTCAAACCTTAAAATAACAATAATACGAATTAAAATTTAAAAAAAAAAACGCAGTATAATAACAGTGAGATTTCTACGAACAGACTAAAAAGTACATACTATTGTACTGTGTACCCTCAAATTGTCTGTTATCTCCACCAACCACAGCCCAACGCTTTATTATCTCCCAATGAGCTCGTTTAAATGAATAAGGTATAGGTATATCTGTATTGACATGTTATAATATTAATAAAAATGTCACATTGAAACAAAAAATAACTAATTATACCATATGCAAACAAGTTATGAAACGCGCAAACAGCTTACTTTCTCATATTTACAGGTCTCGTAACATAAAGACTTCAAGATTTAAGACTTTCGATCGTTTGCACACGCAATAATTTTATTATACTACTTACAAATACACTTATGTAAACAAAATAATAATAATAAGCTAGATACACTTAAGCTTAAAACAAAAATGTTTATAAAATAAAAACCAAGCCATTGTCACAATGGAAGTAACATTATTTGTAGTTCAATTCACTTAATAAATTACAAATATTACAAGCAAGCAATTAGTTTAACGTCAATAGATGAAATACGTCAATGTTTTATATCTAATGCACCTGAACCACATCCGTGGTAGTCTTTTACAAAATTAATTAGCACTAGCAACTGTTCACTAGTGACTTCAAGAATAAAGTATATAAATAGCTAGTTTTAATTTTGTAGACCTTTGGTTGCGTCGCGAAGTAGACCCGAGTCGATTATGATAGATCGAAATAACATTGATTCAAACAAGTGATCAAAGTTACAAATGCAAGTGAAGTCAATTAAAACGCTTTGTAATTGTACAATTACTGCTATATTTAAAGATTATTTTTATCATAATGATAAAAATAATCTTTAAATATAGTAATATCTTTTAATTTAAGTACGGATGCTAGTTTACCGAATAAATAAATAAAAGTACCACATTTTAGTCATTTTTTTTTTCTAAAAATTATTAATAATACCTACTATTTTATTAAAAATGCCCATTCTATCAATGCGACACAGGTCTAATAGCAAGCAAGATGCGTTGGAAACGGATTGATGGTTTATGTAGTATGAACATTTACTTGTTGGTATGTTTAAGGATGAATGTGTACTTGCGTGGCGACGGTTGTCAAGCGAGATGGGACAAGTCGTCCAGTTCCGGAGGCGGGAGTGGAGCTCCTCCTGTGGAGCCAGACACGACGCGAGTGAACGCCGGCTTCGCCACCACGGACACTGGCGCCTGGACACACACACCATACAAAGAATTATTACTCAACTCGCGTGTAAATAACTAGCAATTTGATAAATAAGTCTCTTGAGATTAAACTCCATTTCAAAAACTGATTTGATGCATGAACAACGCCTCATCTGTATGCAAAGTAAATAACGCGCCACCCCGCAGGCTTATTATCTAAATGCCTCTACTGAGCGATAGGCGAAAAATGCAAAAAATTTGTGCAAAATCACAATAAATCGTTAATTTTTACGCAAACCACACTAGTGTTATGAGCTACGTGATACCAAATAGTGCGATATTGCACAAATTTTTCGCCTGTCGCTCAGCAGAGGGATTTAGATAATAAGCCTGCGGCTCAATCTGGACAAGGGCTTATCGTGCTACCACCATTCAATTGAGCGCGCACTTTTCACGCGAATAGAACGTATTTTAGAGTTCGCTTGGTCATCTTCGACAAAATGTTGAACTGAATCGAAGTGTAAACTATACAAAAAAACCATTAATTGCAATAAATACTAACCTGGCTGACCTGCGAGACGGTACTGGGCGCCGGGGTGGGCACCGTTTGCGGGGGGACACCGACCACCACTACTTTCTGTGGTGGGCCTGTGCCGACTCCGCTTGCCGCACCGGCCGGTCCACTCGTCACCACCACCGACTGGCGGACATACAACACATGCAACCACCGCACCACTATATACCTACTATACCACAACGCACTAAGCTATTGGGCAACCCAACGAGGAACATTCAAGCATTGTGTACGTTTATATAGCTTTTATGAAAGAAAAAAAAAACGAGGTGTGGCTGTGTCGTGAACGCGGCTGCGTTTTAAGTGAATAAGTGTACGTACGTTACGAATATTTTGTTTGAGCGTATTATATGTATGTATATAATATCCAATGAATTCGAATATAATTAAACCAAAAAAATCATTGATTATATTTAGTTAACGAGTAATTAAATTAAATTTTGGATGTAAATGATAAATAGATATGTGTAGCTACAGACAGCATCAGCCCAAGAGATGGATAGAGTCAAGCCGCTTGACTGCAGCTTGTCCTTATACAAAATATGGCCGATGACTTTTTCTACTTTATTTATCTGCTCTGCATTCCAGATATTACACACACACACACACACACACATATACACAATTTCACAAAATTAGGACTATCTATTTATTCCTATAATATTGTAGATAGATAGGCTAGTCGTTTGCTCACTTGCACACTATCTATAAAGTCAGCCTGACTTCTGCTTGGCATACAAAATAGTTTTTTCGTAGTATACAAAAGGACATATTTATCAGCAATACAATTGAATAAATAGCCTTCATTACAAACAATCCATGCATTTCATAAGTACTTTACTGTGTCGTTGTCATGTGGAGATATCCACATTCTTATTTCTCTGATTCGCTTTCTTTTAGTAAAGAAAAAGTCAAATTTTTCATTCAAAATTCATTGCTAATTTATCTTATAAAACCATGCTTTGAAGGTTAAGGTGCTTTGAAGGTTAAGGTATTTATAAAAATAAAATAATTAATTAATTTCAAATTTACAAGACTAGATATTCAAATTTTCTTTATAAAATAAAGCGGTGATGCAAATGCATTTCAAATTTAATCTTATATGCAATATTGAAAATGCAACAAGAGAATTGGGTATACGATTTTGATTTTGATACCTGCACATTTTGATTGCGGATGATAGTCGGCTGCGAACTATGGACAACTATGTGGCCAGGGTTGCTCGACGGCTGACTCTATTGTACAAACATAGAAAATCTATTAAAAAAACTTAAAATTTTACAAAAAAGTTATTTATTTTAAAAGCAAAATTAAATAGGTCGTAACAACAATGTTTACTATAAACAAAAGTAATAAATTATTTAATTTTGAGGTCTTATTTGTATAAGTTATTTTCCCGTTCACATTTAGCATACACTAAGTACTTAGACCTTTATTTACATAGAGACATCATTAATATATGTTAAAGTCCCTAGTAGGTACTGAAATTTTATTTGAAACAAATTTTATTTCAAATTTATGTAACAAAAAATTTAAAACCACAACAATGCATATAAGACTTTTCCAACAAAAAATGTCATTTTTACATCAAACATTTTAGAGTATTACTGAATTAGACTTAGTGGTGGTCTGAATATTTTAAAGCAGTTTTTTTAAGCTAATTTTTTTTTAAAGCAGCAATTCGCAATATGCGAATTGCTGCTTTAAAATAAATCACAAAGAAAATATAGAAATGAAAGAAATGTCAAAGAGCATTTACCGTCTGCTGTTTCTGCTGCGAGACGATGACGAACTTGTGCGGCTGTGCGGGCGACGTAGCTCCTGACGAAGACGTGATCACCATACTACGGTTCGCCGTTGTCTCTGCACGTTAAGTTAGGTTTCATTCAAGTTGTGATGCCTCATTTTATAAGTGGACGGCCTCTCTTGAGGCTCTTGCTATATTAATAATAACATTAAATGTTTATTTAACAATCATTCAAATAATTACTGTTAATTATTTGGTATAAAAAAGTCCTACGCCGCGCGGCCCCTTTCTCAGTATAATTTTATGGACATTTAAAAAAGAAGGTTACATAGAAAACTAATATAATATTTAATGCCTTAGGACGGGAGAGCACTAGGATCCGGTATTTTGTTTTTGAAAGAAAACTTTTAAAAAATTAAATACTGTTCCTTATGTCTCGTATACTTTATTTCGCGCACAAAAACTTGGCAACCCTAACTACAAACGCTAACGTTAGTTAAAAAAGGCATAATGTATATGAATGAGGTAGTGTGCTGACCGTGCGTTTTCGCGACGCTGTGCTGCGAGACGGGAGCGGGAGCGGTGGCGGGCGCGGGAGCGGACGGCACGAGCGGCGGCGTGCACGTCACCACGGCCACCGCACCACCTCCGCCTCCGCCCGCCGGCGACGACCGCAGCTTGCTCACCATCTGCTGCAGGCTTGGCCCGAGGTAGCCGTAATCGCGCCTAGTACCACACAACAACGACAAACTAAGTTGCACTCTTTACACTGCATTACGCCCATAGACGGCGCGAGGAAAGGAAAGGTTTTTTAGTGGGTACAAGTCCCACATACCCCAGCGATCTCCCCGTGGTCGGTAGGGATCTGGTTCGCAGATTTTCCCACGCAATAAAGGGGTGTGCCCCTTTATTGCGTGCTGCTTATCTTTTTTACGCAGTGTGCTGCGTTTCGCAGTCATTTGGGCAGCCCGTTTGGGGCATTGACCACCCTCATACAGAAGACCACAGTCAAATGAACAGTAGATATGTAAGGATATAGATAACCTATAAAAAGACATACACAAACATCCCCTGCCCTGATATATTGTGTGCTTTGGTGAGTAACTCTGGATTTCCCTATCCCTTATCCTCAATTTTAGCTCAGGAGATGATGGGGCTGACATGCCTTTGTAAGGTAAAAGTCCCTAAAAATTAAAAACAGACAAAAAAAGTACACATACTTGTAATCTTCAACTATGTCTGGTGGTTGACGAAGCTGACGTACGACCGGAGAGAGAGCCTTGAGCAGTTGATGCTTTAGGTTTCCAGCCGCCAACCGCTCGGCGCCGCCCAGACCACTTAGCGCTTCCTCTATGCGCTCACCCAGCCAGCGGACCCGCGGCAGTATGAACACCTAACCAATAAATCACTTTTAGCCTCTTCCAACAACAAGTATCTGCAAAATGGCGGCAAAGCAAGAATAAAATACCTACTGAATTTGACAGGAAATCGAAAATTTCTTCAAAATCAAAATGCTTATTTATCAATTAGATTTGATCAAGAGGGTTTCGGAAAAGAAAGCCAAGATGACGATCCTGAGAAGAAACCCTGAAAGAAACTTAGGATATTTCTGTTTCTATAATACAGAAATATCACAAGTGCCTCTTCATCACTAGTGTAACTCGACATAATGAAAAAGATAAAGGAGTCAAAATGTTGTAAATCCTTAAGCTTACTTACGAAGCTTCTACGTAATGACTTATTCCGCTGCAACCAAACCAGAGACTTATTTCGATCCGGTCGGTTTTGTACCATAGTGTTTTCTATTTCAAGTATGTCACTTGATCTAACTTCAAACTGTTTTGAACACAATCTTAACAATCTTAGAAGAGAATTGCGTTCTTATTCCAACAAATAAATGACATAGCATAAAAATGCATAAAGCATAAATTTAGCACCTTATGTTATAGAATCTATAACATAAGGTGCTATAATATAGATGATGGTAGTCAACTACCATCAAGTTGACAATCACCATGTGTGTCGAGGTTAACATATTAAAAAAACTAGTTACTTTAACAACTTCCGGTCCAAGTTCAGCCAATCCCTGTATAGCTCCATATAACGACGCTAGAGGTGTCTTATCCGATTCTTTCATAGTAGCCATAGATGGACCGACACCTGTTTCGTTGTTAGTCTGTGAAGGACATTGGAGTGCCTTCGAGAATAGCCTGCAAAAATTTTAATAAGAAATCTAATTAATGAATCTAAGAAATTTAAATATGTATACCAATTGAGTATAATTCTCACCTAGTAACTCTAGTCTGTAGATTATTGGTTGAAGTATTGAAAGTTTTACATATTTGCGACATAAGACGCGCTGCAAAATCACGCAACGCCCAATGATTGTCCATCTCGGGGCGAAGGCAAAGCTGTCTTGAGACAATACATGTGGACACAGATGGGATCAACTCGTGTAACTGGAAGGCAATAATAATATCGTTTACTTTAACTGTTGCACGCGATAATTTTATAAAATTTAGCCTATGTTAGGTACTTGCTGATATAATAGCTTTCTATATGTGAAAGAATTTTTAAAATATGCCCAGAAGTTTATGAGTTTATTCATTACAAACATACAAAAATATAAATCTTATCTCTTTGTAATATTAGTATAGATTTAATGGCTGCTAGAGGATTTCAATGCATTAACGTCCCAGTTTGAAATATGTATTACGAAAATCTATAAAAACAGTTGTGGACATTTTTTTTTAATATATAAATTCAATATACTGGCTGTCGTGAGGATTATTAACTATAGCTCAATTAAACTTTTTCTATTGAGTTGGCTGTAGTAGACTGATGCTTCACTTACATATTTTTCCAAGTAAAGAGACTGATTGTCAAGCAGAGCTTTCACCATCCTCATCAAATATATAAGAAGTGCCAGATTGTTTTGCACTACATTCACTTTTACACCTTCAGATATGAATGTGCACATTCTAGGCAACATTTCATGTAGACCAGGATCACAAGCTAGCGACTGAAGAGCTTCCTGCAAAATTGTACATACATATTATGTATATTTATTTGGAGCTATACAAACTTAAAAGTTCATTTCTTTATTATACATTATTTATTATTATTTATTGTACGTTATTTATTCATTTATTTATTATTGAGCTTAATACAAATATCATCATCAACTTTATTTCAGTCGTAGCACTGTAATAAAGCTGTAAGAAATAGAGTAAATTATTCACATAACAGATTCTAGCTGATCACGTTACAAAATAAGTGATAATATTTTAAAATTTAAATAGGTCCAATTGGTGGAATAATTTTAATTGAATAATTGAACTTACAGCTCGACGACCTTCATCACTGCCAACACAAGCCTCCGTGATCTCTTTATAATACAATTGTTGTTCAACACTCAACTCATGTGTAGCTAACTGCTTAACATGCACAGTTTCAGATGCTTTCAAACGAGCTGCCTTGCCACACATTGGCTTACCTGTAAAGTGTCAAACTTCATCTGTAAAACTGGATATCATGAATGTTTAGGCATTTTGATATAGTCAACAATCAATCTGATATTATATTTAAGAACTCTGTACAATAATAAACCTTCATAGAAACTGTCTTTAATTGCATTCATCATTATAGTAATTATATTTAGATTTATAAATAATTGACATTTTTTTAAGTCAGTCTGCAATAAGCAAGGTTCACTAGATTTCATTTAATATATCAATAGATATTAACCGACAGTCATATAAATAACCAACAAACAATATTACAATAGTAAATATTTGAAATTGTATCAAGTCAAAAACTTGTATTAGGTAAAAAGCTATATTGCCATAAGTCTTTACATATAAAAATCAATTGCCTTGTAAAATATTCTTTTAAAAGAAATATGTAAGAATGAATTAATTACTTTTATAAGTTTGTGATAAAAAAAAAACTCTTTACCTGCAGTATCTTTATTAGAAGGCTTATTAAGTTTACTAATTGAATCAACAGATTCAAGTTTTTGTGCCTCCTTAGACAGAGGTGGTGGATTTTCAGGTATGGTCGGCTGAACCCCATCCACGCTTAACCAATGCGCTCTCACAGAAATATCTAGTGGTATCTTTGGTGGTGGAGCTGATAATATTTCAGATAAATCAATTTCCTTTTCTTCAATAAAATGAAGTTCTCTGCCACCGCCGGAGGCAAATCGAAACGGAAGTGAATCTGGCTGTATGAAACCATATTGGGGCTGAAAATTCAAAGTAATTATAACATAATAAATTACAAGGAAAATTGTATTATAGTATGCAAATTAAAATATAAAAATAATAATTACATACTTCGATATTTTTCAATTGTAAAGAGTGATCTATGTCAGCTATGGAAAGTTTCTGCCTTTTTGAATGATGCATAAACTTTGTTGCATCTTGAACTATAACTTTTAGTCGATATGATACATCATCGGCAAGTTCTTTTGCTGCCTCGTCACTTAAATTCGAAACTCCAACACTTTCTGCAATAACTTTCATAGATTCAACTGACAAAGATGAACCGTAAGCAAACTCGGAATCGCCCATTTCTATTACTACTGGTTAATAAAGTTAAATAAATATCATAATTTTAAATAATATCAAAATTTTCTTCAAAACTAGACAGAAAAAGTAATTATTTCACCACTTTCCGTATTGTACATGTACACTTGTACAGTGTATGTACACAATATTATATTGTTTGGTTATTTTATTATTTATTACGGTACTGATTTCCCTACCCTATATATTATTATACTCTTTGCTTTACTTAGTACTGATCAAGGAGGATAGAGATAAGGAGGGCAATCTCTGAGTATTAAAAATGTCCGTCAAAAGACGATAAATTGATGGCGCTAGTGAGGCTAGTGACAGTAAACAATTCAACCACAATTCAACTCGGCGCACTTCACTCCGTCAACTACTGCTACATTCATTCCATACTCTCCATACTCTCAAACTCTCTCTGTACACACTAGCGCCATCTCAATTTATCGCATTTAGTTGCCACTTTTTCAGTTTAACACCCATGTAAGATTGTCTCTACCCTCCTTAATTTCATGCCGCAAACGCTAACCACAGGGTAATTTTTTTATATGGAAAATGATGCATTGTTCAGTAAGTTAAGAAAATACTAATAGATTTTTTTTTTTTCAAATACAGTAATATTCCTTGCTTCACTGATACGTTTTTTATACTTTTCTTCCTAAAGTAGAATAGTGTCGTTTAACATTGTATTCTTTAATAACAGGCAAAACTTGCATGCAAATCGTAGACGATTATTGCTGATATTTTATTATTATTGCCAAAGATTTAAATCGAGAGATGCGGCATTACTAGCGAAAGTGTGTTACAAAATACAACATACATTATACTAAAGACAAATGTATAAAATACATATACCTTTGTCTAAACACACTTTTAAACACAGACAACACATTCCTTACTTCAAACGTGACTGTGACTATAGCGACGCTCTCAACAAGCGACCGTCACTCACTGTAGCTGGCGTCCAACTGTAGTTGGGTTGAGCGCCTGCGCCCAACCCATTGTTAAGAATTTTCGGTGTGTTTTTAGTATGGCGCGAGGAGATTACGCCGCATCTTTCGATTTAAATCTTTGATTATTGCTGATAAAATAGTTCGTTTGCCGATTTCTCAAGAAATGCCCGATTTATATCATTCATTTTTAACTTTTCGCAGACCTAATCAAGTTTGTTATTTTCCAAAAAAATAAGCTAAAACTGATGAGAAAAGATAAAACAAATGAACGCGTAATCAATCACAACTAGTCGCGTCGAATAAATAACAAGTGGTGTGATACCTTGGGTACCATACCAACGTCGACTATCGCGCACCAATCGTGCACCACGCACCTGCAACTGCCTCAGTAGTGTGTACGTTCGCGCACCTGCAACGTTACACGCACCAAAGCGTGTGCTCAAAGCGGTGGCGGTTTTTTCGTGAACACAGAGTGATGTGTGTTTGTGGACGCGAGCAAAGCAACTCTAGTGTGGGCATGAAATCACGATCGACGCTTATAGAGATGGAGTGTTTAGACGAAAAATATTTAAATTTAATCGACATAATACCGCAACTACAGAGTATTGTGGGATCCAAAGGATAAAAAATTTTAAAAATAAATATTTGAAAGAAGACGCCTGGGTGGAAATAGGAAAAATCGTGGAAATACCGGCCATTATTTGTCAGAACAAAATGAAAGTATTGCTTTCTGGATCAAAATATATGCCACGCTAGCTACTAGTTCCGAGGACGACATGTTCGCTCAATGTTCGCCCGAAAACTGTGGAGCACTCTGTTCAAGAGTAGTGATGCACGCAACGTTTACACTTGATCTGTTGCAGGTACGTGGTGCACGATTGATGCGCGAACACAGTGGGTACGCAGCTTAATAAACCAACCAAAATAGACAGGGGAATTCCCCTAATAATACTTACTGAAGTAACTGAACACTTGTTGCCAGGCGAATAAATGTTGCATTCATTTATTTGGGATACCACAAAAATATAACAATTATGAAATATTTTTTAAAATAAATATTATTTCTTTTAAATAATTTAGTAGGTACCTATTTCTAGTAAATCAAAAAGATGTCGCGGGCCGCACAAATATAAATCGTCGGCCGCATGCTTTGCTTTGAATAGGTGAGTTTAAAATATCCATTTGGGTAGGTAGGTACCTACATATTTTTGAATATGTAGGTGAAGAACGTGAAGAACGCTAGATATTTTTTTTTTTTTTTGTTACAATTATATCTGCAATCAGTCCTCCCTGACTATAATCAGATTTGTTCATGTCGGGTATCGCGTGTCGAGCGCTTCCTCCAACGAGGATAGCTGCTCATATGCTCGGCTCAGCTACAATCTGCTATGCAGCTTCGTAATATCATGCCTTTTAAGACGGTTCAAATATTTTTGTCGGATCAACTGGACTGCCAGCTCATTTGGATGACGCGACAGTCGCTCTTTGTAGCTTTTGGCAGTTGAACGAATTTCCTCTTTGACCGTGTTCATGCGCAAATAATTATGTATCTCTGAGTTTGTTACAAACCAGTGAGCATTGCTTATGGTTCTCAATATGATATTCTGCAGGCGTTGGAGCATCGAGATATTTGTATTACTGGCACTACCCCAGAGTTGTATTCCATAGAGCCAAATTGGCTTCAGGCAGGATTTATAAATTAAAAGTTTGTTATCTATGGATAGTTTACTGTTTCGACCGAGCAGCCAAAGCAGATGTTTGTATTTAATATTAAGTTCCTCTCTTTTAGTCTTAATGTGGTTTTTCCATGTCAGGCGCCGATCCAAATGCATTCCCAGATATTTTACACTGTTTGCATGGGGTAGAGTGGTTGTCCCTAGCCGCACCGATGGGCAGTTTCCCTTTCTAAGGGTGAAAGTAACTTGTGTGGATTTCGAAGTGCTAGCCCTAATCTTCCACTTTCTTAGCCATTTGCTTATCTCATGGAGGCCTTGCTGCAGAGTATTTGATGCAGTAATCGGGTTCCTATTCCGCGCCATGATAGCTGTATCATCAGCATACGTTGCTGTGGTCAAATCTGGCAGTGTAGGAAGGTCTGCTGTAAAGATTGTATACAATATAGGTCCCAGGACCGAACCCTGTGGTACTCCCGCCTTTATTGTATAAAAGGTAGAAGTTGATCCTGCCTCCTGCACCTGGAATAGCCTGTCAGTCAGATATGATCTCATCAACACATGAAAACTATGTGGTAAGCTTTCCTTTATTTTAAACAAGAGACCATTATGCCACACTTTGTCAAATGCCTGCTGAATATCGAGAAATACTGATGAACAGTATTCTTTTTGTTCCAAGGCTATTCTGATTGTATTACAGACTCTGTGAACCTGTTCTACTGTGGAGTGATGCTGTCGGAACCCAAATTGGTGGTCTGGTATTATTTTATTCTCCACTAGTATTGGTAAAAGTCTGCATAGCAAGATTTTTTCGAACAATTTTGACAGTACTGGCAACAAACTGATTGGTCTGTAAGAGGTAACATCGCTAGTAGGTTTTCCTGCTTTGTGGATCATCATTATCTGTGACACTTTCCATATTCTGGGAAAGTACTGGACCCTGAGGACTCCATTAAAGAGAATAGTTATAAATATTAAGGCTGTTTTTGGTAATTCTTTTAGGATTTCCTTGGTAATCAGGTCAAAGCCCGGTGCTTTTTTGTCCTTTAGTTCCTTGATTGCTCTAGCCACTTCTCTTACAGAGACAGGTTGCGGAGGCAGCGACATCTGATATGCTTGGTTCAAAGCTGCATTTACCTGTATGTCAGATTCCACATCGCTGGTCTCATTCGGAGTAAACACACAATGCAAGTGTTCAGCGAAAACATCGGCCTTTTCCTGGGCAGTTCTGGCCCAGACATTGTTAGTCTTCTTTATAGGTGGTATTGCTATTTTTGGTCTATCGTAAGCCTTCGTGAATTTCCACAATGAATAGTTTGTGGCTTGTGTGGCAGACAATGTTTCCAGCCTTGACTGCAGAGTGTCATCACGCCAATTACGAATCAAGCACTTTAATTCTCGTATTGCCTTATTTAATGCAGTTTTATCCACTCTGTATCTACTCTGTTGCCAGATTCGACGTAGTCTGCGTTTCTCCAATATCTTATGTCTGATCTCCAGGGGATAGTTTTCTGGGTGACATGAGGGTTCCGTGGATGGCGTACTTCTCCAGCAGGATTCCTGTATCAAAGTGGTTAAGTGTTTTGCCATGTCCTCAATATCTTCCGGAGTCTTAACCCTAACCTTCAGGTCAACACCCTCATCAACCAACTCTCTGAATGATGCCCAGTCGGTTTTCTTGTTGCACAGCGTGTTCATATTTGCTTTGTCAATTAGGAGGCTGCTTAAGCTCAAAATAACTGGTGTGTGATCCGAACAGGTATCCAGGCACGATTCCGCTCTAGTGTAATGTTTGGAGAAACCCTTAAGAATGAAAAAATCTAAGAGATCTGGAATTTTCTTAGGGTCTGAGGGCCAATAAGTTGGTTCACAAGTTGATATTGCGGTAAGGCCATTTGCATCCATGCATGACTTCAATTGTCGCCCTCTTGTGGTAGTGAGTCTGGACCCCCAGCTCGTATGTTTGGCATTCCAGTCTCCCCCTGATACAAAACGTTTACCGAGCGATTTGAAGTATTCGCTGTACATGGGTTCGCTAATTCTATACTTAGGTGGACAGTATATCGCCGATACGTTAAAGAATCCGTTTTTATCTTCGACAGCAACAGTAGTAGCTTGTAAGTAGTTGTGTCTGAAATCCGGCATCACGTGATGTCTAATCGAACTGCGTATGATGACTGCAGTACCGGCGTGTCCTGTTCCATCGGGATGTCGCGTGACATAGGTGTGAAATCCATTGAACTTAATATTTGAAGTAGAACTGGTACAGTGCGCCTCCGATACAAGAAGAATGTCAAGTTCGTTTTCTTTGATTATTAGTTCTATGTCATGTTTGTTCGGCGCCAGGCCATTTGCGTTAATAGTTCCGATCTTCAAACTTTTATTTTAGCTAGATATTTACACAATCTTAATTTTTACACAATGTTTATTATGAATGAGGTTGTTATCTCTCGTTGAAACGGTAAAAGTAAATCTCTCAATATTTCGTTTTTAAAAGGAACCTTAATTCCCATCTCACAGTTTGTGTTCTCCATTATTCTCCATCCCATAGTCATAAATATTTGCAACTTTGCTTGCAATGAAAAATCACGAACCACAAACCTGAATACAGATTACTTTATTCCGTTTATTCTATTTACGAATTGATGACCACAAACTACAAATGACTAAATTAAAATTAGTTATATGTAGCTAACTTAGCTAGTCTGTGGTATTATAATACCAAATGACGTGCAAATGGTGTGCAAAGAATGACTACCGCTTCTTTTTCTGCCCCACGCGTATTTTCATGTGCTAAATTTGCAAAACATACCATCATTATTAAATGTGAAAATGTATAATAATAAAAAAGATGTTGATAAGCACGTACAAAGTTTAAAAAGCAAATTATCAGTGAAAGAGGTAAGCACCTTACCTACTATAGCATAATCTTTAATAAAATACCTTACTCGCAATTTTTTACAATTTTCTTATTATTTTCAGTTTCTAACTCGAGCTTTTTCCATTGCTCGGCTATATTATGATGTAGGAGAGTACGCAAATAGTAAATTTTACGTTGAACAATATCTCAGTCTCAAAAACAACAATGCTGCAGCGTACAAGTTACTTGGACAAACTTATCATAAATTGGGACAAAAAGAGATGGCTCTTGATCAATACAAAACATCCCTGGATATAGATGCTACACAAACGAGTTTAATATTAGACAGTAAGTGAAAAGAAATCATATGAATTGACTTTTTAGTAATATGTAATTTTAGAAAAGCTACTTTCATTCTTACTAGTCTGATAGTCCAACTGAGTGGGGAACTTTCCGCGACCAAAAAGCTGCCCTGTTATGTGGTGAGCATTACTTAACTTTTGTAACAAAACTGACAAGTCCCATTTAAATACAAGGTTATCTTGGTTTCTCAGGCTCAGGCTAATCTATGATGGAGGTTAAAAAGTATGTGGAATGGAGGTATAAATATGGGTTGGGAACTTACATTTATAAGGTCGCTAGTTGTTAACATTAGTTAATATGTTTTCGTAATATTGAGAAAATTACATTTGAATATTTTGCATTTTTTTGAAGTTTTTTACTAGTCAAATATTAAGATATCTGCGAATAAATATTCAATCAGAATATCTATTCTATATCTATACTAATATTATAAAGAGAGAAGACTTGTATGTTTGTAATGAATAAACACAAAAACTATTGGACCAATTTTGAAAATTCTTTCACCTAGGTATAGAAAGCTATCAGTTTTTTTTTTTTTTTAGTTATCGTGCAATCAGTCCTTCCGACTATGAGCAGATGTGTGGATAGACTATCATTCATGAGGAGATATTCCCCAATAGGAACATCCTCCATATTAATATATTAGCTTAGTCAGTGGCGCCGAGTTCCAGGGTCAGGCAGTCAGGCAACGTAAGCTGGACAGCGAGCTGATTAGGATGATTTTCCAGTCTTATTTTGTATTTGCTTACGAAACTGTTGGCACGCTCAGGTATTCGTGTACTTCACTGTTTCTAATGAACCAGGGTGCATTACTAATTTGCTTGAGAATGCAGTTCTGAGCTCTTTGAATTTTATTATCCCATAGGTCCAAACTGGTTTTATGACAGCCTTGTAGATTAGGAGCTTATTATCCAGCGATAGTTTTGAATTTCTACCTAGGAGCCAGTAGAGACCCTTATATTTGAGGTTGATCTCTTTTTGCGCTTTGTTTCAACATGTTTTTGCCATGTCAATCTTCGGTCCAAGTGTAGTCCGAGGTATTTAACTGTTTCACTCTGAGGCAACTCCCTACCACTAAAGTTAACAAGAGGACAAGTTTCTCTTCGCAGTGTGAAGGTGACTTGCACTGATTTATTAGTACTAACTTTTATACGCCACTTGTCAAACCAGCTGCTTATTTCATTGAGGCTTTGTTGAAGTTTCGTCGTGGCATCTGCAGGGTCTTTACTAGAGGCTAATACTGCTGTATCATCTGCATATGTAGCAATAGTAACTCCCGGTGTTAATGGCAGATCTGAAGTGTATATAGTGTACAAAACCGGGCCGAGAACGGAGCCCTGTGGCACACCAGCAAGTATCTCATGAAAACCTTATGAGCAGTCGTCCTCATTGACTTGGAATATTCTATTTGTGAGATATGATTCTAGTATTTGATAGAAACTGTGAGGTAGTAGTAACTTAATTTTATAGAGCAATCCTTTATGCCATACCCGCTCGAAGGCCTGCTGAACGTCAAGGAACGCTGAAGAGCAATATTCCTTCTTCTCAAGGCTATCACTGATATGTCTGCACACTCTGTGTATTTGTTCAATAGTGCCGTGCTCTGGTCTGAATCCAAATTGGTGATCTGGAATTATGGAGTTTTCATTTATAGCACACAAGAGTCGTCTAAGTAGTATCTTTTCTAGAGTCTTGGATATTATCGGCAGTAGACTAATTGGCCTGTAAGATGACAGTTTATGAGTTGGCTTTCCATGTTTATGGACCATTACCACTTGTGAAACCTTCCATATTGCAGGAAAGTAAGATGTTCTGATTATACAATTAAATAACGTAGTCAGATATACTATTGCTTTACGAGGCAGTTCTGACAGGACCTTTTTGTCTATGAGTTCAAATTCTGGGGCTTTTTTATTATCTAGTTTGCGGATCGTTCTTGTCACTTCTCCTGAAGTCACTATTTTTAAAGGCAAATCAAGTTGGAAGTCTTGTTGGAGAACATCGTCTATGTCGGCTTCATTAGAGCCAGGGGTAGCTTCGTTAGGAACAAATACTTTGGCAAGGTGATCAGCGAAAGCATTCGACTTTTCCTGGTTAGTTCTAGCCCACCCGTTTCCTTCTAGTCGTAGAGGTGGCTTTGGGTTTATTGGCTGGTTCTTAGTTGTACATGCCTTCCAGAGGGAGTAGTCAGTGTTTGCAGTAGCAGTTAGCGACAAAAGGTTTGACTCAACTGAGGCATTTTCTGCTTCTTTTATAGTTTGTTTCAGAATTTTACTATAGTTGATATACGCCCTTTTATCATGGGAATGCCTGCTAGAGTGCCACACTCTGCGCAGTCTCCTTTTCTCTAATATCATTTCTTTAATTTCTTGTGGTACATAAGCCTGTCTTACATTCCTACGATTTACTTCCTTTGTGCTATTCCAACAAGCCTTTTGGACCGCGACTGTGAACGCCAAGACCGCATCATCAATTTCATCATCATTTTTTAGGGAAACCCGCAACTGCAAAGAATCCTCAACCAGGGATCGAAAAAGTTTCCAGTTAGTCCGATTATTATACAGCCTAGGTTTGCTCTGGTTCTCCAAGACATTAGCACTGATTGTTAGAATAACAGGAATGTGGTTGGAGGTTCCATCAAGAGATGAATCAATTTTGTAAAAGAGTCTAGAGAGTCCCTTCATTAAGAAGAAGTCCAAGATATCTGGCAATTTACTTGGGTCAGTTGGCCAATGGGTGGGTTCAGGTGTAGCTATTTTTTAGGTGTTAGGTGGTTTTTAGGCTATTGTTGTTAGGCGAGTAACATAAAGCTATAAAGTTACACGGGCGAAGTCGCGTGCAGTAGCTATTGTAGTTATAATATTGTAAAATTGGCAATGTCCTTTTAATGTTTATAATATTATGTAATCTGTCAATCAATTTTAAATTTGTTTTTGTTTTAGTTTGTGAGATTCTTGCTGATAATGAAACCAAGATTGACCCCATTCAAGTGAAGTATTGGAGTGACAAGGCAGAAGCTACATTTCCGAGACACCCAATAACTTTTAAACTACGTGAAAGACTTATTACTAAAGATAATCCAAATCCAGAGACATTAATCAAGTTACTACAATCAGAGGTGACTAGAAGACCCAAGGACTGTGTTCTCCATATACGCTTGCTTAAATGCTATGTTCAAATGAACAAAACAAAAGAAGCTTTGGAACATAGTGCAAACTTGGAATTCGGCGAACATCCCTTTTTGAACAGTTTCGATTGGTATGAAACACTTTCTGAGATCCTTGAACATAAAGTAGATGGTGTAGATTGGCTTTATCAGCTTCTTCTTCTAACCGTTAAGGAAAGAATTTGTTCATTATATTTAACTGAAATATTTATTGAAACATCAAAGAGTATATTGCAATCATGCAACATATTATTCAGTTATGGCAAAGCTATACAAGCAGTGTCCAAAGCGGGAATCCCTCTGGGTTTTGCAGAGTTTCATACAAACTTAATTCAACATCATAGGGGACAGTTTGCCTTACATACTGCAACATTATTATTGAAAAAAGCAAAGAAAAATCAGCTTAGTTGGCGCAGCGCAACAACTTCCGCTTCACCGTTATTACTTGTTGCTTTGCACACTGTGCCTGTTGACTTAAAAGCAAAGTGGGTGGCACTGGCCCCACTGAAACAACAAAATGCAGTACATCGCTGGTTTAAAGAGGGCTCCTATCGTTGCTCACAGTCTGGGCACTACATACTCTCAAATATTATAGAAAAAGGTCATTCTTCATTGGATCAAATATCTGCATCCTGTTCGGACAACCACTGGAAAGAAAAAATATTTGAAAAGACTTTTATATTTGAAGAAAATTCAGGCATAGACAAGACATCTGACTTCTTCTTAGAAATTGTATCAAACCCTGTTCTTAGATTACCAAGGTCGTCTGAAGTTCAAAATTATGATGCTGATGCCCAAAGATTACATCCAAATTCATTGCATCACTTCGTCTGGATGTTACTCAACTATAAAAACTATGCACATTTTAAGTGTACTGTTTTTGATATGCTAACACCTAAATCCTATAATTATGCTAATTGTGGTCCAGAAACACTGGATAGATTAGACATGCTTGCTTTTCTCTTCAGTGCCACCCTTGCAGCACAACAGTATAAATCAAACCAAATAGTCTATGATATATCCCATAATCCAGACATACTCCCTGCAAACATAACGGATATACTTTGTACTCTACCTCAGATGAAGTGGTGGGATTGCGCCTATAAATTTAGTCAAAATGAATTGGGCACTGAATTAACAAATATTCGTGCAACTTTGAGCCGAGGTATAGAAGTTATTAGGTGTATCGATAACCACGGCTTAGATGCCGAGTTTCTATGCAAACTTGGTCACATATTTGGCGAATGTGCTGATCTGTCTACTTCTGTGGATGAAAAGAAAAACTTTCAAATAAGGGCTTGTTTGTATTATAATGCAGCCATACCAGTTCTTGAGAAAATTAAAAACCATATTGCCGTGGAACTTCCTGCAAACAGGATGTTTAATTATGTACACAAAGACTTCACAAAGAAAGATTTAAATTCCTTAGTTGATACAAGTAAACTGTATGTGGCTATCACTCATCACCAAGATTGTGAATATGAGAAAGTTATCGAGATTCTTTCAGATGTAAAATTAGCAAAGGCATATTATTACCTAGCTGATTCTTACCACAAATTAGCTTTAGAAGATAACAATGTTTCAGGAGATCAACTCAACAACTCTGACAGAAAATCTAAAATTGTAACTCTTCTGAACAAAGCTAAATATTTTGCCACTAAATCTTTGGATTGCATAAAAAACGACGAACCAAACAAAGATACCATATTGCTTTCTATTATTCAAGAATTACTTGAAGATATTGAGATGAAATTAAATGGAGATGTATCAGGTTTTGTAAATGAGGTAGATGGCAGATATTCGGAATATATATCATTACGAGAAAATGACATTTCACAACAAGGTAAATCTCACTATGCTCGAAACATGAGTTCAACACCTAAACATACATTGAAAGTTAATCTGACAAATTATCGTTCTGCTATAGACACAGAGGTTCAAGAAAAAATAGAAAATGATAACAAACGTTTTGAAATAATTGAAAACCAAATAAAAGATTTACAAAAGACTTGTCACGAGTTTATGGAGCAGTCAAAAAATTGGTTTGAAGAGAACCCAATAGTTAGAATGATAAACTGTAATATTAAGACAACTACTGAACAATTTAAATTGCTCAATATTTCTATTGATCAAGTAAAATATCAAGTTGATGAATGCAGAAACGATTGCAAGGGCGTCAATGAGTTAAAACAACAAATTGCAGATTTAAGAAAAGAATTAAATAAAATGAAGAAATCTGCAGCTGAGAACACAAATGATAACAATGATCTGTATAATTTGGAAGAGGAATACAGAACAAACGAGAATACTTCGAGATTCACAGCTCAGTTACCATTCACACAACCTCAAGTAATACCTCCTTTTAATCCACGGTTTGGTATTCCACCGTTTCCAATGCCACCTAATGCTTACCAGCTCTATGGACAAAGTTTATATAACTTGTATAATCAATATTCGCAATTAACTCAATCACAACAAATTCCCGGAGTACCTCCAATGTTCGATTCAAATAGACCTCATCTGAATTACCCTGCTATGTATCCAGGATCGGAACAAATGTATCTTGACATTGCCCACCTTGTACCTCCGACAGTACCTGGTGCTGCTTCAGTACCTACAGCGCACTCTGTTCCAACTGCTCCAATGCACACAGTGTCAATGCCTCAGATAACAGTCCCACAAACAGTACCCGTGGCACCAGTGTCCACGGTGTCTTGGCCAGCCAGTGGTTCATCGGCTAAACCTAAACATACTGTCATGGAAACAAAAGAAGTGTCACGGTCTTTACCTGTAAATGTGGTAATAACATCATCTGACCCCTTACCAACTTGCACTACAGCACCATTGCCAGTGCTCAGTGTCACTATCCCATCTAAACACATCAAAGGAACACCACATAATTATCAAATTCCAATGCCTTCAAATGAAGCCAAAGGAGTTCTTCCACAAATGGAAAGTTTTCAGAAAACAGGAAATGTTACTGTTGCGAGTTCTGTGCCCGATTGGAATAAATCATCAATATTTAAGACCAGTCAACCAATTAGTTCTTCTGTAACTACTCCTTCCTCCAACCCTTCAACTATAAATATAAGAAATGTGAGTTCTTTGAATAGCTCAAATACCACAGTGGATTTCACTGGAACGTCTCCAAATACTACCCTTAATAAGTCAAGGACATTATCCGAAAAGAGCAATAATTCGATAGAAAGTTACGATCCTTGTCCTGATTTTAAGCCAATTGTTCCTCTACCTGCTGAAGTGCAAGTAACTACTGGCGAAGAGGATGAGACCGTCTTGTTCAGTGCACGGGCCAAACTATATCGCTTCGTTGACAAGCAGTGGAAAGAAAGAGGACTTGGTGATATTAAATTATTAAAACACAAAGTTACAGGAAAAGTAAGAGTACTTATGAGGCGTGATCAAATTCATAAAATTTGTGCAAATCACATTATAACCCCTGAGATGGAAATTAAACAAATGGCTAACGAAAATAAGGCATATTTTTGGGTTGCTAATGATTTCGCTGATGAAACAGTGACATTAGAGATGTTATCTATTCGTTTCAAGACAGCAGACATTGGACAGGAATTCTATAAAATATTTGAGAGTGCACGTAAGGCTTCTAACATTAGCACACCAACAAAGGATACGACTAAAGAAGCCATCAAATCTCAAATTATTGAAAAAGTTCCAAATCAAACTGTACCTCCCCCCCAGCCGAGTAAGACTGTTGTTGGCGGGTTTACTTTTAGCAGTACTCCAACATTTAAAGCTGTCACAGAAGAAAAGGATATAAAAGAGGAAAAATCGGAGATTACTCCCGTAAACGTTTTTAGCGGTTTCAATTTTAAAACAACTGCACCCACATTTACTAATTTGTTTTCACAGTCAAACGTAACTGTTCAAGATAAACCTAATGAAGCGGACAAAACCCTCAACAGTTCTGACACTGTAGAAGAATTTGAACCTCAAGTGGAATATAAACCAGTTGTTCCATTACCAGAATTGATTGAACAGAGAACTGGCGAGGAAGACGAAGAGGTATTGTTTGAACATCGCGCAAAATTATTGCGATTTGATTCTTCAAGTAAAGAATGGAAAGAACGTGGCTTGGGCGACATAAAAGTACTTGTACACAAGGATAACATCGAAAAGGCACGTATATTAATGAGGAGAGAACAAGTAATGAAGGTATGTTGTAATCATTCCATTACAGTAGATATGATTTTCGAAAAGAAGCCAAATACGGATAAAGCTGTCACTTGGTGTGCCAAAGATTTTTCAGAAGGTTTTTTGGTACCGGAAACTTTTTGTGTACGGTTTAAAACGGTAAAAACTTGCGATGATTTTCTAGATGCAATTAAGTTATCGCAATCTAGAATAAAGGACACATCTAAGGCTGCAAAAGAAGAACAAAACGCAGCGAAACAGAACACTCAAACTGGCTTTGGCGATAGATTTAAACCAAAATCGGGATCTTGGCATTGTAAGTCATGTTATACCAATAATTTAGCTAGTTTTTCAAAATGTGGCTGTTGCGAAGAGCCTCGACCTCAGGACGATAAAAGTAAAGATAGTGAAAATACACCGAAAATAACATTAAATTGGGGCGACAAATTCAAACCCAAAACAGGGTCTTGGGAATGCAATCAGTGTTTTGTCAGAAATGACGCTAACCAAGAGAAATGTTGTGCTTGCAACACTTTGAAAGATAAAGCGGATGAAGATATAAAATCAGCAACTATTAAACCTGTGATATCTGATGTTAACACAACGGACAATAGTGATTCATGGAAAAATTTGTTTAAACCTAAAGAAGGAAGTTGGGCGTGTCAGACTTGTTATGTTAGAAACGAAAGCAATATTGAAGAATGTTGTTCATGTGGCAGTCCTAAAGATCCAAATTCTCTTAAAAAAGGAACGGCTCCATCTATTTTTGGAAACAGTACATCAAGCGTTCAATTCAAATTTGGTATTTCGCCATTGAAAAGCGAAGAAAACATGACTCCTACCAAAACCCCTATATTTGATGGCACCAGAGCACATGAGTTTAAATTTGGAATGCCACAGACATTACCAGAAAAATCCTCCAATGTAATAGTGGTGTCATTTGGTGAACAGAAGCCTATATCACAAACTGTTTTTGGAATACCTAGAATGTCTTCGGATGGTTCTGGAATAATAAACTTTAGCATGAAGAACGATATAGACAACACAACAGTTAAACCTGTGAAACCAGCTCTTTTACCGACTCCTCAACCAGAAACCACCGTTGCTTCTATTGGAGGCAACGAAAATCGGAAATTTGATTTTGTGTTCAAAGCCAAGAGTCCACAGAAGGAAAAAACTCCAACAAAGAATGATAAAAGCAATGACAGTGATGAATATGCTTCAGAAGATGAAGGCCATCATATACATTTCAGTCCAATTGTGCCCCTGCCCGATAAGGTTAGTATTTTTTATTATTGTTTTATTTTATGAGAATATATTTATGTTGTACTAGCTAGCTGGTACTCGCGACTTCATCCAAGTTGAAAAATTAAAAATACGTATAACACCTGAGATGATAACATCTGACATCTTTGTCGCTATGACTGCGTGTATTACTTATAACATAATATATTGAAATTTTCAGATTGAAGTAAAAACAGGCGAGGAAGACGAGGACATACTTTACAGTCAAAGAGCTAAGGTGTACAAATTTGTGTCAAGTGAATGGAAAGAACGAGGAATAGGTACAGTCAAACTATTGAAACACAAAGATACTGGAAAACTAAGGTAAGAATAAATGTATATTGTTACTACTTATGCAAACAACACACACACACACACACACACTTATAAGTTAATTATGGTACATTTAGGTTTTTTCATGTTTAGGTCGACAGACAGGCTGACTGTCCATTTGATGGTAGGTGGCTACCGTCGCCTATAACACAAGCAACGCCACAAGTGCTTCAAGTATGCTGCCAATCAAATTAGTATAATGGATTAGGATGGGATGTTTGCTCTATACAATTTAGAAAAATGTCTAGACAAACCAATAATGGTCATCTTGTGTGTAAATATGTTTTAGATAATAATAAAATTATTAAATAAACACTGCCCTTTAGACTTAGTAATAAAGGTACTTGATAATGATCTCTTATTTTTTTTTAAATTGGTATTCTTTTTTTAGGATTGTAATGCGTCGTGAACAGGTATTGAAAATGTGCTTAAACCATGCCCTGACACCAGAAATAGTATACACGCCAAAAGACGAAAAAACGTGGTTGTTTGCAGCTTATGACTTTAGCGATGGAGAATTGAGCTTAGACCAGTTTTGTTTACGATTTCCAAATAAGGATTTAGCATTAAAATTTAAAGATGCAGTAGACAAAGCCAGAAGTGAGATTACCGATGGTGTTAAAGATAATAAAAAAGAGAAACATGATGAAGATGTCGTTTTTGTTGGAGAAATTCAAGCTTCTCAAGAGGAAAAAGACAGAGCAAAGGAACTTATGTTGCCTGAAAGTTTTTATAACTATAAAATTAAAGAACCATGTACGGGTTGTCGAGGCTGTCAAGATGACGACCAAGCAAGCGATGATAATGTGGCAACATCTGCAAAAAACACAGAAGAAGCCACAAAACAAATGGAGCCTGTAGCTATTTCTACGCCTGTCAAAACGTCAACCTCTTTCAATTCATTGTATGCTACACCAGCAAATTTAAAAGATTCATTCAACACTTCAGTGTTTTTCACTCCAAACACTCTTCAGAGTGGTAATGATAGCGAGAATTCAACATTTGCATCTCCTTTCAATAAATCGGTTACTTTGGTGGATCCTGACAAAACAGAAACACCCACGAAAATTAAGAATCCATTGGCCCCATCCAAGCTAAGCTCTAATACAACAGATACAAATAAAAGTCTAGAAGTCAAACCTGCTTTTGCAGATACACTTAAATCAGGTTTTAGTTTTCAAGCTCCAGCGACATCCTTATTTAGCTTTAAATCAGACAATCAAGCCGACACCGCTAAAGTATCTGAGGTGACATCGCTGTTTGGTGGCGATTCCGTTCAAAAGCCAATAAATTACTTTTCTGGGACACAGGGAAGTTTGTTTGGTCCAGCCGGTAACAATAAGCCTAAATCTGAAGAAGTCATTGTTAACAAACCTCCGATTTTCGGCAATCTCGCGCAAGAGAATTCCGTGTGGAAATTCAACGCGAGTACTGATCAGAAGAAGCCAGATGTGACGGCCACTACAAATGTTGACCAAAAAATAAACAATGTGAACAAAGATTCCGACCGCGCTCCTGATGCTTTGCTTAAAGTGGACGACAACCTATCCTTTGCGGCGTTATCGAGTGCCACATCTGAATTCAATATTGAAAGTAAGTTGAAAATTCCACTTTAAACATATGTAGTCAAAAATAGTATATCATCAATCAATATAAATATATTAATAACTAGCTGGCGCCCGCGACTCTTCGTCCGCTTTGAAAAAAATAGTAGCCTATCCTATGTCCTGTACGTCTAAATGTTTATGTACCAAGTTTCATGAAAATCAGTTAATTCGTTTAAAAGTTATGGAGGAACATATAAAATCTTGTTTATTGTCTAATAATTCATTTATAAAACACACAGTCGGGTAGTTTAAAAAGATTAATTTCAGTTATTAAAAAGATAACCTGATTCGTTAAAATTACGCTTAATTTATAAATTTTTATGTGGGGTCAAACAATTTTTTTTTTTTTTTTAGAAAAAGTAGATTTCAAATGGGACGGTGCTGGCCAGCAGTTGTTCACTGTACGTCAAAAGACTGACGAGGTGGGTGGCGGTGAAGAAGCCAACACAAGCGGTGGCCCTGAAGAGTATGACCCACACTACGATCCAATTGTGCCGCTTCCTGACAAAATCGTCGTGACCACAGGGGAAGAAGATGAGGTAAATTTAATATATGTATATTTAATACTCCAAACTGTTAGTTGCTGAGGAGTTGGTTATTTCTCAGACTACTTGATGCTGCAGCATCAGGTCAAGGTTACCGTCTCATGGAAAAATTACCGAAGTAATAGTATGACAAATTAATTCATATCAATCGAACATGTGGAGGTTAGTAGGATCTCTTCCTCAACTAGGAAATGAGCTGATGATCTTCAAACGCCTGAATAGATGCCTATAATTTAAATTATAGCTAACAACCATCTCGATAACGTCAACTTTCAAATTCAAATCATTTATTTACAAGTGACATGGTTCAAACAAGAAAAACTGGATCAAAATCGGTCACTTCGTTTGGGAGCAACAATACACAGACAGATATACAGATCAAACTAAAACACCCCTCTTTTGCGTCAGAGTTTAAAAAACAACTATTTTCGAGTTGTTTCAGTTTTCAAATATATAGTTTATAAAATTGTTATTAAATTTTTTTAAATCATATTGTGTTTTTATAAACTTCTAATACATCTGTATACTATTTTGAATTGTTTCTATTATTTGTAACTAAATAGTTTGATCTTACACTTATTTTGTTTTACTAGGAAAAAGTTTTTGGAGAACGATGCAAGCTGTTCCGCTACGATGATAAAAATCGCGAATGGAAGGAACGTGGAGTTGGCGAAGTGAAAGTATTGTACCACCCTCAAAGGAAGACTTATCGGTTGCTTCTCAGACGCGAACAGGTACCACTGTACTATTTTTCACATAGCATGAGTACGTACTAGAGATGCGGCGCCGATTAAATATATTTAGTAAAATATTTAGAAAAATTTAGTAAAATATTTAAAAAAAAATCATCACACCTATCCCAAAAATTCCGAGTTTGTGCTTCTGATATTTTTCTAGCGCAGTTGGGTTGAAGCGTGAAGGTTTAATTAAAAAAATGTATAAATATCGCTTTCTTTTTCTCATATTAGTGTCACTCGCGGCCAAAATATTTTGTTCTCGGACGGCGTATGTTGAATTCAGGATTCAAAATAACGCCCTTTACTTTATTCCCTTTGTAACTGTCAGTCGGCGCCGAAGTTTAGTAATTTTGCTCTGAAAGGTCATATTAACTTTCTCTTTTGTAACAAATTATATAGATATTGTTTTTTTTTTTTAGGTACACAAAGCTGTTTTGAACATGTTGTTGTTCGCTGACTTGGAACTGTTGCCAATGAAGAACACTGACCGTGCTTGGACATGGGTGGGAACCAATTTCGCGGAAAACCCAGCCGGTGAACAAGAGACGCTGGCCCTTAGATTTAAATCGTTGGAACTGGCGACTAAATTCCGAGACACCGTGGTCCAGTGTGTACGGGTCAGTACTGAACTCTTTTAAATTGGACATTTTTCGTGACAGTTAGAGCAAAATGTATCATTTGTATTCTTTATACTATTGATAGTATAAAGAAAAAATGATTTAAAGTAAAATTTGTAATCTCAGATCCCACTCGCCTCTCACACTAGGACACTACAGATTTGAATAGGGCAGGTGAAATAGTAATTTGCTTTCGGGATTTCTTCTCAGGCTCATCATCATGGCTTAATATTAAAAATATATGGGATGATTTATTTTAATAAATCATTGTTAATATTTTTAAGTTTGACACAATTGTAATCTATACTCTTTACTACTGAAGAGTTTGTTTGTTTGGTTATACGCGCTAATCTCAGGAACTACCGGTTCAAATTGAAAAATTCCTTTTGTGTTGGATAGTTCATTTGTCGAGGAAGGCTTTAGGCTACATAACATTTTGAACGCGGCCGAAGTCGCGGCAAACAGCCTAATTTCATAATAAAAAGAGCGATCGCTGGAGAGTTTCTTTCGCAGTTACTTCTCTTTTAGAACACCATTTTGTTTCGACTTTAAAAAAGTTATACTGTTATGTATCCCGAATAAACGAATAAAGAAATGAACGATTTCATTTGATTTGATTTCGTTTTTAATTTTCAGAAATTACAAGCGGCCGCAGCGCAAGCCATAAGAGAAAAAGAGCAAGCTCCAAAGATGAATGCGCAGGAGACTATTGCTCCACTGCGACTCCCTAAACATTTAATGGACAGTCCCCGCGCTGACGACGCGATGAAGTCTAAGGTCGAACAGCAAATTGCGGCCGCCACGTCTCCAAAACTGGTCACCGTCTTCTCTTTCCAACCCGCAAACGCGGCGGCGCCTTCCAAATCCGATTTCAACATAACCGAACAAGAGAACAAGCAAAATGGTGCAACGCAAAAACAATCTTACTCACAGTACAGGCAGGAGTCTGATGCACGTGTTGACTCCGATGACGACCGAGATACCGAGGACGGAGACGATGATCAAGAAGAAGAGTATCCCGACTATGATCTCAACAGGGATTATGATCTGTATGAGGTAGGATTTACTTTTGTTCGTGTATATTAAGAAAGTCGCATAAGGAAAATGTTTATATTAACGAAAAAAGATAAATAAAGATGGAATGATAATGTATGTAGACGGGACGCTCCAATTGGATACACTGTTAATTCACTTTAACAGTCATATTATTTTTGTGTATTGTATTGTAAGTTATCAATCATCAGAAATAGTAACCTAAATTATCTTATTAATATTATAAATGCGAAAGTTTATATGTGAAAAAACGACTGAACACATTTAGATTGACATATAACATACTTTTTATCCTCAAAAAATGTTAGGTGTTCCTGAGAGATTTAAAAAAAAAAAAGAAATACAGCGCGTACGAAGTTGTGGGCACAGCTAGTCTATACTACTTAAAAACTACTGGATGGATTTTAAAAATTTATTCACCTACTAGCTGGCGACCGCGACTTCGCCCGCGTGAATAAAGTAGCCTATCCTGTGTCCTGGACGTCTAAATATTTATCTACCACGTTTCATGAAAATCGGTTAATTCGTTTAAAAGTTATGGAGGAACATACATACAATACCTACACTTACAGATTTATTATTAGTATTGATGATAGAAAGCTACATTATCGGCGAGTAAGATATTTTTATAAAGAGTATGATTTGACAGGAGGACGACGAGTCGAACGCGTACTACACGTGTTCGGGCCACGCCGTGGTGCGCGAGACCGGTGGCGCGACGCAAGAGTGCCCGGAGGCGCAAGTGCAAGTGCTCTTTGACCAGGAGTACTCTGCGCCCAAGATCCTGGTCACGGACGCCAACACCGGCGAGATACTCGTCGACATGCTCATTTACACAGACACCGAATTCCAGGTAACCATTCGGCCCCCACCTTACCCCAGTACCTTAAATAAAGACTTCCTTGATAATAAAAAAAATTCAAAATCCCCTAGAACTCGTAAGAGTTAATGCAGAATAAACCTTTAGATAGTATTTTTGTCTAAAAAAAACCCCTTTTGTAACTAATTTTTATTCATTGCAGAATATCAATAGAAAGTATATTAATTTTATCTCTACTTAACAATTTTTGTCCCAATTAAACACACACACTCGTTAGGTTTCTAAAAAAAAAAATTTTTTTCCACATAATAAATTGATGACATCGTAACTGGAAAATTATACATGTGGATTTCTCATCTTTAAGTCGTCAATAATAAGGCGGTGTTAACTATAAATGTTTGTAATACTTGTAGATGGTGGACAAGATGTGCTCGTGGTCGGGCATCGACTACACGAGGAACGACCCAGTAGATAAGTCTGTTACGGTAACATTTGATGATATTGACACCGCCCTGCAGTTCTACGATAGCTGTGAGGTGAGTTTAGTAAAAGGTGTAAATAGAAAATATGCATGCAACTAACAATCTATTTAAAATTGATTTTGAAACAAAAAATTTTTGTTTTTAATTCAATTTCCATAATAAAAAATGCTCTATTATTTTAAAAAGAATAATCTAACAATAAATAAAATTAATTAATTGATTTTTACTTGCAGACGAGCAAAGCTTCTACTACATACACAGACCAAGACGCATAGATCAAATTCTCTGTGCGAGCCAATTGGAATCGATTTATTTTTATTATAATAATAAGTTTTCTAGTTTTTGTTGTCTCTTTCCAATTGATATGTTAAGTCTGAGAGACTAAAAATCGTTTTGAATTCCAATCATGTATATTAGTTAGGCCATCTCAATGGCTAGATCAAAAATACAAATTTTTTAGGTGGTTTGATTTATTCAAAATCATTGGCATCGTAAGAATACTAACTCAAACAAAATTCTATAGCTGTGCTACAAAGTATATTGTGCCATTAAGTTTGCTTAAATTTGCTTAATTCAATACTTCCAGCCGTTCGGTTCGTCTGATGGATCAAACGAAATTTAGTTTGATACACTAGTCGAACTACTTAGATGTACATTTTTAACATAGGGTATGGTTCTATAGATCCAATTATAGAAATACTGGCGGTGTCTGGGAAAAATAATCACATTTACCACAATAATTAGTGGTGAATGGGAAACATACCTACATTCTCACTAGGTCAGTGACATCAGTGTCCGTTACAAGCAAGGATTGTATCATAAGGTCAGACATTCTACATAAACTTATTTCCTAAATAAGGTTTTTTTCTAAGCTAGCTGTTCAAGATACGCCATTTATAAGCATCATGTCACTTTTTAGCAAAAAATCTTTCTTCATATTTTTGTTCTTTGCTTAAATTCTCTAAAATCTTTCATTTTAATTGCATAATATTTCTTTTCATTTCATTCATAATAAATTTGATTACATTTCTTGGGCTTGCTTGGGCTTTCTTTGTACTTGTCAATTACTAATTGACCCCTACGGTACAAGCTCAGCTTAGTGTAGGGGTCAAAATCAAATCTAATCTGTTTGTAAATTGTTGAGAAATAAATTGTTTGTAAATTTCATAATTTAATAGTTCATAATGTTTACCAATATGTCAACAACAACTTTCAAGGCAGTTTGTTCGGAAAAGTTGTCCATAAAAAGACAAGCCATTTTGAAACCGTTTAAAAGGAATCATTCCTGTATAATTATTTGACATATTATCCTCTGTGGTATAGGACCAGGACCATAATGAGCCGTGTCCATAACGAGTAAATGCGGCAAAAATGGAAGCGTTGTTATTAAGCAAGTATTCTTGTGTTGCTTTGTGGTTTTGGTATATTTTACACGTGTTTGCTTTCTACCTACTATTACATCTAGGAATGACTTGTCATCATAGAGACAAAAAAAAGAGATCTAACCAATTGCATATGTTCGCTTAAAAAGACGAACACTATTAATTTATTTTGTTGTAAATTGTATACATAATGTACCTATTTATTAGTAAGCCAAGTTGACTGAAGTTCCTAATTGGTTAGGTCTTTTTAAAAAAAAAATTAGTATTTAGGTGATAATGAATATGCACATTTCCTTTGTTTGGTGATGTGAAATAATTATGTGTATTTTAGTTTTCCGTCGACTTTGTTGGATCATTTTTGGAAATCCTAATGTGTGGTACGTTTAGATTAATGGGTAATCCAATATTGATATTTGTTTTTTCATCTTCTGTGAAAGAAATTGCACGGTCAGTACATTAATGAACTTGCGAAGTGGATGGAAATATTTTGGTTTATTCGTATCTGTTTCAGAATAATGAATAATCAGTGGCTACTATAAATCTTAGATAGTATTGTCCAATTACCAGTAAATGTAGAATTTAAATTCCGTGTGTATATCCGGGCAAACTTGTTGGCGCAAATTGGGCGTAGTGGGGGAACAGTTTGCGCAGATACATTGATGAGCCAATAGCTGTTGGCGCAATTCGACTGATGAACTAAAAGAGATCTAAAATTTGGCTTTGAGCATTTTGTGTCAAAAAGTTTGCCGGTGTTATAAACTCGGTTTAATTTAGCCAATAATTATATTTGTCTAATATCTTTATAAAAATGAGAAAATGATTATTTTGTATTAAATTATGTGTCTATCGGAATAATCCAAGAATTGTGAAAGAATTATGTCATTTTTGAATTGATAACTTTTCATTTTCTCATTTAAATGATTCTGTCAAAGTTAATTCAGATCGAAATAAAGAATATAATAAAAGTAGTGTTTTTATTGCATATTGAGTATTTTCACCAAATGAGGCTGACACGAAAATGAGGATAATCCAAAAATAAATTTTGAAACGTGATGAATCATAAAACGTTCTTGTGATTATATAGTAGGAGTTATATAGTATTCTGTGGTGATTAATCAAAAAATTTGACCGTTTTACCATCGTTTTACATGTTTTTTTTTAATCCTGTATTTTTATTTTTTTATTAGAGATGGGTTTGCTCTTGGCCAACAAACATTTATTCATTAAATATAGTTTTAATAACGGGGTTGGGTTTTGAATTAAGTGTGGTAGTTTTTTAAGGTGTTTTTAGGCTAAATTAGTTAGGAATTGTCATAGTTTTATAAAAATATAGTTTTTATGTCTAGGAAATCAATTTACAATTAATTTTATAATTATTTTAAAACATAACCTAATATTTCTTTACAATACAAATAAGTATTTATATAACACGTTTGTTTGAACTATCAGCATCAGTGTCACTTAAAAACATCACTACAACACACGTTTTCATTATACCACTTTAAATTTTTACTGTTTAGAAGTTAATTTTATAAAATTAGTATTTGTTCACTTAATATTAGTATTCTGTGCGTTTATTACAAAATGTGTTACAAGACTTATTTGTACAGAAAACAAATAGGTTAGGTTATGGAATGTTATGAAAATAAATGCGAGCGGAGCGCAGCGGAGCGAGCTCACCCGTTTACAAAATGTGTTACAAGACTTTGCAATGCAGAAAATAGGTTAGATTGGGTACTGGAATACTGGTTGTAGCAGAACAATTGTGCGCTTATTACAAAATGTGTTACTCTGTGGTTAGTATGTCGTAATGTTTATGACTCTAGGTTATATTTTAAAATAATTATAAAATTAATTGTAAATTTATTTCCTAGATATAAAAACTATATTTTTATAAAACTATGGCAATTCCTAACTAATTTAGCCTAAAAACACCTTAAAAATC
This sequence comes from Synanthedon formicaeformis, assembly GCA_945859745.1. Lineage (NCBI taxonomy): Eukaryota > Metazoa > Arthropoda > Insecta > Lepidoptera > Sesiidae > Synanthedon > Synanthedon formicaeformis. Next base: position 6,377,131 of record OX243958.1, read on the forward strand.
TACCACACTTAATTCAAAACCTTTCCCTAATAACGTGTTCTGTCGAAAATATTTAATAAAATATATTCAAGAAATTTACATGGAAACAAAACCGTTTCAATGTCATGTAATATTCATAATTTCATCGATGAAAAAAAAATTAAAAAAAAAAAACTTCAGTATGGTAACCATAACTTGTCATAATATACATATTTATTTTTCCATTTTTATACTATCGAAATTACATGGAGATGAAAAGAAAAATAATATATCGTAAAGATTAAACTACCAATTGTGACAAATTTGATTAAAATGTTTAATTACGGTATTATAACAATTTTATACTATCAAATAAATAACGTTTTCAGTTACTCAACCTGGAAACTTCAACTTTATATTAATTTCAGGAATAAGATTCATGTTTATTGGAATTTTACCGCTATTTCTTTCGAAGTTAGCTGCAGACAAAAATACTGATCAGGATAGTACCCAAGTGGAAATCGCTGCATCATTTATAAATTGTCAGCTTGTAAGTAATGTATTCCTTAATTTTTGTTTATAAAGTAGTATTTTGTTACTACAAAATACTACTTTATAAATACTTACCTTGCTTGTTTATAAATGCTGCAGAGCGTCGTTAATGACCCGACCAGAGTTGACCGTGAACAACTTTTCAAACATGGCGCCCTGAGAGACTGCAGCAAGAAACTTGCTCTTACTGTAAAGATGAGAAGCAATTCGAATGTATATATACTTAACCTAACTCTACTCTACTTAAAAATCGTCTTGGCTAAGACTACTAACTAGTTAGACCCTACTAATGTGTGTATGCACAAACGCACCAAAAGAAATCTTGTTAAACTAAGTATGAAGCTTTCTATTCCCACACACTTACTACGTCATTTCCTCCCTTTTCTTCGGATATTCTCCGCATTGGTCCTGCGACTTTTCTTGCGTGCGTGTAGACCGCACAATATAAGAATCAAAAACCGCTCAACCGATTTTAATTCGGTTTATGGAACGAGGAAGGGTTGTGTATATATTTAAAAAAAAATCCCAGCCTCGCCTGGGATGCAATTTTTTTTCTAGGGTCACTAGAACTTATTATAAAATAAAGTCTCGGACTTCTAAACCCCTCACGGATTTTGATACTGTTTTCACTAATAGAAAGTATGATATATAATTTGCTGAAAAAATATGCATGCTTGCGAAGTTTTGTGTCACTATCCACAGCAAGATTTCGACGATGAATACATCCCTATCGAGCATGTCTTTGACAGTGTTAGCAAGAAACGCATACGATTGTTAAACCCGTATGTCTTACGAATGCATTGGAAGCGACCGATTCAAGCCTATCAATTAACTCTCACTGATGTAAGTTCATGGAAATTTTATTATCAAAACTTTTAACCACTGCCTATACTTTGCCATTTTTCTACATTTACTTACGCTAGTTTTTTTTTCGGTATTTAAAAAACCGTAGATAAGTTTCTCTCGCTAGTCGCTACACATCATATAACTATTTGCTTTGGTCTTCAAAGTTTATTAGAAAATTGTTGGAAAATAATTATAGATTCTTTTCCAATAGGTACCCTTTTTGAAAGGATTTCATTTTGGCCAAATTTTTTCTTGTTTAAACAATTAATTTAATGTAATTTTAAGTCCCTGCGAGCGTCTGTATTTCCGAGCTCATATTATAACCCAAATCTTTTCAAAGTTAGGTCTTTGCTACACGGCTGGTTGATGGCCAAGAGCAAACCCATCTCTAATAAAAAAAAAAAAAACAAACAATTATACGTTTAATGGTTTTTTTCTTTTTCTTTAAAATTAAAGTTTATTTCTAATATTTAATATCTTAATTGAAAATTTTCATATATTCACGTTGATGTTAATGTTTTATTTTTAGACAATTACCGGTATTGTTTCTGACGACAAAGAACTTAAGGTATGGGATAAGGTTATTTTATTTTTATTACAATATATTGTCTAATTTAAAATGGGGTAGAAGAGTTAGCTTTGTATAATAAACATAATGGTATAATTCCAAAGTCCCTCTACGATAATAAACTAAATAGTAAATACACAGATTCGCAGTCGACGTGATGGCAATTCATCAAAGTCAAATATAGAACAAGTTTCTTACTTTACTGAACCAAATCAAGAGTTAAATTCATCCGAGGATAGTTTGATTAAACTGGGTTACTTTTTCACTACTGACGAGATTGGAAGAGGTAAAAAAAAGTTTTATTTATAATCATTTGGTTTTTATTTCTTTTTTTTTATGAAAACGTCGTCAGACATCCTGGCGTTTCGCTTGATGGTTGATGGCTGCTGTCGCCATTCTTAATCTTAATTAAGATTCTTGATTAAAAAATGGATTGAGTAATGAGCTCTGGCATCCCTTACTCACTCACAGAAGCAACAGCACACTTTTTTAATTTTTTTTTATTACGTGCTGTTATCTGTGGTCTTTTGTAAGAATGTGGTTATTACAAGAAGAAATTAGGTGAGAAAATAATCCAGTTGTAAATTCATTCAAAGGAACTCTCTGAACATTCGTCGGTATACAATTCTAATTTGACTTGAGTATCGCCCGATGTGGACATTAGACTTCGCTCGCTTTGCATTTGTGACGACGCCAGCTGCTCCTCGGCCTCGATGATAACGGCGAATACTTTTTTCTTCACTTGCGTTTGCATCCATTGAGGCATATCTCGTGTGCATTTTAATATGCTATAGAAGAAAGATTCCAACGCGTCTCCATCGTAACCGAATCCCGAGGAAGGCGCAGCACGTGAGTCGTGAGCTTCGGTGGGCGGAACTGCGTTTTCATTGTCTTGATCCATCTCCCTAGTGACAGAGGGGATTTCTTCAATTTGCTCTGTGATACGATATTTCATATGCGGCTCTAGAAACTGCATAGCTTTCGCATATTTCCAATTCGTAATGTACGCCGGTAGCAGTTTATTTTTGCCAAGTTTAGCCCGTTTGAGCGCGTCTCTGTGATTGTCTCGAAGTTTCTTCCATTCTGACTTTGCGACGTTAACTGTAACATTTATTTTAATAGTTTTAGCGCCTCTTTCACAAACGTCAAGTAGGCCAAACTGTCATTTAAAGTCACCGGTAACCGGGATAATGGAGCTTAATATAGCTTTGTTTTGTACGGTAAACGTCCCAAACATTAAAAGAAAATAATAAAAAAAAATCGGCTATCGAATGATGCAGTAAACCGAGTGCATAATTCAATATAACAGAAAATGATTTCTAAAAGTAACTAATCAACACTTTACATGGGTGAAAATACAAAATGTGGACAACTCACTGTCATCAGTTAATAAATACGATATTTTTATGCACTTTTTATATATATTTATACAATGTATTATGAAACTATAAAATCTTCTTTATGCGTCCACTCAATTTCAATCACTTACTCCAAAAGCTTATTTGTGAAATAACTCAATAAAACCAAATAAAACATCAAATCGTCAGTCATTTGGTGTGTCATAATCACAAAAACGCTCAGTCAAATGGCTGCATAACAAAATATATCATATATATTGTAATTCTTAATATTTTGCTATATTCTTTAATATATTCAAGGGCTTATTATGCATAATTATTTTAAAAAAATGTATTAAAAGTATTTTTAAAATATCCACAAAGTCTGTCATCAATTTCATCCGCCAGTAAGTTGTATCATGTTAAAATTTGAAATTCTCCCAAAATATGGCCGAGTCACAACTAACTCCTAGCACAGTTTTTAATGTTAGTAGTAAAGTTAAGTGCAGATCGCACTATTTGACGATATCTATTACGAGGCTAGGGCAAGCGACGCTGTTACCGCGTGTGAACCTGTTTAGTCAGTCAAATTATCAGTACTGTGGTGAGTCTTTATTTTCTTTTTTAACCATGTTTTGTTTTAATTTGTATATGATTATATCTGATTTGTAAAAATATAACATTTTAACAAAGACAAATGCATATAGAAACATAAATTTCAAGTATAACTTCCAATAAATGGCCCGTTCATCAGTCCTTTGGCGTCAGTCCGCTGCCTAAATTAGCACCAGAGGACTGACGTTTTGCATTATTTCATATCTTTTATTACCTTATAAAATACTAAATAATTTGTATTTATCATTGCCGACTATATACATTATGCCGCCGCCTAAAGAAAACTAAAATTATCGAGGGAAGAGATGTTAAAAAATAAAAGAGAAGATGAGAAGGCACGTTTAATAACTAGCAAAATATAAAGAAAAAAAAAAGGTTGCAGTATTAGAATTAAGAGTAAATAGGACAAGGATAATCTGTTAAATTATATTTTCCTACAAAACTGTGTATGGCAGTGAAATTTTGAAAAACACAAATATCTTGCTAAATATATAAAAGGTTGACTGGCCAGATCTAGAACAGTATATTGATGAGATAAACTATCTACTCATACCAAATTACATACAATTGTAGTTAAAAATTACATTAAACAAAATATGGCCAAAAGTCGTCACATTTTGTATTTTCACCCACATATAGTTTGTTAAAGAGGCCCTTAATGTAATATATATCAAGGATATTAACTAAGAACCTGTGCAACACAAGGATTTCAAAATAAATCGTCCCTTTTACAGACAAGCATATCTACTTGTAACCCTATAGCCTATAGTATAGGGCCTATACCTATACCTACCTTGTTTCATTCATACGTAGTTGTCAATCTCAATACTACTGTAATTATATATTTTTAAATTACAATAAATATCTAAGTATTACTCTAGGGGAATTTTAAATTAGGTATGGATGAGCATTCGTAAATATAAACATAGGTATGTACCTACAAGCGATTCTAAATTTTTCAGCTCTGCGATCTCTTACGTTACGTTAGAAAATTAGTACCAAACCTATTTAGGTTTTACGTAGGTACGGTTGCGCTAAAAACTAAAACAGTGATGTATTTTATTCACAATTTTAAACGAAAAACAATAAAAAAACATCAAGTAATTCTACACAACACCATCTAGTTACACAGTAAGCAACTATTGCTTGTTATAAAAAGGTCAGTTGAAACCGGAAAGCGGCGCGGTGTACACTTTCTAAGATGGTAATAGAATATAGACCTTATTTACTACGCTAAAAGGTACATAGTTCAGTGAGTACGCGCAATTAAGTACGGAAACTTTTCATAACATAGTTTAAATTTTATAAATCTCGTTAATAATGAAGTATAAACTTTATGCCGCTGACGTAAGGTATAATATTGAGCGCGGCGCATTTAAAACTGTTTTTTTTTTTCAAGTGCAACGAATACTCACTGTTTGGTATCGATTTATTGTTGAAATGCTTTATGACGGCCTCCCAAGCCATTTCCTTGACGGGTTTTTCACGATAATCCGAATCCATCGGATTCCATAGACATGGTTGCAAACGGACGCCTTCTATAAATGTTTCCATAGTAAAACAAAGATCAATAACCGCTGAGGTGCGGCGAACGTACTAAATAAATACCAGTTTATGTCACAGTTCTCTTCTCACTGGAGACCGGTCTCGCTCCGCTCCGCCCCGCTTAACCTCGCCCGCGTTCTATCAACACCAACTGGTCAGAGCGAGACGGATGTTCTATACATCTTGTTTTCTTTGCGTCATGCGTTCGTTTCGTTCGAAAGAAACCGGTTATTTTTTAATTTTATTGTTATTGTAATAATATTTTGTTCGAATTGCTTATAGTACGTCTACGCGTCTACGTTGGTTTGGTATGGGGTGGGCCGTGGCTTTGGGGTAGGTATTTTCAACCGACGAAAACGAATAAAACAAAAACGGAGGAGGTTCTCAATTCAAAGAATAATCTTTAAAAATTATTGTGTTTAGCAAAAAATTGTCTCAATCATTGATCTGAACTATAGATGCGGCGTAGCAAGCAAAAAGCCCCGAAATCTTTGGTAGTATTAAAATCATACTTACGAACTTACTGAGAGATTGACACGCAATTCCAAATGTATATTGCTTTTATAAAAAGAAACTAGTTAAAAGTGTTCTGTACTAACGCATCAATGTATACTACACAACGATATTGACTAGCTTACAAGCAACAAACCGCTAGCCGATGGTACATCTGGGTGTAATACAACACGTGTTACGTGTCACAGGGCCGCATTTGGAAGCGTGTAATTTAAAAATACGTAATATAATTTAATTGGATGTTTGATATAGAAATGAAACAACAAATAGTACGTGATTAAATGAATATTTAATAATATTCCGCGGTATCGATTACAGCTGTTAAGAAGAAACCGCAAGAAACAGTGTTCTTAACAAATTAGTGAAAAATAAGCATAATATGTTTAATTATAGTTACTTCAAAACTTATTATTTCTTATGTAATTATATACATACGAGTACTATTATGATCTCTTATTGTCCCTCAAATAAAATAAGCTTATTGAACTTTTGCCGCTTTGTAAGTTGTTGTGTTGATGGATCTGTGTCATAATTTATGGAAGGTACTGCTGCATTTATTATTTTCCGATATCCCTTAAGATTCGTGTAAAAGTCATCATGATGGAAATGCGCAGAACATATAATACTTGAATTTGTTGGATTCCAATATTCATCGCCCCTTTGAGTACGTAATAAAATTGTCCATTTTTCTCTTCTTATTGGGTTAATACGAAATCTATTATAAACATATTATTACTGAATATCAATCGAAGTATTCACGCACCAATTTAAACACAAGCATAAAAATGTAGTACAAAACAAACAAAATTATTATTTTTATTTAAAAATATTACAAGTGCGGCCCTGGATCAACCGTCAAACATATTGAAATGATAAGTATATTTGAAATCTATATGTATCTCTTTCTACGAAAGGACTATCTTATACTACACAATAAGTAAGAATGAGACAGCTATAAGGTTCAAATGCTTCCTTTTGAAATATGAAAAGGTTTAGCTAATTAATTAAATATTTTGTTAAAAATATTGTAATTAAGTCTATTTATATGAAATACGTATGATACTTTTTCTTTTTGTCCTTTTTGAGGTCTATTTTTACATAATTTCACACAACACGATGGCATTTTGTCAATTTTTAACACAAATAAACAGCAACCAAACGGCTACAGCGCTAGCGAGCGACTAAATGCGAATTCGTCCACTTCATCTCGAGTGGACGAATTGTATTACTACCATATTTATTTTGTGGGCTACGCCGTGTATATACTACCAAATATACTTATATAGTCTTTGGTCTCAATATTTTATCAATGCGAATGCGTAGGTACCTATTTTTAAATAAAACATCGCAAATGTTATTTGGCTCCAACCTTGAGCGGGTATCTCGTTTGCACATGTAGTAAGTAGGTATTGCAAACAATACGGCGCAACTGCTTTCTCTCTTATAAAAATGTTATCATCGCGTCTAGCCATGGTCTGGCCACGTCTAGCTCATTTCATGGCTCCCACCCGCAGCATCACAATACCTCACAAACAGTCCCAAAATCGGTCACTGCGCATTGAGTCCATTAAGATTTGCGCCGATTTATACCAATATACCAATGATTTTGCGTGCCACGTTTTGGACGTCATCGACTTTAATATACTTAGGTAAATCGGATTTAGTGTAATGCTAAAAAAATATATATATTTCAGAAAATAAATCGATGAGAAATGTAGCACGTGAAAGAAATAAAAGAAATGAATATAATATACTAATAGAAGATCCGATGTATAGTGAAAACTTTGATATAAATTTGCCTTCAAATAGATATAAGTCTGGTACAAGTGTCAATAAAAGAAAAGGTAATAATGGCGTTGAATTTCGAAAAAAACAAATGTCTCCGGAAGAAAGAATGCAGTCAACAAATGAAATATTGTCTAATTATGATCCCACTCTAATGGATATAAATGATGTAAAGGATGAAATATATTTTGGATATGAAACTAACAATAATAAAACTCCGGACATAACACGTAAAACGCATTATATTGAGGAAGATTTTGCTATGTACAATATTGAAAATCCTGATTTTTGGCATACCATTGGCGTTCAACTGTATGAAAAGTTAACAACGACCGATGGAAAAATTGTTTGGAATGATATGACAAAAGGCAAAATTGGAAGGTAACATACATCTTCACTAGGTATATAATTGGGGCTAAGCAAGCTTTAAGTTTTTATTTTAAAGTTTAAGCAATATTAATTAGAATCCGTGCAAATATTAAAATTTATAGTTTGTCAATTTTAGTGTCAGCTCCACGAAACCAGACTGGACTAACAAAGATAATATCAATGTACACTATAAATCAGTTGAATGGATACCTAAAGAAAAGTTTGCTTTGCCTGCTGACCTTTTATGTGTTTTAGTACCTTTACAACGAACACACATAGACGATATTTCAGATGAAAATGATTATTTACGTGGTAAGTTACCTAAATGTGGATAAATGGATAAATACTTATGTATTTTTACTTTTTCACATCTGCACCTTTTGATCTTATATTTAATTTAATGGAATTTTACAGTTTTACTCAGTGTTTTTTTAAGTTTTATGATTACGTATCATCTGAACGGCTGGAATTGATTGAGTCTACAATGTGAAAATTAAATAAAACTCATCATGCATTTTTAATTAAAATGTGCGCAGTCAGATATTATTTATTTATTATGTAGATATAATAAATAAATAGACACACATTCGCGTAATAATTATTCTTATATTGAGAATTAGTTATTTATGTTTTTGTGCCACCATAATGAGTGGACCTTAGAACCTTAATCTTTACAAGATTTCGTTATGAAAGTCGAGGAGCGTAAACAACTACCTATGCGAGCTCTGACACGGATGCCCTGAATTACTTTGAACACAAATATCCGAAATTAATTAAATTGAAAATTAAGAATCCGTATAGTAGGTATATTATTCTAATTCTATAAAATACTTACAGATTCAAAAAAGGAATGCATTGTAGTCCCAATTGAAGATGTAGTGAACTTGAAAGAAAGCAGGACTAGACTGGATACACGCTATGAAAACAACACAAATAATTTTAATCAAGTTGGTATTATTTAAAAAAAATTGATTAGACTAAGTGTGTAACTTTTTTTGTATTTGTCACATTATTTACCTACATTATATTATTTTAAGCATCAGCGACACGTAGTAATTCGAACAACAAGAGCACTTACGGGCGAAAAATTTAAGGACATGAATATTGTGAAACGAGGATTTGATTTGTATCTAACCGTACCTCATCCGGGGTCATACCAAGCGCATCTTGATTTGGAGGTCCGAGCTGATGACAATCAGCTTGTCGTTGTCGGGTAATTTGAGTTTGAAAAATTCCTTCAAAAAATCTAAATCGGTACTAGAAATGCGATTGCACAAATTTTTCAGAGCCTCCGGACGTATTAACGTAGTTGTTTCGGACAATACACGTCAAACCCGTGCTTCACTGAGCTTACAAGTTACAAACACTGGGTTAGCTGCAGCGCGATTCAGGTTTTTATTCTTTATAATGTAGGTACTAATTAGCCTCAATACAGTCGGACGTTGTTTAGTTGATGTTAAGGGTTGAGTTATTAATGAAGCAGGCACAAAAAATGTTGTCTAAAAAATTAACGATTTCGTATTATCAGCGCGAGTTGCGAGCCAGTGCAAATGCTGAGCTAAGGAAAATTGTACAGTGACTACTTTCGTCTACTTTACCAGGAATTGTATGTATTCTACACAAAATATTTATTTCAGAGCCGCCATACGTGATTATGGCCCAGAATTGGCTGCAATAATCGATGACAAAAATTTCGATGATAGCTTGGCAAATCCGCTTTTAATACCACCGAGGCATACTAGACGCTTACACCTGGAAATGCCCTTTAATATACCACATGATTTTCAACATTTTTCAGGTTGGTGAAATTAAATAAGAGTTTACGTTAATAATTACATACGTTACGTAAAGGTATTGGTCCTTGTTGGTGTATTAAAAATCAAAAATTATTTTGATTTAATTTCATTATTTCACTGTGCACGTAAACAGGACATAAACAGCTACAATATCCTAACGAGCCAAATCCTCACTTTCACGTTTCGTTCAAAACGCAGTTCAATATGAATTGCGATTTGCGATCAACTGCGTGTATTTTTAGTAATGTATTTTTGTAAATGTCTTAAATTGAACTCATTGTAGGGAACAAAAAGAAAAAGGAAGATTTAGGAAATAAGTAAGTAAGGAATAAGTGTTTTTAAAATTGTCAAATTAGGATGAAGGCAAATCAGGAAGTTGCCAATGAGGTCGTCCGGAGGTGTGCACGATTCCTCTCGATTTTGAACAGCGTATAACAAAAGTCTATATGAAATGTTTTATATTGTTTTTCAGTGGCCTTAGTGAATGATGACGAGGAGACTGTGGCTATTCGAAATGTGACCGTCAAGAAAGGAGACCGTTGCTTCTGCGTTTGGCATTGTGAGTGCGCCTGTTTAAGTAAGTACCTGAGTAAGCTAAGTAAGAAATAAGTAATTCTAATATTTTTAATGGGATATGAATGTACGATAATAGCTTTTACCCCACTTGCTTGGAAATAGCTAGGTACCTACATTAGAAAAAAGAATATGTAATATCAATCGACTGTTTTCTGTCCTTTACTGAACAGTTTTAAAGCGTGACCAACTAAGTAAATCAGAAGACAATTGCCATTTCGTTTTACTCATATTCTCGATTCTATTCTGAAATAACGAATATTTTTGAATTTTTTATTAGAATTTATTTAGAAGTTGTCATATATTACCTACCTACTTATTAAGTAGGTATCTGTAGGTACCTACTTCATCCGAATAATTGGATTTTTTGCCTATTACTTCTTCGCAAATTAGAGAAAAGACTAAGACTAAGTATACAAGTCTCGGTCGAAATAGCAATTGTCGGCCTGCTTTGTTTTTAAAGGGCCTCGGCTTTTTGAATTTCCACTTTGAAATACTAGGTTCTCGGCCTTTACAATCAAATACAATTGCCTTATTTCCGGTCCTGGGCAGTAATGTACAATTTATGTTAATTAGGTGACGATCCCGAGCTGCTTTGCCATGAAATGTCCGAATCCAAACAACTAGCAGCGGGACTATCGTTAAAAAATCGTCCTCGACACACCCGTGCAACAATATACTACGAAGATATTATAACCATAAACTTGTTTTCTATCGTTACGGGACTGCTTATGTTTTTATTATTTCTTGGTAAGCTAGCAATTTTTCACAAAATAAAATTGTAGGCAGAAGACAATTCCATCCGCAGAAGACATATATTTAAAAAAAGTATCTTCTATAAATAGCGACTCCCGCGAAGGGTTAGAACTCAAATATTTAACATTTGTTCCTTCGTATTAGGTGCTGTGAAAGCGATCCTGGGTTTATGTTTCCCTTGCATCGCCTCTTATGGACTTCACCGAATCATGAAAAAGCCACCAAAACTGGACAAATATTATGAGAACTGTCTCTGTTCGAGACGTGTTGTCTATGACTCTGATGGTTGGCCCGTTCATCCGGACACGAAGCAACGATCTGTTCGTGTCATCAGCAGGTATCACGTTTTGTTACAACACAATTTTACGTAGGTAGGTACTATTGGCATCACGAAATCAATCTCATTTTCTTTGTTCATAGATCCAAGGAGTTTGAACTAAATCTAACATATTTCGTAAGGTTGCCTTATATTGTTATTAAGGATGCCATAATGAAAATATGGGAGAAGTACTTGACTTGTAAAAAACAAGAACACAATACGTCAACTTCAACGGATACAAAAAAATGTTACAGCTCAAGAAATGAGGTGGGTACCAACCAATTTTATATTTAACTATATTATTATATGTGTGAAATGGATAATTTTTTAATGAATATTTAAGACCGTTACCTATTCAACCTTTTATTGATGAAATGTAAGAACTTGGAGTCTCGGTGGCAGCATGGATCTGGAAAACTTAGGAGATGGATGACAACGGAAGCACAAGAACTTTCGACACAACTGTGGAGCAAGGGAGTGTGGCCTTACGAATCGACTGAAAGTGATGGAGTGAGTTTTTAATGATTTTTCTGAACTAAGTGTCCTTATTCGTGCTTTTTATACTAACAGTACGATCGAGCGGAATGGATGCTCCAAAGTCTCCGCAAGACACAGGTTATTAGGAAAAGCCAGTTAACGAAGCTGAAAACAGAAGCGGGAATGTAACGTAATCTAGAGTGAACATGTTAAAGGAGGTTGATACGTTATTTGGGCAATTGTATACCTATTTCAATTACAAAATCTGTTGAAAGTTCGGCCAAAGATCCTAGAGACAAATGAAACCGACACTGCACCGGAGATATCCCGAACATGAGATGGCGATGGCTGAAACAACTGAAGTCGCCCGGTGACAACGGGATCACATCGGACCTTCTGAAAGCGGGTCGAAAACCGATACTAGGTCCTTCAGCGCCTCTTCAATGTCGGCGGTATAATGGACCCATCACGCTTCTAAGGCATATCTACAAGCTGTTTTCAAGAGTTATTGTAAATCGTCTAGAGCTCAGATTTCATGACTTCCAGCCTCCCGAACAAGCCGGTTTTCGGAAAGGTTATAGTACCATAGACCACATCCATACGCAACGAAAAACTATACAGAAAATCGAAAAGTATAACCTTCCATTATGTCTGTTGGACAACGAGTGGATATACTTAGGACAAACACTCCATTAAGGTAGAGCCAACTTCGAGAAGGAGGTCAATCGACGAATCCAGCTCAGATGGGCAACGTTCGTGAAGCGAAGCTAAGACATGTTCTCGTCCAAAATTCCTCAATGTGTCGAAACAAAAGTTTTCGACCAATGTGTGTAGTCAGTGATGATAATATGGCACTGAAATGTGGTACGGAGTTATGGAGAGGGCTCTATGCTCGGGGCTACACTGCGAGATAGAATAAATGAGAACTGTAGTCGAACGAAAGTTAAGGGTATAACCCGGTGGATCAGTAAGTTGAAGTGGCAGTGGGCAGGACATAATTATAGTACGGAGAGCCGACGGCCGCTGAGGCCGGAAGGTTCTTTAGTGGAGGCCACGGATCGGCAAGCGCAGCGCAGGACGTCCACGATCCACCCACAAGATGGAAAGACGACCTGATAAGAATTCGTAGTATAATATATATACCTCAAGCCAGTAGGTACATAAAATGATAAAATTATTTTAGATTCAATGTTTTTTACGGGCATGTTGTATCATTTTGAACCAAGGGAGGCAAATGCGTTTGTGTAGAAATTACAATTTTAATTTTTATCAATACCTAATTGATATTTATGTTATTTGAGATTTAGAGTGTTGTTTTATTCATTATACTAAAAGTAATATTGTTATTACTTAGATGCTTCCTCTCCTAAAAGAAAACTGCAGTTACGAAGGGTCACCAAACGTAGTGCTCTCTCGTAAGAACACCGAACAAGAAGATACCGAGTATGTAGTAAAGCAGATGCAAAAGAGCAGGGAATCGCTTGCTGTAAGCAGAATTTTATTTATTTAATTTTTTTCATGAATACCTACTTATTATTTTTATACGGTGTTTCGGCGATATTTTGGTGTTCTTGAAGTGAAGAATGCTCTGAATTCGAGACATCCTCACTGAGCGTCACGCTCACTCGCTCCGCTCAGTCAGTGATGCCGAGTGAGTACATAAAGTACGTTGTACTGGTACAAATAGTACAATAGCTGTGTCGGGTTTTAGTTTACGAATGTCAGTATCAAACGAGCCTTTTGCAGTATTCCGCATGCAGGTAGTCCATATTGTGAACATTTCAATAGGAAAACATAGGGCACTACTGAAAATAAACAACTAGTAAAAATACTGTCCGGAAAATATGCAGTAAAAGTCCCGTGATCGATGACTAGTACGATTCGAGTCTATTCGAGTTCGACTCGATTCGAACTCGATCGCATCTAAATATAATTTGTGGAGTCAGCTGACTAGACGAATCGTTGCGTCATCTGTCAATGTTAAACGAAACGTCAAAATAAATTTATTGGATTTGGATGTGTGACACATCGCACTCCGCACTCCGCAGTCCGCACTCGCATCCATAGAGTAACTTATATTATTGCTCGCATCGCACGAGTAAAAAGTAAAAAGTAAAGAAAAGAAGGGAAGGAAAAAGCAAAATTTTGTTTGAATAGCGTGCTGTGCTTGCTTGTGCATACACATCATTTTTATATTTACTCATAGGTGGATATTACAATAAATAAATTCATATTTTACAAAGTATGTGAGTTATGCGTCTATTAAGACAGATAATTACGTTAAAAAAAATAGTGCAGCCAAATAAAATTATACAGTTGAAGTTCAGCCATCCATTTACAACAGGTATGTAATGTAATGTAAGATAGGTCGGATTCGGATAGTGTAATTTTAAGTTTTATAATACGGACGAAACGGAAGAACCTTGCACGTTAGTAGATTTGGCAAATTGCCTAGTTGGGATGAGAGAATATTATGAAATGTTATAAGTTTTTTAATTACTCTAGCATTGATCTGGAGAGCAATGGAGGATAAGGAAGCACTAAAAAAACGATTGACTCCATTACAATACCACGTAACGCAAGAAGCTGGAACTGAGAGACCTTTTACGGGTAAGATAAGATTGTGTCAATTAATACCGTCGTTTCCGATTAAAATATTTTTTAGATTTTTAGCGAAAATCTTTTAGACTGCCGCATTATATTATACCAGCTGCTGCCCGCGACTTCGCCCGCGTAACTTTGTAAATTATAAACTAAAACCTTCCTCGAGAACCACTCTATGCATTGGTGAAAACAGCATGAAAATCGGTGCAGTAGTTTTTTTGAGTTTATCGCGAACAGACAGACGCGGCGGTGGACTTTGTTTTATAATATGTAGTGATTTTTTCTAGATAATTAATTTTTATACTCGAGAAACTAGTATAAACTCTGTACATATTATCTGTAGCTTAAAATAAACCTCGCGGAGGAAATGATATTATGTATGAAAATTAAATATATTTTGAAATTGAAAGAAATAGGTATTGAAGAATATACCTATAGTTGAAAGAATTTATAGTTATAATTTTTATTTTTAGTTTCTATGGCGTTTTCTTCACTCGCAATAATAATAATAATATATTTACAATGTTTTAACAAAGTGCTTCTTTAAATTTTTTGTTAGATAGGTATTTGTTTTTTCAAGATATTTTTTCGTATTAAAACATGTAATGCAACATAAATATGTAAAATTGGATTTATAATATAATTACTTTTGAAATTGCTTACAAGTTTGTTAATAAATAAATATTTTTATTAGTATTATAACACCAACAAAACAAGTTTAAAATGGGAAAAGTGTAAAATTAAAATTTTTTATGTCATTATTTATTTTAAAATATTTCAGGATGTTACAATAAGTTTTATGACGAAGGTGTATATGTATGTGTAGTTTGTAAACAAGAACTGTTTAGTTCAAAAACTAAATACGATTCTGGTTGCGGTTGGCCCGCTTTTAATGATGTACTCTCTAAGGAGCGGGTGAAGTTGCATCAAGACACTAGTGCAGGTATGACAAAATTATTTCAGATTAAAGTTAAACAGCACTACTTTTGTCAGTAACGCTGGAATGAAGCCAAATTTAAAGCTACTAATTTACAAAAATATTTTTAAATGCATGAATATTTTTCTTTTGATAATATTTTTAAGATATAAAACTTTTGTTACCCTTTTACCGCTTGTTTTTGTAAAAAAAAATTTTTTAAAAGAAAGCAACAATGATTCAAAAATAAACATTATACAAGTAGAGGAATTTGTCGAAAATTATTGTCGGATAAATCCTACTCTGGCGGCTAAAGGGTTAATGATTATTGCTAGATTGGTTTGTGTTTAAATTAGTTATGGACTTTGAAATCTAACGCTAAGTTGGCAACACATATTTTATCAGTATGTACCTTGTCTTTACAGGTATTGATTAGGTACAGGGTATAACTGATAGTAACATGTAAACTTAAATTCATGATGACTAGTAATAATCCTTTTGGTAAACAATGTTTGTTCCTAAATGGGTTATTCTTTTATTGCACAGCATTATAACTACACCAAGTAGTGATTATCTTTTTTGTGTAACATACTAATACGATTTGTCAACAAACCTAGGGTAGGAATCTAGTTTGTAATTGTATCATTAATTAGTGAAATAATGCTAACCATCCATTGCTAATATCCTCTTATCCTATGACGTGAACACATCATCATTGCCTGTATTCATTTATTTGTATGTTACACCATAGCCTTGTATATTATATATTCACAATACAATGTTTCAAGGTAGACTGGGCTTGGTTTTTATGGTTCCTGAACATATTTATATAAATACTATTTTAACATATTTACACATTACTCCTATTAATATATTAGAAAAGACTTCAAGAGACCCCTTTCAAGTTCTCGCCAGGAGAACATTGTTAGGAAATGTTAAGCTCAGGTGACAATATTTTCGATTTGTTAAAATTAAACTGCTTGCATTTTTGTATTTGGGCATGATACTAAATTTACATAATTTGTTTTACCTACTAACTCACTGTTGAATATTAAAACTATATTAATTTTAAATATTTAAATTTGTGTTGTAACTAAACCTAGACGTTTTTCAAAAACGTGTGACTATTTAGTTGTAAGAATTTCTGTTCTTGACAGTATTATTGGAGTTATTAAATTGTGAGACTCGCTTCTGAATCAAACTCAACACATATTGTATTTATTTTTATTTGTAAATGGCTTTTTGAAGCATTTTGATAGCCCAGAATTTTTTTTCTCGAGCCCTAATTTTTTCAGCTATGTGCACTAGCCCCTAGTGGAAATCCAGAATTTTTTTAATACCAGACAAACTGAATGTGAACTATTAATTTAATTAAATGAATTCCCGAAAATGTTATTTTTGTCACCTAACTTTTTTGAATAAGGTGCTACCTTTGTGCTATTTTACCGTTAATCGATTGTATTTATTTATGTATTTATATTTATGCACAAATGATTTCTTTTATAAATATCTATGGTGTCGGGAAAACGTATTTTGGTGTTAATATATTTTTTATCTTTTTTCTCTCTTTCCCGTTACCTTTGGAAACCCCCCTATACATTCCTGACTCCCCTATGATCGTAAGTTGCCTCTCTGTTTGGCCATAAATAATTACAACATATGCTTTGTCTGTTATGTATGGAGTAATGAATAAAATACAAATAACAATTGAATTTAAACATTGTCACTATATCACAAATCACTATATTGTTATCACGGTTGAATGATTGTGCACAATGCGTTGCAAATAATCACGATACTTAAACCACTTTACATATTGACGACGCTGGCCTTAAATCTCGTTTCATTTACTTACTTACTCGATTTATCGCACACTATCTCGCCATGATAAAATTTAACTATTTATGCATATATTCATCGTTTGTTTTATTAACATTTGAATGTGCATGAATTTTTTTAACATACACTTTACCCTGTCCCCTCCCCTGTCTCGCCACCCCTCCCGCCTGCTCCCCTGGATGGCTGCCGGACGCCGTCGTCGGCTGGACGACGACCATCACTGCGACGACGCGACTGCAAAACCTCACGACACCAACATTCATGAAACCATCATACAATATTATTCGTGAAATGTGTAAATAAAAATTGGTTCTCGGTGTTTTGGACTTGGTGTTGAAAGTGGGGGCGAATATATTATTAGTTTTAACACGGCCAGGTCTGGTGCGAACTGAGGTGCGATGCTCCAAGTGTTCCGCACATCTGGGGCACGTTTTCGATGATGGGCCGGCGCCCACCAAGAAACGCTTTTGCATTAATTCGGCCTCAATGGACTTCATACCGGCGGAAGACAGAAAAGATTAATTACTTAACATCAATGTCTCTTGTTGTTGACAGCTGTTATCATAATAAAGCATAAGTTTATAAATTATTATAATAATCAATATGAATTTTTTTTTTTTCAGGATTAATTTGTGTAAAATTTTTAAATTTATAATAACAAATAAACCCTCTGTCTAAAAAACATATAACCATTTATTATGTATATTAAAAGTGGCCTAAAAATTTAACAATTTTTGTGTATTATGTCCAAAAAGAAATCTGTTTTTTTTTTTAAATATACTGTACTGGTGTTATATTTTTTCAAAAGGATTAACAATTTAGTGTTTGTATAATATGCCACAACTCATTTTTGTTGCTTGTAATTTATTCTTTATTATAATCTACTTGTTTTTTTAGTTTTAAGTTTTTATTGTATTTTGCGACCTCCCTATTTTGTTAAAGTAATGCAGCTAATATTTCTGAACATTTCATGGGTGAAATACAATTTGTTGCAAGATAATTACATATTATAGTACTGGTCTAATTTCACATTCAAACAAATGTACTGTCTACATTTTTAAATTTATATATTAATTCATAGATTTATTGAACATTCCCAAGTGATTGATTCCTCTGGAGTATAGAACCAGTCTTATAAGGCCAATTCATCATCAACACAAGATTCCCAATCTTGATGTTAACAGATTTGTTTTACATTTTTGTATTAAAATCTCTTGAACTCTGGAGTGTGATAATGGCGTTCACATAATAAATATTTCTATGGAGGGAGGTACATAGTACCTACATGTTACTTTAGTTACCATACTACTCGAGTCATTGTGGTAAGAGTTTAATTTATTTTGTATTAGAAAATACAAAGTACAAACTTTGTAGTTGATATTTGATAAGTTATCGTATTTGAAATGAGATATTTTTATTATGATATTTAATAAATATTTTGGGTATGTACACTTGGTATTATTATTTTAATGAAGCCCCTAACAATGATAAATATTTTATTCAATCATTTAACAAGAATGTGATTATCGATTATTCTTTTTTAAATTAATTTAAAAATTTCGAATCAAATACGCAGGTAGTTAATATTGAAATTTTCCGAAACTGGCCATTTCCATGAAATCTTAGCAAATTTTGAAGGAGCTATAGGCAGTATAGGCAAATGTCCCTAGGGCCACGAGCCAAGAAAAAAGTCTTTCATGTATTCTTTCCTTATTTTTTTATTGAATAGAATGTTTGTATATCTTCATTCGTACTTAAGTAGTCGTACGAGCGTTTATATAATAAAATTATATAAATAGGAGGAAAGCGCATTTAGACAGGTTGTAAGCATATCTGAGGGGTTCTGACGAGTGGCCAGATTGACAACAAAAATTAGTCAAAATGGTAATAATGAAACAAAATAATAATTATTGGTGAGTCTTTTATTTTAAGTATGATTGTAATTTTATATGCACAAGTTGCTCATACATGGCACTGGTGTTTACTGTCAAAAAAGTCATGAAAAAATGTATGATCTAATCGCAATAATAATGTCCCGTTATAGTATGTATACACAGTACATATTACAATAATTAATACATTCTCAACTTAAACTATACGCACATAATTACAGTTACTTTGTCTATATATTTCAAAGCATACTCAAATTCATCGTCTTAATCACATCGTCGCTTAGAATAGGTTTTTACTCAATAATTTCTCAAGCTCACTTCGAGGTTTGGCTATAAACGTTTGCTACGGGTATTGCACAAGTTATTATGTCACGGTTGGTGCACATAATTATATCAAATTAGAATACACAGATTATGTTACCTAGGCCATATGTCCATTCATACATTAGGCCGTGAACACAACAACGACAAACGAAATATGCGAATGCGTAAGAAGGACGTATGATCTATTACGAACTGTCTTACTCGACCAGAAATTACCTCTTGAGGCAGCTCTTTCATGGATTGGCGAAACACAAAGACAGATACACTATGCTTAAGTTAGGTTTCATTTCACACAATGAAACTCCGTATTTGAACTTGAAAATGAATTGAATACACTTAGTACTAACTTATGTATGCTTACTTTTATTGTACTCGGTGAGGTCGGTTTCAGGAAGATTTTTGTGGAAATCAAAATGTAAGTATTTGTTGAGCAACATTTGGTCAAAAAATAGAAAATAGGATCAACAACGATTCTATTTATATTGGGAGTATAGATAGGATAGTGTATCCTGTGGATCCTATATCCAAAAAAATAAATTACGAATCCAAAATCTTTGTATAATAATGAAGTAAAAGCTCAAACATAACAGTCTAGTGGTTATTCAAACAACTTTCTATTAACTTGGAACTTTAAAAAATAGATAATTATAATTTCGAAATAGAATAAATTAATAAAATCAAGATCGACCAAAATTTTCAGTCACTACCGACAATATTAAGAATCATTACTTGTAATACAGTAGTTATAGCAATATTGCTTAATTCTCATACGTCAAAGTCAAATAGTATCTTTGATGTTTTGTTAGTTAATTAAATTATAACGGACTCAAGAAACGATCCCTTCTCGAGAAGCGTTTATAATACGAGCCTTGTATGAATACTTTATTACGTTTAACTGCAAATAAAAATATTGTATTTAAATTATTTTTCTACAATAAAATCGTTGCGTTTCTCTTGAATATCAATTTCATTTTAATATGCAAATCAATAATGCGAATATATGTCAAATGAGCTTTCCCTACAAACGATAAATAACTAACTACCTAACACTCAATAAAAACGTTGCACCAACCCGTAACCTCTGTTGGAGTCTAATAGCGTTAATTGGTCACTTCATATTGTCAAAGAGTAATCTAATTAGTATTCTTTACAATAAACATTCGGCGAGACTCGCCCTTCAACACGTCCACTTCAATCAATATACAAGACAACGCCACTTTCACACAAAACATTCTCTCAAACATAAATGCGTGTAAAAAATAAAACGAACCATTAACAGCATCTGTACCGGCACAACCTAAACATAAGAAGAAATCATTAAAAATTATACAATGCGTGTATATTATTATAGTTAACACTAAACTACTATTGTCATAATTGTTTGATTAAATATTTTATTTAAAAAAAAAAGTGCAATATTATATTTTTCCATCTAGCTTCCATAGCTTATTGAATGTTGGTTTTACACGAGCCACATATTGTGTGAATAATATCACAAAATCAGTGTTCAGTTTTAAATCTGTCAAAGTCACAAAATCAGTCGAAACCATCTTATTTACGTCTACGAGGAGTAGGTATAAATAATGCCATCGTCAAATACAAATTAGTTATTAGTATTTTTGTCATAATGAAAGTCCACGAATATTTATCAATAACAATTATATCAAACTAAATCATTTCCACGTCATCACACACTGTTTAGTAACCAATAAGTAACCAATTATATGGCTCGTGTAAATACCCAATTATGTAAAGCTCTTTTTCACTCGTTTCACTTCAATTTGAATATAGTTAAATGTAGGAACAAAGACCTCATCAACGATTTTTTTAGAAATTGAGTAATCGAGCTTCGATCAAAATTTAATACTTAAAAAAAATTAAATTGTCAAATTAGTTCTTTATTATTATTATTATAGTATAGTGAAACAATCAAAACTTCCAATTATAAACTTATAAAAATTAATCTCAAATAAAAAATTATTTACAAATAATATAAATTAACAAAAATAATACTAAATCTTTAAAAACAAAAGAGTTAATGAACGAAATGTTTTTCTCATTCATCGAGTCAACCATTAGCAGAAAAATCGCAAAGTAATATTATGGTTAGGCACTGTAAACAGTTACGGAATATGCTTTGATTAAAATAAAAATTAAATTACCACGTTAATAATTATTACGATTTTGTGCCATTATAATATTTTTCTATCTGCAAATATAATTATCCAATAGACTTTGCAAACTTAATACTATTTAAATGCTTCATTTTCACGACTAACAATGGGATGTTTATTAATTCATTCCTTACCATAAATTAATTTTCGTATGAATATCAAAGAGCAACGTAACTTTTTTCACTTAACAATTATTACTGATACAATGAGTTATTACAAGTGTTTCATTGATTTAATAAAATATTATTTAATATCATAACCTAATCGAATACAAAGTCAATGAGTTTAATTATTTGCTATTTATTATTACGAAGTAATATTTTGTTTCATTATAGATTGCTTTTTTTTTTCAATTTTAAATCGTAAAAGATAGTAAAAAACCTCCATAAATGGCATCTTCATATATTTTATATAGTATCCGGATATTTTATATAAAGGGAGATCGAAACTGCACACTCTTACATATGTGGATGTTTGAATATTGATGAAATTTCATAAGGAAAAATCTTAACCTCTAATGAAACCGTAAACGTTGCTCCATCATATTACAAAATGTATATTGCAAAATTAGTTTTTGGTATAGGATCTTGTTTTTACAGTAAAATTACGATAAAACGATAGTAATATAACATCCGGACACAAGCGAATCTCATAATTCGTAATCCATCATTGAGTCAGTAATAATAATTAAAAAAAAACAACATAAAATAGTTTTCACTATAAATTTTGCACCAAAGAAAAACTATTTTAAACGTCAATATAAATCTTAAGCGATTGAGATAAAATAAATAAGTAATTGTGTATCTTCTTTGCTAAATAAAATATACTTAAGTAAATTAATCATCAAGCGAATTGAAAGCGTACAAGCAACTAACAGTATACAAATAGTAAATTAAGTATTAAAATAATACACGGGGTGTAATTGGGCATATCACTGTAGCAATAACATAATTCAGTGACCCCATTACAAACACAAATTGTTCGGTAGGTAGTTTCGAAATAATCATAAGAAATCTTGAAAAGTAGCAATAAAACTGCCATAATTATTTAAAACAAAGTATAATCCGCGCGAATTCGGAATGAGACGAATATTTGTAGTCAATTCAAAATAAAGGAACAGCTAGACCATATTGGGATTATTCATTTGTACCATTATAATAATACATAAGAAAAAAAAAAATAACAAAAATACATAGAAACATCATTAAGCATGCTTTTATGAATTTCATCTCGGTTTGAATACGAGCGGATTATTCGTTCATTAGTCAGTCATAAAAATGTACCGCCCCAAAAGCCTCTTTATTGATGTGTTTCCGTCTTAAGTTTCAATTCTAGTGGCTACCATCACAGTGGGAACTCAACGAAACATATCTACTTTATCCCCTAATATTTATATACTTACAGAACACCTAAACGACTGCCAGTCTTCTTTTGCAGCTACATTTATTTCGTTTAATCGAAATTCGTATCTAATCTACTACTATCTACATTCGACGGTCCCTCACTAACAAGCTACGGTCGAACGAAACACGTCAATAAGAGATCTATTTTATTTTTTTTAAATAATACGTCCGCACTCGAACGTCACAATACTGATGACGTCACTGGAGGCACGTCACTTTCGCCCTCTAGTGCACGGGTACACTTGTGCCTTTTAGAGAGTAGTACATCAAACCTATCAGGCCTTCGTGACAATTTTTAAACAAGTTAACTGAAGTTTCTGTGAAGTTACAGATTATTTTTGTACCCGTGTACTGCGAGCATTTCGGACAGGTCTTATATTAATGGACTGCACTCTTACTAATAATATAATGTATATGTTTCTTGTAAAAATATGACCTCTATTAGTTCGGGCACTGGGCGCGAGTGGCGCTAGGGCGACACATGGGCGGGCGGAGCCGCCGGCCTGCGCTAATGTCCCTTGGCGGCTTCCTTAGCGGCCATTATGAGCGGCGTCAGCGACGCCAGCGGCCGCGCCATCTTCAGGAACGGGTGCTGACAAACAGAATTACAACATCAAAACCCATAATATTTAGCTAATCAAAATAAAAAAAACAAACTACATACGAGATTTAAAGTCTCTGATGGAGCTGAGCACACTGATAATACTAAGACAGACAAACATCATTTATTCATATTTCACTCGAAGCAGTGATTGATTTCTTTAATGGTGCCTAAGTAACCAAATATAATAAAACAAAATTGGTGACATGCCAAAATTGCTTTTCATGATTCTCATGTCTCATTTCTAAATAAAAAAAATATGTATAAATTGAAATATTTCAACAATTTTCACACAATATTTTGTTGAATGAATGTTGAAACTCAGTTTAAACCTGTTCAGTTAATTTTGTTTAAATCGCCTTAAACTTAAGTTTCTATTGTTAACATTTTCAATTTTAGTGTTAATATATTTATGGTCTAACGTCTGTCTGGTTTGCGGGCAGAAATTACCTTTAGTAAGTCGAGTGCAGTGGCGCGACTCTCGACGTCTACTTCGAGGCACTGATCGAGGAAATCCTGGAAGACTGTGCTCAGTTTCTCCTTGTCCTTAATGTCTGGTTTGCCGTTCGTTGCGATCAAATACAACGCCCGAAGCGGGTTCTCGTTCAAGTAAGGAGGCTCGCCTTCAATCATCTCGATGGCCATTATCCCCAGCGACCACACGTCCACCTGATGACAATTTCATTATGCTATACTAACCTCGCGTTAAAAACACATTGTTTTCACTTTAATCTTTTCCTGAACTTATGATTCAATCTTCATTTACTGGTACAGTACGCAATGGCATAGATACGCAAATGGAACAATGACAACTGTTGAGAATCAAATTATTTACAATTGTATGTTAATTAGAAATAGTATTCAATTGACAATTGCTGTACAATGAATAAAACTTATGAATCTTAAAAATAAATCTTATGAAAATTATACAATTAAGTTCTGATATTCCTATTTTAATAGGAGCCCTAATGAGTAGTTAAGACAATCATACAAGGTAACGTAAAATTGGAATATACTTCACCTTAGGACCATATTGCTTTCTTGTGACGACTTCTGGCGCCATCCAATAAGGTGTTCCGACCATTGTTGTTCTTTTATTTTGTTCAGGCGATATTTGCGCGCAGAAACCGAAATCAGCTGTAAATAAATATTTGTGTATTAAGTTTCTATTTGCAATGATTAGTTAGCAACATTATTCTTTATAACTTGAGTGGAGAATTATACAAATTAACATTGTGAACACCTACGTCTGGGCGCCTCAAAATTCCGGTACAACTTTTAAGATTAATGAATATATCTTCAAAAATTTACTAGTCAATTACTACTAGTAATAGATAATTAAGTAGATGACATGTTAAATCGTGGTACTGACTGAGCTTGACTTGTCCGTCGAGGCCGAGCAGGATATTGTCGGACTTGATGTCGCGGTGGATGACGTGGTTGGCGTGCAGGAAGTGCAACGCCTGCAGCACCTCGCGGCACACGGCCGCAATCTGGCCCTCGTCCATGCACGTCTCCGTCACCACGTCCGTCAGCGACCCACCCGCCAAGTACTCCATCACCACCCACAGCTCCTACGAAAACGTTGACAGTAAATATTACCACGGCGTAGTGCTTAGCGCTGCGGTGCGTTTTACGCGCACTGTTAGATCCCAAAAACAACGATGAATACATGGCGCGTACTAATTATTATTTTTTACAAGTTGGGAGTTGTACGAGTTTATGGGAGTTGTATGGGACGACATGCGTGGAGTTGTGTGGGGTATGCAGAGATTATTTATATGTGTGGAGTGCACGCTACTGCTAATAAGGTATCATTTTTAATCATTTATGCAGGCTTACAAAAAAAATAATTTTATTAGTCATTTAAATAATATAAGAAAATATTTCTGAAGTATTGTTGCAAGTTTGTAGTTAATTTAATAATAAGTAAATATTTACCTCATTTACTAGATAGCTGTCGAGATAATTGACGACATTATTGTGTTTGTTCTCCCGCATAACCAGAATTTCATTGATGATAAGCTCTTTCTTGGGTTGTTGGCCGAGATTCATTTGCTTGATGGCTACTTCCATGCCGGTTGAGGTCTCGATCGCCGTATATACAGTTCCCGACGCTCTGAAATATTCAAGCTTAAATATTCTCATGGCAGTCACAGATTTAAAGTGCATCAAATTTTCAACTGTCTCAGTACGATTGGACAAGCTATTTTTTAAAATGTTTTCACTCGCACATTAAAAATGGTAAAATTAAATTCTAAAATCACGAAACCCTCAAGAGGTTCGTACCCTTGGCAGTTCGTTTTCATGTATGGACGGTTCAAGCCCCCTTTCACTTTAAAAGGCATGTGCCAATGTAAAATGGACTGAATATGCTGATGCAATAGACAATATGAGACCAAAACATTAAGTTTGTTACTCAATGGGGCACATTAAGGCCAAACCTGACTTAATTTTTTTTATTACATTACTTATTTTACAAACTAACACCACAGCCTTTAAAGACGAACTAAATAGAATTACTTACCCTTGGCCAATTTTTTCCATTTTGGTATATTTTCTATTTGGATCACCAACACTAACAATAGTTCTTAATTTTTCTAATATTTCCTCATCTGTCATCTTCTTCTTTCTCTGTTGTTGTCCTGTCGCTCTGCTATAAAACATAAATCATTTTTAAATGACTTCACCCATTATAAACTTCAAAGACGGACAAAGACTATTCAAAGATTTGTATTGACAATATTGATAAAGTGGTAATGCAAGTTTGGGTGACATTCATATCAACTGCTAATAAGTAAAGAATTCCTACTCCATGCTGGCATTTACCTGGCTAATGTAAGGAGTAATATAATAAATATATTACAATATAATTTGTAAGTATCACAAGCGTCATTAATAACTACTTCCCCTACATGGTAAAGCAGATAGGTGTCAACGTCCGGCTATGAATAATGTATTCCGCCAGGGCCGCCATATCTAATTAATTTGTGTTACTTTCAACTTTCTTTTGTACATATATATTGTAATCAATGATTAAAACTGCAAATTTTTTGATTTTTTGTTTAAATATAGTATTTAATTCTTGTTTTGCCGCCATTTTGAAGATACTCATTGGAAATTGGAAAGTATACGCATGGGCGATAGATGCGGCGGGTTATCGCAAGACTAGTCAGTCGCGAACGCGTAGTATACCGGTAGCGATTCAGCATACGAATGTATGTGAGATACTCGTCGAAAACTCAACCTCGAGACTTACTAATCATCTATGGCCTATGCTATGAGTATCGAGTATGAGTTCAGTAAGTATGGCCGACCAGAAAAGGGCTTTATCAGTTTCGATAAAAAATTCTATTCATTTCAAAATTCGCTAAGGCTTAGATTTGAAATAGGTATTGATTACTGATTGACATAATTGTCACTTTGAATTTTTCAAAGGAAAACAGACCTTATCATTCTACAACATACAAAGAATGTTCAATCTTAGCGTGATAAAGCACTTTATTTGTCGAGTTTACATACCTGGTATCCGTGTTGGTGTGCGAGGGAGTTCCGTTGGCGGGCGGCGGGTGCGGCGGATGAGGCGGGTGCGGGGTGTGCGGGGCGAGAGAGGGCGCGTGCGCAGGCGGCGTGTGCGGCGCTCCACTCGAAGGGTTCTTGTTGCGATCGAGGGCGGCGCCGTCCGCTCTACTGCCTATCTGTTGAGCACAATTGCAATGAGAATGAGATATGACGTTAAATTAGTAAATTCAAATTTTTGTTATAACTAAGATAAATACCGAATGTGTGGTGAGCGCTGGATGCGGCACGTGCGGTGGGGAGGCCGGCGCTGGGGCGGGCCGTGGCGGAGGCGCCTCTTCTTCTTCTATAGGTTTCGTGTACTTTAAATGTGAACAAATCAAATTAGTATTACATAAAATACTTTTTTTTAATAAACCTTCATGTAAAAATTATGTAATATAATGCTTACAATACTCTTAGTACGATCTGGTCGCGATGGTGGCGGCGGTGGTGGTTCAGGGTGTTCCGTGTCTGTCGGTGTTGAAGATGAGGGACTGCTAGAAGACACCCGTGACACTGACGACCCTAGAATCATTAAAAAAGCAATTCAGACACAATGCAAAAAGTTGCAAAATACAAATAGTTAATTAGTGTCTTTAGAATAAAAACGAATCTTTAGAATAAATATTAATGTGTGATTATAGCTTACTCTCAAATCTTGCGATCAGGGGATCCTGGTGAACAGTGGTATATGGTTTTTTTTTTTAATTATTGACCTAAATTAGAATTGACACTTCATGAATTGACTCTCAAATCTCAAGCAAAAACCAACAAAATTCACAACTTTGAAATGGTCATTTCATCAAGTGTAATTGTCAATTGTAAAATCTTAAATGAAATAAATGTATGAATACCTGAATGTGTTGTGTGCATTTGTGCTGACGTCATATACTTTGAGGGTGGTGGTTGCGTCGCCGACGCGTCGTACCACTTTAGCACATCTAATACAGCTTGTGGGTTGCTCTTCTGTTCCTGCTTGCTGATATTAGAGGCCATCAGTAGCCGCGCCCACGCTTCTGGCATTCCCTGTGTAAACAAAAAAACGACAGTGTGTTACTTTTTACGATTTTATAAACATGTGATTTCATCACTTTCTTCTCAATATCTCAAAAATGATTAGAAAAAACACATGCAATAAGCAATCCATGTTCCGTAATTGTAAATTGTTAAATATTTTTATTTAACATAATATTTAACATATATTTATTCATACATTCATCTTTTAACAATGTCTTATGACTGACTGACTGCCATAGAGCAAAGATGAAGAGAATAACTTCAAATTCAATTTAAATCACATGGAATTTGGCACACAATCGTGTGTGTTTCTATATCAAAAAGCAATATAGGAAGTATTTGCAATATGTGACTTTTTAAGCAATTAGAATAATTGTGTAAGTTAGAGGTGTTGTGAAGAAACCTATTTTTTGGTAGTGACAGCAAACACTAATGAAATAAAATATCTTACCTCTAAAATATTCAGAATCTGAATCTATAATTTTATAGTATGTTTCAAACTTTATGACCAATCGAAATGAGGTGAATGCACACTTGTAAAATCCTCTATTCCTATTATTTGCTAAAACATGTTTACCCAAAAAATCTGAGGCTTTCTATTTCAGATCAGTCACAATGTTTGATTAACTATTATATAATTAATTATATAAAAAAAATGATGTGATTAGTGTACTAAAAAAAATACAAACATACTATTCATGCATACAAATATATTTGCACTGATGACATATGGAACATAGTGAATGAAATAAAGAGATAATAGTTAAGATGAGTGTCTGCCTTCCAAATAGTGAATAGAGTAATGTGTGGGATAACTGTGTGGGTACTCTGAAGGCACACTCGACATATAATAAAGTAAGCTATTACTTACTGTCATAGGCAGCTTGAAACAAAAGCGGTAACATATGGGACTCAATTACACGACTTTGAAAATGTAAATGTTAATATATCATTATCAATGCAATAGCATATCAGTAAATATAATACTACATACATCTATATATAAAATATCACTCATTTGGCAGGAATATGGTAAACGGATATGATGGTCATCACCATTCTACAAAGAAAAAATTTACTCATTTATTTTCACAGAGAAGTATTATATCATTTATATTTTATAATAATTGTTTACATGCTTATATTATGTTCAAGCATATAATTATAGTATAACAAATCTTACAAACTGTTATACAATCACAGGAGCTTCTTAGTCTAAATTGATATTTACACTATTTCTAGTTATATTTCAATGAACAAGCAACTAAAAACCACATCTTATTATTAGCACGGAATTTTTAATAATATCCTAATAAATAAATAAAAATATGAAAATGGTAATAAATTTGTAAAAAAAAAACTAAACCATTTTTAAGTGCAAAGCTCTACAGGTATGACCATGTAAACTGTTGAAGCAATGAAGCTTTTCTGCTTGACACTAAATTCGTAAGCTTGACACATTGTTTAGTTAGACTATGAATTTCTAGGTAATTATATCATAAATGTAAATTAATAATGGAATGGTGTGAGACCAGGTGCAAATGGCACTTTCACTGCAATGGTGCACATGTGTATAGTGCTTTACCAGTGCTATTAACATTATGAGTAAGTATATAATAAAATAATAATTTGTCTAGCATGTGTCATGGGTTTTACCCGATTGGGGTGAAATATTATTAGACTTATTTTAAAGGAATGCAGAAGAAAGAAGCAAAAAATGATAAGAACTTACTGTGAATTCTCCAGTAACAGCATCAAATCCAACATGTACAGTATGTTCAAAGTTTGTTGGATAGCTTATGTTCGGTTTGCTATCATTGTGCGCTGTACTTTTAGATCCCTTAATTTTAGCTTTTAGAGTTTTCTTTTTTCTATCTCCGCCATCATCTGGTTCTACATAAATATGAGTAGTTTTGATAAGTATGCAAATAATCAAAGAATTTAAACTTTTCAAAATTATCAATGTAATTTAAAAAATATATAAACATTTTAGAATATTTGAATAAATTAATTTTATTTTACCTTTTGGTAGTGGTCTCATGTCCACAGATGCTACAGAATCGCCGCGGTCTGTAGTGCGGTTACTAGTGAGACGCACTGGGGGTGCTGGTGGTTTATCCTCATCACTAGACATTTTGCCCCGTGATTTCTGTAAAGTAAATAATAATTTACATTAGGCCACCGCTTGCTCTACAGCCGTAAATGGATTTCAATTTACATACAGTTCAGGACCGATTGTTATTATCAGAGAGCACTAACTAAACTGTTCTAAAAATAGTAAAATTATATACGATTTTTTCAACAGTGTTTAACACTATATTACATAGACGTCAGGAAAGTTAAAATATAAAAAAATAAAGGACAAAATTACTCATGGACGCGCCCCGTAGAGCAAGCAAAATATGAGTTTTAATTACTAATTTTACTTGCCTGATTGGTTGATAAAACTGGAAGCAACGCTGTGTTTATAATCCTCAACTTTTATTACATTTCAATAACTTTTAATATTTGTAAACAAAGTTATTTCATATGAAATACGAAAAATCACATAAATGAAAGACAGCAAAATGACTAGAACGAGCCGCCATTACGAAGAACCATAAACAAACCATAAATAAAAATAGAACAGTTTGTAAGTGTAATCATAGACAAAAATAATTTTCCATTTCTAAAGGTTTTAAACATCATAATATCATTCTGATGCTTTTAGTTTATAGCATTTTGTACATAATTATATTCTGTTTATGTTTTAGCACATTGTAGACCTCAGTCCTCATCGGAGTATATGTATACAAAATATTACCTAAGAATAGCCTGTCAAAAAGTGTAGAAATTAAAAAGTGGCAATACTATATGTCTCTTTCTTATCAACATAATGGTTGGAACGAGACAATACTACAGTATTGCCACTTTAAATTCTGCACTTTTTGACAACCTATAGTCTGTTTTTTACCATGAAATGTATGATGCATGTCAAATGTAATGTCATTTTTGTCTGAGATTAAAAAACAAACTTTACTTCATATTGCTGGCTACAGGCTACACCTCAATATAAGAATTTATGGTAAGGAGGGTAGAGACAAGGAGGACAATCTCTGAGTATTAAAAGTGTCCGTCGAAAGACGATAAATTGGTGGCGCTGGAGAGGCTAGTGTTCAACCAAAATTCAACTCGGCGCACTTCACTCCATCAACTACTGCTACATTCATTCCATACTCTCCATACTCTCAAACTCTCACTGCTTACACTAGCGCCATCTATATTTATCGGATTTTGTTGCCACTTTTTCAGTTTAACACCCATGTAAGATGGCACTCCATCTCTAAACTTAATTTATGTTCCTTCTTGGTAGATCACAGAGAATTGGAGAGACTTCATAGAGAAATACAATAGAAATATAAAATAAAAGACTACCTAATGATATTTTTTTACACTTCACCACACATGAAACCACAACACTAGGGCCAAGGCCAACTAAAGGCAAATTAAATAAATTGTTCATTTAATTTTCTGGTCTATGTCTTCTAGTTGAACTCATGACCAATGACAGTTGACAGATTATAGATGATGTGATCATAAATAATAATGGTAAATTGAAATTATGTCTTTTTTCGTTTCAATTGTAAATAGTTATTAACGAAAAATAACTACGTGCGTTTTTATAATTTTTTGCTAAATGATGTAATAAAAAACATCAAAGAAGTGTGTTTCATCTCTATATTATTACAGTATCCAAGATGGAAAACAATTCGGTAAATAAATTCACAATTTTACTATTAATTTAAATAATAATTTTAGATTACATTTTCTTATAAAAATAGAAATTTTTGTTCGTTTTTTAAATTTGTATAACGTTATGTTACTTATTTATTCTTGAGTACATTTTTAGAAAATGTTAGAGCTTTATATACTTTATACATCTATACAAATGGCTTTGTAAGAATCATTTTTAAACTTTAAACAGCTTTAAAGCGCACTGCAATTTTCTTCAATATGTACATATCACTGCTTAAAAACTAAAGGGCTATAAAACAAAAAAAATCCAAAAATGTTTTTATTGCAAAAATACAATCACAATCCTTCATATTGTATGTTGCAAAAAGACTTATGGTTGTTTTAATCAATATTTATTATATTTTGATAATTTTTTATATATCCAAAAGTAACTTATATGCTTAGGTATATATCTCTTCTAGTATTCAGTTTATTATAAGTTCTTAAAACATTTAATGCTACTTAAAAATATGCTTCTAACGATGTATATAATGTGCATATATTTGATATATCTAATAAGAAAAAATAGACAAAAAATATTTTTTTTTTTTCGATTAGCTTTCCTGTAAAAAGTGTGATTTTGATTTGTGGCCCTTTAGTTTTTAAGCAGCGATATATTCATTATGTTTACTTTGTTACGTGTGTTAAATCATTTTTGCCACTTTTCATTTCTTTCTTTTTAAAAGTTTTCTTGTGCTAATTTCATAAGCTGTGTTAATTTGATTATAATACATATATAATAATATTTAACTGCCTTATTTTATTCTATTTTATTTTATTTGGGAAAACAAACAATTACACCATATATAGTAAAATTTAAAATAAAAGACTTCAGATAAAAGGAATGAGTTCTCTTTTGAAACAAATTTCTATTTTTAAAACATTTTTAAGTGTTTTTATATGTTAATTTATTTTATGTAGTTTTACATTTAGTAAAAGTTATAATTTAAAATTATCTTTTTTAGAATCAAGACAGCAGTTCTAAAAAATCACCATTTGATGATTTAAATAGGGAGGAATTGATAACGAAATGTAAGGGGCTTTTGGCAATAGCTCAAAAGTCCAAGCAAGCTAGAGTTGGTAAGATATTGTCATATTTTTTTCCATTAATAGATTAATTTTAATTGTTATATGAAAAGTTTTACAAGATAATCGGAAAACCACATGTTTTAGCTGATAAATTGCTTACCTGCTAAGTAAAGTATATTATAGTTAATTTTATTTTATTGTTACAATTATTATTCCCTGCACCATAAGATTTTAAAACATTTATTTTTATAAATGTATCATATATATTTACAATCTGAAACTAAATCATATATATTTACAAATTGTAATTAAAATTAAACTTCAGTCCCCTAGGCAGGGTCCTTTTTTTTTTTCAATAATTATTATTGGAATCTACAATTTTTTTTTAATATTCAGCAAATAGCCTGTATAATGTTATATTACATAATTTTAATCCAAACATACATACAAAAACAATAGGTCTGCCTGTGAAACAAGTATTAATCATTTAAATTTCAATAAATACTAAAATTGTGCAAAGAATAATAATACTTTCCACATTTTTAGAAGTGAACTTTCTACCATTCTATTATTTGCAATTTGTTACAAAAATTTATTAATAATTTCAGAATTAAATAAAGAAGTTGCTGCTTACAAGAAGCAGTTGGAGCAATGTGAAAGTGAAAAAAATGTTACTTTAGAAAATCTTAAAACATTGCAAGAACTCGTCGATTCCTTAACCGAACAGAAGTTAAACTATATAACGGAAATAGATGAAGTACAAAGCAAGACAAGAGTACTCAATGATAAATGTAATAATTATAAAGAAGAAATTGAGAAATTTAAGTCAGATGCTGTCATAAAAGAAAACAGGCTAGCTGAAGCAACACGAAAATTATCTGATCTTGATAATGAGGTAACATCACTGAAAAGACAAAATGACAGGCTTGTAAAAGATAACGAACAGTTATTAACACAGCTGACAGAAATGGAAGCTAAAATAACTGAGTTTAATGAAATTGGATTACAACAACAACAGCAATTGCAAAAATTGGAAGAAAAAGTCGAGATAGGTAAGATTCAATACATACCAAGAACGAATTTTGAAATATATAAAAACTTTGATAGTACTTCAACTGTGTACTACTAATAATTGACTTTATTAATAGTAACCCGCATTTTGAATGTTGAATATAATTTTTTATAGGAGTAATTTGGAGTAAGGAAATACTCAAAATGAGTTACAATAATATTTTAAGTTGTATTGGTATTATAAGTTATATTGAATTTTTTTAAAGAGAATTGAAGTTAGCTAACTGCACTTGATGGTATACTGTTATTGCAACCCAAGTAATCAAACAACATCAGTTGATTCTTTTTGAATAAGTGTCTTTGGGCTCCATTAGTTCTAGTATAAAATACAATAGTATACTAATGCACGTTTTCACCAAGAGACACCTAGAGTTAGGGAACATAACCTAACCTACTATTTAAGCCGGCCATTCACGGCAGTTCGTCTTGCAATCCGGCGCTTCATGCAGGATGAATGTTACTGCTGTGAATGATGGGCTTAAGAAGCAGTTATGTTTCCTAACTAGTAAAAAACGGGCATTGGTGTCACTAAAGTTGCTTTGATATTGTCAATTTGCACATAACAATAATGAACTGTCATTCTGTAGTAACAGTATATACATAGTTTTCCATTTATTTTCAAGTAGAATTTCAGGTAAAATTTAAATATATTTTATACATAAACCAATTAAACCATTTCAGAAAACAAAGATACTGCAAAAATTAATGAACTCAATAATAAAATAAGAGAGTTGGAGGATTTGCTCGTGGCTTATCAAGATAGTAAACAAACTCAAAGCAATGTGGAGTATGAAAATAACATCAAAGAATTAACTGAGCTGTATGAAAATGAAAAGGCAAAGAAGGAAAAAGCAAATGTAAAATTACGAAGTTATAAGGATAAAATATTGAAATGTGCTGCATGCATAAACCAGCTTAAAAATTCAAGATATATTCTCACAAAGACAGTAAAAGATTATTCTGAAAGTATACCTCGCTGGCAAAATGATATAATAAAAGCTTCAAAAGTGCTAGATTCTCGAGTAATTGAGCTTAATTCGGAAAATTCAACATTAAAACAGGAACTAAAAGCTTTGGAACTAAAACTTAATGAAACCTTATCATCCCAAAACAATTTTAGCGGACACGTCAACAAGGAATTAGTAGATCAACATCAACAAACAAACATTCCATTAGATGTAGACGAATTGAAGAATCAAGTGATAGAACTTGAGCAGAAGGTCGGAAAGTTATCTGTAATCAACAATGAACTCAGTGAGTCATTAGCAAAAATGAAAAACAATACTTCCAATGAAAAAGAGTTAATTGAGAAGCTTGGCTTCCAGATAAAAGCTTTAGAGAGTGAAAAATCAACTCTAGTGAAAGAAAAACTTAACACTCGAGATAATGTTGTGGAATTAGAAAATCAGAATAAGATTTTAACAAATTCATTGAATCAATTGCGAATGGAAATGGAAAGAACTAAAGCAGAGTTAGACACAATGTCACAGGAAAAGTCACTTTTAGAAATGAACGTTGAAAAGACAAAGAATGATTATAGGGATAGCTATAAAAATAAAATTTCTAATTTGGAAGAACAAAATGCCATGTTACAAAAGGAATTCGATAATTTACAAGATTTGAACGGATTACTAAAGGAAGAGGTGGAAACCCTAAAATTGTCTTTGGAACAACCAAATGATGACACTGATAATTTGTCGGATTTGAACGTTTCCTTGCAAGCTGATATAGTTAAGCTTGAGACAAAATTGTCTGCCTATAAACAAGAAAATTCTTCTCTTCTAACTGAACTTAAAGAATGTCGTAATAAAGTAAGGGACTATGACTCTCTTGTCGTCGAATATGAAGATTTTAAGTCAAACTACATGAATTACAAAACAGAAAATTCAGAATTGTTACACGAAATGAAGGAAATAAATCAGGCTTTGAAAGAACGTGGCGAAACTATATCTAAATTGCAAAAAGCTATAGCTGAAATGGAGACATTGATAGAGACACTAGAGACGGAAAGGGACAATGCGAATAAGGAAAAGGATAATTTAAACAACACTATTGAATTACTAAGAAATGATTTGAAAAATATTGAACAAAGTACTATTAAGAACAATGACAATATAACAGAAAGAGATAATGTTCTTAAAGCGCTGGATGAGAAGGAGGCTATCATAACATCTTTGAAAGATGAAATAGAAAAACTTAAACATCAACAAATTTCTCCAGGTAACATTTGATATAATAATATATTTGTATGCATATGAATAGGTAAACCTTTCATCAAGTGAATCATCACCCTGTTCGAGGACCTTAACTTTACATCAAAATAAACTCCTTGCCTCATTTTCTTAGGTGTTAAAATATCTAATCATCAAAAAAATCATACATTTTCGTCTCAGGTGTTGATTTTTTTATTTATATATTTAAATGATCTCTCGATAACATTTTTTTTTCTATGTGTAACTTATCATAATTGTGTATTGTTTTATGTATCTTGAGAAGGTGTATGCAAAATTTTATGATGATCGGTTGAGTGGTTGAGGTGTGACAGCTAAACAAAAGACAAACTCACTTTTACATTTATAATATTTGTTGAGATGTTTTTTAATTATTTCTTAGAACTTTTTGTTTTTCGTGGTCACTTGTAGCTGTACAAGTAGAAAAAAAAAAACACTCTTGGGGGTTGATAGTCTAGTGTATTGAAACTTTCATTTCTTCGTATTTTCTTATTACTTATTAAATTGTTCGCGCATACCATACCAGCCCTTTCTGTACTAAGGCTTTAATCATTAGCATTTACTATTTATATGTGACCTTAATAAACTTGTTCTTGGGTTTACTGTTTCACTTATTAACCCCATTTGTTAAACTACTTATTGCAGCGGACTTGCCAAATGAAGACATGTCTACATCCACCATCTCTAAAGCTGAAGAACATTCGAGAATGAAGGATTTAGACGAAACATTTGAAGAGAAGTATAATTTACTCTTTCATTACATTTATTATTTTTAATGATTTAATATAGTAATATAATAAAAAAATATATTTAATTGTTTACAGATATACCAAACTGAGGATGTTTGCGCTGAAGCTTAAAAAGAAATTGAACGACACTACAGCTCAATTGCAAACTGCTTTACAAGATAAAGCGAAATTTGAAAAGTTACTTAACGATAGTACAATAGATAAAAAGGCTGAAGATGTTGTCGACAATGCGAAAGGCAGAAGTGATAAAGAAATTACTGATCTCGAAGCCAAAGTTAAATCTTTGACTGATACTGTAGAAGTTTCACAAAAGATTTCTGCTGAGTTAGAAAAAGTTAAAGGTTAGTGAAATCTTATAAAAATACTATATTTTTAATTTTAACTTATAATGTTTTAAGATTTGTTTGTGTCACATTTATTCAAAAATCATTGGTTAAACTGTAAAAATATAAGATAGCAAAAGATACATTTGTTGTTGCTTGCTTTGTATATAATTGTAGTTTTGTTATACTGTAGCCATACAGCAGAACATTCATATGATTTTACTAATATTTATTCATTTTCGCTCGACTTGAATTTGATACCTAACGTTAGTGGAAAATTACCACACCTCAAAGAGTTTTTCATGTGAAGTTGTACCACTATTTCAATTTATTAGCTAAATTCTTTATAAATGACATGATTTCAGCTGAATTATTGACCAAGACAGAACAGTTGACAGCTGAAGTTGAGGCTCATAAGAAAACAAAAGAAAACTTGGAGAAAGCGCGACGCGACGTGAAGAAGAAAAACGTACTTAGCCTTGAAATGGAAGACTACGAGAGATCTATGAAAGAATTAACCACAAAAATGGAAGATTCCAAGAAAAAAATTGTGCAGGTAAGTGACTAGTGTTTTAAGAGTCTTCTTTAAATTTAAGTTTATTCTGGCGGTAATTTTATCTCCTACCTAGTACAGGCAGATTTCCAAATAATGTTTCTTTTGCACTGAATGCAAATGATAATTACTCCCAATAAACTATACTGAAATGTGTAGGCACAACCGTGATTCGATACATTTTCTGTCATTTTAGCAGCTTGGCTGCTCTAGGATATCATTGCTGTGATATGTAGGCATTTAAAATAAATACTAACAGGACTCACTATTCTGTAGCCATAACTACATAATACTTATTTTACCACTAAGATTTTTTTGCAAAAAGTAATAGACCAATATCAAGGCAATACCTGGACAGCATTTCGAAAGATATCTGTGTTACAGTCGTGAGTAATTTAATTGAAAGAATTTGTTTTTTATACAGATGGAATCCACAATAGACACGCAAGAAGGTACAATAAATGCAATGAAAACTCAAATAAAGTTGCTTGAAGAACAAATTAAAACGGAAGAAACACAAAATAGGATGATTAAGGAGGAACTTCAGCATGCCATTGAGGAGGGCAAAGAGAAAGATAATGTGATTCAAATAAAAAACGATATTATTTTAAAATACGAACGCGATCTCGAAATTGAAAGGGTTAAGAATGAGGAGTCCAATTTGGAAATAACACAAATGTTGAGTGAAAAAGAAAAAAGTATTATGAAGTTGAGCGAGGACAAAGCGAGCTTAAAGAGCAATTTGAAGAAGCAAGAGCTCAAGTGTACGGAATTAAGTGAGAAACTTCGAATTACAAATATAGAGTTAGATGATTTGAAATCAGAGTACACATCTTACAAGGTAACCCACAGAAACCAACAATAGCTTTTGTATGTTACCCATTGGTTCAAATTTTAAATAAATTTCAATGTTCTTAGGTGAGAGCTCAAGCAGTACTACGTCAAAATCAAACGGTGGATCACAGTCAAGAAGAGCAGTTGAAAGAAGAAACAGCTGCAATGCGGGCTCAGATAGAAACCTTATCCGCAAAACTGACAACTGCAGAGTATGTAAAAGTTATTAATTGTTCAAATATTTCCTTTAATGTCCCTGATATCTGCGGCCCTTGAATATTATACTTCTTGAATCTTATTTTTTCAATATGCCAAATTTTATCCAAATACACTCCAAAGTCATGAAAGTTGTTCTCACTTAGTCATAAAATCTTAACTGATACCTTGTTACTTCTTATTCTACATAATCACAACATTCTCGGATATTCTTATCTATACGTTTAATTAAATAAAAAAATTCAAACGAGTATGAATCTTTAGGGTTGCGATATTTGTGGTTGTCTAAGGAGATAAGCTTTCAATTTTAACTAGGGGGCTTCTTGCCGAGTTCTTCCCTCTAGAAACAGCTCTCCGAACCGGTGGTAGTTTGTAATGTTGACAAGGATAAATGTTTTGTAAAAACTTACATCTAATAAATGATTTATTATTATTATTATCATTATAAAAGTTTATATTTATTTCATTCAGTTATATTTTATCTGATGACTTTTTTAAACAAATTTGTTTGTCACATTTGAATCCGAACTTATCAGACGACAAGATATTGAAAGTACAACCGGAACTGAAGATTCTGCTACAAACTGAGTGTCTTATGTGACGTCATAAAATAAGGTGCAGTTTCGGACAAACGTTATAGTTGATATAGTTTGACATCATCGTGGAAAACCAATGAGACTTCGCATCCAATGTTTCTTTTTTGCGAATTGTCTGTTTGGTTGTTTGTCGATTATAACTGTAGGTGTTTGTAGAGAGCAATGTGCGGCAGCCGTGGCTGAGGCAGCGAGTGTGGGGCGACGCGCGGCCGAAGCAAGTGGCGAAGCGTCGCGCGCGCAGCAACGCATTGCCCGCATGCACGCCGACCTCACCCGTCTCCACGCTCAGCTCGACTCTGAACGCGATCACCATGCTTTACAGGTACAATAACCTTCATCTTCTTTTTAAATAAAAACTAGCTGGTGCATGCGACTTCGTCCGCGTAAATACATAAAATATAGCCTATGTTACTTAGTGATAATGTAGCTTTCTACAGGTGAAATTTTTTTTTAAAATAAGTCCAGTAGTTTTTGAGTTTATTCACTACAAACAAAAATACAAATATTTTCTCTTTATAATATAGATTTGTAAGTATGTTTGTATTATATGTATGTTCCCTATGGGCTCCGAAACCGTACAACCGATATTGATGTAATTTTCAGGCAATTTTAAGATTAGCCCAGCGGGTGATATACATACATCCAAGCTTTCTCTTTACCTAACATAGTCAGTCCATTCATACTTGTGCGGTTTCATTTTCAGATTACTACACTAACCCAGTGTTACAAGGCGCAAATCAGTGAACTAGAGACAAAATTGCAAAAGGAAACAGAAGAACTGAAGCTTCAAGTAACGTCCTTACAGGAGAAATTGAAAGCTGCAGCGTACGATACAGTCACACTGGACGACTCGAATCGTAATCAGTACATGTTGCCAGTTATACCTAAAGAAGATATGAGTGATGGTGAAATGGATATTAATGTCTCCATGATTCCTAGGGAAGAGGGAGAGGTAACTATTAAAATTTATGTCCGAGGAGTTACAGACTTACAAAACTAATCTAGCCACGTGCAACACCAGGACGGACCATGCAGGAATAAATTGAAAAAAACAAATTTAGTTCTTCCTCTTATTAAAACTAGCTGTTGCGCGCGACTTCGCTCGCGTCATAGAACCCCCACCAACTCCACCATCCAAACCGGCAGATTAATACATATCCGTTATCGGAGACACGTGGGTAATATACATTGGCAATATCTGACGCGCTTGAGTAAATTCCAAAATCCCCTCTTGGGCTCCTCTACCACTATGTTACCCGCTGATAATGTAGCTTTCTATAGGTGAAAGAATTTTCAATAACGGTCCAGTAGTTTTTGAGTTTATTTATTACAAACATACAAATCTTCTTTCTTTATCATATTAGTATAGACATGCACCCACATTTTATTCTGAAAAAAAAAAACGCGATTCTTTCGCAAACGTGATAATGCATTAAGTAGTAACAACTCATCTTCATCCGGAGTCGCTGTAACGACTGAATCTTCATCCGAGTCGCTGTAACGACTGAATTGGGTTGAGCGTCGAAGCCGTTCAAGTAGAAAATACACGCTAGGTACACTTTCTGTTTGATCATGCCTTAAAACTGTCCATATAATTTTTCAAGGGTTCAGAGTCGGCGCCTTCTCCTCCGCCATCCAATCCGTATTTGAATCGCGGAGGCGGGCGGTCGCCGGTGCCGCTTGAGAGGTTGCTAGAGGAGGGCGTCCCAGCGGACGAGGCGCTAGACACGGCCTCGCTGGCTCTCACACCGGAGCAAGAGATATCTGACTTGAAGCGGAAACTGCAGGCTCAACAACAACGGTCATTACATCACACTCTTATTATTCAACTAGCTGACGCCCGCGACTTCGTCCGCGTTGAAAGAGAAAAAAGTAGCCTATCCTGTGTCCTGTACGTCTAAATGTTTATCTACCAAGTTTCATGAAAATCAGTTAATTCGTTTAAGAGTTATGGAGGTACATACATACATACAGAAAAAAATTCTAAAAATCGTCAATTTTGTTTCAGTATCATGTATAGAGCCTGTAAACACGATATCTGAAAACAAAGTAACTTACTCCATGACCAACTTTTACAGATTTATTATTAGTATTGATTGTCATCAATACGTGTATCAATAGTCACTTATTGTAATCAATAGTCACAAGAACGTGATAAAAGTACGAAAGCATTTGAAGACTTCTCGGAAAAAACAATGAATGTCAAAAGATGACTAAAAAAGAGGAATTTTTTTTTATTTTTATGTAACTTATTAACAGACAGTTACTTTAACATTTATAATATGCATACATTTTTAATTATTTGTAAAATAAAATAAAAATAATTTTAAAAATGAACACTTCACAATAAATGAAAGACACAATTCGAAACACGAGAGAGGCTGTCATTAGAGTCTCCTTTTATTGAGTTGTCGTAATAGGTGGTGACGGAACTATATTGTAACTAATTAAAGCCCCGACGCCCGACGCAAAAATTTGGTTTAATGATACTGCGGTGGTATTTCCATGACATGGTAACCTTGACTAGAAGCCGCAGCATCAAGTAGTCTGCGGATTACCTAACTTCTTTTAGTGTTAGTTTTGAATTTTTAATTATTGCTTGTTCATTAGAGCTTCTCGTATTTTTTTGCAGTGTGAAACACATAACCGTGTTGCTGTCGGAGTCCGAACGCGAATGCGCGCGCATGTCTCAACTCAGTGAACTGCTCAAGGGAGAGTTAAGGCGCGTGCGCGGACCCGATCACAATACCGAATATATGAAGAACGTCACGCTCAAGGTAAGCACTTACAGCCGCACTCGCGAGTCGTTTTAATCATTACTTAGCAATTCTTTAGTAAAGATTTATAGAGCGACCGTTTAAATGAGCCCTCGCCCGCGCGGTACAGGGACGCGGGGTGTGACGACAGCGCCCGCACCTTTTTTTTTCGGTCCCCTGCCCTTGTACCGCGCGGGCGAGGACTCATTTAAGCGGTCGGTCTATAAACATTTTTACTCTCGGTCAGTTAATGCTACATTCTTAACTGACAATTAACTTCAATGACAGCTCAACCCTCACTTAAGCTTCTTAGTATTTTATGATTTTCACAAACACAGGCCGGGGCCTGTGCATTCACATTGATTCACGTGTCGGTTGAGAAGTTTGGGAATGGACAGACGGAGTGCCAAAAATTTTAACCAACACGAGAGTGATTCACTCGACCGACACACACAACCGTCACTATAAATGGGTTTTCTTTTATATGTTAAGGTCGACAGACAGACTGATAAAAATAAGGTAGTAAGTACCATTGAGAATAAGAAATTAGAAAGATACAAGAAAATGGTCTTCCTTACTAACTCACTGAAACACAACAATAACACACATGCTGTTCATTCACGGTGATCTTCTGTAAGGGGGTGATCACTGCCGCCTTACAGACAGCTGCCCAAACGACTGCGAAACGCAGTGTGCTCTGCTACTACTAAATGTATATTAAATCCAATACTATCTTGTACGTATTAGCATGTAGAGATTATGTGTTTTAGTTCCTGACTCTACCGCCCGGCGATGAGCGCAGTCGTCTAGTGCCCGTACTACAGAAGATACTCACGCTCACCAACGACGAGACACACAAGATACATGCGATCGCCAAAGGTATTGTGTATTGTCCTCTTTTACACTGATCATTCATTTAAAACGTCAACCACCCGAACCTTCTTCCGTTTAACTGACGCTACGACTGAATTTTCAGGGAAACTGTGATAGATATAGTAGGGGAGCCCACGATGCTAAATGTGAAGTTACTTGAACGTAGTGGAGACCTATTATAATTGGATTTTAAAGATTAGATTCTATAAAGAAAAAACAAGTTACTATAATGATGTATACCTTTTTATCGGTGGACAGAGCGTCTACAGGCTTTCAAAAGTTTGTAGACTGTATTTCAAAATGGCAATCGCCAAAAATCTTTTCTCAATTTTTTAAAATAGCTGCCACGAGCTTGTGCCACATTATAATCGTCAGTTTTTTAAATGGGAGCTTTCGGTTCACTTAACATCCCCTCTAAAAATCTGACGCGTTCGAGTAGAATTAATATTTTTCCCAAATTTAACCCTTCCGTGCGGGCCCCCTACAATATCAAAACCGACAGATTAAAATGTATCCATTATCGGAGATACGTTGACCAATAATATCTGACGCGCTCGAGTAAATCCCAAAATCCCCTCTTGGCCTTCCCTACTAATACAAAGGACAAATTTCTTTACTTTTGAGTTAACAAAGAGTGTTTGTTTAAGCAGTTGACTGAGCTGAGACATATTTTTCTGTTTACATTCAGGATTGGATCCAAATCCCAACCGCGGGTGGGGAAGCTACCTGCCGTGGCCCGGTGGAGGCAAGTAAACCAGATTGCTACCAGTGAGTTATTGATTTATCAACACACTCTTTGATATAGGTTACACTAGATTCTGGGTTGATTCACTAAAAATGTCATAGTAGAATATCACCGCACTCACAGCTTGGGGTGATATTTCATATCAGTTGCACAAAATCTTCCTTAAGGTGAACACGTGTTACGACTTTAACCATTATTACTAAATGTTAAGGTTCAAATCAGTCAATGCAACATTTACATTATTCATCTTTTTATCGGAAATTAACGAGAGTAAGTAATATCATTTATAAAAAAATCCAGTGGACACTTTTTCGCAGTGATTTTGTTTGAGACCCTGAATGTAGGACATCCTTTATCAAAGAACACACAAGAAGAGCCTATAATAATGATGTATAATGTATAATTATAAATATGATGTAACCGAGAGCTTTTGTTTAGGCATTTAATTGTGATGAATGAGCTATTTTATGAGTTTCTTTTTTAATAAAATACTAATAATGAATTCTTTCTGTGCTTTCCGTTCTCTGTTAGAAAATATGTAAACTTATGTAACATATAAATATGATCATAATTTACGCACTAAATTAAAATGTTCTACGAATGTAAAGGATTTCACTTTTGGTTCTTAAATTTCTATATTTTATGATTCTTCCAGCAGCATTTTAATGACTTCGCAAAACTCAGACATGGAATTTAAATTATTAATATCCAGTTTTTAACTTTTTTGGCGTTTTCATCACTAATCTCATCAGTCATCACAAAATAAAAGGCCCGTTTTGACATTTATCTTCGCGACGTAACTAGTGATGTAACCCTAACCATACG
Organism: Synanthedon formicaeformis; assembly: GCA_945859745.1. Lineage (NCBI taxonomy): Eukaryota > Metazoa > Arthropoda > Insecta > Lepidoptera > Sesiidae > Synanthedon > Synanthedon formicaeformis. The sequence continues at coordinate 6,422,046 of OX243958.1, forward strand.
ACTCGATACCGATACCGATTTGAAACTTGAATCGATTTATTGTGAGTACCAATACTCACGATAAATAGATTCAAGTTTGCGTGAGTATTTGATCGATTTGAATATGTATTGTAAAGTGCATTGGATTATAAAATTCTGATTAGAAAATTTAAGTTAAACTTTGATATTGTAGTTATTTTGAAATGATACATTGTTACGAAACGTCAATTTTCTTTCATTTAATATTTTTATTACAAAAACATTAACTCAATCACAAAAAAAAATCGAGAAAAGTGAATCTTCAGTCAATCATTTTCTTCAGATGATGAGCCAAAATAGTCAGTTGAGCTATCTTCACCCGTATATATAATTATTTAATTTTCAATTATATTGTCAATATTGACGTCTGTCATAGTCTTCCTTTATTATTTTTCGAGTTTTTTTTCTACCATTTTTGCCCAGTGTTCTTTAGTAATCTTCAGTAAAGATCACTACACAGCTGGTGAAATTCAGCAATTAATTGGTCTAAATACTAGTATTTAAACAAATAAAACCGGCCAAGTGCGAGTCGGCCTTAAAAAATATCTTGATCGATTTATTTTTTTCCTTAACCGATTTTTAATAGTCTGTGGACACTATGAAAAAATCGTTGCATAGCACTTAGCCGAGTGGCCGGTACCCATTAATAAAAAATGTAATTACCTTCAGAACATATCGATCGGTAAAATTAAATACCGGTAATCGGTAAAGAACGACTTGTCATGTCATGCAATAATGCAAAACATGCAAGAAAATAAATGTTAAATATAATTTTGTTAAATTGTAAATATATTAGGAATCGACATTGTAAATAAAAACATTTAATGTCGGTTCTTTGTTTACAGGTATAGTTTTAGTAGATAGATATTTTTATACTTATATTGTAAATGTTATTGTAAATGTGAATTATAAAAATACAAACTTTGTTTACAGAGAAACTCATTTTTGTTTGAATCAACGTCGTCCTAAACACTACAAAAATATCATTATATATATATATATATATATATATATATATATATATATATATATATATATATATATATATATATATATATATATATATCGTCGGTTGAAAATAGAGAACTTCATGGGCGTGAACTGTCAAAACGGGCCTTTTATTTTGTGATAAGTTTACTTATTTTTATAGTTGCTTATAGATGAGTTATGTGCACGAGACAAGACTATTGCGTAAATTATTTTTAAAGTATTGAAAACATATGCCGATGTACTTTTAATTACTTATTGTAAGATTGTAAAATTACTTTAAAATACATTTCCATTTACAACTTTAGTATAAATGTTGAGATGAACGCCAATTACTAGGAACAACTGCTTTCTTAACAAAGCATATTTTTAATTGTCTAAAGAGCTTTCGTTGTCCTTTGAAATTGCTATTTTAAAATATATAAAAAAGAATGTTGCTAGATTCATATAAAATTTAAATTTATGGAAATATATAGTTTCTTTTTTGTGAGTTTTATTTTCTATGTGTGTAATTTATTTGTTTTATAATAGGCAATTAATATAAATGGGGGCCTTGAATTATTTGGTGCGAATCAAATTATAATTAATTTTTTTTTTCAATAATACAATTTACACTAATCAATTAATTAACTGTAGCTTATAATTATTCTAATTATAAAAACTGTAATTAAATAACTAATTATATAATTAATTACATTTGTATATTCATTGTTGGTAAAATGCATAATATTAAACAATGTTTCACATTCCAATAATGAAATGAAATTATTCGAATTTTTTAAGTATTATTGAAACAGAGAAAACCATTATCTTGAGTATTTTCTTTCTAATTTATTTGTTTAAAACTGTTTCTTTCTGTACGCAGTCTAATTAATTAAACATGTACTAATGTAATGGAAATAGTAAATATAATTATTTTAAGTCGTCTAAGATATTATATGATAATATTGGACGTGGTGTCATTTTGGGTTTTTATGGCTTTTCTTTGTAAACTGAAAAAAAAAAACAATTGTATAAATATTTAAAGGAACTCATGCATAGTGTATGAGTGTGATTTGACCGAAAAGAGAAAATATTATATACTATAATATGTTGTATTTAGAAGTATATAACTACGATCATTACAAATTATTAATGATTATTATATAATTTTTTTAACTTTGAGTTCAAAGTTAGTGTCCTGAAACTTTGAATTCTTTTCAGAAGAACTTACATAATTTAAACAATTTAATGTTTTAGTTGTAAATGATTAATATATTTATTACAGCTTTATTTAAATTTATGAAGTTTTTATTTGTGAAACTCTAAGTAAAACTAAATTTACCTGAAATGAGTGTCGCCGTCTATTTATAATATGTAAAACAAAACACGCAATGCATCTTAAAAGTAAGAACAAAATATGCTTGATTTATGTACTGTTTATTTATTAATTTTATTATTGGTTAAATAAAATATGGAAAATTTAAAAATGAAGTAGCAAAAAGTATAGTTATATTCAAGTGAAGGTTATTTTAACTTGATGAATGTATAGTTTATTTTATTAAATGTACTTATTTAATACAATGTGATGCTAATTAAATATTCTATAAATATGAGTGGTTTTTTTTTTTAAATTATTTTTGATTCTCATTTTCACAGAAGTTGTTTGGAGAAAAACCACAAACCAAATAAACATTATAGCATTAATAACTTAGGGCCTCGTTAAGGAAGGGTCAAATTTGGAAATGAACTTTTCAAAGTTGGCTCTGTCTTTGAAATTATTTGTCTTAGTAGTAGCAGGACACACTGCGGGCAGTAGCCACCCCCTTACAGAATAACTTACTGAGTGAAATAAAAAATATGTCGCACACGTAATGCAAAACTACAATATTTGCAAAAACGTTAGGTATGCAAAAGAAAATTATTTAACACTAGCTGGTGCCCGCGACTTCGCCCGCGTAACTTTGTAAATTATATACTAAAACCTACCTCGAGAACTACTCTATCCATTGGTGAAAACAGCATAAAATCGGTGCACTAGTTTTTGAGTTTATCGCGAACAGACAGACAGACGTGGCGGAGGGCTTTGTTTTATAATATGATAGTGATTACACAAAAACTACAAGTATTTTACACAAATAGTAGTTCAGATTGTAAAATACCCCTTTCTACAATAAATAATTAGAGTATTATGGCTAAATTATAAAATTCTGATTTTTAAAAGAACTTCAAAGCCTTAATTTAATTCTTCCCGCAATAATAACAATTAGCACATGTGTTTGTTTACGTGTGCGATATGTGCCCTTATGTTTCGGTGAGTTTGTAAATGATGTCAGTGCCCATTACCCTATCTCTTCTTAAGGTCAGGAGTGCACTACCAGAACCGATGGATGTTTCTTGTGTTAAAAGCGACCGTAGCCGTCTACCATCAAGTGGACCGTAAGCCTATATGACAATATTTACCATCTATCTTTGAATATTGGTACTGTAATCAGGTCAACGTGATAGTATCAGTCAATGGGCGGTAAGGTACGTTGGGCCGACCTCGCCTGTGATGATGAAGGACCTAAACAACACGTGTCTTTTAGTTTTCAAAAAGCAATTAGAAAATAGACGGTTTTCTAAAAGACGTAAGAGTTGCATAAAATTTACTAAAATTTTTAGTGATTTTTTTTTAATTTCATTAAAAATTTTAGCAGAAGAAATTCTATGAACCTACTTTAATTCTATGAACATAAGAAAATAATAAATTCAATCATTCAAGTTGATCTTAACTAAACGTCTTGTTATTGTAGCTGCAGATTTGTTATGCATTTAAAACTTTTTTTTTTAATATTCTTTTTGTCCGTAACCACGGCCGGCCACGGGGCATTCGCTGCAGGGAATTTTCGCGCGGGCGACTAAAACAAATGTATAGAAATTATAAATGTACTAGAAATGTTGCTGCAGCGATTGCTCCGTGGCCCGGTAAAGTAAAGTATAGTACTAGTGAAGAGAAGAGCACGTACGGGTACACAGATAATTCGATTGTTACGTATTTGATTTAAAAAAAAAGAAGAAAAACCTTAGATACCACAGACAATATCCGTCATAAGAAAAACACGCGTGGTAAGTTAATTTAATATCTACGAAATCCAATAAAAAATAAAATCAGTTGTCTATTTTCTCTTAAACTAAAAGGCGTATAGCTTATTAAATTATAAGTTTTTTTTTGTTCAAATAATATTTTTTTAAACTAATATAAACATAATATATCATATATTTATATTATGTTTATATAACATAATATAAACATACTTTAAGTATACCTATAATAAAAAAGGAGGATAAGGTTCCATTTATACTTCATGATTAAAATTAAAACTATGAACATATTGACACTGGCCGAAAAAAGAAAATTGAAAACCAAAGAACCAATTTAAAAAATATGACGTTTCCGCTTGTTCTCAATTCTTGTTAATATATATTGTTTGAACGGCATTATTTCTAATAGAAATAGATAATATAATTCGTATAAATAAAAATAACATCGACTATTGTAAACGATACATATCTTGGAGTGAATACAATTTAAAAAGATCTTCACTTGATTTTATTGATTGCATTTCCCAGGGCAAACGTTCACGGCGCAACGGCGCATGCTTGGAAAACGCTTGAAAATTCGTGACTGTGGCTGCAAACGGTGAGCTTTTCTTTCATTTATTCTGGTTTTTCCACTTCTTTCTTCTTGTTTGCAATTTCCAGTGAGTAAACGAAATTTTCTATTGTTTCATTTGTTAAAATTGCCATCCAATTTTATGTTTAATTTCCAAAAAAATAAAAGTTCTTCATTAGCTCCATTCTGCCGGTTGCGTTCATATTTTTAAAATTACGCAATTTTACTCCGATTTGTCATTTTCACATGAGATAAAAGCTTAAAATTAATTTTTATTACTAATATTTTTTGTTATATTGAAGTGCCTATGGAACGTTCTTTCAGATATTTTTACGTTTCAATCACGTTCAAAACGTGTTTGTTACGTTTCAAACATTCTAAATATTTCAAATATTAATATTGTTCATATTTAAGTTAAATTTTAACTATTGTGTTAGTAGATAATTACAGAAAAAATAATATTTAATTCTACATAATAATATGTGTGAATGACAAGTCTTGAAAGCGTGATTCTCATTTTCTATTATTTGAATATCGTGGCTATTAGTGACTAAGTGTAGAAAAATCTATGTAATATCTAAAATTGTTAAAATGTAAAAGTGGAGATGCGTAGTCTCATACGAAGTCCAAGATGGACGCTATTGCCAGCCGGGTAGTCCATGTGCGTCGCCGGCACCACGTTGGTCGACTAGCTGTTCTAATCTTGCCTGACATATCTTGCCGATGCAAATCTTTCTATTTGCGAATACTCGCATATATATAATTAAAGTCGCTTCTACTAAATTTAGAATGAATGCACTTCTGTCTACGAATCCGACTATCACATGTCTATAGATACTTATTGATTATAATGTAGTTCTGTCTCTTGAAAGGATTACACTTTATTAGAGTATCATGTCTTACAAGTGCAAGAAATAATAGCATTGTCGTTGTTACGTATTCAGTTATGCGAGTTTTAGTTATGACATTTTTGAACGAATTTTTTTATCAAAAAATAATTGATTTCGTAATGAGAATATACTGATTTTTTTCGTTAAAAATTGCAAAAAATGGCTTATTACGCATGTTTTGGTTTTATATATATGTAAGGGCAAAGGCGATATCTATTTTTGGAAAGATTGCTAGTCGCTGTATCGACGCCGTGTGTCCCGGATATCCCGTGCGCACGCCCGGTGCAGCGAAATCGTCTATCATCTGTTTCATTTTTTCGGTTTTGAGCTCAGTTACCTAACTAAAATGTAATGTAAACTAAAACCAATGACTAAAACCCGGATTTGTCTACAATATATTTAGACTAAGTAGGTATATAACCATTCAATGACTTACCTAAGCCCAAAATCCCGATGACTAAAAACGGTTTGCCTACAAAATTTTATGGTTATATAGGTATACACTCCAAGACGAAGAAGAAGAATATTTTAGTCAGTTGATTTTAAATTCGGGTTTGCTTACTTTCCAAGAATTGTAAAAGCGATCGATGACACGTGAACGAAGACCGGAAGTATTTGATAAATTTTCTTTATTATGAAACTTTTATCCCTAATATAATTTTCGAACATCCCAATTTATTAAGATTTCAGATAACCTTACCTACATTTAGTTGCAAATTATTGCAAACAATCGACCCGCCCCTCAGCTTTGCACGGATGTATTTCTTTCCTGCAAATGATGTCTTACACAAACCTCGTTTATTGTCCTCTTCCCATTTATGAAAACTGTTACCGTTGGGGGGTGGTTTTGAAGTTAGCGGAGTAGGTAACAGACAGATGGAAAGTCCAAACTCTACAAGGTCAATAAACTTTTAACTAGCCCAAGTGCAGTGAAAATGTGTTGTGTATAATATACATAATATAGGTATACGTTCTACATATGAGCAAAGTTCTTGGCAAAGAAAAAGCACTGGATTTCAAGATTCGACCTAGTTCCCTTGAAACTTCCCCCTTCTTCCAAGACGGATGTACTCTAATCGCACATAACCGAAGCCTTCCCTTATTTATTTATAATTGCACTTTATCAAAATTATATCTATTGCTTTAAATATCTACATCGTTAATAATTTTCTTAAACTAAAACAATTTGTTTATTGTTTCTTATTCATTGGAAGGGAAGTATCCAAACACGTTCTTGACTATTTTGCTGAAAACAGAACATTCTGCATAATATATACATACATGGGAAGATAGAGATTATTTTATACCTAGACTTGCGTTTTTGTGGACGTGACTCACTAGTAAATGTACCTAACTGTAAGTCCTAAACTCAGATGTCTTAATCAAAAAATTACAACACAGATATATTTGTGACCTCAACCTACAACTTCGACATTTATCAATGATGAAATCCTAGAGAGACGGTGAAAGGGTTGTTGATTTGTTTTAAGTAGAATAATAAGTACAATAATGTTAGACAAAGAGTAGATCCACGAGAAAATATGCTTTCAAATCTGCGTTGCCACATGCTTGTTGATTTGTTTTATAACATTTATACAGGTTTGTGACGAGTTAGGGTTGTCAACTTTCGTGTGGCAAAGAAGATGGGAAAAGAGAAGACTCACATTAATATTGTGGTGATCGGCCACGTGGACTCTGGAAAGTCCACAACAACCGGTCATCTAATTTACAAATGTGGCGGTATCGACAAGCGTACCATTGAGAAATTTGAGAAAGAGGCACAAGAGATGGGCAAAGGCTCCTTCAAATATGCTTGGGTACGTATCTACGTTAAGTATAGATTTCTTTCACTTACTTGTACTTACTTAATGCGCAGTAGTTTGTTAAATTTTCTTGGAAATTTCATTAGATGAAAAATATATTTTGCTTTTTCTATATTAGAAAAATATATTTTCATTAGGCATTAGGCAAAAGTTAAACGCCGTGCGTTACGTCTTACTTATTACCTGAACGATCATCACCTACTTGGAGCATTAAATTATCGCGGTTCTGTTCTCATATTAAGTAAATCGGGTTATTAAAATAATATGATTTAGGGCCTCTTTCACAAACTACATGTAAAGTGTTGATTAGTTACTTTTAGAAATCATTTTCTATTACATTGAATTATGCACTCGGTTTACTGCATCATTCGATAGCCGAATTTTTTTTATTATTTTCTATTTAATGTTTGGGACGGTTACCGTAAAAACAAAAAGGTATATCAGCTCCATTATTCCCGGTTACCGGTGACTTTAAATGACAGTTTGGCCTACTTGAAGTTTGTGAAAGAGGCGCTTAAAAAGATAATAAGCGGACGTCCAGTAAGAAGTAAGAAGATCTGGGAAAAGAAGATAACGCACAGACTCGAAATTCCCATAATAAGATGTACATAACGGAATTATAAATGTGAAATTTTATGAAGATGGATGTATGGATGTTTGTTACTATTTCGCGCAAAAACAGCTCAAGGGATTTGTATGAAATTTGGCACTCAGTTAGCTTATTACCTGGATTAACATACAGATGGGATTCTTTTTATCCTGGGAAAATTTAGGTCCCCGAGGGTTCGCCGTAACTGCGTCACAGTCGGCACAACAATAAAGATGTCAGATATTTTCCTAGGTGTTATATTTTTCATTTTTCAACGCGGACGAAACCGCGGGCACTAACTACAGTAGGTACACTATAATAGACAGTATGGATCGGTTGAGGAAGGTGGCATTTGTTAACCCGGCAGGTGTTAGACAAGCTGAAAGCAGAACGCGAACGTGGTATTACTATTGACATCGCGCTGTGGAAATTCGAGACCGCTAAGTACTATGTGACCATCATTGATGCGCCCGGACATAGAGACTTCATTAAGAACATGATCACAGGCACTTCTCAGGTAAGTGGAATTAGTTCGACGTCATCGAGGCATATTTTACACTCATCACTTGAACATCTCTCCACTGACTACTATGCTATAGGTACTTATGACAAACACCGGACGCGTTCCGCAATTTTCCTACGCTGCAGATTGCACACCATAGAAATTGTGTAGGAATGAATCAAATTTACTAGAATCTCGTTATTAAAACATGTTACCTTTATTGGTGATGGCGGATATGCCTACACAATCTATACTATTCTATAATAATATTATACATATTCGTATGTTTGTTTATTTGTGTATGTAGGATGTACCTAATCTTCGAAACTACTCATCCGATTTAAAAATTATTTCACCAATAGTTAGAATATAATTTCACAATGGGCATAGGCTAAATATTTCACGCAGGCGAAACCGCGGGCACCAGCTAGTCACTAATAAAAAATACTACTAAATTTAGACTAGTAGTTTCAGTTTTTAAAACAGTGTTTATTAAAATTCGTTTAGTTCTTTCATAATAATAATAATAATAATAAGATATTATATGATGATCATTACTGTATTATATTAAATACTGGCGACCCGCTCCCGGCTTCGCCCGAGGTGCATTTTTTTACGTAAAAACCTTCCCTGATTATCCCTCTACCCATGAGTGAAAACAGAATTAAAATGGGTCCAGCCGTTATCGAGTTTTACGCTTAGCAACACATTTAGGGATTCATTTTTATTTATAAAGATTATTGTAAAAGAGAGATGATTGTTTAGGCGGACTGTGCGGTGTTGATCGTTGCCGCGGGCACCGGCGAGTTCGAAGCTGGCATCAGCAAGAACGGTCAAACCCGCGAGCATGCCTTGTTGGCCTTCACTTTGGGTGTCAAGCAGCTGATCGTGGGCGTTAACAAGATGGACTCCACCGAACCGCCCTACCACGAGGCGCGTTACGAAGAAATCAAGAAGGAGGTCTCTTCCTATATCAAGAAAATTGGTAAGTTACTTGTCTACCGTGGTATCAGATTCTAATTCTATATTACGTGCCAATAGTATATTTTTTTTGTGGAATCATACATTTCAGTCTACATATAGTTACTATACGAGAAAGTAGCTGAATCAAGCCACGTTTCGCTACGTTGTGCGCGTGGGACGTCCGCCTTCTTTTAGCAAAAACTGTGATAACTTGACAAATATACCTAAATAGGATATTCATGAATTATACCTACACATAAACCATCCTCGTAAATTTCTATTTTCTTACCATATGGACTGATAGATACGAGTACAATAACTACTTATATATGTACACTGTACAGTCGCGATAAGAAAAGGTTCGTCACCTTAAAGTGTACAATACAATTTGCTACCAGGTATATTTAATGCTGCTTATTAATCACGCCAAAATTTCATTTCAAACGTCTGTTAGTTGTCTGCTTAATGCTTTAGTTTCAAAAGGTACGACTTGATAAAGGAATAAATTTGAATACTACGAAAGTGTTCGTTCCTCGACTGTACCTATTGGATAGTTTAAAGTGAGTAGTTGTTAGTTTATGTAATGGAGGCTTAATTGTGTGCAAAAAGGTTACAATCCGGCGACGGTCGCCTTCGTGCCGATCTCGGGGTGGCACGGCGACAACATGCTGGAGCCATCGGATAAGATGCCTTGGTTCAAGGGGTGGACTATCGACCGCAAGGAAGGCAAAGTCGAGGGCAAAACCCTTATAGAGGTTAATATTACCATTCACAATACATATATTAGCTATTGGATATAATGTAAAATCACTAATTTTTCATATTTTGACGAATCTATTGAAGAAAACATCTACTTACGCCATCTTTTTAATATAATACCTAAATTACTGAAAATTCATAAATTTGATTATCAATCACTAACTGTTTAAATGGAATCATTGAAGTAAAACAGTGTTGTGAGATTTCATAATTTCCTAAATTAAAATAAAAAGGAAACTGTCTATTGCTCTTCATTTGCCGTTTCGTGACTTTTAACGAAAGTCAGAAGATTATTTTTATGTTAAGGTCCACAGACAGGCTGACGGTCCACTTGATGGTAAGTGACTACCGTCGCCTATAACAAAGGCAACGCCACAGGTGCTGCTGTGGCATAGAATTGGAATGTTTTTTACAAATCCATGTGATCTACCAACGTGGACAAATGCAACCCAAAGTACGAGTATTAAAATGGTTCGTGTGTGAGAGTGAAAATGATAGTAAATGGTGGAAATGGTTCAGGCGTTGGACGCGATTCAACCCCCGTCGCGTCCCACGGAGAAGGCGCTGCGCCTGCCTCTGCAGGACGTGTACAAGATCGGCGGTATCGGCACTGTGCCCGTTGGTCGAGTGGAAACTGGCATCCTCAAACCAGGTGAGTGTTGTTTGCAGTTCACTTTTCCGTCATTGCTCTAGTACCGGCGAACTTTACTTGGACTTGAATTGTTGATACTTTAATCCTATTAGGTATTACATTATTGTTATTGCGAGTTTGTATGTTTGTTCCTCAATAACGAAAAACGGCTGAACGAATTCGGATGAACGAAGTCGCGGGAACCAGCCAGGGGTCCACAACATAATTATATGTTAGGTACTCATGTTATTATGTTGTAACAACATAAGTGATATCTTATTGTATAATGTATTCTTTTTTCATTGATCAAAAAGGTAAACAAACAATTCACGATATAGAACTAAACAAACAATACGAAAAAATTCTAAATGAGTTAATCACTGAGTCATCTCTCTTTGATAATGCCTAATGTACAAACCCCATCTTTAAAACAGTCCAGTGACTATGGCGACGCTATATTTGTTTACGTTTTTGATCAATAGAAAAAGAATAGATAGTATAATATATAATTATAACATACAAATCCAAAAAATACTATAAGAGTTGTGTAACTATAAGGTTAGTTGTAGCCCACTTTTTTTTGTGCATTTTAGCACAGTGCCACGTTTTGCACAGTGCATTTCTCCTGCTACTCAAAGTCTAGAATATCGATTTAGCAATCACCGAAAACTAAATTAAAATTGGTAAAGCTATTGTAGAGTTGGCCATTGGCCATGCACGAACGCACGACTTTCTACGATTTCGTTGTGGTATAAACAAATTTAATATCAACTAATTTAACCAGCCTTTGAGTATACTTAACAATGATATGTCCCCTTACTTTGTAGTACTATTACTTATTACTTATTCCGTGCTTCTGCTACAACTCATTTATTGAAATCTACAAATAAATGGCGCTAGCAAAACGTGTAGCTCTATAGTCCTACACGTTCACATAATGTAATGAGTACAAACTTAAATGCTATATTAAAGTAGTACTTTGATATTTAACTTTGATAGTTAAATCCTGCATTGCCTTGCATGCCCATGACCCGACGCCCATTGTAACATAGGTATAGGTACTAATAGAATTTTGTATCTTAGTGAATGCACTGCAAGTAAAATAAGACAGTCAATATGGTACAAAACATTTCCTAAGTATTAGACAGGTGTCTACCTGTCATGTGCATTCGACGACCTTATAATCTTCCGGGAAACAGACACGTAGTTATAATTAGAGAGAAAGGAAGGTCACATTGAGATGCAAAGAATATCAGTTTTTATTTGGAATATTTAAATAGTTTAGTATTATATTAAATGTTATTTTGGATAAAGGTTACACGTGACGTGTGACTCCATATCAAACATTCTATTATAACTGAGTAAATATAACCTCAGTTACAATAAAAGTCGGTGGACCGTCAGCCTGTCTGTCGACCTTACCATTAAAATAAAATATTAGTGCATCTTATATAATAAACTGTTTTTTTTTATTTATATTATCTAACAATAATTGTAAAGGCTTAAATCCAAATTGAGTCAAGGCGAAAAAAAAAACAGTACCATTTATTTATTGCATAAATGCCAAGTCGACTCATAATGCCCTAATTCGTGAATGTAAAATGTCTTAAACGCTAAATGCGAAATTTCACAGTGCACGTTGCATTGTGTTGCTTAGTCTATACGACTATTCTACATACAAAGCTATTTAATTAAATCGTGAAAAAATATTTTTTTACTTTTGTAATTGAATATACAGAGGTTTGTTTTTTTTTTTATTTTGTGAGCTTATAAACACTGCGTATGTAATTTTATCCATCTTATGACAAAAACATTATTGCTTCACTCGATGCACCATTAGGTTCTTTCACTACTATAATTTTCATCCGTGCAATATGTGCATTGCCTAATGCTTCAAATTAAAAAATAAAAAAATATGAAAGACATCAGAAAGGCACGGGTCACGAAATAGGTATTTGGAAATTTGAAACAATAGTTTTATTATTGGCGGTATCAATATATTATCGTGTAATACACGTAATAAAATTATAATTTAAATTACATCCCGTTTTAAAAGTTGATTATTGTTTATTTGTCGGATGTAAATAATACTTATCATAAATTATATTATCTGTATCCGCGTTGATCGATGAAAGATACCCTATGTCCTTTCTGGTGTCCGTACAGACAACGTGTATGCAAAATTTCATGGTAATCGGTTCAGTAGTTTTTGCGTGAAAGAGTAACAAACATCCATCCATACACAGTTTCACATTTATAATATTGGTACGGATATATAAAGTAGTGTTGGTAACGAAATTTGGTTTGCAGGCATGGTGGTGGTGTTTGCGCCCGCAGCCATCACCACCGAAGTGAAGTCGGTTGAGATGCACCACGAGGCGCTGCAAGAGGCGTTGCCTGGTGACAACGTGGGCTTCAATGTGAAGGTAAATGATATATATGCAAATATCTATGAGATGAGAAGTAAGGGTAATTTTAATGTTTTATTAATCATCATCATCATAAGTCTATGTGTCTCTCTACTGCTGAATGAAGTCCTCTCCAAAGGCTCGACGCCACGTGCGGTCTTCTGTTCTGTCCTTCGCATCCAGATAATATTTGATCTGGCACCTTAATTACTTATTAAAGTTATTAATTTGTTACTGTTTACGAGTATTAATTATGTTTTTATTGTTACATTCAGAACGTGTCTGTAAAGGAACTGCGACGTGGGTACGTTGCGGGCGATTCGAAGAACTCGCCCCCTAAGGGTGCTGCCGACTTTACCGCGCAGGTACCATATTACTTAGATTTTTTTTTCAATAACGTTTACGAAATCTCTAATACTATCTAAACTAAGGGTTGCTAATAAAGTTAGTCAATTTATTAGCATCCTAAGCTCTAAAAAAGTAGTTTGCCTCTTTGCGACAGTTTATTTTCACCGTGCCAAATGGGTGACAGACCGTTTATACCTACCTCCTTTATTTTTCCGACAGAATTTTCATGAGTAGAAATGAGATACATTTTCTATGATAAATAATTTTACGATATTTAATAAATTAGCAATAATAAAATATTGTAATAAGTAGAACCAATTTGAACCAAATATGAACCAAAAATGTTTTTGCGAGATAGGTACTTGTTTATGTGAATTTCTTGTGTGGAGGTAAAGAAGCTTTCATTGTCGTTTAATGTCGTGCTTGTTAGGTGATAGTGCTGAACCATCCTGGTCAAATCAGCAACGGGTACACGCCGGTGTTGGACTGTCACACTGCGCACATTGCCTGCAAGTTCGCCGAGATCAAGGAGAAGTGCGACCGCCGTACAGGTACATTACCTTCCTGGGCCAACCTCAACGAACACACTTCAAATTATGATGACTAATATGTTCTAGAGGTGAAAGAAAGTACTAATTCGCAATAGGCGAGCACACCTATCTCCTAGTAGTTGGATGTCATTTATGTATTATTTGTAGTACAGGATCCGAATAGAGGTCATCTTTCACCTCTTTTTTAATGGACGAAATACACGATCAGTCCATTGCGTCAAATGAACTGACGTGAAGCCAACATTTGATCGTAAATGGTTAAAACTGATGGCTTGATGCCAAACACTGGATTTCAAATCGCGCCGTTGCGTCACGTCACTTCATCACGCCAACTGATCGCGAGTGTAGAAACCAAGAAGGATAGAATACATTTCTATCCTCCTTGGTAGAAACACTACGCCGTGGCATCTTGCCGCGCTTCCGAATCAGAGTTCATGTCAACGTCACTCGACCCGGTCAAACGCATAAATGACAGAAAATTGGACTGACCGTGTGTGGGCACAATGTTTGGCGTCGCTCCATTTGATTTAGATAAGTCGTTTGGAGCCACGTCAAATGATTGATCGTGTATTTCGTCCATGAAATATACTTTTCGTTGGGAAGTAAGTGCAATATATGTGAGTGTGTATGTGTGTGTGTGTCGACAGGCAAGACAACGGAGGTGAATCCGAAGTCGATAAAGTCGGGAGACGCGGCCATCGTGACGCTGATGCCGACGAAGGCGCTGTGCGTGGAGTCGTTCCAGGAGTTTCCGCCGCTCGGCCGCTTCGCCGTGCGCGACATGCGCCAGACGGTCGCCGTCGGCGTCATCAAGGTATTTCTCTATAGATGTGATGCTATTGAAACATATAGATGTGGAGGGTGCTGAGGAGTCGTTTGCGTTGCAGAGCGTCACATTCAAGGAGGTGACTACGGGGAAAATCACGAAAGCCGCGGAGAAGGCGCAGAAGAAGAAATAACTATGGGGCACCTCGAACAAGTCGGAGCGGACGCCAGCCGCCGCCCGACGCTATCGGAGCTTCTTCACTGGTGCCGTCGCGCTCCTCTCCCACGCCGCCGTTAGCATTTATTATCATCACTACACTACATTCTCCGAGTCGGTTCGTTTTAGTTACGCTTACGTACTCTTAACTTTATGTATTTGTGATTATATTTTTAGTCGTAAGTCACTCGTCAACTTTGAGTTTCCATATTTGAAGGCTCGTCACGTTTTGTTTTTCCATCGCAAGGAGTTTCGGAGGAAAGGCAATGGAGTGGTTGTTGAATTTTTAAACCGTTTCACAGAACATAGTTCGACGACTGTTATGTTTAAGTACAAACTTTGTTTAGATATGCAACTGTTATAATAATGTTATGGTTATTGTGATAGGCGATTTTAATGTTACTTGAATGCTTTTATTTAACTCTTAAGTGGAATTTTTAATTTGCCTTCTGTTACTTGACGATTATTTTGGTTTAAATTTTGCACGTAGATACCTAACGAGTGATGATTTAATTATGTAAGATTCATTTAAGGCAAAATGTATGATGGTGAAATCTGCAAAAGTGAGGCAATGTTTAGAAGGTTTAAAACCGTGTAGTGATCTAGTTGTACGACTAAAGCGTTATGAACGTTTTCGTAGATATTTTTAAAACTTTTGAGGTAGTAGGTAATAAAATTGAAGTTTTTTTTCTTTGGAGTCCACTTCGTGTAAAGGTTTAAATATTCAATCCACTGAAATGGTGAAATAGTTTTTCATGACTATTTTAAGAAATTCTTAAATGTATGACAACCTCAAGACTCATTTTAAGCTATATAAATGAAACTTTGTAATTTTTTCAATAATTTTGTAAAACCTTGATCCTGATAAAACCAATAAAGAAGCTACTGGTATATAAGATGATTGTTTTATTGAAATATTTTCAAATACCCTGCGTCTCATTTGCACCGTTGACCCTATTTTGATTAGGTAGGGTAGGTAAGTGCTAGGCTGGAATAGTGAAAATCCAAATCGATCATCGTGCGGTAGTCTATCGAACACTCAAGAATCTATACACAATCTATACACTGATTTTAGGGTCCGCGTATCACTGGTCAATTTCCTTACTCGTCAATTTCACTAATTCGCCAGTTTACTCATTGGACAGTTTCGGCGCCGTGGCCACGTGGTTCGACTGCGTAGTTCGATCGATCGCACTATGTGAACATTGGCAATATCTGACGCGCTCGAGTAAATCCAAAAATCCCCTCTTGGGCTCCCCAACCACTAGCAGCCTGTTCCCGGCTTCGCACGGATACAAATTATATACCAAAACTTTCTTCGAGAACCACTCTATCCATAGGTGAAAACAGCATGAAAATCGGTGCAGTAATTTTTGAGTTTATCGCGAACAGACAGACCGATGCGGCGGAGGACATTGTTTTATAATATGCAGTGATGCATGTTCGCTTTGTGATTGGCGCTCGCTCGTGATTGTCTCTCCTGTCATCAGAGTTAAGCGTGGCGTAAACGGCGCACGCCGTGTGGGTTGTGATGTGGTACGGGATGGAACGGCCATGTCGCAGTGAACAAGTAGTAGGTCAAACTTGTATCAAACCACATCATCATATTACAAAAACTGGAGTGTAGGAACAAAACGGGTTAGGAACATGACGAAATAGCAAAACTGACAATCTAAACTAAGTGACGAACAAGGAAATCGATTGGGGAAATTGACAACTTAGTAAAACTGGCAAATAATAATGGTCCATGAAGTAATCTGTGAATTAGTGAAATTGACGAGTAAGGAAATTGAACAGTGATACGCGGACCCCGATTTTAATTCGATTTTCACTTATGGAAAGAAAGATAAACAGGGAAGGTTTGTGTTGTACCTATATAAAATTGCACCCCGGGAGAGTCCGGGAGCGGGTCACTAGTTTAAATTAAAATATACTAAAATACTCGGCTCGCCGAAACCAGGCCGAAACACGACAGCATACATGATTTATTGATTTTACGATGGTCTAAGGAGGTATAAATGGCTGCGAACTGTGCGAACTTGCCAGATCCAGACCAAAATCAGAAAGTTACAAAAGATCAAAAACGCAAAAAGTCTCGCTATTCTGTGTACAGAACTACAGCACAAAACTAGTGGGAATATAATATGTGTCCATTCGCTGAGGTTTTTTTACAGCAAGTAGTTATATAGTCATAGATCATGATACTACCGTTCCGTTAGGGTATAGCCGGGTATAGTGCAATAAAAACTATAATCAGTGGCGAAATGTTATTATAGTATCCATATCGTCTCTACTCTGATAGATAATACCCTGCACTTTCAGATACCGCTTGACATGACAGTTCTGAGAAACGTTTCAAATAAAATTGATTTGATATTGTGAGAAGTCACATTACTCCGATCCGGGCGCTCCGCAGCAGAGAGCATATTATAAGCAATACGATATGCTTGCTTCGCCATGACAAAAGGCCCGCTAAAAATGTCGAGCTCAGCGCTCAGACTTTCCGGCAGTTTTCCCCACTAACTTTGAATTGAAACCAAATATTGAATGTTGCGAGATTCGCTTGAACTTTATAGAAATGGCGTCTATCATCAAAATAGCATGGTGGGCAAAAAAACG
Organism: Synanthedon formicaeformis; assembly: GCA_945859745.1. NCBI lineage: Eukaryota > Metazoa > Arthropoda > Insecta > Lepidoptera > Sesiidae > Synanthedon > Synanthedon formicaeformis. The sequence goes on from OX243958.1 coordinate 6,439,750, forward strand.
AATTTAAATTCTTTAACTAAAAATAATTTATAACAACAAATAATCTGGAATTTTGTTTTTAACCAGTTTAACCTTTTAAATGGTTTTTTTTTAATTTTTTTTAAATAGTTTTAAATTAAAAAATGGTTGTTCAGTCTTAAATACGACTATGTTGAAAAACTATTTAAATCAATTTAAAAACATAATATATCGATAGCCTCATTTTATATTCTAAATTTATTGTGTCATTTACTTTTATATGTACCTATTTATTATTAATTTAGTGTATATTTAGTAAGTTATAATTTGTTATAATTAAAATTAATATTTTTATTTTATTTTTTGATATTTATTTTAAATATCAAAAAATAAATTTTAACCAATTCATGAAGCACACGATACAGGCTTGCAAGCCTAGTGTGTGTTTTCATGGCCAATTAAATGAAATATAATATGTTATTGTAAATAAATAAATAAATAAATACGAACAAGATCATCGATGAACAAGATAAATGCTTTATATGTATATTTCGCTGTTTAAAAACTAAAGGGCCATAAAACAAAAAAAAAATCCAAAATGTTTTTATTGCAAAAATACAATCACAATCCGTCATATTGTATGTTGCTAAAGTTGTTGCTTTGTTGTTTTATTCCATATTTAGTATATTTTAATCATTTTTTATATATTCAAAGGTAACTTATATGCTTATATCTCTTTTAGTATTCAGTTTTTTACTTAAAAATACGCTTCTAACGATGTATAATATGCATATATTAGATATATATCTAATAAGAAAAAAATAGACCAAAAATAATTTAATTTTTTTCGATTAGCTCTCCTGTAAAAAGTGTAATTTTGAATTGTGGCCGCAAAAATATTTAATTGTCTCGCTGCGCTCGTAGCGGACTAATCATTTTTCTATGTGTGGCCCTTTACTTTAATTTTTATGCAGCGATTTGTTAGCGCTTTTAGAAACCATACAATTTTTCATACAAAACTCTTGGTACACCAGATTAAATAATATATGTATTGTGACATTGACAGTCCTACATGACATAGACATACGACAGTTAGGTGACACGCAGCGCAGCATACATACAATTACTTTTATATGGGAATATCCACCTACTAGCTAGTGTTTATTAAAATTTATATCGGATCGCAATCACTTTGGAATGAAGAATGATTTGCCGATGATATTTACAACGGCAGCGGTACTAGTATTAGCGATAACGAAACACGATGACGTGTTCCAAGCCGTAAGTGAAAGTAAGTTTATTAGTGGTGCGAGCGATACGCGTAGACCTTCAATATAGTTTGTGTATATCGTCGCGTCGCAGTCTCTCAGGAGTCGTGGTTTCGTACGCTCGGGTCCGTCTATCACAGTTTATAAGTACGTAACGATGTGCGGAATTTTTGCATACATAAACCATTTAACGCCGAAGACTCGGCGTGAAATCTTGGAATTACTCGTGAACGGATTGAAGCGCTTAGAATATCGCGGTTATGATTCTGCCGGCGTCGCTGTCGATGCTGCCGACCAAAAGGACATAGCCGTTGTGAAACGAAGTGGCAAAGTCGCGGCTCTGGAAGAACTTTTGCAAGAGCGCAGCTTGGAACTGGCCGTTGAAGAATGCATAGATTCCCATTGCGGCATCGCGCACACTAGGTGGGCTACCCATGGAGAACCGAGCTCCATTAATTCGCACCCGCAACGCTCCGGTGACGATAATGCCTTTGTCGTTATTCACAATGGCATCATCACCAACTATAAAGAAGTCAAAACTTTCCTTGAGAACAAGGGCTACCTTTTTGAGTCGCAAACTGACACCGAGGCAATTGCTAAGTTGGTTCATCATATATACAACCAGCACAAGGACTACAATTTCCAAGAGTTAGTTGAGCAGGTAATTCAACAACTCGAAGGTGCTTTTGCTTTATGCTTTAAATCCCGCCATTTCCCCAATGAATGTGTAGCCACTCGCCGTGGCAGCCCTTTACTTGTTGGCATAAAAACCCGCCGCAGGCTGTCTAGTGATCATGTCCCCATTATGTACACTAACAACAAGGCTACTCGAGGAGTGGTTCCAGCCGTGCCGAGAGTAAACAGCCATGCTCACTTCCAACCGGAAGAAGAGAGAGATGTTGAATACTTTTTTGCCTCCGATGCTTCTGCTGTTATTGAACACACCAATAGAGTGCTCTATTTTGAAGATGATGATGTTGCACATATTAAGGATGGAGTACTCAGCATTCACCGCTTGTCAGGAAGCAGTGACGATCCTCATCAGAGAGAAATTTTAACACTCAAACTTGAAATACAACAGATTATGAAAGGCAACTATGAATACTTCATGCAAAAAGAAATATTTGAACAACCGGAGTCCATTGTTAACACCATGAGAGGTCGTCTTAACTTTGCTTACGGGTCTGTCACCTTGGGTGGCATCAAAGATTATATTCCTGAAATCAAGCGCTGTAGAAGATTGATGTTAATCGGATGCGGAACAAGTTATCACAGTGCAGTCGCTACACGCCAACTGTTAGAGGAATTAACAGAGTTACCGGTAATGGTGGAATTAGCCTCAGATTTCCTAGACAGAAACACCCCAGTGTTCCGTGATGATGTATGCTTCTTTATATCACAATCTGGAGAGACAGCTGACACCCTGATGGCTCTACGATATTGCAAACGACACGGTGCACTAATTGTTGGTATTACAAACACTGTGGGCAGTTCTATTTGTCGAGAATCTCATTGCGGGGTTCACATCAACGCCGGACCCGAGATCGGTGTTGCATCCACGAAGGCGTACACATCACAGTTTGTATCACTCGTAATGTTTGCATTAGTGATAAGCGAAGATCGCATTTCACTCCAGAAGCGACGAGCAGACATCATTAAAGGTTTGCATGAATTGGACACGAAAATTCGTCAAGTGCTGGCCTTAGATTCCGAAGTGAAAGCGCTTGCTGAGGATCTGTATCGTCAACGTTCACTTCTTATGATGGGACGCGGATACAACTTTGCCACTTGCCTCGAAGGAGCTTTGAAAGTTAAGGAATTGACGTACATGCATAGCGAAGGAATAATGGCGGGAGAACTGAAGCACGGCCCACTTGCACTCATTGATGATTCTATGCCCGTTATGATGATAGTTATGCGTGATCCCGTCTACACCAAGTGTATGAATGCACTGCAGCAGGTAACTGCTCGACAAGGCCGGCCGATTCTTATTTGCGAAGAAGGAGATACGGAAACCATGTCACTAGCATCCCGTTGCTTACAAATACCGAAAACAGTGGACTGTCTTCAAGGAGTCCTCACGGTTATTCCTATGCAGTTACTTGCCTATCATATTGCAGTACTACGTGGTTGTAATGTCGACTGCCCGAGAAACCTGGCTAAATCTGTCACTGTTGAGTAATTCTCACTAAATAACAAAACAGATGCATTTCCTGTTGTCTTCAACATTCACGATCTCCTTTATGTATGTATATGTTTATAAATTCAATGTATTTTGTATTATAATAATTACTTATATGAATATCTAATTAGGGGAAGCTTAATAATTATAGGGAGTAAATTCATTTGATTTTGTATAGATTTATTGCCTGTTGGCGACAGTACTTGACATGAATAACAGGTTTGTAAGATTGAATAACATTCCAAAATAAAAGGTCACAGATTGGTGATCTGTTCTTTGCTATCGCTGGCTGTCAGGTAAACAATTTGACATTTGATCCCTTCCCTGGAGAAAAATAATGGTTCGGAAAAATAAAGTTTTAAGAAGTTTCTTAAATGTTAAACTCTTCTCTGAAATGTTATTGTATCTTCTATTGATGTGAAACATATTTTGCTATTATCGTGGCGACGCCAACATTTAGCCACACTTAAGCCAACACTTTGGCGGAACTAATAATATCTTTTTTAAAATAAGAACTTTGTAAACATAATTTTTGCATCCCGTGTTTTTTTTGCTTCATTTTTCTTTGTCACCATATCCTTGGAAAAGAATTATATCCAGATAAATTAAAGGTCTTACAATATAAATTACACTAACAATATATGTATAATTAGTATTCTATTTAATATTGAAGACCTTGGCTATTTCTTATTTAGTTTATTCCTATTTATATAACATTCCATTGCTCCAGTTAGTTAGATGCTTTTGAAAGTGTACCGTTTCAAGGCCGCATAAACAGGTAGTGTGATAATCAAACTCGTTTGTTGTTAATGTAGCTTTATACTATTATTAACATTACTTTTACTTTTTATATATGATGAAATGGTCACAGTATAGATATTATAACTACAGCTATTGCTAATATGTGAAGCACGAACCAGTGTATTATCTAGATATCTTTAGTTTGTAAGCATAACATAATAAGTACCTATTTTAAAGTCTCGCGCAGAATTAATTTCAGTGGACACTCGGCGACTATTGCACAAACTTTTACACTTTTCTTATTCAAGTTTTCGAATGAATTTGGCGTTGCGACACGACAATGTTTGATCATCTCAATACTTCATTACGCGTCCAAGGATTTTATATTATACTTTCTCAAACATAAGGTCGAAATTTATTTGTTCTCGTCATTCTTCATATATAACTATACGTATGTAATGGCGTAATCGCAACAGTAATTTGCCAAATGCTATTCAAATCATATAAAAAAAGAATGTATCTGCACAATGTAGGTACTGTCGTTAATGTTTGTTATTATTATCCAATAAGGTTGAATTTATCTTTTTGAACAATAATGTAAAATATAAATTTCATATTACCTATGTATGTATACCAATTTTAAAATTTTCGAAAAATTGTACAAAATTTTAGTGTATAGATGTTAACGTTAACACTATAGCTGATTAAGAATAGACAAAAAGAGTTAATTTTATCTATCGCTAGATTAAAGCTAGGCGCTTTCAGAAGTAACAAAAAGCGAATTGTTATAATTATCTTGTATTTGTTCTGCTCTAGCTTAATTTTGTCATAAATTGTGTATTTTCATTGTTGGTTTTTTTTTACTCGTGTCACGAATTTGTATATCTATTGTCTAAAAACGAGGAAATGTTAGCGATAACCGGCAAAAACTGATAAGGCGCATGTTTTATTCTCTGATTGATCACATTGTGATGCTTGAATGAAGCACTTAGGTAAAGTACCTTACCTACTTGAAATGGATTCAATTTATTTTAAAATTAATTTGTAATTTAGTTTTTAATGACACGTATAAAAGCTACTAAAGTGAAACTTAACATTAATATTTCTTTTTATTTAACAAAATTTGTATACATAGAGTTTTAGATATTTACATTATATATAAATTAATTAACGGAGGAAAACTGTTAACTTCGGTTTTAGGATAATTCAAATTAGAATTCAAAATTATAAATTTTGTATTGTTTTGGTGCAATATCTGAAGGATTTTTTAATATATTTTTTATTTTACATTTGCTATCCTAAGCTTACTAGTCAATTTAAATGAAGCCTTTGGGATTTTTAAAAAAACATTCCATCCAAATCACCACCCCATATGCGCAAATCACAAAAGCGCAACTCCAAATATAAAAAAATAATTACAGATGTTAATAATGGAATTTAATAAAAGAAACAAATAAAATTTATTCCGTTTTTATACTGCTTTTTTATATAACGTTAAATATATCATATTTTTTATGTAAAAATGTTATTAAATAAGAATAATTTACTTAATTTTCTTTGTGATACTTACTTAATATAAAGTCAAAATACGTGCTTTTTAATATCAATAATGAAGCCAGAGAAAATGACTAGGAAAAGAAAGTGTCTCAGTGGTTGGAGAATGTTAGAAATTAAATAAACATAAACTTTAAAATCTTTTCTGAATACCTAACTGCTTTTTTTAATCTCCATCAAAGATATCACTGTCGAACACGTCGACAGATATTTCTTATCAATTTTCCAATCGCATGACCGCTGGTAAAAAAAAAATAAGTAAATATTTATTACAAAAATAAGTTAATAAATAAACCGCTTTAAAGATAAGAAAATCACGCCTTATATCTGTTATGCTTTTCTCTAATGTTTGCATTGTCATTTTTTTAAGTCCGCTATCAAAGTATTATAGTTCAATGTAAAAGCGTTATTATACGTATTTGTTATATGTTGACAAATATAACAATGTTAATAAATATATAACGTATTTGTTATATATATAACATGTTATATATTGAACATATAATTTTGTAATTTTATTTAAAAAAATTGTTTAAAAGAACCAATATAATTGGTGTTAGTGGCAATACCATAATTTGTATGCATAACACTTGTAAAAATAAAATAAAACATTTGGTACCAATATAATGTTTTATGTAATAAATTCATGTATAGTACATAAATAAATGTTTAATTTTTTTTTAATTCCTTATAACTTTCTTCGTAAATCATAAATAATTTGGTATTCATTGAAGATAAATTTCATAAAATTTCCTTATAAACAAAAACTCTTTAAAAAGCTCTTATTACATAAATTGACGCCACTTATCATTTTCTATTGAGGGGGATTTGCGACGTCACCCAATGTTTTTATTAGGCTGTCCGCTTTCTAGGCAATTACCTTTAAAAATAAAAAAAAGTCGGCAACAGTGGCGGCGCCACCGTCATCACAGTGATAAAGATGTCAGGTGTTAGGTATATTTTTTATTCTTTAATCTTCAAGATTTTATTCTATTAAATTTATCAAAGAACAGCTCTAATGTTAACTAACTTAATCAATGCAGAAAGTCACTGCTGTGCAGATAAATGTATGGTCGAGACAGTGTCTATAAACATAATCACATCGTACATAAAGTTCATGATCCTTCTTTATGGTGTTTTTTTATGATTAAGTTGCCAATAAATAGATAAAGAAATCATTTGTATTGCAATAAATATCTAACCAGTTTCTAATCTAAACTTGTTTTTTTAATTTATAGCTAAAAGAATATCGGATTTAATTTTTTTAAATATCTATCTATTATATAGTTAGCCTGTCTGTCGACCTTAACAAGAAAAGTAGGTTATTTAATGCTGCTTAATACTGAACTTTATATTCAAATAAATGTATGTATACAAAAATATCGTCAGAAAAGTCAAACGGTCATGCCATTTGAAACTTACCAAACCAGATTTATAAAAGCTGAGCACACATTTAAATAACTTTGCGTAATCAACTATATCGAAATGGCATGCGAGATCCTTGTTTAAAAAAAACTTGTTCTTACATAATACAATAAGTAGTTATATGTAATAAGTTAATACATAGTTTATTTATTTGTTACTACCCGCTCTCCGTCCCGGAAAACCCATTGGGTGGTTTAGAAATACATACAGGACGGTTCAATAATCGTGGATCAAACGAAACAGGGACGTGGAGGCGGTTATTTGCAATAAAAAAATCTCTCTAGAGCCCTACCCTAACTCGATCCTATTAAAAATTATGCCTGATTGGGTGTTTTTTTTAAGAAAACACCAAAATTTGTACTAAATAGGCAATTTAAAATAAATTGTAACTAAAATAAAATAAAAATTATGTATAATTGCTTCTAGGTATCATCACTACAAAAATGCTTTTATAACAGTAGACACAATGGCAATTTTTTCAATATTTTTTAAATGTTATGAAAAATAAGTTTAGCTTTAGAAGCTTACTGTGGAAAAAATGTACCATCAAAAAATGACTGTAGCAGAAAAACTAGCCTATTTAATAACGATTAAAATGAGGTATAACACAGCTGTTTGTAACTAAATTATTTATTAATTATCGTTTCTTCATAGCAGGGTCTAAACTGAAGTAAATCGGAGGAAACAGAAAAAAAAAACAGATACCTATCGAATTTATTTAAGTCGTTATAACAAAATGTCCAGCGACAATACATGTAATGTAACTACGACATCGTCTAATAAAATTATTTCACAACCTACGAAATGCGTTTCTATGGGTTTAACATTTTCTTTCGTTATCTCCAGTTTATTTCTTAACTGTACTGTCTGGTTCCCTTTTTCGTACAAAATCTCTTTCATGTGTCCCTACAAAAAAAAATCGGGTTTGGATGGGGAGATTAAGGTGGCCATTGGATTGTTCCACCTCCACCAATCCAACGATTTGGATACTGTGCGTTTAAATGTTCTCGGACCGCCCGAGCGTAATGCGGTCCATTGATCTTTCACTAACCCAACCAGTAAGTACGAGTAGTAAGTCGTGCAAAATGCATACTAAATACCTGCGGTAATAAATCAAAGTATTCAACCAACATAAATGCATTAAGAATTTCTACTCGATATTCAATCGGAAAAATTGAACACTATTATCTGAAGTGGATTCTCATGATAAAATCACTGATAACTTTATATTTATCATAAACAATACTCTACACTTATTATATTATATCGTTGATGGCATAAGAATGCGACAAAGGATGGTGATAATATTTAGTTACTAGCTTGTGCCCGCGACTTCGTCCGCGTTGAAAAAGAAAAAAGTAGCTTATCCTGTGTGTCCTGTACCTACGTCTAAATGTTTATCTACCAAGTTTCATGAAAATCAGTTAACTCGTTTAAGTTATGGAGGAACATCACAAACATTCATATAGGTATACATACATACCTACAAAAAAAAATTCTAAAAATCATCAATTTAGTTTCATCTCTGAAAACAAAGTAACTTACTCCATGACCAACCCTTACAGATTTATTATAAGTATTGATAATATAGAATAATAATAAATAACAATGCACTTACAAATCCTAATAGTGGTACCATGAAATGGGAGCACAAATTGCGTTTCGCAGTCTTTAAATTGGGCAGCCGTAGCTGGTCAGGCGACAAACTCCCTTACTTACATAAGACCACCATATCTGGCTCTTGATCTAACCCTCTAGTGAGAGCCTCCTGAGCTGAGCTGTTGATCGAGGCTCTTCGCTATATTGTAAATAATAATTATGTACTTCCATGCTTTTATTGAGGCTCAAACAAACCACAGACGACATCATAAATATCAAAACCTTTTCTTGCCTTTAACTTTAGTTACAAATAGTATATGACCTAGATGTGCTTGTTTTGAAAGTAATACTTATGTATTGTCAATCAAATTGAAGGAGTTGGTATTGTTGTGAATATTGGCTAATAGAGTTGGTACAGGGTGGGACGAAAGGTGACTGCGGGGTGCGGTTCGCTAAGCGGTGGCAATGGCAAGGGTGGGGCGCGCAGCTAACACTCGACATCGGCACTGCTGGTATTTGTGACGGTGGCCGCCAAGTAGGTCGTATTATGAAATAGAGAAAGAATTGATTAGTCTGCGCCTGCGCAACATATTGTCGCATGCAGACTATGAGTTTACACAAATTTTAAATATGAATACTTAAATAGAAAACTATCTTTTTCTTAACGTCATTGTCCCTTTAAATCTATCTATAGTAGGTAATATTTCAAAGAGGTAAAGTTTGTATGTTTGTCTTTATGTAGTAAAGGTAATTTTCGTAGTAGAGGTAATTTTCGAAACTAATCATCCGATTTAAAAAATCTTTCACCAATAGAATAAAATTTCAAGATGAGCATAAGCTAAATATTCTACGCGGCCAAAATGTCACAAATACTGGACATTTTAGAAAATAATTGGACCTTAGGTACTACTTATGTGTGACATTATTTTCAGTTTTTAATTTGGTTCAAAACCTTCATATTATGATATCTTAAAAATTTAAGTGTTTTTTATCTATTGCAACGACCGCTAACTAAATCGGGGAATTACGTACTTAGTATGAAATTGATAAACGGCTCCCATTGGCAAGTGAGTTCTTAATTATTAAAATTACTTATTTCACTGCAAACCGATGAGCGGCAAAAACCACAAGTTAAAAATGTTAATTACCGACCAGTTTTGCAACATTGCCAATAAATAGTTTTAAACAAAGGATTGCGGCAGACAGTTATAAGAGCTTGCAAAGGACTCCCTTTCACTGTAGGTATACGCTGCTCAAGCAAAAGCTACCTTTGATGAGCGGCAAAAACCACAAGTTAAAAATGTTAATTACCGACCAGTTTTGCAACATTGCCAATAAATAGTTTTAAACAAAGGATTGCGGCAGACAGTTATAAGAGCTTGCAAAGGACTCCCTTTCACTGTAGGTATACGCTGCTCAAGCAAAAGGTAGGAAGCATGTCCAAGGTAAGCTCACAGCTGCAAGGTTAGCAAGAATAGTTTGCCCCTTTCTCTTCCAGCTTTAAGAAACAATGTAGATGGACACTTTGGTAGATGGGATCGAAATAATTAAAAAATGTGTATACAAATGCAATGGGACAGATACATACCTACCTACCTACATACTCCAGCTCGGAGATTTCCAAACAAGTTTAGTGACTAAGAAAACCATATTTTATAAGGATATGAGGACCCTTTGCCACCCATAGTCCTTCCAATCTGCCTTATAATGGACTTTGGAAGAATAGTAGACAAAACGAGTGTAGGTTTATGCAATGGGACAGATACATATATAAGTAAGGCTCCACCTCCGAGAATTCCAAACAAGTTTAGTGACTAAGAAAGGTCCCATTGGTCCTTCTAATCTTGCCTTATACCGACCTAATCACGCATATTTACTTTCATGTCAGTCTTATTTTTTTGTAAAATCGGTTTCCGGTTTCCGTAAGCAGTTTGCCTTGAAGTTTACTTATTTTAATGCTTCTGGTTCCCCTAGCTTCGTACGGATTCAAATTGTAATTATACCAACAATTACAATTTACTGCAATTCTTCCTATTTATTGCTCTTTCCGTTAGTGAAAACTGTATCAAAATCCGTAAAGTGGGTTAGATGTTAGCGAAGAAACGGACAGCAACTTTATTTTTTTTTTAAAGTATGTAGAAATATAATAACAGATAGATAATTAGGAAATAGAGATAGGTAGATAAGTATTAGATTTTTATAAATTATGGTCTTATCTCTAACTAGATTATTATAATTCTTGGTAGATATTTTTATTTTTTTTATTTGTACTTTTAAAATTTTAGTGAATTATTATTATTATTTTAAGTTAACCTAAATTAATAACGCGGGCGACGCCGTCCTGGTACTTTTAGTAGCTTTTGAATTTCTGTAAAACATAAAGATACTTTTACATAAAGAAGAAAGTACGTTTCTTATTTTGTTTACTTATTTATTATTCTTAGTGCGTAATTTTGATGTGGGCCGTGGAATTTCGCCCGCTTGGTTGAGTTGACCGCCCGCGGAAACTCGCGGTCGGCTTGCAGAGGCCACTGACATTATACCATGCCTTTATTGCATTAGGTAGCTACATACATACCTATATAAAGTAGGTAAGTACCTACTTGTCCAACGCCAGTTGTATGTTTGTTTATCCTTCGTTTTGTTTTGCAGCCGGATAAAGATTTATGACGACGGCTGGATGAAAAATTGCAATGGCTTTAGAAAAAATAATATAAACGAATATATTTATTTTAAAAAAATATTAAGTTGCCAAAGAATCTTTTAATTAGAGACATTTAATTGATTTTTAAAAATAAGTAATGAAGAAGTAGGTACCTATTACTAAACTTCCGCGTCAAAACCCAAGATTCGGATGTTAATATGGCATTAAGGTGAAAATTATTAAAAGAATCATGAAAAAAAAACCAATAATTTAAGGGAAAATACCTAAATCAATCCGGGTTTATCGTCTTCTTTGCCCGCACCGAATGAGATGAAGTCATCCTAATGAGGCCAGGCACCCAAATAGGGATTTAGTTAACATACAAATTCTTCCCGTGATTCGCATAGATAATTATATAGGCAATTATTCTACAATTCGATTCTTTTGGTCGGAGAGATGTAGCCTCTCTTTGTATGTTCTAGCGGCTGTAAAATGCTCTTATGAATCGATTCCAGCCTTACTCGAGTTTTTACTACCATAGGTACCTACTGGGCGTCATAGATCTATCCAAAATCTTATCTATCTATCCATATTCAAGTCATAGTCTTATCCGCATTACTTGAATAAAGCACCACCGCTGCGAACAGTTCGTGTGGATAGAAACTTTATCCGGCGACACTACAATCTTCGTAAACAGACTCAGAAGTTTAAGTTTTCGTAGAAGTTTAATTTGTTTTATGTGTGCAATTATTAAGCTTTACTTGATCACTCATTATCGCTCCTTACTCACAAATGAATACATACTATTATTTCACTGTAAGACGGGCTGCCCAAATGACCGCAAAATCAAATTGTAACAAAGCGTCGAGCGATTCGATGTTTTGTTACAAGTGCATCCAGTCTATACTAACTTTTTGTCGATTATTTATAGGTATTGTGTATAATGTTGAAATAACTAGCTAGATAGTAGAGATAGACATTAAAATATGTATCAAGTACACAAGTACCTACCTGCTTATTAAACAAGGTTTTTTGAAACGATTATAATTTCTACGAAACGGAAATACTTAGTGATCGCGACAGTGATTGCGGATTCATTCAATTATCCCCTACGCTATCACGACTATTAAAATGATATGTTGTTAATCTCGTTATCAACGACAATGGAAAAATGATTAATTTTATTATTTTCGTGGAGAATGGACACATGAGCAAAGAAACGACCAAATATGTAGATTTGCAAGCAACAAAAAATTAAATGGACGACAAAGAAATCATAAAAATTCGACACTAGGTAACTAGTATGTAGGCCTCCCCTATGATTTTCCAATAGGATTATAGGACTGGTCAAAACAAACAGCCTGGCTGGAAGTGGACCGATCTTTATTAGATCATCCATCTTGTAAGCGAACATCCTGCCCTGTGTTAAATAAATGAAAACTGTATTTTAATATTATGTATGTAGTACAATATCAGATGAGGCGGTTTTCCATTAGCCCCGGAACGGCCCGACCCGGCCCGGTCCCGGCGTCACGGCACGCCGGGGCTTCGTTTTTCCACTGAGCCGGTGTTGATCGGCCGGTTTACGTCCTTGGTAGGGATGTCGCCTACCCGCCCCGCGCACTCACAGACGCACACGGCTACAATTTGTATGGGATAACCAATCCAGAGGTATAATTATAGAGATCAGTGAATAACAGTAATTAAAATGCTACTAATGCGTCACACATCCCAATGCTACTACAGACCCGCCTAATTGAGCATATTCGACGGACATTTTCTCATGTATAGAGTTGGGCCGCCTCCTTACCTCTATTCTCGATGTACAATATTTTCAAAAAAGAGATATGTACCTAACTATTATATTCTATGGTGTCATAATTCGTGAAGTAATTTGACTGGCCCAATGTCAAATTTTAAAATAATGTTACCAGCGTTTATTCCGTAGTGCTGTAGTAATATCGTTTTTACTTAAATGGTTATATTTTACTGTAAAACATTTTATTTAAACATTCGTATTAAGAACAGTATAATTCATTACATACCTAAATATTATTTTGTGATAATTTTATATCGCCTATGAAAATATTCTCATCATAAAAATTATAATACCTAATCGAAAAGAATCGCGACTTATAGAACGGACTGCAAAAAATATAATTTAAACCATTAAATAATAATTAATTATAGTTAATTCTAATTATTTTCTACAAAGGATTGATTACGGTTTTATAAAATCGTAAGTTTTTTAATAAGTTCGATTAGGTAACATCACTATTTTTGTATGGTCAAAAAACCTGCAACCAAGGAGGATAGAGATAAGGAGGGCAATCTCTAGTATTAAGTGTCCGTCGAAAGACGATAAATTGATGGCGCTAGTGAGGCTAGTGACAGTAAACAATTCAACCAAAAATTCAACTCGGTGCACTTCACTCCGTCAACTACTGAGGGCCTAGTGCGAGTTTTACTCGATCATACACGTCGAGCGCGTAAACGTCAATTTGTATAGGAATGAAGCAGCGCCATCGAGTAAAACTCACACTAGGCCCTCAGCTACGTTCATTCCGTACTCTCAAACACTCTGTACATACTAGCGCCATCTCAATTTATCGCTTTTAGTTGCCACTTTTTCAGTTTAACACCCATGTAAGATTGCCCTCCTTACCTGCAACCCAGGAAATGTCAGTACTCCATCGAACAAGATAATAATTCATTGAAAACAGATTTTGTTTAGGTACTAATTACTCGCATCTCTTCATGTTTTTGTGTCTATAATCCACAGTAGTCAATAAAATGGACCGCCAAGGAAATAAAAAAGCCTCGACCACCATGTAAGTTGGCACAGTCATGATATTTTATTACTTTATTTTGAGGTTTTATGTAACTCGCCACTAGATGGCGCTGCAGGGCATCAGCCCCACATCGTTTAACTTTAGATGAATTTTATTATATTAGATTTTATTTATATTAAGGTGGGTAGACAGGCTCGTGATACATTTGTTGATAAGTGGCTATGGCTACCGTCGCCAGTAACACAAGCTACGCCACAGGTGCGATATTATGAAAATTTTAAATTTGTTTATGAAACACTTTTTGGCATAATAAATAAAACTTACGGGGAAAATAGCTCATTAATTAAAATATTATATAAAAAAAGGTATGTATGTAAGTATGAAATTCTATGACAAAGTTTTTTTTAATCTGACAAAACGGCAAAAAAAGAACACAAAAATTTAAAACTTCGACATTATTTCTCTTTCAATTATAATTTGTATTTAGGTAGTTCAAATAAATAAAAAAAAATCATTGACAAAGTAAGAATTTATATTTTTTTTACATATGTACTTACATAATTTAACATTTAATCGTAATAACAATGTCTAAAATACCAATATAAACACCAAAACACATTTTCATTGGTTGAAGATCAGCTATTTCCCTCCCGTGCAGCATCAATTAGTTGAAAGTAACATGAGTAGGTACACGAGGATTCGACCAATGAAGATGGGCATTAAAACATGAAAATTTATTTATCTATACAATTATTTCACATAACATTGGATGTAGATTTTATAGAGATTCTATAATACCTATATAGACCAAATTTTGGTTTATGAAAAATATCTGGATAATTTTTGGAAATAAAAAGAAATGTACCTAACTATCAAAATTGTAGAGCATAAAATTTTCTACAATCTTTGTATGAAGCTTTTTTTATAAAATCAATAGTTGCAGTCAGGCTGGTGAAGAAAAACAGCGACGGCAACTTTCATTTCACAAGAGCAAAAAATAAAATACCCGTCCAAGACAAAAGTTGTGGGTGAAACAAAAGCATTACTTATGTTTTATTTTTTTGTTTCAGGTGTTGGAACTTCATTAAAATCTGTAAAGGCAAAAGACTTCAGATCTGATCTTGCCCATGTTAAAGAACATTGAGAAAACCATTTTTAATTATTTAAAGATTATAAAAAAAAATTCAAAGTAGACTGCCTATTTTTATGAAAAATCTGCGTTGGAGACGTTATCCATGCACTATTTGATATGCAAATTTAAGAAAAGAAATAGGTAGGTATTAATTACAGATTTGATTTGAAATTTTTGTAAAATTCAACTTACGGAATAGGGGTGTAAGTTATTAGTACAAAATGCTACCATACCGCAATCTGAGATTAAACTATGGCATGTAATGCAATACTGGAGAGTGACTGCATCTAAAGCATACCAGGTTGCATATTGTCAAACCAGTGATGGTTCTTTAGTCGAAGAAATATTTGGAAACGGATTGTAATAATATTGGAAATTTGTGGAAACGGAAGCTATATAGAGAGGGAAACTCCTAGATATAGAATTAGGATCATGGAATATAAAGCAGACAGAACTTATTTTAAAATCCGACTTGCAATTTTCGGTACGATTTTGTCTGAAGATCATATTATAGAAATCAAATGTCCCTCCAAATCGTCAACTTATCCGAATTACTATAAAAATGGAAATAATAAGTTTTACGCGCAAATACAAACACAGATGTTGAGCCGAGGGGTCTAGTGAACCACCGATAATCGCATTCACAAAATCAGCAAAGGAATTTTATTTTTGCAAGACAATGCGCCGGTTCACACCGCGCGCCTTGCAAGGCTAGCCTTAAGGGAAACTGGCTTCGACGAGGTGAATCACCCACCCTATAGTCCAGATCTAGCTCCTAGCGACACTATTTCTTATTTAAAAATCTAAAAAATCTACCATTTTGAACTTTTGAATGACCATTTTGAAGGCAAAGATGGGGAATATTTTTTGTCTGGGTTACAAGCACTATATAAAGGGGACTATATTGAAAAATAAATTTTATTTAGATTTTTATCTAGTCTTTTAATGTCCTAGGTTCAGAACTTTTCAGCCGCCCTTCATAGGTACATGTCCGGCGAGGCAATGTTGAATCATTATAGAGAAAATATAATAAGAATACAGTCATTTCAAAAGTTTATGAAATAAATAATTAAAATATCTTCTCCTAAATGCATTTTTCATACACAAAATATGCAGGTAAAATGTATATGTAAAGAATTTCATTCTTTAAATTTGATTAATATAGTAAACCATTTTATAACCAATCTCAAATGCATTTCCCTTAATTTTCCACCTTTGGGGAATATAAGACATATCTTATGCGAAAGTAGTAATACATGCAGATTTGCTTCTGTTGATTTCAAAGATTACAAATTGTAGATTACGTAATATTTACAAAGATTTAACAGCCTGATTGTCTTCCGAAGTTAAGCTTCTTATAGCATCTTCTAGTGAAGTGTCTATGACAGTAAAAATCCTTCAAGCATTTTGGCAATGGTAAAGATTTCTCACAGCCAATCTGGACATGTGGCAGTATTGTATCGCGACATACATTCTGTAATGGCTTCACTGGAAATAAAATATTATTTATTAGTACATGTTGAAATTATTATTTTCTCATACAGTTAGTAAGTAGAGAATGTTAAAAAAAAAATTGAATATTTTCGACACTTGTTCTATATTTTAAGGATCAGAGGATTTTTTGGTGGAGTTCGTCCAGAGTAGCCAGCCATACCTTAAATCTTAATTCTTTAGTAAGTAACTTGTATTTTCAAATCCAACTTGTAGGTGTTAAATTTAATTTTAGCAAAAATAGTTCCTTATATTATAAACATTTTTATGTAAAACCAAAATCTCTACAACATTAATTGTCTGAAATTTTTTTGTAACTTGTCATTTTTGTATAATTTGAGGAAATTATAAAAAAACGCAATAGAATGCAATATCATCAAAGGTTAATGAAACAACCTTTTTGTTTTTATCATTAATTTCTAACATAAACATAGAAACTAACTAATAACAAAAATATTTTCTTCTGTCTTAGCAAAGGTAATATGCTACAAACACCGAGTATTTTATTTATTAATTTTTATGTTAACACCAATGTTTGTAAAATAAATAAATATGAAGAGTATATATCTTTTATTTTACTTCCTAATCAGGAAAATCAAATCATATCCCAATTATTATTTTAACCCTACTACAATACATGGCAGATGCAGCCTCCATATGCAATGAGATCTCGCAGTGTGTGTTGCCAAACAACGTCACAATACGGTCCAATTGTGTATGTGTGTGCGCTATCTTCTAACTAACTGCTCACCAATGAGTCTTTTCCCTTTTGCTCACTTTCTGTGTGAGACAGGATGCATTTTAACCCACCGATGAATTCAAGCTGCCAACTAGTTAAACCTTAATGTACATACATACACAGCTCATTTACGATTTTATTATTATGTATAGGTATTTTTAAATGAAGATTATGGTCTGTCTATGCTGCGAGTTTTAAAACGGATTTTAAAAATTTCCTTTACCTATAGGAAGCTATATTATCAGCGAGTAGGTTACATTTTATAAAGTTATGCGGGTGAAGTCGCATGCAACAGCCAGTATACAATAAACGAGTAAATATTCACCTCTGTAAAGTTCTACAATTTTAACTTGTTTCGTAGTCGATATACATCAACAACTGCATGCAGCGGTCCTCTCGTGCATGGTATACTCTTAGTACACGGTCCCTGGTCCTCCCCGTTTATAATAAAATGCATTTCTGCTAGATCCATGTCATTTTTGTTTGTCTTAGGACAAGGGACAAACATAACACCAATGCGACTGCCCACATCTATTGGTAATATGCCATGTGGAGTACCATTTTGTGACAAGATTTGCGGTTTGAGAACTGTTTTTGAGATATGAGAACCCCTCGGTGTTCTCACACTAACCCCCCTGCTCATTTAACTGTGACACTAGAGTAAACATTTTTTATGAAAAATACTGAAAATGTAACAAGGGAGGGAGTGCATAGGATTGCACATTAATGTTATTAAAAAATAAAGAAGAATTAGCATGAAACCTGTTTCAGATAAATATGTTTACGTTCTTTAAGTTACCAAACATTCTAACACTTTGTAATGACGTAGCGCTGCGCGTGTAAGTTGTAAGCACATAGTTGTATTAAGTTTATACAATTAATTAACACCTTTTTTGTCAATTTAAGCACAAATATAAGCTTGGTAATATTAGGTAATTACTTATTTTAAAAATTTATTAATCACACCAATAAAGTAACAAATACATACCTTTAGTTGGTTCATTATTATTTGTTGAGCTCTTTTTCGAGCAGCTTTTTTTAAATTGTCCCACTTTAATTTTAGTTAGTCCCTTTGGCGAGGTAAAACGGAGCTTCGGCTGTTAAATCCCCAGGCCTCATCTTTTAATTTGTTGGTGGCTGCGTTAGTCTCCTTACTTGTCAATACTTTCGTATCGGTAACAAGGTCCACCAACAGAGCGACTTCCTCTTTCGTCATTGCCTTCTTATTCTAAAATCCATATCAAATTTCAATGAAATTGAATATTGTTCAGTCTACTATAATAAAAATTAGCAACAGAAACAGGAGAATTATTCTTGCTCTTAAATTATGATGAGTTTGTATTCATTGCGTATGATAAATTTTTAAGTTAAAATGCTTACCCGAATTATGTCCATAATTAGTTGAAAATGTGGTAAAATGTAAATTAAATAAAAATGATAACGAATTTCCGCCAATATGGGAGCAATTGACAGTTGACATTGACAGCTTCAATCACAAACAAAAGACAAGTTGTCAATGTAAAGAAAGTAGTTATTACATATTTTGTGGGACATCAGCAGTACCACATTTATGCTTTTGCATGCATTCGGATGTAGCCAAATGAAATACTCAATAGCTTGAATATTATATTAACTGATAGAATTGACAATAATTACATTTTTAAATTAGCCTATGTACATAGCAAAAGTCTGGTTGAAAAACTATAGCACAATAATCATTACAAAATGTTGACAACCCCTTTTATACACAAATTTGACATGACAGTTTATTCGTTTTCATATTTTCGAATCTATTCTTGATTTTTCAAATCTTCTATGCCAGCGTTAGTCGGAGAGGTTGTATAACTGTGGAGTATCGCCACACATTTAATACAAGTAGAATTGAGTAAGGAGCGCCATCTTACATGGGTGTTAAACTGAAAAAGTGGCAACAAAATCCGATAAATATAAATGGCGCTAATGTGAACAGTGAGAGTTTCAGAGTATGGAGTAAGTAAGTATGGAATGAATGTAGCAGTAGTTGACGGAGTGAAGTGCGCCGAGTTGAATTTTGGTTGAACACTAGCCCTCACCAGCGCCACCAATTTATCGGTTTCGACGGACACTTTTAATACTCAGATTGTCCTCCTTACTCAATTCTCCTTGATTTAATAGCTCTAGTACATGTATGACTTATTTATTATTTTTAATTGACGTATGTATTATTTTATGGAATGCAAAATTGATTGTCGATTGTCAATGCTATTAATTAGCATAATTTTCCCTATTATCAAAGGTTTTTCCTTAAATGCCATTACCGAAGTCAAAAATAACGTTTTTTCAACGTTACAAAACGTATCAACTGAGTGGGGGAATTCTGCTATTCTGCTATTTTCCACGTAAAACAATAAGGCATTAGCGAACATGATGATTGTGTGTCCACGCAAAAAATGGTCAAACAGATGACTAAATCTATAAAAAGATAGTAAAAATAAAGAAATCTAATATTAATTTTGTAATTTTTATTCTTTTTCACATTTATTTCAGTAGAAATCATCAATTATGCTAAATAATACTTTTTTATTTCTTTTTTGTTCTTATATTTTATTAACAAACAAACAAACTCACATTCACATAAGGTAGTAAGGATGTAATAATATTTATATATTATAATTCACATAGATGTATATATTTGTTATTATTTTGTTAATACCTATTTACCTATATTAATAATTATGGATGTTCTATGTCTGAAATAAATGATTATTATTATTATTATTAAAAAAAATCGTTTGGGTTTTGGCAGCATTTGGCAGTTTTCCAGCCCAAAATGGGCAGAATTTTCAATTTCGAGATGGTCACACTGAAATAATGTCTTTGGTTGAATTATACTTTCTCTATGGGTTGAATTGGTTGGCTTGGCTGGTTGGTGTCTTGGTGTTGCTTGTGTTGCACAAAACACAAAAAAATTCATCATCCATTTTGTTATTCACTTATTCACACAGAAAAATTTTCATAACCTTGTTGTACTGAACAAATAAATTGTCTATTATTTATTGTTTTAAAGTTTATCGAAGACGATGAGTGACAGCCTATGCTATTACTGATTGACGTGTTATTATTGAATTATTGACGATTTTTCATAATGAGTTCAAACAGTGATGAAATGTTTGTTTATATCAGAGTTAGCGAAGACGAAGACGATAGCAATGCTGTCGAGATTCCTTGCGAGTTGGACGGGACTTTGCTCTTATCAACATTGGTTGCTCAGTTTCCTGGAGCGTGTGGATTGAAATATCGCCATCCTGAAAGCAAAACAGTGAGGGGAATCAGACTTAGCGATGGCAAACTTCACCCGCCAAATGACGCTGGATGGAATAAACATTTGTACGTTTGCGTTTTTCCAAAAGAAAACAAACGTAAAATGGAAGATGTGTCGCCTGAAAATTCAGCAGCGAAAACAAAACGTTTGGAGAAAAAACTGATATGCTCGGATTTGATATGCCTAGGACTCCCTTGGAAATCAACTGAGGAGTCAATAAAGAATTATTTCGAACAATTTGGAGAAGTCGTGATGGTGCAATTAAAGAGAGATAAAAATGGTACTTTTAAAGGATTTGGTTTCATACGCTTTGCTACATATGCTTCCCAGATGAGGGCTCTTGCACAGAGGCATAATATAGATGGAAGATGGGTGGACGTTCGTATTCCAAATTCTAAGGAGGGTGTCGTGCCTCAGATGCCGTGTAAAGTTTTTGTTGGTAGATGCACCGAAGACATGACTGCCGACGATCTTCGTGATTATTTTTCAAAGTTCGGAGAAGTCACAGATGTATTTGTTCCGCGCCCATTTAGAGCGTTTGGTTTTGTTACATTTTTGGATCCCGAAGTAGCCCAAAGTTTGTGCGGAGAAGATCACGTTATTAAAGGCGCATCCGTTTCAGTTTCGAGTGCGGCCCCAAAGATTAAGCCCAAACCAAATTCTAACTGGAAGGAAGAGCCGTATGGCCCCAATAACTGGGACGGAAACCGGTCTGGTTCTGGCGGTGCTAATAATGGAGGAGGAAATAGTAATATTGATTCATTGAACATGCAAAACTTGGGAATAAACCCAAATGGAGGACCACCACCTAATTTCAACTTGCCTATCAGTTTAGTGGCTGCGGCATTAAATCAAGCGGGTTGGGGTGGATTCTTGGGTGGTCCCGGTAACAACGGGCCAAACTGGCAGAACGGACCCGCACCTGGTAATTCTGGTAAAAATTGGAATAATAATCAAAATTGGGGCCAGGGCGGACCGCCTCCAAACTGGAATCAAGGTGGTGGCAATCAAGGTTGGAACAGTAAGGGTGGTGGCACTTGGAACCAAGGGAGCTGGTCCAACGGACAGGGAAACTGGGGAGGTGGTAACGGTGGCGGTCCTGGTACTTCAGGAACCAACAGCGCATGGAGTAACATGAAACCACCCCAACCATGATGGTGAGCTTTTACTGCAAGTGTTTAAGTTACATAAACATTAGATTAGTTTAAGAGAATTGTAATTTTATCAATTTGTAATTAGCAAAGTATCAATGATACATTATACTTGTGAGAGATAAAGTAAAGGCCATATTTATGGATGGATTAATGTAACTTGAAGTATGTTTATCGTAAGATGTGTTGATTTTTTGTGATATGGTGTGAGAAGCGTTAAACTAATAAACGAGTATGTGCACTTTGTGATGGATGTTTTAATATACTTAGTTTAGTCATATATTTTAGTCAGACAATGCACAAGTTTCCTGGTATATGGGAATGAAAGTATAACTGTGTGTGTAAACAAATCAATTGTAATGTCTTGTTTTTACATGGACTGTATGTTATGGGAGACAATGTTTTCTATCGTGTCTCAAAGAGTGCTGCTTCAAGAGATTTCTTTGTGGTGAGTGACAAGAGTGGCGTAAAGTTGATTTTTGTATACACGAATGAATTTACATTTTCTTTTTTGTGCAGTAGCAATAGGAAGTCGAATAAATGATTATTCAAGAATGCTAATGATGGAGAGTGACTGTAACGAGTCTGGTAATATGCATTTTTGTCATAATTGCAATTTAATGTTAAAGCCTTGTATTCACTGAGAAACATTTGTTTAAAAACACTGAATAGAATTTAGAAATTAAATATATTGTGTTTGAGACAAATTAATTGTTTCTGAAACTAATATTTATTTTTTTGTTTTGAATGAATAGAATTGAATTTGAAATTAATAGAAGTGTTAAAGACAATGAGAATTTATGGTATCTACAAAAAATTATTGTTCAAAAAGTAATCTACAAAAATCCTAAGAAAAAACAATGAATGGGTAGAAATTAGCAAGTAGTTGCCACCTTTTTTTTTCTTATGACTAAATATAAACTTATGTTAATATGTTATGCTAATCAATGTATCTAAGCACAATAACAACACTACATATATCCCAAGGGCAGAGTCTGTAAACATTGCTTCTCAGTAAATACATGGCTTAACTCTCAAACAACATTAATTATTTAGTTTATATAATATATTCTTGGTATTTTACAGATTATACAAAATCATAAATGGTTTAAAAGCAAAGAACTCGTGAAGAGATTGACTGAAAAGTGCTCGATACAATCTTGAAGGACGAAAATGCAAGGTGTTGTATTGTTTTATAAATGGTTTCATACTAATGAATCTAATTAAAATATTATTCTTCATTTCAGGATTCTGCACGATGCTCCTTGTACCTGCTTGATGGTATTAAAGAACATTTTAAAATTTACCAGTTTTATTTAAGTTTATAGGGAGCCCTAAAAAAATTATGTAATCCTTACAAAACAAAACAGAGCTTGTATCATTATGTAATTGGCTTACAGGATCAATATAAAGGTTGTATATATATATATATATATATATATATATATATATATATATATATATATATATATATATATATATATATATATATATATATATATATATACTCTCGGCGTCAAAAATATCGCCCCTCCGCGAAAAATAGTTTCAACCGACTTAAAACCTTATTCGATCAAGGGTAAGGGTATGATTGTAAGGTATCAATTGAAAGGTAATAAAATATATTTTTTAGGAAAATTAAAAAAAAAATAGGATTTTGCATTGGGTCTAAAAATCAAAGAAAAAACATGACGGTCAGTTGAGAAATGTTTATTCAAACTTAACTTTACAACAATAAATCTATAACAAAAATTTACAAAAATATTTAAAATTAACTTAAAATCTAGTGTTACACCTCCCCCCCTAGCCCTTATCACTGCCTATAAAAGTTGCTTCATCGATCGAACCAACTTAACAACGCTTTCTTGTGGAATGTTGCCCCATTCCTCAATGACTGCATTCTGAAGGTCTTGCAGGGTGGTAGGGGGGGCAGCTCGTGACCGAACCCGTCGCTTCAGCTCGTCCCAAAGGTGTTCAATTGGGTTTAAGTCAGGACTCCTGGCTAGTCACGGAAAAACAGGGATAACAACCTCCTCCAGATAACCTCGAACGATTAATGCAGTGTTGTCGTTGTTCGGAGCGAGCGTTGTCGTGCATTAATGTGAACCCAGGACCGACGTATCCCGCATAAGGAACCACGTGCTCTTCCAGGATCTCGGCAATGTATCGGCGAGGAGTCAGGGACCCTTGGCCGCGAGTTCCTCCAGTCCTGGAGACGCAGACAAGATCGGTTTTGCCATCCATGCTAATGCCGCCCCAGAACATGCACGAGCCGCCTCCGTAGCCCACTGTCTCTTCGGTACATGCTTGAGGAAATCGTTCTCCCGCCTTCTGTACACTCTGGCACGTCTGTCGTTGCAATAAAGACAGACTCTGGTCTCATCGGTGAAGAAAACCTGCCTCCATTGCTCAAACGTCCAATCGACGTGGTCACAGGCGAATCGCAAGCGGTCTCTTCGATGCTGTGTGGTCAATATGGGGCCCGTAGCAGTCCTGTGAGCCATGATATTCTTCTCTCGTAGTCTTCTTCTAATCGTAGAGACGCTAACTGCGGTGGTCTGAGCTTCCCTGAGGTGTTGTTGCACCTGAACAGGACTGGAGAAACGATTGCGTAGTGAAGACGTCACAATGAAGCGATCGTCTCTTTCGGATGTGCAGCGTTGCCGACCAGCTCCATGTCTTCTGTTGTAGCCCCCAGTCTCTTGGAACCGCTGGAATACTCGGCGGACAGCATAACAGCTTAAATTCAGTTGCCGAGCGACGAACTTCTGCTTGCAATAGTGCGACGACTTGAGCAGATTCAGCGGCGGTGGTTTCCATCTTCCAAGGTTGATTTCTTGCTGGAGACCCTTAGCTGTGTTCTCTTCGACATTTGGACAGTGTATGATTGACATTTGACCTAATACAGATCTTTAATACCCAAGGGAACAGGCACAACTAGCGTCCCTGCAACCGCGAGTTTTGACACCTTTTTTTTAACGCTCACACCTGGAAACCTCGTGGCTTTTTATTTAAATTAACCAACGTTAATTGAAAGGTTATTAAACGTGGTTTCATTTGATATCAGTATTAATAATGTAAAGTAATTTTTATAAAGTTTATATTAGCTTAAATCAGATTTTCGCGGAGGGGCGATATTTTTGACGCCGAGTGTATATATATATATATATATATACAACCTTGTTTTGTTTTGTAAGGATTACATATTTCCGTTGCTTGGTGTTCAGCTTACATTTACATTTGTGAACATTACATATATTCTTGTACATTCTTATATCTGCAATTTATACCTTTACTAAAATATGTATTGTCACTGCAACATTTAAGTCAGCCTATACCATTTTGCAGGTTTCCGTTGAGAGCGAGCCACACTCAGTCCCTGTTGTGCTGTTTGTTCCGGGAGGGGACAATAAAGCTGTACCAACATCATAAGTTTTAAGCCTGTTGTTCCCACAGAACAATTGAACTAGTGGGAATAGACCTGCAAAATTTGGTTTGCCTGTTGATTAGTTGACAGCAGACAGTTACTTTCACATTTATAATTAGTATATCTTGGCTATTTTAAAATAAGTTTTTCTAACATAAGACAGACGCGATGGGGGCTGTGACATTACCAAAGTTGATTATGCTTGCTTATTGACCTCATTGACTAAATTTTGTTTTATTAGTTATTGAAATAATGCAAATAAAAAAGTAATTTTTATGAAAATAAACATACCTTAATTCCTACATATTTTGCTTTTGAACATTAACTATTCCTATAGATAGAAACCTAATACTTACTGTCAGGAGTGCAGTGCAGTGCCAATGAGAATAGCAGTTTTCAATCGACAAATTAGGTTTAGAAGATGTCGAGATCTAGCTTACACGCACAAGCTAGAGAAGACTCGCTCGTGGTGAGGTCCCCCAAGATGGCCCTGCCTATCTATATCTACGGCCACGATAGAAAGTCGTTGGATTTTGCTGACAGGGGTCCAGTATAGCTCTGCAGCGTCCCCTTTGCTGTGAGGCATCCATGAGGATTTCCACTGTTCACAACTAAATTTAAAGGAGCTGGGAATATGCTTAAACACATCTTATGTCACAATAACATATTTAGACTAGACTACATATTCTGAAGGATAGGTTTTTTGACATATTTTAATAAACAATCACTTCAGCTTTTCAGGAAATTTAATTTAGATGTCATTTTTCATCACATAAATATAATGTATTACAAATGTAGGTACATACATCAAATTTTAACCATAATTATGCAGTTAACCTTTTAACCGCTTGGTTTTGTAGTTGTCGTGCTCCTAGTGCATGACTTTTTTTAATTTTTTAGGAGAAAGCAACTCAATGATTTAAAAATAAACATTATAGGAATTTGTCCGGCTCTGGCGAAATGAACACAAAATAAATCCGACTCAGGCGGCTAAAGGGTTAAAGAATTACATTCGTAATTTTTTTTTATATTAACATGAGGCCAAGCCTTTATTAGTTTTGTCCGGACAGATCTATAGTCTTTTTCAGGTAGCATAGGCGGTGACGTTGGCGATTTGTAAACTTTAGAGAGCATACGATAAAAGAATGGATGATAATTATTAAATTTTTCTTTACTTAACATTTGTTTAATATCATCAGTCTTTTGCTAATACGAACTCCAATTAATTTTATTCGTCATTACTGTATATTATTATATCAGTGACTGTTATCCTATTCAACGTTTTAAAACATTAAAATACAGATAGTTTTACAATCCATGACGAAAATTAGTATTTATTTAGTCGTATGATTCAAAATTCACGTAAGACTTGGTTTGTATTTCCGATTTTAGTTTAGAAATTCATTATGCTTGAAATGGGAGTCACCATCGCAACCGTCCTATGTGAAAAAAGCTATAGAATATGCTCTTTAGGGTTTTAGGAAGAAGTGGCTTAGAAAACTTTTAGTATAATCGTTATCTACATAATTTGTAGAGTTCTAAAATTAATATAAAACATAACATCAAAAGAGACGTAAAGCTTAGCCTCAAAGTTAGGGCGATTTGTCTGACAATTACATCCCTTTGCAAAATTTAAAATAACATTTTTTTTAACCTATATTACTAGGTCTTACATTTTATTGTTCAATATAACCGCGTGTGGCACACTTTGTATTCTACAATAATAAACTAGATAATTTGTGTTACGGCAGTAAACAACCCTTACCCACGGAAGATGACTCACTCACCTAGCTGTGCCCTTTTTTGTGTTTAAGTTTTAGTTCATAGACAATGGCAGTTACCCACCTTCAAAAGGGTCGCTAGTCTATGCGTAGAACTTATACATAAAAAAAATACAATGGAATTAAAGGTTTTAAAAAGAACTACCTACATGATTTTAATTTCTCATAATAGTGAAGTATATTAAAATAATTCATACAATAATTTGAAATAAATGAAGAATTGAAATAATACCTACGCTGTATTTTTTTTTTTTTATTAAAAAATCAGAGAATCACGTAAGCTAGGTTCTAAAATTGATTTCATATTTTGTTGCAAAAACTGTTTACTTATTAGTTTAAACGCCATCAGATATTTTTGCAGTTAAAAGGAGAATAAAAAACTTTTTAAGACTTTACGAATGTAACGAATGACTTATGATAATTTTGAAGTTAAGAAGCAAATTTTTAAACTAGAAGCTAGTAGACAAACCAAAATATGGACAAAAAAAATGGTAAAACAATCTTTGTTCGTAATTATAGCAAAATTACTATGGAGACCTATAGCCAAGTTGTGGACGTCCTGGCGACATTACGAGTATGATTGGACAATTTGGAAATAATCTCTTTCCAATTTGAAAAAAAAAGTACCAAATCGGAGGCTTGCGAAAGTTTATTAATGTGACTGATTGTAATGGGAGAGAGAAAATTAAGTAAGTTTTAATACGCACGATAGGGGCCGTTCAAGTATTACGTAAGCACTATTCGTTGCTTTGCTTATTTTGGATGACATGGGGGTAGGGGAGTCTAGATGATGATTACGTCAGCGGCAGTTATTTACTTTTTTACAGGAATGGCAACCCTCACATTGTCTTTGCTTGAAAACGAAACGCATTTTCGGGGATTCCCACAAATAATGCATACGTTTAGGCACTCGCTTTAGAACCGAGTAGGGGAATTACCGCGCGCTATTCACTTGTCTAAATTTCCTGTGTCAGTGTATTGTTTCGTTTGGATTGAAAATACATTAATTGAAAAATGTTTACGTAAGCATGGGGGGAGGGGGTAAGAGCTTTGCTTACTTTTGCTGACAAGGGGGGTGGGGTGGGGTAAATAATTGTAATAAATCTGCTTACGTAATACTTGAACGGCCCCATAGTCCCGTTTTAAACAAATTATATCTACGTTTTTTCGTTGGTTTTTCTCACTCATGATTTTTTTAAAGCTTACCTTATACATTTATATATAAATTTAACTCAAAATTAGAAGATTTATTTTCGTACCTCTAGACAAAGCTAAATGGTTTCTCAAAAATTATGAAATATGTACTAAAATTACAAAACATGATCTTAATTAGCATATATTTATCTCTATATTAGCAATGCTAATATTTAATAATGGGACTTGTCCGGACAGAACTCAATAGTTAATTTGACTTAGCCAGTAACCATTCATAATGTATAAAAAATGCACCATTTGTTATCTTAATGAAATTTCCGGATGTTTGTTTAGCAAAATAAACACCTGGTTTAGTCAGGCTTGCATTTGAGTAGTATATGTACTCAGACATAAGCAATATTCGTAATGGCTTTTCCGAGGAGGGTATTATTGACAATATTGACATTTGGTCGATTAGCCACATTAGGCCATTTACCAAAATAGCGACCATCAACTCGCTCATCAAATTCTAGGACTTGGAAGTAATTGATACGCAATAAATGTCTATTTTATGTCAAAACCTATTATTATTTATTAGTACAGACTTTATTAGTCTGTACTAATAAAGTACATAAACAAACAATCAGAAAGTGGCATATCTTTTGTTATTATGCACAATACTTAAATGGCAACGGATTTAAATAAAAACAAATAAATGTCCCCAAAAATTGTCACACATACACACTCAACTCTTTTCAAATGAAATGTAGTTTTGTAGCTATGTCAGTCAACATACACGGAGGTGTGTGTCAAAATATTATATATAGGTGGGCTAAAACAGTCTATCTGAAATGTTTTTGAATCTGAAATGCCATGAATTTACCTAAGTGAAAGCATTTTGCAAATTTCTAAACATAAAACTAAATTGCACCTAAACAGTATCCATACTGCCTTCAATGGACTTCAATTTTCATTTGACTTTTTATTTTATTTTTATTAAACGAGTATGTTATTATTTCATGATTATTGTATAACATACAGATTAATTTTTTTTTAATAATATGGTTGTTTCTTCAAGTGCGATTGA
The DNA here is from genome assembly GCA_945859745.1 of Synanthedon formicaeformis. Lineage (NCBI taxonomy): Eukaryota > Metazoa > Arthropoda > Insecta > Lepidoptera > Sesiidae > Synanthedon > Synanthedon formicaeformis. The sequence goes on from OX243958.1 coordinate 6,469,156, forward strand.
GTCATGTCACAAAGTTTGACCAAATATCTTACAAGTCTGTGGTTTCATATCATATTATATATACAACGAATATTGCTTTTATCTGAATCGGCCCTAATTATCCATATATTTACAACATACTTAGACATAGAGAGATGGACTGAGCGTTCTTTATCCAATTGTAAAGTCTATGTACTTTACAGGCAGAAAGTGTGATGCGATTGTGCGGTCAGTAAGTTGTCTTTTTGCAGAATTTTAATTGGTGTTCGAAGTTACTACAGACCTACAGGAAAGAGATAGCTATTGGCCGCACGATCTCTCTCTCTCTCTCTCTCTCTCTATCTAGAGAGTGGTCATTTCGATGCGGGTTTGCTCAGTCCATCTCTCTATGTCACGGATTTACACCTTGAGTTTTTTGGCAGGACGCAGTGTATTGGTTAGCACGCTCTGCCTTTTGACGGCAGCGCGTCTCGGGTGCCTCTTGCCGTTCCACTCTGCTTCCATTTTCCGAGCAAATTCATAATCCTCCTTCTCTTGTGCTATTAACTTTTCAATCCTCATTTGCTCTTCCATTAATAACTTAACATCACAGTTTTCCAAGGGACTAGACAAATTCTTTACAGCTAATTCTATTTTATTATTATTATTTATTGTTTCTATTATTTGCGACGATTTGCTAGGTTGCCCTGCACTTATCGTAATCATTTTCTTTGAATCACTTCTTAAATGTGGTTTTCTCTCCGAAACAGTTTTTCTTTCTATTTTCGTCTTTTTTGGTGTAGTTTCATTTTTATCTTTCATTATGCTCCCCGTGGACCCTGTTCGTCTCAAAGTCCTCTTCCTGTTTATGTCGAAAATGTTTTGTTTGTCATCTTTACAGACAACTTCTTTGGCATATTTACTTGTCGCAATATTAGAACTGTTTGATGTTGTTTTCTTTCTTAACCTTGATCGAGTGTTAATTTCACATTTTGATGTTTCCTGGAACATAGTTTTAAACAAAATTTAACAATAGTATCAGCTGGCGTAATATGTAAGTTGGTGAATTCGCAACCCGTGTGGAGGCAGTAACTGGCCACTCACAGAAGACCACTGTGAAATAATAGCATGTGTGCTGTTGTGTTTCGGTGATCGAGTAAGTGCTGCCAGAGCCTATTTCCTTACCCCTTCCTAATCCCTATCCTTAATCCTTATATGTTTGACAGTGCACTTGCAGTACCAGTGGCTTTGCTTGTATTACTGGCGACGGTAGCCACCTAACATCGTGTGGACCGTCAGCCTTTCTTTCGAACTTAACATAAAAAATATATATTTTATATCAAAATGTCATATGAGTATACTGATATTATAATATTGTCGTATGTATTACCTTTTCTGTTCTTCCAATTTTAAGCAATATGACAAAGGCGGAGGACAGTTTACGTTCTAATGAAATATGTCTGAGTCTATAGAGGCTTTCTATGTATTGATTGTAAGTTGGGGCATTTTCTAGTTGCAGCGGAGCATTGTCAGACGATGGCCGAACACAGGGCACGTGTAATGGAAAACCAGAATTTGCTTTGAAACTGAAAAACAAAAAAAAATTGCTTTATTTCTACTCGCACTAATAAATAATCATAAATGAATGTATAATAACATTTTGAATTTGCATTCCAACTTCCTTCAACGTTCCAACAAGTAATGTTTTAATTTTATACTAGTTGGTGTTGGTGACTTTATATTCATGTATACTTCACATTTGAAGATGTGAGTGGATGAAGGTGATATGTCGCATTTTTGAGTTTTTTCGTTTTTTTGCGTTGATGAAGGTAATATGTCCTTATGAATGATTACAGACCTTAAATCGTCAATTTAAGACATTTTTGGAAAATAAAAAGTTGAAAAAGGTGTTATGTCCAGTTAATTTTAAAAAGCAAAAAGTGCAGAAAAGTTTACTTTTGTTAATGAAAGAGGGCGCTATGTATGACTTTTTTTAATTAAATAATAGAAGTGTTAAATTGCTATCATACCATTAATATTTTAGGTTTTTTTTACACAACTTTGCATCATAATTTAGTACAAAAATCAGTTCCATAGTGACTTATCTCAAAAACTAAAAGTAAAACTTTAACCTTGACTTATTCAAAATAGGAATTATGCGACATATCACCTTCATCCATTCACGTCTTCATTTATATTTAAAAATGAAATTTTAGATAGAGATTTAAACCTAGTGCTTCAGAAATAAGAAATATTACAGGAGTTCATGTAGTTTATCTAAATGCAGACATAACTAACTTTCAGTGCTTTAAAACTATAGCTAAGAACCATCTCAATCAAAATCACTGTTTACATTTTTAACACTCTTCTTTTGCGTCGGAAGTCAAAAAGAAAAGTTGTTATACTGATTAGTGTTTAACAGTACCTTGTAGTTGTTGGTTCTTCGATGGGTTTAAAATAACACAGCTCTTCACAAAGTGAATCAACACTTTTATTCTTTCTTCTATTTTCAATCCTTTGTTGTATAACACCTTTATATGGTAGCGAAACAAGAAGTGATTGGACATTCTTCCCTTTAATACTATTTTTATTATCACTTTCTCCTCTATTATTATTACGGAGACTTACAAATTCATTCTGAAAACAGGTAATAGATTTTACAGGTATAGGGGCCGCTAACCCACGAAAAGTAATGCATAGTAGATCTTAATTTCAACACTGAAGTAGAGTTTACATATATTAAACCTCTAATAACTTAATTCAAAATTTATGTTATTTTCACCCGACTTCCAAAAAAGGAGGAGGTTCTCAATTTGACTGTATTTTTTTTATGTTTGTTATGGTCCAGTTCTGACAATGGTATCCATGAGAAAACGGTTTGAAGTCAGTTTATTTTTAAAATAACAAAAGGTTACATTCGTAAAGTCTTAAAAAGACTGTTTCACACTATCCTTTTTGAATGTATGGAGTTAATATACACTTTGATGCATTACTCTTCAAATATACACAAAATATTAACAAGACAGGAATATAGCTAATTTTCACAATAAAATGTTTTTTATTTCTAATTTTTTATTTTTTGTCTATTTTTTTCTTATTAGATATATATCAAATATATGCATATTATACATCGTTAGAAGCGTATGTTTAAATAGCATTAAATGTTTTAAGTACTTTTATAATAAACCGAATACTGGAAGAGATATAAGCATATAAGTTACTTTTGAATATATAAAAAAATGATCAAAATATACCAAATATGGAATAAAACTATAAGTCTTTTTGTAACATACAATAATTATGAAGGATTGTGATTGTATTTTTACAATAAAAACATTTTTGGATTTTTTTGTTTTATGGCCCTTTAGTTTTTAAGCAGCGATATGTTGATATATATATTATCTATCTATCTATTATAACTAATAGCATTTTTTGTATGATTCTCAATGTGAAAAACTTTTAAACATCAATTTGTATACTATAATTATTTATAAAAATCATTAGTCAATTTACCTTTTTTTTATCACAATTCTTTTTATCACACAAGTCAGAGGTTTTAGTAATAGATAATTGTTTGAGGTATTTGTCATGGTTAGGAACTAACTCGGGTGATGCACTGCCATGCGATTTATCACATGCAGTAGTATACCCGTCCGTACTAGTGCTGTCTTCTATTGTATCTGGACTTCTGAAAAAGAAGACCAAAATATTTTTAAATTCAATTCAATTATCTCAGTCGACATTAGAAAACCAGTTTAACTTACTTTTTAGTAACAGCTGTTTTTTGTTGCGCTAAATACGAGTCAATTTTCGTAGACTTCAGTCTAGATTTTACATTTGTAACAGTTGAAGTTTTACTAGTTTTATAAAGAGTGTCTGAATGTTTGGATCCGTTCTTATGCAGTTGTTTCGCCAATAATTCATCTTCTCTTAACCTTTCTAAATATTTGTTGTAGGCTTCTTCCTCTTCTTTCTGTATTTTTCTATAATAAATAGGTATTCAAACATTAACATTCATATTGAAAAAAAATATAAACAAGCTAACTATAATTCAAATTATAAACTAACCCCCAACTCTCTATTAACCCCAAACATACTATATCTGTTATAAGCTGGCAAAGAGTTAGACTACTTGATACTGCTGCATCCGATGAAAGTTACCATGTCACAATAGAAATACCACCAAAGTAATAATATAAATAACTAGCTATAGCCTTCCTCGATAAATGGACTATCCAATACAAAAATAATTTTTCAATTCCAACCAGTAGTTCCTGAGATTAGCTCATACAACTAAACAAACTCTACAGCTTTATATATTGGTATAGATCCTGTACCAAATTTCACATCAGTTTAACCTGTATAAGTTGGTGAAATGAAATCCCTTCATCAACTAGGAAACGGAATGATGGTCTTCAAACCCCTGAACAGATCTTTATTAACTATAGCTAAGAACCATCTCGATCATGTCAGATTTGAAACAAATCAACCGGATCAAAATAGGCCCATCCGCTTGAAAGCTATGATTTCATATACAGATACACACACACACACACACACACACACACACACACACACACATGTCAAACTTATAACACCCCGTTTTTGCGTAGGACCTTAGAAATAAACTATCTATTACTTGATAAGAAATTCGGTGTCTTTTAAATGTTTCTCCTCCAGCTGTAGTCTTTCTTCTCTTAGTCTTTTTAGTTCAGCTTCATATTCAGATCTTATCTCCCCAGGAGCACTTATATGAGGTAAAGGTACATCTAGAAAGATATTGTTTATATTATAAACAAATTAGGATTCTAATCTAATATACCAGTAGCCACATTGTAACCAATGACAGGAACTCACCTTCTAATACATCAACTGTTTCCCCTTTTAATTTACTTTCAATTTCAATTGGAAATTTATTTTTAATGTGTTTCCATAATTTAATGTTTACCAAATTATCTTGTCTTGTTTTAGTTCTAAGCCACGATCCAATTCTTAATCGACATAGAGGACAACACAAAGCATTATTTTCTATGCTGCCATTAAAACAAGTATGACAAAAACCATGAAAACAAGGGAGAGTCACAGGCTCAATTAATATTGACTGACAAATCGAACATAAGACATCTTTTAATTGTAATTTATCTAATTCTAAAAAAATATTTTTATTTTTAGTCAGCCGCTTCTTTATCTTGGCCGCCATTTTTCGTTAAAATGTGTTTTTTTTTTTCAATTGACAGATTGAATGACAGATTAACATCGGACACAGATAAAAATATCGTAGACACAGCTTTAATTTTTTATTTAAATTTTGAAATTTATACACACTTATTTAAAAATAAACAGAAACATTTTTGACCTCAAATTTAATCCTCTATTCGTGATCTAATCACAACTCATACACAAAAAAAACAGCATAATGTATCACACGTTATTCTCTATTATTCACGGTGTTCTTTTTGAAAATCATGGAGAAAAGTATTTTCATATTATGTTTTCATCCAAGTCTTGTTAACAATGTTAGTCGGACTGTCAACTCAACTGTCAAGGAAGTGTGCGGAATCTGCGAAACGCAGTTTGCCCTGCCAAGAATCACAAAATTAAGGAGGGTAGAGACAAGGAGCGCCATCTTACATGGGTGTTAAACTGAAAAAGTGGCAACTAAATGCAATAAATAGAGATGGCGCCAGTGTGAATAGAGATGAGTTTGAGAGTATGGAGAGCATGGAATGAATGTAGCAGTAGTTGACGGAGTGAAGTGCGCCGAGTTGAATTTTGGTTGAATTGTTTACTGTCACTAGCCTCACCAGCGCCACCAATTTATCGTCTTTCCACGGACACTTTTAATACTCAGAGATTGTCCTCCTTGTTTCTACCCTCCTTATACAAAATTATAAGCCGCTTTTGTTGCTCTATGTGATTATCTGAAATAGGTGGACTAAGGAGGGTAGAGACAAGGAGGACAATCTCTGAGTATTAAAAGTGTCCGTCGAAAGACGATAAATTGGTGGCGCTGGGGCCCTAGACAAAGTGCATTGGATTCGCATTCGATTAGATTCGCTAAATAAAAATCTATGGGATTGACATATGCCTTCGCTAAATCACGCGAATGCGAATCAAATGCACTTTGTCTAGGGCCCCTGGTGAAGCTAGTGTTCAACCAAAATTCAACTCGGCGCACTTCACTCCGTCAACTACTGCTACATTCATTCCATGCTCTCCATACTCTCAAACTCTCTCTGTTCACACTGGCGCCATCTCTATTTATCGCATTTAGTTGCCACTTTTTCAGTTTAACACCCATGTAAGATGGCGCTCCTTATATCTACGCTCCTTAAGGTGGACACATAGACACTATTATACTAGTATAATTGTCTATGGGTGGACATGACCATAAACTATGCAACTATCGCTCAGTGCTGCCAACATAAAATGTAGGGGCCATGTTGATATTTTTTCTCTTTCTTTCCTTTGTCGTATACCGACTCACATGTATTTGAGAACGAGAAAACGATCACGTTAAAATCAAGGAATATGGTGGTTGAAAGAGTGATTTAGTGCAGACTGTAGTGCTCTTTTGTTCTTTCCTGCAATATAATGGTGGATTTTAACAAATGTTAACGTGAACCCTTTGAAAATTACAAGCAGAGGACAAACCATTACGGAAATGTCTTCGATGCATTTTGTTGTTCATCCTTTGCCTGGAACGGAGGATCAATTAATAGATAGGTAACTATTTAACATTTTTGCACCATATGAGCTGACTTATGTATGCGACATTTCACATACAGAAATAGTTAGTAATTTGATAGACCGATAAAAATGCTTTTATGCCTTCTCATGATGGCCACGTTTTCTATGATTTTTCGTATCTTTCCTTGCTATTTCTTTTACAATGTGCTCTCTTTCATGTAGTTGTTATATTGCAATTGCGTGGTACCCGAGTTGAGATTACTAATGGCGTAATTCTCGATTTTGGGCTCTACATAAAATGCATCCTAGTATCAACAAAATTTTGGAGTTGATATATTCTGTCTCTTTGTGTATTATGGTGTTTCACTTCTGTGTAATTTTATTTACATACGAACTTTTTTGTATCAATAATCAAGTACATTAAGTTGCGAAAATATTTTCTAGAAAGTTCTAGATATACAATTTACAATACCTACCTAAGATAAAAATACATAATAAAATAACTCACTAGAGGAGTGGTAAGATTATTTCAATACGTTTGCTATTTTTTAATTTGTTGTGTAAATTAGCAAAATCTTTTTTAAAGGTTAATAAAAAAATAATAATACATAAACACACGTATTTATTGTGTTAAAATCTCAGGTAATTATAATAAATAATAAGAATTTTAAATGTTAAGCAGCATAAATTACCTCAAATAGATTTCATTCATTAGAACATTATGTTCTGAGTATGTTCAGTTAAAGCTTTTTCTTTCAGGTCCTAACTAAATTTGTAGCAGACAAAAATATTATTTTAACACATTGAATATCTACTTTGAAATCATTGTTTCAGGACGTACTAGGGTTATGTGGTTAATTATTTTCATTATGTATACTTACATTACACAATAAGTAATAATAATTATATCTGAATTACTTGTTTCAAAATTTAATCATTAAGGTTATGTTATTTATGTAACAACAATAAATTATGTAACAAATAAAATCATCTTGCAAGAGGCATATCAATCAAAATCAAAAATATTTATTTAACAGAAATGTGAAAACAGCATCCAATATATGGATGCTGTTTTCACATAAGTTACGGTTTTCACTGATGGTTTATATTCATAACTAGCTGGCGCCCGCGACTTCGTCCGCGTTAAAAAGGAAAAAGTAGCCTATCCTGTGTCCTGTACGTCTAAATGTTTATCTACCAAGTTTCATGAAAATCAGTTAATTCGTTGAGTTATGGAGGAACATACATACATACATACAGAAAAAAATACTAAAAATGGTCAATTTAGTTTCAGTATCATGTATAGAGCTTATAAACACGATATCTCCGAAAACAAATTAACTTACTCCATGACCAACCCTTACAGATTTATTATTATATTTATAATATTCATATGTAATAAAACTTAATTAAATTTTTATTTAAGCGAAAAAAAAAAAAACAATATTTTGCATCCAAATCACCAAAAAATAAATCTACATGGCTTCTTACGTAGGGTTAACCTTTAGGAGATACAAAAAAAACATTAATAGAGAATTAATCTAAAATTCTAAAGAAAACTCTGCAATGGCTTATCTCTATTTGTCACGGTTGACTCACAGTAACCTTTTTTTTTTTTTCATTAAATTGATGTTGCTGTCTGCATCTGTCTGTTTCTTCTCTAACTTCTTCAAAACCACCCAACATATTGGTGATACATAAACCACCCACTTAAACAAGGGTCCACGGCTGTATAACAGGGCTTACACAGCCGTGGACCATTGTATAAGCTCAAAATGGCGGACAATCAGCTGTTTCGAGTTTGACTAATTATAATTCACAGATTTTTTTATTTATAAAGAAATGTTAGTCTAGTGATTTTAAAAATAATGAATTATTTACATTATTTAGATGTTCTTGATGACATTGATAGTGAACCAATAAGAAAAAGGAAATGTTACAAAATTCGTTACAATCCTTTCACACTAGAAGAAACCGAGTTTCGATCGAAATATAGATTCATTGTAGTTAGTGAAAAGTGAAATAGTACAACATTGTCAATATGAAATCCTTTAGACAATCTTTAAGTAAGTAAAGCCTAAAAAAAATTTTTATTAAAATTGACTTGAGGGTTAGTTTTGTTTTACAAAATCTAAATCACATATTTTTTCCTATCTTTTCTGTAGCAGACCAGTTAGGGAGCGTTTTCTCTTTATAATTTGCTCCATTTTGTATTTTATAAAAGGAAATTGGTGTAAATACAGAAATTAAAGATTTTAAAATAGGTTATTACAATTATTTGTTTGTTCTGAAGATAAGAAGGATGAATGTGGTCTGTAGCTGGATGGCAACGTGCGTTCGGAAGTACAATTCAGGTAACCGACACGACTTATAAATTGGGAAAACTTTACAAATAAACAATTTCAAGTATTTGTTCACACCAAATTGTATAATAATTACTCAGTTTATATTTTCGTTCGTTCGACTTAGAAAATGAATATAAATAAATTTTATAACACATAAACATTATTTTAAGTACTAGTTGGTTCCCGGACTTCGTCCACGTTGAATAAGAAAAAGTAGCCTATCCTGTGACCTGTACGTCTAAATGTTTATCTACCAAGTTTCATGAAAATCACTTGATTCGTTTAATAGTTATGGAGGAACATACATACATACAGAAAAAAATTGTAAAAATCGTCAATTTAGTTTCAGTATCATGTATAGAGCCTATAAACACGATATCTCTGAAAATCCTTATAAACCACGTATATCTCCTTATATCCTTATAAACCTTATATAGTCGCTATGTATAACTATACAGGTGTTGAACGCTTGTGTAACTTTTTTTATTAGTAAGACATTACAGTTTTAATTATCTAAATATAATTATCAATCTATACTAATATTATAAAGAGAGAAGAAGGCTCTACTTTATATAAAGTTATGCAGACGAATATTTAATCGCCTATCTACTATAAAATACAAATTAATCTTTAAAATTTATAAATATATAAATAAAGAAAACAGGTTAGTGGTAGTGAGGTACACTGCGTTACGCTGTCATTAACTAGGTAGCAGTAACCAGTGTGTTATCCTTTATCCTATCAAGGTCTGCGGCATATTGCAACCACTATGACATTGTTTGTGCCATGGTAATCACATATCATCAAGTGGACTGTCAACCAGCTTGAGGACCATTACATAAAAAGTTACTTGTGAGGCTGAATTTAAATGAACATTTTCGTACTTTTGTGTTGTGTTCATTGTGTTTCCATTTTTTTAAATAATCTAAAATAACAATTACCCTCCAATTACACTCTAATATGTTTTTATTTGTATGATTGAAGATGTTCTTGATAACCAAAGATTTAAATCGATTTTTAGAACAGTATGTTTCATCCAAAATACCAAATATCCACTTCATTTTAGTGTGTGGTTGAATTTTATTAATTAAAGTTTTAACTTTTTTCAAAGTGAAATATAAAAATCAAATAGGTGGACAGTTACACACAAAAAAAAATTGCTAATGTTTAATGTTTTTTTTTTAATTTAACAATGTATGACAATGAATTTATGAACTAATAATTTAAGCATATAACATTGTTTTAGGTTGAAAGAAGTGGCGGAGCGATGGAATAGATATGGTACTGGATCCAGCTCGACTGCACTCAGCTCTTTGAGAGGTGTAAAGGCAGTTGCTGCTGGGCCAGCTCACATAGCATGTCTACTCGAAGATGGGACGATATGCCGCGCAGCCTTTTCCATAATACCGGACAGATTGGATCTGAGCAAAGCAGATGCAAGTAAGAGCGGTGGAAATGGAGGCGGAGGAGGTGGCGGTGGCGGCACCAGTGGTGGGAAGCAAGGCGGAAGTGGGGGGAGTTGTGGATCTCGACAGCAACCCCGTACAAGGGCTCGTATTATGAGAAACTCTATACGTGCAGCCCCAAGCTCTCAAGGTAATTTGAATTCTCATATTTAAAAGTAAACACTGAAATATCGAACATTTTTAACCACCTACGCCCGACGCAAAAATGTATTGTACATTTGATATGTATGTGTATCTTTTTTGTTTGAAAGATGGCGTGATTGAGATTGTTCTTAGCTATAATTTATGAAGTATTCTCTATGTATTGCCGACCTTCATAGCAAGAAAGATACAGTATACAGTAAAATCTTAGGCGACAGTAGCCACCTACCATCAAGTGATGCAAATTTAATTATATTCACCAGTAATGTTTCTGATACAGGTTCAACAAGTCGTGCAACAGGAGTTATTATCGGCGCAGGCACGGGACGAGTAGTATCGATGCCTGCACCTTTTGTACCCGAAGACCTGGTTACACAAGCGCAAGTTGTCTTGCAGGGAAAAAGTAGAAGTCTCATTATACGGGAATTACAGGTATTGTTTGCACCTAAAAAAAACATGCAATAACAATATATAAAATATTAAAGCTAAATATTAGGATTATAAAATGACCAGATGTAAATTTATAAGAAGAATTTTAGATAATCATGAAATGTGCTCTTTTGTTCCGATTTTATTTCCCTCTGATTTTCGCTTGTGTTTATAGACGACGGTGGCTACTTACCATCAAGTGGACCGTCACTTTTTTAATACAATTTGGGAACAGATTTGACACACGCCCACGACGTTTGGTCCCTGCTTATGTGTATAATTGTGTAAAATGCCCGAATTAGCGTACGAATTTGGACGTGAATTTGGCGGTGAACAACTTGTTGTCGCGCGACGACGAAGAAGGCGAGGAGCCGGAGGGTGGCGAGGGAGGCGACGGGTACGTGCCGGAGGATCTCATCTCGCTACTGGACGGCGGGTTCCACGCGGCCCAAAACGACCATTCAGTCATCATAGACGCGGATTCAATGTTCTCCGAGGACATCTTCGGGTACGCGGCTATCAGAAGGTATCTTTCACGCTAAGCTCCTCGGCCTCTATCTACACACCACCCGCTCGTTAGTAAATGTTCGCCTCCCCTTCCAACCCAATCTAGCACGCTTCACTAAGCTTACGCCGTTTCTGTTTAGTTCAGTTGTGATTGGGTATTTTTTTTCAATATACTGCTGAGCATTTAAAAGGACGAAGCTTTCAGTAAATGTAACCCGAGCTCCATCGGTGGAATTAGGCCTTTCCCAAGGCTCGCTGCCACGCACGGTCTTCTGTCCTTTGTATCCAGCCGCTTCTCGCGAAACCTAAGTGTCATTGGAATTTTCAAACGACTTCCAAAAAAGGAGAAGGTTCTCAATTCGACTGTTTTTTTTTTAATGTTTGTTACCTCAGAACTTTCGACTGGGTTAAACGATTTTGATTATTTGAAATAAAAAATTATTTGAAAGCTGGTGCTTCCTGTGTGGTCCCATTTCAATTTGGTCCAGTTCTGACAATGGCATCCATGCGAAAAGATCATGAGACGGTTTGAAGTCAGTTTATTTTTTGTTAAAAAGAGTTATGATTATGTATTAAGCATAAATACAAAATTTCAATTCCTTAAAATATTATGTTAAAGAATTTTTTTTTTTTTTATATCACCCGTCCTTTTGTATTGCTCATCAGTATAAAGTTTCCGTAATATACTTCATGTTTAGTTGTTTCATTTTTTGAAATATTTAGTTTAGTGAATTGAATGTTAATCACTCCATTGGTTCGTTTCCCTTGCATATTTGACAAGGCGTAAATGAATTATTATTTGTATACATATAGAAACTGGACCTGAAGGGAGTGGTAAACAGTTCAATTTCTTGACCGAAAATAAAAAAATGGATAGATGAATGCAATGTTTTGCAATATAGTCGGAGCGGTGGTGGAAGCGGTAGCGGTAGCGGTCGTGCGGGTGCTAATCGCGAGAGTGGCAGTTCTACCCAAGAGAGGTCTTCGGAGTTCAGCAGATGGCGCGACCGCCAGTATTTTGGTCCTCGCCGATGGCTAGAGTCTGCACTGCGCGACACATCTTGGGACAAAGATGGGGGTAATTTGAATTTCTAATTAAATCCAATCTTGTCTCGGAGTATGTACCTAGTTCCTAGTTAGGACTTTGTTATAGAGAAAATATTATTTGGTTGAAACATTAAAAATTTTAACATTGAAAAAGTTTAAAAAAATTTCATTATCGAAAAAATATATACATTTTTAAAATATTTTCATTGAAAATTATCTCCACTGGCCTCAATATATGTACACCAATTACATAAAAATATAGTCAGGTGCACTTTATATTACTCCACACCAGTTTATTGGGGATTTTGTTAAAAATATGCAATGTCATTTAATATTTTGTCATCATTTTTCTTGTCTACACTTAAATGAAAGTTAATTTTTAGACTTGGCGTTCGAAAAATGTGGAGACCCTCTGGCTTTCTTGCTTGCGTCAAAGGAGGGACGTTGATATTTTCATTTTAGGCAAGGGACGGCTTTGCTGGTCTTTGCTGTAGTACATTGCTGGTCTAAATTGTAAATATTTTTGTGAGCTTTGTGTGAATTATATCAACAAATTAATTATTGCAAACTATTATCACCAGCTGAAAGTAAGAAGAAGGATACATCGATAGCAGCTTCACCACTATGGGTATCCGAGGAGCTTGAATATTGGGACAGCAATATTCGCTTTACACATATCGCGGCTACTCATAGTGAACTCATAGCAATTTCAAATCAAGGACTTCTACACCAGTGGCGTTGGGCAGACACTCATCCTTATCAGCGAACTGATGTAAGTTATCGCTCCTAAATTAATTGCAATGGATTTTTGTCATAATTTACGCAAAGGCGTCAAAACTGCTTGATATGAAATCACTCTTAATTTTTTTTTGCGATATCAAACACATTTGTAGTTCATGCTTCGAACATCATTGTAGATTCTAAGAATTATTATTAGCGTTTGTCTTTTTTTTTTGGTGTATGGTAGTGAAATATTTTAAATTATTATAATTTTTTAAAATTATATTAAAACATAATATTCTCGCTACTATTACAAATCTGTTACGTTTAATACCCATTTTAATACATATAATATAAATTGCATATTGTTTGGAACAGGCATCTGGCGGTAGCGCGTATCACCCTCGAGCCAGCTGGTTAGGCCTGATGGCCGGCGAGCGTGTCGTCAACTTGAGTGCGGCCGGAATACGGATATCAGTATTGACGGACACTGGAAGAATCGCTACCTTCCTAGATGAGTCGATTGGTAAATATTTGTCTCAATATTAATTGCGAATATTTAATAGTCTGCTGAAACAAAGATGCCCAATGGGACATAAACATCTTTCGCTGTAGTGATGAAGGAAAAATTCGCGACGACCTACTAATACTAGAAGAATATAATATTTTAAACTTATCCTATTTTAAATCTGTGTAATGGATCTGTTTTTGAAACTTTTGTTTGACCTTCTTCACTATTATATTCTATTAAACCTTGTGAACTCCAATAAAGTTTTAACGAAACCCATGGAATTTTTTAAAAAAACATAGACGTTTCTGATATTTCAGCTCACGCTCCAGGCGCGTCTCGCTTGGAACATCCTCTGCAGACATTCTCGGAATTTGGAACTGACAGAGCAATATCTCTTCACGTTTGCTCACTATTTACCGTCGCGCGGCTGGATTCAGGAGTTCTATATTGGTGGTAAGATTTCTTACCGTTTCCTAATGTTTCATAAATACTTTCAAAAATTTAATCAATTTTTGCTCACAGAATTAAAATTTCCAACTAAATACTCAAGTAACAAATACACTTACATCAATACATCAAGGACATCCATACCGGATAATAAAAAAAATTCAACCAACAACTGACAAAAATATAAAAAATATGTAAGCCATGAAGGTTGAATAAATGTTTATTTTCAATCTTCATCACAACGCATAAGAAAGGGGAGCGTTGATGAAGTCGCGAGCAAAAGTTTGAAAAAATCTGTAATTTTTGAATTTATATTTAAATTAAATTTATAAACATTTTATATTTAAATGTATAAGAGATGCTAGAATTCATTTATATACTAACCTTTTGCTCTGTTCCCTTAATTTTTTTGCATGGTCAACTAAGTATGCGTTTTCCTCTAGGTTGGAGTGGTGTTTAGCAACATTCCAAAAAATATTCCTAAAATAGTTTCCCAAGTGTGTAGCCGAGAGAGTTGTTCAAGCGTCTGTTGTGAAATTTCTGTAATCAAATTATTTTCTGTTATTTTATTCCTTATGAAATGACCAAGGAGACTGACAAGTCATGGTTCACATAATGAGAATAAATAGATCACATACTGTTATTGTAACTAGACTTGATAGAAATTAAAATATAAAAGCTCACTTACTTCCCCGCTGTGACTTTAAATCGGGTGCATAAATTTATATTCTTGGTCTCATTTGCTTCAACGTATTTTGTGTTGATGTAGGGGCGTACTTCCACTGGGACAGCGCACTCGCCTGTGGGAGAAACATCGAGCCCGTTCACGCAAACAACAGCGCGGACATTCGGCCAACGCGCCTCAAGACCTGCAGGCCGGACATAACGTCACCATGAAGAACGCACCCATGTACCAACCCGGTGCCATCGGTATGTAAAAACACATTTTTTTTTAATGTTAAGGTCGACGGACAGGCCGACGGTCCACTTGATTGTAGGTGGCTACCGTCGTCTACAACACAAGCAATGCCATAGGTGCCGACCATAGAAGAATTAAGGAAGGGAAAGGGTAATGGATTCTGGCATCCCTTACTCAGTCTAACCGAAACACAACAGCACATATGCTGTTATTTCACGGTGGTATTCAGTAATGGGGACTGAAGACCACCATGAAATTTGATTTTTTAACCTGGCTAGAGATGTGGTGACAAAATGTTACATTGAGTGTGTGGTGGGCTGTGACATAACTCGCATACGAAATTGCCCGTAAAAAATATTAATAAATAACGTTCTAATATAACAATTTATTGTATTATAAGGTAAAAGAAGCGAGAATACTGTAAAATAATAATAAAAGAAAACCAACCGTTGAAGTAACCACGTGGGGTATGTCTAATCTCACCACAATCTCGAGGTTCAAAACCAAATGGTACTAGTACAACTTTTACCCGTAAATTATTAATTTTTAAATTGTAATAGGATTCAACTTATCAACGGGAGTGCCAAAAGTGGGTATACTTCTGAATGCCGCTTGGAATCTATCAGACTTGTGTCGATTCAAACTGCTTCCACCGCCTCAGCCGGACCGCTCAGTTTCCGACAAGGACAAGAGAGATCTGCAGAATCAATCTCCATTGACTGTGTCCTCGGTGAAGGCATCTTCGTCAACCAGTGGAAGTAAGGACAATAATAAGGACAGCAATAAAGATATGGCCGACAGACTCGATATGCCCCCACCACCAAGTCCTGCATCGTCAACGTGCAGTGATACGAGCACATCGCACAGTAAGTGTTTTTTTTTTTTCGTTTTTCTTCATAGTCTAAGGCTTAGATGGACGATAATTCTATATGTTTAATTTTAAAACAATGTTGACTAACTAGCCTAGTGGAATTTTGGTAATAAATTATTTAACATGTATGTTACTTTTGTAGAGCGGGCCAAACGCGTAACGTTTCGCGGAGAGGAAGGTTCATCCAACGACGGCACTAAACGCGATGAAGAGGAATGGCCACTAAAAGAGGTGGTGTTTCTGGAAGACGTAAAAAGCGTACCTTTGGGACGAGTGTTGAAAGTGGATGGCGCTTACGCCGCTGTACGGTTTCCAACTGCCGGAAAAGACGCAAAGGAAGTGGTGCCAACCAACCCTGAAGACTACCTAACTGTGCTTCAAGATTGTAGATTGATGCGAAAAGATGATTTAGTGGTTGTGAAATGGGGGACAGGCGGTGCCGCTGGGCCTCGCGGTCCCGACTGTCTGCAGCGCACTCCAAGAAAAGTCGCTCTGCCGCCTGATGTTCAAGTTATTAGTATTGCGGTAAGATTTGTTATACTGTTTAATTTGCTAAATGTTTGAAAGACCTTAATTTATTATTTTACTGATAATGTAGATTGAAGCAAAAAGAAAGAAATGCCACGTTTTTACATTACGTAATCGATAAATGGGCTATACTGCGTTTTTTAATTCGAAGGAGTAATTTGACAGGACCTAATGTTAAATTTTAAAATAATGTTACCAGCGTTTTTTACGTAGTGTTCTAATATCGGTTCTACTTAAATATTTATAATATTTTACTTTAAAAATATTTTTGATATTGTTTTATTGATTTAAACAATTAAATATTAATTAATATTAATTCTAAACTAATCTATACTAATATTATAAACAGGAAATATTTGTTTGTTTGTTTGTTTGAATTGAATAGGCTCCGAAACTATAGGACCGATTTGAAAAATTCTATAACCTATAGAAAGCTACATTATCAGGTAGTAAACATAGGCTACATTTTATAAAGTTACGCGGACGAAGTCGTCTGCAACAGCTAGTTTTCTATAAAGCATTGATTACGGTTTTATAAAACTCTAAGTTTTTTTTATAATTTCGATTAGGTGACATCGCTATTTTTGTATTGGTCAAAAACCTGAAAATTAAAACCGAGGAAATGTCAAATTACTCCTTCAAATTAAAAAAGGCAGTATACATAAAATAAATGACTAAACTAATACCCACAACTACAATTCCAATACTTGTAAATAATAGTATGTATTTAATTTTTTACACAAAAACTGTTTCCGTATTTTAACATATCACGTGTATCCATTATCTTTTAAGCGACTGAATGATACTGAGTTTATCAAGCGTGGAAAGTGAGTCACAAATCTTTTTTTTGCTTCCATCTGTAACTAATATTGTAAATGTTTAGTTTTTTTTTAATTCAAAAAACACAGTGTTGAGTGATGGCTATATTTTACCAATAAATGGTAATGGATGATAATTGTTACTATTTTCCTTTTAGGTGGATGGTCGCGGCGTTCATGCTGTGATCCGGCGTCCGGGTGGCGTACTCGCGTACGCTGTATACGCAGTTGGCTCAACACGCGCTCTTACCGACAGCGCCTTCCCCACCGACCACGCCGCTCTTCTCGGACACTCCAACGGCCAAGCTATACAACTGGCCACAGCCGCAGAGGTTAGTTTTTAATCCCCAACTTTTGCCCATGTTAGCCCAGGGTTCAGAATGTCCAGTGAGATTGTGAGGAATAGATTTAGCGCAGTCCCTTTTTAATATCTGCTATTAAGTGTTGTATGTAATGTGTTTTACAGGGAAATGAGCCCGTGGTGACGATGCTGGACGGGAACGGCGCGCTGTACCCTATCGGCCGCGACTGCGTGGGCATGGTGCGCGAGCCACCGCCGCTCAATCTTCCGCCAGCTCGCGCACTCGCCGCCCATGCGCTTCCGCTGCATCCACACGGCGCGCATCACGCGCACCACGCCACCCTCAAGTCACAGGTACCTACCAAGAATTATTATTTGAAGAAGCATTATTGCTTGTAACTCTTTAAAGAACAGACAAAAAATGTGTAGTATGTATGTACCGCTATCGTCTGTAAGCGACGTGTGCATTGAATTGTTGATCATTCGCACATCATAGCAGTTTGATGTGTATGACCGATACCATAGAGTGGTCATAGATATTAGATATCAATACTAATAATAAATCTTTAAGTGTAGGTATTTTATGTATGTATGTTCCACCATAACTTACGAATTAACTATTTTCATGAAACTTGGTAGATGAACATTTAGACGTACAGGACACAGGATAGGCTACTTTTTTCTTTTTCAACGCGGACGAAGTCGCGGGCGCCAGCTAGTATTTATATAATATTATGGTCTTATTCCTTGTGGTCCCTCTCGTAGCCACTCGAAGGTACCACGGTCACAAAAATACCTGCTATGACCAATACCATAGAGTTTTGGTCATATATTTATTACGAAATGGTTTCGCATTATAAGTTTCTTAATCATGGCGATTTTATTGTCACTTGCGATAGTTGCGGTGTGTTAACCGCGAAAATATGGTACGCAATTCATTCTATGTATAGACAGTGTACACCACATTTGATGTATTTCGAAAACTCCAAAGAGTTTGTGAATCTTGAGATGAGTTGGGCGAGCTGCACCAAGTCTAATCATAACTGACATTTGTTACTTAAATAAAACGTATAATGACAATCTACTAAAGATTATATCTATTTTTTACAATAGGTGGCCCTTATAATAATGGTCCCTGAACCACAAATTATGATGCCGCGGGTATTGAGATGCGATCTAGATGGAGTGAGACAACTGCTGCATCAGCTGGAATCGGACACGAACAGTAAGCAATGAATTGAATTAAATTTTTAAGTTTGTTACGGACCCTCGTTTGTTTGTATGTATTTAACATTATACTTATTATGTTTTCCAGAGCAACAAATACTTTCAATACTGCAGGAGCGTTGCGATGGCAACAGGAATATATTACATGCCTGTGTGCACATGTGTGCACCCACTTCGAATAAAGAACCCGACTTAGGTATGATTACAAAACAAATTAAGATTAGTCATTAAAACTTTAATGTTTAAGAAATATTTTCAGCTCTATTTCAACAATTGCAAGGTTAATTATTGTTTGTAAAATAATGTTTGCTTTTAATACTAAACCTATTGTCCTGTTAGTATTGATTGACAGAAAGAGAGGTTTTTATTTATAATTAGGCTATTTTTATTTTCTCTTTTAGTAGAGAATTCGTCATCAATGCCAAATTTGAATAGTGGCACTGGCGCCAGTAGTGCCAATGTTGAGGAAGCGGTTCCTGCTCTATCGTGGCCACCTGAAACTTTCGAAGCTTCTGGTGACGAGGACAGTTTGATGGGACTTACTAATAACGGGTAAGTTTTAAAATTGTATTTAATTTTTAACTTTTCTATGTTGATTGTTAGACATGTAAAACTGAATTATTCCTTTTTTTCTAATGTCTATTTGTATTTCCTGTTGAGCAATTGTTATCTCCAACGATCACCTGGAAATCCGTACAAGGTCCTAAACATCACCATTTCTACTCTACCACAATATTGTGGTTTCGTCTGGTTAAATCAGTTTAATTTATGTGTTTATTTCATTCTTGACAATCATCAATTTAAATTAAAATAATTATGCACCTCGACGAAATAAATCTTTGGACTCAAGCTCATTTCTCGATGAAATGGCGCTTAGAATTTAGTTCCTATATATTTAAAACTCAATTCTTCCCTGATCGAAATACACCTGTTACTGTTTTTTATTGTTCTTTCTTCAAAAACATTTGTCTCCCTGAATCGTTCAAAGATTTTGGAAGTCATTCTGAAGATTTAATGTTGTTCCTCAATTGCTCTAGTAATCTAATTTGGTATCACCAAACATAATAAAATTGCTTCCAGTAGCAAGTATAAGTATTCTTGATATTTTTTTTGTCTTCTGTTTATCGTTTCTATTAATAGATGTAATAAATGAATATGTAACGTTTCTTTTCAATTTTTCAATGTTTTTAATGTATTGATGTAACTTACAGTAAAATGTCTGGCGGTAATGGTGCCGGAGGCAGTGCTGTGAGTGCTGACCCTGCGGAACGACGAGGCAACGCGTTGACAGCTCTACGGGCGCTGTGCGAAAGCCCAGCTTTGCAGCCCTACTTGATGCAATTATTGACTGCTAAGTATGTTTATAAAGATGTTAATGTAATGTAATTGTCTTCTGTTAATGTAGATGTTTCTGTTAGTTAATTAAATTTGTAGTAGTGGATTTTCACCTACATAAAATTTCGTTAGGTTTCTGGCTTTCGGTCTCAACCCAATATGTTAAATGCCGGAACAATATGATTGTGCGTTTATTATTGTTACTAATGAGTTTTCTGAAGATTAGCCTAGACCCCTTAACCTTTGATGGTCGGCAGCGCACTTGCAGCGTCTATTGCTTTCCTTTTGTTATAGGCGACGGTATAGCCACTTACCATCAAGTGAACCGTCAGCTTGTCTTTTGATTTTCGTGGTTATTTGAGCCGGATAATAACAAGTAATTTTTTTTTTGTCGCAACAGAGACGGCCTAGGGCAGACGCCACTAATGGCCGCTGTGGCGGAGCGCGCGTATCGAGCGGCGCTCGTGCTACTGGACGCGATACGCGCGACGCCCGACGCGGACGACGCTCAGCGCTCGGCCGCCATCTTCCCGGTGAACGCGCACCCCGATCACTCGCCGCTGCTCGTCTTGTGCTGCAACGACACCTGCAGCTTCACTTGGACAGGGCAAGAGCATATTAATCAGGTCACTACCAGATAACCATACTCCTATTTTAGCGGCAGACACCTCGCCACGCCACAAATAAAAACTGTACATCTGTCGGATTCATTTAATGTGTTGTGTCGTACATAATTTGTTGCAACAATTATTTAGTACAAATTGAACAAGATATGTATATTTTTTACAATTTCACTGATAGGGAAAGTGCATATCGTCATTGTCAAATCAAAATCTGCTATGTGCATGTAAGATTCCAACATTTTGATCTTATAATTGTTCAATGTTTTATATCTATTCTATAAAAATTGCTAAGTGCTTGTGAGCATTATTGTCTACAACCTCTTAATAAAATATGCTATGTGCACAGCAAGAATCTGTTATGTGCAAAATTTACCGTATTATCAAAATAATAAACTACTAAATATTTAGAATTATTTAAAAGACAAATTAGTTTAACAACCCTAAGTTTCAAATAAAATATATATCATTAACAGTCGCCTTATGTTATTGTGTATATTTATTATCGTGTACCATAAAATATTTGCGTGTCAGTTGCTGGCTTGAAGTCTCGAATTAATCTCAAAACGTTTTTCCTTTTGTAGGACATTTTCGAATGCAAAACATGTGGACTTACTGGATCTCTGTGTTGCTGCACAGAATGTGCTAAGGTATTTTAATAAATATTTCTTTAATTAATGTTAATTAAAATAAAAAAGTATGTGTAAATAATGTGTAATTAATGAATTTTAGGTATGCCATAAAGGGCACGATTGTAAACTAAAGCGGACATCGCCGACGGCGTATTGTGACTGTTGGGAGAAGTGTCGGTGCAAGGCACTCGTCGGCGGTAACTGGTCTGCTCGATGTGATCTATTAACCAAACTTGCCAGGGACACGCAATTAGCTACACATTGTAACTCTAGGTAATTTATTCTGTGCCTACATATTACTAACAAGACTGACACGCCCCGGCTTTGCCCGGGTGCAATTGATAGTTTACATAATAATATATACCCTATTAGTGGCCCACTCCTGGCTTCGCACGGGTGAACTCACATAATATAGTGATGACAAATAATTGCTGGATTGAGTAAGTATCCAACAGAAGGCGCTATGTTAATAACATATAATTGCAAAAAAAAAATTGAGATATAAACTATCTTTTAAGTTGGATCAAATTACACATAGTTACGAACTTTTATAAAAATCGGTTCAGTAGTTTTTATACACGTCACACGGTCACACGTAATTTTTATATATATAAATAAAAGATATGCACCTGGAATAAGGTTTTTTTAGTAGTGAAAGTTGGCTTGTGATGAGTCGTGATATCTGATTTAATGTATTAATACAAGTTAAATTTTAATTTGAATAACTTTTTAAAGTAGATTTGGTACGCTGTTCTTAAAGTCCAACGCAAAAACGGGTGTTAAAAGTTTGACGTGTGTATCTGCATATGTGTGTGTCTGTGGAATCCGTAGCACCCACATGGATTGACCGATTTTTGATCCGTTTTTTGTTTGAAAGCTGACTTCTTTGGTTGAAGTGAAACTGTTACTTTGGTTCGGAGGTGTTTCCAATCCATGATATGGTAACCTTGACTTGATCAAGTTGTCTGCGGAACACCCGACTCCTTAGAAACTTAGAGCAGATATAGCGTGTTTGAGATCAATAGAAAGTTGGGAGTTACTTTAAATATATTTAAATATATTTGTGTTTTGTGCAGAGGCGAGTCGATACTGCTATTCCTCGTACAAACAGTGGGTCGTCAAGCAATAGAGCAGCGTCAGTTCCGCGCGGGCGGTAGTCGCGGACGGGGGCCTCGCAAGCAGCCCGGCTCCGATGCGGAGGTCGACGCGCCAGACCACGATCTCGAGCCGCCGCGGTTCGCGAGACGAGCACTGCTTCACTTGCTCAGTAAAAATTAAATATATTATAATCATCTTTTATTGTGCCAATAAGACCACTATATACATAACAAGACATTATAACTAACTGGTGCACGCGACTTACGTGTTACGTAGTGGCAGGGCCACACTGCGTTTTGCAGTCATTTGGGCAGCCCGTCTAGCGGGAGACACCACCCCCTTACAGAAAGTAGACCACCGTGAAATCGAAACGTTACGTTTACGTCAAAAGTAAACAGTATGTGTGCTGTCGTATCAGTGAGTGAGTAAAGGATGCCA
The DNA here is from genome assembly GCA_945859745.1 of Synanthedon formicaeformis. Classification (NCBI taxonomy): domain Eukaryota; kingdom Metazoa; phylum Arthropoda; class Insecta; order Lepidoptera; family Sesiidae; genus Synanthedon; species Synanthedon formicaeformis. The sequence goes on from OX243958.1 coordinate 6,492,204, forward strand.
GAATCCATTTTATCCCTACCCAATTCCTTATCCTTAATTCTACTGTAGTCGGCAGCGCACTTGCAGCACCTGTGGCGTTGCTTGTGTTATAGGCGACGGTAGCCACCTACCACCTACAAAGTTATATCGTTAGTATATATGTGTAATGTTAAACTTAGTCTATTGAGGAAAACGGCACTATTATAGTATAGTGTTTTTACTGTTTTTTTTTTGTTATCAGATGATTGGCCAGCTGTAGAAGCAGCAGTCATGTGCGGTTCAACAGTCAATGAATCTGAATCAAGACCAACCAGTCCCGCGCACAGCCAGCAGTCTGGAACTACACTGCTTGACAAGTTTACGCACTCGCTTATTGTCAAATGTACTAATGATGTAAGTAATAAATGAAGCTAGTTTCTCAGGGTTGTTATAAATTTAAAGGGTAAATGTTGTTATATATCTTGAAAAAAAGTTAAAGTAATAAATATATAATAGTTCCTTAAGTAAATGCAATGAAATTAAAAACCGTCAGCCGGTCTGTTGAACTTAACATAGAAAAATAATGATTATATGTTTTCCATCTAGATGTTAGATACATTATTGAATACCTTGATCCGAGAGCAACAAAACGATACAATACCTGGCCGAGCGGAGCGCGCTAGAGAAGTTGCACGACGATTTGTTCGATCTGTGGCCAGAATTTTCATTATATTCAGCGTAGAAATAGCTCCTGGAGCAGCTAAAAAGAAAGGGTATGTAAACATTAAATTTATGAATATTTAGAATGTGGTGGTTGTAGATTATGAAATAGGAATATTAATTAACTAGTTTCCAGTTTCATGTTATCGTCTGATAGAACCATAGAACTTGTCTCCCTATTGCTTGTGTGTTATATATAGGAGATGCAGCCAAGTCTTACCCAAGAAGGAACATTTTTTTTTTTAATTACAAAGAAGTGTCATTGTCAAAAATTTTCGCTATCTTAAGAGCGTTACACAGTTAGAATCACTTTGCAGTGAAAATTTATGATTCGCGGTGGCTCATAATGCCCTTATGTGTTTAGTTTGCAGATAAGATATTAACGACATATTATTTGTAGTTTTCTAAACTAGATAAAGGCTCAAAAATATTTTAAAATATTAGGATAATTTTCTCATTAGTTTTTAAGTAGCCCTTTTTTAAAACTAGCGGTCGACGGTCTACGCAGAATACTGAGATATTAGTAAAATTATATGTGAAAAAATTATAAAAATATTGATTTTCCAAAAATTCATATAATTTATTATATAATAGTTGTAAAAAAATATACGATTTCTGTAAATTTTCATTCAAGAAAAGTATAAACAAAAGTGTCACTTTCAGTAATTTTTCGTGATATTTAGCGTCTTATTATAGTATCAAATTTGAGATGTTTCTGTTTTTTTTTTCGACCTAGTATGTGAAGTCATTTATGTTCATAAAACATTGTTTCATATTTTTTTTAATATTTTGTATATTTATCTGCGTAGGCCGTCGACCGCTAGTTTGAAAAAAGGCTGTTTAAAAACTGTTCTAAGAAGAATTCATTTTAAAATATTTTTTAGCCATGTACTAGATTAAAAAACTACAAATAATATAACGTTAACATCTTATCTGCAAACTAAACATCTGAAACTACTAAAAATCATAAATTTTCACTCCAACGTGATTCTGATTCTGTAACGCTCTTAAAATAGGTAAATTTACTTTATATTAAGTATCCTATCTGCCGTTCATTAAGAAAAAACCATTACAGACCGCCTTCAATATCGTCATCCTTGGTCCGGTGCCGTCGCGTCTTCGCAGCTCTGGTTGCCCTCGCTGTTGAAGAATTGGTCGAGGCGGCCGACGCGTTGCTAGCTCCGGTGAGATTGGGCGTTGTCCGCCCGACGGCGCCCTTCCCACTCGCAACCACATATGGAGACCTTGTCAACGGCAGCGAAGATTTGTTCGGAGTCGAACCCTTGTCTACGGGTCATTCGCGATTGCCCCACGCACGCAGGTTCGGCCTCTATATTACACTTGGACTAATTGAGTTTTACTATGCCTATTCTATTACTAATTACTATTAAGTACACAATCGCTTATGAGAATGCATCTCAAACACACTCTTGGTGAATAAATTATTGTTATCTTGATTCCAATTCATTGATACTTTACTAGTTTTTGTGTAGATTTTTTTATTTAACCAAAGTTTGTTTTTTACCTTTCACACGTTACAACCTAATAATAAAAAAACTTAAGAAAATCAATTTTTATGTATCCAATAAAAAAGATGAGGACATTTCTTGATTGTTCATTGTCACTAGAGAGCCGCATCAGTTCGATTTTGTGTGAGGTTGAACGCACTCGGCATAGATGCAAGAACAAATGTCAATTTATATTGAAAGTAAAAAATGTACACTTGGTTGCAGAGAATCGAGTGCAGCAGGTAGTCGTAACGCGGCCAACGGCGGTACATCGATGGGCAGCTCTACTCTGGTGCCGGACCGATCGTCGACTCCCGTAGCCACAGAGTATGCGGATGACGTCGCCGGCGAAGCTCTTGGCGGCGATGACGATGCCTCGGAGACAGACGAACCGAACGCGCCGCCGCCTGCACCGGCTGCCGACAACCAACACCACGATGATCCTATGGGAGATCGGTAAAGCCTTAGCTTAGATATAGACAAGACTCTTTTTTTTTAATTATTTTTAAACTTCAAGTTTCTTTCCTTTTTATCATTATTAAGAAAAAACTTCTTAATAATGATAAAAAGTAATCCTATATACTTTAAGGATTACCTTAAAGTAATCCTATAATAGATATTTGCGTCATTCCTTGCATGCCACCTAGCAAATATAGTTTATTTTTTAACAAACGAATACCGAAAATATTCACTGCATTGCTATAGAACCATGTAATCCACATCAGCACATCAGATTAAGAATCAGCACGCTCAGGAATTCAGACTGAAGAAAATCTGACGCGCTCGAGTATTACAAAATGGATTGCGCCAAAAATCTTTTTTGCACTTTCAAAAAGCTGCCATGAGCTTGTTTTACATCCGAATTGTCTGTATTTTAAATGGGAGCTTAATTTGGGTTCACTTAACATCACTTACGCGCTCGAGTTGTATTTAAATTTTTACCCCAAACTCCAAACCATCAGATTAATACATATCCGTTATCGGAGACACGTGGGGAATTTACATTGGCAATATCTGGGGCCCTAGACAAAGTGCATTCGATTCGCATTCGATTCGATTCGCTAAATAAAAATTTATGGGATTGACATATGCCTTCGCTAATTCACGTGATACTTCCCATACATTTATTCTATCGAACTTCGTTATCGTTTTTAAAATGGCACTTTGTCTAGGGCCCCTGACGCGCTTGAGTAAATTTCAAAATCCCCTCTTTGGCTACAATAACTTATCAAAATAATATTGCAGCATAATGTCGCTTGCTAACAGGGGTCAAGAACAACTCGTAGTCGTGGAGAACGGTGGTGAGCGAGCTGAAGGGGGCGAGAGTGAGAGCGAGCTCGATCTTCTAGCTGAGGCGGAGACGGAGAGCGACTCTGACGATCAGGATAACGCTGAGTCTGCGCAGCGCAGCGTGGAGACTGGAGCCACTCAGGGCTCGGACGCCGGTAAATTGTTATACAATTGTAACATAACCACCGACTTATTCTTGTTCTAATCGTTCATTTAACTTTTGACAGATCGAGTACTAATCAAATAGTAATACCCTGATGCGTTACCGATTCGATTTCTTTTAACAATCGATTTTATTCATGAAAAAGTTTTAATCGATTTAACACATTCATATTTTATTTTTGCTCAACATTTTGCATTGTTTTATAAACATTCACAGGTGTTTAAGTTACTTTATCTTATATATTAAAATAAACCACTTATGTTAAGTTAATTTATTGGTATTTGACAATTTATCTATCCAAGAATTGGTAATTAATGTTACTGAGAACTCGAGTGATGATGTTTCCAGTTCATACGGAGAAGAAACAGACAATTCTTTATAATAAAAAATTATAATTATATAATTACCTATTTTAGTTGTTTTATTTTAAAAAGGTTTTTATAGTCTGTGGTCATTCATTACGAATCGCACATCACTAAGTGGGCGGTGCCCGTCCATGAAGTACGGTATTCTCTGTTAGTACATTGTACCGAAAATTATTGTAAAACTTCACTTGCGTGATCTGTCAAAAGTTAAATAAACGATTGGAACAAGTATAGTGTAGCAGACGCAACACGAGCAAATTACATCTTTCCAACTGTTAATTAGGATTTTCCTATTACACATTTTTTACTGTCAAAAATAGTAGTTAAAATGTCAAAAGTAGGGTTAAATTAAAGACGGTTTCGCAGTCGTAAATGAAAATGTACACGAGACTTGTGTAACATGATGAGATAAAGAGATGCAACCTACTAACATACAACCTACATACAAATAAAATAGCCATGGTTATTAATCATCAAATTGCTCTTCTGTATCACCATGATTCTTTTATCTATTGGGGCCTTGGTTTTCTTTGCCATCATTTAACTTTAAATTATAGGAAAATACATGTGCCATTTTAGTACACTTGTGAATACATGTTATTCTGCAGTGGGCATTATATTTATGTTGGATGTACTTCGCGTTTCCTGGAATGAACAAGTTTTATTGTTACGTCTGCTAGGTAAAGTCTGCGGTTAAAAATTGAGCGGTTTTAGTCGTAATGAAATGAAGCGTTAGGTTGGCCGCAAGGCCACGTGTTATAAATGTAAATTGGCTGTTCCACCACGACAGCCATAGCGTCGCTGCTGCTGTATCCAGAGGACGAGAGCGGTGACTCGACGCAGCCGGAAGACGAAGACTCGGAGGCGGGTGAGACGGACGAGCAGGACGCGGAAAACGAACAGCCGCTGCACGACGGCGAGACGCTCGAGAGGCGCACCGCACCGCCCTCGCGACCAAACCTCGCGCCGCACTCCATGCAGTGGGCTATACGGTCAGTCTACTTATTCATACGCACTCGACTCTTTAAAATTAATTTTTTTGGGTCGATGAACACAACTTTCACGCAAAAACGGCTTAACGGATTTGGCTGAAATATGGCACACATAGTTTAGTGCTTGGATTAACATATTGGATATTTTTTATCCTGAAAAAAAAAATGCTAAGTTCCTGTGTGATTTTCAAAAAACGTACTACAGCGTGTACGAAGTCGCGGGCACAGCTGGTACTAAATAAGGCAGTTATTTCTTTGTTCAAATTTTGGGAACAAAGAAATAAGAAATTTTATACCTCACTAGCTGTAGTGCCCGCGACTTCGTCCGCGTTGAAAGGAAAAATATGTGGGTGGTAACGCCGGACATCGTTATCGCTGTGACGACGGTGGCGCCTAATCCGTACTAATCCCACAATATCTTTTATATTATTTGTGGTGTCTGGGTGGCACTGGCTCTGTAGTTTCACTGTATATCCGGCAAGACACGCGTCCACTCTCCAAGGTACATTATTATACTTCCAGTCTCTCCCGGCTCCGGCCCACGCAACGCTCCAGTGTGACCACCATTCAGTGTGTCCAACATTCGGTGTTGCCCCCATCGGTGTTGTCACCGTCGGTGTGGCCATCATATACAATGAACGCGAGATAGTGTATATAACTATTATTTAGTTTATCTATGCACATACACTACATCCCTTCCTTATCAAAAGTTTTATTAATCATTTAATATAATTTTGCATCTCCTTGTCAACAATCGTTAAAACTCGATGATTTCATTTCTTGTCAGTATTTTTCCTGGATTACGCAGACCTTGTTAAATTTTTGATTTGTCACATTACACTCCCGTCAAATCCCTTGATTCGTCAATTTAGAGATTGATCAAAACCTTCCTTCCTCCTTCTCCTTCTTCTTCTTTCTTATTCTGCTTCTTTTTCTTCTTCTTTTTTTCCTAACCAACAGTACCTTTGTACCAGGTATTTCCATTTTAATGGAGGTTACCTTTTCAACCAACGCACCGTTGTACCAAGTGGGTAATTCCATGGTAACTCATGTTACATTTTTACTTCCCTATTGAAACTAACAAAGCTAGCATACCATATTTATAATTATATCCACTACCCCCTAAATGGAAATTTCATTGTTATAAAGCATAAAATGTGGGTCTCGTTTTATTTAGAATTTTCTAGGTTTAATTTTTTTTTTTTTTAGTTTCAATAAAGTTTTTGGTAACTTACGTTACCTTTGGCGACCTTAGCTTTTAGGCTAATATGTATCCATTAAAAATTCAGTTCCGTTTAAATTAATTAAGAATATTAAAAATCAAATCCGTTTTTTATTAAATGTCTTACATATGAGATCATTAGCAAAATTAATGGTTTTAGAAACACGCATTTTTTTAGAGAATCAAATAATGGTCACTCATGTTACATGGATTTACCCAGGTATTTCCAATGTACCTCCAAATTCAATTATATCTGTGCCAATTTTATGGTAGCCAATGCCTCCAATTTAATGATAACCAATGCCTCCAATTTAATGGTAGCCTCCACCAATCTAATGGCAGCCTCCACCAATTTAATGGCAGCCTCCACCAATTTAATGGCAGCATCCACCAATTTAATGGCAGCATCCACCAATTTAATGGCAGCACCCACCAATTTAATGGCAGCATCCACCAATTTAATGGCAGCATCCACCAATTTAATGGCAGCACCCACCAATTTAATGGCAGCATCCACCAATTTAATGGCAGCACCCACCAATTTAATGGCAGCATCCACCAATTTAATGGCAGCACCCACCAATTTAATGGCAGCATCCACCAATTTAATGGCAGCACCCACCAATTTAATGGCAGCACCCACCAATTTAATGGCAGCATCCACCAATTTAATGGCAGCACCCACCAATTTAATGGCAGCATCCACCAATTTAATGGCAGCATCCACCAATTTAATGGCAGCATCCACCAATTTAATGGCAGCACCCACCAATTTAATGGCAGCATCCACCAATTTAATGGCAGCACCCACCAATTTAATGGCAGCATCCACCAATTTAATGGCAGCACCCACCAATTTAATGGCAGCATCCACCAATTTAATGGCAGCCTCCACCAATTTAATGGCGGCGTCCACCAATTTAATGGTAGCATCCATCAATTTTAGGCATTGGCCATTCCGTATCATCAACCAAGGCATTGGCTAATCCGTACCATCAACTTCGTTTTACTATACGATATTTGTTTTCGTTTCAATTTAGGTCAACACTAATCATTCACTCTTTTAAAGGTACATTGGTATAAACTTTTATTTGCAATTTAATGCAAAACTCGGTATTCCGCAATTGGATGATTTAATTTCACGCAATTAAATGCGCTAACTCTACGTCACGCATTGAGTGCAAACAGACGATATTCCGCAATTTAATGCAGTGGCTTCTCTCTCGCAATTTAATGCATAAAACCACAGTATTCCGCAATTCCATGCAGTAACAAACGCAATAGTTCATAGCGATCAAACAAGTATACAATAACAATAAGTAGCCGACGATAACTAACAAGTAGATGATACATTAATTACTTAATTTGTAACAAATCTAACGATTTATTATAATATTGAATTTAACTCGAAGGATGTTTAACATTTCTATATTGCATATACACACCTCGTAACCAAATACGTTGTATGGATTGTCTTCAACTTCATTAAATGGGCGTTACCAGTCACACGTATACTTTTCATGTCTGACATACCTATGTGGCATCGTATCGTGTACTTACAGGATTCACCTGTACCGAATTACATTATGAAGTTTTTACCGTCCCCTGTTCCGGGACTACCAGACATCTTCTGGTAAAATCGCAACAACACAGACGTCTCGTGTTCTCGTTTGTTAACATCATTACTTGACAGAGCAACATTACTTGATACAATAAAATGATCCAACATAACGAAAATCACTCATGAAGCTCAACAATATTTACACAGACGTCTCGTGTTCTCGTTTGCTAACATCATTACTTGATGGAGCAACATTACTTGATACAATAAAATGATCTAACATAACGAAAATCACTCATGAAGCTCAACAATATGTACGCTTTTTGTGTATATATTTATTGTAATTAGAATAATATATACATATATCCAATTTTAAACCAAACGGGGATCGAACCTGGACCCTTGTATAATAGTTCAGAAACAATAATTTTAAATATAACTTGTATTCGATAATTGTATGACATTCATTAAATCATGAATGACCCGCCGCGTATATAAATTATTAGAAGAATTACTGATCGCTAGTCCTATCCGCATACCGCCGTCGTTTGTCGGTTGAGTATGTGGACATACCACACTACCCATGTACAACCATATTCAGCAAATAAATTATTTCGAATCCGAATTTAAAATTTGAATTGAAAACTTTTCTATTAGCCTGAGACTGAACTTGTAAATAGCACAATGGCCCTCTGTGGCATTACACAAAAGCAAAATACTGTAAGTCACTATTATGGAAGTAGCTACAATACACCATAATTCCTCTCTCTTTTCCAGAGATGTGTCCGCTCTTTAGCCAACACCCAGCTGTGATCTTCACGGCATTTAAGTACGTCACAAGCTCGCGAATTGTTTAACAGCGTAAACAGCCTACTATAATTTAAAGGCTAGTTTATTAATGTGTGATCCCACTGTATTTTGTAATCGACATTTATACTTAAGGTGATACAAGTCAGCCTTTCCTCCATACAGACGTAGAAAGATTATTACTCCGCTGTTTCATGTTTAATCTACAAAAGTAATCACGATACCGATTCATCCTGTCGCTAATTAGGTTCGTTTTCATACACTTTTTTTTTTTCCTAGCATTTAAAATATATGATCTTTGAAAAATTTCATACTTTAACACAAGCCTCAATGTAATTTTGAGGGTGAATAGGCTCCAGTGTACAAAACTTCAAAACACTGAATTCAAACATTGATTTTCAAGTTCAAACAACTTTACACGAAATAGATATAATGCGGTAGTTCCGTCAAAAAGAGTATACGTCCATACGTCTGTTTATGATTTTTTTCTGTGCTCATTTTTTTGATATGAAACATTGTGCATCTCACACGACCGCTCCTCCCGCACATTGCACTTCTAGCTACACGCACCGATGAGCTCGAATCGCCGATTAGTTTTGCCTTAAGACATGTAATCGACATTTCATTTGAACCAGCTCCAAATCTTTCTGTCTTTCTACAAAAACATCAAACACACTTTAAACAGACCTTGAACACGTTTAAATAAACTTTACTACAAAAAGTGGCTAGGCATATTTTTGGGTTAGACAATGTCTGAGCATTATTTGAATTTATACCCCGCCAGACGCCAGATGGTAACTACGAGAATCTAACCAGTTAGCGGCCTCTCTTTTCTGGACGTGCTCTGTCAACTTGAAATCGTCTGCGCAATATTTTTGATAATTTACAAATACGATTCGATTATGCGTAATGTTTTTTGGTATAACAAACATTTATAAATAATCTAACGTATTTGTTGTAATTTAGGCTTTATTCCAATTTTTTAATTTGTTTATGTCATTACTGTAGTCTGTATAATAGCTTGTGGAACCGAAAATTCATCTTTATACGCCTATCAGATCTGCGTAAAATGAAAAACGACATGAATGAATGAATGCCATTTCACGCACTTCAACACTGTCCACAAAACAAACATAAAGAAGGTTTGTGGTAACAATGTTACTAAACTATGTTTAAATAGTTATACATTGTCTAGGTTAAAACAGTGCTATTTAATCTTGTAGACGGTCCCATTTACATGAACGTTATTATCAATTGACATAACATTTGGAAAAGTGAATTTAATACGAGATTACTTTATTTATCGATCAAATGATCAAATAATCGGACTTCTAAATTCTGTCCTAACTTTTCAATTTTTTTTTTTCTATCTTCAAATATAATTGTCCTGTAAACTTATTCTAGTCTCCACGGTACCCCTGAGGTGTAGGATTATAACAAAATATATCTAAATTTGGTGCTTATAACAAACACTATAAAAAGTATATTTTGGTAGGTAGATATTCTCTCTATTGCGCTACGCTTTAAAACAATGCATTTAAACAACTTGACGCACGGCTTACAATTCCTCAATTACCCACTAGGATTCCTAGTCTTGTTTGAGGATGCCATGTACACACCTACGACACCCAGGCAAAGAAATAAACATCTAAAGTCGTCACCTAAATATCTGCTTAGACCAGGAATCGAACCCGGGACCAACTTATCTACTGCCCAATGATATCGTACCCTTAAAATCTTTTACATACATACGTCCATGACTACAACCCACCTCTTGTACTGGTAACTACGTATATTTCAAAATTATTATTTTTATTTTTAACCCAATCTACTAATGAATCAATTAATTTCATTACATATTTAATGCTAAGTACCTATTAGTCCTGATACTTGCTCAAATCTGTATAACTGGAAGGTAGGTTCTAATTTTTTCTTTGCCAATAATATCACCAAACCAAACAAAGGTTAGCTCTATCATTTTAATAAATAAGGTACAGCTGGCCCCACGCTCTTATCATCATAATAAGTAACACTCTATTTACTTTAACGCAATTACAATTATTATAAACTGTGCGGTAGGTATTCTTTGTTTCGAGAATATATTGTACTTATTTGTGTAAAACAAAAGCTATTATTTTAACCACGCCATACCTTGGTCAAACTTGGAATATGTAAGGATAGCAAGGATACTACTGCATTAAAAAATTTATAATTTGTCATTTGCCTCGATAATTATTCTATTACACGACTAAAGCCCATTTTTTTTTCGGCAGGTAGTGAAAGAAATCTTATGAAACCCTTTTCATATTACTTACGACAAATTATCTAATGAAACGATTTATAATATAACAACTGATTTAAACAAGAACACATTGATTTCAAATCAGTTGACTTTTAAAATGAACTTTTTTAGGACATTCAATATAAAGTGTTTTACTTAGCTCCCTCCTCTTTCCTTTTTTTTGAAGTTTGGAGTTTATCCTCGTCGCCATTTGTGGTGTCTGGGTGGCACTGGCTCTGTAGTTTCACTGTATATCCGGCAAGACACGCGTCCACTCTCCAAGGTACATTATTATACTTCCAGTCTCTCCCGGCTCCGGCCCACGCAACGCTCCAGTGTGACCACCATTCAGTGTGTCCAACATTCGGTGTTGCCCCCATCGGTGTTGTCACCGTCGGTGTGGCCATCATATACAATGAACGCGAGATAGTGTATATAACTATTATTTAGTTTATCTATGCACATACACTACATTATTCTTGTGTTATTCTGATGTATAAGCTAAAAATTTCATTGAGATCCATTCAGTAGTTTTTGCGTGAAAGAGTAACAAACATCCATGCGTCCATACAAACTGTCGCATTTATAATATTACTAAGGAAATAATTTATTATTAGTTTAAAACAAAATTCACCACAATTGAATTTTTAAATAAATTTTAACTAGTTTCATTAATCAATAAAGATATGCAATAAAAATAAATTCTTACTAACAATAAGAATGAGTATGTATTTTGTGGAATTTTTATATCTAGGATGAATAGATAGGATGAAAATTAGTAAAAATATTTATTTTTATCACCTAAATGACTGGCTGTGGGTTAGACTGAAGTTCCATATTAAGCTATGATATGCGAATAAAAGTTGGGCGTGGAGAGATAGTCCTAATTTGTATTTGGTTTCAGTTCTCGAGAAACGAGCCGAGGCACAGCCGGCGGTGCGAGCGGCGTACGACTGACTGGCGGCTCGTCTTTGGTGTTCATCGATCCGGCTTCGCTCCGTCGCTCCGCCGCAGCCGCCGCCGCTGGAGCGCAAGATCCGCACTCCACCTCCACCACGGCCTCGTGTTTGGCCAGAGCATTCGGTAACCACGCTTACAATGCACTAAAGTAGTACATGTTACAAACCCAAGGTTTGACCTTTAAAATCCTTTTCATCAGACTTCTTGCTCGCACTTATGAGCCTAGTGTGGTTACTCCACCACCAAACGGGCTGCACATAACTGCGGAACGCCGTGCGTCCTCTCACGTAAACTGGCTGTACCTATATCATTGCATCTATTCAAACAGCATTGTTTTTGTTTTAAACAGGCATAGTAATACGTCAAATAGCCGATCTTCTATGGGAGTATGAACGCGTGACGCTTCCGCTCCCGCGGATATTGCCGTTGGCATATCGCGAGGCGTCGCGTCTACAATGCTACTTGGAGAGACAATTGAAGCCCACTTGGGACTGGCTTGTTACTGTTATGGACGCTACCGAAGCACAACTTAGGTACACAAAAAACCTATTATGCATTGTTTGATCTATTTGCCCTAATAGTATTTGACTGCTAATTCTGCTAATTTTGTTTCTAGATTTGGTGCTTCCCTGACTTCGAACAACGCTGGATCAACAAGTACGGATAGCAGTCGGGTGACCACGCCGGCCGTTAGACGTACTACCTCGTTCACGACTACCACATCACGAATTATTGGCTTCTCAGAAGGACCGCGTATAAGAGAACGCGAGCAAGGTACGTTCGCAAGCTATCCGTAAATGATATACTGGTATATCTTCGTTGATACACTAAACTTGTATGGCCATTGTTAGCAAACACTTTAACTTTTTGTTTTAATAATAGTGAAACAATCTTTCCGCCAAGATGTAATTGTTGTATAATTCTAAAGTTTTTAAATTGTGGTTTTTTTGTTCTATCTCCACGACTGTCACATTTTTCCGATTTTTTTGGGTGGGACTCTTAACATCTCACAAACAATAAGAAGCGTGGTAAACATGGTACATGGTAATTAGTTACCATATTATGTTTTCAAAAGAAACAAAAAAAAACCGTAAAACTTTATAATCATACCACACTACTCGTTAGCTGGAGTAGAATAGGCCATGTCTTGCCTCTTAAATGCCAAAAAGTGAGGTCCACACTGTCAAAAGGTTGCGCAACATGGTGCATGCGGTCTCCCATTCCGATCGGGGCACTTTACTTGCGATTTTTGATAACAGGCACATAGACGGATGTCTATAGACATATCTATGTAGACAACCCAAGACACGTTTCAGAGAAAATCTCTGGATGTATGGAATTGGTAAATGATATCTGTTGTGTTTATTGAAGGTGTCGAGGCGGGCAGCGCCCGACGCGAGTTCCTGGCGTATTGTCTGTCGCTGCTCCGCGCCCACAGCTCGGAGCATGCGGAGCAGCTGCCCGTGCTGGACGTGGCTGCTCTCAAGCACGTCGCCTACGTGCTCGACGCGCTAGTCTACTACATGCGCGCCGCGCAGCCTCAGCCGCATCATCACCACCACATCTGGGCTTCGGTTAGTGCATACTATCTCTTCAACTTGTTTGTATTTAATTCTGTATTTTATTAAGTTGCAAACTCTTGTGCAACTCACTGTGCGGTCGTGGCTTCAAATGTGGTAGGTTCAAGTACTAAGGTCTAAAATTAGGGTGTTTGTTTAACAGGATGAAAATGAGAATGAAGAGGGCGAGGAGGAAATGGTGGTGAGCGGCGCAGCGGCGGCGGAGTCTGACGGCGAAAGCGACGGAGTAAGAGGTCGTGGACATGCCTTCTTCCAGCGCTCCGACTCCACTCTCTGTCTCGGCTGCCTGGCTCCTGATCCATTTAACAGTAAGTGTTTGCTTCTATATTCATTCCAGGAGTCGAGCTCCTAAACCATATCCATGTGCGCCTATTGGCTAATACATTAGCCAATGAGGCATAGCATGCTATTACCAAGATTATTACTTAACCAATGAGCTTCGATTATTTCTTTTCACGAGTTCGACTCGTGGAATAGGATGCATCATTGGTCTGGCGTAGTTCAATAATGTTTAAACACAAGAACCTTACTGTATTTATAGTGACAATGCAAGACGCGCTACCACTAGCCGATCAGCCGCAACTGTTGCAACCGAATGCACGTCGCGAAGAGCTGTTTGGAATGCCGCGACAACCGGTCACCGTGCCTGCGGCGGGAGACGCTCCGCCCGGAGTCAATAATCCATTGGAAGGTAATCATTGTTTGCTTTTTAACTCATAATTATACTCTTTTGTTCCTTTATAGCAACGAAAAAACAATCAACACACATTTCATAAATTATATTTGCCGGCTATCTATTTTTTAATAAACTTATTTTAAAATCTGATGAAAATTGTAGACAGGCTGCTCAACGATATCTTACTGGCAATGAAACTGAATTTATATTCAGTTATTTATACACAAAATAATTGAAAATCGTGCATATTTTGTGTCACATCTATGATGAAAATGCCAGGGAGTGAAAATAAATCAAATCAGCCTTACCATGTGGATTGTTTATAAACGTTGTGTAAAATTTATAGTAGTGCCACGACGTCTCGGCCTGTCTTCACGGGGACAGGAGCGCGGGTGGTCTCCGCCGGCGAGACCTGCCTCTGCGCCGCCTGCACATACCCACACGGTCGCCAGAGATGAACCACAGGTAAACTAAAATACACACAACATGTCAGTGATCGGTCACCACTCGATTACTTATATGCGGCGGTCCTTCGGTCCGTTAAAACGTAAGGCCGCGTCACGCCGCGCTGCAACTGTCGGTGCCAAGCGTTCCCACTGCTTGTTTCACTTAGATTGAGTTTAAGAAACAGGCCGAGCTGAGAATATGAGCAAATTTTAAAGGCATATTTAGTTCTATTTGTTGTTACTACTACTACTACTAATTGGGGCGAGGTTTTTTGTCTTCTTCCAAATGAAAGAAGTTAAGAGTTTATTACAAACTTAAAAACGTTTTATCTACTGACGAAACTAGCAAAGTTTTTCATTAAATGTCATTATCTTTCAGGAGTAAATTGTCATAATACTCCTGAAACTACCTAACCTAACCTAACCAGATGCCCTCTACTATAGTATAACGACATTAGTATAGTATTTAATGGAGATTCTGTGACTTTTTTAAGGATCTGTCCTGTACAAAGGATCAAGTCAGCAAAATGGATGTTGATACTGACGGAGAATACATATCTGATTCGGATTCAAATGAAGCCAGACAAATACCGAGAAAAAAACATCACAGGTAAGTTTATTTGCTATGAATTGTTTTAAATCTCTTTGTATACACATTATTCCTATGCATTAAGGATTTTTAGCCTTGAGATTAACTCAAATTATGGGTTAACAAAAGATAGCGATAGAGTAAGTCGCCGTTGATGGTAATAAAATTGCATGTTTTGTAAAAATGGAAGACTCCATCCAATGAAGTTTGTATGAGAATCATTGTTAACATAATCCATTGTTTTCAATAGACACCCACATTCAATTGCAAGTGGAAGCAACTCGCTGCAGGATACTGGTTCGCAACCCTCCGAGTTCCATACCCTTGTAGATACTGCGTGTTCCATTATGGAGGCACCACACCAACAGAATATGACAAATTCACATTCACCAGGTAGACAGTTAATATTTTATTTGTATTACTTTCATCTTTTAAATATATCAATAGTTTTAGTAAAAAACTAAAGTGGAATTCTTAAGTAACCAAAGAATTTTCACAGATTTATTTACAGTTTAAAAAGATTGTGTAAGTTAGGTATAGATTCCATTTTATAAGTTTGTATATATAAGATTGTGTAAGCTTGGTATAGAGATTATGACCTGTATAATGATTGTATCTAATGTGTGTGAGTGCAAGGAATAAGAAGTTTTATTTACATTTAGAATTAGATATTTTTAGTACCGATGTAATTTGAGAAAATTCGCAACGGTTTCATCTAATGTAAGGTCCAAAGTGTTAATGCATGTTATGTCTCTTTGCCAGGTCCAAGTGGTTCGGGAGTAGTGGCGGAACCACGGGCGGGCATGTCACGCAGCCCCGGAAAGTCTGTAATTGTACGTGCTGTAAGTTGCTTCACTTACATTTCATTTTTTAATCAGTTAATATACATTGTGATAGGAAGGCGATAATTTCAAATTAACTTTATCAAGTATGAATAAAATTGTGTTTATATGTATAGGGCGAGCTGTTAAGCGTGGCGGACCCGCTGGAGTCGCAGGAGATATCGGCGCACGTAACTGTGGAGACGAGCGGGCTGCCTCCGGCGCCGCCGCACACGTCACCTCCCGCGCCCCTCCCGCCCCCGACTTCACACCCGCACTCGCCCATTCTCACCACGACGCTCAACGTAGCGCAAGCAACGTGAGTACAACAACGCACTGTGACTACCACAGATCACACCGCTATAAACAATTAGTGTCTTCACTCATTGCTCAAATTAGACATGTAGATTGTATCCGTATTTTTTAATTGAAGTTTTGGAATAATGCTAAAAGAATACTAACATGTAAGAATTCTAAGTTGACCTGGCGTTGTCAGCCTTCTTTCGTCCTCCTGCTGCAGCCTGCTTACAGCATCTGCAGAGAGCAAAAAAAGTATTACATTTTTCTATGACATCGAAAATTATCTGACATGTTACGATTGTTATAGTAAAAAAAACTATTTAAAAAATTAGAAACATTCATTAAAATAATTAACGTTGGTTAATCATCATGTCTCTAGAGAGACATTAGTAAATTGATAAATGTATGTTATATATTAGTGTAAAGTTATGTATTTATGAAACTTTTTCAGATTAAGTATTTATTTGCACTTTTTATTGAAACAGCCGTCGGTGTCCATCTCTCGGAGCAACAGTGTCACACGATCTGCTGTTGGGCCGATGGAGGCTGTCGCTCGATCTGTTCGGTCGCGTGTTCACGGAAGACGTAGGCCTCGAGCCAGGCTCCGTGGTGGCCGAACTCGGTGGCTTCCCTGTCAAGGAGGTCAAGTTCCGTAGGGACATGGAGAAGCTGAGGAACTCGCAACAAAGGGATTTGACACTACACAAGGTATGAAAGGAAATTTTGAAATAAATGAATTCTTTGTAAAAACGACCCTTATCTGCTTCAATTTAGCATCATATAGCTGCAATCCTCGACTGTATCTATTCACTAATGTATATGAAACGATTGTGTCTACATTTCCACATTTAAGAATGAGAATGTTTATTACCATAATGTACATTAAAATAAAAGACAACTACTGCTACTGACTAATCGTTAAAAAGGTTCTAAAAATTAAACCTGGTGTCAATTGGAACAGGTGGAGCGCGATCGTGCGAAATTGTTGCAACAAACATTCGGCGAATTGAATAACGCGTTCGCGGGACAGACCCGTCGTGGGCACAGCGCGCATCCGCCACTCGCCGTCAACCGGGTGAAGGTGACGTTCCGCGACGAGCCGGGAGAGGGCAGCGGCGTGGCGCGCTCCTTCTACACGAGCGTAGCAGAAGCGATATTGGCGAACGAGAAGTTGCCAACAATAGAACCGGCCGCGGCCACAACCAACAACGCCAGTGGCAACAACGGCGCTTCTGGCACTGCCGGCACGGCTGCCGGAGGGGGAGCAAGTAGCAATAGTGGCACCCGGTACTTTCATTAGATTTCTTTCATCTACCAGAATACTAACAAATTTCCAAAGCTGAAGTTATGTCCGGGCCACGAAACCAACGAAGAGCTAATATTTTTGATGCTCGACGCTGACGCATCCAGCGAATCCGCTTTGAGCGTTGGTTTCGTGGGCCGATGGTTAATCTTTACCTGTTACTTATTCACCTGATGCATGAATGTAGATGAAACATGAAACACGTTTCAACATTATGATACTTTTTAATTGTGTCGATTTAGGTTCTGAATTTCTGATTTAAGAAACGTATTTTCTATTTCAACTGTTTGCTTCAATCAAATTAAACTCGGTGACTTCATATTAAACTTTTAGGAAAACTGACAAACTGTGGTTTATGATTTTAACTTAACTTATTTTATGACAGAAGCGGCGTAGGACGCGCTAGGCCAAAAGACACGACGCGTCGCACCCCCGGACGGCCGGCGCCTCGGCCACCATCAGGACGAGAGTCGCGACGAGCGCTCAGCGTTGACGCCAGACCATATTCGCCACAGGTAACCACCTACACGTACTTAAGAACATTCACGCACAATCTTATGATTCGATTTTGAACTAATTTCATATTATGAAACTTAATGTCGCTTTTCTTGTATCGAATTATAATTTCCTTCTAGCTATTTAATATAATTTTCAATGGAATATGGCTTTTTCTAATCGAGAATTTTGAATCTATACAATAAAGAGGTAAAGTTTGTATGATTGTATGTAGAAGATAATCTTTGAAATTACTCATCTGATTTAAAAAAAAATTACCTATACTCCATACGGGTGAAGCCGCGGTCACATATCCAACGTTGGCAAAAGCATGACTGTAAGGCGTTACATCTTTATTTTTCCACGCGGACGAAGTCGCGAGTTAACATAACTCACTGTAACTCAAAATCAAAAGTTCAGTAGATCAAATGTTAGGTCATTTAATTGGTAACAAGGTTGCATTGCAGGCTGCGCCGGGAACTGAGGGCGCCGGTTACAGCGGAGACAGGCCTGGAGGACACAACGAACATCTAAGCGTCCATCAGGCGCAGCTCGGAGAGAGACTTTATCCCAAAGTAAGTATTTTTCATTATTAGTCAATCAGGCAATAATTGTTCCATTTGAAATGTGTGATTTATTTAAAATTTATCTTAATGATCAGGTTCATTCTCTACACCCGACGTTTGCTGGCAAAATAACTGGCATGTTACTGGAGTTGACACCGGCTCAATTGTTGGTGTTACTCGCCAGCGAGGACGCCTTGCGGCAGAAAGTTCGAGAAGCTATGGACCTAATTGTGATGCATCCCTCGGAAGCTATTCTAGGTATTTTTTCATTTCCTTTTTATTTATTAAAGATTTAATGGGTTTTTAAATAATTAATTAAAAGGGTTTTAGTAGGGAATAATACCTTAATTAATTCATTTCTTCAGATTTTTTTTCAAGGATTTTTTTTTTCATTGTTATAAACTCTAAAGCAACAGTTCTATCGCAGAACCAAGAACAGTTTTGGAACAACCCATTAAAGTGCTCTTAGAAAGTCTCACAAAAACTTCTGTAGAGATAGATACTCCAACAATATCATAAGTTTGAAAGTACAGATAGAAATTTAGATTTATTTAAATTAATATTAAATATATTTAATACTAGCGACCTGTTCCCGGCTTCGTACGGATGCAAATTATATACCAAAACTTTCCTCGAGAACCACTCTATCCATTGGTGAAAACAGCATGAAAATAGGTGCAGTAGTTTTTGAGTTTATCGCGAACAGACAGACAAACAGACGCGGCGGAGGACTTTGTTTTATAATATGTATATTATAGTGATTCTACAGTCTCAACTTTAATTTTTCGGGAACCAAGAGACAGTTGAATTATTTCTAAATACTTTATTTTTATTTTATTATAACAAACGAGTAATGAGTGTATGTATTTCGCATATTTCCGATACTGACAGAGTGAGATGGGTCATTGTTAGGGGTGGGGCCTACGGCTTTGTTCTTGTTTGAGTCTGTAAATATGCAAATAAGTTTTCGGTTTTTTTATATTCAAATTACAACGAAATATGATATTTAGATAACTTATATTATGTTGTTTACGTGAACCAAATAGCAAAGCAAAGAAAATTTTCGGTGCTCTTTTGTTGAAAGATAAATTAACTATACATCTCTTGTTATGACAGTTTCTTCCGATATTGCTTAATTAATGGTATCTGAATGGAATCTTTATTCGTGGAATAAAGAGCACTTTTCGTCAGATCTGGACGTGTTCTCGCTATCGGAGCGTGGTGGTGGCGGCGCTGGCAGTGCTAGCGGTGCTAGTGGTGCTGGCGGCGTTGGTGGTGCTGGCGGTGGAGGCGGCGCGGGCAGCGCGAGCGGCAGCGGAGGAGCGGGAGCCGCGAGCAGTGGCGCGGGGGGCGCGGCGCCCTACTCCTTGGCAACCTCGGACGACGCCGCACCCCTCTTCTACTCGCCCGGCAAGAGAGGGTATTACTCGCCGAGGCAAGGCGGCGCCCATCCGGAACGGATCAACGCCTTCAGGAATGTTGGCAGGCACGTCAATTATATTTACTTACTTGATTTAGGAATGTATAAACATTGTTGTATTTTCACTATGTTAACGTCAGCAGACATGCTGATGATCAACTTGATGGTAGGTGGCTACCGTCGCATATAACACAAACAACTCCACAGGTGCTGCAATTGGACCGCCGACTACAGTAGGGTTAAGGATAATGGATTAGGAAGAATTAGGGTAATGAGCTCTGGCATCCCTTACTCACTTACCGAAACAAACAGCACATATGCTGTTATAAGCGCATCCAAATCTAGCCACACACAGCGAGACACTACTAACCAAAAATGTTGACGCCCGATGGTTAATGTAAATTAAATGAATTATGTTACAGGATAATTGGTTTATGTCTACTGCAAAACGAATTGTGTCCGATGTTCCTAAACCGGCACGTGTTGAAGTATATCCTGGGCCGGCCGGTGCGCTTCCACGACTTGGCGTTCTTCGATCCCGTTGTGTACGAGAGTCTCAGACAGCTGGTCGTCGACGCTGAAGCCGGTGATTCACATTCGCTCTTCGCAGCTCTCGATCTCAACTTTAGGTGAGACTTAGAGAATTTACATTACAGCTCCCTAAAGCCTGTGACTGTACAATTTATATAAAGTCAGGTCAGATGTTGTCACGGTGAAAAAAAACATCTGCTTCCAATGTTATAATTATTATCAGCTCCATTGATTGTATTGAGACATTATTCGAGAAGTGTTTTTGCAGGCAATATTGACATTAGTTTCAACAATGAGTATATTGATCCTAGATGTGGAAGGTGATAATAAATGTTTCTTAAATGTATACGTAATATTTGTATATTTATAATTATTTTTGAGTTAAAATACAATATTACTATTATATGGGATTATTTTTTATAATAGTAAAAATCCCGTGATTAATATAATTCTATATAATCAAGTAGTACATCAATGAAACTGTTAATTGAAAAATGAAACTGCTACTGGAAAAAGGAAAAAAAATGATTACAATTTCACTGTATGTGAATTTTTAAGAATAAAAAGAAATAAAATCCTATTCTGGGTAACGATATGAATAATCGTGTTGTATTGTATTCCAGCTTGGAAATGTGTGAAGAGGAAGGTGGCGGTTGTGTGGAACTCGTAGCTGGGGGACGCGAGCTTGAGGTGACCGCGCTCAATGTCTACGATTATGTGCGCAAATACGCACAACACCGTATGCTACTCTCACAGGAGAAGGCGCTTGAGGTATTCTCATTAAATATATCAGTTATAATTTTATTATATTAAGCTGTTTTTTTATAGTCACAGAGGAACGAAAGGGAAGATATAGAAATAGGCTCTTACAATATGTTTTCTTACAACATAAATCACCTTTTCATTACTGACTTGTATGGAGAGGTATGTAAATTGTAATATAGTTAAGTAAAAGTGAATGATTGCATAGGCGATACGATTGGGTGTGTTGGACGTGCTGCCGGAGTCGTCGCTGGAGGGACTGAATGCAGAAGACTTGCGGCTACTGTTGAACGGCGTGGGCGACATCAACGTGACTGCGCTCGTCTCCTACACCAGCTTCAACGACGAGAGCGGCGAGCCGCCCGAGCGACTCGCGCGCTTCAAGCGCTGGCTCTGGGCCATCGTCGACAAGATGACGCATCTCGAGAGACAAGATTTGGTAAATACTTACTACAGCTCTTGTATACTTCCCGAGACTCGAATGCTTCAGTCGAATCACACGCAGGCGCGACTGTACCCATGCGTAAATATATCCCCTGCAGCGCTCAGCAATATTTTTATAAGACGGGAACTAATATATATGCCCATATCTATATAAATAAAAACAAATCTCGAAAATGGCTGAACTAATTTGGCTATTTTTTTTTTCTAAAATCTGAGGAAGGTTCTTATGAAGAGAAAGGTTCAAAAAATTGTCCGTTCGAAGCCGAGGGCGGGTCGGTAGTGCATAATAGAAATTACTGGGGAATTATCCTTCGTGCATCGTTAAATTAAAATGTATAAAGAACTGTCCTATAAAAACATAATTATTAAAACAAGGCATACCGGTTATCTTGCCGAACAGACCGTGTTAAATTATATAACCTTTAACATGTTCAGGTGTACTTCTGGACGGGCTCGCCCGCGCTGCCCGCGTCCGAGGAGGGCTTCCAGCCGATGCCGTCGGTCACCATCCGACCGGCGGACGACGCGCATCTGCCCACTGCCAACACGTGCATCTCCCGCCTCTACATACCGCTCTACTCGTCGCGCCACGTGCTCAAACACAAGCTGCTGCTTGCCATCAAAACCAAGAACTTCGGATTCGTTTAACTTATCCGAGCGGGGACTACATCACACGACCCTCGAGTGGCCACTCTTGTCATACAAACTTGGTTTCATCTAATCTCAACATATTATATATTCTTATTATGTAAAGTTGCCCCCTTGTTCGCGTGTTTTTGTATTATGTAGATATTTAATCCAGCATAGTGAAATGAGCATTTTAATTATGAGATTAAGATTAATCGAAATCATTGGTTTTAAAAAATCGTACAAACGAATATTTAAATCTTTATTTATATTGTTTTGTAACGCCATCTAACCATCATCCATTGTTGCTTCTAAAAGGTCGTTAGTTTTTTTTGCTGTGTGGTGGAGTAATAATAAGATAGATGGACGAAGTTTGTAATGGCAATGTGAACCTCAGCCCAGTCAGTTGCACGACTGGGTGCCTTCGACTGAATAGCACTGACTCGGTCCGCCATAAGGATCTGCACAAGTACATAGGCGGTTTTTAACGTTTAAAACTTAGACAGTACTTTGTAAGTATATATAATTATATATTATAAAGAACTTAACGATAAATTATTTAATTGTACTATCCGAAAAAAAAAACAGTCCCTTTTATTTTTCTCACTATATATAATTATGGCGTTTGTTTCTTTTTAAGTAAATTACTTGTTACATATTTCGTTTTCCATAATATGTACTTTCCTCTGTAATGTTATGTTAAATTACATTTTGTATACTCTTTTTGATTGCATATATTAGCAACATAACCTGTTCAAGTAAACTATTCGGAAATATTTTATATGGCTTTGTTACATAGTATAAAAATAATATAAAATAATAAAGGTATGATAAAAATATAATACTGCTATTGTGTTTGGTATAGCTTGAGGAGTAGCGTCTCGAAGCAATGGGGTATTTGTGATATCAGAGGAAGTATTTTATGCGCCTCTATCTCTGAACTTTAAGCAAGAATAGAGTTTCCTTCGACTAGTTGTATTATGATTCAATAAATCTCAAAATGCTTATGTATTTGGTGCATTATTTCTCAAAACCTACGCCTCCCTGCCTCCCTCTACACAAGAATAAAATTAATGGCAAGGCAAACGAGAATGCAGGTTCTTGCTTCGCAAACGAATCCTTCACTTTTCGCAGCTATATTGTCTAAAAATAAAGTTTAACTTTATAATTGGAAACTAAGTTAAGTTATGTCATGTAATGTAAAACGTGAGACATAACTTACATAAGTTTTACCGCAACTGAATCAAAACTATTTCAAAATTACTTTAATTCTAAATAGTAGTGTACCTATCGTACAGTAAGCATATACCATTTTACTGTCTATAGGAATAGCACTTGTGCGAATTTTCGCTTTAGTATGTGCGATTTACACATCCGCCAGATTCTAGTTCTGTCATAAATTAAAAATGAACATTTAGTTCCCTTTGCTCATGATAACGTGCTAAGACTGTTCAATATGATATAACGCGGGTCGTAAGACTGCTTTAAATCTGCTCTTTGACCAGGGTTTTTCGCACTTCCGCACCGATTTAGACATCCGTAATAATCAATGAGGATATGGAGCTAGTTAGTTTTATGACGTTTTGGGACCAAACCCTAAATCTGATCCATCAGATTGCCCAGGATGAATTATGAAATTGTTTTTTTTTTATTTAAATTATTTCTAAGTAAAAACTTCATTTTTTTAATAAAAAATTATTAAACTGATCGATTTCAGTTATTTATTTCTGCATTAAATCCTTTAAAAAACGCCAATAGCATTCAGTGTGACGTCTAGGTGTCATGGGTTATGGTGGGTTCTATCATGCTCTAGCTAGACTTAGTAATCCACTAGCCTCCCTCCACTTGGCTTCCATGTGATTCTAGGATAATTATTTTGCCTTTTGGCACCCATGAGATATAATAAATGTGGACGAAAAAGGCCGCAAGACATGATGTCGGGCGACGTTGCACGACATCACCCAACTTCGCCCGACATCTCTAGCGACACGTGTCGCGGGACATTTGTCCCCTAGTGAATACGAGGCTTAAATTTAGTTGATTCAAACATGTCGCGCGAAGAGGTAGTGCTGCTAGCTGCGTCTTATATAACTATGCATTTAAATCATACGAAAAAAAAAAGAAAAGGTGGTAGGTGTTTCTTCCCATGAGTCTTGTTTCTTATAGATATTGGTCCATAAACACTCGTTGGACCGATAAAGTTCTATAAGTTCTACATCGTTCGTCCACATTGTTGCTCAACACACGTCTATACTACTCGTTGGCTTTTGTCCTTCAACTGAAGCGACGCGGGACAAGGAACAAGTCGTGCAATGTTGCCAGACTTGTCGGGCGACGTCGCTCAACATCGCTCGACATCTCTAGCGACACGTGTCGCCTAATACGAGGCTTTAATGAAACAATTATGATTGATAAACCATGCTTTATTTAATTTTTAAAAAAGTGTACAAAATATTTATCCCTTACAATCTAAACACACAAAACAAATGTTTACTGAATTTTGGTTGCAATTTTTAGTTCTGGTGATATCTTAGCATACACTCCATATAAAATAGTTATGTGGCAAATGTGTAATATAATGCTTGTTAAATTTGTACTTGGGTATGTGTTCCAACATAACTCTATTAGAGCTAATATTAAAAATCTAACAATAACAGAGAAATTATTGGACCACAAAAGATATGGTAAACTGTGGAAATACCATGAATAGAACTGATAGTGCAGACTCCTCGCACACACAATACCAATGAAGTTAACAATAAACATAGGTAGAATAAACAGTTGTGATAATATATCAAAATTTATACTATAATGTGTTTCTTCATTTTCTTCAACCTTTTTAACACTTTTCTTGGGGCCTTTTTGGGAAGACTTTTGCAGCATAGCTTCAAATGAACTAATAAAATCTTCTTGGTCCTTTGTTAACTTCTCGGGTTGATTTTCTGTTCTCTTTTTCTGTTTATTTAACTTTGCTTTTCCTTTAATTTCAACATTTTTAGCGTCAATTTGTGGCTGCACCTGCCTCTGGACATACTTCAGACGGCAATAACTTTTGAAATATTGTATACACATTGGTAAAAATATTATTAGTAGTAAAACATGAATAGCCAACAGAGTAATGTGAAAACATTTACTTTCAAATATTTCTATATTTAAAAATCTATAGTTGACCGTCCACGTATGGTTGAATACACGTCCGAGGTCAAAGCTTCCTTTCATATACGCTATTGGGTTATTAATTAAAAATGGTAATCCCAACAACAATTGCACTAAACCACAAACGAACAGTTGCTTCATGGTTTCAACTAAACCTAAGTTGACTAGATAGAAGAAAAACAATGCCGGAGCATACAAAAGTATGTTCATTTTGATTGAAACTCCTAAACTATAGAAAACGCTACCAACATACCATTTAGAAGACATAAATAAATTCAATGATGCATACAAAAACAGAACAGCTATGGGATCATTGAATAATCTAAGTACATGAATAGAATGTATTCTATATGATGTCAATATTGTTATCACTAAAACATATGGTGGCACTTTTCTAGTTTTGATATAAATTCTAAGTACCAAAGCCAATTGTACTAAATAAATCACAATAAATAGGTACTGCGCCAACAAAACATTTTCACCTCGATTTGTAAGATAGTAAAACAGTGAATATATGTAAAGAAAGCCAGCAGGATATACTAATGGTCCAGTGTCTCCTTGAAGTTTGCTGTAGTCTAATGTTCCATTTAAGAAGCCTTCACACTCTTGCATGTACGCTTTCCAGTCTATTTCAGTGTATGGCACTCGCTGTACTATTAATATGTTTAAAATCAATTCGGCAACAATTATAAGAAAAGATACAAACGTCAATTGTGCCGGATTCACGACCAAACCTTTTATGTAATTCCAAGTTAGCATCTTTTTTAGGTCGTTCATGATTGATCTAGTTTTGCTTCCACCGCCCATCGTTGGTCGTGAAACTTCTTAGTTTAGTAGGCACAGATCAGCATTACATAGGCTATTTTAAGAACGTCCCAATTGCACATCGGAGGAGACAGGTGGAGAACACCGTGTACTATTTAGGGTTATTTGTTCTGTTTATTCGTGGATAATAACATAATAAACTTTTATTATTATTATTGATCCTGTCGTCATAAAGTTGCCTTAGAAAGATAAACAAACTAAACAATTACACTGTAACCGGCTACTTTTATGGCATACATAGCCTTACCGGTACAAAAATAAACAAATGAGATTATCAATCACCTCATTACGAAACGAAATTATCAAATTACATAAGTTAAGCCGTAACGTAAGCTACGTACGCTAGAACCAAGGAGGATAGTAGAGGTAAGGAGGGCAATCTGAGTATTAAAAGTGTCCGTAGAAAGACGATAAATTGATGGCGCTAGTGAGGCTAGTGACAGTAATCAATTCAACCAAAATTCAACTCGGCGCACTTCACTCCGTCAACTTCATTCATTCCATACTCTTAAACTCTCTCTGTACACACTAGCACCATCTCAATTTATCGCTTTTAGTTGCAACTTTTTCAGTTTAACACCCATGTAACAACAGGTAACCCCCCTCAGTTTACCCATTGCGCTCCTTATCTCTACCCTCCTTAGCTAGAAGGACACACACACGCTAGCATAGCACAATGACATTGATTACTTACTTATTTACTCTATGAAGCGACCTTAGAACGTAGAACAAACTAGAAACCGCGAACGCGCCCTCGAAGGAAGCTACATCAACTACTCTAAATGAGTGTAGTTTGACATTTGGATGACTAGTATCTGTGGCCACCGTGTGACGTACGCGTGAAAAATTATATCAGTTTTTATTTAATTATGCCGTCTTGTGCGGTTCCCACCTGCAAGAATGCAGTTGGAAGAATAAAAAAAAAAAGATGCGATCACATATCATTATGTGATCGCATCTTGTTGTTGCATCGCAACAAGTAGCTCAAATATTTTTACTCGTTCAAAATGTAAACTATTTGGGCGAGTCCATTTTGTTAATGTTGCCAGTTTTGCTGAAAGGTTTTTCCCTACTTTCACTTTGTTTGTCAAAACGTAAAAATGTATTGATTACCTCAGAATTAGTACAACAAAAAGGTTGACGAGCCCGTTGGACGAATGGCAATGGGTGCTTGCCTTACGTCTCGGGGGCCCCGGGTTCGATTCCCGGCGGGGTCAACTTTGGAAATTTTAATATAATTTTCAAAATTGACGCTGGTCTGGATTTAAAAAGTAGTGGTAGGGCACACTGCGTTTCGCAGTCATTTGGGCAGCCCGTCTGACGGCAGTAATTACCACCTTACAGAATACCACCGTGAAATAACAGCATTATGTGCTGTTGTGTTTCGGTGTGTGAGTAAGGGATGCCAGAGCCCATTACCCCTATCCCTTCCTTATCCCTTATCTTTAATCCTTCTATGGTCGGCAGCGCACTTGTAGCACTTATGGCGTTACTTGAGTTATAGGCGACGGTAGCCACCTACCATCAAGTGGACCATCAGCCTGTCTGTCAACCTTAACATAAAAAAAACAAAAAGGTACGTAAATAAAAGCAAATTTTGTGAAAATTACGTGTTTTATTTCACTTCAGGTTTTTTTTATGCAAAACAATATAATATTGCAATATAACAATATGCAAGCAAAACGTACTTCGTAGGTTGACATAAAACATTAAGTTCGGTTTGCATTATTTTGAAACATGATTTTTTATTTACCCTAAAAGAAGCGAACTCTCCCTAAGCTAGCCACACTGTGCGGGTGGGAAGTATGAGGAATGCGGGGGGTTGCGAATTGTTTTTGGACACAGGGAGCGGCATATTCGATTCGTTAACTTTGCATTTTGCAAAGCGAACGTTTTCATTGGTATGCTCTTGGCTAGGGCCCCTGGTTTGTTCTATATTCTAAGGAAGCGACACAGAAATACAATCATGTCAGTATATATAGTGTTCTGTGTTCACAAGAATGGAGAGAAATTATTATGTTACACAATAATACACTGGAGAGATTTTATTACAATCAGGGGCAAAGAGATAATTTTTTGACTCTTTATTTTAAGATAATTTAGTCAACATTTAAATACTGACTGAATTTCTCTAACCACTTTTGGCTCTTTGAGATTGACCGTGTAAATAATGGTAAGTAAATAGTAAAATAGCACAAACTAAATAGTAGATACTAACGTATGTAAGTAGCAAGGAGACAGATAAAGGAGCGCCATCTTACATTGGTGATAAACTGAAAAAGTGGAAACTAAAAGCAATAAATAGGTGGCGCTAATGTAGAAAGTGAGAGTTTGGACAGTATGAAATGAATGTAGTAGCAGATGTTGACGGAGTGAAGTGCGCTGAGTTGAATTGTTTTTGTATTATTTTCGTGAGCAATTCGTGAGTACAAGGAACATATTTATACTCTCTAGCGAGAGAAGAATGAAATGTACATTTCACAAAAAAATTGACCGAAGTCTATACAACTAGCGCTGTAGCGGCGAACCCTAGGAATCAAAATTATAGCGGGAATTTTAAAACACATGCTTGGCGGGAATTTTGTATAGCGACATTTTATATGAAGGATGCATGTTAGTTGAGCAGCGTTATTTCGCATCACTGTCGCATGTACCGGCGCGCGCGCATTATGGCCCCGGTCTTTTGCGCCGCCGACGCCGTGGAGGTGGAGGAGACGGCTATATAGACTGCTGCTGTTGCTGCTGACTCCTGTTCATCCCTCGTCGTGAATCCAACGATAGTGGTGCAATAAATATACTCATATACAAAACTACGCTGATAAAAACAGCTCTTTTCAGAACTATTCCAATTGATCCGTTTAGGGTTGTCTATATATTTATTTCTTACACCTTCCCTTGGTATGATAGTGGTAGTAGCTATCATACCAAGGGAAGTTTATTTATTTTATTTATTGCATACTATCTAAATATTTGAGCCGCCAGTTTAACCCTCACTTTTGTTTCGTAAATTTAACAGCATTTAGCAGCACCTGAAATAAGTAACAATTAAATTACAATTGATATTGTATTATAAAAAAAATATCCAATGGGAGCAGCTCCAAACCATTGTTATTGTATCAGTGGAACTCAAATGATAAGTTCTGAACGGTAGACAGAAACGTGTTAGGTTTAATAATCCATACTAAACTTAATCCATACTTAATATTATAAATGTGAAAGTAACTGTCTGTCTGTTACCTTTTCACACTTTAACTACTCAACCGATCATCCTAAAATTTTGCATACACATTGTCAAGGATACCGAAAAGGCCATAGGGTACCAGGGAAAAGCTGTAAAACCGATCGTAATCTATACCAATATATAAAGCTGAAGAGTTTCTTTGTTTGTACGCGCTAAACTCAGGAACTACTGGTTCGAATTTAAAAAAATATTTTTATGTTGGATAGTCCATTTATCGAGGAAGGCTATAGGCAATAGAGGAAGTGGACGAAGTCGCGCGCACCAGCTGGATTGGGAATAATAAAGGCTTATTTTTTTTATTTATTTAGAGATATAGGTAATATAGAAATTTCTATTTTAGATTGAAATATATTTTATCTTTACAATTGACCGTTTAGAACTTTCTAAAGGGGCAATTAAATATCAAAAGAATTTTTAAAGTAAAAGCAACTGAAACAATTTTTTTAAACGCACCGTCACTACACAGGTGCATACTTACATACAATATTGATAAATTTCTATGAGTTTTAATTATGGCGCAGGTTGATTGAAGTGTTCCTCTCTCGATTCAAATTATTGGTTTCTAAGTATCTTGCTATCGAAATTTTGAACTAAAGAAAAATTTAAGTACTTAGGACCTAGTTTCAGCTTTTACTTGTGTTTCGGTATGAGAGTAAGGAAGGGATGCCAAAGCCCATTTCTCTATCCCTTCTTTGCAGCAACTGTAACGTTGCTTGTGTTACAGGCGATGGTAGCCACCTACCGTCAAGTGGACCGTCAGCCTGTCTGTTGACTTTAACATAAAATAATCAGATAAACAGCCTATTCAATAAATTCATACATATCTTTACCGTTAATTACTACCAAGTGTTCATTGTTTTTCGATGTCGTAAACTATTTATCTTACGGAAATCGACGTATCTGTGATTGATGGCAGTAGTAGGTAATTGAATAAAGATATCTTCGCTCTGTTTATTTTTCTTTTGCTTAATTGTCAGCAAATGCCTAACGTAATTAATCACGTAGCTATTTGAATATTTTTTTGAAACAATAAAAAATTGGTTGATACATATCGCAGCTTAAAAACTAAAGGGCCATTAAACAAAAAATCTAAAAATGTTTTTATTGCAAAAATACAATCACAATCGTTCATATTGTATGTTGCAAAAAGACTTATGGTTGTTTTATTCAATATTTAGTATATTTTGATCATTTTATATATATTCAAAAGTAACTTATATGGTTATTAACTTCTAGTATCCAGTTTATTATAAAATTACTTAAAACATTTAATGCTACTTAAAAATACGCTTCTAACGATGTATAATATGCATATTTGATATATATCTAATAAGAAAAAAATAGACAAAAAATAATTTATTTATTTTCGATTGGCTCTCCTGTAAAAAGTGTAATTTTGATTGGTGGCCCCATTAGTTTTAAGCAGCGATATGTAATTGTATAAGCAAGGTTTTATATGGTCAATATACATACAAGTTTCATCATCAAAATCATCATCATCATCTCAGCCGCAAGACGTCCACTGCTGGACATAAGCCCATTACTCCACATAGGTACAAATTTACAGTATTCTAAATACAGATACACAGTCAGTCAGGGGAAATGAAGCTATGGAAAGAGGGACAAGTAGACAAATAAGTCTAAATATTTGAACAGGATTATAATGATAATAATGATTATAATGACTCTACACATAGCAGCTGCAGAATTGTATTAATCTATGCGATCTGTGATAAAATTTAGTGATAAACTATCTATCAGACTATAAATTCATTTGATTTGCCAATTAATTAGACAGTGAGGTTCACTGATTTAATATTCAACCACATACGCTTACGTTCAATATACAACTCAACTGTCGTAAGTATAACTCATCTTAAATAACTTAAGGTTTGTTTTTAGTTTTAAAAATTAATTGCTTGGCAAATCTTTAATTTATCAGGCATTTAATTGAACACTAACAACTTAGGTAATACGCTCAAAGAAACTATTACCTAATCCTACATGGAATCATGTAATCTCGTGTCCACGGCACAGCCACACCCTATTTTTTCACTGAACAAATAATAATTTATGTTAATAATTTTATTAATTATGCGTCTAACGTTTTACATATTTACTTTTCAGAGAATGAAAGTTCTTGTGTTTGTTGTGTTATGCACATATGCATGTGTAAAAGCAGCCGTCATTGAGGAAATAGGTAAGATCGTTGTTTTTTTTTTTTTTGAATACTTAATTTAGAAACGGCCATAACTATAATCTGCAGGATAGGATACCCAACGCCTCAGCAACTTACAGTAGGTATATATAAAAAAAAAGTGTTTATGGGCTCAATAGAAAGTGGGAGGTTAGTTTATAATTTTTGATAAGAGCTTGTTTATATTTCAGGGAGTTCCGTGGAGCAGCAGTATAAATTTGGGCGATTGAATTTAGCTGCAAAATCCCTATCGGAATTAAACCAACCATTAGACAATGAAGTCGGAATTTTAACTGACAATTCCGGGCGAAACTTCCTCGTTGACCGCATTACGCTTTTTTTGGAAGGATTCAGAGATACAGTAGTTAATGGTAATGATAATATTCCGCCATTAGGACCCCTTAAACTGGATCATCTGGGTCCCTTTGTCTACACAGTTTTTGGGTGAGATATTTTCATATTTCTGAAATATGTAAGGGACTTGTCATCCTGCACTTTATAAGATACAGCGAGCCGCATCGTTAAAATATTTGTAATCTCTGCTTTCTGCGTTTCTCTGTGTGTCTGTCTGTATATTCGCTAATTCCTCCTAAACTACGCAACGGATTTTGATGCGATTTGCGGATTTTGAGAATAATAGTACTACACCATCAGTTAGATAATTTTACACGGGAAGATTTATATACGAATAAGTATACAATAGAACCTAATTAAGTTTTTGCATGCAAAAAAAAAAATTTTGCAAACAAATCATAATTTATTTAAGTATATTTATTCAACAATATTTAAGTATCTAGCTTTCTTAAGATAAAGAGCTTTAGAAAAGACGACTTAGAACTCGATTGTAGCTGACTTCGACTAGGATCACAAGGCTACATGCTAAAAACACTGAAAATTAATAGTAGCTATACTTACTTTAGTGTTTTATTTTCGTTAGATTTCGAGCAACCCTCAATATAAACGACTTTAAAGCAGACGGGCTGCAATACTACGTAGTGGATTACGTAACTTTTGAAACTCTGCGTCTCAACCTGGCTGTACACGTCACCATACCGCGTTTAACTATTACAGGTAATATTTCAGACCTATAAATGTGTCGTTCATTGTAAAAGTGGTGTAACTCCCTATTTTTAAAACCATATTTTCTTGACTAATGGTATCACATTTAGTCATAACTTTCAATATAAAAGTGATGTAACTCCAATAGGTACATTAAAATCCCATAGATGAAAACAATAAATGAATGCTTATATTTTTTTTCCTACACTATAATTCGCAAAAAGCTCGTTATTCTAAAATTCAGTTACAAGGAGATAGTTCACTTTTACAATGAACGACACAAATGATGCGTGGTGGCTCATGGGATTCTTGGACCAAGATAAGGGATTAGAGAGGATAATGTACCTACTCTGGCACTTGCCGAAACACAACACACATGCTAGTAGGCGCGCTACGCATTATATGACTACCAAACGCAATGTTCCCCCGCTTCTGCTTGTTAGGGTCAATTCATATTGGAGGAGCAGCGACGAGCAGCGACGCGACCCGCCTATTTGCATATTGTATTCTATACTTTATCTCCAGTCAATAAAAAGCAATTTCATATAGCAGAAAAAACGGGTAACACGGCGCCGCGTGCCGGCTCGCCTCGCGAGTGCGCGCTCCCTCTAGCAACGGTGCCGAGAAGCCATGCACTTCCACTCGCGGCCGCTCGAGCCCCCGCGCGCTCTAAAGCGCAGTAACCGCGTATAATGTCCTTACGCCTCGTTGCTGCTCCTCCAATATGAATTGACCCTTAGATCAAGACCAGTGCCTACTTTGAAAAGTTTATTAAAAAGTTGACCCTGCTTGAAATCGTATCCGGGACCCCTAAGTCCGAACGCTAAAGGTGGCATACCATAACTACTAGACCAATGGGATCGTTAAAGTTATCTTATTATGAATTATTGTAACTATATGCAACATATTACTAACATATTTTCTTATACTCGAATTTTAAATTCCAGGCAGTTACGATGCTCGTGCCAGACTTGCTCTGTTCATAACGCACAGCGCAGGAGGTAATTTCAGGTACTCAGACATTTGATTACTTTGATCCCTTATCTTAGCAACCAATCCTTAATCCTACTATTGTGGAGTAATGTGCTTGCAACACTTCTTGCGTTGCTTGTGTTATAGATAGGCGACAGTAGCCATCTACCGTCACGTGGACCGTCACCATCATCAACCTTGTCTGACGACCTTCAACATTATAAAAAAATCTATTTATTTATTATTAAAGTTAAATATTCAATTGATCCGTTTGTTTTTAGGATATTAGTTAATCGCGTCGAGATTGGAACTAATCTTAGATTAGGAACCAATCTTCTTGGAGGACACCTTATTTTGCGGGAATTCAACGTTAATATTGATGTTCATGATGTACAGGTAGGCTTCTATGTTTATTGTTAAGCACTTGGATTTTTATTTTAACATTACATTAAATTTGCCCAATAATCTTCCCACATACCTACCTACACGTTACTGTATATCGTACTGTATATTGTACTTAAGTAGGTATATCTTTATGTGTGTGGCTACCATAAGATTACATAGACACAAAATATAAGTTAACCACAAAAACACCTTTTCAGATTCGAATTGACGGAATGATGGGATCGGGACTCATAAATGGCGTTATCAATAGCTTTGTACAAAGTTTCTCAAACGACTTAATACAAAAAGAGCTCCAAAATGTCAGTGAGACAATAAGTGAGCAACTATTCGATACTGTCAATGATGTACTTAAACAGTATACCCTTGGAGATCTTCTGGGAATATAGTTCAAGGGAAAATACTTGTAAGCTATTCCTTTGTTGATAATCGGTGCAAATTATACAAACAGAAAATGTAAAAATAAAAATATGTACATTATATGCCGGCTAGTTTTTTTTTGTACCCATAAATAAAACCTTATAAATAAGTAAATGATAATATCGTTTTGCAGGGTCGGCTTAACCATTCCAGAGCCCCTAGGCAATGCACGTCTTGGGGCCCATTTACCGTTTTATACTTCCTAAGGGATGTGGAGCCCCATGCCAACGTGGAGGCCTATACGAGTAGGCTTGCATTGCCAAATGGGTAACCCGGCCCTGATGGTACGCTTAGGAAATTATTTCTGCAAATAAAAGACACTTAGTTCCTTATTATTTTATTGGAATATATCAATTTTACGTAACCAAAAACGTAATAAATTAATCGGGAATTATAACACCTCCAGCAAAATTTGTATTGTAGGTAATGATAATTAATTAACATGAGAATTAAAACATGTAGGTAGGATATTTAATATTACTATTGTAAAAACGTGTAGGTAACAGTGTTTGTAGTCTTTTAAAATACATTTAATTTAACATTTTCATAAATATATTTTTTAAATCTTATTAATCTATTTATTTACATTTAACTAAATCTCATACGTAGGTAATAAAATAAGTGATAGGTTAACTTATAACCTATATACCTATATTTAAAATAATACTTGAAGTGACTCGTAAGTGTTTTAAAGTCATCTTGTTCATTTTGAAGTTTAAGTTAGCTTAATTTCTTTATGAGCTACATAAATATAGTTAATTATAATACAAATCATACATCCGGTAGATATTTATATTTGTTATACACTCATGAGTAGTACGTATAATGTTCGAAACATTATTTTGTTTAATATTTTAATATAATTCATGGCCATTTGTGCAAATGAATATTAAGTTACAAATATTGGCAGTTGCGTTTGTAAACAGGTTTCTTACGACGAGCGGCGCGAATGGCTTCCTCGAACACTTCGTCCATATTTAGTCTTTCCAATGCTGAACACTCGACAAGATGCGCAGCTCTGAAAAAGAAATAACAATTATAATACTTAATTTTATTA
Organism: Synanthedon formicaeformis; assembly: GCA_945859745.1. Lineage (NCBI taxonomy): Eukaryota > Metazoa > Arthropoda > Insecta > Lepidoptera > Sesiidae > Synanthedon > Synanthedon formicaeformis. The sequence goes on from OX243958.1 coordinate 6,527,920, forward strand.
CTTTACATACAATAGATTTCAAAAAAGTTAACTTCAAAAGTTATAGTAGAATAGCCGGAGCAAGCGGCGTCGTCCGCTTTGAAAAATAAAACAAATATAACTGACAAAATATATGTATGTATGAGCAATATAACGCCTCATATTCATTGCTGTTATATGGTAGGTACTGTTGCCAGGCGTTGGATTTCTATTTTTAAATGATCCCTTGAGAACATTAATTTTTTCTGGAAAAGGGGTAGGTCCTTTCCCGACAATCCCTGCATATCCCTGACAACGTATATGTAAAATGTTATTTCGATCGATCAAGTAACTACTTGACCGATCAAAATAACAACAACTTAACTAAGGCCTGAAAAAACAGACAGACATACAAGCCAGTAAGTTGAAGTGGCAGTGGGTAGGACACATCCTCACTAATACTATAAATGCGAAAGATTGTATTGGATGTTTGTTACTCTTTCACGCAAAAACTACTTAATGGATCAATGAAACTTTACAATAATATAGCTTATACATCAGAATAAGACATAGGCTATATAAGACATAAAAAAGATAAAAAAAAGATATTTCATTGTCACAGCGATAACGATGCGGCGTTACCACTCACATATTTTTCCTTTCAACGCGGACGAAGTCGCGGGCACCAGCTAGTAGTAATATACGAAGAGCCGACGGCCGTTGTGGCCAGAAAAATTCTCGAGGCAAACGCAGCGTTGGACGTCCACCCACAAGGTGGACCGACAGCCAGATAAGGCGCGAATCGACGGTGGTAAAGGGAACATACCGTGGGTCCAGGCTGCTACTGACCGGTTCTATTGGGAAATTATGGGGGAGGCCTTATATGTAAAGAAGCCTTATATGTATTGGTACAATGCCACAGGGTCCATTTTTATATTGAGTTTTAGTTTGTGTACATATGTAATCAATTTATTATTTTATTTTGTTATTATTTTTAACTTATGATTAGATTTATTTTAAATAAGCTTATTTTTAGTTTAATTTAAGGTAGATATTTGATGGTGTGATTTAGGGCCTCTTTCACAAACTAAAATTAAAGTGTTGATTAGTTACTTTTAGAAATCACTTTCTGTTATATTGAATTATGCACTCGGTTTACTGCATCATTCGATAGCCGATTTTTTTAAATTATTTTCTATTTAATGTTTGGGACGCTTACCGTACAAACAAAGGTATATCAGCTAAATTATTCCCGGTTACCGGTGACTTTAAATGACAGTTTGGCCTAATTGACGTTTGTGAAATAGGCGCTTAGTAATTTATATTAATTAATATATTATACTATTATCTGTAAAGAATTGGAGATAAACTGCACGGTCTCATCAGCGCATTTGCTGTTAGATGAGAGTGGTCTTGTAGGAGGATAATTAATGTAGCAGCAGTAACCACTGCTGCCAGACAAGATGCCTAGTTTTTGATTGTGAAATATATTATACTAAAGTGCCTCTTTCACCATCTGTCAAGTAGGCTAACCGTCATTTAAAATCACCTGTCACCGGGAATAATTTAGCATCGAAGGATGCACTAAACCGAGTGAATAATTTAATAAAACATAAAATTATTTCTAAAAGTAACTAATCAACACTTTACTTGTAGTTGGTGAAAGAGGCGCTAAGTATTAACGTGTTCAGAAAATAAATAATAATTGAAGAGAAACTAACTAGAATGGAGTTTTAAGGAACTAGAGAAATGGAATTTAAAAAAAATGACCTTAGTACTCGTAATTCGATTCAATTTTTAAGTTTTTTATCGATTTGTTTATTTTTCAAGACCTTTGCTATTGTTACTACATAAATACAAATTTTTAATCAGTTTGTTCAACGAATTATGTCTATTTAGCTTTATCAAAAAGTTGCCGTTTTATCAGAAAGTGATAAGAATTGATAACATACAACTGCCGGCGCGAGCGCACGATATCGCGCGACACTTTTCCTTTTTGTACAATACAATAATACAATACGAGTATATTTTAAAATAAAATGTGTTTGCTTATCGTTGTTGTTCATTTACGCGACTGTACAAACCTTTTAACCGAGCGATTTGTAACAACAAATTCAAGCTTCACTAGAATATATACGTACTTGATTTTTTTCTTTAATTTCTTTCCTTCTTGAGTGGTTATTACCGCCTTCCCTGAAGCTCGCAAATCTGTTTTCGTTGCTGAAACAGAAAACAAAAAATATCAGCCTAAATTACATAGGCACTAGAAAGTGGGTGATCCCTTACAATTTACCTTATACTTATTACGTAATTGAAAATTATTTTATATTCTACAGGAAATTGCGGAAAAATTAATCACACCCCAACCAACCAAGTCAAGTTTAAGTATGTATAACAAAATAAGGAAAACCCGAGCAATTTAGGTAAACACAATTCTATATTACACATACGTCATTTGTGGTAGTGATGAATAAGTTGCTTTATAATATTTTTTATAAAATTATATTTTAATTAAATTTAATTTTTAATCTATGGTAGGTAAACCACTGGTTAGGTACAGAAAATTTTAAAGACTTGATGCATAATATCTGTCAAACACCCATCGGTCGAGTGGTTAAGATACTTGTCGACTCACGGGTCCCAGGTTCGATTCTCTGCTGGGCTAACTTTAGAAAGGACCTTTTCAGAATTGGCTCTGTTCTAAATCTAGCAAGTAGTGTCAGGGCACACTGCGATTCGCTGTCATATATAATAATACTACCGCGTATGCTGTTGTGTTTCGGTAAATGAGAAAAGGATGCCAGAACAGAGCCCATTTCCCTAACCATTCTTTAATCCTTCTAATGTCGACAGCGGACTTGTAGCACCTCTGGTCTGGGGTTGCTTGTGTTAATAGGCGACGGTAGCCACTCACCATCAAGTGGAACTTCAGCTTGTCTAGCAACTTTTACATAAAAAATATTCTTTCCACAATCAACTTTAGCTTAAATAATATAATTAACTGAAATACATGTCGCACCTTCGGTAAGACAAGGGCATAACTTACAATTTCTTTTTTAAATGAATTAAACTTAAAATATATGCAGAAATGTCTTAAAAACATTATTAAATTAAAAAATATTTACAAGACTATGGGGCTTATTTGATGAGGAATTGTTTAAAAGCAATATAAGCAGAAGAATACGATATTGAATGCAAAAAAATTAACTAAATGACTCTCCTGTAAAATTACAAAAAGTGCAGTTATGCCCTTGTCTTGGCGAAGGTGCGATATTGCAATCCGAATAACGTACAGTCAAGGGCAAAAATATCTGTACGTTTCCAAAGCAGCAAAAATATCTATACAGTTGAGAGGCCAGAAATATCTATTCGATAATTCGGTCAGAAATATGTGAGCATTTAAAGGGTCAATAAGATCTAGACGTTCACGTGACCATAAATAAATGTACAATGTCAGTCAAATATATGTAGGCAAATAGGAGGGCATAAATATCTATACATGAAAGTATCATATACATGAGAACAAAACGGGTGCCAAAAATGTCTATACACGCAATTATCATATACACGAGAACAAAACGCGTGCCAAAATTATCTATACATGTATTTGATAGTCAAAACTTACCACATAGGTATGCAAATATGCATCTTATTCAATTGAGATAAGTAACACACAAAATTCGAATTAGCATTCGCTTTAAAACTATTTTTAAGAGGCACTTCTGTTTAGATACTGGCCACTTACTCGTACATATTTTGAAAATAATTTAATCGAATGTCAAGTTCGAAAACTCACAACTGAACATATAACAAAATACACGATACTGAAACTAAATTGACCATTTTAAGATTTTTTTTTCAGTATGTAGGTATGTAGGTATGAATGTTCCTCCATAACTCTTAAACGAATTAACTGATTTTCATGAAACTTGGTATTTATTATAGATAAACATTTAGACGTACGGGACACAGGATAGGTTACTTTTTTCTTTTTCAACGCGGACGAAGTCGCGGGTCAAATAAACGTCAGTCTCACCACAAAGAGGAATAGAAAGTAGAAAATATAGTAAAAACCTAAATGTTATTTTTTAATGGCAAAGCCACATTCGTAAAATCACATACATTAGCGTAATCGAAAGTTTTTCGTACTAATATAGTAAAATTACTTATCTTCCGAATAAATATCTTCCGTTTCATCGCTACATCTAGTATTCATATAATACTGACATAAATTTAGCATTAAAAAAAGCTTATATAATATTCACGAGAAAAGCCACATGAAAAAAGTATATTATAGCTGTGAACGCTGTGAAGCAGAATCTAAAAAATAGGATGAAAGGTGAAACAAATGTTACGCTAATGACGTCACGACCAAAATGAAAGGGACAAACCGATTATATGACAGAATGGTACTCTTTTCGATGATTGTCATAATTCAAAATTAGAAATTCGTTTTGTTCTCATATGAATGTTAATGATAGTTTCATGTAGATATTTATTTATGCCCTCCTATTTGGCTACATATATTTGACTGACATTGTACATTTATTTATGGCCACGTGAACGTCTAGATCTTTTGACCCTTTAAATGCTCACATATTTCTGACCGAACTATCGAGCATATATTTCTGGCCTCTCAACTGTACAAATATTTTTGCCGCTTTGGAAACGTACAGATATTTTTGCCCTTGACTGTACAAAACAATGTTTTTGTTACTTACCTACTAGAACCAACGGGGTCGTTCTGTTAAAGTGGTTTAATTCAGGATACCATTTATGTATGACGTTCTCGTAGGAGGACCGACTGCCTACCGAGTAACAAACCAGGAAACAGTCTGTCTGTAATTTAAACATAGTTATTTGGGTTAATTTAATTGTAAAACGTACGTTTTATACCACATTGTATACGTTTGTGTTACGGTAAATGTTGTTTCTATGTTTTAAAAACTCATATGCTTACATAAATTAAATAGTGCGAATGTTGCTTATACGAGCTCACTTTTTAAACCTTCCACAACTAGGTAGTTATGTCGTTTGGTTCGGCTAACTTAGTCTAGATTGCTAAAGAAAATGTCTTTAGCGCTCTGTTCCTAAAGTCCCGGGTTCGATTCCCGGAAATGTCAACTTTGGAAATGAACTTTTCAAAGTTGGCTTTGGTCTTCATCTGAAAAGTAGAGGCAGGTACACGGCGTTTTGCATTGAGCAGCCCCTTACAGAAGACAACTGTAAAATAACAGTAATGTGTACTGTTGTGTTTCGATGTGGGAGTAAGGGATGCCAAAGCCCATTTCCCTATCCAAATCCCCTATTCTCAATCCCACTATGGTCGGCATTGCACTTGCAGCACCTGTGCGGTTGCTTGTGATATAGCCGACGTTAGCCACTTACTATCAAGTGGACCGTCAGTATGTCTGTCGACCTTAACAAAACAAAAACTAAAATGTATGATCGTAATTCTCAGGCATAATGTCTAAATTTAAAAATGTCTGCGTCATTATCGCATGATATCACTGCCACCTGTGTTACTACGACATACTAAGCAAAAGGTTTGATATTAGATATTATATTACCATGAAAAATTACAGTAGACAGATTATGTTGTCTATAGGTGAAATACAATGTGGTTAAGTGATATATTTATTTTAAAATCTTTAACCGGAATCCCATTAGGTACACAAGCCCGGCTGCAATATAGTCTCTAAATGGTAGACCACATAAAATAAGAACCTAACTTACATTGTTATAACATAAAGGCCTAAGTCGTTCATAGTCTTCCTGTCCCGCTGTATCCCAGAGGGCCATTTCTATGGTCTCGCCGTCCACTGTAATGTTTCCGACGTAGTTATCAAATCTGTGCCAAAATAACAAAAAAATAATATTAAAATAACAATTTAAATGTAGCTAATTTACATATACCTATAAAAGTGGCTAAGTTTATCTTCGAATATTTCCTAAATCATCGCTAGCTTGTTGTTGTAAAGCAACATTTAAATGGTATCTATATGGTAATGGTATATAAATAAAAGAGAATAAAATTAAATAGACATATAAGAGACAAGACAAAGCGCCTGGCTTTGCACGGATGCAATACACAAACGAGAAAGGTCGTTTTTGTATATAACACCACAAACCTTTCTCGGTTATCGCTCTTTCCATTAGAGAAAACCGTATCAAAATCCGTTAGAAAGTGTAGAAGAAGTTAGAGGAGAAACAAGAAGAAGTACCTACAGTAGAGTTTAGAGGAAGCCATTTTTGCAACTATTGGTGCTTATAGGCGAATACTACCTCCTACGAAGTCTAGGAACATGAATACCAGAGTTGATATATAAGGCTCTCCCAAAACGCCGCGACCTACCGCTCGATATGATTGATCGATAATACAAATAAAATCGAAAAGAATCCCAAAACAGCCGCGACATAACATCATAATATAACATCGACCTGCAAGCAACGCCGCCGCTACTGAGCCTGCAGTATTAGAGTAGGTATCAATGTTTGTTTAATTTTTTCATTTATTTATATATATGTACTTTGTTATTATCTCATCTGTGTGTGGGATCGAAAACGACCTCAATACTCATACAATGTATTCATTCAGTTATAATGAGTGTTAAATATATTGCGATTGTTTGAGAGAATGTTTAGGCGGTTATTTCATAGTGATAAGAGGTTAACGGCGTTAGGCGAGCTGCCCAGAGAGACCAGTTTATTACTGCAGTCTGCCCTCTTACTACAATTACATGGAAGTATGCTAGTAAGTATTACTGCGGCTTGCTCGTAAGTTAATTTAACTGTAAGCAATGGCAGTATCAGTGATACGGTTTTATCAGTTACTAGCTGGTGCCCGCGACTTCGTCCGCGTTCTCTATAGCCTATAGCCTTCCTTGATAAATGGACTATCCAACACAAAAAGAATTTTTCAATTCGAACCAGTAGTTCCTGAGATTAGCGCGTACAAACAAACAAACAAACAAACAAACAAACTTTTCAGCTTTATGTATTGGTATGGATATGAGAAATAAAAAAAATCTCTTTTCACTTAAACAATTTTAACGAATTACATTTTTTTATAAAGAATAGGAATATAGAACCGAAAGCAAAGAAAAAAAGAATATGGTAATATGCAATTATGCTTAGATATAGAGTAGTATGAATAGTATGCAAGCAATGAAATCATGTGTTCAATTTGAAAAGAAGGAAGCGTTGACCGCGCTTTAGCACAATGCAACAATGGCACCACGTTAGACTTTATAAACATTAACATCCAGTAGATCATTCCATAGTAATATCACATTTGCATACAACGACCTGGTTTTCGTACCGCCAAAACTAAAATAAATACGTTTCAATTTGTTTTATTAATTTTATTAATACAAATATAGACCTACACTTATCTTTCTAATTAAGTACCTAGGTGTCTCTGAATTCGATTCTGCTTGCGCTCCTTTTTCATAAACGTTGATAAATACAAACATATAAAATGAACACCTGACAAAGATATATGAGCAATAATTTCGATAGGGAAGCATGTGACTTTGTTAAATTGTTATTTTGATGGTACATAAAACAAATTACCTATTTAAAAAAATTTCAAAATTAAATTGTACAGATTTTTTTTTACATTTTATTATCTACATGTTTTTCGGCGCTTGACGATTGTTGACAAACGATGGCGCGTAACATCACACGTCGTATTTTTAATTTTTAGATGACCCCCTCAGAAACAGAATTTTTTTTTTGGATGGAAAGTAACTTCAGTAGACCAAATCTCAAGTAAACCTGCATTGCTTTACACTGTTCGTTTCCAGTCACATAATCCAGGCGTCACAAATCGTGTTTAGTCCGAATGTTTTTTCATATATTTGTATGAAAAAATTGGTAGACGGGATTTTTTTATTATTTCATTGAAAACTTTATTTATTTATTGAAGAAATACATATTTTAATATACTTACCTAGTATTTTCTGCCTGTTTTTCAGCTACTTTCTTTAAAAAAAAAAACAACTTATTTCGATACGGTTTTCGAATATAATTTACAGAAAAATCCGGGGACGGATCGCTTGTTTATTATGTATTGATATTATGTATTGATATTATTTTATTTAACCAATGTGTAACTAGCGTTGCGATTATTTCTGTGTTCGAATTCAAAAAATACACAATAACAAAATACAACTAAGTAAAACATACATAAACCTACATACGTGTTTTTTAATTATTAATTACATATTTAGTAAAACCAATTTGAACACCCATTATCGAGACAAGTGAATCACCTTGACCTAGGTAATATTTGTATTTAGCATATTATTGGATGCCTCCGTAACTATGTTATTAGTCATCAACTTCCTACAAATACTTACAAGTTTAGCTATAAACTAATGACGTAATATTGATAAAACGAATCATCCTTGATTTCCTTCACAAACAAGTCACCGCGAGACTGCGTTACTTATACTTTAAATTATTTGTTTATTGAGTAACTACCTTCACAAGTAGATAGTTAGGTACTCATACGAGCGTTTAAAATATGTCTACTAACCGATTTTGTTACAAAAAAAATTTGCAAAATACTTTACAAGCATTTCTAAATTTTAATAAATTGTACCTACTAACTTTCTTGATTTGCTTTCACCAAGTTATGTGAATCAAAATCAACGGTGTCCATGCCGACCCCACGTTTAAAAGGCCTACGTGATCACCGTTTTTCCGTTAATATTCTTTTTTTTAAAGAGTAAAGCTGCCACAATTACTTACACCGTAGGTACATATTCCTTGGGGAATTCATTCTTCGTATAGACATAGAGCAAGCATGTCTTGCCGACCATACCGTCCCCGACCACTGTTATCTTGACTCTATCCGCTCCCATAATGTTCGCAACATCCGACAAATCGTCACACACAATAAACGCCTATAACACAGCACTCACAATCACAAAGATCTATTGTTTCCACTCGATTAAACTTCTATCCATGCATAACGAAAATTCGCGATCAACCTTCTCTCGGTGAATCTAGCAAATGGGCTCTTGATAATTGTTATCATTTAGTGATGTAATTGTCTTATCACTGCGTGTCGATGACATGCGCGGCGAATTAAACAGACCCAGAGACGACCGCTCTCTTTCACGGTTCAATGCAAAATGATTCAGTTAGCGCTTACGTCGTAAAACTCGGTGGCAATGCGCACGCGACTCTGTTTTAACATTAAATTCGTAATTAATTCTATGAACGTTTTCCGACAGAGCCTTATCGTGTAATAACAAATGAACGACGTCACATCCCCATACACGCACGGCCAGAACACTATTTATTAAAACATGAGGAACCTTAAAAAAGAAGCAAAATCACAATGTCTAAATACAAATGACCACAGTCATCATAAAATTATAATTATATAAGTATTTATTGACAACATTACTGCATCATTACATAAACATTCACCGAATCCTACATATAAGTAGGTAACAATACAATAAACCTATAAAAACACAAATCAGTACCTATGTCAGAACATGAATGAACATAATATAAAACACTAGCTGGTGCCCGCGACTTCGTCCGTGTTGAACGATGAAAGGTACCCTATATCCTTTCTGGTGTCCCAGACAACGTGTGTGCAAAATTTCATGGTGATCGGTTCAGTAGTTGTTGCGTGAAAGAGTAACAAACGTCCATACATCCATACAAACTTTCGCATTTATGATATTAGTACGGAAGTACGGATTCAAACACCAGATTATGTCGTTATTTTCGGAAGAAAAAGCATTACAACATAATAGTGAAAACCGCTTTAATAACAAAGAAATAAGTTTACTGAATATGGTTGTAGGATAATATTGACCCAAAACGATTGCTCCTTTCGATCTGAAGCAGCCTTGATCTTGTGATACCATACGCTGCGCTTGCAGGTCCGTGGTCGAGAACTCGAGAACCTTCCCGCCCCAGCGGCCCAAGGCTCTCCATACTATGTGTCCTGCCTGCTTATGTCGGTAACTATTGTTCGACTACGGATCTCCTCATTCCCGATTCGATCTCGTATGTAACCGCGAGCATAAACATAACCGTCAAGCATAACATAGTTCGTTGAGTGACGTCGAGTTTTCTTATGAAGCCCATAGTTAACTACATTCCAGCGCCATATGGAATGAATGTCATCACTGACCACACACATTAGTCGAAAACTTAACGAATTTTTGACGAGATGTCCTTTCGCTACTTAATATTCACTATTTTTGTGTCATAACATAATCATTTTTTTGTTATAATTTGCTCATACAGTTGTAATTTTCCTTTACTTTCAAAAGGATAGACTTTCAGATGGTCAGTTTTTCAAATCGTCAGAATTACAAATGGTCAGTTTTTTAGTCAATTAGCTGAGCATGCATTTTCATTAAAAAAGGATTAACCTAATTAAAGTAAAACAACAATTTTGTTCAAAATTATTTATTAATCGTTTTGATAATGACGTATTTATAATATCACAATGTTACTGTGTTCAAGGCACTTTAGAAATATTAACTTAGTTAAAATGCAAATAACAGTCAAGGCTACAAATATAATACTAACAAATTATTACTTACTTAATTAGTTTATTAAAAGTAATTAGGTAAATACAATTAGAGATCATTATTAGTGATTCAACTATATGGCAAACAAATTATATACTCAAGTAAATTGTGATTTCTAAATGATTCAAAATAACCAATTTTAAATATATATTCCAAAACTAAATTAAAAATTCGTGATTACTATTAAAAAAATATTAAGTTACGTTTACTTTAGTTACCCACTAAACATAAATATATAGTCTCAAAATCAGTTTTCTGTAATTATTCAAAATATTTTTGAACCAAAACTTACTTCTATAACCAAAACTTAATTATTATATTCAGTTTTTTTTAATACTTATGTAACTCAATATCACGAACTTTGTTTTACACTACTTTTTGTAAAAAAACAAATACGATTAAAATGTATATAACCATTTTTCTTGAGATCAAATAAAATATAAACATACTGAGAGGTCTTATTTTTTTCTTAATACTAAAATGAAAAATTAATTTTTTGAAACATGAGGTTGTTTCTGAATCTAGATTAAAATTAGACAAGACGGTGGTTGTTAAGGTATTAGATAAATAATGTTTTTTTTTTTTTGAGGTAGGACAAACGACTAGTGTCGCCAATTACTCCTGTCTCCCCAAAGGAGATCCTCCTTCAGTTCGGCTACCTCTGCCAACAGTCCCTGATTGTTTGCTTGCAGCTGCGCTATTATCTCTCGTTGTTTCTTTTCCCTCTCTTTTATTTGAATTATTGTCGAATCACAAACATCACTGCATGGAGAAAACGGCATCCCTGTAACAGCATAGTAACATTTAAACCTTTAGCCACCAGAGTCGGATTTATCCGACAATTATTTTAGTGTCAAGTTCGCCAGAGCCAGATATGTACGACAAATAATTCCTCTACTTGTATGATGTTTATTTTTAAATCATTGAGTTGCTTTCTCTTAAAAAAAAAATACGAGTCAAGCACTAGGGACACAACTCCTACAAAATTAAGTGGTTAAAGGGAAATAAGCTTTCAGCAATCAAAACATTTTGTTGTATGTATGTCATTTATTTAGGGAGACTCAACATATCTTTAAAACATCTCTTTTTCATAAAACTAGATTCTGCACATACTATTAACACAAGTACAGCAAATTACCCATCTATATATACCAATAAATATATAAAGCTGAAGAGTTTGTTTGGTTGTACGCGCTAATCTCAGGAACCACTGGTTCGAATTGAAAAATTCTTTTTGTGTTGGAGAGTCCATTTATCGAGGAAGGTTATAGTAATATAGGCTATAGAGAACAGGGACGAAGTCGCGGGCACCAGCTAGTATATAATATATGCAATGCATACAATTTTTAATGATATTTATTTTATTTTAAAATATATTTTAAATTAAAGTTTGATTATTAATTTGAAAGCCTTTTAGAGTATAGACTAGTTTGTGTTTATTTAAACGCTAATAGCTTTTGACAGTGACTTCTGCCATGCCCACTTATCTAAAGTGTTTGAAATATTGAATTAATATTTATTGCTCATTTTTTTTCTACAGGGTTGAAATTATTTATTTTTATTTTTAGATGATATCCCTCGGGAACAGTTCTTTTTTCTAGGTGAAAGTTGCCCTACGTCCTTTTCTGTACTCCAGAAAATGTGTATGCAAAATTTCCCGGTGATCGGATGAGTATTTAAGATGTGAAAATGTAATTAAAAAACTCTTCAGGTTAATGAGATTATTATAGACATTCCAATTAAAAATCTGACCTGATTTGTTTCTCAGACGATCTCTCAGTTTTTCATTTTCCAATTTCAATCTTGTGATTTCGTGACCCAGAGCTTTTTCTTTGTCTTCTTTCTGTTTCTTGAGCAGATTTAATCTTGAGCGAGTGTCAGATAAGTTGTGGAGCATTTGATCCGATTGATCAGAAATCCTTTGTGCAGTTGCTACGCATGCTCTTGATTCATTCTTCTCTAAGTTTAGTGATTTCTTAAGTCTTTCTATAGATCCCTAGAACAGAATACCCTAGTTATATATTTTTTAAATAATCAATTCAAAAATTCTTACAGAAATGTCTCTTTTTCAAATTCCAGTAATTCCTCCTGGTTTTAATTAAAGGAAAAGCCAAAAAATGGGATTTTCTAAGCCATAGTTATTTTTTTATTATATTTTTAATAGAATATTTTAAGAATATACAAAGCAAAAGTATCACCCAATTCAATTATTACAGAATATGAAAACAAACACTATATATTGAGACTATTATAGACAATATTATACTGTCATTAATTGCATGCAAATAAACAAATAGTTGCTAAGAATGGTTGTTATAGTTGTAATCACGTAACAAATAGTTATAGTTTAGGATGAAAAATGTGTTGTTCCATGTACCATGTAAATGGTTCCATTTGAAAGTGTGGTGTGATATTGATTTATATTTCCAGATGGAATTTTCATTATAAGTTAAATGAAAAGTGTATTGAGATTGTAGTATTTTTGTTGTAAGAAGTACCACCTTAATATTACAAACATAAGAAAATTAGATACATACATTTAACTCTTTATTAGAGTACTGAAGAATGTTATTTTGCTCCATTAATCCTTTGGTCTTTTCAACATTATTTTTGTAATAATGCAAAAATATCCACACAGAATTGATTAATCTGACAAGAGCTTCTGGTTTTAAACTGTTATTTTCGAAGTCGACATAGGGATTAAAAATATAATTTGTGTTGAGCAGCTCCAACTCCTGAAAATAAATAAAGTATGTAATACAGATTAACGAATTATAATTCAAATCTAATTATTATGTATTAAGTTAATCAAAATTTACCTCGCTAAGGCCGATAAGACATTCTTTAATGTTTGAATCAGTACAGGGTTCATAAGTTGTGGCTTTTTTACATTTGTAATTTTTCAAAAGTTCTTTTACTTCCTCGTCTAAATTTTCAAACTCATCTAAGTAAGACATGATTTATTTGAGCATGAGAAACATAAAACAACGTTAAAACACAAAAATGAACTATTTCAGTTTAAAAAGCATGTAAATTTTAAAATAAAATCGTTTTAATAGACTTTTCAATTAAATTACGAGTAGTAGTAACACGACTTATAACTCCAACCAAACTTTATTTATTCAATTAACCGCCGAGCCGCCGACCGCCGCGCCGGAGAGAAAGTGAAGTTAGTGTGTTGCCAAGTGAGTAAAACAAAAAATGGCCAAACACTTCTAAAAAGGTGCTAGAATGTTAAAAATTTAATGACCTAAAAAGTGGCTAAAAGTGGCCAAACTTTGTAACGTTTTATTTAATCATCTAAGACTAATTACTCCTTTCACATTGATGGTTGCGGTTCTTTGGAAACAAGGAAAGTATATTTTTCTTGATTTCCGATTTGCTCCAACATGGGGTATTTGATAAGAAGCATATGTCTGCATATTTTTTTTTAAATAGTCTCTTATTCGTAATAAAGAATTTAGTGTATCTAAGCTTATTTTATTTCTATGCTTTGCCTTTACCACACTCATCATGCTAAATAATCTTTCCACCCCAGCATTAGAGTTTGGTAGAGATAAAGCTGTCAAAGTCAAATCACTCAAATCATGAAATACAGATTCACCGCTTGTATTTTTATAATTTTTGATTTGAACCCAAAATTGTCAATATTTAAGGAGGTATCCAATTTGTATAGGCAACCATTGTTACATCAACTTACCAATTTTTTCGTCACAAATAGACAATGTTCGTTGAGTAATAGGTATTATTATGTAGATGAGTGGTGTTAATTTTCAGAAAAATATAACTTTTTATTATGCTGTGATTTTACACTTTGCCAATAATTAAAAGTTGCCAAAACAGTGGCTAAAATATTTAGCCAATAATATTTAATATTTATGGCTAGCGCAATCCCAAAAGTTGCCAGATATAGCCAAAAAATGGCTAACTTGGCAACACTGTAGTTAGTGAAGTGAAGTGAAGACGAACGGACGGAGTGACATTGACATTACATTACTTACTCTATGTGCCCGACCATGGACACATATGATCATATGATCACGAAACGACCACAGATTATGTAAAGGTTGAATGGTGTTGCCGTCCATAGACACTTTATACAAGCTTTTAGTGTTACCACCTTAGCGATTTTCTCACTAGATCTGGTGATTTTTCAGAGCTCTTGGAGATTTTTTTGCGACATTTGTGACTTTTTATTTTTTAGCGATTTTTAGCGATTTTTTAGAAGTAGAATCTGGCAACACAAAATGAACAACGTGAACAACACTTTTTGTTTTTAGTCTTTTATCGGAGAATCCCCAACACTTTCATTCATTACTACGCAACCAATTTAAAACAATTACTTGTATTGTATTGTACTAAGAAGTGTGCTAAATGATGTACAAATTGCAATAAAAAGCTTTGAGAATGAAACTGCGAATCCCCTTCAATTATTAAACGTGTTGATTACACTCTTGCGTTCAATTTGCAACAGGATACTGTTACCGAATGCAGCAAGCACAGACAAAGACTTTTTAAACATTGACATCGACAGAAATATTAATGTCGAAATTGTGCCCAACAACGATACTATGCCAGGATAAGGATAATTCTATTTCAGAACTAGCTAAAACAACGCCAAACGCCAATCTTGCAGCAATGGCATAATATCTGTTTTGTCCAATGGAAAAATACGAACGATGTTATACAGTTTTGGGTTGAGGTAAATGAGCATAGAAATGCTGCAGGAATAAATGACTGAAGAACTAGCTCATCTGGCTATATCTGCATTATCTAATACCTCATTCAAATGCTGAAATTGAGAGAATATGAAGATGTGATGGAAGATTTTTCTTTTGAAAATTTTGAATTTTAATGGTTTACTGTCGTTACCTAGTATATATATATTTTATTCCTGTTTGTGTGTGTATCATGTATATGCAAATAAACGTGCAACCTATCTATCTAATTATAATACAACATTTTAACGAAATCTGGTGGTTTTTTTTCTATCCAAATTTTCAAAATCTAGCGACATTTCACACTGGACCTAGTGACAAAATAATTTTCGAGGTGGCAACAATTGAGAACCTCCTCCTTTTCAACCGACTTCCAAAAAAGGAGGTTCTCAATTTGACTGTATTTTTTTATGTTTGTTACCTCATAACTTTCGACTGAGTGAACCGACTTTGATGATTCTTTTTTTATTTGAAATCTGGTGCTTCCCGTGTGGTCCCATTTCAATTAGGTCGTTCTGACAATGGCATCCATGAGAAAAGACCATGAGACGGTTTGAATTCGGTCGTTTACTTTTTGTTAAAAAGAGTTATTTGGAAGTCGGTTGAAAACGGACTGTTATAATATAACAGACATATACAAGCCTTATGATCCAGTAACCTTACCAAAAGATCTATTCAAGAGGCCCACTCTCTGGCCAATTTTTTCATAGGTTGTTTGGACCTACAAGAATATAGTCCTGAGTTTTCGGACATTTCCGTGGTTATATTTTAGCAATTAAAAATTATTGAAAATTAAAAAAAATATTTTTGAGATAATTTTTTTGGAACGCGTCCTATTGAAAAAAGTTTCAAATAAATTTTTTTCATCATAACGTCCTCTGTAAAGAAGGTCCTGGGGAAAAAAAGTGCTTTCATTGTTAATTAAGCAGTTAATGGCAAATGAAAATGAAATCCTACATTTCGTTTTTGCAACCGCATTCGGGTGTTTATCAACATATCGGTTTGAAACTCATATATGACGTAAAGGAGCCAAACCTCAAGAGAATCATGCAAGATTAATCGATCTGTGAGATATAGTTTAGCAACAATCTTCGATCAACGAAAAATCTTTGGCCTTCAATAGAATTTCCCGACGAAGGCCCACAGGGTGAAAAAAAATTGAGGAGCTTCGTATTCACAAGCGATTTTTTTATTTTTCAAATTTTTTATTTGATAAACACCCGAATGCGGTTGCAAAAACGAAATGTAGAATTTTCATTTGCCATTAACTGCTTGATTAACAATGATAGCACTTTTTTTCCCAAGATCTTTTTTACAGAGGACGTTATGATGAACAAATTTTTTTTGAAACTTTTTTCGACACGACGCGTTCCAAAAAAATTCTCAAAAATATATTTTTTTTAATTTTCAATAATTTTTAATTGCTAAAATATATAAAAAGCTAAGGTTATGTCTAAGCTAGGATCATATGTCAAAAAAGTTTTTATTAGTCAGATCTGTTGTATAACGTGTGTATAAGCTGTGTGTAAATAAGAATGTTGAGGTTGAAGTATACTTTTTAAAATATTGGGACAGTTTTATCAGTTTATGCCCAGTACTTAGAATATAGAACAAACAGACTTAGTACTTAGAATATAGTTTGTTATTTTATTGTGTCAAATAACAAGTGAAAAGAAGAAGTTCATCACATTAAACAATATGAATAAGTTCTAATGAGTTACTCACTGAGTCAACCCTCTTTGATATGCCTATTGTACAAATCCCATCTCTAAAACAGGTCAGTGACCCTGGCGACATCACATTTGTTTACCTTTTTGATCAATCAAATAAAGTCACTATACTGTCACCTATGCATGATTATTTTTTACGTTGATTTTTTTTATTCTAAATTTATTATAATAACTAGCTGGCGCCCGCGACTTCGCCTGCGTGAAAAAAGTTGCCTATCCTGTGTCCCGGACGTCTAAATGTTTATCTACCAAGTTTCATGAAAATTGATTAATTCGTTTAAGAGTTATAGAGGAACATACATACATACATACAATACCTACACTTACAGATTTATTATTAGTATTGATTGATAATGTGGATAACATTATAAAATTAAATATCGTTCATAAAGTTAAAAGGATTAAAGTTAAACAACAAAATAACAACTTTACGAATTATTTATTCATAAAAGTATTAGAAAGCGCTTAAATTAAATTACTGATGGCACATTATTTACCAAACCCAATCAGACTCATAACAATACACATTTATTATTAATTCAATCTCACTTTGAATTTAGCGAAGTGGCAATGATTTGTACTTTCCGATTATATGTGTAGTAAATATTCAAATGCATTGGTACTTATTCGAGTATTGATAAGAAAATTATTAAGAGAAGATTTGCTTTGCTGCTACTCTTGTACATTTCCCTTTTTTCAGTAATGATTTTTTTTCATTTTCTCCTCGTTTGCTCAGTTGTTTTATTCTGTAACAATTTTTTATTATTAGTATTATTAACAACATTTATAAAACCAGAGCTAGAAACCTGTTTAAAGTTAAGAGATTTAGAGCTTAAGATTCTGTCAGATTCCATTTTCGCTTGGAGAAAAATTACACGGCCTATCTCAACAAAACGGAAGTTTCAGTCACAAATTCGAATATATATACAAAAAAATCTTTGATATAACTATTGAGTGGCGTACTTAATTAAATTTTGGATTTAGATGATAGAGCATCAAACTGCACCCCTCATTTGTGTTTCTGAATTGCCTGCCACTATGGAAGCGAAATAAAAAATAACTACATAATTTAGTTCCAGACATAAAACACTATTTCACCTTGGCCAAGTTGATGCCGATCTCGCTGAGACGCTTGTGCTGGTAAGTGAGTGGCTCGTGCAGCTTGGCGTCTCCGCGCTTGTAGAAGTCGCTGTAGTCCAGACGGAACGCCAGCGTCTGCAACGACACCTCCGCGTGCAGAGCCAGCTTCAGGATCAGAGTCGTCACGTGACCTCTGCAATACAATAATACATCCATGCCACCATTCACAACACATTATTGGTCAAAACCATAGATAGAGAAATAGACTAAGCGTTCCCTATAAACCTGTAATGCGATATACCATGTTGCCTAACGTCAGACATATAACACAAAATAATAACATATATCCAGAGAATACTAGAGTTTGTTCCTATAACCAAATCATAACCAAAATACTAAAACAATACGATTTATGTTATAATCTTTTAACCTGAAGATCGCCGATTAGTGTAGTGTCACTTCGTATTCGCCTACTTCGCGCAACTTAGTCCCTTTGATTGGGGCTCAAAAATCGACAACGATTGGAACCGAGGCGAGGCGAGAATGGACGAAGTTATCGTCCTCGTCCAACTTCGATCAACTTCGCAAGTAGTGTAGTGAGTGGACGCTTAGTAAATACGGAGAGAAAAGTTTGAGAAAGACGAAGCGATCGTGCGGCTAGTAGTTGTATTTTCCTAGAATTTTGATTGGTCCTCGAAGTTACTACAGACCTACAAGAAAGAGAGAAAAGAGATAGGTATTGGCCACACGATCTCTTTGAGTGATTAATTTCATGCAGGTATTGCTCAGTCCATTCTTTATGTGTATGGTCATAACACCGCGTCAACACGATAAAATGACACATTTACCTGTACGTTCGCGCCCAAACATTGAGATCAGCTTTACAATTTGCCAAGAATTGATGAAATATTTTCCTCTTCTCTTTGTCTAGAGCTTCCTCTGCCGCGGTATAAGCGTACTCGCCTGTAAACCACACAATGTTGCTAGTTTATCAGCAAGTAAAAGCGTCTCCGATTATTTTTGTACGCATATAAAAGATTTAGATAGAAACAACAGTAAAATTCCCTCAAATTTAATGCTACCTCTGGCGAGCCGCTCCGCTTTGGTCCGGTCGAAGCTCTCGCGGCGCTGCAACTCGGCTTGCACTCCACCCTGCAGCGTCGCCTCGAAGCTGCGCAGCGCCAGCGTCTCGTTCAACACGTTGCCCAGGTAAGACTGCAACTCCTGACAGTCGCAACACCAAATCAACACTTATCGATCGTTGCCTGAGGTAGGTAAACTTGTTTTGGGGATCGAGAGAATTGAATCGACCTGCGTGGTGTGGTGTATCATGGCGTGCGTGGAGTGTCGGTCGAGCGCGCGATGGTGCAGCCGCAGCAGATGGTCGAGGTCGCGGCGGTCGGCGGCGGCGGCCAGCAGCTCGGCCCAGGCGGGCTCGGCGCCCTCGCAACTCGCCTCTTGCAACGCGCCACACAGCCGCAACGCCTCGGCACGCAAGCAGCCCGCGCGCCGCATCAGGCCCCACACCTCGGGCATGCGCCGCAGCCGTTTGTGCAGGATCGTGTGTTCGCGCCACGCCTCGTGCAGCGCGTACTCGATGCGCTTCACGCGCCACAGCTGCGTGAACAGCGCGCGATATCGCGCTGCCACAGTGGCCGGAAACAGCGTCCCCAGCGGACCGTCCACGCGGTACTGCAGGGCAAACACGTCCCATCCGCTGTCCTCGCGCCCGTCGCCTAGCGCACGAAAACAGTGTAATCAACTACATTGATGCGCATTGCAATTAGTACCCAGTAAATGTATTATTTCCATCACAAGCAAGTTACACGGACACGGATAATTTTTGTTTCATCATTCTTACAAATTTATATAGCGAGACTTGAATTATTATGACTTAAGGTTCTCACTAATGTGCTTCAGTGCACCATATTTCCCTGTATAAGAGAAATTGGCCACTGAATATTATGAAGAGTACGTACAGTTCTGATAGAGGTTGACATGGAGTCGTGCGAGCACGTGCGGGGGTTCAAATTGCGCGTTGGTGGCGCGCACGGCCGCTTCTAAAGTGCACGTCAAGTTGTGGACGTATAACGAAGTCGCAGGTTTGTTCAGCTCCTCCCTGCGCAATACACCAAGCGATAAAGGAAAAATGTATAAGAGAGTTGTAACTCTCTTATATTAGCCAAATGGGCTGCTCGAATGACTGTGAAACGCAGAGTGCCCTGCCACTACTATCCAGATTCAGACAAGAGCAAACTTTGAAAAGTTCATTTTCAAATTTTCGAGTGGACCGTCAGCCTGCCCGTGAACCCTGGATAGAGAGTTAACGCATAAGAAAGTTAAAGAATAGAGAGTTAAGGCAGCTTAACCACTAATCCGATAGGAATTAAATTTATTAGGTCAATTTTATTAGGAATACAACTGATTGTATTGTATAATTAATACATGTGGAGTTTGAATGGTTGTGAACTGACTGTAGCAGAGTGATGAGGTGGTGCACGAAGTCGCCCTGCGCGAGCAGCAGATAGCGGCGGTGCGCGGCCAGATGGTCGAGCAGATGGTGGTGCGTGGAGAGCGCGACGAGCAGCCGGCGCGAGGCGGAGGCGTGCGCCGCCTCCACGCCGGCCGCCAGCCCGTCTGCCTCCCACCACGCGTCGCCCGCGCCCTGCACCAGCGGCGACAGATGCTGCGCGTGCTCCGACGGCGACGGCTCGTCCGCGCACGCCTCCCGCATGAACACCACGCTCTTGCCCGTCGCCAGGATCTGCGCCGCCTGCTCGCGGCTCATAAACGACGGCACCATCCACTCTCTATGGAAAAACTTCATTTTGTTACTGACCACTCCTTATATTATGCTTAATTATATTCTAAAATAAAAGTAGCCTAAGTTACTCCTCAACACAAATGGTGTGTTCAGTCTTGGCAATAATAATTTGGTGATAATTCTTGCACCGTTTCTGCATGACATCTACCTACCGCTCACTATATATTTAACCAATGAAGTTTCACCTCTGACCTGAGACTTTATACACGCGTTTTTTTATTTATTTTCTGTGTAAGTAATACAATAAAGTGAAGGTGAATGTGACGTACCTGACTCTGTACTTGTCGTGCCACATTCTATCAATGGGCACTCCACTTCTGCTCTCAATAAAGAACTCGTTGAAAGGATCGTCTATTTCTCCTGTAACATCAAACAGTCAGACAATGACCTATTATTTGCCAACAATAAAGTCGTACCATATTTATTTCAAGAAACCAATGAGTAAAGATTTATTTGCTAATTATTTAATAGCTATAAATAATAGCTTCCACCATAATAGCTAGACGAGCTGATTATGGTGGAATATTTTGCGTAAGTTTGCGTAAACTGATTTAAGATAAAAAGGCGCGAAAAGATTATTTTATAATTATGCTTACATTTTAACACAACATTCTGCAAAACAGTTTATGCCTTATTTTTAAAATAACTTCATAAGGTTATTTTGATAAGGTTATTCATTAAGTTACACACTGTATGTATTGCACACATACAGAGCACCTCCACTTTTGCTCGTACGTGTCATTAAAACCAACAAATGAATAATCAAATGAGCGAGTACCGTGCAGAAGCCACCTGGTGAGCATGAGCATCAGGGGGTATGTGAGCGCAGTGAGCAATCGACGCGCCAATGTCGCTACACGCTCATCTCCATGTCGCACGAACCGGTGCACGCACGACGCCAACTCGCCACCTTCACACGCAAACAACCCATACTTTGTACACTATTTAGTAGTGAAAGGGCACACTGCGTTTGGCGACAAGTCATTTGGCGACAGTAACCACCCCCTTAGGGTAGATCACTGTGACAGCATGTGTGCTGTTGTGTTTTGGTAAGTGATGCCAGATCCCATTTCCCTATTCCAATTTTTGATCCTTAATCCTAACATGGTCAGCAACACACTTGAAACACCTGTGGTACTGCTTGCTGGCGACAGTAGCCACCTACCATCAAGTGGACCGTCAGCCTTAGACCTAAAGAAAAAACAACAATCTAGGATTCGTTAGACTTTACATTGGACTAATAAATTAAGTAACAAATAAAAGGTTTGGTACCTTTCTTGTGTTGCGCTGCATGCGCTATATTAGCAAGCCAAGTCAGTCTGTGCAGAGGCTCTTGAGCCCATACGCCCACGCGCCGCAAAGTGCCACCTCCACCGTCACCTTCGCAGGCCTAAAACATAAAACATCACTTCTTTCTACCGTCGTCCGTAATAATATTCTCCGCAATAATATTATCCAATATAATAACCTGTGATTGTAATAATGCAACACTGCGATAATATTCCGTCAGTTCGCCCCTTATTGACGCCACCAATCCCTCTGCCATTAAACCTAAAAGAAAAAAAAAACATTCAAATTTACGGAAATTTACGACTAGATACCATAAATTACTAACAAAATATTTACTTGTTTTGATAAAAATAAATTAAACCACCAGTAAACCTCTTTTTTATAAAATAAGTTGTCATTATAAGTTTATTTACCAGTGTGTACGAAATTTTAAATTATAAGAATAAAATTCATTTTCTATGCTGTTTTATTCTGTGACGGTACGAAGTTCGTCGGGTCAGTTATTATTATAGTAAAAATATGCGGCTGATAGAAGCTGCACTGTATAAGTGTAACCAAAATCGCCGACCAGAATGTGAATGTAGCTGTATAACATCTATGCCATCAAGATGGTTGAAAATTGTAATTACAGTTACACAATAACCTTGTGGTATGAGCCCTGAGGAAGGGTCTATGAATTCCTTAAGTCTGTCGTGCAGGAATCCAAGATGTGCTATGCGCAAGTAGAGCGTTTGCATCGGTCGGGAGAGACTGACTGCACTGCGCGTGCGCACGCCAGTTGCCGCCAATACGGCATCTCTGACGCAGGTACGCTCGTTCTGATGATCTGCGTTTACAAATATTTAACATCAATGTACATTGATGTTAAATATTTGTACTTAACATCAATGTACATTGATGTTAAGTACAGTGATTTTGACTTGAATGATAGAATTTCCCAATCCCATATCTTTAATTCTACGGCAGCACACTTGCAGCACCTATAGTGTTTCTTGTGTTATAAGCTACGGTAGCCACCTACCATTAAGTGGACCGCCAGCCAGTCTGCCGATCTTAACTTAAAATGAAAGAATTTAAAAATTATTATAAGATTATTGAAGTCGACAAAACTTATAAATTCAATTTACAAGAAAAAGTCAAATAAGTTAGGCATTTATTTCAAGTGCTTATAAAAAAATATGCTTAATATCATACTTCACATCATAGCAGTATTTAAAATTTAAATGCATAACCACACAATTCTCTTCATTTTGAAACTGGATTAGAGGCAGATTTAAATAATGTACCAGACTATAATTAATAAGATTCAATCAGAATTAAATTTACTTTAAGGTTGGGTTCAAACCCTAGTACACGTACCTAGTCACCCAAAATTAAAGCACAATAAAAAAAGTAATTTAATAACTTTAAGAAACTTACCAAATATTTGCAATGCAACATTGCTGTTATTTGAAGAGAGACTTTGATTAGAACTTGGCTGTTTATTCCAATTTGCGGAGCCAATTGTGTCCTTGCTAGAACTTGATGTCAATACACCCGGGCCTGACTTCTGTAACATTTCATTATTAATTACTATATGTGCCAGTGACTTCATACTCGCTGTAGTTTGTTTTTTGGAAAACCCACAAGAACCTGACATTTTTCCAGGATAAAATGTTAAAATAAAAGGATAAATTAATGTTAATTCAGGTAAAAAAACTAGCTCGCATCAGCTGGTATAACATAAAATTGATAAATTATACTTACAGGCAGAATGCTCCCTATTGGAAATAATTGTTGCGTGGATTCTGATGCATGAAGATTCTCAGAAAGTGCCAACAACAATGTCAGTACGGAGACACGTTGTTTTAACAAAAACTGCAAAAAAAAAGTATAAGCTGTATTTTAAGAACTAATAGGAACAATATTTTAAAAAGCAGATCTTAAAAAACAACAGTGCCAAATCATTAATTAGTAATTTTTTTTTTTTTTTTATACTTGTAAACTTAACTCTAATGGACGAAATACACGATCAAGCGTTTTGCGTGATGACAAAATGACGTGGTGCAACGGAGCTATCAGTTTTTACTATTCACGATCAAATTTTGGCTTCACGCCAGTTAATTTGACGCGATGGACTGATCGTGTGTGTCCACTATTAGTTGAATCTATTGATTTAAAAACTTTTACTTAAAAACTCCACACAATAATATTATCAACATAAATATTTGCACAATAGCAAAGACTTAATGCCTGTTTCATAAACGTCAAGTAGGCCAAACTGTCATTTAAAGTCACCGGTAACCTGGGATAATGGAGCTGATATACCTTTGTTTGTACGGTAAACGTCCCAAACATTAAATCGAAAACAATAATAAAAATTCGGCTATCGAATGATGCAGTAAACCGAGTGCATAATTCAATATAACAGAAAATGATTTCTAAAAGTAACTAATCAACACTTTACTTGTAGTTTGTGAAAGAGGCCCTTACTTTTATAGACTAATTATGTTGCCTGTAATGTTTCAAACAGTGTTCATTACATCTAAAATACTTACAGAATTTTTTACTTTGGAGTAGTATTCATTAAACTTATCGGCATCCTTTATTGAAATGTTACTAAGTTGGGAGTGAATTTTCTGACACAGAAGTCTTTCATCCTGAATGTATCTACTTTTTTCCCCAGTAGAAGATAAATATGAGATGGCCAATTCAAATGCTGTATCTAAAACACAAGGAAATCATATATAATCATATTATAATCTTATGTAAATAATTTACAATTACCTATTTTATAGCTAGACCAAAGACCCTTGAAATAAGTATGTATATTATTCATTAAAAATTATTTTAGTAAATATTTTTATAAAATGAAAGTTAAACAATGACAGCCTGCATAGACTAAATAGTAGTTGTACCTAGTCAAATTAGTTACATTTTAAACATACAAAACTTTATATAACAATGTATGTAAAAGTAAGTTGTGACATAACAGAAAGTAAGTTTCAAATCATCCCTTATTTTATACTTCGATCTTTTATGTTGAAATTTCATTATAATTTAAATTTCAATGAGTTGTTGAGCTAATGTGAGTACTTTGATTGTTTTACAGTACACTAACATGATTTGAGATTTGTTGTCGTGACCAAAAGAACAGTTTTTTACAATTTGAAAATAGAATCTTACCAGAATCAGTCGACAGCCGCGCGCATAGTTTACGTAGTTGTTCAGCAATAGTAATCGAAGTCATTATTACAGTTGTATGTGGTTTAATTGTAGATTTAAATAAAATATAAGTAAAGCAACCAGCAACCACAAAATCACATTACATTTACTGGAAAGTTTCAATTTAAAATATTGTTATTGCAGTAATCAAATCAAGCTCGGAAGCAGTTATGAAATTTGTGTTTAGCCATCCGTAAAACATGTATTATATTATTAATAAAATAAACTCAAAAGGAAAAGAATTTATTTAATGCCAACCGGCTCACACCACCACAGATTTCACAAATTTAAACCTTTCATTTCATACAAGTACAAAACAATATATTTTGATTATGATTTATGCATGTTTCCGATGCTAGACATTTTTGAATTTTTGACAGACAGACAGAACAAGAACCTCTAATTTCTTAGTTCTGTGTTTAAAACAGACTACATTTGTAGTGACATAATTAATATCCCTTCAATATAATTTAAAATGTTTAACATTTAAAGTAATATTTAATTCATAATCTAATATGCCTTTCTGAAAATCACTCATGATTAATTTGAGATAATAAGGACATTTCCATTGACACAAAAACTATTATTTTTTTAATATAAATTATAAAAATAAAAATTACACTAAACACTGTGAAAGAATTGTAATGGATATCTTGAAAAAAAAAAAGAAGCCATTCAACTATAATCTACCCCGTACAAAAATTAAAGCCGCGCGGTGCATTCGCTACGTGACAAATTGCGAAACTACAGCTTATCAAAAAAGTGTAGAAATTAAAAAGTGGCAATACTGTAGTGTTGTCTCGTTCTAACCATATAGTAAATAAGAAAGAGACAACACTATAGTCTAATTTTTTGACAAACTGTATGATGCGCGATGACGGACGCTCTTTCAACATGTTATCGACTTGTCTCTGGCTAGCAATCGACAAGTTGAAAGAATATATTATATTCTGTAATTATAATTGTTTGAGACCTACATCCGTAGAGTGATTATTAGTTACAGAGCAGCAGTATAGCTCCAGTCGCTTAGTGCGCGTCGTAGACAAGTGAGCTATAGATAGTTATATCGAAGAATAGAGATG
This sequence comes from Synanthedon formicaeformis, assembly GCA_945859745.1. Taxonomy (NCBI): domain Eukaryota; kingdom Metazoa; phylum Arthropoda; class Insecta; order Lepidoptera; family Sesiidae; genus Synanthedon; species Synanthedon formicaeformis. The sequence continues at coordinate 6,554,377 of OX243958.1, forward strand.
TTATCGATATGCTGATGTTACTGCGATACCCTGAATAGCGAATCCGAGTCAGACCATTAGTGAATTATGAGGTATGATTATTATAATAAAATTATGTTTATTCAAGCAGCTAAATTTGTGAAATTAGATTTAATTTTAAGGCGAATCGAGTTTCCTATAACTTTGTAAATTATAGTTAACTAGCTATTGCCCGCGGCTTCTACAATAAACTACTACCAAATAAAATCTAATAATAAGACAATGCATAAAATATTAATCTAAAACGACTGATTTAAAACATGATTCTCACATGAAAATATAAATCGAATATCTAATGACCCAAAAATATCGACTCCTGCGCCGAACGTGTCAATCACTAGTATCGTAGCGTAGGTGCGGGGCAGTGCGGTGACACTTCCATCCGCGCCCGTCCCACACCTACTTCAACCCCGCAAAGTGTAGTTTTAATTCGGCTTAAAAATATAATTAGCGGCTTACCGATGAAATGTGATGCCGGATTTCTGTTTATTATCTTTCCTAGTATCTTTTGTACAAGATTTTATGGCACATTTAACCATCGTTGTTTGAAAACTAAGTGATTATTCAGTCAGAACACGCTCGTCATAAGCGTTCGGTTATGACTGGCGACGGCTAGACGAGATCGTCGTATGTTCTCACCCGTGTCTTCTGTTCCCACTTGAACGTTAGTACTCTATACCTACTTCTTGGAATTATACCTTTATGCGCCTACAACTTTCATTCTTTCTTTACTTACTATTAACTATATTTTGTCTGTGGCTTTGATATGACCGATTCCGATTCATTCGTGTTTTTTTCATGTTTTCTAGCTAATATACAGTTAAATATCTTTGAATATAGTGATAATTTATTTTATTTTAAATAAAGACTATTAGACATGAGTTACACAAGTGATGAAGTCAACTTTCTCGTATACCGGTACCTGCAGGAGTCTGGTATGGGTCATTGCACTTTTCTTTTCGAAAAATTGTTTTGATACCTAAATGCAACGAACTAATGTTATAATCGAATATGTATTAGTTTATCTCATCAAAAATTTTGTTATATTACAAATAAAGATTAGATTTCCTTTTAAACGGGACGCCTATTAGGAAATACTTATTCGTGCTGCAATTACGTACAATGTATTTTTATACACATACAGCGACATTTAAGAATTTCAGCTAGAAAATAATAATTAGGCATATAATTTTAATATATTATACACAAATGGCTCTGCTGTGTATAATTTTCAAATCAGGGAGTCAGACAAAAAGGCCTATAAGTTATCTTAATCCCAACTTTAAATGTGACTACACCATATTTTGAATGTTTCCTTCTTCCTGCTAGTACCACACTCATCCAAAAGAACAAAGAACGTGTTCTTACTTGTATTTAGAATGAATATAGTTTATTAATATTAGATATTTGAAAAATGACACAAAAGTTAAACAAATTATTGTTCATTTAAATATTGGTTTATTCGAATAATTTATGTAGTTATATGTTATTTATATTTACAACTATCACAATTTTTGTCAAATAAGGTAGGGCCACCACTGAGAGAATTTTTTACTTAATAATATTTTTAGTTATATAAATAAAAATATTTAATATGTTAAGAAAAACATGATGTAGTGCAGAAGCTGATTTTGATAGGTCATAATTAATATAATTATAATCAGAATAAAGCAGTGTCAATATAATCATTGTGGCATCACACCATCCCAATAATACTATAACACCATATAAAGTCTGCATTTTTAATGACCCTGAATCTCTTTAGATTTTTTGATAAGAGATATCTACATGAAGAATCACTTAAAAATAAATTTCAAAAAAGAAATTTTTTCAATTTTTAAAGAATTTTAATTTTCAAGAAGAAAAAGAAAGATTTTTTCAAAATCTACATGTCGTTATTTTTATTTTTTAAAAATTTTGATTTTTTTTCAGATATTCAAAAAACAAAAATTTTTTAATTACGGATATTAACTAGAAAAAAAGTTATTTTCAAAAAAATCAAAATTCCTATTTTTACTTATACTTGTTTTTTATTTTTTTTTGCAATAGATTTTTTTAAAGTGATTTTTCATGTAGATATCTCTTATCAAAAAATCTAGAGATTTAAAAAATATTAAAAATGACCACATTTAAAAAGTCGATTTATAATTACTATAAGTAAGTCGAAATTAATTTTTAATAATTCAATAATCTTACAGAGCTAATGCAAAATTATTTTTGATTATAAAAAATATTTATCCAAAAAAATTTTTTTGAAATTAACCACATGAAGATTTTGTGTCAAGAAACGACATCTATTTTTATTATTTGCAGTAACTTTATTTTTCTCTACAGGCAAACTTTTTTTTTGTCGGGTGTCCGCTAGATTCAGGGTCATCATTTTTATAGATATAAATTATGAACGTGGTTGTAATCTATCTCCTAAATGTGGTTTTTGTAGCTCATTCAAGTGGTTATTTGACCAATTTGACGAGTACCCCTCAGAGCATCTACTTGAGACCACTTGTGCATAAGGAGAAAACCATCTAAATATAAATTAAATCCTTTTTTTTTCATAATTATAGGCTTCCATCATTCAGCATACACATTTGGTATGGAATCTCATATATCTCAAAGCAATATCAACGGGGCCTTGGTGCCACCATCAGCGTTGTTAAATATTTTACAAAAGGGACTTCAGTATACTGAAGCAGAAATCACTATTGGAGATGATGGTATGACACCAAATGTTTAAAAAAAAATTATAACCTTTTATAGAGTGATTGTTTTAAACTTTTAATATTTTACTTTTTAAAGGTCAAGAAACACGGCTTACTGAGAGCCTTAGTTTGATAGATGCGGTGACGCCTGACATAGTAGCAGCCCGTCAGAATGCCCACAATGCACAAAAACAAGCTATTAAAACGGAGCCTGGTTCTGGGAGTGAACAAAATGGAGTTGATGTATATTTCCTTTTCTTTGCTTAAATTTTTTAATAACTAACTTAAATAACTACTGTGATTAATCCACATGATTAATAGATAATATAATCTTATCTTATCTAGTAAAGGTGTATTTAAAATTGTTGCAAACCATTTGATTAGCAGCAGTTGCATTTCCTATTCAATTGCACAGTTTCATCATACCGTGTGTATAGGCTGTCGATCAATTGCACGGGTCTTGACTTGGGTGAGCTTGCTGTGGAACATTGCGCATATCTTTAATGGATCCCAACTTAAAGGTGCTTTTACCCCATATCTAGGCTACCTGTAAAAAAGGCTTCTGGATAATTTATTTTCTTGAGAATATTTGCTCAAAAGATGCTACGACTCAAGTTAAACCTGATGCCAATAACAAATTACAGTTATTGTTGATATGTTTCTCACACAAGCATTCGTGAAGAACTGACGATCGACGTCAGAACAAAGGCCCGTCCGATTTAACTGTGTAATTTGAAATTGCTATGACAATTCGTAACCTGTGTGGCTACCATAAGAATTCATTCATACTTTCATTGCAATAAACCTAATTTTTATGAATATTTGTGTATTGATTTTATCAGTTTTCTCGTAATATGCTTTGTTAATTTTATTGTCATTCATTTGACATATTCATATAATTTGTTTTTTTTTTTTTTTCTCTAGGGTACAACCGCTACCACTGCGGCAGCATCTGCTGGCACAGCAACGCCCAGTGCTCCAGATAACATGGACGTGGACCAGGCGATAGAAATACCTGCCAGTAAGGCAATTGTGCTTAGAGGCCATGAATCTGAAGTGTTCATATGTGCATGGAATCCAAGTACAGATTTGCTTGCTAGTGGATCAGGGGACAGTACTGCCAGGTAAACAATTATTGTAGTTATTTTAAAATATTCTTAAAAAAATGTCATTTTAACTACTTTTGTTAATAATTGCAATGTTAACACATAATAATTTGAACCTATTTTTTCTATGTATTCATATCTGAAACAAAAACTATGGATCCCTTTTTAAGAAAATTGCATGGACAGAGGCGTGTGGTATACTTAAAGTTATATGGAAAAGGCTTAATAATATTATTAAACAATATTGTTTATGGTCGAATTTCGACCACTGGGCGAAATCTAGTCTACTTAAATAGAAAAATAAGTGAAATTTTTCCAAAATATAACACTAGAATGTCTATGTATAAGATAATTAAAAAAAATTAATCTTCCCTTTATTAGTCTTAAAGAATGGTCACCGTTTACTATTTTGACGGCACTAAAAACAAATGAGGCATTCATGAGGTTAGAATGTAAACGCAAATTATGTAATGCTTAAGAGATTTTTTTATGAAAATGCTATATTTGGGATATGTTGTAGGATTTTAATATTTATTTGGATCTATAGTGTATCTAAACATACTTGTCTTATAAAAAAATCATTTTAATGTTTTTTTTTTTTACTATAGGATCTGGGACATGTCAGACAATCCAGCAACAACACCAAACCAATTAGTACTAAGACACTGCATTCAAAAAGGTGGCGCTGAAGTTCCAAGCAATAAGGACGTCACGTCACTTGACTGGAATGTATGTATTTTTTATAATATAATAATAAAAGACGAACAATTTACGGTACGGTCGACATATTATATCAGGCATGACAGTGCTACCGTCCTGGAGGGTGGTCAAGTATTACGACGTAACGCAATTTTAAAGGATTTTTGTAGAAATATTGAAAGCTAATTTTTTTTGCAGTGTGATGGAAAACTCCTTGCAACCGGTTCTTACGATGGTTACGCTCGCATTTGGAAGACAGATGGGACATTGGCTTCGACACTAGGCCAGCACAAAGGACCCATATTCGCTTTGAAATGGAACAAACATGGAAATTACATATTGAGTGCTGGCGTATGTTGATATTATTTTACTAAACAATTTTTTTACATTATTTATAATGTCTCATTACGAATATGAGGTTGATATAAACATTATTTTTGAGGTCCCATGTGTTTTTGTGTGCAGGTAGACAAAACGACAATAATATGGGACGCAGCCTCCGGGCAGTGCACACAGCAGTTCTCTTTCCATTCTGCTCCCGCCCTCGACGTCGACTGGCAAACGAACACGTCTTTTGCATCATGTTCCACCGATCAATGTATTCACGTCTGCCGGTTGCACGTCGACAAACCTATTAAAAGCTTTCGAGGTCATACGGTAAGTACTACATAAATAATGTTGCTTAGTTTTGACTAGAAACAGATACTTAAGTCTGTCGCCCTTTTAAACAATTTACATAAGTTTTGATTTTTTTTTTTTCAGAACGAAGTGAACGCCATCAAATGGGATCCGCAAGGTCTTCTGCTAGCCTCGTGTTCGGACGACATGACCTTGAAGATATGGTCAATGAAGCAAGACACGTGCGTGCACGATTTGCAAGCACACTCTAAGGAAATCTACACGATAAAATGGTCCCCAACTGGCTCGGGCACGCAGAATCCCAACATGAACCTAATACTGGCGAGCGCATCGTTCGACTCGACTGTGCGTCTGTGGGACGTGGAGAGGGGCGTGTGCATACACACGTTGACCAAGCACTCGGAGCCGGTGTACAGCGTCGCCTTCTCGCCGGACGGCAAGTTCTTAGCGAGCGGCTCGTTCGACAAGTGTGTGCACATTTGGTCCACGCAAACGGGTGGGCTGGTCCACTCCTACAAGGGAACCGGTGGCATTTTCGAAGTGTGCTGGAACTCGCGCGGCACCAAAGTCGGCGCTAGTGCAAGTGACGGGAGTGTTTTTGTTCTTGACTTGCGCAAACTATAATAACCGTAGGTCTCTAATCGAGTAGAGAATAATGTACTCTTTTATGAAGTTCACAAATGTGTCTGAGGGTATGTGTTGTGTATTTTGTTGATGTTAAATGTCTGATTAGTTGTTAATCTAGCTCGATTGTCCTTGTAAGCAATGTTCGATGATTATGTCGAAGAGTACACCTCAATATAATTTTACGTTTCTTTCCTAACATGTCAATTTCAATATTTTAATTGAACGTTGAAAAGAATTTACAATTTGAGTTAAAAGAAAATCTGTTTCACTCAATTATATTGCGAGTGTACTGGGTTAATTAGACATGTAACGGTTTGTAGTTTGGCTTCGGATCCAGTATCCAGATATCCGGCGAGCTTTAAGGCCGGATATAATATTCAGCCTGATTAACTCGTTGCAAGTTGCGATATGTTAAGCACCTTGCAGCAGTATTTATAGTGAGAGACTCTTTTTCAAAAGCTGGTCTCGTATGCTAAATAAAGCAAAACGGTTTGTTACTGACAAAAACCGAAAATTTTGTCTTCATACATCACATTTTACCACTAAATAATTTCGAGTATTGATTTAATAAGTGGTATAATAATAATTAATTAATTAGTTTTGTAGAGTATTATTTGGATGATTTAGTATATACTATTATATAATTATAATAAGTGGTAAACGTTTCTTTGTTCATGAGAGAGAATTTAAATTTGGTTTTTTAGACTGTGATTGATTTTCTTTTCATATTTTTATCAAGTAATATTTTTCTATTGCAGTTTATTAGAGTACAAAATTGTAGATTTAACCCTACCGGATATCCATTTCATCTCTACTTTCTATGGTTTAATTGCATGTATGTGCAAAATATATGAAAAAGTATAATTATTATAGAAACTGCGGGATTATTGTGAATTTTATTATTAAAACTGCATTTCAATGTCAATTTCTCTATGGAAATTGAATTTATTATCTTTTAAACATTGTGTATTGACATATTATGTATAAAATTATTGTTTCGAGATTATATGAGTACTCGTAGATTCCATAACAAGTTATATTTGTTACAATATTACCCTATTAGGAGAATGTAAAGATGGCTGCTTAGAACACTATTCTATTTATACTAAGTCAAGTACCTTAGTTATGAGACTAATACAAATGCTAATTTTGTAGATTATCTTAAAAGACTATGTTTAGAAACAGTGAAAAAGAATGGAGAATCTGACTATTGATAATTAGACTACCTTCATGGCAGAGTAAGTTAGAGATTTGACCTGAAATTTATTGACTGCTTTATTTTATTTTAAAAAAACTGAATAAGAATGAGAACCGAAATTAGACACTGCCACAAGAGATCCTATTTAAGCCACAGAAAGAGCTGCCCACCTGGTACTTTGTAAAACGCGATTCATGTACTAGTTTAGTCATCTTGCAACATAGCTCATGGCTATGCAACCCAAAAAAAAAAACTCATGCGTACATTTTAAATTATATATATATATACAATAATAACAATGAATACATTATTTTATTTTTAAAGAATACTGTAAATTTTGTGATGTAAAATGCTGCTTTAAGATTGGCCCAAATTTAAAAGTTTATCATAACGACTATCAAATATATTTCAATATTTTTGGTAGGATCTATACTTAACTCTGTTAATGTTAACAAAAAATGATAATATAAATATCTAACCTACAGTCTTTTCAGATCTGAATTTTGTTTTGAAAAGTTATCTGTTAGCAAGTATGTGAACGTATAGAAGGTATTTTGATGGTTATAAGGCCTGGTATAATAATTGTACATATTTTAATATAATATGGAGTCTAGTAATTTTGTAAAAAAAAACTACAATAAAGCATACGTAACTTACAAACTGCAATTTTATTTGTCAAGATAACTGTGACCTGGTTTTTAACAAGTATTAGTTGATCTTTGATCTACTCTAACTAAACAGTTAAAAATTGTTAACTAGTTACAATTAATAATTTAACTATTCCTACTTTTTCATTTAGGTTTTTTATATATAAAAGCCGCTATAAATTTAATTGTTTACTAGGTAAGTATTCAAAGAAAAATGGATGCCTTGCAACGAACTTTTACAAAAGGAAATCGCATCCCATACAAAACACTACGAACTTTATGGAACATTTAAAAGTGACATGTGCGTAAAGCATCAACACTGTCATCTGTAATTTAAAACCAATCAAACATCTGTCATTTAAAGAAAATGTGACTTTACGTCAACACATTGGATTTTAAAATCAATAGTAGAACTTGGTCGTTACTACCTTTTACTATCGACGCGTGATGACAAGATAAATATTTGGAACATATTTTTAGTAGAGTAGTTATTTTTTATTATTTACTATTTTATTTTTAAATAAATTTATGTGTATAACTATTTCTGATTTTAATTATGGTTAATGATAATAACTGAAAACAGGGGAATAAACTAGACATTTTCTGTGAAAATAATGTATGTATATATTTTTTACATTACACTTAGCGCCTATTTCACAAACGTCAATTAGGCCAAACTGTCATTTAAAGTCATCGGTAACCGGGGATAATGGAGCTGATATACCTTTGTTTGTACGGTAAACGTCCCAAACATTAAATAGAAAATAATAATAAAAAATCGGCTATCGAATGATGCAGTAAACCGAGTGCATAATTATAACAGAAAATGATTTCTAAAAGTAAGTAATCAATACTTTACTTTTAGTTCGTGAAAAAGGCCCTTATATTATTTACATTTAATTAGAAATCGCTGTCACAACAACTACCTACTACTAAATATTAAAAATAACTAAGTACTTACTACTAGAAATTATAAAATAATATACAATTATATTACACTATACTAGTTGATTTTTTTTTAATATTATATATTTATTTAATCAAAGTATGCTATTGCTATAGGTATAGTATGAGAAGTAATTAAGAAACTTCATTAAGTTGCTACTACTTTTTACGAATAATAGACATAACATTAGAATTCTTAAATTTACGGTTTTTAGGTAAAAGAAGCTCTTCTTCGTCCATTGGTTCGATAATTGCCCCAGATTTAGTGATAACAGCTGGTCGAATGAGCTTTTGATGTGCTTTCTCGGGTATAAACGTACTTCCTATGGGAGCCCTTATTGATGCTTCATATTCCTTAATTGTGTTGAATGGATATGGTATATCTGATACTTTATGTGATGCAAGCTTTGGATCTTTGTACTCTTTTATTATTATATCACCTTTATTTTCATCCCGTCGTGGCATTTGCGGGGCTGCTTTTAGTATGAATCTATTTTTTTTTCGTTTTGGTGCTACCACCCCTTTACCTCCCCAGGTTCCCCACCCGGGTAAACTTAAATCCACATCCTGGGGTTTACCTTCGTTAATTTCATCTTCTTTCTCTTGCCTGAAACTTGCCACAACATCGTCTTCTTCAAACACTTCTTCAATATTCACTTTTGGAACAACTTGTTCATCATCATCCAATTGATCAACTGCATTTTCATCTGTTGATACATTTGTACTTAAATATTTTGGTTTTGCATTAATAAATGTACTGGGATCAATGTTTGCGCTCACATTTTCATTTGTTGTGGTATTGGCAACTTTTAAATGATGCTGCACAGAATTTTTTTTATTCTCCAATACTTTGTCATTCTGAAAATCCGTCTCTATAAGCTCTTCGTCAATTACTGCAGTTTTCTGTCTTTTAAGATATAAATGCTCCAAATTATCCTCATCAGCATCTGTTTGTTTATTTGTTTGTATTTTAGTTACAGGTTTCTTGTTCATTTTATCTATATCATTCCGAAGCCTCTTTAATTTCTTTTCCACTTTCTTGTTTATCTTTCCTTCATAAGTATCAAATGCTTCTGTAATACTTTCCAATCCTTTGGGTCGCAAAGTTTTATTATCAATAGACTCCACAGTCCAGTTAGAAGTTGCCACTAACTTGCTTTGTGGTTTGTCAATAAACTCATTTTTATGTTTTTTTAATGTTTTTTCTTTCTTTTCTTTTTTATTTAATGTTGGCGTAAACTGCACATTATCGAGATCTGTTAATTCTGTTTCCTCAATGTTTTCATCTGAACATATTTTACTGATCCCTTCTTTTAAACTGCTAAAATCTAGATCATGCTCATTTTCTTTCGTATCTATTTCGGTTTCAGAATCACTTTCTTGTCTTTTATACATTTTATCTTTAATATATTTTTTATAGCCGAAATCAAATTCACTGTTTATATTAGATTTATCTAATCTTTTCATCATCCATGGATTCATAGGATCTTCTGCTAAAGTAATATCAGGAATATTTTCATTTTCATCCCCTTCATCATCGGAGCTCTCTATGTCTTTGGTTTTGTGTGTTAAACCTCTACTCACTGCCAGTTGCTCTGCCAGTTGTTGTCTTACCTAAGAAAGTGTATAGTTTTTAAAAAATTGATGACAAATTATTATATTTCTGAATGTTAGAATTAGTGGAAAAAATATTATAACTTAAAAATAAATAAATCAGGTATTACAACTATTCTAAAATAATTAAGTTGACAGATCACTGAAACAGATTATAACTGGTGTATTATGTAAAAAGAAGTAACTACCTTATTGGAAACTATTGCCAAGTTTTACTGAAAAATAGACAAGGTGCGCCAGGGTGTGTTCGTCCACGGGTTTACTTCGTCTATCGACCATAATTTATCTATTAATGAAGTTAGATAAAAAATCATACTGTATTTGTACACTTACACATTAGAACAATGTGTTGCCACCATTTTACTTTCGTCAGTTGTCAAACTAAAGGGGTGGGGAGAGATCACGTCACTTGTGTTTCCTACGAACTGTTTCAAACGGGGATAGTTCGTCAAAATATTCCCGGAAAATTAAGTTTGACGTTAAAAGTACGAAGTTTTCAGGTGCGTGTTGTGACTATTACCTTTTTGTAACTTTGATTAATAAAGTTTATTTTAATACTGTTATTTAAACAATTCACGGTGCATGGCAATCTTCCCCCAGTCGCGCCGAAAGAAACGGGTTCAGTTCGTCATATCATACAGCGATGATATGATTGAAGAACACCATACATCCCAACGAACTTCCCCCACAACTCGAACTACTTGTCCATAAACAATGTTGTAACGAACTAGCCCTATAAAAAAGGACAAAAATTTAACAAATCCAACGTACTTACCTCCTAACAATTACAATGGAAATTTTGAAACCTGGACGAACTATCCCCGCATTATGACGAACTTTCCCAGACAACATCTAGGGCAAATTTTCGATATTTTTAGTATTTACTGTTGACTATTTATTAATATTATACGCTCGTTTTAGAGCCAATAAGACGTTCTAAAACAGCAATTTCTTATGACAATCGGTTGTTTTTTTAGTATTCAAAATCTGTCAGAGAATGAACTAGCATTTTTTTATGGCGGTCAAACTCCGGCGCACCTTATATAAAAGTGATAGTCGATAAATATATGTATACCTCCTTGTCATATTTTGCTCGAACTAATTTGCTTTTTGCCCATTTGCCAGTGTTCTTGTGGCGCAATGTATGACGTTCTAGAGCTCTGGTCTTTTCAAGGACTTCCAATTTCTTCAAAGCTTCCTCTGGGTCCGTTCTTTGTAATTCTTCAAATTCTTTTAGCTGTTGCTTTAGTCTCTCTTTCTTCAAAATACTGGAAAGTTTTTAAAATGATCATTAAAATAAAAACAATTAAATATTATCCCTATTCACTTTTATCAGACTATTCTATACTTACCGATGATACTTTTTGCTTTTTATTTTGCTTTGACGTTTAGCTTTAGCTGCTTTGTAAGATTGTTGAGCCCTAAACTTTGCTAAATGTTGCCTATGTTCAATCATCTCCTCATAACTCATAGGGTAAACTGGTTCCTCTTCTTCTTGGGCATCTTGATCGACTGGAGGATCGACTTCTTCTAATTCTTTTTCTAACTGAGATTTCAACTTCAATTTAGACAAAAAGTCCTTGGTTGTTTGCGATTTAGTATCAGTCTGTTTCAAAGGGAACGAGACATAGTCCGCCGTGCGAGCTCTAGCAACAACGGCGTCCCATCTGCCAATTTTTGTTTTAGTTTGCTGATATCCGGTAGATCTTTTGATTCGTTCAGATTGAGGTTTTTCTAATGGTTTAGTTAACACTTTTGAAGAATCACTACTTTTCTTTAGTTTCTTACTAATTTGTACATGATGGGCTGTGTCTTCTAAAACTTTCACAACATTATTTATATTCAATTTGCTCGATCTTTTCACGAGGTTAAATTCAGAATTATTAATTGACAGTTCACTCCGCGACGGCTCAGAAATGTGTTGTGTTTTATCTAATCTAGAAATAGCACTAATTAGGTGATCGTGTTCAGCTGCAACGAATTCAGTGTCGTCAATATCTGCCATTGTGTCAGTAAAAAGTATAATTATTTTTGTTACTAAATTAGCAAAAATTATTTTTAAACTGGCAAAAACTGGTACTTTCAATACTATCCTACCTAACCTCAAATTAGAAAAACAGAAAGAAAGAAAAATTGTAAATACGTAAAATATGTATGCATGCGTGTGTGCCGCAGAAGAAAATTTAGCCACAGCCCATTCATTTATTTTTTATCATTATGGCATTGATTGAAACTCAGAACACTATTTTTACATTTGCATTATAACTGAAAAGTAATCTGTCTCGATAATATTAGCTTGTAAATCGCAGATAACATTAGTTCATAAAATATAGCTAGAGCTCCGTAATAGGGATTAGGTTAGAATTATAGTTTGAGCTTGCAATGCAATGCAAAACACTTCCAAAGAAGAGTAGGCATAGTAGAGGTCAGAGGTACAAACAAGAGTGTCGGTCGGTTCAATAAATTATGTAGTTAGCGTTGTAGTAGCATTGGGGTATGGCGTTCTTATATAAGTTAACTTTGTATCATTTACGGTGGTTTATAATAATAATTTATTTATTTGCCAGAATACTTGGTTACATGGTTTCATGAACTACTACAATATTAAGACACATATAATTTAGCCGTACCTCTATTTAATGGTAGCCAACCGACACTTATTCGTGTGTAGAGTTGGCTACTCCTTAGGCCTCTTGTTAACGGCACGTTTTCTTAAGCGTACGGCATGTTAGTCGTACGGTTAACAAAACGTGCAAGCCTGTACATGGCACGGCAAAGCTACCGGTGGCGACAACGGCCAGGTGCGGTTCAGTTGAGATTTTTCTGCTCCAAGCTACAGACGTCCAATTAAATCATGAAATATGGGATTTATCTGCATAAAGATCACTTTCCAGATGCTTTCCAGCAATCATACTTAAGTCGCTTGTTTTTATAGTCTTAACCCATATTACAGGTCTTTCTTGAACTAATACAATTAGTTATTCTTGATTTATGCTCATTTTACTCGTTAAACAAAATCAGCGTATATAATATGTCACGAAAACGTGAAAACGTCCGTCGTCGTCGACATGTTCGCTTAGGATGCGATACAACACTGATCAAAATCACGCCGCACGTAGACGCGCCGCGCCGAGGGGCAGGCACGGCGAACACGGCGGGGGCGCCGTGAAGTTGCGCCGCCGTGTATGTCAACAAGCTCCTACAGTAATCCATACAACACTGACAACCGTGCCTACACACGGCAAATTAACTGTAGATTTTTACGCCGAAAAAACGTGTGTGAACAAGAGGCCTTAGGCCCCCGCCGTGTTCGCCGTGCCTGCCCCTCGGCGCGCCGCGTCTACGCACGGCGTGATTTTGATCAGTGTTGTATCGCATCCTTAGCGAACGTGTCGACGACGCCGGACGATTTCGTGACAGATTATATACGCTGATTTTGTTTAACGAGTAAAATGAGCATAAATCAAAAATTACTAATTGTATTAATTCAAGAAAGACCTGTAATATGGGTTAGGACTATAAAAATAAGCGGCTTAAGTATGATTGCTGGAAAGAGATCTTTATGCAGATAAATCCCATATTTTGAAGATTTAATTGGACGTCTGTAGCTTGGAGCAGAAAAATCTCAACTGAACCGCACCTGGCCGTTGTCGCCAGCGCCACCGGTAGCTTTGCCGTGCCATGTACAGGCTTGCACGTTTTGTTAACCGTACGGCTAACATGCCGTACGTTAAAGAGAACGTGCCGTTAACAAGAGGCCTTACTCTCTTCTATTATATTCTGCAAGTTATATAGTGACGTACATCCACCGACGTTGATCGATTGAAAAAAATTAATCACCAAAACACAACAGCATGTTTTAAGGCAAGCGAGTAAGGGATGGCAGAGCCCATTTCCCTATCCCTTATCTCAATATACACTTGCAGCACCTATTGCGTTTCTTGTGTTATAGGCAAGAGTAGTCATCTACTAAAAAAAGAACATTTACGTCCAATAGATTTATTCTTAAAATTATTAGTATACATGTTTAGTATTCATACCAAATACATACACATTATCTTATAAATAACAAACATTTATAAGGAATAAATTTACAACATAGTTCTCTTATATGCTAACAAATCTTCATGACTATAAAGTGTATGTAGTTTTTCATATAAGTATTTGAAAAAATATAATAAATTATCATATTGTCCTGTGTAAGGTGTACACTGTGGGTGGCTATATAAAGAATCATGTATTGGATAATGTAATGTGAAATTGGAGTTATAATTTTCACTACAGCCCCATGCAAACAAGTGCAGTTCAAGCATTAATTGATGTAATGCTTCTATAGTTGACAAATACCATCGGGGGCTGCCTTTTTGATATCGCCAAAAATGTGAGGGCCTGTTTTGTAACACTATTTTGGGTATTTCTTTAATTCTTTCATCCTTGAATATGCTTCTACTTTGATTCCAGGTACTATCTATCAATACAACACGGTCTATGGGCAGTTTATTCACATGGTAAATTTCTTTAGACCCGTTATCCTTGTTGACAATTTTTGTCATTAATGTACCAACATTATAACCTGAGGGTAGTTCTGCTAATATTTGATCTGAATATGATTTTGTGTTATTGTCTTCTGAAAACAAATCCTTTACAGATTTTGCTTCGATTCCAGGATAAAGGAGAACAGTTTTGCCGTCGAGATAATTTTCTCCAATGTCAGGATAGATAAATATATTTACATCAGCTGGAGCTAACACTGCTGCGTGTGCAGCTGTACTCTTTCCATCTATTTCTTTCGGATGCTTAATTATATCCACCTTAATTGGTAACTGTAAACAAATATAAACAAAGGTAATCAATCAATTAATAAAATATTAAGGAAGGTACCTATTTAAGGATTTTACATTTGAGATTTGACTACTATATTATGGACTAGCTGTTGCCTGCGACTTTGTCCGTTCAAAGCCTAAGGCCTAAAGCCTTCCTGGATAAATGGACTATCGAACACAAAAAGAATTTTTCAATATGAACCAGTAGTTCCTGAGATTAGCGCATTCAAACAACCTCTTCAGCTTTATATAATAGTATAGATATAATACTAGCTGTCTTGGTGAACTTCGTGCCGTCCCCTTACATACAAAATGTATGAAGAAATTAAATTTACAGTTCTTTTTTTGTGAACATTTCAGATGTTTTGAAAGTTATGTATTTTGCTACTCGGAATGAAAACAAATTCAACAAATCAAAGATAATAAAAATGGATCCAGCTGTTCTAGTTTTATAAGCTAACACGACTTTCTTATATGTTACTAGTGACCTGCTCCCGGCTTTGCACGGGTACAATTTTTTCTGCAAAAACGTTTGTCGTTTGACGCTTTTGTCATTAGTAAAAACCGCATTAAAATACGTTGCATAGTTTATTTTAAGCGTACATACAGAGGGACAAAAGGAGGGAAGCGACTTTATACTATGTAAAAATTAGTATTTTATAGAAGATTTATGTACTATCGTAACTACCTTACACACTGGTATGTGATCTTCAATTAAACTCACTGGAACATAACAAGTGTAACAAAAGTACATTCTAGACTTGCCGCACTTTGGACACGGACTGCGACCAGTTAACATTCGCAGAGGAGCAATGTCAGCAATTTCCATTCCTTTAAAAGGATCCTCTTGCACGTTTCTCGCTTGTGGACTTTTCGGATTCATCGAATAGGTTATTGGTAATACGATTTATATTTATAACAGTGATAATATGAAAAAAAAAACAACGTCGATGCAAGTTTTGTTTAAATCATTATAATTATAACTCAAGAATAACACACATTTTAAATGAGAATATTTTCGAAAAATAAACAAATGAATGATGTACGGCGGCACGTTTATTTGTTTATGTCCATCCATAGAGTAACTTTTAACTAAAGCGGCCTTTACATTAGGCTAAATTTAGTGCACTAAATGAATTCACGGGATTTAGACAAGTGTAAAGACATTTATACAGTTAGATACACTAATTAGACAATCAGACTGGTGTCTGCCGATTTAAATCAGTTAGCATGCTGAATTTAGCCAAGTGTAAAACCAAATGTAAAGTGATTTAGACTTTTAGCTGTCTGTTCTCCAATTTATAAAGTTACTCTATGATTTGTCGCCGAACGCAGCGCAGCAAGGAATATAGTACTCTCTACCAACGTAGTGTGAGTGTCGGTCGTGATTATTTTATTTTTATTTTTTATTCTCTTTGCTTTCGAGCAGCGATGGCCGCTAGAGAAAAAGAAGTAATTCTTCGTTTACTTCATGCGTCTTTTTTTACTAATTAAAATCGAGTTCGGCTCAACCATAGCCAAGGCGAGCCTCATTATACGCGCATAGAGTAACATATATACGGAAAATTCTGTGTCAGCTGGCTAATTAGATAAAGTGTAAAGAGCAAGCTTTTTTTCGCTGTCTGAATTTAGTGCACTAAATTTAGCCAAATGTAAAGGCCGCTTAAGGAGCGCCATCACACATGGGTGTTAAACTGAAAAAGTGGCAACAAAAGCGATAAATAGAGATGGCGCTGGTGTGCACAGAGAGAGTTTGAGAGTATGGAATGTTTGGAGTATGGAACGACTGCTAAGTCGTTGACGGAGTGAAGTGCGCTGAGTTGAATATTGGTTGAATTGCTTACTCTCACTAGCTACACTAGCGCCATCAATTTTTCGTCTTTCAACGGACACTTTTAATACTCAGAGATTGCCCTCCTTATCTCTATCCTCCTTGCTTGTAACATAATATATATAACGAGGGTAGAGATAATGAGCGCAATCTTAGACAAAGTGCCATAACGATAACGATAACGAAGTTCGATAGTTATAAACGTATGGGAAGTATCACTTGATTTAGCGAAGGCATATGTGAATCCCATACATTTTTATTTAGCGAATCGAATGCACTTTGTCTAGGGCCACAGGAATACAACTGAGTATTAAAAGTGTCCGTCGAAAGACGATAAATTGGTGGCGCTGGTGAGGCTAGTGTTCAACCAAAATTCATCTATGCGCTCCTTATCTCTACGCTCCTTACTTTTAATACTCAGAGATTGTCCTCCTTATCTCTATCCTCCTTCAATATATAATTAATTATTACGGAAATTTATGCTAAAGGCCCAGCCATAGAGTAACTTATAATATATTGGCCACAGCATAATTAGAGATCAGTGATGTTAATGTGTCAGACTTTTGTCTGTGTGTCAATGTGAATGCTTCCCACAGAACACTTTTTATTCCATTTATGAAATCAACTTTAAATATTTTATTCATAAGGAGGGTAGAAACAAGGACAATCTGAGTATTAAAAGTGTCTGTCGAAAGACGATAATTGGTGGCGCTGGTGAGGCTAGTGACAGTAAACAATTCCCTTAACCAAAATTCAACTTGGCGCACTTCACTCCGTCAACTACTGCTACTTTCATTCCATACTCTCAAACTCTCTGTTCACACTGGCGCCATCTCTATTTATCGCATTTAGTTGCCACTTTTTCAGTTTAACACCCATGTAAGATAGCGCATGTCGACGGTGGCGTCACCTGGGCGGCAATGGCGCAATTTTTAATATTTTTATTTAGGTAATCTCTAGGGAACCCAACATTTTTCCAGGATAAAAAGTAGAAAATAATAAAAAGGAATTGGTTAATATTTTTTTATTGTTTATACATTAGTAGCCAACAAGCAAAAGAAACAAGTAAAAATTTGTCAAAAATCGAAAATATTTTAGCTTTTATGAAGTAGGTACCTATTTACAATTTGCTATAGGTCGTTTCGTGCCACACCATGTCCCTTGAAATATCATTAATGGATGGTGTACCTAGAAATAAAAAAAATCGTTATAATTAAAGTTATCTTATCACTAACAATCACTTTAAATATAAATTTAAATTGTGCTTAAATTAAAGGTAAAAATTTAAATTGTAGTTAAAGTTGAAATATAAGTTCAACTCATAAGTTCAACAATTAAATTTATTGTCAAATAGTACCTACCTTAAGATAAAGTTTAAGATCAAATTGTACTTAAAGTTTGAATGCAAAGTTTACTATAGTTGGAATTAATATTCAGTTGAATTGTATCTAATTAAAGTTAAATTTAAATAGTTTAAATTTTAAAGTAAAATTGTGCTTAAAGTTAAAGTGTAGTTTAAGTTAGTGTAGTTACAATTAAAGTTAAAATTTTAAAGTAAATTGTACTTAAAGTTAAAATTTAAAGTTAAATGGTAATTAAGTTGAAGTGTGGTTAAAATTTTAAAGTTAAAATGTACTTGAAGTAAAATTTAAAGTTGAATTATACTTAAAGTTGAAGTTAAAATTTACAGTTAAATGGTATTTAAGTTGAAGTGTGGTTAAAATTTTAAAGTTAAAATGTACTTGAAGTAAAATTTAAAGTTGAATTATACTTAGTTGAAGTTAAAATTTAAAGTTAAATGGTATTTAAGTTGAAGTATGGTTGAAATTTTAAAGTTAAAATGTACTTGAAGTAAAATTTAAAGTTGAATTATACTTAAAGTTGAAGTTAAAATTTAAAGTTAGTTGTAGTTACAGTTAAAGTTAAGATAAGTTAAGTTAAATTGTTACTATTGTGTTTGTTGGTGGGTTCTTGGAGAGTATAAATAATGCACTTATACTGATTTCACTTGTATTTATTTATAAGACTTATTGGACAATTACAGGACGTGATTCGACTTATACTTTACTCGAGACCAGACGACAACTCTCTCATAGACTACAGAACATACTATAAATTATACCATAAACAATATCGTAGATAAGTAGAGATACACCACAGTTACAAGTTTAGTTAAAATTGTATTAAGTTAAAACTATTGTAAGTAGTAGAAAATAAAGGCTATTTTTATTTTATTTTTATTTTATTTTATTTTATCACTAACAATATTATAAAACAAATTTCTCCGCCGTGTCTGTCTGTCTGTTCGCGATAAATTCAGAAACTAGTGCACCGATTTTCATGGTGTTTTCACCAATGGATAGAGTGGTTCTCGAGGAAGGTTTTGGTATATAATTTGCATCCGATGGTAAGTTACTACCGTCGCCTAAAACACATAAGCAACGAAACAGGTGCTGCTAGTGCGCTACCGACCATACAAGTGCGATTGAAGCAAAGTATAGGGAAGGGAAATGAGCTCCGGCATCCCTTACTTACTCACTTAAACACAATAGCAGACATACTGCAACTGCGAAACGCGGTGTTGGGCGCCACTACTTAAAAGTAAAAACATAATTTTCGTAGGTACCAGCTATCTGGAGGGTATATTCGAGTTCCGTTCTTAGTATGTCCAGTACTTTCTTCACGCCCTCCTCGCCTCCTACGGTCAAACCCCACAAAGCTGGTCGCCCTATAAATACCTGTTGACAATAATTCATGCATTATTTAACTAGTACATACGCTGAAAGTTTTATATTTTGCTTATGATGTAGAATAAGACTGAAATACACACGTGTCGTTTTCATATTCATAACCAGTTTTTATATTCATAACAATTTATCTATATACTAGCTGGTGCCCGTGACATCGTCCCAGTGCCGGATTTATAATTTTTATGAGTGTAGGCCACTTTTTTCCGCCGCCCCATGTACATACCTTTCTAAAATAATAATTTTCCATTTGTAGTTTACTACATTTAGAATGTCTTAAAGTTAAATAAACGAATGAATTAGTCATTAAGAAAGAGTGCAAAAAAGAAACAAAATTTACAATTTTTTACGGGACTTTTTAATAGCAAAAATCATCTATAATATCATCATAGTTTATGGTATTCATTATATCTGCTTCTATGTAGAGAAGAGCTAGAGAATAAGCCACTGCCGTCCGCACGCCGCCGCACCATGGGCGTAGCCAGGATTGTATATAAAGGGGGGCAGACAAAGAAAATCCTAGATTACTTATATTGTTTTCATCGTTGTTTTTAATAGTATTGTGGGTGAGATATTTTAAAGCTATATTAGGGTAGGATTTTTTTTAATAGCTTAGTTTCATATTTTTGAAAAAAAAAAAGCTGTCATTCTATTGTTTAGTCAATTATGATTTTAAAAAATGCGATTTTCGCTATCATTTATAGTTTTTGAGTTATCATCAAAAATCTAAATGGCTTTTTTGTTTTTGTTTTTTGTTAATAACAATTGAAATTTTTATTGGCAGAAAAATCCTGAAAGCGCCTTTCTCAGAATTGCATTCCGCGTAGAATGAGCTATCGCTCATATTGTTCGAAGACTTCTATTTTTCGCAAAAAAGCCCACTTCTTGTCTAGACTTGGAGATCACATCCCGTATTATTGGATTTCACAAGCCAGCCTTCAAGCCTGTTAGTTTCTGTTCTTAGGCCTTATAAGAAGCGTCGCAAGCTATGAAGCTCGTAAAAATTACAGTTTAACAGAACAACCGCTCTTCTATGGGCAGCTGCCCCCCCTTGCCCGTACCTCGCTACGCCCATGCGCCGCACTGCTCTCATCTATCACTCACTAGGTTTCGATAGGAATGAGTTTCTTCTATAGGGATTTATTTAAAGTATAAAAAACCACCATAAAACCAGTGAACGTGTTTGACTTTTATCGTCTGAAATCGAGTGACTGAAATCCGCCGCCCCTAGGCCGCGGCCTATACGGCCTATTTATAAATCCAGGACTGCTTCGTCCGCGTTGAAAAAGAAAAAATGTAACCTATCCTGTGTCCTGTACGTCTAAATGTTTATCTACCAAGTTTCATGAAAATCAGTTAACTCGTTTAAGAGTTATGGAGGAACATACATACATACATACAGAAAAAAATTCTAAAAATCGTCAATTTAGTTTCAGTATCATTTGTATAGAGCCTATAAACACGATATCTCTGAAAACAAAGTAACTTACTCCATGACTAACCCTTACAGATTTATTATTAGTATTGATATTGATGATACATACATACATACCATTTTCGCACCAAGAGCTATTGCTTTGTATATGTCAGTGCCGCTAGTTACTCCGCCATCTAGATAAACTTCTACGTCGTAATCCTTTACGGCGTTTATTATTTCTGGTAGAGCTTCAATCTGGAAAAGATATATAATACATACTCCTACATACATAAGCCCTATTATGAAATTTATTTAACGCATTTTAAAAATGTACTAGCTGGCGCCCGCAACTTTGCCCGCGTAACTTGGTAAATTATATACTAAAACCTTCCTCGAGAACCACTCTGTCCATTGGTGAAAACAGCATGAAAATCGGTGCAGTAGTTTTTGAGTTAATCGCGAACAGACAGACAGACAGACAGACGCGGCGGAGGACTTTCTTTTATAATATGTAGTGAAGAACACATTATAAAAAAATCATTTCCAAAGTAGGCACGGCCGAGAATCGAACCCGGGACCTCTTGCTCGCCTTACGAGCGAGCACTTAACCCATAAACATTATTACATTACATACATGATCATAAAGACAAAGTTTAGTTATATTACCGATGATGGTACTCCATCCAATTGCCTTGCTCCATGGTTAGAGACTAAAATAGCTGTGCATCCTGCTTCGATCGCTTTCACTGCATCATCACCTCGAAGAATTCCTTTAGCTATTATTGGTAGCTTTGTTATGCTGAAAAAGCAATATTTGTACTCAGGACCAAAGCTCACACTCGTAAACAAAATAATGTGTAACGAAATTGAAAGCATGTCCAATTAATTATATAGAAATTACCTTTTAAGCCATTTTATTTCATCCCACGTAAGTGATTTGTCAAATAAATTTTGGACATATTCATTTAGTGCACTGCCCCCCTGATGAGTGTTGTGTATTTTGTTTGACAACAGTCCCTCGAAGTTGGCTAAACTGTAAATACAACATATTATTCAAGATTTACTTACATAAAAATAGGTATAGTCCGAATCAAATTTAATAGCGGCTCTGAACATAGTTCAACATGGTGCGAAAAACGCAATATTAGATATCCGCGGGGGTGTACAGGGGCTACCCTGTACCTGCGCATATATACATATATACTATACATGCGGGCTGCGCCTGCGCCTGCGCCGGGGTGTACAGGGGCTACCCTATACCTGCGCGTGCGCGCACATCCGCGCTCGCAGCAGTCGCAGCTAAACTTCCGAGCATACGACTTTTACTTACCTACCTAATATTATTTACTTATCTAATATATAACTTGGTGTTTTCTTATTAATTTCTGTTTTGCTTCTCGTGACAATTTGATTTGCAATAGTATGTACTCATACATACCTACTTTATCACCTTTGTTGATAGTAGTTATAAAAATAAAACTCGTTCAAGCGTTTTTAACTTACAGTAAAAGTTATGAACATATTTAAATCTCACTTACCGCAAATGTTGGGGCAATGTAAATTTGTTACGAACGTCGGCTCGCCGCAAGCCAAATAGTGGAGTATCGACTGTTAATGCTATAGCCTTAAAACCAGCCTTTTCAGCTCGCAGTACCAAGTTCTTGGTAACATTTCTGTGAACAAGAAATAATAAATAAATGACCATGATCGAGATGGGTTTTAGCTATAGTTTATGAATAGGTTTCTCAGGCGTTTGAAGATCATCAATCTATTTCCAATTTAACGCAGGGGTTTCACTAACTTTGACATATTTGAATGAGGTGAAAGGGTCTAGCAGGATTGTTCGCTTATCCTGATAGACCTTTGGTATACTTCTTGGTTCGGTGGTATTTCAATTACTTACATGGTAACCTTGATCTTGACCTACTCAGCAACTTACAGCAGATATACTTGTTGTTACAAGCGTGTTTGGGTTCAATAGAATGTAGGGTTTGTGTTATATATAATTTTAGTTATACAGTAATAAAAAAAGCACTAACACTGGGAATTTGTATAAATTAAGTACATACCTATCGTTGTAAATATAAAGCTGGAACCATTTGATTGCATTGGGAGCAGCCTCCGCGATTTCTTCTATAGAAGTGGTTGCGATTGTGCTTAATGTAAAAATTGTTCCTGCCGCCTGAACAGCTAAATAATTTCAATAAACACGATAAATACATAATGAAATTACAAGACAATAATTAAGGATGAATTCGAACCTTTGGCATTAGCAATTTCACCGTCCGGATGTGCCATTCGCTGCATAGCAGTTGGGGAGACACCAACTGGCATGGACACCCTATGTCCCAACACAGTAGTACTAAGATCTGTGTTTTGCACCCCTACCAGACACTTCGGACGAATGCGAAACCTTAAAAATATATGCAACATATTGGCAAAACTCTTGGTCTGCAAAATAGCCATGATACATATAACGAGGTAATTCAGCCAACATGCTTGGAACCCCGCCCATGGGACCCAAGCTCTACCTATATTATTTATAATTTGTAAATAATTAAAAATATAAACTGACGGACTCATAAACTGCATCAAAGTTCAGGATTACTTTGAAATGATTTTTTTAATAAGTATGCAAACTTTTTAGATTAAATTATATAAATATGAAGAGACTGGCTCTTAATCTTAAAAAAAAGCAAAATTTAAAAATAAAACTGCAGTAAAACAAATGAATATAGCCTGGAAAAGAAAATTTACTCGTAGTATCAGATTTGCGTGTTATTTAAAGCAAAGTTTTAAATTGATTCGCATTGATTTTTTATTCTTTTGTCAATTGAATTATTGTTACCAGCAGAATTGTTGGGTTAGTTTTTTAACTCATCGAGAGTTTTTGAACCATAATATGGATACTTCGTCCGAACAAGCGGCTCAAATTGTAGCACTGGTGCGGGAGGGCTTGGATCAACGAACGATTGGTAGAAATTTAAATTTAAACCAGTCTACGGTTTCTAGAATATACAGAAGGTTTGTGGAGACAGGTTCTTACAGAAGGAGACGTGGTACAGGCAGGACTCGAGCAACCACCGGTCGTGATGACCGATTTATTGTTACAACTTCCCTGCGAAATCGTGTCCTCACGTCAGTTAACATCAAAACAGAGCTTAATGAAGTGCGTGGAGTAAATGTAAGTGCACGAACAATAAGAAGAAGGTTAAAGGAAGCAGATATCACCCCTTTTAGACCAGCAAATGGTCCAAAGTTGTCTGTAGCTCACAGACAAGCTCGCTTAAGATTTGCGCGTGATCACCTAAATTGGACAGAAGAGCAATGGGCCTCCGTATTGTTCACGGACGAGTGTAGGACATGTTTATATGGTGCAGATGGTCGCAGAAGAGTCTATCGTCAACGTGGGGAGCGATATGCTCAAAGTTGCATTGAGGAGAGTGTTCCTTTTGGAGGCGGTTCGTGTATGGTCTGGGGTGGCATATCGATGAACGGGCGAACAGAACTTGTGTTCATAGACATGGTCCGTCAAAACGATAATAGAGGGGGTTTGACTGCACATCGCTACATAACAGAAATCTTAGAAGATCACGTGGTGCCTTACATGGGATTCATAGGCGAAAATTTTACTTTAATGCAGGATAATGCCCGGCCGCACGCTGCTGCACAAGTTCGACAATATTGCGAAGAGGTTGGGATACGTACAATGAATTGGCCAGCACGCAGCCCGGATCTTAATCCCATTGAGCATGTTTGGGACAATTTAAAAAGAGCTGTATATGCGAGAAATCCTATGCCCACGACAGTGGCAGCACTAAGAACAGCACTTTCAGAAGAATGGGACAATATTCCGCAAGATCTTTTAATAACCCTAATAAAATCTATGCGGAACCGATTAGAATCCGTAATAAGGGCACGTGGGGGTAATACACCCTATTAAAACATAAATAAACCCTTGCATAAAGTTTGTGTCTATTGTTAAAACCAATTTTTTTATAAAACCAATTTTCCTTAAATTTCTGTTTTTTCTTCAAAAAAGTCTTAAGGTCCTTTCCAGTACACAAACTTAAACTTAAGGATACGCTGTTTTAAAGTTCACGAACCAATCTAGAGGTTTCAATTTAAATCTGTATAGAAAGTTTGCATACTTGGTTAAAATATTTATTTCAAAGTCGTCTATTACTTTGATGCAGTTTATGAGTCCGCCAGTGTATTAATAAATTTAACATTGATGTTATTACAAATATTATAAGGCGTAGGTATTATTGGTTAAAGAACAGAGTACGGTAAATACCTCCTGAAAGCATTTCGGTTTTCCATCAATGTGTATTCATCTGTTGCACCACTCTTATAATAATCGCGGACACTTTTTGGTAAAGTTGTCAACGCAGCTTCTTCGATGTCTTTTAAGCTTACAAAATTTTCCATTCTAGTATACACAAATGATCGCTCCACAAGAAGATACTGAGGGAGCGAACGAACCGATGATATTGTAGATAACATCGTTTCGTTGTTATTGTTATGAGTCGCATAGGTCAAAAGTTGATATGGAGATGACATAACAAATAAGTGATAAGAATTTTAATTTATAAACTAATCTATTTTGAAGTGAAAACTTCTTTAGACGCGTTGGGCATTTTTGAGATGGGGAAAAAACCATTGACTCGCGACTCTGTTATAGTTACCGACAAGGAACATTAAACCTGTGATTATACTCTAGCGAGTTACCGACACCTCTGTTGACAATTATAAAAGAACACAGTAATTTCAACTAAAAATAGAAAACGGCCAGTCATATTCCAAAAAGGTCGTCGACATTTTCAGTATAGAGGAGCTCTACTTTACTAATATTACCTGACGATTCAAACAATAAACATTTTGTTCAAGTTTTCACTTCTGTCGGCACTCCCGGAGTGCCACGGTTTATTTTATGTAATAAGGGTGGCAGGCAGGCCTACGGACCAGTTTATGATAGGCTTTAACCAAGGGCACAAACAACATCAGGGTTACCTATGCAGAGGAGCTGTCGACTCCTAAAGCTTTTGTTTTCAACAAGCTTGAAAACAAAAGCTTAGGGTGGCGCCTATTTTTTTTTTATATTTTTAGACGATCTCTCGGGAACCTAACATTTCTCCAGGAAAAAAGCCTGCTTCCACTTGGCTCCCATAGGCATCTAAGAGTATTTTTTGACTTCTATCCTGTATGTTAATCTGGATAATAAACTATTTGTGTAATTCGTGTGTGCTAAGAGTAAAAAACATCCTTCCTAACAAACTGTCGCATTTATAATATTAGTAGAATTTCCCGATTGCGTCCTTACAGCCCGTTCACACATGCTCTCCGTTTTATTGGATACGTTTTGATTTAATCGATAGCGTATGGAGTTGTATGAGCGACTTCACACATGACACAGTATTCTGGATACAGTAAAAAATACCGGTACGAAAAATTATGACATTCCGTTTTGTCATGGAATACTGGATGAAGGAACATAAGAAATGAAGGTATCCGTATAACTTTCATAGCTTCGTATAGCTTTCATCTGGTAACGACGGATACGCTGAACGTAATGCTGTGCCTATGTGTGAACAGAGCATATTTTTTGTCGTATCCGTTAAAAAGGCTACTGTAAATACTGTGAACGGGCTGTTACATTAGAATGTCTGACTCGAGAGGAGATTCTTTTAATTTATTTGTTTGCATACAAAAGTTAAGTATGCCTATCTCACAATATTGGTATTTATGATATTAGTAGGAAGTAGGATAAAATATATTATGGACAGGAAAGGCCAATAAAACAATATGAAACATTTTACAGAATTTAATTTGTTTTCAATATTATATGATTTTTCTTGTATAATGCCAAATGCGTTCTCATGATATATTTTACAAAAACTCAATTTTGTAATCTCCAATACCGTTTTACATGAATTTTGGTGTGTACGTTAAAAATATACTTTTTTTGGGATACAAAAAGGGGTTTTTGTATAATTTACACGCGTTATGTTTCAATTGTAAATCAATGCACGTATGAAAAACGACTCCTTCAATAGACATTACTTTTGAAATGCAAAATTATTTGGACTCAACACAATCTTTCGCACTTTGTTTTTACTTTTATGTCGATAAAAGTTCTATTAAAAATTATTCGTTTATTTACATAATCACTGAGAAACTTTACATTTGTTTCATAAGTCGATCGCTATTAGGATATCTCCATCCGCGCATCGGCCATTTCTTCTATCTAATCCTATAATCCTCACGCAAACGGAAACATCGGCATTTTATAAAAGATACAAAACATTTTAGTTCTTAATCTATTTAAAATAAAGGGCCACCTGAAACCCCCCTACAATCCATCTTTGGTAATACCGTTTTCACAATGCTACATCATATTGTTTGTATTAAGTAATATACGTATAATACAATTCGCTTTTGACTCGCTAATTAAAATCTATATGATGATTTAAGATTGTGTCACTTGTTAACCTATACAGACACGAACATCATTTTTTTTTCGGTTTATCCCATTAAAATCTACACTTGGCTAGATTCGGTTGACAATGAAAAATTTATAATAAAATTCCAGAACGAAATGTTTACATCGGATCGAGTCGGTTTTTTGCTTACCTCGTTAATAGGTTTACTTTTCAAATAGACCTAAATATAAACACGTTAGCTATCGAGCGTAAGCGATTGAGCAAAATAAAACTAAAATAAGGCACGTGGTCTAAGCGACCAATGTCAAGGATATATTTGTTATGTTTGTAAATTAAATTCCCATAGTTAACAGCAAATGGCATTAAGCACGTATTAAAAATTTTAGGAGACATTATTTATTACGAGTTTGTTCTCTTATAAAATGCATTTTGCCTATTGCCTTAAATGATGCTAATTTAAAAATCACTACCAGCGAATTTTTATACAAACGTAATATATAAAAATAAATAACGCATATTACAAAAAACAGAAAATTGACGTAAATGGCAATATTTACTGTCGGACTAGTCATTAATACCTATATCTACACGTCTCATGTAATTCTATGTAAGTCGTAAAAACAAAAGAAAACGTTAAATTATACATTATTATTTGTTAGGCCTAAGTCGCGGGCCTTTATCCTAGTCAATGTCTAAGTTAGTCATTAATTGTTAGAAAAAAAAAATCAATCTGTCTGGGGCTTACACGAGGATATCAAATTTAAGGTGACCGAATTAGATTATTTCAAATCAATATAAAAGCGAGAGAGAAGAGCATGATATCAAATCGTAAAAAAAAAACCATTTATATTCTTTCCTAGACAAATCCTTTCGGTTTCCTCCAGAGCATAAAAAAAAACATGTACGTATTCAAAACGAGCTCATGTTTTTGGCAGAAAAATGTTAGAAATGCGCTTTTAAATAAATAAAATACAAAAGGTACATAATGCACACAATATACTTATTAAATTTGTAAGAACTCTTACTGCAAACGTTAGCGTAAGGGTCGGCGCTGACCGACGCTATGGCAAGGCACAGCAAAATATTTTTTCCTAAACATATTGCGATGATTTGCAACATTCGCTTTATTTCAATAACAAGAAGCTACGTAATGCTTCGGCATGTCGCGGCATGAAAAGGAGTGTGTGCTAAAATAATAACAATAATTTTCTGTGCCGTGCCATAGCGTCAATCAGCGCTGACATTAAGGTAGCAGTACATATAGCAAGCAAATCACTGAGTATTCCATAGACATAATGTTACTCCGCTACCCGCTGCAGTGTTCGTGTGACGTCACTACCCTATCTATCTAACTTCAACACTCGACCATCAACAATGTTTAATCATTTCGAATAGCACCTAGTCAGCGTCGTAGTGGCGATCGCTCAATACGCAACATTGTAGTTTTCGTACAGTACTGTGATTTTAACTAATACCGATTCCCTTCTTGTGTGTATAATTCATGTTAAAAAAAAAATTATACACATCTATTCTTAAAGTAGTGAGCCATGTAAACTTACCACTTTATTTATATAAAATATACCTTTTGCACTAAACCTCTAAAAATAATTTTACGTGTTTCGTTTTTAGCACAGACACTGAGATCGCTTTTGAAATACAATAGCGTCGATTGAGAGAGAAGAGTACAAAGTTGCCTTTTGCACAACACTTACAGATTAAAAACAATAAATATACTACAGGTAAAATTAAATAAAGCCTAGTTTCAAACAAACAATATGAACAATCTTAATTATGAGACAAATAAATATTAAGAAACTTTAAAAAGCTACAAAATAGGGCGCTTTCGTCAGTCCGTCGCGTGTGCCCTCAAACTTCGCACGTATCGTTAACATCACAGAACAAAACTACCGCTAAGCACAGATTCCGAGTGAGCCCGGGTGACGTCACAGAGCTCGGCAGTACAGACATTGAACGAGCCACATGTCGACCATTTTATTTAAATCTTGCCAACCAAAGCTATTTACGATTCTTCAGCTAAACACGCTTGTAATATGTTAGTGTTATGGTTATCTACAATGGCATGTATAATAAGTGCCGGCCATTGGAGGCATGTAAACGGGATCAACCCAGTAACAGTTTATTACAGGGGCTAGATAATTGACTTGCGAGCGTAAGTCAGCACTAGACGAGTGAGATAAATGTTCACATGAGTCCAATGGCAAGTTAGCAATCGACTGGGATTAATGGTACTGCCATAGTATTAAAAAGCCACAGTCGTGCGCGTGTCTGACATGTCAGATATGAACAGAATATTTGATTGACTTCTTCTTTTATTAACACTTTCAATGCCATGGACACAACGTTTGTGTTCTCGGCATTTATCATGATTATTAACACTCTTCATTTCATGACAATTCTTACTCCAGTGCCGTGGACACAGCGGTAATAGAGTTCAAAATCAGGGTGGAACCTGTAGTCATTTCATTAATTTCGTGGTGGCAGTGAATGTGTTAATAATTGTATTGATATAAAATATTTTGACAGAGTTAACCCTTTAACCGCTTGGTTTTGTAAGAGTTGTCGTCATGCCCCTTAGCGCTTGACTCGTAAACTGTTATATTTTTTTAAATAGAAAGATTAATGATTGATTAAAGGAATGAATTAATGTGGCGTGTTCAATGTCTGTCTGTGTATACAATTAACCCCTCATAGGTTCGTCACATGTCCGACGGGACGAGGACGGCGGTTGGTGGCGGTCCCGGCTAGTCGGAGATGCGTGGCGCCTAGAGAGGGGGCAGCGCGTCTTGCGCGGCGGGTGGTGGCGCGGGAGGCGCGTGGTGGCGCGTGGGAGGGCGGTGTGCGTTGGGCTGTTCGTCGTCGTCCGCCGCCTCTTCGTCGTCACCGCTCTCCTCCCCCGCTTCGCCCGAGCCGGACCCCTCCCCCGCCTCTCCTCCCTCGCGCGACTCCTCCTCCTCCTCCTCTTCGTCCGGACACAACTGGTATGCTCTGCACAATGGTAAGTATCACGGTCACCAATTATATTATGTAGGTCTCTACATTACTCTATTTTTTTGTAACTTTCAACTTACTTTTCTAAAGTTTTTCTAGCCGAATTACTTCGTTCCAAGAAATAACCACTGGAAGTCTCGTTGGAAGTGCCGGGAGGAGACCACGTACCGTACGAACCGTACCCGCCCGACCCATACTTCTGGAACAATTTACATTTACTAAATGCCTTAAAATTTTTGGAATATTCAAAACAATTTTCAATTTTTAAACCCGTGGTATGAAAATTTATGGGAGCAAAATCAGAATTGTCACACAAATGCGTTATTTATGTTATGCGTTATAGAATATTTTAGAATATCCAAAGTTTCAGTTATTGCGCCATCTACACAATATTATTTAAAAAAAGCACAATGTTGTTCTTTCGGCGTGTTCGAATTTTAAAAATTTAAATTTTATAATCGTTCGTAAGGAGTAAACTCCAGTCGTGAGTCGGAGCTGACACACACAAATTTCTTTTTTGCGTAAACGTCGGCGAACAGAGGGAATGCAATTTCAGTACTAAACTAGAACTAGGATAAGAGAAGGTGGGGCTTTCGCTCATACACTGAAACACAACGTACACGCCGTATGATAGTTGGCGGAGTTGGGAATAGGAAAGAGAATGTTCGTACGCGGTCGAGCTCGTCGTGCAGCCAGGCGAGCAGCTGCCGCCAACGGCGCCTTGCGTCGTGATGCGCGTGCACGGCGCGGACGGCCATCGGCGTGCGCGCCATCACGCCCACGATCAGCTTCACGCAGGCGTACGCCCTCTTCTGGTAATGGCCGCGCGACCGGGCCGCAGTCTCCAGCAGACCGGGCCTTTCCTCCGACACTCCCTGCGCAATAAACGTTCATTATGCACCAACATTCCTATATTTTCATACAAGACACTTTTGTTTAATTTGACAACTTTTACTTTCGTCCTAAAACACTTTCCATAATGTTACTTAAATCAAAAATAACCCAAAGTAAAAGAGCTACAGTGATCGTAATTCATGTATATTAAAATGAAACTTAATATTATGATTACAAAATGGCACATGTAAAGTTGCCTAGAGCTGCACAGTATAGAAAAACAAACACTTGAGGAGGCCGTTTGACAAAACTACAAAATATAATATGTGCTACTAAATTTGTCAATCATTTATCTCTATAGGAAACTATAGAAAATCATTTTAATCCACAGCAATATTGACGATTAAGAATCGTAGTACTGGCAATCATTTCACCTGGTGTACCAATAATACGAAATCAATGTGTCACCTTAATGACATTGTGAATGCGATGGTGTTGCCAGCTATCCTCCATGAGAAGCAGGGCTGTGAGCGCGTCGGCATGCCTCCGTAACTCGTGACAGTAAGCGTAGGCCATCTGCCACAACAACTCGGCAAGGGCCATACGCGACCAGCAAGCGTGTTCCCAACACAGGAACTGCAGTAGTCTGATGCCCTCCTCACACCCGCAACATTCCTCCGTTAACTTTTTCATGTACGTCCTAAAACCAATATTTACGAGCTCAAGTCATCTGAAGTAATAATGCAAGTAAACTGTTAGGTAAGGCGTTTCTTCCAATGTTTGTCATGTACAAAATGTAAAATCAGTAAAATTATTCCAGTGAAATTTTCTTTTTGAAGTGGGAATAGGTATAATGTACGATACCCCGTTCTGTTGTAGAGAATTTCGGCGGCGGCGGTGGAGAGCGCTGGGCGGTCATGCAACGCAGGCGGCGGGTCGGCGTAAGGGTTGGGCAGTGGTTGCGTGCCGTTCACCACGTTCGCCGACTGGCAGTGCTGACTCACGTCGCAGCACCGAGTGAGCACCGACACCACCTACGTTTACGTTATTTTTTACACCTGCCTTCACAAAGGTGGCAACATTCTAGGAATACAAAAAAATCCTTTTTACCTGATGCACCTTAGCAGACTCTGGATATTGATATTTTCCAACCGACGACGAGGAGTCCTCTACGCAAACGGATAATACTATATCCAGTATTCTTAACTGAAAATAAAAAGACAAAATGGAAAATGTGATACACATGTTACAACAGTAATGCACATATTGGTCACAGAAAAACTTAATTATTGGTCCTATCTAAATCTTTAATATTCTTAAAAATGTCGAACAACGACCTCTTAATAAAATATGCTATGTGTAGCAACTAGAATCTGTTATGTGCAAAACAATTAAATTTTAATGTTTAAAAGGCATTTAAAAAGTATACTTCTTGCACAAAGCAGATTTTCGTTTTGTAATTATAACCTAGTTTGACCTAGTAGATGATTATTTTTTCATTTAATTTTTAGAAATGTGTCATTGGACTGACCCTCAAGAGCTGGTACTTCTCGGCGAGCCCGAGCTGCGCATACGCGTGGAATAAGTTGAAGAGCAGCGGCAAGTGGCGATGATGGTGGGCGTCGTGCTGAGGCGCGGTCAACGACCGCGCGCTACACAACACTTGGTCCGACAGGGACAGCGACTCTTCGCGCGACGTCCACGACCCGAACCCACACGGCACTGTCACACATCATTTTTTTATATATTAAAGTCGAGCCTGTTGGCTACCGTCGTCTATTAAACGCAAGATAAAGTATAAGGGATTCGGAGGGTTTTTTACTCACTCACTTAAACACATCATACATGCTGTTCTTTCTCGGTGGTACAGCCGCCAGTCGAGCTGCTCAAATTATGAGTATAAAACTCAGTGTGCTCCACTATTACTAACATTAGTAAAAGTGCAGTTCAATCATGTGAGGTCAGACCAAACCAACTTTAAAAAAAAATCACCAATCGTAATTTGTTCGCATTCATTTCAGATCAGTGGGATCCCACTGCATTCTACAGCCGTAATCTGGGACGGCAATTACCAACGCTCTTACAGAAGATCATCGAGAAATATTTCAATAGGGTGGATAAAAAATAACACTTATTATTAGCATGCTCAATATATACTGTATGAATAGAAAACACGATAAATAGCAAACCTGGAGGGTCTTGAAGAGAAAAGTGTGCCAAAAAGACAATAATTTTCATGAAAACCAACCGCACCTCTGCAGACGGACACGACAAGAGGTAATCGCATAACCTGAAAAGTAATTTAGATTATAGATACCGAATTAAATTCATAAAACAATTTCACACTGATAGGAACGTACCGATGGGAGTGTTTGAAGAGGTCTGTTGCGAACCATGCGCGAACAGATTGAGAACATCGTAGATGCTGACACAGAATATCATGCCTGAAAAACATAATTATTTAATATAAAACTTCTAGATTCAAGAACAAATTATAAAATATAGTTATGACCAAAATAATTAATCACCAATCACTCGCCGGTCCACGTAGTGTTTTCTTTGTGTGAAAACCAACTTGAAATAAGAACTTTGTTGCTAATTGTACTGCCAATATTGACATTTCCTCGTGTTCTGGACCCTGAAATATAAATACTTAAGTAATGAGTATTTCTGAAAATAAGTCAGTTAAAAGTTGTGGAAGGAATATTATAATTTATATAGCAATAGGCAATATATAACCTTTGAACCTAGGCCTATTCCCTTACTTTCGAAATTTCAATTCAAAACCAGTTTTTAACTGGATTAATTTACTAAAATAAACTAATGAAAAAATAATATATATAAAAGTTTGTTGAATAGTTAATACTCGACGAATTTAGTAAAAAAAACGTACCCATACAGCATTTTGAGATCCAGGTGCTATTTGAAGCCTCATACAACACAGTTTCTTCATAAAATTAAAATGCTCCAAACTGAATTGATCTTGATTATGTGAAAATGCAATATTGCCACGACGAACCGACAGACAAATTGGCTTCGGTATAGCGTTCTCTCTGAAATTTACAAGCATTAATTTTGAAAAATCATTCTTTTACTCATCAAACAAACAACAATAATAGCTGAACAAATTACTTCAAAGTGATATTCTTCATGGACTGTATGAGACTAGAAACCTCTATAGCATCTCTTCTCGTGTAAAAAAGCATGTAAGCATTCCACCAGCGCTTTTGACGCTTGTATGACACCCTCTTTAACATTGGATCAAAAACCTGAAACATTGTCAGGGATTACCACGTCACGCGTAAACATTATTACAAGAGTATTTTGTCACAAATTGTAATTTTAAACAAACCAAATGGAAATTGCTATAATTTTAATAATTTATACATACTTGACATACTTTTAATAATACTTCATAAAGCAAAAAATTTAACAACCATCATATTTATAACTCGTACTTTATGGATATGTTCATAACTCAAGTTATAACATACATTTCCTACGTATTTATGAAAGTCAACCATGGCTTGGGGAAAATAATTTGTGATGTAAATGGTCAAATTTTATAAATATGGCAGGCGATTAAATTTTCGCAGGAACTGACAAATGACTAGAATTCATCTTCAGTATAGATTCGACACAATCCAACAGACTCGTTGTTGTGTGGAGCCACATAGACATCGAGGTAAGCTGAGGTCAAAGTGATTATCTCTCACCTCGCCCATGTATTCGCCGCCAAAACACTGGGCTTTCATTTCTTCATCATCGTGCATCGCGCACTCGGTCACATCACCGTCGTCCAATTTCACCCACCGGCCCTTCTCACTGCCGTTATCTCTGTGTCAAACATATCAAATAAATCATTCCAAAAATAAACATGTTGCGCACATACCTTTAAGCCAGCACAGTTCATGAGCACAGGCGCTCAGGGGATATGTGAAATGACATATCGAGGGTATTCTAACAGAAACGGATAAGTACAGAAAATTTCAAAATGAGAAAAGAGCATTTAAAAATTTGAGGGCTCATAGTAAAACGGTGAAGCACAATAGCCATAATAAAACATAAACCACAATAAAAGCTAATTCAGTTATACTGTTTTGCTAGATAAAAAGAGCAGAAAAAATTGAGTATGCCTATGTATATAATTTTCGTTAAATTTTGCACTTATTCGGTTCTGCCAGAATACCCTCGATATGTGAAATGCTCAGTATCAAATTTTGATATATTTTTTATTACTTTTTTTAGGATTCCTTTTAGGCTACATTAGAAGGAAACTTTGACGTATATGTGGTTTAGCGCCTCTTTCTCAAACGTCAAGTAGGCCAAAATGTCATTTAAAGTCACCGGTAACCGGGGATAATGGAGCTGATATACCTTTGTTTGTACGGTAAACGTCCCAAACATTAAATAGAAAATAATAATAAAAATTCGGCTATCGAATGATGCAGTAAACCGAGTGCATAATTCAATATAACAGAAAATGATTTCTAAAAGTAACTAATTAACACTTTACATGTAGTTTGTGAAAGAGGCCCTTAGACTGATAAATTTATGACAAATTAAATTTACGAAACATCAGAATTTTCATTACAAGTGAAATTTATAAATTTCACATCACATTAGATAACTTATGACATCCTACTGCCTTTTTTCTGCACGTTAGGTTACTCTTTGGATTAGTAGGAATACATATGTTTTTGAAAGGGAATAGGAATACACATGCAAATTATCTCAAAATAATATGCTTTGCCGTGAGATTTATCACTTTAAATCCGTACGGCAAATCGTCAGGACCTATGAATTCAGGTTCAATTGGAAAATTCTACAACCCAATTGGAAAAATGCTCTCAACTAAAAAAATATTGGATATCTTTTGCCTGATTAATTTACCTGAGAAGAACATAAGAATAATAATGTCCTCCAGAAGCCTGCCCCGAGTGCACCACTATCCCGCTTAGTTGATATTGTGTTTCCGGAGTGCGCTCGCCCTCTGCGTCCTCCCATAACGTTGCGTCTCCCTCCGCACGCGCCAAGCCCCAAGCTATAAAATTATACAATTCTGGTCATGATTTAAAAAGCGATGTTTTTACTAAAGCTAAGTAAGCCTCGAACGCGGGCTATCACAAGCCAATTTGAAAACCGGTGTCAGTAATGGGGTTTCAAGATGATTTAACACTTTAATTGGCACTTAATTATACTTAAATGGACCATTGTATTAAGTAACTAGTTCCGTACATAAAATATTTTACAAGAAGAATTATGAATTTATGAAGAAAAATAAGTTATAAGAAGTTATTAAAGCAAAAACATAATATACATATTATGATATGTTAGAAACAAAATATATAGGAGCCGACGTAAAAAAATTAAGTTTTATGAACATACCAGTGTAAGGCTCGACGTCTAAATCGCGAGGAAATTCAAAGTAGTCGTTGAACTTTATTGCACACACTTTTTCAAAGTCATATTCGAATCTTTTTAATTGTATCACTAAGACTGGAGGTAGTTTATTCAAACATAACCGCTTCACTGTCACCACCTGAAGAAATAATAAAATATAATATGCGCTTTTTTAACAAGGCCAGTGTCGACAAATCCGAAACATTTTCCCTACTCACTTAATTTGTACTTAATAGTGCAAATTATGAAGACATTATATAAATATATACACATGTGCATGAACCATGTAAAGTGTGTTTCATTATTCAACGAGTAATTTGACAGGTCCTAATGTCAAATTTTAGAATAATGTTACCAACGTTGTTTCCGTAGTGCTGTACTAA
The DNA here is from genome assembly GCA_945859745.1 of Synanthedon formicaeformis. Lineage (NCBI taxonomy): Eukaryota > Metazoa > Arthropoda > Insecta > Lepidoptera > Sesiidae > Synanthedon > Synanthedon formicaeformis. The sequence continues at coordinate 6,591,459 of OX243958.1, forward strand.
TATCGGTTTTACTTCAATAGTTATATTTTACGGTAAAAATATTTTTGATTATTGATTTAACATTAGTATAAATTGTTATTTTAAGTAGTATAACATTAGTATAAATTGTTTATTTTCCTTAGGAATTTTTTTATCATTTATATTTAAGATTAGGTTAGGTTAGGTGGACGAAATACAAGATCAAATATTTGGCGTGACGACAAACTGACGTATAGTCAAAAACCTGCAACCCAGGAAATGTCAAATTACTCGTTCGAATTATGAAACGCACTATACAGTCAGGGTAAGAAAAGGTTCGTCACCTTAAAGTCGACATTTGCTTGTACCTCGATTTAAATCTTTGCTTGTACCATGCTTCCATGAATATTCGAAAATTCATAGCCGAACCTATAACTACCACTTATCAAAATAAATAATTACCTTTTTGTTGCATTTGTCACAATGATAGGCGTCAGCACCTTCCAATAATTCCCCACGAACATAAGCCTCTAGAGATTCTTGAAGCCTTGACATGTTTCTAATGTCGAGCGAAACTACACTGAATGGCTCCTCCTTACAGTATCTAAGGTAAATTAAATTAAATTTATTTAATATGTCTTTGAGTAAAGAATTACAAACATCCATATATGATCGCAAACTTTCACTTTTTTATTAGTATGATAAACAAAAACCTGTCAATTTACAATGGAACGGAAAAAAACAATAAACAAACAGACAATTAATAATCCACAAGTACGGCTTACCTATGCGGACAACCTTTGCATATTTTTTGATCAGAATAAGTTCCACCCATTGTTTTGGCCATCAGTTGTTCTTCTCCTAGCGATTTGAGCGCTTCGTCTAAAGACTCTACTAACGACATGAAGAACTCAACAGCATCCTGTTGTTCCCTTAAATTAACTGGCTCTCCCTGTAGCCTGAAAAATACAGAGTTGGGTTAAATAGGGTTAATAAGCTAATGAACTCACACTAATAATGTTATATAAAGGTTTACCTAAAATGGGCCCACAATCCCCTCGGAACATAATATTGTAGCTTGCTAAAGTGTAAATGAGCGAAAATCGCTTGTACTTGTTTTAAAATTGTGATATTGTAATCTGTTGTGTTCTGAAAATAAAAATACATAAAATTTCTTTACTCTAATAAACTCATGTTTCATTTAATAATCAAAATGTAATTAAATCATTCTCAAAGCACGTAACAATGAACACCAATCGAAGTGCATAACGTCACTTGTTCGCAATCGCAGTCAACCACTAGTTAGTTCGGCTGCTGTCAGACAGTTTATAAGTATTGAGAACAAGTGACGTCACCACAGTCACGTAAACAGTTTTGGCGTTTTGAAGCAAAATTTAAAACGGGATTTTTTAAATACATTTTAAAGCATTAGTTGTATTAAAATACATAATATATTAAATATTTTGGGCTATATTAGGTACTTATACATAATTAACACTTTACCATAATTAAAAAAGCCTCATATACGATTATAAAGTAGATTATTATTATCGACATTAAATCCCACTATTTTATGAATATATTGGTAAGAACAAAACTCACTTCAATATTGTTTTCCATAATTGAGTGATGGTGATATTCACCAGAGAAGTCTTCGTTGGGATCAGTTGCGGCTCCTAAACGAAAAGAAAGAAATGCGTTTAGAGTGCATCAAGACAGCACTGGCGACAAACCTTTAGAACTGTGAGCAACCGACCTTGCACCGTCAGGAGTGCGTCCCTAACTGGACGCACGCAGTAGAGTTGCTGCAGCACCGAGTTCATGTAGCAAGTGGCGCCAGCGTTCTTCAGCCCCACGAGGCCGGATTGCGGTCGCGGCCCCACACACGGCATATACTCCCATTCGGACAGCGGAACGAACTTATCTGTACACACATTTTAATCCCTAATTCAAATAAATATTAGGGTTGGCAAGAAATTAATTTAGGTTTTTAACTGTGAAATAATTGTTTTTTTTTTTCTATACAAAAAAATAACTAATGAAATGTTAATAAACTGTCTCGCACAGATAAATGACGATTCAACTCTTAGTTCATTTCGTCATCAACTTCAGAAGGACAACCACAATATTGGTCATCTTCAGTGAAAATTCTATACAACGAAATTTTTTAAACCAATTCTGACATGTACGTTCTTATGCTTTCGGGCGCTATTATGCCCTTATTAAAATGTATAAATGATGTAAAAATAATGTGAGAGTGACCGTTATAGAACATCTGTTGCAGTAGTTGTGCAAGTGCCGCCATGTTGGGTATGCAGCCGTGCACGAGCGCCAAGAGGAGATCCGTGGCGGCGGCGGCGGCACCCGAGGTACGGCAGAGAGGCGCCGCCGGCTCCACCGCACTAGCCCCAGCGGCAGCGCCCTCGCCCATACAACTCCACGCCCACGAGTATGGCCACAGAAACTCCGTTAGCACTTCCTATAACCAAACCAACATACATCATTACGTTGTGATATTTCTATTCATATCATCCTTCTCACCCATTCTTACGTTCCGTATACCGTACATTGTGAAAGTACATTCAAACGGCTATGCAAACCAATAGCTATAGAGAATGGATCGTGCCGCCAATACCTTTTCTTCACGATCGCTTCGTCTCTCTCACACTAGTGTCCTTATTTACTTTACATGTGGATAGGGAACGCACAGTCCATTTTCTATGTCTATGGCGCAGACTCATTCGTTTAACCGGCGCGAACGCCTCGAGTCGTTCGAAAATCAGCGCGCACGCAAAATTAGAAAATTACAAGTTTGGCCTTCCAGCGACCCACAATTTTTATTCGTGATCTAAAATTTACATTTTCGCTATAAAAAAAAATAAACGATACATTTAATAAAAGTAACATTGTTATTCTATTTTTGAGAAATAAACGATCTAATTTGATTTGAGTTACCTTAATTAAACCAGAATCCTTGTGATCGGGATGCGCTCCGTATTGGTATTTGATTTGTGCTGGTACATGAGTAAACAATTCTTTGGTTAGGTTCAGGTGTCCCTCGAGGAGTGTGTCGTCGAGAGTCTCGGGGTTTTCGCGGACGTTTCGTAACCATGCAACCTATAAATATAAACAATCACTTAACAAATAATAGTTTATCACACATTAAAAATTTTAAATTTAATTCAACAAACCGCTTTTTTGGAATTACGAAAATCCTGTAAACATGTATTGTGTTTGATCGAAAACAAAGATTTTTCATTATTATAACTATGTATTATTATTCATTATTAGCGTCTGCTATTTATGTCGACTGAAGTTGATTGATTCAAGGCGGAAAATATAATATAGTGTAGGACATTCGACAATATAGAGTGGCTCCGTAGCTTATCTGTGGTAACAGTTTAACAAACGCGTCCGCGAAGGGAGGTCGTTTTCGAATGTCCACGCACCTTATAGTTGGAATTGTAGTTCTGATATATCAAGTCGGGCATTAGAAGTATTGGGGCTAAACATAGTGGTTTTAATTAATGTACCCGAAGTAGAGGGTGCTAATAATATATTGTAAAATCGTTTTTCCTGACTGACTTCAACACACAGTCAAGTGTAGAAAGCTGAAATTTGGAACATAGCTTTTTGTGGATGTTTTAGCAATAAATATTAAATGAAGTTACTTCAAGTGCGAGATCTTCTTGCGTCCTCGCAGTAGCGCCGGCCAACGAGACGAGCCGACACAGGAGTTGGAGAAACTGCTGCGCGTGCCTCGCGTGCTTCTGAAGCCTTGCGCCACCAACTGGACCGCGGCCCTCCGTCGCTCCGCCCAACACCAACAGCGCCGTGCGAGCGCCCCCACCACCGCCCCAAGCGCACATCGCTAGCAGTTGCTCCGCACACGACACCCGCACCTATAAAAGCAAACATCGACCTATATGTATTCTACTACACTTGGTGATCGAATCTGATTAAGGATAACGAGGGTATTCTGGCAGAACCGAATAAGTGCAAAATTTAACGAAAATTAGATACATAGGCATACTCATTTTTTCTGCTCTTTTTATCTAACAGTATAATTGAATTAGCTTTTATTGTGGTTTTATGTTTTATTATGGCTATTGGTGCTTCACCGTTTTACTATGAGCCCTCGAACTTTTAAATGCTGTTTTCTCATTTTGAAATTTTCTGTACATATCCGTTTCTGCCAGAATACCCTCGACAAGGAATACTGGACAAATGATTGGAAGTATTAATTTAAAGATAAAAATAAAATAAAACCTACTTGTGGATTGGGACAATCAATCATCAAGTACAATGCAGTCTCTTGCCACCAAGGCTCGTTGAGTAAAGCGTCCAGGTGACCTCCTCCAAGTGCCATGCATATAGTTACAACCTCCATGCACTCTCGGACCACTGCAACACGATAATAAAATATAAAATTTAATTGAATATAAATGTTTCTATGGAACAGAATTATATAAATCAAATAAATGGTTTCTTATCTTATCATCACCACCCTATAAAGAGATTTTAATATTCTGATGATTTATAATGAAACCTAGACATTTGACAAAACTGTTAAACGTTGCTAATTACTGGATGCCATAAAATAATGTGTAAATGACCAATTAGTTATTATAAAATTATTAGTATGATTTTAATTAACATAGTAAGCCAAGTGAAATTCTAAATACCAATTGCAAACAGATAAGTTCGGTTACATAGTTCTACTCTAGAGCAGTGGATTATATGGCAACAAGTTATCGAACAAAATGGCACATGTATTATAATTATAATCAAATGTAAATGTATTTTGATAAAAAAAACTGACAAACGTTTGAAATGAAATTTTGGCATGACAATTGCCCATGTAAGCAAATGTCGACCTAAAGGCGACGAACATTTTCTTACCCCGACTGTACATACATATTTTGAGATATAAAATAAAAATCATTATAAACTGGTAACAAGAAATAAAATTAGTTACGTGTGACATCATCGGGGTGTATCATAGTTGCGTTGTCCATGGTTTGAGCGACAGAGTACGCTAGTGCGTATAGCGCCCGCATAGTGGCCACAGTCGGTACGCTCCATGAAACCAATGACGTTATCCAGTCACTATCTTCAGGGTTGTTTATCACCTGCACATAAAACAAAACCCTTTACCATCGGACGAATGTCTCAATAGAATAAATTGTATTAAATAAATGAAATAATAGCATACCTGATCGCTAAGTGTTGTTGCCAAATTCTCAGCAACAGCTTTAACTATAAATTCACAATTGTGATTGGACACCGATTGCAAAGCTTCCCTTAATATGGTTACATCCGTCCTGCAAAAAAATTTTATATCGATTAATAAAAATGTAACATATAAAAATGTAGTCGCATTCTTATGTTTAGAAACATACCGAAAATCTTTATCGACGTTATTGACAGCGCCACCAGGTGCCAAAATCTCAATAAGATGTCCCAAAGTATACAATACTAATTTGGCTAATCTAACAAGTGCTAAATAACCAACCCTGTAAATAAATTTACAATAAATAGAATCAATTATGAATGTGTATAACAAGGAAATGGCTACAAAAAATGGTTAGTACCTTCTTGTGTGTGTTGCGGCACCTTTTAGAAACTCCTGGTCAAACAAACATTCAACTAAAAGGTGTGCTTTTTTCACACAAGCCAGTTGAAAGTTGCGATTGCGATCCAATCGTGTGTCAGATGAAGGCATCACCATACTGTAGAATACCTACGAGATATAAAATTTAATTATAAGTTGGGTATTGAATTTTTGATTTTTTTCAAATTGATTTGTATAATTTCAGCTTTAATTGGCTTGCACACTGTACCTACATGACTGTTCAGTGTGCTAGGAGGCTGTTGCTGATTTAAGTAAATAAATAAATAAATTAGAGATACATATGTTTCAAGGATGTTCCAATACAAATAGCTAGAGAAATTACATATGAGATAATTACCTGTACATTATAAGCAACTGTTGGTGGTGGTGGGCCATAGAGCAAATCTTTTAACTTTGTGTCCTCTCTACTCAACAGAGCTTCGGTTAACTTATCAATCTGAAAAAATTAATTCAAAAAATGTTAATAAAAATCAAAACAATTATATCAAACACCAATGCTACAAAAGCCTCATTCTGACTAATTTATGTAATTAAATCAGTCAAAAAACATGAAATTTAGCCATTAAAAACCTGAGCAATTACTTGCTAAGCAATACACTCATTATTGCCGGACAACGTAAAAATTGAATGTGTAGAGCGTTTTGAGTAATGGACATAATACTTAACTAAATCGACATTAATTTGCTTACCGTTTGCTTATGCGCCGGCGAAATTTGCGTAAGCAGATGTGCGGCTTCCGTTAACTGTGAATGACCTTTAGTGATTCCAATGTGCTCCAATTCCAGAATGAATGGAATATACCAGGAACCTTGTGCAAACAGCTGAAATTAAAAGTTACATGAAAGATTGATTAATATTTTCGGCCCGCCGGGCACAGTTGAAATTTGTACTCACAAAAGTTGAAGAGAAGTTGAAAGTGCCATTGAAAATATACTTACAACACCTGGCAAGGCATGTTCGGGGGTAGGTGCTGCTGGAGGTGAGGAAGTGCTAGAATCGCTGCTCGTTTCGTTTGACGAACCACAGCCACCGCTACCGCACACTTGTCCGTCGTAGACCTAATCCACAAACATCACAGTAAATTTGCGTACAACATTTTACCTGGTTACGAATGTGGATGAAGGGCATTTTACTAGTGCAATATCTTAACAACAACAAATAGTTACGTACCTTTGCAACTATAACTGTTTTGTCACGAAGAGGTATCTGTGACAGCGTTTTACGATCGTGACTCGAATCAATTAGTTCACCGTTCACGTAGAGTTCTATTTTATTTAAATACAATTCTAATTTCATATTACTATCTGATGCACATTTTAACCTGCAACAATATGTTAACAATTACCATACAAGTTTATTATTAATTATTATTAGAACATCAAATTATAGGCATTCAAATTAAAGAATTCAATTACAGCAGTGAGTGAATACAAACTTATATATTATTATAAATGTGAAAGTAACTTTCTCTGTCTGTTACCCTTTCACTGCTTAACTACTCAACCGATCATCATAAAATTTTGAATACACATTGTCAGGGATACAGGAAAAGACATAGGATACATTTCATCCAGAAAAATGTACTGTTACACATGGATCATCTAAAAATTAAAATCCAACACCTGCCAAAAGTATAACAGCAATAAAGATGTCGGGTGTTATGATATTTATTTTCAGTCAGCGGACAAAGTTGCGGAGGCAATAAAAGAACCTACAACAACAATTTTGTTGAAAGACGTTAAAATAGAAATATTTCTTATTACCTTCTTTGGATCCCAGATCGCAATGAATGTAAAGTTTCATTAGAGTGAGAAATAAGTTCCATTTCATCAACTTGTCTTTGGCCAGTTTGAAAGTTGAATCGAACAATAATAGTACACTGTCTGCCCCTGGCGGATCTGTATATGGGTAAAATCTGTCTCTCTGATGAAAATTTTCTATCACATTCATTAACATATTCCTGTATGGCACGAATAATCCTACACATCCTAGTGCAACTTTCGTTGGCATCTGGAAAGAGTAAAAAATACAATGTAATATTAAAGAAAAACTAAGCTGCCAAGTTTTCATTAAAAAGAATAAGAATTGCAGAAATTTTTTATCTCATCACATCTAGATTATGCAATATTTTATAATGAAATATTGATATATAATAAATCCATTCTATAAAATAATGTCAAGTCTATTCAGTTAAAAATTTACAAAATTGGAAACTAACTAAGAAAATTTAAAACTATTTTCAATTGAATATCTTCAGTCCTTTCACCGTGGAGGAATGAAGATATTCAATTCTATAGGTCATCGTGTGGAAATATAGTACATGTATTCATAATTATAGGTAGTACCTATATCCGTAAAATGCCTCACGATTGATAGGACCGTACCTTGTTGAGAGTCGAGGTCGTTCTGAATGCGCTGCGTGCGCGCACAGCACTGCGTGAGGAAGGCCTCGTGGTGGATCGCGGGCGACAGCGCGGGGCCCACACAAGTGCACACCTCGCGCAGCAGCTCGATGCCGCGCGACGATATCTCGTCATCGCACTCCGTTATCACCTGCGACGGACGAAAAAACATACATATCATCTTGTCTTTAACTCTATGTCAATTTAACTCAACACGAGTTGTCATCGTAACTAATTAAGCGAAGAAACACACAAAACAAATGTTGAAAATGTTTGAAAAATCATATCAAACACACAATTGACTTAAATTTATCAATGAATCGGATCGGATTTAACAACAAGCAAACAGTCAAGGGAATTATAAAAATCCTTTAAGATTGTTGCTAGTTAAAATAAAATTAAAAACATATATTTATCTATGTATAAAATGCAATTCTTACTTACCCTCCATAAATAATCTAATCCTATGAGATCGGCATCATTAAGTAAAAAACTGCGTCGCTTAACTTTAAGTTTACCTTCTTTGGAATTCACCGCTTTGAAAAATCTACAAAACAAATAAAAGTTGAGGTAAAATGTTCTCCTAATCACTTAATAAAAAAAAAAAGAACAATTAGCGAACCTTTCAAAACATTTTATGCCAGCATGTGTTAGTAAATTTGGAGATAATGTCATAATGTTTTGTCGAAAAAAATGCAACATTATGTTCGGATCGAGATCGGGTTCCTCACTCATTAATTTACTGAACCAACGGAAACAAGCCTCTCGATCCCCAATATGGGCTGGTCTCTCTGCCAAGCAGATCCATATTTGTTTTGCCTGTAACATCAATCATACTGTTAATTATCCAATAAATTGTGTCACTTCAATGTGAAGTTCACCTGTCATTACCTGTTCTGCACATAGCCACAGTTGCCCGTCTTTCAATAAAAACCTGAGGAAACTCAATCGTTCGTGCACTTGTGACGAGTGAGGATATCTGCCGTCCGGGAGCCAACTTTCCCACTCAATGTCACCTTCCTCTACGAAATGAATAAATAAGTTTAAATAAATACTTCCTCTCCTGACATTTTTAAATTTTGCTTGAAATATAAAATTGGGCATTTTAAAAAGTTCCTTTTCTATCAGTCGCCTACGAGTGTCATCGCGTGCTACCTCTGCTGAACCGCGGCTATTAGCCGCGTACAGAGCTGAATGAGTGAGAGTCAATGAAAATGAAATTCGTAACTTGTTTACTAGGGAGTCGCGTACAGCTCTGAACGCGGCGGGTAGCATGCGAATGATAATACACAAACACCTATTACATTCTTTTCAGCTATTAAAGCTGAATGGACGCGTTCACATGTCCATGCAACACTATACTGTTTTCTATAGACAAAATTTAAAGGTAAATAAATAGGGCTACTCCTTAAATGAAGACTTTCACACATTATATTATTATGCTTATTCTGGTCATAAACACTGTTAAAAAAAGTTTTTGAGGTGTGGCTTCAACTTACCGCTGAGTTTGATGCGCACGGCTTCCATGTAGTGCGTGAGCGAGTTGGTAACGAGTATGACGAGCGAGTGTTGCGTCTGCAGCCGCTCGATGAGTTCCTGGCGCGTGACGGCGGGCCGCACGCCTCCCGCCCCGCTGCCCGTCCCCGCCCCGCTCGCCTCGTACAGCGCGCAGATCTCGCGCATCATCTTCAGCGCCGGCAATACCCATTTCTCCTTCGTCTTCAGTTCCTCCACGCATCTGTTCCAGAATCAGCCCATTTCGGTAAAAATGGCAATACTTCATTGAGAGCAACACATTTATTATTCGCTACTAACCGTGGAGAATAGAGGTTAGGAGGACTAACTTATGTGGGTGTTAAAATTAAAAACTGCCAAGCTACAATAATTAAACAGTGGTTCATAAATTGGCTAGAATGGCGATTGTGTAGAATTGGTTGGTGCATGAAACCACGGTAAATTAAATACTTACCACATTAAAATTATTACTTATTTATTAAATATGTAGTTAGAAAGAGATTAATATATTATTTTGCTATTGCCTACTGTATATATCTATAAATTAAGTTTCAACATAAACTTTATAAACAAATAGACTTACTTGTCTAGCCAAAGTGTTTTTTGTGCATCACGATCTTGACTACAGCTATAATCAAGTATTTTTATTAAATTCGCCAAGGCCACATCCATTATTTCAGTACAGACTTCATCCGAATGAGCTAAATTCCAAAAGAGCACCAACACCTGCAAGACAAAAGATAAACATGTGCAGTGATATTTATGTTAATAGTTTTTGATTAAAATTATAGTGGTGTATTTAATGGGATCCTTATTTATACGTCCACCCACAAAATAAGCAGACAACTTAGTAAGGACAGAGAGTTAACTGCTGGTTACACGCTGTATCTGACTGGTCCCAGTGGAAATTTATGGGGGACGCCGATGTTTAGTAGTGGACTTCTTACAGCTGAGATAATAATTTCATGGTATTTTGTTACTCAATGGTTTATGATTACAAAATTATGTACTAAGTGATAAAACATTTCCATCGATAACAATTTTACGACGCGGAATGTAAATCAATTAAAAAGTTGATCACAACAAAATCAAGTTGGAAATATTATTTCAAAGTACACCTGACAATGGGTCTGCCAATTGATAATGGTGTGGATTATAAGATAAAGAGGAAACTAGTTAGTAAATACCTTATTTGCCATTACACCGTCTTTGTCGTCTTCAGCTAGCCTTCTTATGACTTCAAGTAATTTGTCACTTTGTTTCTTGTTTGAAGTTGCCCAACTTGCCTGTAAAGAGATGAATGAATTAACTGGTAATATGATAGCGGTTCATTTATGTGTGTTAGTAATTACTATAACTGCTTAACAGATGGCCCCTCTACAGTTTAAAAGCATTATAGACACATAATGTGTCGTTAGTTAATACACGTCAGTAAATGGTACAACAAAACTCCTCTTAATTCAAATTCATACCTTAAAACAATCAAAGAGGTGGTCCAGCTGATCGGGTGTGAAGTCCCAAGCTAATTTTGCCAGTAAATCGTGTAAATTCTTTACAATTGCCTCGTGTTTACCATGTTGAGCTTTCCATATAGCATCTAAGTCATCTCTTGTTAAAGAGTTCTCTTTTATCATAAATCTAAGCATTTTCTCTAATCTATCCACATATTGAGGTTGGTGAAGCGAATCGCGCAGAACAATATCAACAACTTTGTTCTCACGAATCCACGTCTGTAAATATAATAGTGTAAATTGTTAAAAATTCTAAGTCTGAAAAAACATTATATAAACATTTATTTATTTATATGCGAGTGAGCTCATGAGTGAGAAATTGAATTTTTTCAATTTTCTCAACGAGGTTCCTAAATAACAAAACAACTAGATTTAAGAGTCTTACTATCTTTACTATTTTCAAATTTGCATCGAATGTATGAACTGAAAAAATATTTTTCTTTTATTTTCATAGTGTACACAAGCATGACAAATGAAAGTTATATAAATTTGGTTTTATGGTTACCCTAAAGCATATAAAAACCAGATTAGGTGAAAATCTAAAGTAACTAGATGGAATACTTACAGTGATCACAGCAGGCGTTAACCATTCTGGTTTCGGTTGTTGAGCTATTGTACTGATCAATTGATTTATTTCGTTTAGAGCCGACATTTTACCGTTGAACGAAGACATTTGTAATAACCTCAATATCATTTTTAGGCGAAACATTTCGAGAGCTGTAAAAAGCAAAATACCAATAATAAACAAAAATCAATTTCCTTTTTTTACAAGTGGATTTTATTTCTATGAAGATTCTAGGAATTTCCTTTCTAAAAAGTTTATCGAGATATTATTACATTGGAACTATGTATTATACATATTATTGTGTGCAAACAACTAGGAAGACTAACAGAATATGAATATATTTATAGACCACAATATTTTTTTAATAACTGGTGGTCTAAGTAAATACGTCATTATTACATTTGTGTGACCTTTTTAGAACATGTTTTAAAGAGAACACACTATATGTATTAGAATAGTAAATAAAGTTAAACATAAAAAATAAATAAAAACATAACATATATAAGTGGCCATACACGTACCTGCATGCAGGGGCAATATTGGGGCAGAGGTGGGATGATATCATCGTGTCGGGCAAATCGTAAACATAATTTACTAATATTACTCCTACTTCGAAATCGTTTCGGGCAAGCTCACAACTCAAAGGCAATTTATCGTCAAGGGAGCGTTGACGCAACGTGTGTGGCGATGTTGGGGCAATTTCACCGCAGTGTGCCTGCGAGAGTAGCGCGGTCAAGACGTGTTTTGTTTATTTTTGATGTTTTACAAATAGACAAGCGCTTTGTTGCACGGTCGGATTAAGTGGCAGGGTGGTAGACTGGCAGGGACGTGTGTGGAGCAGTGGCCGATTTTTCCCCCACTACCACCCTCTCAATATTGCCCCTGCATGCAGGTACGTGTATGGCCACTTTAATACAATATTTTTTTCCAATAGCAGATATTTAATACTATTATGGACACAAATTAACAACAAACATTTTCTGATCATACATTTATGATGCTCGTTCGTTTAATTAAACGGTAACACATTAAAAACATTCTATTAACATGCAATATTTATATGTAGTGATATGATAATGATGATACTTACACGTTATATCATATTGGCAGGGATTTTAAATACACTCATGAACAAATTTAAAGCAACACAACAAAAAGTGTGAACCAAGAATTACGTACTAATTCGGGTAGATGGCGCTTATTTCATACAATTAAACGTCACTGAAAGTGTCGTAAGAGCGTGAGTTCACTATTATTTTTCCATAATACCCACTAATGTTTGGGGCTAGTACGCACTATAATTACAACAAAAAAATAAAATAAAAATTGCGTTTCTCTAAATTTGTGTATGTACATATTTGAATATTCCCTTACATACATTATTAATATCTTATTTTTATAACAAAACGAATACATTATGCATTATAGTAATTTTAGCTACACATTTGTTTATAAATGTATGGGAACTATATGGAGCATAGATAGAAAGCCAAGAGTGTTCAATTAATAAGGGGTGGGGCTTCTGTACCATACAGACCACGTATAAACATACACTGTGTGTGTGTTTTAATTATTAAATGATTATAAATTCTATTTCATTATATTGAGTTCTATAAGAGAGAATCCACCTTGTCTTTCTTTCTACACTCCTCATGTAACAAACAACATTTTTACACATAGAAATACAACAAACAGTATGGATGGCGTACAAGGTTGCAGTGAACAGACAACGATAGAGACGATGATGGTGCAACGATTGGACGATATGGACGCGGTAACATACAATGTAGCAACTTAAGAGCGAACAAAATTTATACGCCCCTAAGCAGCTACAGGGTATGCAGCCGAGCCGCATAATTTCACGCCCTCCAGACAACACTCCCTCCGACACCTGTCAAACCTACAAATCACATACACAATGGCACAGTTTTGCAAAACCGTACAGTTGTCACACGCAATTATATGCAAAGGTTATCATCTAGTGGAAAATAAAATAAATGTGATCATTTATTCTCATGTTTACTTTTATTTTGTCATATTTACGTTGCACTTTACTTTTGGATGTTTTAAATTTGCTATTATTAGCCTTCTCTAGCACTAAACCAAATTTAATATATTTTTATGTACAAAGGTAAATAATCGCTACCCGGCGAGATCCCCATCGTTGCTCCATGCTTCGTTTCCCAACTGTATGGATTGTAAAACTGTGTTCAATTGCGCCTTGGTGAAACTAATTGTTTTTTATTAAAATACAGCTCGACTGAGTGTACACAGAATTATTACAAGATTATCTTATTTTTAACATTTTAGAGGAAAATATGATGTGAAACAATAAATTATTTGCATTTTTGTAAAGACTTTGTCAGTACAAATAGCATAGCACAATAATAGGAGTCCACTTATGGGGATACTAACATAACCAGTGAAAGCACCACGCTTTCACTGGTTATGTTAGAACGATGTATAAGCAAATGAAATTTTAACTTACATTTAAGAAGATTGTGATGGTTTGGTGTCTTCATGGATATACATTTACAGGCGCGTATTAAACAAGACACCGTATCTGTTTTATTTTCGCTGCCGCGGGCTTCTTTCTTCAATTCTTCATCAGTTAAACTCTCCAATAGCGTGGGCATGTATTCCTTTGAGAAATTGAAAATTCACAATTTTTATTACTAATTTAGTAATTGCTTTAGGATTTTCCTTCTTGCAATTCCGAATTGCAATCCGATTGGGATTTTAATATTTTGCAACAGCTTTAAAGATCATAATTAAATTTTGAAAAGAAGTTTAGTTCAACACAGGTGAGTCGCAACTACAGATGCAGATATTGAACTCTGCATCTATTTGAGGCATGGGAGAATTCACAGGATACTTTTGATAATTTTTTTTTGAGTTTTGTTAAAGACTGTTTGCAATAATATGACAATTTGATAAAAAAATTGAAGCAATGTGGAATCAGGTAAAAAGCTCTTTAATCTTATTGATTTCTCAAATGGTAAAAAACATTTGGGATCTATAGTTTCATAGTACAACTATTAAGTATAACTATAGTATAACCACATCATATGGATATGCTTACCAATATCGCAAGCAAGTATGTAGTGACGGTGTGTTTAGTGAGGAGCTCATGGCACAGAGCAAACGGCCGTAGCAAAAGCCAGACAGCGGCGACGCGCGTCTCGCCACTTGTCGACTGTTCCATAGAGGAAAGCTGATCACTGCGCTGCGATGTTGTCATCTAAACACAACACGTTCATTTATTCCATGTAACAATACAGTGCCCGGAACTTCGTCCGCGTTGAAAAATTAAAAATATATAAGCAATATAACGTTTGACCTTTTGTTGCTATAACACTTTGGCCAAACGTTGGTTTGGTTTAAAAAAATAAAATAACTAAAAAGATTTCATAATTATAGTTAAAACACGACTCACTTCATTCGTTTCTGGAACTGCTGGGGTATTTTCATTGTCACAATTTTTGGTTTGATCAACGTCATTTTCCTTTTCTGTTACTTCCATGGAAATTTTTTCTTCAGTTGGTATAATCGACGTCAAATCCGGCTTTTGAAAACCCATCAATACTTCAAAACGTTCCTTCAAATTTACAAATCCCCCTGATTGACCAAATCTAAAAAGGAAAAATTTACTTTATCCAAGTCATACCTGAATATTAATTAATTATAGATTAAGTTTTACTCATATTTATAATATCAATCATAATCTTTTGGTGCTTTAGGAATTATATATTAATTTGTAACTGCAGATTCAATTATTCTGGTACTAGCGATCGCTCCCAGCTTTGCATGGGTGCGTTAGTAAAATCCACATTAAAATCTGTTTCATAGTTTAAAAAAACATTAAACGTACATACATATAAATGGAGATGGTGGGAAGCGACTTTATTTTATACTATGTAAAGATAAAAAAAATTGAATTGAAGGGAAATAAGGTTCACTCACATGTTAATCAAATAAACCAACCACCCTCTGGGTGTACGGTGATCCTGCGATTTGGCATACACCTCTCCTTCTTGTGTGGAGCCTTGTCCACTGCTCGTCATGTTTGTCGTCACAGAGAGCCCATCACTAGTACGTGTTGCATTGTGAGTATGAAACCTAAAACAATATTTTGTCAAATTACATTTTTATCCTACATTACTACAATCAGGTTGCCAGCAAATAGCTTTATCAGCCTTATGACATGATAATCCGGTCTAGGTACTTCTAGAAGTACAAAGAGATGATGAACAAATTTTTTTGTAGATAATCTTCAAAATAAAATGTAGTATTTTAAGTAAATGATTGAAAAAATACTTGTACTTACTTGTTATTTGGATTGAGGACCATGGACAGAAGGTGTAAAAATCTGACGTCATCTAGTTTCAGTGCGCAAAGTTTAACAAGTTTTTCACAATTGGAGCGAACACATTGTTGAATATTTATCTTCCAAGACGAAACAGCATCATCAGTTAGAATTTTAGTAAATGACACTGTCAAGCCATCATTGTAAAACCTCTGGCATAGTGGATTATTGATATCTTCACCTAGATCAAAAATGCATTATTTTATTAAAAGTGATTCAATATGTGTGAAAATATAATGCCTAGACTAATTGGCTAAGCATAACAAAGTTTACCCCTGGGCCACGGAACCTACGCTAAAAGCGAATTCTCTTTGCGCTGCAAGCGTGAAAGTCAACCGTCAAAAACAAATGGTTGTAGTTTATGTAGAGGCCACAAAATGGGCAAAATGCATCGAAATGCTTGACGCTGGCGCTTTCAGCGCTAGCGTTGGTTTCGTGGCTCAGGCATTAGTGTTCACTGCTAGAGTATTCATATGTATAACATTCAGTTGTACAATAAAACATTGGAACCCTAACCACAAATCCAACTAGAAAACTGCAATAAAATATTCATATTTCTGAAATTTTTTGTTGATGTTACCAATTACTTACATCAAAAACGTTACCGAGAATCATTGTAATTCTAGCATGGATTCTCTGAGGGCCTAGTGCGAGTTTTACTCGATCAAACGCGTCGAACGCGTAAACGTCAATTTGTATGGGAATTAAGCAGCGCCACCTAGTGGCTAAACGTGTAGGTCTGTTTCATTCCCATACAAAATGACGTTTACGCGTGCGACGCGTTTGATCGAGTAAAACTCGCACTAGGCCCTCTGATGTATGATGTCTAAGTACTTTACACTGGAGAGTAATCTCCCAAATATACAACTCAACAATTTAAATTTAAAAATACTATTGTTTAATAATAATACATGAAAGAAACTTTTGTTATTTTTATGTTCTTAGATAAGTCATAATGGGACTGCATAAATTGATCGGGGGCAAATGATAAGTTTCCAACCTAAGGTACTTGGTATGAATTATCATCTCCTCTATACTTTTTTGTCCTGACTGACTATCAACGCACAGCTAAAATTACTAAGTCTAAAAAGCTGAAATTTGGAACATAAGACTTATTTTATAATGTAAGCATCCACTAAGAAAGGAATTGTGAAAATTGCAACTTAGTGCAAAGTCAGGTTAATTTAGCCAGTTATTTTGTTAACAATAGGCTAAATCAATACTCACTCTCACTTTGACGCTGATTTGATAATTTTAGATAAAATAATGATAAATAGTTTCTTTTCCTTTATTAGGTTTTTGTAACACACATACTGAATACAGTTACATGTATGTGTGTACGGTCACCGGCTCTACTTGTACCAATCACTACGGCATATCTCGATAATTTTGCAAGGACTGAAAATTTCGCCCTATTTTTTTTTCACTAAGAAAATATGGCCAATGTTAAACTGAGATACTTTCATAGGCTTTGAACTTATCAGTTATTAGGCAGTTCTCGTGCCTGATGATATCAGTTATCGTCACACAACT
Source organism: Synanthedon formicaeformis (assembly GCA_945859745.1). Taxonomy (NCBI): domain Eukaryota; kingdom Metazoa; phylum Arthropoda; class Insecta; order Lepidoptera; family Sesiidae; genus Synanthedon; species Synanthedon formicaeformis. Next base: position 6,608,944 of record OX243958.1, read on the forward strand.
GCGCCACCATAAACTCAGTCATCAGGGCCAAAGTAGCCATATAATACATCACTCGGGTTCATTTTCCTTATCTACGTTTTAAATACAGTTCCAGCATCAATGTCACGGAAAGTTTCCACCATTCCGTGGAAAAGTGATACCCACACAAAAGGAGTAGATTAGGGTACTAACTATTATTAACAGTCGATTAATTTTTACTGTTTGTATTACTACCGCTAAGTAAGGCCAGGTAAGTCCTTCGGAGAAATTTCCTACCTTTAGATAAGTCGGTAGGAGAGTGAAACCGCAACACATAAAACTTTCAGTTGTTAAATGTCAACACATCAATGTCAATATGCTGCATGACCGCAATCAAAACATCAACAGATATCATCAGCAGATTTCATTTTCTTTCTCACATATAATAAAATTAACATGAAAATATTTCTGCAAGTTTCGCTTGCTATAATTAGATGGGGTAATCCCCAAAATGTAACTCAAAAATGTTTTTAAATACATACTATACTTTTTATAGAAAATAGTGTTTTCATTTCCTAAAAGTTTAAGTGTTCAATCATGTGATCTTTTCAAAATTACATAAGCAAGATACAACTTGCTAGTTATAAAGAATTTGTATCCAAATAATGACTGTAAACATAAGTCAATGTAACAAATAAACAACAGCAGCAGGAAAATATATAATAAAAAATATACATTTTTAATTTTTCCATTAAGTACTTCTCAAACTTATCAATGCCCAGCAACTATAAAGATTGCTATACACACCTGTAGCTGCTAATTCGATTGAAGCTGTCAGTAGAGCTTCGAGCTCCTGTTCAGGGAGCACCGGTACAATCCAACGAGGATTTGATATTTTTTCTTCTAGTATTTTTAGTTTTGCCTCAGGGAAACCAATCTAAATTAAAGAAAAAAAATTTATAACCCTAAATTCTTTTTTAATTAATTACTTGTTTTGTTGTTTATGAAGATTAATAACAAATTCAAATTGGTTATTTTCAATTTTATTATAAAATATATATGGTATGTTCATAAATGACAAAGAGTACTTCATTTTCATATTTTCTTACCTCCCTAGGCATGTGTTGATCGGGTTCTTTCATTGATATTGTCATTTTCTTACAATTTATTCGTATTCATTGCCTTCTCTAAAAATATAAAAAACAAAATTAAAATATAGGTAATTTACATTTGTAGACAATGCAGCAAACTTTATATTGAAAATATCTTGTATTACATAAACTTTCAAAGAAATATTTGTAGCAAATTTTGACTAATAAACAAAAAGTTAATGGAATAGTCAATCATTAATAGTTGATTTGATAACTGCGAAGAATATAATTATGGACGAACTTACCAATAAGGTTACCTTAAAAGCATCGATGCTTAAAAGGCATCAGAATCGGGTATACTAACAATAAATTTAAGAAAAACTAGAAAAAGGATATAATTATCTCAATAAATACAATACAGAATAGTATTCGAATGATCAGCCGGTGCGACAAAATGGCGTCATTATCCCAAACAAGACAAAGCAAAAAATCTTCTACAAGGTTTCCGAATGGACGCAAAGAATAAAAACATTGAAAAATAACAAATTCACTATACCTGACCATTGGAGAAATTAAAACGAAAAGTCCAAAATCTAAATTATCTCTATTATAATGCACTTCACAGCACACAGTACACTTTTTGACATATGAACTAAAATAGATTTAATTTGATTTTAGTGATCGACGATCGTCGTAGTTCGGGTCGGTTCGGTTTCGGTTACCTAGGGAAGCACCAATGCTTAGTAGATACATATTCAAAAAATCGATTGTAAAACATTCGCTAAAGTTATCGTCTAAACAAAAAAAAATACGAATCAGCTGCCTGGGTCACCACATCCACATACAGTCAGAAATCCGTTTCGGAATTTCGATTCGGATAAAATCCGAACGGAAAACTACTATACGTATGTGGTCGATCCATAGATTTGTATAGATTTACTGCGTTCGGAATCCCGAATCGATATAATTCCGACTGTATGTGGCAGCCTGGCAGCCCCTTAGGCCATGTTCGCACGTTCGCTTTATAAAGCGTTCGGAGCTCGGAGTTTAAAATGGAGCATAGACGGATCCGACGTAAAAAAGCGTCCGCGTTTGAACATACAGCCTAGAAATCATATGGTATATTCGAAACGTTAGAAATAACACGCGTTAATCGAACGTCTCATGCGAACGTGGCCTAAGGGCTGCCAGGCTGCCACATACAGTCGGAATTATATCGATTCGAGATTGCGAACGCAGTAAATCTATACAAATCTATGGATCTACCACATATATATAGCTATCTTAACTATCTTTACCAACAATTACATTTTTTTTCTAATATAATGATGAATGAATGAAAATCAAGATTTTAGAATATCTTGATTTTATCGATAGGTAATAATATTCTGTAATATTATGTAGGTAAGTAAAGGTAAAAAAATGTTTGAGTATTGTAATTTGCGGTATAATATTTCTAATTCATTACATTTGACTGGTTATTTACACATTTTATAAGGGCGTTATAAAAGTAAAATAACAAAATTAATCCAACGAAATATAATTATTTATTGAAAAAATTTCAATATTGTCTGTGATCAATTTCGATTCGATGCTAGTTTAAAAAATATTCCATCCCTCAAAGCATCCTTCACTCACATCACAGCACTGTGATAAGAATCTTTTTCTCTGTCTCTGGCTCTAGTCTTTCCTTTGACAGTTTAAAATCTTTGCCAAAAGAAAAAACATTTGCAGAGACTTGTTTTCATGTTTCATTCTTCTCTAGTTACCATTTTTTTATTTGATTTATCGTATCTATTTCTTTCATGACCTTGTCATTCCTTTGCTTTTCTCCAGGAACAAAATGGCTCTTTAATTAAAGGATAACGAAAAACAGATTTATAACAGTATTATAATCTTAACCCTGAATACGCAATAAGTATTCTTGAATCTTGATTCTTGTGATTCTGTGTGTTTTTCAGCTATTTATATATTCTGTGATACGTTGTCAATGTCAATTGTCATTATGACAGACACACCGCACCACCCACATCAAAACACCGTCCGTAAACTTACACCACAGATCATTCTGTTATTATATTACACCGTCGCGCTCGCGTCGGAAATTCGGAATCGGATACTGAGTTTACTGAGTAACTGAGCGGATAGTTGAATAGTTCGAAGTTTTGTCAATAATGAACATATTTTTATTTTTATTGTTAATTAATTGAGTACAAAGGCCGAATTAGTGTGTACTGTGTTTCGTGAATTAATTTAATTATATAGTACTTAATGTAGTGGTTTAAAAGTAGGAATATTAAAGAAATTTGTCATTATGGATGTCGGTGAATTACTTTCTTTTAAGGTATGCTATGCATTTTTCCCTTACAACTATTAATTTTCTGTTTTAAAGGACTAGTTTTAATAAATTTGATTTTAATTTTAGCCAACTCCAACTCCGAAAAGGCCTAATGAAGATGATAGTGGTGACTCTGATGATGACTCCGTTAGAGCAAAAAAAGTACGTCGGGTCGCTTTATCCAAAGCGGCACACTTAATGCAACCATCCAGTAGAGGTTTGCTAAAAGAACCTACCATAACTGATAAGGAAAGAGAAGATATCCTTAAATTTGTTGAGACTGAAGCAACTGAGGTTAGAGGATTGAAAATTCTTAAATTTGTTAATTATACCTATTTGGAATTCTTTTAGGTTATAGTAACTTGTATTAGTTGTATTATAAGGTTCAAAGGAGTTTAACTATTTTCCCCTGTAATCTAAATTTTTCTTTGGAAATGTACCTTTTAGTCTCATCTCAATACTAAAGAAGATATAAAATTGATGATATAACATGGATTAAACATATAAGGCCACAGATTTAAACAGGGCCACTGTACTTAGTTCTAGTAAATTTTGCTTTGCAATTGGATTCATATGAATTTCGATATTCTATGATTTAGTAAATAATACAATTATTAAATAATATAGGTACTTCAGATTAGACAATTGCATCTATGTGAAGCTGGGCTGAAATGATTTGCTATTAAATTGTAAATTAGTCTATCTCAAGTGATTAATTAAGGTAAATCAAGAATTAAAAAAATGGAAACAACCCAATAAAGTCTCAATTACTAAAGACAAAACAGCATAAAATAATAATACAATTATTTTTTGTTAATTTATTATAAAATTTGTCCCAATAGCGTTCTTACTTTTTTATATAAAAAAAATAAAATAATGCTTGAACCTTTGTTGCTATAACACTGACCAGGCATTAGTTTTTTATTTTATTTAAGGTGATCCTTTGGGAACAGTACTTTTTTCCTGGTACCCAATGTCCTTTCATATACCCCTGACTAAGTGAATGCAAAATTTCATGATGATTAGTTGAGTAGTTAAGGTGTGAAAAGGTAACAGACAAGACAGACAGTGAGTTACTTTTACATTTATAATATTAGTATCAATTGTAAATTTCAGGGTGAAATTATTGATGAAACTGCAGTTAAAAAGTTTGTGCTGAATTTTGAGAAAAAAGCTCTTAAGAACAGAGAAATGAGAATCAAGTTTCCCGATCAACCTGACAAATTTATGGAGAGTGAAATTGATTTACATGAAGCCCTACAGGTAACAGATTATTTTATCATTTTATGATTTACGCAATAAAACCCTCTTACGGCAAACTTAAAATAATTTTTTTTACTTCCACAAAAATGTAGTCTTAAAACAGCATTGTTCGAGCACACACATTAATTATAACTATTCATGTTTAATTTTTTTTTTAGGACCTCAGTGTGGTTGCCACAGTACCAGATCAGTATCCAGTGCTTGTAGAGTTGAAATGTATCAATTCTCTTGTAGAATTATTGTCACACGACAATACTGATATATCTTCACAAGTGGTGCATCTTTTGCAGGTTTCTATAACTAAAATATTTAACATTAATTTATTTTGTATATATGTTTGTACTAGAATGTAGTCGTTATATTTTATGAAGTTATTTATTATTTAATTAATGATTTTATATCTGCAGATGCATTTGAATAATGTAATTGTACATTTCTTGGTACATTACTTTTGAAATTTATAGACACAAAATTTTCGGTGATATTTTGTCTGTATTGCATTATAAAATTATGATCTATGTGCTATTCTGACAGAAATCTGAACTCGGAAATCCATTCATTGGTTTTTGTGGGAAAGAATTTTTGCATAAAATAAGTTTCGCATTTTTCCCTACTAATATAAATGCTCACTCACGCAAAAACTCTTTCATCATCATCATTTTCAGCCTGTGTCTTCTGATTTCAATTTCATAATTTCTGATCTATCCACTGAAGAAACTCCGTTCATAACTTGCTCCATAGCCTGCTGAGCGACCCTAAATTTGTGAATCAGTCCTGCCATAGAGGCTACGTCATCACTGGCAGTATGCACTGATTATATCACTTGGTGTTCAGACTTTCACTTAATAACTAGCTGCTGCCCGCGACTTCGCTCGCGTAACTTTGTAAATTATATACTAAAACCTTCCTCGAGAACTACTCTATCCATTGATGAAAACAGCATCAAAATCGTTGCAGTAGTTTTTGAGTTTATGACGAACAGACAGACAGACAGATGCGGCGGAGGACTTTGTTACATAATTTTTTTTTTTTTTTGTTTTGTTGATTTAGATTTGCCATCGGTCGGTAGACCATAATCAAATGTGCTGAAAGTAAATTGGCGTTTGTATAGAATAAGGCCTGTGCCCTGTTCTATACTAAGTTATAGCAGAACATCTGCCCTTTTTAGTCTTCGAACTTTTCCAGTCTGCAGCAACTCTTTGACCAGCGGATTCGGGTGGGAGTTAAGACGGTCCTTGTAATCTTTTCTATAGCTTACTATTACCTCGGCAATGGTTGAAATCTCGAGATATGAGTGGATCTCACTGTTCCGAGCATACCAAGGCGCCCCAGCAATTACTCTTAAGATGTTATTTTGTACTTTCTGTAGGCGTTCGATATTTGTCTTGCTAGCAGTGGACCACATTTGGATTCCGTAAGTCCATATTGGTTTCAGAATAGCGCTATAAATCAGTAGCTTATTGTGCAAGGAGAGTACAGACCTCCTCCCCAAAAGCCACAACAAACTTCTAAATTTCATGTTGATTTCGTCTCTCTTCTTGTTTATGTGGACACTCCACGTAAGTCGCTGGTCCAAGTGGAAACCCAAGTATTTAATGCAACTGGATTGGGGAAGTTGGTCTTCGCCTTTTTTCAGAGCAAACGTTATGTGGCTAGATTTGGATGCGCTTGCTTTTATTCGCCACTTCTTCATCCAGAGATATGTGCAATCCAGCTGCTTTTGCAGTCGTCTACTTGCTTCGTGGGGATCGTCGCTGCAAGAGAGGATAATATGTAGTGATATTTGTAGGATATCGGAAGTGGAGTCTATAACCATATGTAGTTATTTTATTGAGTTAATGAATTATGACATATATTTTTAGGAATTAACTGATGTGGATATTCTAAATGAGAGTGAGGAAGGGGCGGCCGAGTTAATAACGGCATTGGTGGAGACGGAGGCCGCCTCCATGTTGTTGCACAACCTCGCGCGCCTCGACGAACAAGTCCCGGACGAAAGGGACGCCGTACACAATACGCTCGGTAAGCTAAAGTATTTTATTAACCCCCGATAACTTCTTTTAAACCATTTTGTTTTGAAACTGTTTTTACTAATGGAAAGTTCTTGTATATAAATTATTAAAAAAAATAGCATTGTGCGAAGGCGAGAGGCGTGTCTCTAGTTAGTCTTTAATTTTGTTAAAATTAAGTGAATTGTGCTATTTTATATTTTAAAGATGACAAAAAGAATAGTATCCTGAGTTTTTCGGGGTTTTTTCTCAGGATCGTCATTTTGGCTTTTTTCCGAAACCCTGGTAAATTTAAATTTATAATGACGATCATAAGAGTTTCTTGTAGAAACCTAATTGATAAATAAATATTTTGATTTTTGATTTATAGTTACAGATGCCGGCCACCTCTTGTCTGTTCCTTCGCTTTTCTTTTAAATCACACAACAACGTATCTTGATACGGATTTCACAAATGGAAAAAATTAGGAAAAACAGGACAAGCAATTGATAGATATTGCTTGTGCCAATTGTAGGCGATGGTAGACAAGTGGATCGTCAGACTGTCTACCAGCCTTTACATAAAAAATTGAAACTAAAACTGTTATATACACTTGATGTTTTTGTTACAGGTATAATAGAAAATATAACAGAGTTTAGGCCAGAATTATGCTTGGAAGTAGCAAAGCAAGGATTTTTACAATGGATTTTAAAAAGATTAAAGGTTTATTTTCATAAGTTATAGTTACGAAGTGGTTTCAGACACTACTTTTTTGCAAAACTAATTCTTTTCTCTTTTAATTACAGTTGAAAGTTCCCTTCGACGCCAACAAACTGTATGCTACAGAGATTCTGTCTATTTTATTACAAAATACACCGGAAAACAGAAAGTTACTTGGCGAATTGGATGGAATTGATGTTCTATTACAACAGTTGGCAGTAAGTACTTTTGCCAAATATGTACATAATAAACATAGTAAGTACCTCTATATGGCTCACTTCGATGATCAAGTAAATCGTAATTTAAAATTCCAATAGAATAAAATTATATCGATAACAGTTTTGAAGTAAACTCGACAAATAAAGTTCCTAAGATTGAACATTCTATGTATTTTCCTTTGAAAATTCAAAGTGACAATTATGTCAATCGGTAATCAATACTTATTTCAAATCTGAGCCTTAGCGATTTATGAAATGAATGGAATTTGTTGTCGAAACTGATAAAGCACTTTTCTGGTCGGCCGTACATAGAGGGTTTCCATGAAAATTTTCGTATTTGTTATCGCTTAACATTTTCTCTCCTTCACTGGACTCGTTGGGATTGATTATTTTTATGTGTAAAACTTGAACCAGCCGGAGAGTGGATAAATAATAGTGTGTAATGCGTTAGTTCTACAAGCGGCACGACCCGAACGGCGCCGAGGAACAAGAGGCCATGGAGAACATGTTTGGTTCGTTATGCTGCGCGCTCATGGAAGCCAGCAACCGCGACCGGTTCCTGCGAGGCGAAGGGCTGCAGCTCATGAACCTCATGCTCAGGTCACTTTCTTTCTTCTTTTATACGGTATACTAGCGCAGAGTCGAAGCGTCAAACTAAAAGGCGCAGATGCACGCTAAAGTGCGCCTCATTCCTGTACTTATATACAGTACTAGTATTTGCCCGCGACTTCGTCCGCGTCCGATCGCTACCAAACTTCACAGGAACACCCGCTGGACTAATCCGAAGATTGTCTGAAAGTTTCATCAAAATCGGTTCAACGGTTTTGGAGTCTATATGAGACATATATACATACACACATCAACTTTTATATATTAAGAAATACTTACAACTTATATACAGGTTAAGCTTTCTTTGCTTCTTGCATGAAGTTAAAATTCAATTGTTACAGGGAGAAAAAGATGTCACGCAACGGTTCGTTGAAAGTGTTAGATCACGCACTCGCTGGCGCAGACGGTCGCGAGAATTGTAACAAATTCGTTGATATTCTAGGACTTCGCACTGTGTTCCCACTATTTATGAAAACTCCTAGGAGGAAACGAGTTTTGACTGTGGATCAGCACGAAGGTCAGTAACGTACTAAACTTCACCATTATCGGTTTAGTAGTTTCAGACAGACAGAGTTATTTGCGATTTTGTAATATTTTGTATTATTTAGTGGCGTCGCGCTGTTGCAGTTTACAAAATAATGATTTATGTACCATTGTTTGCAATCATAAAAACACGGCTCAACTGTAGAATGCATTTAAAAATAGTAAAGTTATCAAGTAGTTTTAATATCTTATTAAATTGATTACAGAACATGTTGTATCAATAATATCGTCGATGCTTCGCAACTGTGCGGGTAGTCAAAGGCAAAGGCTGTTGGCCAAATTTACTGAAAACGACATGGAGAAAGTCGACAGACTTCTAGAATTACACTTTAAATTTATGGACAAAGTGGACCGAACTGAGAAGGAAATGGAGGTAATGTCACAATTTTTTCTGAAGAAAAATAAATTGTTTCTATCAATTTACGCTAACAACGGTAGGTACATGTGTTTTTTTTATAATGTTTCCATCAACACCTTTCATTTCATTTCAGTCAACCAACCTTATTAATCTAAATATGTACATTTAATATTATTGTGAATGGTATATCTATTTATAACCTAAAATGAATTTGACCAAGTTCACCTTTCTTTGTAGCAAGAAACTGAGGAGATGGATGACGACGAACAATATATGAAGAGACTGTCCGGTGGCCTGTTCACGTTGCAACTGATAGACAGAATTATTTTAGAAGTACGTGCATTTATTTCTATTATGTATTCTATGAGTAAAATGTAGTGGGCAGGTTTATCCATTGTATACTTGCCTGTGTAGTAAGAGTAGTGATGACCCAATGGGTTATGAGATTGACCGATGACATGGCAGACGACAAACCTGCATATTCTAGATGTGGGCCCAGCTGTAAGGCGTAATTTATATATGCAATATAGGTTGAAGTGGGTCTGTATACCACGTTATCAGATCTAAATATGATAAGATGTTCACCTCCTTTCGCTGGTCGATTTTGGTTACACAATTCCTCTTCTATCAGTCGCGTATCATTGTATGCTATCTTCATTCTATCAGCCGCGTACAGACTTGAATGACTATAGGAGTCACTTACAGAGCTGAACTCGGCTGAACGTGGCGGTTAGCATGATAATGATAAAACACAAATCATTAGCATGGTAATTATAAAAGATGAATATATTCGGAATAATCAAAATTTTAACAAAAAAAAAAACCGACTTCAAACCGTTTTCTCATGGATGCCATTGTTAAAACTGGACCAAATTGAAATGGGACCACACTTTCAAATACAAGCACCATCTTTCAAATAAAAAAGAATCAACAAAATCGTTTCACCCAGTCGAAAATTCTGAGGTAACAAACATATTAAAATAATAAAAAAATACAGTCGAATTGAGAACCTCATCCTACTTTTTTTGAAGTCGGTTGAAAATGAACTAACGCTTGTAGTTTGTTTTTTAATCTCAGAGACAAAAATGACATTACATTTTACATGAATTACATACATTTCATGTTATTTCATGGTATCATTATATGCAAACTTGACATTTGCATGTGTCATTTTTGTCTCTGAGATTAAAAAACAGACCGTACGCATCTCCATACTCCGTAATAAGTGGATATTGGTCCGTTAGGTGTGCACAGCGGGTCCGCCCGCCGTCAAGCAGAGAGTGCAGCGCGTGTTGTCTTTGCGCGGCGGCTCTCTCAAGATCATTCGCCACGTGATGCGAGAGTACGCCGGCAACTTGGGCGACGCGGGCAGCGACGAGTGGCGCCAACAGGAGCAGCAGCACATTCTACAGTTGGTCGACAAGTTCTAGTTTCAAATAAAAGCCATACGTCACTTTAATATACGTTTATTGTACGCGTTGCGCCAACGCTTTACAACCAACAAAACAATAAAATAACTACTGAACAATCACTTCTCTTGTTTCATTTACTTCATGTTAACAATGAACGTAATATAAAATACCTAAAACTTAATACGATTGAAACATTGCACACACTTTTTGTAAATACAAAATCAAAACTACAGATATACATATTATATATAAAAATACATTATTTCTAATAACAAATTGTGCAGCGAGTACTGATTTATTACATTCAATTTTGTCAGTTCACGAGTCGGTTAATAGAAATATTATGTAAAAGTAATAGAAATCACAGATGTTTCGGCAAGAACTCGTAAGAATTATTGCTTTCTACCGAACTATGCTTTACGTCATCTGCTAGAGTATAGTAAGTACTCGGAATAAAGAATGAGCGAAAACGCGCGTTCAATCAAAATTTCACACTGTCCAAAATAAAGCAATAATTACGATATTGGTTCATGACAGGTAATAAATATTAAATCATATGTTTAAATACTTTTTGACTGAGCGCCTCTTTCACCAACTGTCAAGTAGGCTAACCGTCATTTAAAGTCACCTGTCACCGGGAATATTTCAGCTGATATACATTTGTTTGTACGGTGAGCGTCCCAAACATTAAATAGAAAATAATAAAAAAAAAACGCCTATCGATGGATGCACTAAACCGAGTGAATAATGTAATAAAACAAAATTATTTCTAAAAGTAACTAATCAACACTTGTAGTTGGTGAAAGAGGCGCTGAGAGTTATACTTTAAACGTCTTAAAGCTTATTAAGCTGATGGCAAAACAAAACTCAAGTTATAAAATTACATAATAAATGGTAGATACGAGTAAATGCTAGTGCTCAGAAGAATAAAAATAATCACGATAACTGGTTCGTTCCAAGACGAAATTTTCATCAAATGTCCGAATAGCGAATAGCGTTTCCAAACAATCTGACAAAATCCCTAAAATTGGTATTTTCTTTAACTGGAACAAGTCAGGCTATTATGGCCGTAGACTAAATTTAAGTTTTAAGAATAATTCTATTTGCTACAAGTGTAGTTAGTATATTGCTGTCCAAGTACATTCCAGTTTACAACTTCATAACTTTGGTCCTTCGAGACAGATTAAATTAAAATAATGCCAACACAATGGCACAATGCAAACACAAAGCTTTAAGTTATAACACAATATATAGTTTATATTGTGTGCAGACGTTCAACTACTTGTATTAAATGACGAATGTATTGATTTAATTCTTTGCCTGTCATCCTTTCTGTCCATCAGGAAGAAATAGCATGGGTCAACGATTTTATTTTACTTTTAGTTTTATTTTAACTGTAAAACTATACAATTGAGAGTTTTTATTATTATTTAATAGTCACCGAACCCTGTCTGAAGTTTTTACGAAACGGTCTCTGAAGCGATGAATATTAAGCGTTTTAAAGTGAAAAGCAGTTTTCAACAAAAGCGTGATGTCAGATTGTATGCAACCAATTTCGCGTTATGTATCACAACCGTGCAACATACTATACATATTACACACAATTTCACGCAAAGTAATAAATATTATCACGTGTCCAATATTGGGCTTTGTAACATGGAATGGCTAAATAATAATACATTTTCTAGTAACTTGTTTACTCAAGAAATGGAGATGCCACTTCTAGTGAATGCACAAATTATCTGTTGTAGCTAATTCCTTAAAATATATCACTACATTGTTGTGAAATATATAGTGCTAAGGATTTTATTGAAAAACCCTTTTGTGTAAACAATAGAATAATAATTAACAATAAATGTTAAAATAACCTACATAAGGCAATGTTAAAGTAACCTATCTATGCATTTTGTAAGTACTTCGAAGTTGAGGTCAAACACTAGTAACCGCAAATTTATTCCACGGCTCTTAAATATAAAATTCATTCTTTGTAAAATCAAACGAAAAAATTGGCCACACTTTGGCGGAATTATTATAGTAAAAGATTTTTTAAACTAAATATTTTCAAAGTTTTAAAGTTCAAAGCTCAAAAAATTGAGCCGTCAACGCCTGACAGGTGTGATCAACCTGTTAAATATTTTTTTCTAGTTTCCAAGAACCCTAAAGCCGAATTTAAGCTAGAATTTAAGAACTGTGGTATAATTTTTTATATGCTATCGGTACCAGCATTATACCTCAAATAAGAATTTCTCTCAATTTCAGTATAGAAGGCACTACTTATCCGTTACAATTTTGGGGCGACGACGAATCACAGTGGTTGTATAGATTTAAACCGATCCTGTTCCTAATCCTAGTCGAATTATTACAAGTTGCTTAAATTCAACTTCACTTTCAGATAACTTTGGGTTAATATTCAAGGATTTTATCCTAATCGTAAGTAAGCACGAATGAAATTATTGTTTATTATAACAATCTTTGGGGTTTCGAATTTCCTTGAATAAAGTTCATATTATGTTGAGCGTTCAAGTTAAAATCAATAAGTCTCGATTGTTTAGGGGCAATCTTAATACCTGATTCCGATACAAACTTATGGTTCAATCTCATAAACTATGTGTCAAACATAAAAATATCAAACGAATAATCTACATATTTACTGAAATTCTCATGAAATATCCACACGTTGGATGGTTGTCTTGGGCCTGGCTGTAGTCCTGTGGGGAAGTTAGAAGTTCGCGTATGGAGATATATTTTTTTCAGGACAGTTCTGTACAAGTCTTAGTAATTATATTTTAGATTTGTGTGGACATCCGCCACCTGGTACATTTTCCAATCAATTCTTTGCATGAAAAAATAAATAAATTGAAAATCAATCGAGTGGGATATCAGATGACAGGGTTCCATGAGCTGACTTTCAGCCAGTTGTTTCATAAAAAATAAAAAAGGTTTGGTTTTCAAAACGAACTATTCTTGATAGGAAATGGCTGAATTAAATTTTCTAAAATACTCGCCGAATGACTTGTTATGACCTCATACGTAATGTAGTAAGAGAAATTGGGAAAATATTAATACTTGCTTGTTTTTCTTTTTTTAATAAGAAAAGAATAAAAAAAAATTGGTTTAGTTCAAAAATAGCTATCCAACGTATATTACACATAGCTATTGGAGGGGGGTACCAAAATCGGCCTCCTCATTTGTTTGATGACGGAATAAAAATGGATAAAAAATGCATAGTTTAGATAGATTGAATCACATAAATTTAGTACGGGAACGTAGCTTCTTAAAGGCGCCATGAATCGTCTGACAGATAATACTGTTGGGCTACAGTTATGGGCAGTCCCTGCTCATCATCTTGGTGAAAGCCTTGGGAATGTCTTCGTTGGTCTTCGAGGTAGTTCCAGTGCCCAGCAACGTGGGCGCCGAGATCTTTCCCGTTTGTATGCCGTGCGCTGTTTTCAACAGATCGTAGTTGATTTTCTCATTCACCACCGAGTCTTTGCTGTGAAAATAAATAAGTATAAGTTTATGTATATTCGTTTGCGTTATTTTTTTTCTTATTTTTAGTTTGGTGTGAAGGGGTATAGCGATCGGTCTATCTTTAGTTGGAATATTTTCCTACACCGAAGCAATGTCTATTGAACGAGGGGTGTTATTAGTGGGGAGGGAACAACTCACTTGTATTGCGGGTGCGAGGTGACGAAGTCTCTCATCCAAGTGGCCATAGTGGAGATCTCGCCGGCGGCTCGCTGCTGGATGAGCTTGAGGTACTGCTGTATGGAGCAGTGCGTGTCCGCGTCCACGTCCATGCCCGACAGGTAGGACTCGATGAGGGGCACGAGGCCGGGGAACGAGTCGCCCTTGCCGTTCACGATCTCGTCGATGCTCATCTCGGCGTAGTGGTCGTGGTCGGCCGGCGTGCGTGGCGCCACCTCGCGGGGCGCGCCCACGTCTCGACGCCACCAGAAGCGCTGCGATACGCACGCGCCGCGACGCTGCGCGCGTTGCATGTTCTCGTCCACCTAACGCGACACATTAGATCAGCAGTCAACCAAATAACTAGTATAGCGTACGTCGAGTTTAGGGCTTTAAATTTTTTGTGAATATATAATTAACTGTGGTAGTTGAATGAAGCATTCTAGGTGCGTTCATATACAGTTGTCTACTCAGATAAATACTACTTTGATTCCAGAAAAGACTTACTTTACTTACTACTTACTTTAACTAATATAAGTTAGAATTAGGTTAGGCGTTCGCCTAAAGAAAGTAGGTATCAATGTGGGGTACCTTGCTAATGGGCATGACGAAGTTGAGGTGGTAAGAGAGGATGACGCGCGTGAGCAGCACCACGAAGCAGACGTAGGCGGCGTTCTCGAAGTCGGTGAGCTGCGCCTCGCACGGCCTGAACTCCACGCGCCAACCGATCGACGAGTTCGGCGGCGGCGGCTTGAAGCGCATCGTCTGCCAGTTCGTCGACTGGATGTTCTATACAAACCGACCACCTTTACATTCTTCATTTACGTCCACTCCACGACAAAATGGCGGCAAAATAACTTAATTACGAGATCCATTACTGTAAGAACGACATATTTTCTCCATATGTTATTCTTACAGTATGGTTTAACTCTTTTAAGATTAAAACTACTGTGATAATGGTGACCTCTTATGCCAAAAGGGATTTCTATTTTGTGCCATTGCTAACGAAAAATGATGGATACCTCGAAATGATCGGTGTCGTTCTCATCGTCCTGATGGACCTTCTCGGAGAAGAGGGACACGGTGTCGCGAATGAATAAGTGCGCCACGTGCAGAGCAAGCGGATGGTCGATGCCACCTTCGCGCAGCCGTCGATAGATCGCAGCATCGTGCACTAGCGGTATGTCGTTGTATCTGCGTTTTACAATACACAAGTTATTATTAAAAATTATAAAGTACCCCCTACTAATGGATCAGACAAAACTTACTGAGAATTTGACAAGTCATAGTAGTGATAAAAATAATGCTCACTTTTCGTGTTCAGGCGACAGGTAAGAGTCAATGGAGTCGTATCGCGACTTGTGTATGCGAAACTTGTTGTTGCGGAGTGGTTCCAGGCCGCGTTCCTCGCGCGTGCGACAGTCCACGGAGCCCGAGATCACATTCCATCGACAGTCCACGTCCGTCACGAATCCCCTGTATATCGGGGACGCGGCCGACAGCGCCAACTATAATATTCCACTTACCATGTACAAAACTTATAAATAGAAAACTTTCGTAGATATGAGTCGAAAATTTTCAATTCCATAAAAGCTATAAACTGTATTAAATGGTAAATTCCCGAATTTCTAATATTATATTTGAAAAAAAAAAAAAAAAAAAAAAATTGTACATACCATTATCGGGCACAGCGGCGCGAGTTGATCGTAAAGTGTTCGAGCCTCGATGATGCAACAGGCTTGGAATGTTAGTTGTAGACAGCAGCAGCCCATACCGAACCCCATAGCATCCATGTAAACGCAATCAGGTTTTGCAACTCCTGGCTCTAACTCGTGTGAATTGTCCACCGGGATCTTTGTATTGACATCTTTGAAAACTGAAATATTTTAATATAATAGTTACTATTTTATTGCTAATTTTTTTTTTACAATTTATTAAATTAAAACAATTCTTAGCGCCTCTTTCACCAACGTCAAGTAGGCTAAACCGTCACTTAAAGTCATCTGTGACCGGGATAATTTAGCTAATATACCTTTGTTTGTATGGTAAACGTCCCGAACATTAAATAGAAAATAATTTAAAAAAATCGCCTATCGAATGATGGAGTAAAAACCGAGTGCATAATTCAATAAAACAGAAAATGATTTCTAAAACTAATCAACACTTGTAGTTGGTGAAAGAGGCGCTTAATCTCATTACTTATTCTCAATCCTACTTGTATTAATAGGCGACGGTAGCCACATACCGTCAAGTGGATTGTTAGACTATCTTAAAAAACCTTAAATTAAAAAAGTTTTCTTTTCACATATCGCACAAATTTTACTACTGTAATTACAAATTGAGCCTTTTTTGTCTTATAGGGGTTTGTTGGGGGTTTGAATTAAACAAGATTCGAGAAATCCCAAAGAAAGAGTGTGGGGTTTAAGACAGAGCCTTTCAGGATGACAGCATTAACGGTCATGATATTGATATTAGATACTCCTAACAGTTGGCGAAGTCGGCGACCTAATCGCATAATCCCTCAGGCAACCCGTAAGAAGGTAGCTTGGAAAGAAATCCTCGGTGCCAATGGTGCTATACCGTTTCTATACTATACACTAGATTTGCTTTTTTTTTCTAATACACGAGATGCAATTTTTTATTAATTTATTTACAACACACATGATACATGTTAAATTATCGCTGCTGTCATTTGTCTTACCCATTTACGATGCTCATCATCGTACACAAAATAACTCATCAACTATCTATTGTTTTCAACGTGTACGTCGCGTATTAGATTTATGGTCGTATTATATAAAAATCCCTCTTCTATACTGATATTATAAAGAGAAAGGATATGTATTTTTGTTTGTAACGAATAAACTAGAAAACTATAGGTCTATTGGTGAAATATTCTTTCACCTATAGAAAGCTACATTATCAGCGAGTAACATAGGGTATATTTTAGAAAGTTATGTGGATGAAGTCGCGTGTAAATGCGACAGAGTTTGTTTGTTATGAACTACTCAATAAACGTCATGAAATTTTGCATACCCAAACGTTATCAGTGGTACAGAAAATGACGGAAGCTAGGTCAAAACAAAGTATGATCTGCAGTTACTAGTTTCATTAATTAGAAAATATGATTTATGTATAGTAGCTGGTTCTCGCGACACTTCCTCAAAGTTTATTGTTAATATTTTTTCAGATTTTCTTACTGAACTCTCAGGAACAGTGGTTTTTTTCTGGATGAAAGGTACACCCCCCCAATGTCCTTTTCTGTATTGCTGACAAGTGTATGCAAAATTTCATGATGAACGGTTGAGTTTTTAATACGTGAAAACGTATAAAAAACATACAAAGAAACAAACTTAGTTTCGCAATTTTATTATTAGGATTTAACCAAGCAAAATGTATACATTTTATACCTGGAATATTAATGGCAACTTTCTCTCCCCTCCTTTGGCGAATGTTTGAACTTAAAGTTTTGTAGCGCGGGTGAGCAGGGAATATTGCTTCGTCCGGAAAGAAGTGTGACATCGTCACGCCTGCGTGTGGTGTTGGAGAAAACGGTGGACTTGTGAATCCTGGACAACCTAGTCTAAAAATTTAATCATTACTACATATTTCGCTCAATCAACAGGTCATTTCTGAATATAATTGCACTCAATGTGGCAGAAAATCACTCTGGTTAGAATCTTGTTCAGACCGCACCTAGGAGTAGTCGCGAATTCATAAGAAATTAAGAAAGAAATATTGCTTTTCCTCTAACAAATTGTGAACAAACGTGCTATAGATAGAATATAATCATTAAAATAAAATTCTTCTCTCTCACTCAGCACTCATGCAATCCTAATGCATGCATGCATTATTATAATATTAAATAGAACTAAAAATGTATTACTTTAAAGTCCTGCACTGTGAAGAAATTCACATGTAACAGTTCTACTACTAAATTTATTTTGAACAATATAAACATTTCAGACCTGGGAAAGTTTGTGATGCTCATTATGACTTCGCCGTCTTTTAGCAAAGTGCTGGCTTCGGCACGACGATACTGCATGTTAGCTTCCACAATGTTGAAGTGTGCTAATAAACCACCATATGGGCGTCCAGGGGTGCCTTCCACCATGTAAGCACCATATTCCGGCCGCCACAAAGATTTCACATCTAAAATTATGAATTATAAATCAAAGATATTACACACATCAAGCAGTACAGTAGTTAAGTGGTACGATGGTTAGGCAAACCAACTCTGAAATTGCACTTACACTGAAATAGTACAGCCAGGATAATAATTTAAGAGATACTCGTTGAAAAGTAGCGTTAGTCCAGTGGTATAATGACTTGGGAAATCGCCGTGCAATTGCCCAAGTGGCGTAGCCCACCTTCTTAGCGCACGATTCTTTGTTCTGTGGACTTCGCACAGGAGCAGTCACAATGAAAACTTTTACAAATTTTATTTATAATAGCTGGCGCCCGCGGCGAAAAAAAAAGTAGCCTATCCCTGTGTCCTGTACGTCTAAATGTTTATCTACCAAGTTTCATGAAAATCATTTAAATTGTTTAAGAGTTATGGAGGAGCATACATACATACATACATACCTACACTTACAGATTTATTATTAGTATTGATGATTGATTGATAATTGTTATTTGTATTTTGTTGTGTTGTGGTCTTGAATTATGGACTTGAGATGTGTGACATAAAAAAAAGAAATAAATAATAAAGGCAATTGAGCCTTTAGTATACATACAGGAAAATTAAATTTTCATGTCAAATCGACTAGAATATTTGCTTGCTAACTCTAGTGGGTTATTTCTCAGTGATTTGACAAAAAAAAATTAAAAACAATAAATGCCAATTCATTCTTTTTGGGAGTGTGCTGCTTGGTAAGCATACACAATTAGGTGCAATTGGTTAATGGAATATTTTGAACAAAAAGAAAATATATCCTTGAACAAAATAACAATGTACAATAAACTTGTCAATACATGTCAATGCAAGAATATTAAGAATATAGACTTTATTAGACTATAAATTATATATGATTTAAATAATATAGTAAGCAATTTCACCATTCATTGTGTTTATGTTTCCAGATAATGAAATTCCAATGTAAATGCACAGTTTATGACTAATTTAATAAATTGCTACAAAGATAATGAGATTCATTTAACTTGATTGTTAGTTATCATTATTAATCATTTTTTATTATTAAGTAATATTATAAGGTCAATAGACAGGTCAGTCCACAGTCACCTATAAAACAAGCAACCCTCAGAAGTTTCAAGTCGTAGAAATGGTTTTGGATTCAACTTTTAAGGACTTGTTACGTCATATTGATTCCTTCTTCATTCATCATCACTACATTTTACTAAATCAAAGTCAACTGCTGCTAATATTGGCAAATAGAAAAATCATACTTCCCGAGAACTTATTTGCCATAAGTAACTAACAAAGTCAGGTGAACAATTCTCGGAAAATATGATCTAATTATTAGATTCTTTATCATAGATTCCAATCTTATGGTGTCACCCCACATTTGTTAAAGCAATAATGAATTTCACTTATGCATTAATGACTGTGTTGCTTTATACTATTTGTAGATAGATAACCTTGTTAACAACCATGATTCAGCAAAATTTATACATTCAGTCATTATAAATGGGCACTATTCAAAATGTGACTCATAGTTTTACTGAGTGAAGGTCATCAGTTATATTTAGAAAAAGTTGAGTACAGTTGACATTGAAAATTTACAATTTTTCATACATATATTTTACACTCTGGCTAGCGAGTGTGGGCATTATAAAACTCATACTAGAGGCACAGGCAAATAAATTTTATAGTTTCACTATAGAAAAGTGGCCTTATATATTCAATCTGTTTTTTTTTTTTGGTTTGTTTTCTGAAGTTAATTTTAACCATTAAGGAATGCTGGCATAAATACAATGATAGGCAAATCCAGGCACACAATTTGCATAGAGGTGACTAAACTAAAATTAAGGAACAAAAGTTTTTTGCAGGCGACTAGATTTATAAGTAACTAGCTGCTGCCTGCGACTTCACCCGCGTAACTTTGTAAATTATATACTAAAACCTTCCTTGAGAACCACTCTATCCATTGGTGAAAACAGCATGGAAATCGGTGCAGTAGTTTTTGAGTTTAGCGGCGGTGGACTTTGTTTTATAATATGTAGTGATGTTCAACCTGTTCAATGTGTTAATGATTCTCATAACTTTATGGTCGTTGTTATAATAGGAAAGCACACAATTCTAAATATAAACCTAACCACCTCGCTGCTTAAAAACTAAAAGGCCACAAATCAGAATTATACTTTTTACAGGAGAGCTAATCGAAAAAAAAAAATATTTTTATCTATTTTTTTCTTATTCAATATATATCAAATATATGCATATTATACATCGTAAGAAGCGTATTTTTAAGTAGCATTAAATTTTTTAAGTACTTTTATAATAAACTGAATATTAGAAGAGATATAAGCATGTTACTTTTGAATATATAAAAAAATGATCAAAATATACCAAATATGTAATAAAACAACCATAAGTCTTTTTGCAACATACAATATGAAGGATTGTGATTGTATTTTTGCAATAAAAACATTTTTGGATTTTTTGTTTCATGGCCCTTTAGTTTTTAAGCAGCAACTTGTTCTGTCCAATTGTAGGACTAGGATTATACTTAATTAAAATAGCAAACTTACTTTGTGGATCAGCTACTTCTTTTTCTTGCAATTTAGGAAGGAGTTCGTCAGCTCTCAGGCTTACGGTAGCCCTTTGGTTCTCATCATCAAACTTTACTATAATATATTCAACCTGAAAGTATAGATTGGTTTTAATTTTAAAATATATCTTAATTATTTATTACAATATAATTGTAAACTTTTACAAATTAAATTAAATTTGTTTATTTTTTTAAATAATAATATATTTTATAAATTCTCTTAAATTTCATATATATAGGTTCATAATTCATTAATAAGTATCATGGAAGTAATTTCCATAAAAAAATACCTCATCACCCCATTTCAATACATCTCCCCTCCGTTCCCGTAGCTTGCTGTAAAGGTTTATAAACTGTTCAATGCCATGTTGTCGAACGTGTTCAGCCAATGCCTTAGTTTCTTCCCAAGTGAGTGGACTTCCTTCACTGAGTAAACCCATCTTAGCGATCTGGCACTTCTCAGAATTAAGACGAAATTTACACAAGCCTTTTGTGAGGTAAGTTCCGAAATAAAGTAGCCGTGCCGAAGCAAAGTTCATCGATTTTTAACACATGAAAATATGTATATTGAACTTGAGTCGAGAAAAAAAAGTTGTACAATGTTCAGCAATTGTCTATTCAGAATTTTAAATGCAACAATTCAAGTTTCTTTTTAATTTCGAAAGAACGTATATACGTTAAAGTGTGAATCCTTTCTGAGTAAATTGTAGAAAATTCAAATAAACTACACACACATATATATATACAATTAATTAATAGGATATGATAGTTAAAATGTTACGACAAATGAGAGAATTGGAAAGCAAGCACAGAATGTTATACGTACGATAATAAACAACACACAGACTGTCTGTCAAGCAGCGCTAGAGTAGAGAGTATATAAATAATATGTTCCTTGACCAGTGTTGCCGAGTCGTCAGTTTAACCGGTTCCATCAGATTAAACTTCAGGGGCCCTAGACAAAGTGCCATAACGATAACGATAACGAAGTTCGATAGTTATAAATGTATGGGAAGTATCACGTGATTTAACGAAGGCATATGTCAATCCCATACATTTTATTTTTAGCGAATCGAATCGCTACGGAGCGAATGCAACTTGTCTAGGGCCCCAGGGCCTCCTTAGTCAAAGTAACATTTTAAAAACGATAACGAAGAACGAAGTTCGAAAGAATGAAATGTATGGGATGTATCACGTGATTTAGCGACGGCATATGTCAATCCCATACATTTTATTGTTTTCGAACTTCGTTATCATTTCGTTGTCGTTTTAAATTGTTACTTTGACTAGGGCCCTTGAACTGATGAAAAATTGCCCTAATCTTATCGCTAAATTTTGAATTAAATAAAAAAAATGGGTTTATAAGTAATTCGGGTTTAATCCGGCACTGGACCGCCCCAATTTGACTAGGTATTTCAATGATACACATATAATTATGTTATTGTTACCCATGGTCAATCTAGTAAACTATTGGGTCTACTTCAAATTCGTTTCCCCCGAGACCTCTTCATTGAGTAATACAAGGGTTCATCGAGTTGACCTCTATATATATTTTGTTCGTTATTCGTAATATGTATAATAAAATAAAGTACTAACTAAGGGGATCATCTGACGTCATTATATCAGTGTTGTTTAGTGATATAAATTGTACCCAATTCTTCTAAACCACTAAAAGCAATATTTCTCCACTAAAAGGGAAGCCGAAATCGTCAGTTATAATGGAAAATCTAAAAAGTTGGCAACACTGTTCTGTCAATTATCATATTGACGTACTTTTATTTGAATTTTATGGCCTGCCTGGAATTATGCATGCACATACAAACTTTTAACTCCGGTTAGACACTATTCAATTTAAAGGAAACCAATTTAGGAACCTAAGTAGTACCTTGGTTAATCACACTACACTAAATTGTTTTCTAAATCGAAGATATAGAGTTGAAATTATATAATAGAATCTAAAATCTAAATATCAAATTTAGATTTTAGATTCTGTTCTAAATATCCAATCTGTTCTAACTGCGATTACACCTTCTGATTTCCTAAATTGGTTTCCTTTAAATTGAATAGTGTGATAGCGGTGTATAGAATATAGATATACATAGATCTATAATAGTAGGCCTTGGGTTTCTCTATCACATGGTTTTAACAATGGCTCTGATAATATGATATGCCATTGCTGTCGCCTGAAAATTTAGAATAAAATGGACTAACTCGACTAAATTTTTAAACTACTCCACTAAATTACTTGCTAGTCGACTAAATTATATGTTGAACCATAATATCTCATCTAACGATCGGCGGTTCGATTAGAGTTCGATTTAGAACGCTACTTCTACGGCGGAAGAGAATGATACTTGTGTGTTTAAGTTGGTTTAAGCTTGTAGAAAAGATATGTATGTCACGCAGTCGGCCTTCATAATAGTTCATAATAGTCAGTAGCAAGGAATATTATACTCGCTAGTGAGGTCAGTAGTCTGTGGTTATAAATACATACATAAAAATACAGTGCTTTTCTTCATTCTTTCATTCAACTACTATTTTTGTTCTGGATAGGTTTTTTTTGTTTGTTAATCAAATTCAAATGTCATCGTCATGTCCTGTCATATCAAGTTAAAGTAATCTTCTTTTTGATTTCATTTCATTGCATTTAATTTGTGATTATGGTTAATTTTGCTTGATTCCAATTCTTGCAATGTTAATTTAAATAGATTACATATTTCTTTTAATTTAAGTAGATAGTGTACCTTTACTTTAGTGTATTTCTAATTCTGTGACTTTTGTGTCGTATTATATTTAGGACTGAAAAAAAATAAAAAATCATTTAATAACTGATATTAAAATGGAAGTCATTATTGTGCTTAATAATTAAATGTTACTATCACATTATTAAGCATCCAGCACAATGGTTCCAGTAGCAATTGAAGGATGCAATCAGGGCACCGAAGGTGGCGGTGCCCGTGGTGGCTCTATTTCTCTGGCTTTGCTAATTGACTTTATAGTTCAGAGAACTTATGATGAACTTACAGTTTTGGCAGAATTGTAAGTAACTTTGATTGTTTACGGTTTTGTACTTGACCATAGTTAAAATAGTGTAAATATTATAATGATGCTATGATTTCAGGTTGCCTCGTAAAACTGACATGGAGCGCAAAATTGAAATCTATAAGTTTAGTGCTCGAACTCGTCAGTTGTTTGTACGGTTGTTAGCACTCGTCAAATGGGCTAGCAGTGCCACTAAAGTGGATAGATCTGCACACATTATGGCTTTTCTTGATAAACAAGCACTTCTGTTTGTTGAAACAGCGGATGTATTAGCACGTGTAGCGAGAGAAACATTAGTTCACGCCAGGTTTGTTAATTTTGTATGTCACAAGTGACGATCCTTTATTGTTTATTTATTATGAAATCTGGAATAGGGATGGCGATTCTTTCCGAAAAACATATTTTTGAATTGATAAATTGATTCACAAACAAATTGAGGTCAAAAATAAAATCTTTTTTCAATTTGCTTTTTGAGTTCATATTTTCAATATTAGTCAAATCATATAAAAACAAAAGAAAAGCACCATATTAATTGATATTTTGTCTTATTGAACCAATTAAAGTTCTTTTACAATTAATTCAAAGTATCAGGTATACAAAAAGACATTTATTTATTGGTTGGTTACAAAAACAATTTTGAAATTGTATAGTTTATTTCTTTATATAATTTCTTTACATTTAACTAATTTTTTAGTTTTTATCAAAATAGATAAAATTGAATCTCGACTTTCAAGGGTGAAAATACTATCAATTCACTGGATCGATTTAGTGCTAATTAATCGATCAGATTGCCACCGCTAGTCTGCAATATAGGATTGCAATGAACTGTAGAGTGCATTTTGATTAACCAGTAGATAGATGTGTGTACACCCCTTGAATTTGAAAGGAATAATGGAAATGTATTGCTCTCCATTGCTGTATACATATAAAAATGTTGTATGGCTTTTCAGATTACCAACATTTCATATGGCTGCAGCAGTAGAAGTGTTGACATTAGGCACTTACAGTAGACTACCAGCTGTAATTCGTGAACGCCTGGTGCCTCCACCCTTACTTACCGCCACAGAACGCCGGACCACTTTGAGGGCTTTAGCACATGTTGTACGACAGAGACTCACAACTGCATCTTTACCTAGTGATGTCCGTAATTTAAAGGTACATTTAAAAATATTAAGTACATTTATGTATGAAAAAGTAGAGTTGTTACATTTTTTTTAGGAATCTTGTAATTTCTCATTGTTTAAAAAGGTCTCTTTCATTTAGGTTGAAAACGGTAGAGCCACATTCTCAGTTGGTCAAGAATTTAGTGTGTCATTAACAGTGATGGGAGATGCTCCTAACTTACCATGGCGTTTGTTAGACATAGCTATTTTGATACAAGATAGTGAAACAGGAGGCAAGTACTCTTCTAATTGTTATTATACATTATTCTAATCTACTTTCTTTATCATTTGTTTATAAAAAAACAATTCATATTTTTTGTATTAATTTCTCTTATCTATCATTCAATTATACTAAACTCACTAAAGATATAATTGTTTCTTGTGTAGTTTAATAATAGCTCATGTATACTAGCTTATCAGACGAGAATCAATGTAGTTTGGGTGATAACTTAGTTTAGATTATTCATTGAAGGTTTATTTGACTAAAGTATATTTTTTTCCAGAAGGTAAACCCTTGGTCCACAGCACACAATTGGCGTGGCTTCGTGGTGTGGCGCAGGCGCGTTTAGCTGCTGCTGGATTGAGCGGAGCTCTTACAGCATTGCGGTTCTTTTGTCGTTCTCTCTCGTTGGAACTGTTATACACCCAAACATTGAGACTCTGTCGGGACCGCTTGTCTCGACACCTCAATGTGGACAAATATATACCTGGTCAGAAACTACAGGTTTCATATTGGAGGTCAGTATAATTATAAGGATATTTTATTATGATTCTTATAAGAATATTTGATTATGATTGTGCAATGTGATTTGTAGGGAATTGGGCTGTGAATTGGGTTACCGTGTGATCATTGGCGCGGAGGGTGAGTCGCTGTGCGTGTGGCACGTGCCCGCTCTGGCTGGCGGCGAACGAGTCGCGGCCGCACTCACTCCTCACGCGCCCTCCATGGAGCGCCTTCTAGCCCACACAGTGCACATTCGCTCTAGGCAAAGGCTCAACGATCTTAAAGTTCTGCTTAATGATCTGGGGGTAAGCCTATTATTAAATTATCTTTTTATGTTGTGGTCGGCAGACAGTCTGATAGTCCACCTGATGGCGCGCATCTCCAAATTCTTCTCTTCTCATCACCTACTTTACACTATTTGTAAATAATAATTCTACGCAATATGGGTGACTTTTTCACGGAATGAATTGCTAGACTAGACTGTCAGACTAAAATACCTAAAACTGATCCTCGGTGAAATGAGCCCTATTGTTTATACAGTTATAAACAATACTGTTGTTTATTAGCAAAATACTGAGTTGTAAAATATATTCTTGGTGCTACTGTTTTATTTGTATTAAATTCTGTGTTGCAAAATAATTATTGTTTTGATTGATTGATTATGGTGGATGGGCACAGGTGGAGTGCAGTGTGGGCGGCTGGCCGTGCGTTCTGGCGTGCTCCGTGCTCTTTCCTTGCCTACGCGCTGAACAGCTGCTGGTGTCGGTGGGTGCTCACGGCGGCAAGCTGCGCGCCCGAGTCCCCGCTTACCCGCATACTCCACGCATGCCGGCACTCGCCCAGGCACTTACCGACACTAACTTACCTCAGATAAAAACTTTACTCACTCAGTTACGGTAAGTCCTTTATTTTGTTTGTTGATCATAAAATTGAACGTTTTTCTAAAGATGCCTTATGTATATTGGTAATGATCACGATAGAAAATTATTTTTGCCAATTTATGAATCGTTCACTGTCTAATTATTGAACATATAGCGACCCACTTCCGTTTACAATTCCTTCAGGTTTTGGTTAGTGGCACGTCGATGCGAGAAAACGTTACAGCATTTGCCAGCGAGTGTATGCGAGCATCTTCCATTTTTACATGGTCCAGATCATCCTCTCAGCAAACTGTCACAAGATCGTTTGTATGTCACTTTGCATCGGCATACGGATCACATATTGGTAGGTCTTATAATTTTTTTTTCACTGGGTTTTTTCACCAGTAATTTTTTTTATTGTATTCTTATATAATACAAAAAAAAAACTGCCTTGGAGTGACAGATGTAATATGCGTCACAAATTGTTACTGAATCAAGAGAGAATGTGTGTTATTCCTCATAGAATCGACACTGAAAGCAGATTGTGGTTGTAATGTTGAATGGTTTACAGATAGTGGAAATGAAGGAAGTGGCCGCCGGCAGCGGTGCAACAACCAGCAACAACGCGAATAGCGGCACCGCATGTTCGGTGGGACTGTCCTTCCACTTGGCCGGCGCGCGACGTTCCACTCCCGACGAGTGCGAGGAGGAGGGAGCGTCAACTTCCTCCCACCCCGCTCACCCCCCTACGCCGCCCTCGCGCGCTTTCCTCAAGCTCAACTGTCTCGTGGAACTCGACACGTTCACCTTGACGCACGGACCCTTCACGCCTCTAGACACGCCAGGTAAACATTTACAATTGTCACTCATTGACGCCTTATGTTACATACATACAGTTTCGTTGGTCTTTGGTCCAATAAGTTCGTGTTGCCTTAACTACACCGTTTGTTAAAACTACTGTCATATAGCCAATCAGACCGGCTAACTGGTCCGGTCAGCCACATGGCACTATCATCTACTTAAATCAATCATAATAAGGGTCAGCTCACATGGAGACGCGAAGCCACGCTCACATCTCAAATGCACATTCACATTCAGCGAATACGCGATGCATTTCGCCATGACGTCACGTTCTTATCGTTGCGCGCAAATGCTCACTGAACTGCCGTACCCCTTTACGCAATAAAAGCTCTATATTGCATTGCTACCCTAAAACGAACGCGCTGCATCGCCTCTTGGTGTGATCTGACACTGAGTGGATAGTAAAATGCTTAAAGGGAATAGTTTGTTATAATGTGTAAAAGTATTATGTATCTTGCAAAAGTAAAGGGCATATCAATAAAGATAGCCTTAATAGTAGGTCAATGAAAAGGTGATAAAGAGTTGGGTCGCACTTTTTTCAGGCATGCAGCCGGGCAAACGCAAGTTGTCGGGTACGAACGCGCGTTCCGTCCGCGTCCGACAACCGGCGTACTTCCTGCCAGACCTAGCGCACGTCGTGGCAGCGGCCGACGAACGTGTTCCTTTCGTCAGTCTCACTCAAGAGGTAAATAGCTTATTAATTCATAGGTAGTGACATCCCATTGGGTTTTCTGCGCACAAGACAGACACAGTTCGAATCTGTCGGGCATGTACCTATGAGCGGATTAGAAGTAATGATCTGCTTTAACAGTCATAGAAAGTTGCATATTCTACAAGACTTAATATACAATATGTGAAATCCTGCTGAGCTGCAGTAGGCTTGTGAGTGGAAAACAAACAGTAGGTTTTAAATAATTGTCATCTTCTAACTGGACTATAATTATCAACACCAAATTGTTGTACCATCGACCTCTGAAGTTGTCGCAAGTTGTGTCGCAATAGCTAAAAACAGGTAAGTATCAGCCAATCGGCAGGAACACGCGTTTGACTTTCCTTGCGCGAATTAACCCCGGAACCGACCTCAAAGGTTGATATTTACATATAAAGCAGTGAAGGTTTGTTTGCGTGCAGTTGGCTTTGCGCGGCGTGACGCACGGCGGCGTTCAGCCGGAGTGGTCGGGATCGGCGTTGGCGATGCGCGCAGTTGCTCTGCCGCGGCCGGCGGGTGCTTGTCCGCGGGCGCTGGCCGCGCTGCGCGCTCGTTTGCTCGCCTGCACCCTGCGGCTTACCACCAAAAACCAGGCGCGCGTCTGGACCGCCGAGATCGTCTTCCACGGTTCCCCAGTGCGCACCAACAACCATAAAGAACAGGGTATTTATCCTACTTCTTTCTATTCTGGTAATATTATAAATGCGAAAGTTTATGAGGATGGATGGATGTTTGTTCCGCAATAACGCAACGTATTTGGATGAAATTTGGCACACATATAGTTTATTACCTGGATAACATATAGGATTACCATATACTTTTTATCTACGTACGTACGTCGTCATATTGTGTATTGAGAATTGGTAAACTAGAAATAAATAATGCTCGCACATCACCACTATCTGACTTTATAAAACTCCCTTATTTACTGCAAATCGTGGATCTAAAATGTGACCCAGTGTCTATAAATGATTTCACAGGCGAGAGACGGTGCGTCTACCTTCAATATGAGCTAGGAACGGACGCAGGCCGCACTGCGGACGCGCTGCTCGCTGACTGGGCTGCCATAGTTCACTTGCACACGTTACTGCATGACTTCATGTTGCGACCACAACAAGGTAATCATAACTTAATTGAATTAGAGCATATAAATTGTACTCTATGGATAATATAGTTATTCCCATAGACATAGAGAAAGGACTGAGCAATACCTACAATAAATTTTATTGACCACTCTCTAGGAAGAGAGAAAAAGAAAAACATGCCTATAAACCGTCTGCGCAAGTTAAACCACGTGACGCTTCAGGTCTTTCTCGGCAATTATTATATGTTTGCACATTTGTTCCTTAGAACGCGACAGTCTGTGGGCGGGCGTGTGCGTGCGCTCGTACACGTATCGCTCGCTGGTGCTAGGCTTTGGCGCGGGCGGGCGAGCCACTGCGTTGCTGCAGTGGAGTGCCGCCACGCACCGCTACACGCTCGCTACTCCCGCACACCAGCCCGCTGCCAATGCGCACCACCTCTTGCATCACCATCTCGATCACTACATTAATACGTACGACCTTATTATTATAACATGTAATTAGTATTAAATAAATTAAAAAATAAAAATAAAATAAAATTATTTTGAAGTTAAAGGTGGGCTAGGGCAGTTTTATGGAAGAAGAATTTTTTATTTAGAAATAGTACATAATTTTATAACACTCGCGCTTTCTCATGTAAACAAGCCACACTGGGTCTGTCTAACAAGAAGGTCTTAACAATATTTTGTCATTTATTTATTATCATATTGTGTCCTGCAGGAATAAAGATCTGATGTCCCTGGGTGTTGTTTTGCGCGAGACGTACGCTCCGCTACTGGCATTGAGTCGGCTACCGACGCTCCCACAGTTGGGCCTTCATCACATACGGACACACATGCCCACACCCACCTTCACGCTTCTCGCTCACTCATGGCGCAAGGTATTTTTTGATTTTCTTAAAATTTAAAATTGCTTTGAAATTATTGTGCAACTGTAGTAAAGTGGTCACCACAGTGAAAGATATTGCCACCTACAATAAAGTAAACCGTCAGCCTGTCTATCGACCTTAACATAAAAAATAGACAAACAAAGTTTCTCATCTAATTTATTATCCTTTGAAAAGACAAAAAATATAAGAAAAATTGAGGTGTGGCTGTGTCATGGACACGGCCGTGTTGTACGTGAACACGTTTATGTAACGGGTTATATTTTTTAAATAAAACAAAATATATTTTTGTTTTACAATATAAATTCTTTGATCTTTTAGCTATCCAGTGGTATAATTTAATTTTTGATGTAGAGCATACCCCGATTTTGTTATCATTAGATTTTTTGGATTGCCCCTGTATGGTAGCATTTTTAAAGACGTATTCACGTTACAATATTTTATGTTTATGTCTATTGATATTTCTTTTTAATCTAAAGTATTTCTGAACTAATAAAATGCTATCTTATCGAGATTTTGTATTGAAGCAGACTTGAGAGTGGTATAACATATTTAACTGTCTCAAAATAATTGTAAAATTCTACTCAATAGAAGGCGTAAGTATTCGTCTATTACTCACTTAAGCAGTGTCTGAAGTACAGTAGCGACAATATTTTAGGTTCGTGTTATATATGCGGGTGCGTACTCGCTCGAGATCGGCATTCGCGGCGGAGGTGTGGTCACGGTACGCGACGGATCCTACTCCAAGTTCGATCGAAGCTCGGTGGTTGACGAGTTTGCACCTGCCCATGGTTTAAAGGTAACATTAGTGACGAAATTATAGTTTTCACTTACATTTTTAATTTCAGAACAAACACTAATATTTTTTTTTTGTGTGATGGGTGTTCATATTAACTTGAAAGTAAACTCGTATATATTATTCTGCTCTAGTCAGTAGATAAATTACACCATTTATCATGTAATTCTTGTTTTTTAGGCGTTCCTATCGAGATATGTCGACGACAGTATAAGTGCACGTCTCTTAGCTGAAGATGACAACCCACCGTCACCCATGTCGCCTATGCCTCCTGGTAAATAATATTTTATTATCTGTTCCTGTATAATTCTGCATATATTTCATATTTTTTATGTATTTCAATGCGAACATGTATAGACTATAATCCACCATGTTAGTCTACCGCCCATTGGCATGACTTCACATGTGTTTTTTTTCACTATAAGAGTAATTGATCATTCTAATCCATACAATACATTAGATTGACAAGACAGCGTTGTATTGAATTTCTTAACGACTCTAAATGGCTAAAAAAAACCACATTTAGCAATTTATTTACATTTGTTAACTTGAGTCAAAATAAATTGCATCTGTGGGAAGCCAGGGACAGGTCGCTAGTCGTCATATAAAATTGAGGAATTATGCCTTAATCATAAAAACTGAACCAGAGAAATTGTTTGGTTCATATTCAATCAAAGTAAGCCAATATTTCGTGAGCTGGCTCGTGGCTGGCTCCTATCGAAGGTTTCGTCTTCACTATCAAATTCACTTCAAAACAGTTTTGGTGAACCCATATACGAGTATACACTTTTCAGGTCAACCAACCGATAACAATAACGAATTGTTGTATTTTTTTTTCAGGCGGTCTCCGTTTCCCGGCCCCGTTGACGCCGCCTCAGCCGCACACGCCTCATTCGGCGCCTGTCACGCCGCACCCGGCCTCTCCCGCCCAGCACCAGGTATACCATCACTATTCAAACAAATTTCCTCTATTTTCGCATCAATAGAGATATAGGGAGAAGTTTCGAAAAGTAAGAATATTGCAAACTGGTTCACAAAACATTGCATTTTATAAAATGACATTTTATGAACTTCAGATGGGCGGTGGATCCTTCAATCTGACGTCACCGCCCGGAGGTGCCGGGAGCGCAGGCGGCGCAGGGGTGTCTGCCTCCCCCGCTTCGCCCCTGGCGCCGTCTCCTCTGGCGGCGCCGGCTGCCTCGCCTCATCCGCCTCCCACCTCGCCGTTCACTACGTGGCCCGCCTCACCTTCCCTGCCCAGACCTTCACCTGGAGGACATCATCCTTCGCCCAGACATCACATTGAACATAAGGGTCAGTTTTATTTTAATTATTCATACTAAATCTCTTCAGTTATGTGGGTGTGTATGTATGTGTACTAAGTTTTCTCGGTGTCCAAGATATTAATGAAATAAAGTTAATTAAAAAAAAAAAAATCCGACAAACAAAAATGTCTAAAATAATATTTTAATTACTTCAAAGCAAAAAACATTAAAGGACATTCAATGAAATTATGGATACCAGTCTGTCTACCAGTGGACGTCCTACGGCTTTGATGAACTTTAGAAAATTTACAATATGTAAAACTAAAAGGAATCTTATTGACATTTGTGTTACGTCGATCGGCGTACGAGTTATATTTGTGATTTTTGTCACCGCGTCGAGTGGGTTAGGCAGTGACGTATGACGTGTTGTAGGGCCACAAGCATCCAGCAGCAGTGGGACGCGGTCGTCGGGTGGTGGGCGGTCGTGGGGCGGCGGCACAGCGACGCCGCTGGCGGTGGCGAAGCTGGAGACGTTATGCACGCCGTGCGAGCCACCGGCCGGAGCGCCGCCGGGGCCCGCGCTGGCGCCCTTGCAGCGGTTCCTCGCCTGTGTCTACATGAAGCGGACTCTGCAGCGGTTCGTGCAGCAGGAGGACCACGTTAGTTGTCGCTATTTTACACAGCGCGCTTTAAACTGTGCTATTGAAGATATTTTTGATGAACTTTTTTAATATTTTTACAAATCAGAGGGAAAGATGACCTTGCTCTCTCTTCATGCTTCTAAATTTATTTAGTTCATTTCAGCTTTTATCCATAGAAAATACCGGTTTTATTAATACCTCACTCTCTCCTTACCAGCAAACTACACAATTATATAGAACACTAGCAGATGCCCGCGACTTCTTCCACTTTAAAAAATGAAAAATATAACATCTGAGAAAATATCTCAGAAATTATTTGAAATATGGCACAGTGCCATATTTCATCCGGATTTGGATGGTAATACAAGTCAGCTTTCCTCCATACAAACGTAGAATGATTATTACTCCGCTGTTTTATGTTTGATTTACAAAATTAAGCATGATAACGATTTATCTTGTCGTTAACTAGGTTCGTATGCATACAAACTTTAAAAAAAAGTATTAATTTAAAAGATATGATACTTGAAAAGTCCATATTTTAACACAAGTTTTAATGAAACTTTGAGGGTGATTAGATCAATCCAGTGTACAAAAACTCCAAAATCAAAGCATACAAACATTGATTGGTTATTCAAGAGTTCAAATAACTTTACACGAAATAGATATAAGCAGTAGTTTTGTCAAAAAGAGTATATGCCCAAGGGTCTGTTTATGGTTTTGTTTTTGGTATGAATCATTGTGCATCTCACTCGACTGCTCTTCCCGCGCTTTGTGCTGTGTGATGTCTCACATTTTAGCATTTTAGCCATGAGACCGATGAGTTCGGGCCGCCGACTTGTTTCACCTTAACACGTTAAGTGCGAAGCGAGGCCTAAATCACCCCTGATGCAACTTCCCTGTGGTGCGGCAAGCAAAAAAGTGAATTTCTCTGTCGTGCGAATGGCATAGCTTTGGTTTGGTCCAGTGTAGGAAAGAGATAAATATATATTTGAGATCACTAATGGTTCCGGACTCGGTGGTGTACCTACCTTGGTACCGGATGTCTTAGGCCTCGTGCCGCACTGAATTAATATAATTTTAATGCAGTGCGGAACGAGGCTAAAACGTCCCATATCCCCCCTGACCTCGTACCGCACTCAACGCGAGCTTCCCGCGACCAGTGTTGTGCATCACGTCGATTGGAGAGCACGTCCTTTTACAGCGCCGAACATGTCTAAACGATGTCGGAAGAAGTTAATTTTAATTATTCTGAATTTAAGCTACCTTACCTACCTACTCTTTCAACATTTTAAGTATAAAACAAACACATTCATTTGATGCAGTTATACCTACATTATCATTGTTATTCTCATCTACGATCTAACCTAAGTAACAATGTCAGTTTTATTACGTTATCTTTACATTTTTGTTATTTTTCAGCACCTGAAAGCGCACGCCATTGCCTCGAAAAGGGTGAAAAAAGGAGAAGATGTGTTGGTTGTTACCAAAAACTACGCACATTTTTACCATCTCGTGAAGCTGATAAAAAATCCAAAAAGATTTTGACTCAGTGCACTCAGTGCAAAAAATCTTATTGTCTACCCTGTTTCAATGAAAAACACTCATAAATAAGTACAACATATATATTGAGATTTTTATAAAAAAAGTATATTGATACTGATTTTTTAATGTTAATTCAAGTTCTAATAATTGTATTTTTAAAGCCCGAGGCAGAATAAATAGGACAGTTTCTTTTCTACTTCTGGTTGCCTTTTTTTTCTATTCTGTGAACCGCATTAAGATTTTCATATACAAATAGAAAGATAAACCTTATGCATAAACCGTAATCCATTATTTTCCAATAATAAGTCTGTAATAGGTGCCTCTTAATGGTATAGAATGGAACGCTTCGTGCGCGAGTCCGACTCGCACTTGGCCGGTTTTTTTTTCTTTATGGCGCCTTCAAGCACAATTTAGATTATTTTAAAAAAAATGTATCCTTTGATAGCTTTGTGTTGTTTTGCCAGGTTTTGCCCTTAAAACGATCTAATGAGATATAATTGATCAAAATCGGTCAAGTCGTTGCGTAGTTAAGACAGTTTAAAAACGTCGATATTATTTTTC
This sequence comes from Synanthedon formicaeformis, assembly GCA_945859745.1. Lineage (NCBI taxonomy): Eukaryota > Metazoa > Arthropoda > Insecta > Lepidoptera > Sesiidae > Synanthedon > Synanthedon formicaeformis. The sequence goes on from OX243958.1 coordinate 6,643,995, forward strand.
CCATCACTAATCGCAGCGAAAATTTGCCCTATTTCAGTGCGTTACGAGGTGTATAAGATCCCATATTTTGTTTTGCTAATAATTCCTAAACTAGCCATCAGATCCCGGGGCGACGGTGGATTAGGGTTCATCAATTCACTGTCTATATCAATAAGGACCAAAATTCTCATTTATCTTTGATTTCGCGCCAGAAAATGGATTTTAGTCTGTAAAAGGAGGTGGGGTCTAATAGACCGCGTGTCGCCCTAACGTCTGGTCACGGTACGGGCCGATTATACCTCGTGCCGCAGGAACGGAAAGTATGCAAAAATTGGTGCCGCAGCTAACGTGTTAAGCCGTTTTTGCGTGAAAACAACCATCCATTAAGTATTATTAATTTATTAAGTTTTATTAATTTGTGTGCATTTGTGAACAGTTAACTATGGTGGGTGCGGACGCTTTAAGCCTGACATTCCGGTGCGAGGGAGCCGGGTTGATGGCGCGCGTTGCGCTGCATCCACAGCACATGCAGTCTCTGCACTTGCAGCTCACGCCGTTGCCCGACCACAAGGACAACTGGACTGCAGACGATCTCCAGGTATTACATTCAGCGAATGTTCTAAACTATTGACGACACGTTTGGTCTAGTGGCTAGTAACCCTAGCTGTTAACCAAACGGTCGCGGGTTCGAATCCCGCTAGGGGCAAATGTTTTATGTGAACATTTTACCTTTGTACCTGAGTCATGGATGTTTTGTATTTATAATATGTATGTATTTAAAAAAAAAAGTAATCTATGTATTATATCAACTGTCTGGTATCCATAATACAAGCATTACTTGCTTACTTTGGAACTAGATGGTGCTGTGTGTGGAATGTGTGAAGAAGATATTATTTATGAAGATATTATTTATTATTCGAAATTTTCCTTCATCGATTGAGCATTTGTGTCGTTAATTCTAACCACAAGTGACATCGATTCAATAACTATACAGAAATTTAAACTATTTAAAATTTCTAGATCGCTGTAGAAAAAACAGTAAATAGTATTTAGATTTTTTTTAGCGTAAAGTTAGATTGTTAATTAAAAAAAATATTACTAAGGGATTTACAAATAAACTATTGAGATACTTTTTATAACATATCCCTCTAAATATAAATTTGAATTTTAGTATATTTTGTATAGATTATAAATAAATTAATATTTGTCAGTTGTCAGTCAATTAATTAAGTAGTACATTTTCGAATGAAAACAGTATTGAAGCATATATAAGTATAGAGCTGCGGCAAGGTCAGAGCGCGATTGGAAGTCAATACAATGTTTATTGTTTAGATAATGGAAAAGTTTTTCGAACAACGCGTCGCGATTGCGCCGTACCGCGCGACGGCGCTGCACGGCTGGGGTCGAGCGTGGGGAGCCCCCGCGGCGGCGCTTCCGTCGCTGGTGGCGCTGATGCGAGCCGATTTGACGCCCCCGCCCACTTCCGGCGCCGGCGGGCCCGGAGCGCCCTCCCCTGGGGTACCGCATTGGGCCCTGCAGTGGGCGCTACGCATCCCCCCGGCCGCTCCACAGATCGTCCCCGCCGGACAGCCGGCTGTTCTGCTCGCCAAACACAAGATACTCTTCTTTGTAAGTAAATCATTATATTAGCTGTGAATATTATTTATCTTTGAACGTATTGCGATTTTTATCGAACTGGCTTACTAGATCGATCAAAATCCTCAATGGTGGCCACCCTACTAATAGTTAAACAGTCACCCCATCACAACAACAAATAAAAAAAGGATGTCGCTTGACAGATCTGCCTGAGCCGCGGTGACACTCAACTTGTGCTGCCGCTTGTGTACGACATGCAATCAAACACGACTCAGCTGGCAGACAAGCGCGACTCGCAGCCCCATCTTATTGCAGTCAGTTTACATCTTAAGAGGTAAGAAATGCACACCTGTATATGTATAAATAAATAGTATTAGCGACTGTATTAGCGACATTCAGGTAGGCGAATGGTGAATTTAGTATGATTTATTATTACATTTAGTTTGACTATGCTATCACAGTCGTACTAAATACAAGACGTCCATATTAAGATTATTCCTTAGCAGCGTGAATTACCCCCAAGGGAAGTTATCTTTCTTAAGTTATTTACACATATTTTGAAGGACGTCCTCAAAACTGTAAAGATTTTAATTAAACAGACATGGGTGAACGGATTGAGGCTAGACGCCCTTGTTTGCACATAGGAATTGTATGAAATAAATAAGTCTAAACAGTTCTCAGTCTTTAATCTTATCATTTTTACACATAGAAAAAACTAACAGTTCAAAAGAAACTGAACTGAGAACTCATATGATCGTATAAATTGTTTGTAAGGTTCAACGAGTTCAACCAATCTCACTCGGAGTGCACTCTGTGGCCGGCTGTGCGAGATCTGCTCACGAGCTTCTCGCTGCCGCCGGACGCCCCGCAGCCGCCCGCGCCTCAGCCGCCCTAGCCCTACTCGTACTCGTTCGTGTAACGCCGTTCTCTCTCAAAGGTTTACGGTTCGCTACAGAATGTCGTTCGACGCGTACCTCATTGCGCTGTATTAGTGTACATAATATTAATTAATTTAAGTGTACTGTAACAATAAGTCAGATTGGAAGTTTGTACATAAAAGCGTTAGCTTTTATATTAAAATAAATATAATAAAAGAAGTGATTCTGAAGTAAAAATGTTTTACTTTATTTAATTTCATATACAAGGTTCCTTAGCAAAACTTATTCCTTACGATCCACACTATCGACTACGGCAATAAAAATAATTGCGACTAATTTTAAAAAGTGCAAAAATAAAAACAAACATTGAAGCAGAGAAAATATGATTTGGCTATGCGAGAAATTATATTACTCAAGAAATACATCTAATTTAGGATCTAACTGATACAACATGAAATATTGCACAAATAAGTAGATATACTTGTGATAATATAATGAGTAATACAATGAGATATAGTAGTTATCGTCATTGATAAGAAATTTATCGATAGATACATTTTAAAAGGTTTTGTAATAGGTTTTGTAATTGAGTAATTACAAAACAAATTTAAACTTAAAAATAATTTATTAGTGTTTTGTAATGAATTTATTAAATAAATTGAAGGGCTCAAGTAGTCCTTGTGAAAATTTAATACCCACTAAAGATAATAAACCTCAAACTGCCATTTTACTGAGGCATAGTTCTTCGAGATCTTCGAGGTAAGTAAAAAGAGTATCACCTACTTATTGTTTACATTTCGTTTCTATCAAAACTTTCAAGGATTTCGTTTGTCCGATCACAAAGAAAATTCATATCATACTCGTAGGTACAAATCCAATTTGTGAGTATCCTATCCTATGTGTATATATAGGTAATAAATAAATCTGCTACCAGCCAAATTGCTCGTTTAAAGTTGTAATTGTTTGTACAGATGGCGTTCAAAGAGAAGAGTAGATGAACAAGAAAATATTAAGAGTTCAGTTTTAGATTCTCTACATTCCAATGAAATATTGGATAACATATCTCAAAGTTCATCATCTACTAATACGAGAGTTCATAACTCTGTAACAAAGGTATATTACTAGTTTTTTCTTTCAATTCTCTATAGTGGGAATCTTTTTCATTGTAGAGTGTACCTACTTCAGATACTTATATTTAATGAACTTTTTAAAGTAGAAAATTTATTAATAAGAACAAAATATATACATTATATAAATATTTTAGAATAAGAGTTCAAACGTGAATAAGTGCATTAAAAAACGCGACTGGAGTACAATCGTTAGCATTGTACTAGTACAAGGAAGAGGATTACCTGATCCACCAGATGACGGCTCACAACATGAACTGTATTGTAAAATTAGGTCAGTTATTTAAATATACATTTTTTTTAGAAAAACTTACACTCATTGATCCATTTATTTATATTTATTTTAGAATAAAAAATATAAAGAAATGGCTATTAACATAAATACTTGTTGCCCGCGACTTACCCCGTATTGACCATCAAACTACTACAACATGGAACCCGCGTGCCATACAAAACACTACGAATTTTATGGAACATTTAAAAGTGACATATGCGTAGAGCATGAACTGTCATTTAAAACAAAACAAACATGATAATAAGTACGTAATTTAAAGAAAATGTGACTTTACGTCAACCCATTAGAGTTTAAAATGAAATAGTAGAAGTTGATCGTTACTACCTTTTACCATTGACGCGTGAAGGCAAGAGTCCGCCATGATTCTGTCAAAGGCGTTCTTTTTATGTGTTACTTTGGCATTTGTGACGCAAATTCCATTGTAGTATTTCGATGGTGTTGACAATGAAAAATATAACACCTGAGAAAATATCTGACATCTTTATCGCTGTGATGAGGTGGTGCCGCCATATACAGTAGATTTGCTAATTCATTTACTTATGAAAAATCTTGATTTTTGTGAAAATGTGTTTTAGATTGGGCAATGAAGTATTGAAGTCAAAATGCGTACCGACCACTCATCAACCGGAGTGGCGTGAAAGATTCCAGCTGCATTTATATGATGATTTTCTTGTGAACATATCATTGTGGGATAAGGGAAAACACAAGAATTTTATGGGCAGGTAAAAATTAATCAAAAATTTTTTCAGAGAAGAATGACGGATAGCTCTTGTGGAGAAGGCTTATAGTTCTCTCATATAAACTTCAATGGCTCAAAAGTTAAGGTTTCAGTTTTTTTTATATTAAGGGTGTGAATTCAAATTCCTTATTTCTTTTCTGATTTAAAATTAATTGGATCGTATTATTTATAATTTTTTATTTATCTTTCTCTCACTTTCTTCAGATGTGTTTTGGATCTGTCGAATTTAGAAAAGGAACGTACCCACGACATATGGCAGCATTTGGAGGATCAATTTGGATTAATACATCTGTCTGTTACGATGTGTACGATACGGAACAAAACTAACCCGTTCGAAAGAATGTTCGACGTAGATGAAGTTAGAAGAAAATATGTTAGTGGCTAATTTTAATTTCAATTAAGTTGTAATTGATATCTATCATTTACTTTGTGAGAACGAGTTTCATACGAAAATATTTAAATTCTAATCTTAGAACTCCTCTTTTCAATGAAAAAAATCTAAGCTATAAGTAATATAGATATAACCGGACTATATAACCTATGTTTCGTAAACCTAAGCATGCTGCTGTATGCAGTAATGCTGTCTAAAAGAGACGGTCATAATATTTTCAATAGGTACTTATATGATGAGTTTACATCATGTTTCCATGCATATTTAAGAATATTTAATTCAAACAAAATCAAATTTAATGTTTCTCTTGTTCCTTAATAAAAAATAGAATGGTGTTGGGATTAATCAATCAGTGTGCACTGCTACAACATTTTTTTGATAGCTAAGTAAATAATTTTAGGCCTGGAACAACTTTAGTAGTTTGACAACAGATTGGAAGTTAGTGGGTCAACTGCATGTCAAAGTGTACGGTGCACGAGGTCTGTCCGGCAAGCCGCTTGCATACTGCACCCTGGAACTCGATAATGAAAGAGTTCAAACGCACAGCGTTCGTGCCAGTTCTGAGCCAATGTGGGACAAGGGTTATTTTTTGTAAGTATAATCTTTACGAAAATCTATTTAATACTGTTCAACAAGCTTTTTAAGTTCAAGAAGTTGACTAATATTTGACATGTACTATTTATTAAGCTGTGAAGTCTAACTCGGGTGACAAAGGCAATCAGGAATTTTGAAGAGATTTTTGTGCTTTTAGCCCTTTTTTACCATCATAATTGTTTAGTCTTTCTTTAGTGAAACGTGTCTTCAAAGCTTTTCCAGATAGGTACGTTTTTTCTAAAAGCAGAGATCAAATTTATCGGGACATTCAAGTATTTATTTTCCCTTTCAGTAACGTATACGACGTTACATCCACCCTAGAAGTCAAAGTCGAAGACAGTTCTCTCGTGAGCCCTCTCCGTTTTGAATCACTTGGAAAAGTATCAATACCGTTGCTCAGAGTTCACAATGGTGAGATGCGATGGTACGCATTGAAGGATAAAAGCAAACGTTGCAGCGCCAAAGGAAATTGTCCGAGAGTCTTGTTGCAGATGTTTTTTATATGGAATCCTGTAAGTGCAATTTAATAATGCTTATGCCATTAAACCTTAACATGATTCTGTTAAGGCTCATGCCACTTTAACGTTGCAGTGCTTTTGCTTGTTTGCGGAGGCACGTTCAGCGAGAGTTTCCAGGCGATTGCTCACAGATAGGCCATATCGTGGATTAACAATTAGGATACCTACGAGTACTTTTTGAGTTCCCGCGGGATACTAGTTTTCAATGTTATCATCTTATATTAGGAATATATTAACTTCTAAAATTTATTTTATTACAGGTGAAGGCTACAATGACATTATGCCGACCGAAACAGAAAAAGCATATAAATAAAACACCGAAATTTGATATCGCATTAGTCTACAAAAACTTCGTGTTCATGAAAGACACGTTAGAATTTTTTCGAGAAATTAATGAAAGTTATAAGTAAGTAGGCTCATTACGTGCTACCAGGGCGAAGCATAGGATCTATCATACGACCACAGTGGAAATTATGTTCATAATTAGTTGAAATTAAAGATTTCCATTTTTCCATTTTACCTAAGTTCCATATAAACAACAACATTTAGTCCATTTTAAGTTGGTAATACTTACAAAAAATATTCACTAAAATCAATATAAAAAATTATATCGTTAAACGCAAAAACTCTAACTTAGACAAATTATTCCTGTCTTATAACTGTGGTTAGTAAATAATTGAGTTAAATTCTATTTTCGTAGCTAGTTATGAAACACAGTTACCAAGTTAGAACGTAAGTAAGTCTTTGAGCTACGGTATAATTACGTATCTTAAAACTTATAACCAAGTACCTAAAATATCTAAACTTAATTTTATTAGGTATAACCTAGTCTTTTCTCTAAATTAAGAAAAATAAATAATTTAATCATTTTTAAGTACCTAATTGATTTTGACTAGAAACAATTCGAAAAATTCAAACTTTATTTTTGTTCCCTTTGAAACTTTTCTAACATTTTTAGAAATCTGTTTGAATGGGAGAATGGTGAATTATGTGCTGTGGCCTTAGCTGGCTGGCTTCTGTTCTGGTATTACTTCCAATATTGGATGACTCCGCTGTTGCTTCTGATGCCGTTCATATATTTTCGCATTTTAACTCCAAGCCATCGTGAGTATGAATGAATAAGATCTAGGAAATCTGAAGCTTGTGCTTCTTTTGTGTGCACTGTACTGAACTATTATTAGTGCATAGAGATAGAAATAGAGAGTCAGGGACCAGTTGAAGATAGGATAATGTCCACTGGTTGACCCTTACTCAGGCACAGAAACACAACAGCACATGTGCAGTTATTTCACGGTTCAAGGTGGTATTCTCTAATTAGTTGTTTGATTTTTATTTCAGATGAAAAGGCCTTCAAAATCATTCATAATTGCTCCGACGAAATTGATAACCAACTTGACGATAATAAGGTTTACATTTTTTTTATGTATTTTAATTATTTCCCCAATCTAATAATTTTCTATAATCTAATAATCTAATAATTTAATAATAATAATTATTTTTGCAGGACAAAAGCATAACAGATCGGATACAAGACTTGCAGGAGTTGACATTGAAGTTATCAAATGGAATAGAATATGTTGTATCTATGACGGAGAAAATTTACAAGTAAGTAAAAAAAGAAGTGTGTGTGTGTGTCAGCTCCGACGCCCGTCTGTAGTTTACTCCTTATGAGCGATAAATAAATAATCTAATCTATACCAATATTTAAAGCTTTTTTAAGCTTTTTTTTTTGTTTGTTTGGTTGTACGCGCTAATCTCAGGAACTATTGGTTCGAATGAAAAATTATTTTTGTGTTGGATAGTCCATTTATCGAGGAAGGCTATAATAGGCTATAAATAACGCGGAAGAAGTCGCAGGCACCAGCTATTTATTAATATTTTTTTGTTTCAGTCTCCTAAGTTTCAAAGTACCATTTTTGAGCTATTTGTCCATGACATTTTTGGTCTTTACATCGATCATATTATATTGGACCAGCTTTCATTACATTTTAATGGCGCTTGGTGAGTGCTAGTTTTCGTTAAAAATCTTAAATTTTAATACAATTATATACCTTAGGTACATCTCCACAAGTCTTTATGGCACATTGTAACAATGTTTTTACAACACACACAATGGCTTCATTGCAATATGAAACAGTCATGTTTTGAAATTATTCTTAGTTTTAAGAAAAAACACTGGTATGTAGGTTTTATAAATTATATATAATTATTTATTATTATAAAAGCGGAAATGAGTTTGTTTCACGCCTAACTACTCAACGTATCATCACTCAATTTTGCATACTAATATGCATTCTTTTTTCATTGATCAAAAAAGTAAACAAACAATTCACGATATAGAACTAAACAATACGAACAAATTCTAAATGAGTTAATCACTGAGTCAACTCTCTTAGATAATGCCTAATGTACAAATCCCATCTTTAGAACAGTCCAGTGACCATGGCGACGTTATATTTGTTTACGTTTTTGATCAATAGAAAAAGAATAGATCATACTAATATTATACCTGTATATTTTAAAGCACTATACATATAGGCACATCTGCAAGTTAAAAAGAGCTAAAACTGATTTCTTTATAGGTTTTAGGTCATTTTTGAACTAGTGAAGTGATTTTTCCGTTATCCCATTGGGATTTCTTGAGTGCATTTAGATCCACTTTGTTGTGCTTGGGTCCTTCGGTAGAATCAAGTGCCTTGTTTTATTACAAAAGAAACATTCATACTTTGTTACCATAGTTTTTTGATATATATTATGTAACTTTAGATAGATGATTAAGAATTTTAATCTATACCAATATATAAAGCTGAAGAGTTTGTTTGTTTGTACGCGCTAATCTCAGGAACTACTGGTTCGAATTGAAAAATTCTTTTTGTGTTGGATTGTCCATTTATCGAGGAAGGCTATAGGCTATAGAGAACGCGGACGAAATTGCGGGCACTAGCTAGTATTCATATTCATTACAAAGGTTATTTACAGGTATCTATAAATTTTTAAGAAAATACTTACACCCGCATCGAAAACCCAACAATGATTTACTAGACTTCATATCGAGGGCACCAGATAATGAAACGTTGGTCAGTATACATATATTATAATTAAAAAGGTTCAAATAGTTTTAAATTTTTTACATGTGCATACTGTCAACAATATGCATATAAAGCAAAAAAATATTTTATTACCTTTAATTGCTTGATTTATAAATATACACTAAAATTATTTATCGTATTTAATTTTAGAGAGATTGGATGGAATTAAGTGTACCTGAGCCGAACGACCACAGAAAAGTGCAAGTAAGAAGATGTCACAGTTATTGACAACGTTTAAATGAATAAAAATACAAACTATTGAAAAATACATGTTTATTTTTTTTTAACCTAAGATCACAATTTTTAAAATAAGTAACACCGTTGACTATGGCACTACGCATGTAGTTTCTTAATTATACACCACTTCTCAAACGCATCACAGACTGACTTTATGTATAATAAAATACATATTATTATAAAACACGAATAAAGTAGAGCGATCGTTATCTTCTGGTGGAGCCCGCTCTGCTCAAATTAGGCTCTGGGACTTTCAATTCACGCCATACTTTCTGAAAACAATTAAAAAAAATCAAACTTAAATCGTAGATTAAAAAATCATCGCACACAGTATAGGTACATATATTTAAGACTTTGCTGCCTAGAATTGTCTAAAATTGTCTAACTAAACCTTTATCATTGCTCTGGATAGTCTAGCTAGATGGCTCGAATTTATTTTAGTTGTCCATACAGTAGGTAGGGGTAGGTACAGAGATAGGTAATCGACGGTATTTATTTCCTACTATGTTAATTTTAGCTAACTATTTTTGATGGTGACTGCAAATTCGTTCAATTTGTATATTTTTTTATTTCTTACCAATACTTCGTTGTCCGGCACTCGTGATATAAAGTCCAAAATATCATTGTTAGGAACTCTTTTAGGGTTTAGTATTTTTCGCGTAAACTTGTAGATACCTGAAACAAAATTAACGAATTTATGAGTTACCCACTGAGTCATTTCTCTTTGATATGCATAATGTACAAATCCCATCTCTAAAACAGGTCTGTGACCCTGGCGACGCTCTATTTGTTTACGTTTTTGATCAATAGAAAAAGTATAGATCTTATGTTCCCGAGGTGATACCTATAGGTTAAGGGTTGGGCTTTCAAAAATAGTTGTATTACGACTATTATTGACTACTATTGTATTATATTGGCCTGATTACGGGTAGGCGATTACCATCAAGTAAACAAGTAAGCTTTAAAGCTTTATGATCATCTTTGATTGTCAGCCTGTCTGACAACCGTTAGCTTTCTATAGAGCAAAATATACTCAACCGCACTGCGACTTGTGAGAAGGTCTTATAAATACCGTAAATTATAGTCGACTCAATAACGTATTTAATGTTTTCCTCGTTATATATCATAGAGTAAATAGTTACTTAACCAGTTTAAGTAACTAATTACTCTATGGTTATATTTATATGGTTATATATTTTCAAATGTATTCTAGAAGGTACTTAAAAGCGTTACAGAATCAGAATCACGTTGGAGTGAAAATTTATGATTTTCAGTAGTTTCAGATGTTTAGTTTGCAGATAAGATGTTAACGTTATATTATTTGTAGTTTTTTAATCTAGTACATGGCTAAAAATATTTTAAAATGAATTCTTCTTAGTCTTATCCTAGCCATTATCTAGTTTATAAAACTACAAATAATATGACGTTAATATCTTACCTGCAAACTAAACATATCATGGCATTATGAGCCGCCGCGAATCATAAATTTTCACTGCAGTGATTCTAACTCTGTAACGCTTTTAAGGACTTTTCGAAAATTTGCTTGGGCCGCTAGGCACTACAGAGATTCAAGCTCACATCTCGATCTAAAATAATCTAAATGTTTCCCCCAAATAATTAGTTATCATCTTTTTTCAACATCAACATCAATTGATTTAGGAACGAGAAAGGTACCTATAAAAATAAATCACATACCTAATGCCATGAAGAGATAATTGACGGGGATGAAGTAGAGAATAATTGATGCAGAGAGCAGAACGATTATCACTAAATAACTTAAGTATGGAACACTGAAGTTTACCAAACTGAAAGAGAAAACAAAAAACATATCAATATTAGCATAGGTAGAGCTATAAGTAGGTATATGAACAAAAGTAATTATGTATGTGAAACAACAGCACGTGTGTTGTGTTTACGTGCGTGAGTGAGGAATACCAAAGCTCAATTTCTTATCCCCATCTTGTCACGTAAACTAACGTAATGTAAACTTCATCTAATTTTATTAGATCGGCAACTCACTAGCCACTGTTATTTCCTTTATGCGTCTTACATAAAAAATAGATTTGCAAACAAAATAAAAAAAGAGTATTACTTTTTCAGTCTTTCGATTAAAGCCACGATGTAGTCGATGCCATTCTTAATTGTAAAGGTCAGATCTTGAAGTCCAAAAAGTCGTTCTTTTATTGTTTTGTCATCCTAAAAACCAAAATTAAATGTTTTTTTCTAATAATTCACATTATCTATAATAGTAAAGATTTATTGTTAGACAATAATATCTATTAATTTACTTTATGTGACTCCTGATCCTCTTCGGACATTTCTTCGTCAGATTGATACATAGGAACTATTGTGTAGTTATCTGAAAAGAAAAAGGACGAACTATTTAATTAAAAAATAGTCTTAAATATTATAAGGGTATACAATAAATCATAATAATATAAGCATCTTGTTTTTATTAATAGTTCTGTTTCAATATTTAGTTTTTCAAGTATGTACCTATTTCATGACTGACTAGCGACCCGCTCTTGGATTCGCACAGGTGCAACTTTTTTCTGCAAATCTATCTTCTATCTATATATACGAGTATATTTATATAAAATCTCGTGTCACAGTGTTTGTAGCCAAACTCCTCCGAAACAGCTTGACCGATTTTTGTGATTTTTTTTTGTGTATTTTCGGTAGTTCTGAGAATAGGTTGTAAACTATTTTTTATAGTGACTAGCTACACGCTCCCGGCGTCGCAAGGGTTCATAATAAAAACTATCCTATCTTTTAAGTTGGACCATAGTTAAAAAGTTTTATCAAAATCGGTTCAGTAGTTTAGGAGTTCATTGGCATCAAACAACGTGACCCGTAATTTTTTTATATATAGAGATATGTAAGGATGATTCAGATATGACGTAAAGAATGTTAGGTAATGAGACTTAGCAGACCACTAAACCTAGATTTTATGTAAGGAAGGAAAAAAGATACAAACTGCAACTGCGATATCCGCACCAGTGATAGATGAAAGGTGCGAGAAGGAGCAATGGCGCCATCCACAAGCGGAAGTAGTACCAGAAGGCGAGCCACGCGATCAGCATCACAGCGGACATGTCGCGGTTGTCCCACTCAAACAACCGTCTGGAAATTCAACACTATTTCAATTCACTCATAAAGTCCAGGATAAAGGTCGCCTTACAGGCAGGCATAGGTACTTACTCATTGATCAACTTGATAGGGGGGGGGGGGGGGAACAAAGTGGGTATATTAGGGGAATATGGCATATTTGCCGTTATTTCAGGGTAGTATTCTGTAAAGACTACTACAAAATGTTTCGGTTAGGGGAACACTACCACAAAATACTACCCACTGATTTACATATGCACCTAACATGCCGACCACCATGGACCAATTGTCCTTAATTAAGGGCACATCAAATAGTGACACATAAAACATAATAGAGTGATCAATTTTCAAAAGGGATAAGAAGAAGAAGAAATTACTCTCCTATTTATTTACTCTTTACTTTCCTATTTAGTTATCCTTGAAGTTTATTTTATTTACTACCCTATTGTTTTGCCTTTTTTTAAATAAAAATAAAGGATTTACTCTTTATGTAGCGACTAGGTAGCTGTAATGACAATAGGTGAATATTTTAAAAAACTTACTTTAAATGTTCGTTTAAGATGTACAGGAAGTTGAAGATATCTTTAATAAATTTCAAATTGCTATAAATAAGGGGTATGTCGAATTTTGCTGGTTTTTGAGTGTATTTCGTTTCTTTCGGCGTCAGAAGTCGCAATGAAGCCTTTATCTGTAACAAAATAAAAAGTTGAAACTAATAAATAGGTAAGCATTTGTAGAAATTTTACGAACATAATATTGGATGCAGTGCCGTGAAAAGTATTGCATGCTGTATTTTTTATTTATTTATTAATACAGTAATGTTACATTTAAATTAACAATGGTGATAAACATATAACAATGGTAATAACAGTGGTAATAAACATAAACTCATTAGAGTTTCACCATGTATGTATGTATGTATGCTAATACCTATATTAGGAAGAGATAGTGGAATAGGGAATTTTTTTAGTAGGTATTTCATAGATATTTAAATTTAGATAGTACCGGATGAGGCCAAGAGCAAACCCACCCACACCCAAATGTCATTCCATACTTTTGAGTTATCAGTTACAAAATACCTGTAGCGGTGAAAAGTATTTCTAACGAGTCTTCAATATTTTTATGCTAAAGTATCTGTTGCATGGGCCTTACCGGGTTCCACACGATAGACATTTCAATAAGAATTCTAGGACAGTTTCCTTTCGCGCCGGACTTTTTCGATCGATCCTTCAAGGCATACCACCGTTTCTCATCATTGTTTATTCGTAGTAGCGGTATTGATACTTTCCCAAGTGTATCTCCTTTCAGGGAATTAATTAACGACTCATCGCAAACCTTTATATCCAGGGTCGAAGTTATGTCGTTCACGATGCTGTAAATAAAAGTGATAAAATATTAAGTTACAAATAACTTCATTTAGTTCTCCTCATTTAGAGAGAGTTTAATGAAGAGAAAATGAAGAGAACATTGAATACATTTTTTTTTAGAAAATAAATTCGTACTTTACTTTTCTCTATTGGTATTTTGATATTAATTGACTACATTGGGCGAAGAAAGGGCATAGATTTCAGGAAGTTTAGCAACTACAGACCTAAAGAAATATGCATTTTTCACAAAAAAAAATCTCGTAAGAACTTACTCTTCAACAGTCCTACATTAGCCGTTTATATTATAGAATGAATCCACAGATTTCGTATAGTAGATATACATACTTACAATGAATAACTTTTATTCCAATTAGGATCCGACGTTCCGCGGACAGTGTGTGTTTGTACTCTCGCATTGTCGAGTTCTAGTACGCAGTAGGCGTCAGCCTTACCACTAATACTCAAAGCGCAGAGTCCACGCGCACCGTGCACTGTCACCGACAGTTGTCCTACTTCGCTCCACTTGTTGTCCAAACGATACCAAACCTTAAAATAAAGCGGCAAAACTTAAACTTAGTACTTAATTATGCAGCAGTAAGTAGGTATGCAGGAATTCATGAGTTTGCAAGCGGATTATGTTAAGCTCGAAAGAAAGGCTACGTCTTAGCATAAGCTCGAAATAAAGAGAACGAGATATTGTAATGTGTTAATATAGTTTATAGGTTACGCGGACGAAATAGCGTGCAACAGTCAGTTTTATAATGTATACAGATATAAGTAGATAGAGATTGTTCTATAGGATAATGAAAAATTATTATTTTAAAAATTAACGACAAATTACACGAGAAAATTTGTATTAGTATTGATAAGTGGACAACAGCTTTTAGAAAACAGGTAAATAAATAGAACGTTTAAAACAAAAATATGACTTAATTTTACGATAATTTTGTCTTGTATGTGAATATAATATATATTATATGTTAGTCACGATTGGAATGTTTTCAGCTCACTTAGGTATAGCTCATAATAATAATTTAAAATGTTTATATTGACCACAAATAAATAATAATACACTTGGCCATTGTGAAAATTCCCTATGACGAATTTTAATATCTACTTACCTACTTTCCGGTTAAAAACGCTTAAAATAAGTAGTACTCCTTTTGTACTATAATGTATAAAAACACAAGGCGGTTGTTGTACATGGTGAGCCAAAGACGGTGGAACACCTGATACTTTGGTGCCCTAGGTTTACGCGGACACGTTTTGATCTTGTATTAGACATTGATTTAAAACTATAGAAACAGATATAGCATAAGCAAATTTAGACAGGGATATCGAAAAAAAATTTTTTTAAATATATAACCAAAATTGCAGAAATAGTAAGGAAAGCAAATAAAACAAGTTAGTAGTGCAAAATATACATAAACACCCTAATTATGTTAGGGGTACTAGACTACCCCCTAACTTAATCAGGGTCGACGTGTGGTCCAGACTATTCTAGTTCTACTAGATTATAAGCAGTCTATGTTCCAGGGAGGATGAGGTCTGAGTACGGAATTCTCGATAGAATATCACTACATATTATAAAACAAAGTCCTCCGCCGCATCTGTCTGTCTGTCTGTACGCGATAAACTCAAAAACTACTGCCCCGTTTTTTATGCTTTTTTCAACAATATAGTGGTTCTAGAGGAAGGTTTTATTTATTTTTTATTACTTAATTTAGATTACATACAGCCATAAATTAAAGAAAAAAATTATAGATTATATATACAAATATGTAGGCCTAAAGAAACATAACAATTATATATTTACATTTATCTATTAATTAAAAATAAATAAATATAAAACCAAAAAAGAAAAAGAAGAAAACAAGTGGTATAAGTGATAAAAATTAATCTTTAAAAAGTAATTCGCCAGAACCTTATTGTAGTGATACTTGGAACGACGAAGGAAGGAATTTTCAGAATGAATAGTTCTACAGTAGGGAATGTGAAATGTATTTCTTTTAGTATATAATTTACAAAGTTAAGCGGGCGAAGTCGCGTGCAACAGCTAGATATTATATAAAACTAAAATTTTACAAAAAATATGAGCAATTAAGATTGTACAAGAGTTTTAAAAAGGGGTGCGGGCGAAGTCTCGGGCAAAACCTAGTATAGGTATATAAAATTGTAATGATCGAATTAATATATCTGCTGTAATAATTATATTCATTGTTGCCTCCTATTGTAAGAATCATGGCAAACATTTTTACAAATTGTTTTTAGTGTCTATATCTGACCAACATCTATTGTTATCTAGGCACACTCCATAAAAAAATTCACACTGCACTTGTGTTTCTTTTCTTATTATAATTTGCATTGCAAACAAGTACGTATAATTTGTTTAGCAAAGACAGATGCAAAGGTCAAAGAAGGCCACATAATTTACATTTGTAAATAAGTAGGTATAGTGAGAATCTAGCTCCAAGAATCGTCGTATTATACCTACCTATATCTAGACACTAGCTGTTGCACGCGACTTCGTCCTCGTAACTTTATAACTTATGTTAGTTCAGTGGCGTAGCGTGGTCTAATATAGACGTGGGCAAAGTCGCATCAGCGAGGCCCCTTTTGTTTCGTGCCCAAGATCTACCCAGTAAGACCAAGTATCTTACCAAACATGCTTTGACACGACATACCTACTTACGATAGTGAAAAAATATAAATGCACGGTGGGAGAATATTGAAAAGCATATAAATTAAAAAAAAGTTTTATTATGTAACTTGAATAATTTAATTTTTACAAAAATAATGTTTTTCGGCTTTTCGACTTACAGAAGTCCTCTAGTAAAGATTTTTAACTGATTTTTGCAGCTAAATCTGCTTCTATTGACAGTAGAAGCAGATTTAGCTGGTGGTGGCATCGCATTTAAAGAGGCCTCGCGAGGCCCCTTTAAGTGCGAGGCCGTGGGCGTGGGCCCACTTCGCCCACGCCTAGCTACGCCACTGTGTTAGTTTTTGTGTTTGTTTTTGACTATATTTGATTATTTATTTGATGGACATGACAATTATTATTTATTCCCATTTGGTAGATAGATTACATTAGATTAGATTTAGGTAGTACCACGGGATGTTGCTTGGAGCTTTTATTGGTGCATGTTGAGCTTCCTATAATTGCGGCGGCATCCGCCTTGTGCTAATTATTTTGACCAGTGTTTTATAGTTAGATGCCTGCCTCGTTGGGGGCCATGTATAATAAATAAATAAAACGGGATGTCCAGTTTATATAAACAGGACCACCGTTGTTTTTTCACTTACAAAATGTTCTTCCTCTAATGTGGGATGATGTGTACCATTGGTAGTGAGAACGTTATCGACTGGTACAGGTCTGGCAGTTCCGTTCAGTGTGATCAGCAGATGTATACTTCCGTAGCCACACTCCAATTCCTGCCACAAATCGTGAGTTTTCTCCTTTTCAAATTGCGAAAGGTCGATATTACATCTGAAAGTTACATTTGAATGAAATAAATCACATAAATTACCTATTCCCATAGGTACCTACTCTTGTCTCCTCTGATAGTAAACATCTTCCTGGAGAGAAAGGTCTGAAAATATTTTTAGAAACACATTTTGTTTTATTGAATTGTTACTAAATACAATAAAAAATATGATGTTCTGTAATTATGTAATATAATGAACGTCGATGAAAATAGAAAACATTTTTAGTGCGATGCTCGAATAATTATAAATTAATCGTGATTGCATATTTTAATTACAATTAATTTATAAATAATAAATTGTATTCATAATAAATTTTATATATACCTAATTCAAAAGAAATTGTATACTTGTAATTTGTAAAAGAAATACGAGTATGCGTAACCTAAACAAATAATAGTTAATAGTTATTTATAATAATTCCTAAATAGTAATTTTAATGCCATTTTTCTTGTGAAAATCAAAATCGTGTTTCATTAGAAAAAAATTTCAATCTTCACTAAGTAAGGTTCGCTATATTCACCCAACATATAAAAGCATCAAGATCTATTGTAGCAATTTGTGTATTTTCTATTACCATCAATACAATCAAGATTTGTATGAATATACAACTTATATTTTCATACAGTTTTTCAACATTCCCTTCTTACGAAACGTCATAATGCACAATTTACACCAGCTACCGCTGTCATTATCTCCTCCCATCATCGTCAAAATGTCATTAGCATCACTTCTAGGTACATCGAGAGTGTGAATGCCACTCAAACCACATTATAGGATGTTAGCTCAATGATTAATCGGTATTTTTCCTTAAAACGTGTTGAAATTGTGATGCATCGTGTAGCGCCGTATGACTCACCTGCCCATGAAATTTTTCTGTTTTCCCTTGTGCCACACAGTGACCTCTAACACGCTACTCTCATATAAATACATATTAAATCTCTCGCACCATGTAGGCTTTGTCTTCAATACTTGTTTGGACTTGTGCGTTTCTTGGTCCAATCTGTAAAGATATAAAAAAGTGTACTGTTGATAAAAAAGGAGTACTGTTTGAGACTTCTCAGTCTTAATGAAAAATTTCTTTAATTTTTCAAATTTTGAATGGAAATAAGTTCAATAAAAGTGCTAAATTTTTCATAATATTTGTATTTTTTTTATTTTAATAATCATGATTATTTTAATCTATTTATGTATATTCATAAAGACACTTAGGTATATTATTTCGCATTTAGATAAAAGAAAACGCATGCTTAGAACATAACACGGAATTACGTACCATGATTCCCGGAATTAGGTTATGAGCCAAATGCTAGCACGGAATTAGGGACAAGCTCGAGGTTCAACAAAATAACGATTGTTTCTATAAATTAAAGGTTACTACGCAAATTAATGTTCCACATCTACATTATAAGAACATGCTACAGAATAATTTTACTCTTCTCTCGTTCTCTGTTCTATCCCCTACGCAAATAACTAAACTACTTGTTTTGTGTTGGTTCTTAAGTCGTAAATATCACAATTAAGTACAACCTTTATTTGTTAATGTATTACAATAAATATTGCTAAGTCTTAGGTTATTGACATTAGCAATTATTATAACCGAGTATATAGGTAAATGGTCTTAAAGTTAATAGGTATAGGTACTAATATTTGTATTTTTAAACAAATATGTATTATGGGACCTATCATAAATAAACTAATTTTTAAGTCGAAAGACAGGCTGACGTTCCACTTGATGGCTACCGTCGCCTATAATACAAATAATGCTGCAGATGCTGCAAGTGTGTTGACGACCATAGTGGGATTGAGAATAAGGGTTGGGATAGGAAAATGGACTCTGGCAATCATTACTCACTCACCGAAACATTTTTGCAAGTACATACTCGTAACTACTTTATTTACATTTTACATTTATTCTAGAAAAAAAAAAATCAAATATCCACAAAGTTAATTAGTTTCGTAGAGAACTAAAACACGTAATTTATGCTAATACCAATTGCTCACTGTTGGACTTTGTTACGATTCGGTCAACCGCTGCCGATTTATCGACACCTTCTTGCATCTTAATTACATATTATACGTCTTTGATGTTCTAAGTTCAATTCACAATTGTGTAAAGTCATGTTCAGTACATAAATATTTTTAAAGTGTCTTTAAATTTGCTTCCATTAGAGGGGCCTGCTATTTAGAAAACTGATCATAGCAAAATCATAGACCGTCAGCCTGTCTGACAAAATGAAAAAAAAAAGAAAATTCCACACTTTTCTATATTGTTTTCCTCTGAAGTAATGGGTTTATTGAAGAGTTTTATGAATTATTTATTTATTTAAGTTATATCAGAAAAAGTGAACATTAAGTATAAGTATTCGTAAAGATACAAGAGATTCGTCATAAGTGTCACCTTTACATGTGTAAACGACACGTCAGAAGTCACTTTCTAAATTGCCCACAGCAGCCAATTTAGAAAGATCGAAAAAGCTAAAAAAATATTTAATTTAATCATAAAAAAAACCGCAAACTCTATCTATAATATTTTTAGAGCTTCTTAGCTTATTAAAAATAAAGAAAAGAAGGTTTTACGTATCTAAGTATTGCGTATCTAAGGGTGCGTTAGTCACCCAAAAAATTGAACGGTTAGACTGATTTCAATTCAGTTTTCACTTATGGAAATAAGGATAAGTGGGATAAACAGGGACACACCATCAAATAGGCTGTCTGTAACTGATTCATAAAAATTTAGACTAAGAGTAGGTACCTACACTAGTCGGCAATAGCTTACAGGGAGTACCTGTAATAATCCTCGTCTACTTCATAGCACAAAATAAAAGTAAAAAGAAATTTCGTAGCTGTGTTGCGAACGTGTTAGTTTTCATTTGTAATATATCAGAAAACTAGATAGAATATTTTGGCATATAATGCGCGACGAAAATTATGAGAGTGGACCGTCAGCCTACCTGCCACTTGTTACATGAAAAAGTAGTATAAGAAGATTAACATAACTAACATATGTACCTGAATTTGCAGTAAACAACGTTGGAGCCAGTGGCTGGACCATCGGGTAGATCCTTAGCTTCCACCAACACAACATTCACTATGGACTTCCAAGTTCTTTTGAGTATGTCTAACTTTCTGTTCTTCCATACATACTGAAAGAAAACTATATCATTAAATTTTATTAAAACCGGCAGCAGCCAGTCAGAACGGCGATATGGAGGTGTCTATACCTGAGCACCCAAACCCCCAGTGTGCATTTACCATTTATGCTTATCTGAAAAAAGGCTAAACCGATTTGAATGAGGTTTTTATTGATGTAGCAAGCTTCATGTAACTTTTAGTTTTTGCTTCATTACAATCGGTTTGCAAACAAAAAAGTTATACCGAATACCAAAATACCAAGCTAACGAAAACTGCGCGTAGGAAATAAATGTAGGATTCGTTAATAAAATAAATCTTACTTAACATGGCCTTCACACATTAATTTTAATTTTTTTGGAAAATTTAAAACTTCCGAAAGAAATCTGAGGATAACCTACTTAGTAGATAATTTGCATTGACATTGCGTAATTGAAATAACGAAAAAAATATTACCAAATAGATAGATATGATAAATTCGGAACTCAGTTGATATACCTATATTGCTCACCAAAGATCAAGTCTGATAAAATCGTTTCTAGTATCATCATTTTAACTACCTACACGCATTGTTTTAATGTATATTGTATGTATTATTGTATTATATATTATATCTTATAATAATGATTAAATCATAGAGGAACAAATTGATACCCATGTCCCATGTAGGTATGTAAGTCTTGTAAATTTTTTATGTATGACTAGGCACATATTATATACTAGCTGGTGCCCGCGACTTCGTCGGCTTCCTCTATAGCCTGTAGCCTTCTTCGATAAATGGACTATCCAACACAAAAATAATTTTTCAATTCGAACTAGTAGTTCCTGAGATTAGTGCGTACAATCAAACAAACAAACTCTTCCGCTTTATATATTGGTATAGATTATGAGATAATCATTTAGAAAAGTAATTAAATCAAAATTAAATAATTTCAGTGAGATTTTAAATACCTTTTGTACTTTTTTGCCATGGTCTCTGAGCAAAGTCAATCCGCTGCCAATGCGGTCCATGAACTCGGATGGGACCGCGAGCGATGTGGGCGCCAGCGGGTCCATTGCCAGGCCCTCCGGGATCGGAAATGACCTAAACAAAAACCACATGTTCTATATTACGTAAATCTTACCACACAATTTAAATGTTAAATAAATAAAGTTAATAATAATCAAGTTTATAATTTGCAAGATTTCCTTAGCTCTGTCTTCATATGTAACGCAATTTACGATGCTAATATTTTTCTAGAAGCCAAAAAAGAAACAGACAAGTTGAAGGTATTGTTTTGTAATTATTTTAGAGCAATTAATGAATTCTTAGTAAATACTTCTTTGTTCTATTAAATATAATAATTATTTGCCTAATTCTATTATTAATAGGTGGATTTGGTGGTTTTGATTCTAAATTTGGGCTGTGCGGTTATAGATCTAGCATCGAAGATCTAGTGACAAACGACCCGTTGGAATTTTCAATGTTGGCTCTGGTCTAATTTCCCAAAAGATTTCAAGAATGTTTTTGAAGAAAATTTTTATTTTTATACTCTTGTACAAAAATGATATGACGCAAAAACAACGTCTCTGACTTCCGTTATCAACTCAATCACTGTTTCCTTCGACAGGATTTCCGGAAACAAAACGACATTGTTTTTAAAAAAACGACGTCCCGTTCATAATGTTTTTTTAAAATTTTATCAATGAACTTGACACATATATAACTTAAATACGTGTAGGCTACATCGCTTATCACTCATATTCGCTTCAATGTCAATTAAATCGATATTAAAAATAATTAATTGTGTCAATAATAATTTATTCTGAAAACTATTTTATGGCTATAATGTGTAATGTACTTAATTACATACGTGCAAGTCTTCCGAGTAACATGTAGTAAAATAAAACAATCCAGAGTTCGCATGGGGTTCATCTAACACTTAAAACGTCACATATGTACAGGTATTTAACCGGCCAGTGTCACAAGAATAAATAGTTTATTTTTTTAAAAGAAAAACGTTAGATTAGTTTGAAATACAAACGGACGCGCATAGTCTTGATTTGTTACTACGTATGCTACGCTATACAAGCACGCATTGTACCGAGCAAATCGAAGAGAAATTACAGGAAACCGCTCATTGAGTCGTCGATACATCGATAGGAGGGGTAATGCCTTCTGTTTTGATTAAAAAAACCTTTCAAGTAGCGCTGATTTACTTCATGCTTCATATAGTTTCACATGGCATGGGTATGGTAACATTTTTGATTTCATCCCATCCATTTCTCACATATTATTTTTCAAAAAAAAAAAATTACTGCAAATCAAAATACCATGACTTATACGCGACTTGATTGATAAACATAAATACGTCTGACGTGAACACGTTTTTTAATTTGCATTCATACTGGGAGGCAATTTGGAAAAGTGATTATAACAAAATCAGGGGATCTAAGTACAAAAAAAAAAAGCGATTTTTTGGTAGGTATACTATACATGTAGTAGGTATATTCGAATTTGTTAAACGTCACCAAAAAATAGTATAGGTAAGTATTTATTTAAATAGATACCTACTAAGTTTTAGTCAAAAATAAATATATATTGTTGCTAACGGTAACGGCCTCGAACACAAACGTTATTATTATATTTATCTTATCCTGACCTGACCCTTGCTCCATTTTGTAAATAACCTGTTTGATTAAATACTTAGTTTCGAGTTCACATGTCAATTCTAAAACAACACAGTTCAGTTAAATACTTACATTTAATTATATGGTTTTTAATGCAATTATTAAATGGTGCACTTCATAAGTAGATAAGTACTGTAAAGCTTATCTTATGAATGACAATAGTTCATCAGACTATATTTAGTTCTTGTCTTCGACTTCGTTCGTGTCCCTTTATTCAATGTTTATAGCTTTGAGCCGTTTTCATTTATTTTAAAGTTTTCTTACGGATTTCTGTGTCCTTTCTGTATCATATTTTTTAACGTTTGGGAAATCTTCATAGATAACTAGCAGCGTAGGGGACGCTGCAGGGTTATGCCGGGACTCATACCAGCTAAAATCCAACGACTTTCTAGCGAGGCCAAAGTCTGGGCAGTCGTGGCGACTTCCGCGACCCGCCACGACTGCCCAGCGCAGGGTACCTACTGTGCTCTCTAGTCGGTACCTCGAGGTACCCAAAAGTGAGGGGACTCCAGCCATCTCGGGAGACCACACGACGGGTGGTAATCACTTCTAAGATTAGTCTTAGAGTAGTCTTAGACTACTCTAAGACTTAGACTACTCTAGACTACTCTAAGACTATTCCAAGCCCAGGTCCCAGTTAAGGAGGAAGGTGTCGCGGACATAGGCCAAACCCTTTTCTGTACCCCTGACAACTTGTACTTATGCAAAATTTCATGGTCATCTTGAAGAATAAGTAGTCTTAAGTTCAATCATTATTTGTTTTTTTGTGGAAAATAAGCAAAAAGTTATTGTAAAAACTGAACAGTTCATATTAGCAAAATATTTTAATATTTTAAACTGTTTAGTTTTATGAACAAAAAAGGATGACACGTCGTTTACAATATAGTCAACAATCAACATGATGTCATTTCTTTTATATGTCAATTCCTTTGTTTTCATAAGAACATTATTAGCTAAACGCTAATAACCAATTGTTTTGTCTTATAATTTCATCTGTTGGCCGTAATATTTAAGTACTCTAGACTTCTTCAAGTATTACTCGTATCTTTAATTTCAAGTATTTAAATTATTATATACGCGTCTACACCGGCCAAAGCCACGCGGATTACCAAGATTATATTACTGGAGAGCGATTTCATGAAAACACACCTATTACAATAAAAACGGTTACCTGCCATTACCTCGCACATTTTTACTTTATTGGAAAAGTTCCATACTTTGATGCCGTAATTAGATCCTTGAAAAAAATAAAAGGAATTTTTCCTTATTGGAAATTAAAGAAATTCGATATTTTTTACTTTAGGGAAATTTGTAATAAAATAAAATGTTTCAAATGAATTACTGTAAGGTCAAATATGCGAAATTTTATACTACCAGTAGGTAATAAAATACTTGTAAAGTTTTTTGTAGTGTATAACAGTTGCTTGTAGTGTATAGTTTTTTTTTAAATGTAGATAACTAAAAAAATACCACAATTTTTTATAACTCGATGTAACTATATGATTTTTACGCCATAAGACGAAAGAGGGTGGCGCCCCTATGGCACAAGATACGTGGCAGTACCAATAGCATTCTGAAAACATTTACAGATAAGGTAGACTATCGCCCCATACAATCATTTTTGATGAAACTAAATATGACATTTAGGGCCTCTTCTACCCACTTCAAGTAAAGTGTTGATTAGTTACTTTTAGAAATAATTTTGTTTTATTAATTTATGCACTCGGTTTAGTGCATCCTTCGATAGGCGAAATTTTATTATTATTTTCTTTTTAATGTTTGGGACTTTTACTGTATAAACAAAGGTAGGTATATCAGCTCCATTATCTCTGGTGACCGGTGACTTTAAATGACGGTTAGCCTACTTGACACATGGTGAAACAGGCCCACAGTAAAATTAATAAGTGAATAGATATTTTTTGCTTTGTTTATCAAGATATATATTGTAAATATATATTATAATTTAACCTACATGGATGTAAAATATTATTATTAATTTTTAATAGGTAATATGGATGTTATATCTGTAATAAACAATAATAATAATTATAATAACTGGATGTATTCTAAAAAATAACTATGGTTTAGCTTTTTTTATGTTAAGTTCGGCAGGTTGACGGACAATTTGATGGTAGGTGACTACTGTCGCCTATAACACAACACAAGCAACGCCACAAGTGCTGCAAGTGCGCTGCCGACAATACTAGGATTAATGATAAGGGATCTGGGACTGGGATTGTTAAGGGATTAGAGAAATGGGCTCTGGCATCCCTTACTTACTCACCGAAACACAACATCATGCTGTTATTTCACGGTGGTCTTCTGTAAGGGGGTGGTTACTGCGAAACACAGTGTGCCATGCCACTACTCTATGGAAATAAACAATTTATATTAGCTATGGAAAAATTTTGTCCCAGCTGTAGTCAACTAATTGTATAAACAAAACTAATGTTGTAAACAAAACTAGGTACCTACTCATTATGTGCAAACTCTTTTATGTAATTTTACATTGTCTTCGCACTTCCGCGATCATCGTATTACAATGAGTTGCAAACAAAAAACGAGCGGAAAATAAGTTTTTTTTTGTAATCAACAAATCTAGATAAACCAATGAAATCGAATGCTTAAACTTTGTTTGCGTATATCAATTATAAATTATTACCTAATATATTAACAAAGGAAATGATGTTTTGGGCTGTTAAATCGCAATTAATAAAATGTAGTTACATATTATAGCAGTTATTATTATTGTAGGTATATTTATAAAACACGCTTGCAAATGGATAGGTAAGGGAATGAGTAAGTACTTGTATATGTAGGTAAGTATACAAAACCAGTTGACGTAAATTTCCATTCCAGTTCAATTAGTTATTCTTCTATTGTCTTGTCTCTTATCGCAATGGAATTTTTTTACATTGTACGAAAAAAGCTTCGTCCGGATGCAATTATATAGCAACTAGCTGCTGCCCGCGACTTCGCCCGCGTAACGTTGTAAATTATATACTAAAAACCTTCCTCGAGAACCACTCTATCTATTGGGAAAACAGCATGACAATCGGTCTAGTAGTTTTTGAGTTTATCGCGAACAGACAGACAGACGCGGCGGGGGATTTTGTTTTATAATGTCCTATATTATGCATCATGTTATGCCTATGGCTTACGTTACAGTATTTATTGTTGGATGTCAGTATTTCTAGAAATCCACAGAAAAAATATTGACATCCATCAATACGCTAGACTACACGTTCAATAAATACCACGGTACATAATTATTTATTGACGGATCACTGTAAATACCGTATGAGTACCAGTCGCCTTCCATTTCAATTTTGCAATGCGGGCACTAAACGCTAACTCAGTTTGAGGAATCTACAGATTCTATTTTCGAATTATTGATACACTTGGTACTTACATACACTATATAGTATGTGCGAAACTTTTGTATCCATTAGTTTTAGAAAAGTGCCTCTTGACCCACTATGGGTCAAAACAATGTTTTATTAGAATAGTTTGTTTATTTTTGGTGCCTTTCAGACCCGTTACTATAATATGAAACAAAGAAACACAGTAAGAAGTAAAATACAGAAAAACTATAATAGGTACATTATATTAACTTTATTTTAAAATCAATACTAATAATAAATCTGTAAATGAAGGTATTGTATGTATGGTCTTTCATAACTCTAAGCGCCTCTTTCACCAACTACAAGTAAAGTGTTGATTAGTTACTTTTAGAAATAATTTTCTGTTTTATTGAATTATGCACTCGGTTTACTGCATCTTAAATAGGCGAATTTTTATTATTATTTTCTATTTAATGTTTGGGAACTTTACCGTACAAACAAAGGTATATCAGCTAAATTATTCCCGGTGACAGGTGACTTTAAGTGACGGTTTAGCCTACTTGACGTTGGTGAAAGAGGCGTTTATGAAAGAATTTCATGAAACTTGGTAGATAAATATTTAAACGCCAGTTAAAAAAAAATATACAAAACAAAATTTTTGAAATAAAAAATCCCAAATCACTTTTGTGCATAACCAATTAAATTTTGTTTTTCTTAAACCGGGGTAT
Organism: Synanthedon formicaeformis; assembly: GCA_945859745.1. Taxonomy (NCBI): domain Eukaryota; kingdom Metazoa; phylum Arthropoda; class Insecta; order Lepidoptera; family Sesiidae; genus Synanthedon; species Synanthedon formicaeformis. The sequence continues at coordinate 6,671,270 of OX243958.1, forward strand.
AAATGCATTTAAATTAAAAACTTAAAAGTCTTTTCTATTCAGATGTAGCCCTTACCGTTTTATTTATGGAAGATTGTTCAAGCGACAAAGCTCGAAAAAGAAGCCTTCATCGATGGCTGTTTTCGATGATGGCTTAATCCTTACTAATATTATAAATGTGAATGTGAGTTTGTTTGTTACACTTTCACGCAAAAACTACTGAACCATGAACACAATGAAATTTTGCATACACGATGTCTGGGACACCAGAAAGGACATAGGGTACCTTTCATCGTTCAACGGGGACGAAGTCGCGGGCACCAGCTAGTAATTAATAGTTTAGAAGGGTGGCACTTGAAAATTAATAATACATTTTAATTGGGATGACTTAAGCCAAATATAATATACAATTTTGGAATTACCTAGTCAAAGTCTTCGGCATTGTATTGGGAAATTATTAACGTAATATATTTAAAAATTGGCGCTACTATTTGGGACTAAGTACATAATATTGGAATATTTACGCGGATTAATTTAATTAATTTACATTAGTCTTGCATTAAAATTAATTAATTTAATTATTAAATACCAAATATTGTCAAGCAATTTGCTTTTGAGCTTTTAAAAAATTTCGGTTTATTTTTCTAAACTATTCACAATTTTATAATCTGTATGGTTAACTATAATAATATTAATTAAAAGATGATCATACCATGAAATTTCCATTCGACGACTTCAAAATTGCTTTAAAATTTATAGGTGCGTTCACTAATATTATTTCATAATACGAATTACTTAATAAAATTTCACGTTTAGATTCAATTTAACTGACAAAAAATCTGACACTATAACAAAAACAAAGAATGAGTAACTCGCGAGTATTGTCTGACTGTTCTTCCTTATAATTATCCGGTTGTAACGACACTTTTAATACTTACGGTCTTTCTTCTGATTGTGAACGCTCACGGTTGCTTTGCGTGTCTAATCTCGTGCTGTTTATCGTAATGTCTTTGTCAGTCTTTTTGTCATCTTGCGCCATAACGTCAGAGCATAATATCCGATATAGTTACGAAACTTTCCGAAACCGTTGCACCAACCAGCCTCTGTGTTATTATAGTTCACAATCGTTCAGTTTTGCTTGCAAATTTTTCTTTTGTAAATTTTCTACACTTTCAAGTAGTTGTAAATTTGATAATTAGGAACTAAAACTCAACCAAAAAAAAAAAAAACCCAAACTGTCGTCATTACGTCAACATAACGTGTTAATGAGACGAAGACTGACAAATGTATGAAATTTTTGACATAAATATATTCCTTACACACGAGAATCAAAGCCAACGCATTGTTAATTGTTATCACTGACGGACGCGAAGTTATCGGCAGGCCTATTAATAATTGACCTGGTATTTTCCTTTGATTTGAATTGTTGTTTTTAATTTTTAATAAATAATAAAGCCGGATTTGTGCGGTGATCATGTCACGACACGACTTTTTAATGTGAATTAGACTTTATACTTGCATACTAGTATTCTGCTGTCGATAGCCCTTACATACAACGTAACTACTGGCTGCGCCCGCACTTCATTTTCGTACGCGTGATATTTCGGTATTAAGTTTTTTTTTTTTGTAAACTGATTGGAATGAAACAAACACTAAATGTTATGAGCTTGCATCAGTGAAAACCGCATTCAAATCGGTTAAGCCGTTGGGAAACAGACAGATAAAAATTCTAAAAACTATTTGTTTGACCTCAGTAACAGATAAGTACAATGTGTACAAATCGTCTTTTTTGAAAACGGCTCGTTTACGATTTTATTATAATACTAGCTGGCGCCCGCGACTTCGTCCGCGTTGAAAAAGAAAAAAGTAGCCTATCCTGTGTCCTGTTCGTCTAAATGCTTATCTACCAAGTTTCATCAAAATTAGTTGATTCGTTTAATAGTTTTGGAGGAACATACATACTTACATACATACAGAAAAAAAATTCTAAAAATGGTCAATTTAGTTTCAGTATCATGTAGAGAGCTTATAAACACGATATCTCTTCAAACAAAGTAAATTACTCCATGACCAACCCTTACAGATTTATTATTAGTAGTATTGATGTATGTATAGACTACAATATTGTTATATGAATCAGACTATACTTGCTTGCTAATATTCTTCTATAGTAGGAGGGATAGGGGTATATTCACCTAAACTTACCTAAAAACTTCAATAAATTTGTTAAGTATCACGTCACGTCACGACACGACAATACAATGTGAATCCGGCTTTATTTGAAGTGACGAAACTATTGAATGTTTGTTGTATCGAAGCAAAGCGCACATTACCTCTTTATCGAACGGACGCGGTCGTCACGGACTCGTACAAATGACAGAATGACCAAGTATCGAGATACGAACGCATGGATCGTTGGGTCAACAGAAGGTTTTCCACCTTGCGGTACTTCTCACCTTTGTTGTGGTCTAGTTTCGCGGAAGCGGGTTCAAGGTCGACACATGTGTAAACATTGATCTCCGCACATTTACTAATCGGAGACGTAGCTTTATCGACATAGGAACAATGCAGCGCTTAAAGTATAGCGAGTGGCTCTGATGAAATGCGCGCACAAACTGTCATTCTCATTGAAATTGGATCGTAACGTAGTAGCATAAATTACCATTAATTCTTCCAAGTGTCAATTTAGTTAAATCGACAGGTAACGACCGTTTTAGGAAATTACTCCAGGAACATTAATAGTTCAGCGAATAATCGATCGTTTTCTTATGTGCACCGACATCAAGTTGTGAAATGGAATTTAAGTACTGCATCATTGCACAAGCACCTTAACGACAAAATAATGTTATCTATTCGTGAATCGGGAGTCTAACAAAAGCTCGATAATCATTTAAAAAAATACAGTTTGTAGTCACTAAGATTGACAAAGAAATAGAGTTTTTTCACGTGTCAATAAAAAGACACGTGAAATTTTTCCTTTGACTGCTATAATGTCCATACATTTTTCCACTTTGCAATATCGACGCATTCTAGATTTTGCCTCATTGCACACTTATCAAGATTTAGTAAGTAAGATTTAGTACCACTTAACCGAATAGGATGTAATTTTCAAGCAATATTCGCGTTAGCCTAGCTAGAGGGTGATCCTGTTAAGTTTACTGAAGATATCCGATGATAAAAAGGGGCGTAAACGAAGATGCGGGAAAAAGCTAGTATTCAATAAATACATGTTTAAGATATTCTTCTAAGATATTCACTTGAAAATTACGTTAAGCTACTAATTAAATTTTGGTAAAATTTGTAATAACTCGAACCCGGGAATGATATTTTACATCTCGCGAATTTAAGGTAATAGACAATCGTATATTAGTTTTATTCGAAGTATAATTGTTATAGCCAAAATAAATATAAAATTTATATTTTTAAATAAAATATCTGAAACACAAAGTCTGCTTCGAGGAAGGTTTGTTCATGGAAATACCCAAAACACACTCATACTTCCACTTACTGTCGACATAATTATAAATAAATAAAAAATATCCATCTCTGACGACATCACAGACCTTCAAAGTAGGTGGCAAAAAAACCGATAATGTAAGTAGCAAATTACGTTTGGCTTCATTGACTGCTAAGGTTCCTATGTAAAAATAATGTAGAATATAGTAGGTAAACAGGTAAAAAAATAGTTCGCTATCTACTGATAAGTTATTTAATTGTGCAAAATATTAAGTAGCATGTTTAGTATTGATAATTATTGCAAATTTTGTGTTATTGCATCTTAATCTGTTATTAGGTACGAGTTAACTTTTGAGTTTGTTTTTTGTCTAACGCGTCTGAGATACTATTTAACCACAAGCAACATAAAGTCGTTATAAAACTATGTAAATATTACCTATATGTTAATACGCAACATAGGTAACAGGTAAGATATTTTTTAAGAAATACCTACGTAACAGTAGATGAAAAAACAAAGAATAGGTATTAACTTCGGTTTATTTCGCTTTGTCTCATTAATATAATTATGAATTAGGTAAATAATTTATAAAAAAAATTAACATAGATACATTTATCTATTAACACTTTTACGTTACCTACGTAATTATTCACATGATAATTTGATAATAAAATTACTGTTGACTGGAAATTCTCGCATTTATAATTTGTTTGTTTATATAAAAGTCTTCACAAAAATTGCAGTTTTAAGGAAGCAAGACGACATGTTAAAGGTAATTTAATATATACATCGTTTCCTCGTAAAAATATTTAAATATCAAGGGTTTTTTCTCACCATGGCACGAACATTGTAGGTACTATAGCAAGTCAATGTGGTCACACGCAAGTGGCAGCGTTGTGCCCGATGCGGTCACTCATGGCAGTGAACTGATTTCTGTATCGCAATTTGCACTGACTGTTTTACGCTCCATTGAAGGGACCTTGTACACATTATGATAAACTCCACTTTCGCAAAGCACATGTCTCAATAGAAAGAAACACATTGGCATTGAATATTTGAGCGAAAGAAAACGCCAAACATCTTTATATAGTTTCTTTACGTACTATATTTACCTACTAAAGGCCGCCTGTTCCGATGAAAAATAATAAATGTATGTATAGGGAACTAGAAATACTTGTTTCGAGACTTGTTAATTGGATATGATTCCACGAACACACCACAGGTATACTTAGTATCTAAATTTTGTTTTTACCATAGATTATACATATCGCTTATCGGTTTACGTATAAGTATTTATCTGTAAGTAGGAAGGTCCTCCACTGATGCACTGGTAATAGTGATAACTTTCTTAATTTATTTATTATTTACATATTTCTTCTTTTAGTAAGCCTGACCTTTTTATTTATTCAATTAATATTTTGACATTGAACTTTATTTATTTAGATTTTTTTATTGAGTTCAAGTATTTAATTTTAAATGAAGTGATCAATTATCTTATTGACTGGCTTGTAAAAGCCGTTGTGGAAATTTTGAAATAAAGTAAGCGATCAAAATTTTAATTTCTTTTCGTGGAAATGCAAAGGGTTTCACTGAAGCTCATTGCGATCAAAATTTTAATTTCTTTTCGTGGAAATGCAAAGGGTTTCACTGAAGCTCATTGCTGTCAAGACGTAGTTTGTTATAATTTATACTTTTGTATGAAAATCCACAATCTCACTTAAATTTTTAGGCCGCACGTTAAATCTAAATTTTTAGCGTATCTACTGTCTACAAGTTTCATAAAATCTAAATGTATTGCGTCTAAAAACATGCAAGCTATTTTGTTTCTTTTCTGTTATCAGGTAGGAGGGCTCCTCGACAAAATTTGTTTTACCTACTGTTAAAATTATTCCTAATTTACACAAGATATTGAAAAACACAGAAGTGTTGGCCCGACCCGGATTCAAATTTGTCTCTGCCGTTTTGATAGCCGAGTAACACAATGGGTTATCACTGTTTCTACCTAACAGTTGCTACGATAAAATTTTCTATCAGTGTATGTGAAAAGTAAAAACATAAAGGCTTCGTAGGCCTGGAAGTTGAGAGGTCATTAACATTAAAGTCAAGGTCGGTAGGGCGAACGGTCAACGCACATGACTTTTACCATAAAGGTAAATTCACTGCACAGATTCTCTACTTATCTTATATTTAATTTTCTTTTTCGTGTCTAAGTACCTAGTTACTTGATTTAAATCGTTCATATAAAAACTTCATTCACTTCTTTCAAATTTAGTATCAGTCATTAAGTAAATATTAGGTACTAATATTATAGACCGAATATTTGCATTTTGTTTGTAATGAATAAACTCAAAAACTATTGGACAGATTTTAAAAATTCTTTTATATATCAGCGAGTAACATAGGTTGGCTATAGGTATTTTATAAAGTTACGAAGTCAAGTTACACGAACAAAGATAATTATAATGTGATGTAACGTTTCGATAATAATTAAGCCGAAATTACATTACGAAATTAGTGGCATGCATGTTGAACTCAGTTTCACGAAAGTAGTTTCGATATATGCGAAAGTAATTTCGTAAAATAAAAGTGTCGTGAAATTCACAGTATTGCAGTAACCATGGCCCCATCAGCATCAAAGCTATATTTTTCTATGTTCAATGTAGCTAAAGACATGCTTCTAAATAAACTTAAAAAAAGACTATCAATAAAAAAAAGACGTTGGTGGATTCGAGGATGGTTAACAAGAAAGCATTTGGGTGCAATGAAGTTAGTCTCAGAATTAGCAGATGAAGATCCTGAGAGCTATAAAAACTATTTACGAATGATTTAATTAATGAATTGTATATTTTTATCTGTACTCCATCGTTGGTTTGCCATTTTCAACGCTTGAAGCGCGACCGCACAGCCCAGGCTCTTTCGCGACACTAGTTTCACGTCGCATCTACACTATGAAATTAGTTGCATGACACTAATTTTACCAAAAAATCGCGCAGGGCACGAAACTGATTTGCATTCATGAAATTAATGCATGCATTACGAAAATATTAAATTACACGTGAAACTGTTGGAAAACTAATGTCACGAAATTAATTTCATGCCACTAATTTCGTAATGTAATTCCGGCTTTAAGTACATAATTTATATTTTCTCGAGACTTTAGTGAAATTGTATTGTCATTACAAATATGTAAGATACCTGCAGTCCAGATAGTGTGAAGAACCTAATTTTACCAACCTCATAAGAAAAAAAAAATAAAAAAAAATTGGGTTTCACATTGACAGAAGATAATTTTTATTGAAGAAAAATTGTAATAATTAAAAAAAAAATAAGTAAATAGGTACCATATTATCTTGTTACGTACCTACGTAGGTACTTAATAAGAATAATCTTATTCACATTCAGATACGCATAAGAATATTAACAACCTACACGACTCTTACATTGAGATGAATTGTCTTATTATAGGAACGCGGAGAAGTGAACAGGAAAAATAAATAAGGCCTTATTATTCTATACGCATTGCCCAACAAAGGTTGATTTCCAACTTATGTCACCCATTTCAAGTACAGCAACACCTAGATACCGAAGGTGTATGCTAACCTTTTAATAAACGATTGAGTTTAGTTTAGCTTTAAGCCAGGAAATGGAACCAATGTCGTCAAGTAGTAAATAAAGTGACCGCAGATTCACGGAGTGTCGAAATGCCACATGGATTTTCCTTAATTAAATATGTTGAAATGAATTTCGTATAAATTCATTATGATACCTTACACTTCCGACTTCCACAACAATTTCAATTATGTTTAACTATAAAGAAAATTGTAGGTAGAAAGGTACCTAAGTGTGGCAAGTTATATCTATAGTCGTACCTTTTTTTAACGTTGAGAAATCCTCTTGGATGGCAAGGGTTATGCCAGATTCGTACCGGCTAAAACACCAACGACTTTCTAGCGCAGCCGTTGATGGGTGGGGTCACGGGGTTATGACACGACTTCCGTGCCCCGACACGGCTAATCTAGCGCGGGGAGGGCTACGCTCCCTGTTAAGAACCTCGGCGTCCCCAAAAGTCTCTACGCCGGCCATCACCTATAGTTGTACCCTAAGTAACCTTGTTAACCCTAATAAATTGCTTGTTTTCTGATCAAAGTGTAGGCTGTGTATTCTTCCAATTAGGCTTCTATTTGAATTAAATATTAGGATTCTAACCGCCTCGCACACGAGTCATTGCAATTGTTGTTATAACATCGTGAGAGTTAACAGTTCATTTCATACAGACGTATCCCAATTTGATTACCATTAAATGAGACCAATTGTAGTTGACCCGTGCCATGCACTCGGCGTTACGTCATTTGCGCTGCGACCTATTTCCACATATTACTATGTAGCTACTTATCTATCTAATCAACTTCAATTTTTGTCCACATTTCGGGTCTCATCGCCTTCAAAAATTTCGAATTCGAATGTCCATAATTTCGAAACCTTTTAGGCGGAGTAGGTCAGATTCGTAAGAGTTTGGAGTCCGAATATGTCTGTTTGGAAGTTAACCCTCAGAGTTTAGCGCGCACAAATGCAGACAGACAAAAAATCTAAAAATTATTTTTTTTGACCTCCATAATAAAAGTACGTGTTTTTGAAAAAATATTTAATTTACATACTTACCCGATTAATGTAAGTAGGTACACGAAAAATATTTAATGTACAGGCTAGTTTACGATGTTATTATAATTATGTTTAAGATTAAGTACTGGCCACTTAATTAAATAAAATAATATCTCTTTCAAGGATATTTTCGTCTAGTCAAATAAGTTACCCATATTCTATAGAAGCGAATACAGTTTCACATAGTAGTTATACTATATTCCTATGTGAAACTGTATGTTATATTACGTCCATGGTTATAATATAATCTAACATTACGTGGGAGAGAATAAAAAATGACATGCATTCGTGTTGGATAATCTATATAAAAAATATGGAAAAACATTCATGTCGTTTTAGTTATTAGATAATGCGAGTAGTTATTTGCAGGCTTCCTTTTGAATCTGTTTTTGTTAAATCAAACCATAATTTATATATTAAAAACGAACATTTATTATAAAACTTATATTTACTTGGCTACAAGTTACATATAAATATAGCAAAATCTAACTAAAATACTGGAAAATCCATACATTCAAATATTCTTAATTTCGATTAGCATTTAAACTTACAACAGATACCTACATACATTTATTAGAAATAATGGAACTCTAATCGGTGGTGAAAACTATTTATTGAATAAAAACCAATGGATTTAGAAGAAAAATCATTATGTATATAATACAAATATTTTTTCTCAATACTTGATGTGTAGCAATATATGTTATTACATGTATCATGTAAAAATGTGTAAAACCTATTGTATATTTGTCTTATATACTATAGTATAAAAATGTGTTAACAAAAAAATTCTTCATACAAATAAATGCCTAATCACACAATGACTATTTTATTACTAGTCAATTTATTGTACTAAACTTTGAACTGATCTTAGCCCCTCATGTACATTGCATTAAAGATCAGGATATATTTGCATAACTATTCAACTAAATTTGTATAAAATCAGATTATATAAGCACTTTATAACTAATTAATAGAACCCAGTTAATTGGGTCAAATGGAACATGCAAGATTTAACAGCATTTATGTATTGATGGCAAAGTGCCACCAACATACCTTCTAACATATATTTTTTTACATAAAGTAAAAAAAAGTGTTGTTTCATTAAAACTTTAAATTTAATAAATCCATTTATAGGTACAGAAACTAAAACATGGAATTTGCAGTTAAAATATTAGACCCGTGGTTTCACCAAATAATGTAAAAATTGATCTAACAAAGATAAAATTAAATTACTCAAAAAATGTGAAATAGGAGGTATTGCCACTTCACCGTCAGTACATAAATTATAATCAAATGAATGGTCTTAGATAAGTTGTGTGTCAAACAGAGATTAAAAAATCCTTTTAAATGTCACATTCCTAAGAATATTTTTCTTTTTTTCTTCTTCTGATATAAAGTACAAGCATACTTTGAAATTTTTACTTATTCTTTGGAATGCAATTTGTAAACAGATTGGATGTATAAAAATAACATTTGAACATAAATGTGTTACAGGACTTCTAAAGGGCATGCTTGATCTGTGTTACTGTTTGAAGCTAAATTACACACCAACAGTAAAAATAAATATGATAACTATAGAATGACATATCTAAATTATGCATTTGACTTTCTGATTCTTTCATTGACACCTTGCAGTCAATACTAAAGTAACAAAACAAAGCACCCATTTAAACATTATGATTCTTTACAATTCAAATATAACTCAACTGGAATTAAAATTAAAAACACATCTAAAGGAATGTTATGAAAATCAGTAACAATACTGCATAGGTTTGATCATATTTATTTAAGATATGTAAGTAAGGGCTGGTGCTGACTGATGGTATTCCATGGCATGGCATGGCAAAGGTTTTTTTTCTGAACATACATATTATTTCTAACATTATTCCAATGACTTTATCACTCCCACACCTTTATTTCAATACCGGCATGGCAAAGCACGCTTCGGCATCCTGCTGCATTCTTTGGCATTCCACAGTATCCCTCCAGCAACAAATGTTTAGTAACACTAAATTCCAATTAATCATTTTAACAAAATTATGTATACACTATCAACTTCGGAGTTATGCAATGCTAACCCGAATAGTTTTTCGTGATAACACGGCTGCATACGTTGGAATACCACGTCATGCCAAAGCATACAGTGACATACCATACCGTCAGTCAGCACCGACCCTAAGTAAACACTTATCAAGTCAAAATACCTAATAATTTCTTAAATCAAGAAATGCTCACTTAATGAACATCAGTCTTTTAATTTTAATAATTTGCAGGTGAACACTTCATTACATTTTCGTTGAGTCATGTGTTAACATGTCACATTTTAGTCGTAGCTTCTAGGGAGCGCAGTAGGGGTGCGCGAGCCATATACTAGAAGCGATCTTTAGACGCATGAAGGTCTGGGTTAGTAAGGTACTGCAGTTCCTGTAATTCCTGGAACTTTTCGTGATCGCGTATGTGCGCGTAGTTGGCAGACAAGCACATTAGGTAATGGACTAAACTTAAAATAACGAGAATACATGAGACCATAGCTAAAATAAACATGAATTCTGCCTTCTCTACATAATCTTTGCAGAACAATTTCACCTTGTGTGCTTCACAAATCCTCATATCCTCTTGTTTAACAATCGATGGGAACATGAAGTCGAATTGTGTAAAATCTATACACGTCGATAGGTCAATATTTCTTGGCTTTGAACAGAGTTTCCAAAATATTGTAAATAGAAATGTCGTTATTACAAGAAATCCCAAAAGCAAGATCCATATAAATGTTAAAATGTAGGTTATTGACATAAATATAGCACATGATATTCTTCCACCGACTCTGGCTCGCCACGCTCGGTACACCTTTTGTCTAGTAGCACCTGTCGTCAAGCAACCCAAACATAAGAGCATAAATCCAAGTGCTGCCATACATGCACTACCGACAATAAAAATCATTTGTAATGCCTCAATCCAGATAAGCCGGAAGTGAAATACTTCCTCGAACATACGGATCGAAATTGTAGATCCTCGATACATGGTGCCACAGAAAACCCCCACGCCCAAACAGCACATAATCGTAGCTATCAGAGTCGCGTGAGGGATTCTCGTAAGACATGCTCGACATGCATCACCCATTTTCACACTTATTATTTCAAACTTTCACTTCAGTTTCAATCAACTTTGAAATAAATATCGAGGTAAAAATAAGAAATACAATACAATGTAATCGTTTCGTTATACACTCATGCATAACATTAAAAACGAAATGAAAGTGTCAAATTCAATTTTTCTACTCAGGACACAGAATAATAATGCTTTGCTTACGCTGTTTCAGTAAATTTTAACCACAGTACATTTTATACAATTTATATAATTTACTACCAACTAAGTAATCATTATAATTTTAAGTAGAATCTCATATATAATCAACTAATGTTAAATAAAGAATAATATACTTACAAATAACATTAAATACGTGTGTAAACAATATTTTTATTTGTCATATAAGTTTTTATACCAAGTCTTACATGTAATTAAAACAGAGTGATAACAAGTGTCAAACCACAGAACAATAACTGACATCGACATTTCGACAATGATAAATGACGTGTACTTTGATTAAATCTGTCATGTCAACGTGTGTAATTGTGCATACATATTACATACATAAAATAATTAAATAAATACTAATTAAATAAATTATATATTTTTTGTTGAAGTAGATCACTTATTTTAAAAATTGCTATACTAAACAATTGTTGTTACTTCTTATATGTTGTTTCTTAGTTATGGAGACTTTATACCATCAAACAAGTCAGTTAATACAAGAAGCTTCGGACCTATTTCATAAATTAGAAAACTATCCAGCTAACTATAATGACATTGAAAATGAAATTCAGAATAAAATCAATGCTATTAGTAGGTAAGTATTCAAATAGTTGTATTAGCTATATATCCAAAATGTACTTCAATGTACAACCTAAAGATTTTTTAGCAGCTGTAATCTGAGTGTTGTGCCCTATATAATAAGTAGAAAACATCTATATATAACTTAGTAATTTAATGTATAAAGATTTTAAATACAAATCTATTAGAGAATGTCTCATATCATGACTTTTGGTATCCTTACTAGTAATTGTTACTAATATTGTATAGTCAATATTTTAATAAGCAGCTACAATTTTTTGACTAACATACTTTTTGTCTATTTTGCGTAAATTAATTTTCGTTGTCTTTATTGCAGAAACTGTGAAAAGTTGGATTTTTATGTCTTTAAAACACCCGTTAACCAGAGGCCAACAGCTAAGATGAGGGTCGATCAATTGAAATATGACAACAGTCATATCCAGGTAGTTATTTCTGTAATCCAAAAACCCAGATACAATGTCTCCAAATTATAAGCTCACTAATCTGCTTATAGCTGTTAAACAATAAGATTGAGGAAGACAATATTGTTTGAATGACTTTGTGTTAAATATGGAAGATAATATGGATGATTTTTCATATTACTTAAGAGCAGACTTTAGATATTTTCTAGCAACTGTGATGTATAAAATAATTATAGCTTTGGATAAAAATAGAAGCAAAAAATGCCTAACATCTGTTTTACTTTATAAACTTGATGAATTACATTATATGCTTATACATTATAAGGTTATGAAGCTCTTATACATCAAAATTAAAAGGCAAGAAATCGGGCAGTAATTCAGACAATATTAGTTACCATACCAAATGTAAACACTTGAAGAAATCCATCATAAGATACATAATTTTCCGTTTATTCCATTTTAATGTTTTTTTTGTAAGTGTCAATATTTTAGTAAATAGTTTATTTAGTTTTAGTTGTTGCTCTTAGATAGATTTTTTATATATAAGAAGTCAACATAATATTTTTTAATATTATATCCAACATCACCTGAATGTAAACAGTACTGTAATGTTATGATAATTATATTTTATTAACAGGCATCTCTTACAAATAATCAAAACAAGAGGCTAAGACATCAACAAGAGTTAGCAGAGAGGGAGCAGTTGTTAAGCAGAAGATTTGGTCCTGGAAGTGATCACACCGCTGTCACTGTGGACTATTCCGCGCAGGAGCAAATGTCCTTACAAAATTCCCACAGAAATGTGGATGAGATGTTGCATACAGGTATGTGTGTCAGAGTATACATATTTCATTTATTGTATTCCACTGCTGGGCAGAGACTTAGAAATGTGGGCTCATGCTAACGGCTTTCACCAATGACTTCTTCCACACCCCATTTTCTTATGTTTTAAAATATTTATTCAATCTTTATTGTTCACTAACTGTTGCACGTGAGTTAGTTCTTGTAATTTCATAAAATATGTTATGTTAAAATAGCCTATGTTACTCGCTGATGGTGTAGCTTTTTATAGGTGAAAGAATTTTTAAAATCGGTTCAGTAGTTTTTGAGTTTATTCATTATGTACAAACAAAAATACAAATAATATCTCTTTATAATATTAGTATAGTATAGATATATTTTTGTCAGGTGTTGAATTTTTTATTTTTACTCGAGAAATACCTTTATCTGGATGAATAAGTATACCTCCTTTTGTCTTTTTCGCTATCTCTGACTAAGTGGATGCAGAAGTTCATGATTGGCTGGTTGAATAAACAAACAAATAAACAAAGTTACTTTTGCATTTATAATATCAGTTATAAATGCGACTCATTGTGCATTGGATTTCATATCTCAGGATTTCATAATATGTACAAAAATTGCTGGTCTTCTCAGACATGTATGTTTCCTAATGTTTTTTTGTTGTTGTTAGAGCAATAGATTAGATACTGTAAATGATAACAAAGAGCCTCAAATCTTATAACCAATTTAGCCAAGATTTGACGCGGCAGGCGATCGTTCTAACTCATGGGCGAGCACTGTCCCAATTTGATTAACATTATTGACTTTTTATGGATGTGATTAAATAAAATGCATTGTAGAGTAATGGACAATAGTGTGTAAAACAGGGTTTATTTATTTAAAATTGATTTATTATTTTAAAAGAAAACTTCGGGATGGTATATTCATTAGTAGTCAGTAAACATTTCTGTCATTAAAGCCTTAATCTCTCTACATATCAATCAATCATCATCAATACTAATAATAAATCTGTAAGTGTAGGTATTGTATGTATGTATGTTCCTCCATAACTCTTAAACGAATTAACTGATTTTCATGAAACTTGGTAGATAAACATTTAGACGTACAGGATACAGGATAGGCTACTTTTTCTTTTTCAACGCGGACGAAGTCGCGGGCGCCAGATAGTTATAATATAAATCCGTCATGTCTATTTCTCCGCTAACTACTTGAACCCCCAACGGATCTAAATTTGGTTTTCATTTATGGTAAGAGGGATGCATCCTGGGCGTCACTAGTAAATAAAGTTTCAAATATAATTGATGAGTGTGAAAATACCAAAGAGTGATTTTTTTCATAAACATTCTATAACGTCTAGCCAAAGATATTTTACATAAATATCGTTGCGTCTTGCCATAATAATAAATATGCAGAGACATTTTTTAATTACATCCAAACTTTTTTGTGTAAATATTCCATTATTTACATGTCACAGCAATTGGTGTAAACCACTGTTATGTTATGTGTTATTTCATTAATTGTTTAATAATTTACATAAACTTTCATAAAATTTTGTTTTGTGACTTTTCGAATAAGAGTTTCGCATTTCTTTCGCCACGCGGCGCCTCGGTGCCATAGCTGGTTGTTTAAAAATACACTTGCAACGCGTTCAATGTGCAGCCTGCACTCACACAACAAACTGTGACTCAAACCTTCCGCTTGTAATTAAAACCCGATTAAACACGCAGAGTCTTGTTACAGACGTCGTTATTAGAAAAATTATTGTCTAAGTACCTATATTTTTCTTTATTGAGAATGCATTCCAAGTGCTTATTTTAATGTTATTAGAGAAAAAGTAAATATCTTTAAAAGTAAAGTAAACTTTAAATGATAAATGAAACTCACCACATTATAGTGTCGGTGTTCACTTGATTGTCGCAAAACTCGATATAATCTTGTTTCGTTTTGTTTGTACACTTTTTGTTGTTGTTAAGAGCCGTTCCTTTGTACAAGTGTTGAATCAACAAAATCTCCTTCTATACTAGCTGAGCTGCAGGGACTGGTTAAAGACGAGTCGACACGGCGTCGTGTCATTAGGGCAAAGTATAAAAAAAATATGTATATTGTTTATAATCAATGTCATTTAGACCGTCAATTCTATTATTCAACCGTGTCTCGATTCGTCGGTTATAGCCTTCGTAAGTTTAACAAATTAAAAACGTCGCGATGTTAGTTGTTTGTGATAACGCAAACCAAAAACTGATCGAAATACGAATAAACATACGAATAACAGATCAAAGTGAACCTCGAACTTCCTGCACGTACAACCTTGACAGTGGACTTCTTATGTACCTCAGACTGTTAGATAAGGTCAAACCTTTGAAAATCAGAACCCGTTATGTTAATTGATTTGTCTATGTTTTTATTAAACATAATGCGATTATACGTTTTCAAGATCACTCATATGTATATTACTTACGTAAATGTATTAGCCGTCGAATTTTCCATAAAAACATTTACGTATTTAAACTATTGTTTGTTTAATTCTTTTACACAATCAAATTTGCATAATGAGGCGGATAATTTTAATAGTCTTTATTAAATTAGTTCTTTAGAAGGTCCTTGGTTAAAATTTTTTTTCGGTTACTTTATTCTTTTCACCCAGCTTCATCTTAGAGGGTTTTATTTTTGTAACCTACGTTTTATATTCTACTAGCTGCTGCTCGCGACAACGCCTGCGTAACTTTGTAAATTATATACTAAAACCTTTCTCGAGAAATACTCTATCCATTGGTGAAAACAGCATGAAAATCGGTGCAATAGTTTTTGAGTTTATCGCGAACAGACACAGACAGACGCGGCGGAGGACTTTGTTTTTGACTAGCTGAACCCGGTCATGCTTCGCTGCGGCGTGCGCGTGGGGCGCCCGACTTCTCTAACAAAAACCATGATAACTCGGCAAATATAAATAAGATATTCATGAATTATACACATAAACATCCTCAGAAATTTCTCTTTCCATCGATATAATCAGGAAAAAAATCCGTTTACACCTTTCCGAGACAGACAGACTGATATTCATATATTTTGTACTTAAAATTACCTTCGCATTATTAGACATACTAAAAATCATAATGCTATTTATAAATGTTATTTCATTTTTAAAACGAGTGGCATTAAGATGTCACTTCTTAGTATATTTTTTGTTTGTTTTGTCAGCAGGCATTGTTTCTTTAGGTGTGTATTTATTTAGTAAAAATGTCTAATGTAATGATTACTAATTTACAAATGCGACAGTAAGTCGTCTTACCTTTGGACAGCTTAAAACCACTTAAAGCATTTTGATTTTAGAGTACTTGCATGATTTTTTTTTTTTGGAGTTTACTCCTCAAGAATTGATTTTCATACATTATTATAAGTCCGGGGTATGAAAATTTATGGGAGTAAAATCAAAATTGTCACACGGTAAGCGTTATACGCTCTATTTTCGAATATCACTGAAGTTTCGTATTTTGAACGTATTTTATAATCGTCCGTAAGAAGTAAACTTCAGTGGTGCGTCGGAGCTGACACACACACTATTGTTATTAGAGAATTTCTCTATAAAAATCATTTGAGTTGTCACTTATTTAACGTATTCAATCGTCAAAATAATTCCAATAAAGTGATAGTTATGTTATTTGATAGTCATTTGGTTACAGGTTCAAACATATTGGAGACGCTAAGGTACAACAGAGACACGTTGAAGGGTGCACAGAGAAGACTGATGGATTTGGCCAACACATTAGGACTTTCCAACGCCACTATATCGCTGATCGAGAGGAGAGTGTCACAGGACAAATACGTTTTGTTTGGTGGGATGTTTGTGACACTGGCTGTTGTAATCCTTGTTATTATATACTTTCTATAGAAAATCGTATACTATATTATGTTATTTTGTGATGTTTTGTAACAAAGGGGTGGTGGGGTCAATTAATGTAATAAGCTCGACCCGTATTTTATATTGTTTAAAGGTTTATACTAAAGGACAGTATTAAAGAAAATTCCTTTTCTGTTCTGTCATGAAAAATGGTTAATTTTCGATATTAAATAATAAGAGCAACTACAATTTATTTTAACATAAGTACAACGTAAACAATTTGTACACGTTGTACTTATGTTACAGAGGTCAAAAAATACTTTTTAGAATTTTTTGTCGGTTTGTCTGAAACAGACAAAAATTCTAAACATCAGAAACAGCTTAACGGATTGAAATTTGGCACACAGATAGTTTATTACCTGGATTAATAGGATACTTTTTATCCTGCGGGGTTTTTAAAAAAACGAACTACCAGTGCGTAAGAAGTCGCGGGCATTTAAAAAGAAAACAACTCAATGTCAAATGTGCTTGTGGGTCAAACTAATGGCGGTCAACGGCTGACCTCTACCTACACAACTGTTACAGTTATGTGGGCTTAAGTCACGAATTATGTCACTATTGATATCATATTGTTTTTAGAATATCACCATATTTTACATGCAATTAATATTTATTTCTGTAAATCGGAAACAAACTATCCCTAGTCACATTTAGCAAATTATTCAGTATCTTATAATACTCGTACTAAACGAGGAATTCTTGTATGCCACGACGATCTCGCAAACGGCTCTAACGATTTTGACGAAATTCTAGGGTTAGGGGTTTTTTAGGTCTAGAAATCGATCTGTCAGGGTCTTATTTTCGAGAAAACTCGTTTTAGGTAGTTTTTTTAATAGAACGATTACAAAAGTAATACCGCTTGCTACAGCTAACGCTATCGCCTCCTTCCACTTGGATCCACAGCTTGGCTCCACATGTGGATCCGAGGATACCTTTATCTCCTCTTAAATCTGCCATTGAGGGGATTCAATAATACACATAATTTTACTCGTATATGCCACTTCGATCCACAAACGAGGGGGATCCAAAAATAATAATATTTTTCTATGCCACTGGAATCCACAATCCGTTAAGTGGATCCAAGTAGAAAAACCCCTTGATAAAATTTCCTTTTTTTTCTATTAACTAGTGTACAAGCATGACAATGACCAGATCCGAAAATGTTAATTATTTCTCACCACAAAGAAGAAAAATATTGCGTCTGATGAAGATTGATAATGTTGTGATAGTTTTCTTAATTTTAGATGATCTCTCTGGAAGGGTACTTTTTTTCTAGATGAAAGGTATCCTTTCTTGTATCCCTGAGAATATGTATGCAAAATTTCACGATGATCGGTTGAGTAGTTAAGACGTAAAAAGGTAACAGACAGACAAAGTACTTTCACAAATTTGTTTCTTTTTAGTTTTAAAAACAACTACATTTTTATTTCATTTCTCCTTGACTTTCCCAAATTGGTCCCAAAGCGTATTTGACTAATAGCTCATTTGACGAATCAAGTAATTGACCAATTTAGGTTTTGACCAATCTCTAATTTCACAAATCAAGGATTTGACAAGTGTCTGCGTAATCCTCTTTTGAAATAGGTACACAGTAGTGTATTAAAGTAGGTTCATATTATTTAAACAACAGATTTAATTAATTATTTGTGTTAAAAAACTTAATAAAACAAAATGAAAAGCATTTTAGCCTAAAGCGGGCCTCCGTCTACTTGGATCCACAGCTTGGCTCATGCTTTAACTAAAACTAAACTAAAACAAACTGCTACTATGTCCTGCCATGAAATATGCCACCTACTTAACTATCTCTAAAAAAGCGCCAACGCATATTTCACCCGTCATTAATTGAGCCTGACATTCTTTAATAAATTTGTCGTTATCGATGTTTTGAATTTTTCGTTTATTTGTAATATTATGTTTTCCACGTAACATGTTATATTTTGTCTCTTGCTTTAACACATAGATAAAAATTTATGATGTTGCTATATTTTCTCCCTATTTTTTTGTTCAGTTTTCTATTAAAACCTTCAAACATAATTATTGGTACGATTCCACAGCGGTTGCACAAAAAAATCATTCTTGAACCAAAATCTATTTATATATCCCTAAAATTCTGTCAGTTTTTGCTCTTAACTTTTTGCAATTTGTGTGCATATATATAACCACCCGTCTGGTAGATGTGATTTCGGAATAAGTGGCAATAAGGCAGCACAAAGTGCGACTATTGTTTGCCACGCTTTGTTTTAACTAGTCCCATATCCTTTCCTTTTTTCCAAACATTTTTTTTTTAAATTAGTAACAGCCTTTCAATTCAGCGTTAGAAAATGTTTCGCGTATTGCCGCGATAGCTGCTTGTTCAAAATCTATGGTAATTTTATTGGGATTGAATTGAGGAATTTGGCTCTTGATCATTTCGAACAATACAACATATGACTCTTTTTTCTGTCGGTCATTAATGCAACATTAAAGGAATAATGTTATTTACATCACTGGAACTTTCGTGATCAGCACATATAATGTACCTATATCTGCTCGAAAAGGGCAGGGCAACTCATGAATGTACCATCACATAAAATATGTTTCGTATTAAAAAGAGTAGATAAACTTTCCGGCAAACAAAAAAATATTATACGATTATCATCACAAGAATAATCAGCAAGAATAAAATTTGATATAGAGGGCGGTACCTCAACTTCTGTTTGAAACATGTTTTATTAACAGCCATTTTTTTATTCCGTGCTTTATATAAACCACTTTTAACGGAATCTAAGCCCGGTAGAGAGCAAACTAGCTTTGTTCCTTTATTTTTAGCATTTGTTATACATTCTTGATAAATGCTGGTTATAGGACGACATTCTTCATTTAACACTTTTTCTTTCATTTCGTTTATTATAAGTTTTGTTTCGATCACATCTTGGTTTGCTGTGCAGTGCGATACATGTGTCTTTTGATTTACAATGACGTCACTCTATAATCAGACCAATTAGATTTATCAGATATACATTTACATAATTTTAGTAAGTATAAAGAATTAAAAAGATTTTTTTAAACCCGACTACTTTTAACGAAATAAACAAAAAAAAAATACGATTTTACTTACTTTAATGTTTATTGTTCCTTTACATTTAAAATTCCTCCATTTTGAACTTCGTCATATATATAAATCTACCGTTTTTAAACGATCTTTTTTTATGGTATTGGTAACCTCGATAAAGCATTACAACGCCTTTAGTATTAATATCTCTCATCCATTTGGATAAACGATAAAAACGACAAGCAATTTTAGAATTCACAAAATATATAAAATTTTAATCATTGAAAAACCGAGGGTGATGTGACAAACAATATTGTCGAATAAACGTATAAACAAAATACAATATACAGCCAGTAACTTTTTCAAGTGCTCAGGTTGAGGACTTATAGCTCAAGTGCCAAGTGAAACTTATAGAGAACAATATTTCAGTCATATTTTTGTCATATGCAATATCGACGGATCCACCTGGTGGATAGAAAAGGAAAGAGAAGTATCCATGGATCCACACGTGGATTTAAGAGGAGATAAAGGTATCCGCGGATCCACATGTGGATTTAAGAGGAGATAAAGGTATCCGCGGATCCACATGTGGATTTAAGAGGAGATAAAGGTATCCGCGGATTCACATGTGGATTTAAGAGGAGATAAAGGTATCCGCGGATCCACATGTGGAGCGAAGCTGTGGATCCAAGTGGAACGAGGGACGCTATCTAGCGTCGGGTGAACGAACTTAATACTTTTTTGCTACAACACTACTCGATAACAGATGGATTCAAGAATTCAATTATTCTTGTATTTTTTTTTCTATAATGTTTCAAAGACTTTCTTTCTTACCACCTTCATTGTGTAAGCAAAACGTCTGAGTGTAAACATGTAACGAGGTGGACTTGTAATATACAATGAAAAGCGAAACTTTTTCGTTTTATTTGATAGGATCGAAAAAAGTATAGTTACAAGGTTACAAGTAAATACAACGTAAAATACTTATTCCAATGGCATCAAAAAGTGATTTGAAAAAATGGACCTAGGATAGTATCACTGGAGATTTGATACCAGTATTTAATAGTGCTGACAAAAATTGGTCTCATGCGCCTTTGTTTTTATTTAATAAACACATTAATCATCAATACTTGTGAAACATGATTTCGTCATAATGTAATATTATTTAGTTTAAGTACACATTAATTTTATCTATTTTATATATTATGATTAGTTATTTATTGCGACATGTATTGGATTATATCTGTACATTTGATTGTGTAAATAAGAATTTATTGAGTAAACACCAAATTAATACACGGGGCTAAATTTAATGAAATATTTAATGTATGTAACACAGTTTCTTTTTATTAAATTGGTGGATTGTCTATTGTAATTTATTTTTCAAAATTTCCTAAACACATAGAGTCAAAGGTCACTTTATGATACATTTTCTTTATGAAAATTGGTTCAGTTAAAATAAGTTTTTTTTTTTAAATAAAAACATTAATAATTAACTACAGTATCTTTTGAAATAAAGCTTTTGAATTATGCAAACAATAAGCGTAGTGTTAATAAAAACAATTCTAACTGCTAATGTTCGTTTCCTTATATCTTTTAGATTTGATTTGTGATTTTTTTCTGAACATTTAGATATGGTAGAAATGAAAATAATATAAAGGAATTTCAATAAAGACGATTCAATAAGACTGTTAAATTTTGTATTAACCGCAGTTAAAATTTAGCACAGCTAAAAGCTAGATTTTTTATTTCGTGAATATTTTATCAGTGTAGGTGTCTAAAAGGATGTTTTGAAAATGAAGTAACATGTAATAAAATGAACAAGTATAAGGAATTTAATGTAATCCCCTTATTATGTAAAATGTCAATGGACCAGCTATTTATAGTTACCATGTAATAAATATAATAATAATATAACATTATATACATAGTGTAAGGAAACTTCTTTGAATTTATTATTATATTTCGTCGTTGTCAAATCAAAATATGCTATGTGCAGCAGCTAGAATCTGATAAGTGCAAAATCTACTCTATATCAAAATATACTTTTTGCACATAGAAGATTTTGGTTTGACAACGACGATTTGTGAAATTGTTGCCCTGAATTGTTAATTTGTATGCTTAATTTAATATTATTCAAATATATTTCTATTAATACGTGAACGTCTTATTTAAATCTTCATTTTAAAATTTATTTGTCCTAAGTTAAATACATTTCATTCAACATTAAGAATGAACTCTTGACCTTGTTTACCACGTCTTATTCTTAATTTCATTTACATTATCTAAATTTTTTTTCCAAAATAATTTATAGGTTTTATTTTCTAGATTAGATGAGGAGACATGTTTGTTTTACAACTTCTGTTCTATACCCACTAATATTATAAATGTGAAAGTTTGTGAGGATGTATGGATGGATGTATATTTTTTAATTTCATGTAAAAACTACTAATCGGATTTGGATGAAATTTGGCACACCGATAGATTCTTACCTGGATTAACATATAGAATTTTTATCAAAAAAAAGTTAGATTCCCAAGGGATCGTCTAAAAATATAAAAAATTGGGCGCCACTGTTGCGTGGTGGCTCCACCGTTGTAACAGCGATAAATATTCCGGGCGTTATATTACTCATATTATCTTCTCATCTAGTTTTTTTTTTTCAAAATGACCACTAATTTAGGTCTTAAATTAATTAAAATAAAATTAACGTGTTTTTTTTTGCATATTGCACATTCCGAAGTAAAGAACTACTTAATGCTTATCCCGAACTAAGATGCGTTTTAAGTATAAGCTTACTACAGAAATGAACGTTTTTATTCAACCTTGAATTGCTATACAATTTGATTATAGTTCCGATTTTTATTTACTAATAAATAATAATATACCAATATATAAAGCTGAAGAGTTTGTTTGTTTCTTTGGTTGTACGCGCTAATCTTAGGAACTACTGGTTCGAAATTGTTAGATAAGTTTGTTACATAGTTAACTATAAAAACAACTAAACAAATTAAAATAAAGAATTTATTCAATCAGCTTTTAAAAGATTATAACCTAGAAATTATAAAAAAGTTGGATTGGATTAAGAAATGGCGTCTAAGACTTGTCGTCGGGGGCACAGCAAGGCTTGCGTGGCTCGACATGAGGACACGCGAAGGCTACGTCTTCTTCTTTGCGTGGTACACACGGCCCCGCAGCCTGTGCCGGAGGCGCTAGGCACGTGTCTAGGGGCGCCGACGGCACTCGCGGGTGATCCGCAACGCGCACGGCGGCTGGCGATATTTCCGGCACTTCCCTCCTATGCTTCTTCGCTTTTTCGTAAGCGTCCGGAGGGAGGCGCATATAATCTGGAATCTGTTGGAAAAAGTATTACACAATATCGTTCAAATTCGCATTGTTATGTGGATTTTGGAATGAAACTTCCTTGCGCGCTATGAGAGTAAAATTTCAAGGTATAGAATTTCGTGTGACGCTTCAGTGTTACGATCACGTGACCCTTCTTGTAACGTGATTCTTTGTTCAGTTTCTCTTCTGAGATGCTCATGTTTTTTTTTATGCTGAATGAACAGTTACGAATCTTACGATCAAGTAGTGGACCGTAAACTTGCCTGCAACCGTTTATCATAAAACACTTTTATGATGTGTCGTATTTATTTGTATATTTAGTTTGTTTCTTAGCTAAAATATAATTTGGCGATGGCGTGCCTTCTCCTACATTTCTAGGTTGAAATGCATCAAAGGAAACGCACTTCCTTTCTCAGCGACTCAGCCGTTTGTCGAGTGCTCTGCTGTGAAGTGACCTGCGCATTTGTTTAATTAAAGCCGGCAACCTCTCGCGTTTCTTTTAAAGATGCTACTAAATAGGCGGTAATATTTTATACACTTTTTTAAGTTTTAATTCAGCTTCCTTCCTTTACAATTTACCAGAACTGTAAAACTGTAACTGTTTCAACTTTTATGAAGATGACTGTACCTACTATGTATGTATTAACATGTATATAATACATATATACAAACAAAATCTTTGTATAATATACAAATATATATTCAAAAAATAAATAATATGTTATTATGTCAGGTATATTTAAGCGACTGCTACACTGCTTTAAATGGCGGTTTCAAAAAGAGGATTAAAACAGTGTACAGTGGTTTCAAGCCAAATTTTGTATGAAATGTATAGTTACTTAGGTTTGTAAAAAAAGTAAAAAAAGCCTATTAACCCATCTAAAAGGATATTCCTTTTAGATGGGTGGACCTAATAGGCTGAATCTTAAATAAAAGTAAACTTCGTTTAAACGTTTTAGTGTGTAATTTTCCTCAGTACGTACAGAAACCAATATTTTTATTAGGTTTTTGTAAATATTATGACGGAATGATTGATCTCGAGATTTTTTTTTACTAATGTAAAAAGGTACGGCTCTCCGCCTTATTTTTAATTTATATTTCTTCAAAAATATTTTTAAATTATGTTTCCCTAAAATATTTTCAAGCAATGTTTCACGGAAGAGAAATAAATCACGTCAAAATATTAATAGCGTACCTCCTTGCAATCGACACCGTATGTGCCGAGGTATCCCGGCAGTTTTTGCTTTTCCTCAACCTCTTCGCCCAATGCATTGGCAAGCTGCGCGCTCGGAATAATCTCGTAGGGGCACTCATCTCTCGCCCGACGTTCGGCGCGTTCTTTTGCGTCCTATTAACATACACACACACACACGCAAACTATATTATATCTACTTATAAAATCGTTTGTCCTGACTGACTGTCAGAACATAAAAGATTCCGCAGCGTATACTTACAGACAGGGAAGCGGCTTTATTTATACTAAGGAATACTTATGTAAAGAAGCATCCGCTAAGAAAGGTATTAGGAAAATTCCAACTACGTGTGAACCCGGAGCGGGTTGCTAGTAAAATATAATGTTAAGAAAAGAAAACAGTTCTATACTGTATCCGCCTCAAGTAAATGACAAGGAATCTAGAGAGAAAAAGAAATAATTATGCAGGCAATGTGATAGAAATATTAGCAAGTACGAGTAAATGGCTATAATGAAGAATTAGTTAAAATAATAAACTCAGTTTAAAGTTGTCACAATTTTAGACATTTCCTTTACAGAAATACTTAGTTAAGGAGAATATCTTAATGTTTGCGGGCAAATTAATATACAATACAGTATAAACCAATAAAAACCCAAAAAAAATTATATGGCTATAATAGATAATTTATTTAATAGCACCTGCCCAGAAGATTCCTAGGCACAAACAAACAAGAAAGAGATGAATTTTTCCAGTGAAGCATAAATTTTCCTTTAGTCCATGAATTATATAGAAGACTAGATGGCGCCCGCGACTTCGTCCGCATTGAAAAAGAAATAAGTAGCCTATCCTGTGTCCTGTACGTCTAATGTTTATCTACCAAGTTTCATGAAAATCAGTTAATTCGTTTAAGAGTTATGGAGGAACATACATACATACATTACCTACACTTACATATTTATTATTAGTACATATTTGATTTTATGTAAACACGTCTCAACATCATCACCAGCCGATAAGCGTCCACTGTAGAACATATATATATCTACTCACTGTAGTCATTTTCAAATTTTAATTCCTCCAATAACTTCCTCATTTTACTAAACGTTTGCTGACTCAGCGAATAAGGGTAGGGAATAAGCTCCCTACCAAGATTAACTCGACCCTTTACGTACAATCACTGCGAAAAAGCTTCCCCAGAACTTTGCCTGCTTATCTAATCTACGAGTATATACAAGAGAGCGTGGACAAAAGAAAACTTACGTTTCAAAGCAGCTAGTGGGGTCGCTGATAAGCAAGTCATAAATCATAAATCAAAATGCGGGCAAATAGATAACGCTAAAAGGTAGCAAAGGTACCTATATAATATTTTCGACACTTTCAAACTATACCTTACATTTTTGTTTTACTTATATCTAGAAATATAAACCATTGTTTATATTATATAAACACTGGTTTTACCATTGTTCTATGAAACTTAAAGCAACCCCTTCGATGAGTGGTTAGGGTGCTTGCCTTAACGCTCTGTCTCAGGGGTATCCGGGTTCGATTCCCGGCGGAAACTTTATTTTTACCTATTAGATTTTTCATAAAAAATACATACAATTACAAAATACCTTGTAGTTAATTTAATGAATGTATAAATATTTATTGTATAATAAGTTAGTGTCGCACAGAGTTCAGGGTGAGCCTGTATAATGTTGTTAATCAAGTATCATTGACAGATTTGTTGAACTAAGATAATACACGAACGTAGAATAACTTAATTTTATATAAGTAATATTATCTTAGTAATTAGTATAGGTATTCAACTTGGACTGCCGGAGGCAGGAGATCTCTGAATCTCTTTTTCATGTGTGAATTAGAAATAATTAGCTACTTGCTGTGTCCCGAAAAAAAAAATGTGTTTTTTTCCTTTGAGCGTTTTATAATATCCAGCGAATTCGAATATAAGGTACATAATATACCTAAAACAAATCTTTGGTCCTTCGTCTATCGATTGGTGTGATTAAATTTTGTATGTAGATGATAGATTTGTAGCTACAACATCAGACACTATCCCCCGATTTTGTTATCAGTTTTCTAATTTGTCTCACACTACAGAAGCAAATTTAACGTCAAAAGTTCAATAAAGTACCTCATCCATATAACGGTCGCAGAAGTCTGGGTCGTCGGTGAAGTGCGGTTGTTCCCCGGGCGGATAAGTCACGTGCTTCTTGTTAGGCTCGTGATGATCTCCAGCAGCTGGGCCAGTGAAGCATACCACTTTCTGCTCGCCCTCTTTGGGCGCACCAGATTTCAGTATGCCCTTTAGCGGTACCACGTCCTGGCACGTCGGTTTACTGAATAACGAAAATCTATCACTTAAAATTCAGTCATTCAAAAAATTATCAATACTAATTTATTAAAAAGTCCAAATAATTTAATTAATTAAAGATTAGGTATTCTTGAACACTTATTGGTCTAATTAAATCTTATTTATTCAGGCCCACAATTTAACAAGTCGTTGTTGTGAAACCGTAATCTGCTATCTGCAAAAAGTATACTTTTGAGATATTGAAAAAAAAAAGAGGCTATATCTCTTTGTGGAGGTGTGGAATGTGGAAATCCGGCGTCCCTTCACTGATCTCGAGGAACGTAATTTTCGCCACGTCAACGACTCAACGTAGTTTCAATGCAAATTATCGCGGTCGAATTTCAACAAGTGCCATTTATTAATTAAGCACATCAAATATCAGGGATGATCCATTGAGATGGGTCAGTGTGGGGAGGTCTCAAACTAATTATAGATAGAGTAATATCGTTTCAGACGCGTCAATGCCGATGTATTAGTTTAGTAAGAGCCGAATCAGAGTAGTAGATACTTAGTGGTCCACCATTACGAAAATCGAAGGGGGGCGTCACAACGCTCTGTGGTGCATTATGAGTTCTTGCTATTATTTTTAAGAGAATTTTAACGACAGCTATTCTTCTATAGTAATATAATTCAATAGAATCCCACGATTCTACTCTGTACGAACCATAGTAAACCCTCCCAAAGGTGAGAGATATCCTCTGTGACGAGCAGGTGACGATTAGGATTCAGAATAATTCCTGATTTAAAAAATTCTTTCACTCAATAGTAAAAATAGAGATAGATATTAAAAAGCCCTCCGCCAAAATAAATGTCAAAAACGATGAAAAGGTATTCCCTTTATGCTTCCTCCGCACAGTAACTACGCTGCATTAAACAGAACAAGTACCCACAATCCACAATGTGCTTTCCGTGCCAACAGCTCTTGTTACATAAATGTTATGAGAGAAAATCGCTTTGTACTAAAGTTGGACGCTCCATGACAGTCCCCATTGAACTCATATTTTTCTTTGTTTGAATTTTTGTATTGTATGGTTGTTTCTGGTAATATTGTTGCAAATATGTTACACAGAATTTTTCAAAATGTCATACGAACCTGATAAATCTTTCTATTACATTTCCCGTGGACCTTATAATAGAAAAAAAACCCAACAATTTTAATACTGAAGCGTTGGTCGAGTGGTCAAGTGACCTCTCGACCAACGCTTCAGTCCTTAGCGATGGTATTAATCACGAGTTATTTCACTATGGTCTTCTGTAAGGATGATTTCTGCCCAGTCTGGTGAACGCGGCGTGCTCTGCCATCATACTGAAAGTTTTCAATTTGACGTGTTCAAAAGCTTCTCGCGATAACATTTTCACTTACGTTTGTCTGAGTACACGTAACGTGTCATCGTATTCTATGCGATCGGTAGTGATGGGCGGCGTAGGAGGTCTCGGTGGTGAAGCGCTTCCCTCCACCACATCCAGAGCCGCCAGACAGCGTTCCATAGCACTCGGCTCAGCGACGGCCGCCTGCCCGATCTTGGCGAGTTGAGCGCGCAACTCTGCCGCCTGCTCGTCTTTGACCGCTTGCTATAATGTTAATTTGTTACAACCAACCTTCAGTCTCTGAATTTGAATAATAATTTAGTATCGTTTGTAATATTTTAAAACACTTGAACGGAGTGCTATATAAACCAACAAAAAGTTGGGCAATTTCCTATACTGAATTATCATAACTTTTGAGGAGATCCTAGGAACGGTTTTGATACTTCTTACCATTTAACATATAAAAATTGGTTTAGTCAGAAGAAAATAAATTTAAGTCAAACGAATATTAGAATCCCATAATAATTAATACAACGGAAAATGAATCTTCTTCAGATACTGTTTTCAATAAGTTTTGTGATAAGGTGTGTGAAATACAGAAAAAAATGTTAAATAGAAAAGATGTTAAAAGTATCAAGATCAGTTGTAATGCCTAACAGAAAAAGTAAATAAAACCAAGCCGTTGCGGTTGCACAATTTATCTTCAACTTATTATTATATTATGAAACTAGCTTAAAAATATATACCTATAGTTACGTTTTAATTTTTCATTTAAAATTTATTTAGTTTTAAAATTACATACATTTTTAGTTTATTGTTTACATAAAAAAATATTACCTCAAGTTCATCTTTCAAGTTGCCTTCTTTCATGTGGTAATTTCGAACATTTTCTATGACCTCTTGTGGGAACTTATCCGGGTTGGCGGTCATGTAACGATACACGAAAAGGTCGCATCCGATTATCTTGAAACGATGTTTGAAAACCGGAACTATAGCCCCTGCATAATAACAACGTATACAATTAGTTAGTTATACCAGAAACAGTATCCTTTTGTCACATTAGCGAACCCCACGACGGATGTACGTATGTGTTTGTGACCTTCTGATTATTGCCATCAGCCGGGTTGCCATGTCTATGGCTGTCTAACGCAGTGCGTCTTTCTACTGCTAATAGGATATTTACGAGTTCGTCTGAACTATGATTCAGACTATTATTATTACAATATTACTGTAATAATAATATTTAAAAATTCAAATGAAAATTATTTTTAAATACTATATGCAGTTAAATCGCTATAGTGGAGGCACACCATAACGACCGCCATTATTCCACAAATTTATATTACAATTGCGGACTTCCCGTAAAAGTTTATCGACGTCATTTTGACAATAGTAATTAACATTTTCAATATAACGAAATAATACGAAAATGGTTTAATCTCTAACATATTGTAATGTGAACGACCTTGTTAATTTGGCAAATAAATTTAAATAAAATTAAGCTGAAACAAAAATTTCAATAGAATGCAACATTTATACAACCAGAAAACAAATGACAACACAATGCACTAAATTCTATATTTAAATCATCTATAATCTATCAACATGCAAGTATATCTACTATATATGTAGGTACCTACTTACCACTTAAATGAAACCTATCTAAGTTTACATAGCTTCAACAGAACTTACCTATGTAGAATCTATCCGGCGTGAAGTACGTTGGAAAGTTGGGGTCGGATTCGGGAGTTTGAAGTCGCATGGGCTTCAAAAACTTGCCCTCGCGAATGCCCGAGTTTCGGCGCGGCACCTCTCCAATTTTAATAGTGCCATCCGCCAAACTGTACGCAAGCACGAACAAACGCCCTTCGTCCTCGGGATGTAACCAATCCATTTCGCATAGATACCGCAAATACTACACAATACACAGAACAAGATGTAATAAAAAAAATAAACTAACCCCCGACTTTCTATTGAGCCCAAACACGCTATATATGCAAGTTCCTTATCAATACTAATAATAAATCTGTAAGTGTAGGTATTGTATGTACGTATGTATGTATGTATGTATGTATGTATGTATGTTCCTCCATAACTCTTAAACGAATTAACCGATTTTCATGAAACTTGGTAGATAAACATCCGGGACACAGGATAGGCTACTTTTTTCACGCGGGCGAAGTCGCGGGCGCCAGCTAGTCCCAAATATAACCCAAATCTTTTCAAAGTTCGAGTGAATAGGCATCTTCTGGGTGAGCTCGCTTCATCATAGGCCTCACCCTAAGTCGATTGTTGGCCAAGAGCAAACCCATCATCTCTAATAAAAAAAAAAAATCCCGCAGACTATTCAAGGTACAAGGTGTTCAAGGTTGCCATGTCATGGAAACATCACCGAAGTAACAGTTTACCAAATTTCACATCAATCGAACCTTCGGCATGGCGTGGCATCTTGTGGCATGTCACCGCAAATCCCAATCAATAATTTTAACAAATTAAACTAATCATATCATATTTGACAATGCATATTTTAGGACGTTACATTGCGTATACATATATGACCCACAAGGTCAGGTGTGCTACTTATTTTTAACCTATTACCCCTCCACCATATAGTTTAGTATTAAGAATGGGTATAAAGCAAACAAAATTTGTAATTTCACCCGCGTGGCCCCTTGGACATGACAGTGACACAAAATACGTAGAACTACGCACAACATGCGACGGAAGATAGCGCATCTCGCTCAATAAACATGTTATAAGTGCCGAGAGTATTAAATATTAATTATTCGTAAACTACAATGTCAAATGAAAAATTGTTACATACAGCCTTAGATAATATGTGAAGTGAAATTACTGATACACTTTTGGGTTTGTAATGTGTGTCATTTTGAAAATTAAAACTAAAATCGATGGAAATGAGAGCTCACTTGGTGATTTTTTTCTATCGAGAAAATTTCATTATATTCAAAATCAAAATCAAAATCAAAATATTTATTTATCAATTAGGTTTCTACAAGAAACTCTTATGATCGTCATTATTAATTTAAATTTACCAGGGTTTCGGAAAAAAGCCAAGATGATGATATTATGTTTTCTGTTACAGTCGTCACTTTCATTTATAATGTATTTATCTATTTAAAAAAAATAATTAAATTAGACTTTGTTTACCTAGATAAAATTCAAATCTAGGATTGGCTATTTCTCTTTATACCCGCTCTTAATAGCACTTACCTTGTTTGCATTAAGGTTGTACTTGATGACGTCTTTGTGTGGAGGCTTTGGCATCAAACCAAAGCATGATTGAAGCGTGTCTTCTGGAGAGCCAATGCCGATGTGAGGTGGATATGTCTGAACATTATTATATATAATATTAGTATTTTTCCGATTAGAGCTTTCCTAGTTGTCTATTCCTTATTTAGAGCTTAACCTAATACACCTATGTCATAAATCACATTAAAATGTATCAAAAGTTCCGAGGATGGATATCCAAAGTTTGTTCAAGGTGTACAAAAATCTATACGCACATCCTTAATTTTCGCAATTTTAAAACGAACCTGGAATTATATTATATTTAAAAAGATTTCGTTAATACAGAGAGCAGTCTTAAGTTTGTTGTAATTTCTTAAAAATATATAACTATGTACTTTTTATAACCAAAATCATTGTTGATTTTAACTACTTAATTAAAATTCTCGACATTTATTTTGATAACGAGGCAGCATTCCCGGTGGTGTGGACGAGTTGACCATTTGCGATGTGTAGGTTAACATATGCGAGTAAATCATATTTTTGAGTGCACTTTTTACAATCTCAATAAAAAATAAAAATTACAATTTAGCCTGTTTACCCTGAAATTCTATTCTAACTTATTGGTAAAAGATTTTTTAAATCGGATGAATAGTTTCGAAGATTACCTCCTACATACAAACAAATAAACGTACAAACTTTACCTCTATAATATTAGCATATAAGTATGAATAGATATACAATATAGTCATAGATATAAAAGATACATATATATACTAGTGGGTGCCCGCGACTTCGTCCGCGACCAATTTTTTTTTACATACAAACCATTCCTGATTATCCCTCTATCCATAAGTGAAGACAGAATTAAAATCGGTCCAGCCGATTAGGAGGAGTTCAGTGACATACACACGCACAGAAGAAATATATATAAGGAAATTAAATAATTTAAATAAAAATTACATACATCAAAATCATTTTGTCTCTTAGAATTCATCGATTAGAAATTTTCTTCTTTTCCACACATGAATCTATTTATTAAACAATAAATATAGCTAAGGGGCGATCTCACCCTAGCGAACTCCTTCTTCGTCTCCTGTTGAATCTCCACACGCGGAGGTTGTTCTATATTCAGCATTGACCTGAACAACAGTTATTACGAAAACCTTAAAATCGATTAGACATGAACATATTCATCCAATCATCACTCGTCCACACGATTTTATTAATAAACATCAAAGAACCTTTTCATTTTGGGAACTCCAAATTTAATTCTAATAATATAATATTTAATTTCAATTGAATTCATATGTCAGTCCAATTTTAGACTGTCATGAAAGCTTATATAAATTGTTACATTAAAATTTTCCTTGTGTTATTTTCAGTATGGTTAATTGTGCCGGGAGTCCAGCTTTTGGTAGAATCGCTTACGGTCGATCCTAACCTGTTAACCTAGTATTTGAATTTCGCGCTTATTTTTTTAATTGTAGTGTCGATGTTTCTGATCATTATTTGGCGTATGGTGCAACAATCCGATTGATAGTTGAAATTGCTACGGGGTTCTAACGCTAACAGGGCTTAGACCTGCGCGCGCGGCCCTTGGTTCGTCCATTTGCTTCGAGTTGTCTGGTGAGATGGTCGCCTTTGTCTTCAAGAGTCGGAAGCCGCCTATTCATGTTGTAACCATTTTTATCTGACTGATCATAATTTGTTTTTGATCAGAAACAAGTAAAATCCTCTTGCCACCTCCCTTGCATAGCATCGGAGGGGTTTGATGATCCTGGCTGCGTATATATATATATATCCTTTATAGATTTATAATATATCATTTTATAGATAATATTAAATAGTTAAAATCAAGAATTTTACATTTTTTTTAGATAGCTTACGTTGGCTAAACCTTAATATTTAATGATAATAATAATTTATTTTTTCGATTCATTTGGCATTTCTATATTTAAAACGAATGCTAACTCTACAGTATAACTAACAATATAATGAAAGGTCACTAAATTATTAGTTTCCACGCTGTGATTGCACACGTGACGATTTCTCGATACCTACTTGTTACATTCAAAGAAAGAATTAATTGGCATAATTTAATCTAGCTCTAGGTAAACTTTTAACTTTTTTATGTGTATTTGTTTGATCTAGACCACACCAGGCCTTCGCTGTATTCGTTTTGTTAACTTCGTCTTGTAAGGGGGTGCTTACACAATGTAAGCACGTGTGCTGTTGTGCACGTGTGCTCACGGTGAGTGAGTAAGGGATGCCAGAGCCCATTTCCCTGTACCTTCCTAATCCCTTATCCTTAATACTTTTATGGTCGTTGTTGTATCCTTCACAGGTTTGCAGCACCTTTACTGGCGTTGCTTAAGTTTTAGGCGACGGTGGCTCTGCCATCAAGTGGACCGTCTGATTGACCCCTTTTATTGAAATCTGACAATTCTTGAGTATTAAAACAACATTACACATGAGACTCACTCATTCTAATGTTTTACAAAAAAGCTTTTCTATAAGGGGGTAAATTCTACCGCCGTTCAACTGGCAAGGTAATGGCTGTGGGACTTTCAAACAAACTACTCTTGACGTGTTAAAATAACATACTATCCCCGATGTGTCACTTCTGTTTAGCCTTAAACCTAACCTGCTGGATTTAAAAAATATATATTTACAAGTAATTAGGGTAATAATTTCGGTGTAATCGACATCTCTATGCAATGCTACGCTAATGTGCTCGGGACATGATCATGCATAAATGCGAAAGCTATTATTATTGTTATCATGCAATGGAATAGCTTCTTCGATAGGAAATAACGTGACCGCAACCATCAACTAATTGCACGTCAAATTAAGATCTATTGTTGTGGGCGGCCTTCGTAGCGTGTTAATTGTTGTGAGAGAAAAATGCTCTTTTCTATATTGTTATATATCGTAGACAGTCGGTTTTCAGTGTAGGTGGATGCACTTCATGCACTCAAAGGCTCGC
Organism: Synanthedon formicaeformis; assembly: GCA_945859745.1. NCBI lineage: Eukaryota > Metazoa > Arthropoda > Insecta > Lepidoptera > Sesiidae > Synanthedon > Synanthedon formicaeformis. The sequence continues at coordinate 6,705,842 of OX243958.1, forward strand.
AGGACTATGCAGCGGTAAGTATGCTGCTATGTTGACGTACCAGAAATATTACAATGCATCTTAAAGGCAAACACATATTCATCTCAATCACATATACACTTTAGAATAGTAATGTAAGTAATTTCTGTCCTTAAAACTGGACGCTAGCCCGACAGGCTATCAATCGGGCTACAGGTAGAGGTCAACAAAGAGAGAGAGAGAGAGAGCAATGGAACTAGCTGCTTTTATGAATTAACTCTGTAATTGTATAAAAGCTATGAAATAATTGAAATCCGCAGTACTAAACTGACCGACATAGCTAACGTACTTAATAAAAAAAAGTACAAGTGGCTTGGTAGATGACAGAAATTCTAAGCGGGGACCGTAGATGCCGGACTGGAAGAAGAAATGTGAACAGAAGCGAGGAAATGAAGCGAGGAATGATGATATTAAGCACGATTTTGTGGGAGAGACGTTTACTCAGCATTATATATGTCACCGTAAAATTGTACGAACAGTTAGTTTATAATTTATCTAGTGAGATTATAAACTGTCGACAGATTGTGAACGGGCATTAAAATTTACAATCTAACGTTGAAATTTCCGTAAGTTTATAAACTTACCATGACTAGCCGTTAAATTGTGATTTTTGACCAACAACAATTCACTATAGATCTACAAAGGTACCACAGTGGACATATGCAAAATAGTAAGAAGTGCGAATTGACCAATGGAAGAATTAAAAGTGTGATTAAACTAACAGAAGAGTATAATTTAGCTAAAGGTCAGGGAAGGTGACATGACATGACATCATGACTGTTTTTACCGAAAGTGTTAATACTAAAAAGAAACTTCCATTTAGATTCAGTGGTACAAATAATTCCAATTCATTTTGTTTGTAACTCTATGCACACGAACACGTGTCACCTATAAGGCCGACCAATCATAGGACAGTTTACAATTTCGCGAGTTATAAATTGTAAGACTGTGCAGTGATTGGTTCATTTGTTTGTAATTTGACGGGTTAGAGGTAGTAAGATTATAAACTGACAGCTTGACGTGGTCGGTTTATAAACTAACGGAAATATAAGCGTTAGATTGTAAATTTTAATATCCGTTCACAAACTGTCGACAGTTTATAATCTCACTAGATAAATTATAAACTAACGGTTCGTACAATTTTACGGTGACATATACACATGAAAATTTATTGATTATTGAAAATTTTGATATGAAAGTACCTTTAAATTTAGCTTAATTTTAAATAAATTATATATTAAGACATTTTCAGTGACTTTTTTTGTTTATAATAATTATTTATTGAATGTACTTAAGTTGGTTTATTTTTATGATTGACTTCTGATATTTTTTTATATGCTAATATATTATAATATAATATGTTGTTTGTAAGGTCTGGTTTATACTCCCATGTACCTACAGGCAAATAAATGATTTGAATTGTTTTAAGTAAGTAATACACTGAGGACAGACATTTGTTAGAAAGCTAAGTATAATTATTTGTCAGTGTTGTAAAAGCGAAGTTGCTTGCAAAAGCAAACTCAATGTAATTCAATTAAGCAAATATGCTTACTCATTCTAATTGCTGCTCGATTCATTCATTATTGAACGAACGGGGAGGTCATTCATTAGTTACCGATGTAGCCAAATAATGTCTACAAATTTATTAGGACGTACTTATACATTAAAGTATACTACTTTCAGGATAACTTGCAATACTATGAGGCTGTTTTTAATTAGCTTTCAACTATTCATTATTGATAATTGCTTACTTAGGTACTTATTTTTGTAGTCACTCGTAATTTTTAAGTTTTTTTCTTTACTTACCTATTTACTAAATATTTATTATTTAAACTAGCTGGCACCCGCGACTTCGTACGTGTTGAAAAAGAAAAAAAGTAGCCTATCCTGTGTCCCGTACGTCTAAATGTTTATTTACCAAGTTTCATGAAAATCAGTTGATTCGTTTAAGAGTTATGGAGGAACATACATACATACAGAAAAAAAATCTAAAAATGGTCAATTTAGTTTCAGTATCATGCATAGAGCTTATAAACACGATATCTGAAAACAAAGTAACTTACTCCATGACCAACCCTTACAGATTTATTATTAGTACTAGCTGGCGCCCGCGACTTCGCCCGCGTAAAAAAAGTAGCCTATCCTGTGTCCCGGACGTCTAAATGTTTATCTACCAAGTTTCATGAAAATCGGTTAATTCGTTTAAGAGTTATAGAGGAGGAACATACATACATACATACATACATACATACATACATACATACATACATACATACATACATACATACATACATACATACATACATACATACATACATACATACATACATACATACATACATACATACATACATACATACATACATACATACATACATACATACATACATACATACATACATACATACATACATACATACATACATACATACATACATACATACATACATACATACATACATACATACATACATACATACATACATACATACATACATACATACATACATACATACATACATACATACATACATACATACATACATACATACATACATACATACATACATACATACATACATACATACATACATACATACATACATACATACATACATACATACATACATACATACATACATACATACATACATACATACATACATACATACATACATACATACATACATACATACATACATACATACATACATACATACATACATACATACATACATACATACATACATACATACATACATACATACATACATACATACATACATACATACATACATACATACATACATACATACATACATACATACATACATACATACATACATACATACATACATACATACATACATACATACATACATACATACATACATACATACATACATACATACATACATACATACATACATACATACATACATACATACATACATACATACATACATACATACATACATACATACATACATACATACATACATACATACATACATACATACATACATACATACATACATACATACATACATACATACATACATACATACATACATACATACATACATACATACATACATACATACATACATACATACATACATACATACATACATACATACATACATACATACATACATACATACATACATACATACATACATACATACATACATACATACATACATACATACATACATACATACATACATACATACATACATACATACATACATACATACATACATACATACATACATACATACATACATACATACATACATACATACATACATACATACATACATACATACATACATACATACATACATACATACATACATACATACATACATACATACATACATACATACATACATACATACATACATACATACATACATACATACATACATACATACATACATACATACATACATACATACATACATACATACATACATACATACATACATACATACATACATACATACATACATACATACATACATACATACATACATACATACATACATACATACATACATACATACATACATACATACATACATACATACATACATACATACATACATACATACATACATACATACATACATACATACATACATACATACATACATACATACATACATACATACATACATACATACATACATACATACATACATACATACATACATACATACATACATACATACATACATACATACATACATACATACATACATACATACATACATACATACATACATACATACATACATACATACATACATACATACATACATACATACATACATACATACATACATACATACATACATACATACATACATACATACATACATACATACATACATACATACATACATACATACATACATACATACATACATACATACATACATACATACATACATACATACATACATACATACATACATACATACATACATACATACATACATACATACATACATACATACATACATACATACATACATACATACATACATACATACATACATACATACATACATACATACATACATACATACATACATACATACATACATACATACATACATACATACATACATACATACATACATACATACATACATACATACATACATACATACATACATACATACATACATACATACATACATACATACATACATACATACATACATACATACATACATACATACATACATACATACATACATACATACATACATACATACATACATACATACATACATACATACATACATACATACATACATACATACATACATACATACATACATACATACATACATACATACATACATACATACATACATACATACATACATACATACATACATACATACATACATACATACATACATACATACATACATACATACATACATACATACATACATACATACATACATACATACATACATACATACATACATACATACATACATACATACATACATACATACATACATACATACATACATACATACATACATACATACATACATACATACATACATACATACATACATACATACATACATACATACATACATACATACATACATACATACATACATACATACATACATACATACATACATACATACATACATACATACATACATACATACATACATACATACATACATACATACATACATACATACATACATACATACATACATACATACATACATACATACATACATACATACATACATACATACATACATACATACATACATACATACATACATACATACATACATACATACATACATACATACATACATACATACATACATACATACATACATACATACATACATACATACATACATACATACATACATACATACATACATACATACATACATACATACATACATACATACAATACCTACACTTACAGATTTATTATTAGTATTGATGATGATTGATACTCCTTAGATTCTACATGACTAGATAGATAGATAGAGACGTCTTCTCCTTCACTGCTGAAGGTCGTGACCGCTCTAAATCTTGGTGACATTAATTTGACTAATCGAATGATATTTTTAGACCAAATATAAAATTGGAAAACAGAATACTTACATATTTTTATCTTTAAAGTATTCGTCCGTTAATTTTTTATCTGTGATTTCATACGAGTATGAATGAATTGAGCATTATTTATGTTTAAATATGACTAAACTCTTTGACTCTATATCTATAATATACAATAAGTTTCGAGTTACACATGCAACGTCAAATTACTCAATAAACACACGCTCAACGATCACAAATTATCACAATCAAATTTAAATGAACCACACTGGTTTCCTCTCCCAAGATGAGTGTGTAAAATGGACTGGGAATCCTTCATTACATTACAGTGTACTTCAATCATACTCAATGCGCCCAACCTTTCACACTTCTGCGATTCCAATTTACACGAAATTTAACATTTTCCCTGTTTTATTTGAAATATGAAACGCGGAAAAATATTACAATGGCACTTATCATTCACCGAAACAGAACAGCAGAAAAGAGGGGCTGACTGCGTAATGCAACACTACTACAGATAAAGAATAGATGTGATAGGTAATTACCTGAAATAGTGACGCGTGAACTTGTCGCAATCACAAATCAGAAATCTCCGTCCCAGTACGAAAATTGTTTGCCCCACGATTAGATCCTTCGGGGAGTAATACTCGGTGACTTCCTCTTCTGTCGTCTCCATCACACCGCTGGGAAAAGCGACTGTAAGTAAACAAATTTTATTTTATATTAATAGGTCGCTGGTTCAGATTCGGTTCGAAGGACCAAATTGTTGAGTTTGTAGCGTGTCAGTTAGTAACAGTTTTATTTTAAATATATCTTTGTCAAACACTCATTTTTTTATTTCATTTTACATACAGTCCACTCCTCAACATTTTGACTTTATGCCCGCTTCTCGATCTCGAGCGTCTAACTAATTTAAGGTTTGGCTGAGCTGCCTTCTAAGTGAACCTTTGGGAGCTGATGTAGAACATGACCTCCAATGGAACAAACCAATAAGCCAACACAAATTATATAAAATTATATTTTGCCCTAATCTTTTTCAGCATGTGGAAATTACTGAAATCCCTACGCCGGAACAAATCTTCATAAATTATGACTAAGAACGATACCGATAACGTCAGCTTTCAAACAAAAAAAAAAAGGATCAAAATCTTAACCACGGATGTACATAAAAAGGTTATACATATATAATATACATTATATATTATGCTGATTGAGCCATTACAACAAAAGGTACGCATTTGATATTTTCACGCGTAAGGATACCTCCATCATTTTCCACATTCATTTTTTATCGGCAATTTCACGTGACCCTTTCAAGTGGGAGGTATTGTTGAATCGTGTAACTAAGGTTTTTTACAGATTTAGACAGAATATTACTTTTTGTACTATACCTAACCTAACAACAGAAATTACTATACCTAACTGACCACTTAATAATAAACTGAATAGTACTACGAGTATTTTTAATAGTAATTTATTGGCGTTAAATTTTTGAACCAGTCATGATTTTACAATTCATCATTTAAAAAATAATAATATATTTCTTAAAAAGTTAAATAGGTATGTATTTAAAAAAAGTTTTTTAAAGTTTAAATGATATTTGGGTAGCTGTTTTGAAATATTGCAAAAAAATGTTATATTGTGTTAGTAATGTGCAAAGGGTATATTGCTTAGAACTGAAAAGAATACCTAAGCCAGTCGACAGCAAAAGTCTTCCTTTTGAAGATCTAACTACGAAAGTTAAAAAAAAAATCGCAAGAGTAGGTACCTAGTAAGAAAATGATTGGTCCCTGTTTCGGCAAACTGAAAACAGAAATTTTCAGTATAATTTTGTACGTTAAAATACTTTTCCTTAACCTAGTACACGTATTAACCTAGTCATATTTAAATTTCATATTCGGACGTCTTGGTGTGTTATGGCAATATAATTAACACAGAATTATTAAGTTTAAATTAAGAATGTAAGAGATCTCCTGTAGGCGGGCGAAGAGAATTACCTACCTGTCTATTTTTACTTGTTAATGTAATACACGTGAACAATGGAAAATAGTACGTATATAACTTATTTCAAGGTTTACTTTTGCATACCGCCAACTGTGCTCCCTTAATAGCTACTACACTAAAAGTTCTTACTCGGCTTTTCGTTCCATTTCTTCGGTAACTTCGTTTTCTTGAGCAGCAAAGGGAATGGATCTTTTCCGCCTCGGCCGTCGTGCAGCTCCTATAGATTTTAGCAAAATTATTACATAAAACAAAACTGGTATATTCACAGATGTAACAAAATTTGTCAAATTTGTACATTAATTGATTATTTAAAAAATGAATATTTACGGCCACATAATATAATGCCCGCCTTCCACTGCGAGCGGAGTGGACTCCGTTTAACTCGCACGACTCTTTTTCCTCGCTGACTCCTTGCGCTCGCCTATTTGTTGGTGGAAACACAAGTATGCAGTTTACGGCCGAAATTAATAATGTATCTAAAATCCGATCTTGAAAACAATCTCCAGTTTGTTCCCATCGGCCGATCGATCTCCGATCTGTGTGCCAATATTAATTTGTGTGTATGCGATTGGAAACTAAGGATAGATCGGTAGGCAATCCATTCCCTCCCACGCCGTTCCTTTTCATGCTAACTATTAAAATTTTACTTACGAGACAATTTAAATTTCTAATTTTATGCATATTTAAAATGTGAAAATAATGAATTAGCTAAAATTACAAGATAAAGTAATTAAAGTTCAATTTATTTTTATTTATTTATAAGCGTACTACATCATTTTGTTTTTAATAATAATATACATACATTCGTTTTTCTGAATAGTAAAGGAACGAATGGCATGACACTTGACAGTTGACAATTCTATGTTTGTTGTGTTCAATTTTTATTATTGTTAATAAATAGTGGAATAATTTAATAGTTAAATAAAATGAATTCAGAAACAGTAGTAAATTATATTTCTTTAATGCGTTACTGTTCTTTGGGGCGCTTGCATTTCTTGTTATTTTTGCGGTGTGATGAAGTTTTTATTGTTTTTATTTTAGATCAAGATGAAACCACTTACAAAAGATGAAACGAAAAATTTGTTATCCTTTATTGAGCATAGCAAAATTATAAACAATAAAACTAGCAATGCCTGTACCAACAAATTAAAAAATGAAGAATGACGTCGAATCTAAACGTGTCGCCGTACTCCACAACAACTATACGATTGAAATGGGACAATTTAATAATTTTATTTATTATTAATACAATTAATAAAAATATTTTAAATTCTTGTTTGTTTATCTTATATATTTTTTTTAATGTTAAGGTCGACAGACAGGCTGACGGTCCACTTGATGGTAGGTGGCTACCGTCGCCTATAACTCAAGTAACGACATAAGTGCTACAAGTGCGCTGCCGACCATAGAAGGATTAAGGATAAGGGATAAGGGAGGGTGGTGGGGTAATGGGCTCTGGCATCCCTTACTCACTCACCGAAACACAACAGCACATAATGCTGTTATTTCACGGTGGTATTCTGTAAGGTGGTGGTTACTGCCGCCAGACGGGCTGCCCAAATGACTGCGAAACGCAGTGTGCCCCTACCACTACTTTTAAATCCAGACCAGAGTTAATTTTGAAAATTATATTAAAATTTCCAAAGCTAACCCCGCCGGGAATCGAACCCGGGGCTCCTGAGACGTAAGGCAAGCACCCTTGCCATTCGTCCAACGGGCTCGTCAATTATAATCCGTGATATTAATCCGTGAAATTCGTGGGATTGCAAATCTAGATCGATTGCGCTATGTCAAAATGTACGGATTGAATATTGAGACACCCAAACTGTCAATTACGAACAGAGGTCGATCTTTAATGTGAGATCTGTCCTCCCAAAGATAGTTTCATGTTTTAGATTGAAATATAAATCCGTGGATACGTTATTGACACACTTCACACACAAAAAAGATTGATTTTTCAATCCTAAATGGGTAAAAACGGATCAGGATAGGTTATTAATTTCGGCCGTTAGTCGTGCGAGTTAAACGGAGTCCTCAATGGGTCCGCTCCACTCGCGGCGGAAAGCGGGCATTACACTTATTTAATTTTAAAATTAAGTGTAGGATTTAGTTGTATTAAAATTTACAAGATGCAAAAGTATAGGGATCTCTAAACAACTCGTAAAAGATTATGTCTAAAGTTAATTGTTAGTCAACTTTCAAATTTACAAAAGAATGTTAACACTAGCGGTGACCGCGACTTCTGCCTGACAAAATATGTAAAGCAATAAAATATGTAAGTCAATGTAATGTAAACATACATTGACGCCTGACATTACTTTTGCCAAGCGTTGAATGTTTTTTATTTTTAGATAGCTGTTGTCCTATCCATTTAGATAGCTGAAGCATTTTTTAATCGGATGAGTACTTTTGAATGTACCTATGTACAAACAAACATAAAGACTACCTGTGTGATATTAGGAAATAGTATGTTCAAAAATTGCTTACCTTTATTGCAATGGTGTCATCTTGTAAAAAATAAAACAACTTAAATTCTTGGAGCTCCCCATTCACCGCGTCGCGGTTGTCCCAGAACACATTAAACCTGGAGCACACAAAAGGATTGCACTAAAGGCCGGTGCACATAGGTGGACGGTGCAGTAAAGTAAGTGCTTTTAATTGGAAGCTTTATCTTAAATAGTGGGGGAAATATGCAAAAAGAAATAAAAGTAGCCGATTAAAACAGTTTAATTAAACTAAAAAAAAAAATTAATGTAATTAATGTTTTTGAAAACTATTAAACTTCGCTAACTGGGAAGTGAGCTGATGGTCTTTAAACGCCTCAACTGATCTTCATAAATTATAGCTAATCGCATCAGCTTTTAAAATAAGAAATAAAAAACGAATCAAATTCGGTCCATCCGTTTGGGATCTACTACGATTCCACAGACACACATACGTCAAACTTATATAACTCCGTTTTTGCGTCTGGCGTCCCGACGCCAGACTGTTTGATAACCCCCGCCAACCCCCGGGTTGATAAGTTAATAAAAGATTTATATAATTTGCGTTACACGAACAAAACACTACCGTACCATTTTTAACGATACTTAAATCTCTTAAAACACAGTAGGTACACGGTAAAGCGTGGTAACAAATTGGATCATATTTCCAAGCGAATAAATTCCAATTCAATTAAACCGGCATCAATTCCGAGCTAAGTTTGTTCTTCGTCCCCGGGAGAAATAGTGTCAGTTTGCAGAATAATCGCCAGAGTTCTGATTAGATTTGTCTAGTTAGATACGTAAGATTTAATTACAGGTTGCAATCTGAGAATTTACCGAACGGAAGCAACATTGCTGCCAGCCGACCGCCACCTTACGAGTACGCCATGCGCAAACAGATGATGCGGTTATTACTTAATTAAACCCCTGTCAATCTAGCCTAGTTTAATACGCAAACTTTCTTGTATAGAAATTTGTCAGATTGATGTTTAAACTGTTAAAAAAAATAAACACGAAACAAGTTTCCACTAAATACACAAATTTTATATTATGATTCCCGCAAATTGCAAATGCCCAAAAACTTTGTCACATTAATATCCACGTGACGTCACCCGCAACTAAAAGATTAAAAAGATACAGCTAACAAAACTGACGGTAACTAATGAGTGTGATACGAGATGTCACAAAAATGGCGGCCAGGCGCATTTATATGTAAATAATATCGCCAAAAATAGGCATCTATCTCAGCATGTGTTGGTTGTGCCATAAAATGCTATATACTTAATGATGAACTTTGGTTGAGGACATCATTTAAAAATATTGTTTCATTTAACTCACCGAGTACGCATTTTCATAAAAATTTAAACCTTATCCTCATAGCATTAAGTTTAAATTAACTTGTTATAGTTAAAATAAAGTAATTTCTCATCACAGTTAATAATTTTCAATTTAATGGGAATCCCCTAGCTAGCTCATACAGCGCTTAAACATCTTTTAAGTGTTAACTCATCGACGTTTCTGAACTCATTATATTAACAACTGTTATTGCTGTATTTTTAATTTATAACACTGCCATTTCATATATTATCTATCTATACAAATACATCTATATAGCTATTAGTTAGATCGAGTTTAATACGCATACGAATGCGCCATATTAAGCGCACATGAGTAGGAATTCCATGACCACTTTACATTATTCACGTTATAACGATACAGAACAGAAACATATTAAGTCCTCTATTAAGTTTTCTACTATATAATAACTATAGTTCTCTATCCTATTCATGCACGCGGGCTAACTGGGAATGCCGTTTTTCAGGTAGGAATGCCTTACTAAAACGAGTTAAGCCTTACTAAAACACTTACGACAGAACTTTCCCATCGTACTGCAAAAACCGAAGAAGTGGATCATCCTTTCCCTTTCTAGTAGGCGGGTGCATTGACTGCCATAGTTTTTTTTGGGTGTATGCATCTACGGGTAAATCTTCCTCTTTAGATAATTCAATACCCTGGGACTCCAACCATTCCTGAATAATAACAATTAAAAATTATATCTAATATAAATTTATCTAATACTACGTGCGCCCGCGGCTTCGTATGCGTTGAAAATACTTAGGTATATGAGACTCATATATTATGAGTTATAACGCCTGACATCTTTATCGCTGTGGCGACATTGGCTCCGATATTTTTATAAATATTTTTAGATGATCCCTCGGGAACCTAACAATATTTCAGAATCCAGAAAACGTCAAGTATGCCAAACTGTCATTTAAAGTCACCGGTAACGAGGATAATAGAGCTGATATACCTTTGTTCGTACGGTAAACGTCCCAAACATTAAATAGAAAATAATAATAAAAATTCGGCTATCGAATGATGCAGTAAACCGAGTGCATGATTCAATATAACAGAAAATGATTTCTAAAAGTAACTAACACTTTACATGTAGTTTGTGAAAGAGGCCCTTAAACGAATTAACTGATTTTCATGAAACTTGGTAAATAAACATTTAGACGTACAGAACACAGGATAGGCAACTTTTTTCTTATTCAACGCGGACGAAGTCGCGGGCGCCAGCTAGTAGAATAATAAAAATTTCCGATACAATAATGGTTATAGAAAATGTTAAGAAATTTTGAATGGCATGTAACTTGCCTCCGTGGCGCAATTGGCTAGCGCGTTCGGCTGTTAACCGAAAGGTTGGTGGTTCGAGCCCACCCGGGGGCGTCTGTTTTACCTGTAGGTTTTTTTTAAATTTAATAAGCAAGCGTGGAATAGTTTTCGTCAGTTTTGATTAATTCCACATAAATAATGTTGAAGTTACATAATAATGCTCCAATAGTGTATCGGTTCGCTAAATTAAAATAAACACTTTTTGTTCTATTCTTATTAATAAAGTAATAGCGGATAAAAGTTTAGTGTGGTTTGTGACGCACACTTAGTATGGTTTCTTGTCGTTACCTAATCGCATTCTCTAGTTCTCTGTCTGCGTCTGCAGTTTGATTGTCTGCGAAGCCAGTTGCACTGATCTCGCTTTTCTCTTCTTTTTTTTAATTTTTTTTATTATCCCCCTCCTGCATGGGGGTTACACCACCCCCGTGGTCCGTATATTTCCATTACATAATGACATTACAAATGTTAGTTGGGGGAATGTTAGTAGGGAGGGTCCCTTGCATAAGCAATGGACCCTTCAGAACGTTCCAGACATAGAACTACGAGTATATATGACATAAGAGGTCAGGGCTTCGAACTAGCCAACTCAAACTATCGTTTGAATTAGGTGAGAGCGTGGTTGTAGGTAAAAATTGAGATTTCGCCAAGAGTGACCCATGCAAGTTACTTTAGTGCATGAGTAACTAGAACTTCTGTTAGGTGTCGGTGTTCAGTCAGTATCAGTAATGTTGTTTTCTACGATCCAACGAATTCCTGACCAAAACATAACAGAGCCCCCAGCCGCCATAAGGTGTGATTTCTACTTAACATGCTTCTGCAAAGCGTTCCGATAGTCTTTGTAGCACTCGCCGAGGAAGCTCTTATCAGAAATTTTGTTGGCCTTTATCACTTGTTGCTGTTTTCTTATCTTTCATTATCGAAACCGTTGAATTTCGAGATAAATGTTACCAGCAGCAGTTATAATGCACTATTTATATATATTACAAAATAGCAATATTATAAATTCATTAATCATCGCTATATTCCTAACATCAGGCGTTTTGATTATTATTATTTATGTATTGGAAGAACCGCTTACTTCACAGAAGATTGTCGTGGATACAGCACTTATGCTGTTATTTGAAGCGTAATTAAATAATGTAAAAACATTATTATGCTTCAAATAACAGCAAAAGTGCAAAGTATCAATCATACTTTGCACTTTACTTTCACCTCATACTTTGCACACAACAGCAAAAATTACGCTTCAAATAACAGCAAAAGTGCTGTTCCTGCAAAAGTGCTCACTCTCCTATTCCTAAATTGTCCCCTATCCTTAATCCTAAAATGTCTTGGCAATTGTAGTTACATCTTCCAGTTATTTCTTATAGGTGGTTACCGCCGCCTCCCATATCTTAACATAGGCGATAGTAGCCGCTTACCATTGGGTAAACAGCAAGACCGTCAGTCACCCTTTAACATAAAAGTCAATATTTTATTTTATTAATAACTATTCAGTTATTAATAAGCCTGTAGTAAAATTAATTAGGTACTTTATCACTTACCTACCTATCTTCAACTCATTATATAAAAATGATTGTCACAGTGAGTTATGACATCAAAATCAATGTATCATTTATCTTACGCAGTCATAGACCTGTAGCTAATACCTAAACGGTTGGGAAGTTTCACCAATTATTTCTGTCTGCCTGTCTGTTGTCCTTAACATAAAAAGAGACATTACCTTTTTTAATTGAAAGGGTAGGTTATATGTAAAATTTTAACCGATTTGAGGTAATCTTCTATATAAATAAAAATGAATCCCCAAATGTGTTGCTAAGCGCAAAACTGTAGAACGGCTGGACCGATTTTAATTCTGTCTTCACTCATGGATAGAGAGAGGGATAATCAGAGAAGGTTTTTACGTAGAAAAAAATGCACCCCGAGCAGGTCGCCAGTACTTAATAAAAACATCATCCCACGTGATGACCTTGAACTAAAATATGAGTTCAGTTGAATCGAATATCCTAATGAACGGTACGGCGCGAGACGACCAGCGAGAATATATTTTCATAATATATACATTGACGGTTAAATTATATAGATACGATGAATGAAAACAAACTGTTAAATTAACGCATCGATGTATGCGCAGCGCAGGGTCCATCGCTACACGCACACATTCGAACACATCTTTTGATTGTGTTATCGAGCCATACTTCTTGTTCGTTCAAAGTCAAAGTACGTCACATCACATCACATCGCTCGCCGCCATTCGTTATTTGTTAGTCCAACTAGCCGGTAGCCGGTTGCGTGTCGACAATTTTATACAAACAAAACAGTCACAATGAGCGTCATGTCATTGGACAATCCTCTTGTGCAGTCTTACATAGTGTACTCCGCCATACTGGCTCTCAAACTTTTGGCTATGAGCCCCTTAACTGGAATGACACGTATTAAGAGAGGAGTGTTTGCAAATCCAGAAGACGCCAAGCTTACGCCAAAGGGCAAGGTGAAATTCGACGATGACAAAGTCGAGAGGATACGCCGCGCACATCTGAACGACTTGGAGAACATACCCGCGTTTTGGGTGATCGCTGCACTCTATTTAACAACCAATCCCGCTGTCGCATGGGCCAAGCTGTTATTCCGTGTTTTCACTGCGGGAAGAGTGTTACATACCATAGTGTATGCTATTGTACCTATGCCTCAGCCGGCGCGTGGTATCGCTTTTGGTATACCACTTTTTATCAACTTTTATATGGGTATCCAGACTGTTATGTTCTATCTGTCAGCTTTGTAATTAATATTATAAAATATATAAGTGTTAAGTGACTTTTTTAAGGAGTACACTTGGTGTTTTCTAATAAACTGTGTTTTTTTTTATAAAAATTTTTTTTACTTAATATTAGGCCAAATCAATGAGCCATTTCTCGTATTATGTTTTCCTACCTATATTCTTTTCTGGTCTGGTGGTCATTGTGATTAAGGTCCGGCAACATTATATGCTAGATTGTTACTTTGTAAAAATAATTTATTGACATTATTAGGTGTTATGTCAGCCGATGACATGCAACTTTTAAAAGATAACAAACAGATAAACATGTAGGTGCGTATATTACCTATTATGATGTCATTATTAATAGTAGGTACAATGACAAAGCATTATCTTGTTGTTGGATCGTTTTTAATTACAAAATGTACGTATAGGTTAAAGGTACAATTGTAGGTATTATATTTTAAAATGGTTAAATAAATATTCTATTATGGATATATGTATTCCCTTTATGTTGAGTCATTTTTGAGTCCGTTTTCGAGAATTAAATAGATCGTGTTTCAACTTGTTAAACTAATAAACCGATTGAATCAACTCTTAAGTAATTCACAAAATTGACTTCGTAGTCAATTATAATTAAATAGGCACAAAAATTCGTTATGGCATTCTAAGTAATAGCAGAACAGGTTGCCTGAATAACGAGTGTCACTAATAAGTCCACCGCAACTCTCGGCTCTATTTGGTTAAGTTCATTAACTTGCGGCTGACCGTGCATTTCCCTGAGTAGATACGTTCCCTACATTTTCCTAAATTACGCAGGCAACATTTTGTTGACTACGTATGGCATATTCTGAACGCCAGTAAGCACACAACTCTTTGTGTACTTTCTTGAGCTTTCGGTTTTGTTGTTCCTAGTGAAATTAAAAATTACGAGTTATACTTACAAAATCACAACGGAGGTATTAGACCTAATGTTTGTTTGGCAAAAGCGTCTAGCTAAATTTACTAAGGTAAGGTACTCGATAAATTTAACCCTTGGAACATTCAGAGATTTACTTGAATTATATTCATTTTGATGAACATCATTACTCGCATAATGTAATCTATCAATCCAATCTTCCCGAAAATAGCATTACCTATAGATGAAAGCAAATTTTTACAAATTTTTATTTCATTTCAAAGAAAAAGTCATGATATTTAACAAAACCAAAATGCAATTTTAGAGCAATAGGAATAGACAGAAATTGAAAAATGAAGGAAAACATTAAAATGCGAATTTTAAAATTACTAAATTAAAAACATTTTCCTTCGCGTCGACTGGTTTTTATATTATTAACAGGTTACGAAAAGTGAATAAATAAATAATTTACATCATGTGTAGTCATTTCGAAGTTGCTATCTACGATGATAAAGAATTATTTCGCGGTGCTCATTATTTCAAGTACTTAACCTATACGGAAAATTATGCTTAATACAACGCTAAGATTTGATTCTATGCAAAGATATTCAACTGTATACTAACTATAGACAGATATATTTAAATACTAGCTGGCGCCCGCGACTTTGTCCGCGTTGAAAAAGAAAAAAAAATAGCCTATCCTGTGCCCTGTACGTCTAAATGTTTATCTACCAAGTTTCATGAAAATCAGTTAATTTGTTTAAGAGTTATGGATACACTTACAGTTTTATTATTAGTATTGATTGATCTAGCTCTTATAATACTCTTATACTCGTACTTAGTAGTTATAGTTAGTGATAGTTTGTTGGAAGGGCTCTTAACACCTTCCAACAAACTACCACTAAGTACATCTATAAAATTATTTCAACTTATCTTAAACCTAAATAAATTCTGACCTTAAGATAAGGGTGTTTTATAAATACGAATCAATATGAATTAGATATGAGTTCATAAAATAAATACTGAAACCATCACATATTACATATATAGTACGTGGGTATATTTACATAATTTTTTTTTCCCAGAATTTTTTTCTCAAACACACGATAGGTAATTTAAGAAACGTCACTGTGTAACAGGGACCGTAATTTGTGGGAAGGCCCCACTGTTCCTCAGCAATAAACACATTTCTTTAAGCCTCACAACCCACAAGCTCGCCTCGGCTTTATTCTTAAAGCCATTCGAAGGTTTTACGGCGTCCATTCGTTTCACATTATTGCTTTGTTATTGCAATAGTACCGCATCTTGAATTATAACTAATAAAACATTTCCAGTTTATATTCCCATTTATTTATTTATTTATTGTATTTAATGCTTCATATTGTAGGTAAATCCATAATGCCTACTTATCATCAATCAATCAATACTAATAATAAATGTGTAAGGGTCGGTCATGGAGTAAGTTACTTTGTTTTCAGAGATATCGTGTTTGTAGGCTCTATACATGATACTGAAACTAAATTGACCATTTTTAGAATTTTTTTCTGTATGTATGTATGTATGTTCCTCCATAACTCCTTAAACGAATCAACTGATTTTCATAAAACTTGGTAGATAAACATTTAGACGTACGGGACACAGGATACGCTACTTTTTTTTTTTCAACGCAGACGAAGTCGCGGGCGCCAGCTAGTACCTAATAAAGAAATAACAGTCGACTTCAATGCGACAGTTTTAATCATCAGTCTATATATTTTGGTAAAATGATATTAAAATGATGACGACAAAAAAAATGAGAAGAAAAGAAAACTCAAGATACAATACCATTCTTTTTGTCGTGTTTAAAATAAAGGCTAGGCTGGGCTTAGCTTAGCTTATAACACCATATAACACTAAACATAGTATTAGCTGGTGCCGCAACCTCGTAAGCGCTGTAGTTCGTTTTGTGAAAATCTTTTTTGTTATAGTATAAAGGTGGCAGACACTTCACTGACGGCTGACGGCTCACTTGATGGTAGGTGGTTACCGTCGCCTAAGGACACAAGCAACACCAAGGGGAGTGCTAGTCCACTGCCTACCCTGTAGGAGTTTGTTTACAGCTCGCTTGAAGTACCCATTATTATTGTAGCTAAATGGAAACACCTCAGGAGGGAGATTGTTCCATAGTGTTAGAAAATTAAATGAGCAGAGAATTGAAAAAGAATACTTGTTCGCAAAAGAATTGATAATGGTAATACCAACGAGCGGGAGCGACGGCCATTCCGCGCTGGGTCGTCATAGCGTGAGGACGATTGATTTACCTAGTCGATATTTTTGTAACAAATAGATATGTATCTGTACAAATAACAAATAAATAAGTGTTCCAACTATGTGGAGTATTATTACTACTATTATCTACCGTGGCCTACAGGAAAGACAACAATAGTTCGCGTGTCCCCGGGTTAAAGCTTCTACTCAACCGGCAAACTCAACTCCAATGGCATCTCAGAGAAATCTAACATTTTTCCAGGATAAAAAGCATCCCATAGCTCAATCCAGGTAATAATCAATACACCGGTGAAAACTGGATTCAAATCGGTTATGCCGCTTCTGAAATTAGCGTGCACAAACACACATAAGTAAGGTACAAACAGACAATTTTTATTTTAAACTAATATAATTATCCAAAAGTCACACAAGACGCATTATTCATAACTTACAAGACAGATTTGATAATACGATTTCATTACAAAACAGATGGCAGGTAGGCACTATTGGTTTGTTTGTGGTGGCTGATCTGATGCCACAGACCATAGACGCAAGCAACAAACACTTTTCGTGCCGCGCAGAGTAGTCGCGTTTATTTATCACCTGTGGTTACACACACCCACACCATCACAAAAATAACTCGAGTTCATTGGTTTAGTTTTTTATCCTTGTTTACTCACCGGACACAAATTCATATCAAACCATAACGGTAAGTTTTTAGATCTCTTATTCAATTAAGTTTTGTAGACTCACTATCTAAAATGTCATACGAATATAGTATCCATTTATATTGCTATAGATATTGTCAAGAAATGGAAGTTATTTGAGTGTGTTCACGCACATTTTTGTGTAGGTCTCTCTCTGTCGCACGCATTTATTCATACGGAATCAAGGTCACGATTCTCTATCTATACAAGTCATAATTATACAGCCGTTCGTTTACGTAGTTATCAAAACGTACAGGGAGGGAGATTTAAAAATACTTCAAAGAAATTCGAGAACAAATTCATTGTTTATTAGACACTAGCTGCTGCCCGCGACTTCGTTCTTGTTCAAAATGTTATATAGCGTGAAGCCTTTCTCGATAAATGGACTACAAAAAGAATTTTTCAATTCGAACCAGTAGTTCCTGAGATTAACGCGTTCAACCAAACAAACTCTTCAGCGTTATTATTATTATTAACATAATAAGCGTTATATTATTATAGATTAGTAGAATATTAGAAGAGCTGTTGCACGCGTCTAAGTCCGCGCAAATTTATCCATAGCCTATGTTACTTCCTTATAATTCCTTATAATAATCTAAAGGTGAAAGAATGGTCCAGTAGTTTTTTAGTTTATTTATTAGGTACAAACATACAAAAATATGTGACATCTTTACTCTTTATATTATTAAGTAAGTATTAAAAGATATAGAAAGATTTATTGTGTTTTAGTAAGAACATTCTTGTAAAAAAATAATATTAAGATCATTCACAAAAGTTTGTAAGGATCGACGTTAACCTTAACGTTAACGAAAAAATTGCTTAACGGATTCTGATGAAATTTAGCACACAGATAGTTTATCACCTGGACTAACACATAGTATAAAAAACTCTTTATTCTGGAAAAATGTAATTAAAAAATTTAAAAAAATATTTCCACTACCTACTTACCTTAGTGTAAAGGTCGCACGAAACAGTGTGGAACACTTTTCCATAAATACAGATGTCCTTGCCTACATCCAAATCTTTCCAGTGCCAAAAATCGCCAAGGTTATTCTTTGGTATTTTGCCGCGCTTCACCATTCTGCCCTGCCATAGGCCGGAGTTCTGTAAATAACCAACAAATAACTTGAACAACATAAATAATGTTTAAACTACCTGCTGCAGGTAGTCACGGAATAACTTTCTATTCGTTGCGATGGGATGTCGTCGTAACTAATTTTGATAACTTCTTTGGGCCTGAGCTTTGGGCCTTTTCTTTATAAACTTAAAGGTTTTTACACTTGTAAAATTCACACAATTACAATTAATTATAATAATTATTGAATTTTGAAACTCTGAATAGCTTTTGAATTTATAAAGAGATACTAAAACCGCAAACGGTTTGAAACATTGCATACTAATTAATAAACGAGATGAGATATTTTTATAGCAACGTGGTAAGTAAAAGGTACCTACTATGTATTATATGAACAAATTTATTGCTTAACTGCCCTTAAAGTATTATTAAAAAAGATGACAGTTTTTAAGAGTCACTACAAAAGCTATTGAAATTAAGCGGACACTGCGCGATGTGCAAAAAAGCTCTTGATGATCGGTGGCTTTGTTCGTCTCGGCATTATGAGCGTGAATAGCGTTTTTTTTTCTCATCAACCAGAGAAAGAAAAAAGGAGAATGAAATCTGAGAGCCTCTGGCAATATATACTATTAGGCGGCCCCATCCCAGCTGCGTCTATTCAATAAATTTCGCCAAATATATTGCTGTAAATTGCCGAAATGTGAACATGTCTTCCTTTAGATGGTATAAAATAAGGTCGCTTCCCACCGTCTGTCCCTCTGTATGTACGCTTAGATCTTTTAAACTACGCCACGGATTTTAATGCATTTTCACTAATGAGGATAATATATAAGACTAGTTGGCGCCCGCGACTTCGTCCACGTTGAAAGAGAAAAAAGTAGCCTATCCTGTGTCCCGTACGTCTAAATGTTTATCTATCAAGTTTCATGAAAATCAGTTAATTCGTTTAAGAGTTATGGAGGAACATACATACATACATACATACAGAAAAAAATTCTAAAAATCGTCAATTTAGTTTCAGTATCATGTATAGAGCCCATAAACACGATATCTCTGAAAACAAAGTAACTTACAGATTTATTATTAGTATTGATAAGAGCGTTAGGTTTTTATATATGATTTAAAGAAAAAATTGCACCCGTTCGAAGCCGGGAGCGGATCACTAGTATCTGTATATATATAAATCTAGCTAGTATCGCGCACTTTTTAAAAAATATAACAATAATAAGCAATACCTAATTCAATAACGAATTTTAACGTAGCTTGTGTAATATGTCACCCTGACTGCTGACTTTTACTTAAAAAAATTCAATCGAAAATAAACTCCTATCAAAGAGATTCTTATTAAAAGCTTCAAAGGCACCCAATTATTTTACAAACATTAAAAAAATTCTACCTACGCAGAAAATATATTGTCTATATAGGCACGTGTAGATAGGTCGTGTTATGATTACCAAAGAATCGTACTAATATTATAAATGTAAAAGTTTGTGTGTTTGGATCGTTTGGATTTTTTGGACGTATGTATGTTCCACGATAACGTAAAAACGGGTGAACTGATTTGTCATTAACATAATAAGTATATAGCATATTTTTTATTCTGAAAAATTTTAAGTTCTCGAAGGATTTTTTAAAAATATGAAAAAATGTGATGAGAAAATTATTCTTACACATTATTTACCCATAAATCGCAAAGTTAAAATTATTGTAATTTATGCTCCAAAAATTTTATGTTACATGCAAATAAAATGAAATTGTGACTGTAAAATTTCATCGAGTCATTACGGCTATTCAATTTTCTAGTTTAAAACTAAGCAAGCGAGTTGTAATTAAGTTAAAGCGGCTACAAAACTACTGTTTAACGTTCGCTCGGCGAAATCGGGCTTGCGGTCCGTAGCAACGAAAAATATTCCTCATTCGCGAATGTGGCGCAGTGTTTGTGTCACGTGCGAAGCTCAGCTTGGTTTCACTCGTTGTTTTATATAATATATGCGAGACGAAGACGTTTCCCGCTTGGAATACTAAGTAACCGACAGATAAATAATGCTATACAGAATTTAAACAGCGACCCTTTTTGTAACGATGAGAATCCACACCTGGGATAACATTGGACCACTTTCGTGGACACTTCGTATTCACATTTTATACCAAATCTGGTGAACTAAATAGACACAAAATAAAAATAAAAAACAATTAATCAAAATAACTTAAAATTCCAATTAATATCTTAATTATCTAATCTTGATCTTTGAAAACTTTAGTTACATCAAATCTAATGAAAAATAGTTAAAAGAAAAAAAAGAACTAAAAGAACTCAAAGATCTGTCCACAGTTTTTGTAAGTGTTAATCGAAATTAGGTATCTATTACAATATAAGAAATTATCTGATCTGCCAAATGTTCCAACATTTGGCTCTAATGAAAATAATAGCGCCATATTCTTTCTCATGGCGATATTCACAACAAAAAGTAGCTTTTTATAAACATTTTCAAAACAAACACGAAGCCTATATTTGGATCTTGGAATCTACTTCTTATTCAAGCGAGCTATAAACAAATTCCCGCAGAGTCGGTAGCACACCTCTATCACTCCTAGCCTAGTGTTAGGTACTTGTGTCAATGGGCCACGCTAGCCATCTATCATCAATAGTATTGTAGACTTTATAATAATAGTATTATGCAATATTAAAAAATAAAATTGCATTATTTGATGCGTGCAATTATTTTGATTCTCAGATCCTCCAATTTTTCGCTTTTAAAGCTTCTAAATGCATCACACACCCTTTCGGTCCATTAGGAGTATCAAAATGTCCAGTTGTACCTTTCATACTTTTTCACATTTTCATGGCACGACATTATTGACTGATTTAACCCACTAATGTCTAAACTAATCTCTCAGATCATGTCTAATGAATAGGGCACAATCACCATAAAATGAGGTTGATTAAACATATTGAATCTAGGCTAACAATGTATAGGTATGTATGTACGCACGGACAGTTCTCCGGAGTGAAGCTGGCCAAGACTAATTATGTCATTAGTATAGGAATGGCCCATTAACCGGGATTACGCTTTACGCTTTTAGGTCGTCCGTGTTGTGGCGACCTGTACTGGACTGGACTGGACTGACTACGTAAATAAATGTTTTCTTTATTCTTATACCTACTTTTTATTCAGGTAAACAATGTCTTTTTTTCTCATATTTTGCAATATTAGAAACAAATATCTTGTTTCCAATATTTGAGATTATTTCCGGATTTTCCTCTACGTTTGTTGACTACGTAAATAGGTACTTCATGCCTACGTCTCTGTCTTATTTTTTAGCTAACTACTTTTAAATCAACGGATTTTGACGCAGTTTTCATTAATATAAACACGGATAAACGAGGATTTTTTTATATATATTATAATATAAATTTTCGGAAAAAAAAAAATTGCACCCATGTGAAATCAAGACTCGATAGTTGAAAAAAATAAATTACTTACCCTGACTTTTGGCTCCATAACCGTGAGCGTATCATCCTCAAGAAAGTACACAAGGTTCACAACTCGGACCCTGTACGTTTCATCGGGGTTGTCGTAAACGGGCTGCTTGAAGAAGGCAGTGAAGTTGAGGCAGCGTTTGTCGTAGTGGACCCAATTCGGTACAACCATTGGCAAAGCTGGCTGCTTTACACGACCATATGTTAATGATGGGTCGTAACTAAAAAAAGATTAACTAAATTGCAATGCTTGTTTAAGGGCGTACGAAAACCTGTATAAAGTATACGTCTAAAATTCAAAACACACCAAGGGATCGGTTAGAAATTTAAAGATGCCTCACTTAAGTTTTCTAAATATTTTTTTAGAATAATTTAACTGACTTAAATTTGGAGCATTTAAATAGGTAATATTTAAATAAGTAGGTAATATCAATACTAATAATAAATCTGTAGGGGTCCGTTATGGAGTAATTTACTTTGTTTTCAGATATCGTGTTTATAGGCTCTATACATGATACTGAAACTAAATTGACCATTTTTAGAATTTTTTTCTGTGTGTATGTATGTATGTATGTTCCTCCATAACTCTTAAACGAATTAACTGATTTTCATGAAACTTGGTAGATAAACATTTAGACGTACGGGACACAGGATAGGCTACTTTTTTCATTTTCAATGCGGACGAAGTCGCGGGCGCCAGCTAGTATTATATATTACTAGCAACCCGCTAATGGCTTCGCCTATGATGCATTTATTTATACAAACTTTTTTCGTTTATCCCTCCTTCCATATGTGAAAACTGTATTAAAATCCGTTGAGTGGTTTAGAAGTAGTTAGCGGAGAAACAGACATGAAATTAATGAAAAAAATTCTGACTGCGAGTCAAACGTAACAGATAGCTATATACTTTTCATGCCAGAGCGGAGCTAATCGTCATATCCTTCACTATTCACTACATATTATAAAACAAAGTCCTCCGCCGCGTCTGTCTGTCTGTCTGTTCGCGATAAACTCAAAAACTACTGCACCGATTTTCATGCAGTTTTCACCAATGGATAGAGTGGTTCTCGAGGAAGGTTTTAGTATATAATTTACAAAGTTACGCGGGCGAATTCGCGGGCAGCAGCTAGTACCTAATATTTTTAATTAGAAAAGGCAAAAGACAGGTAGATAACGTTTGAAATTGAACTACAACGTGTACAATTTTTTTTTTTTAATAATATTTAATATACAGACACGGCTAGTTTACGATTCTATATTATATGTATTGATTATTTTGGCAAACAAAGTTTGCAAGCATACATTGTGTATTTGTCGTCTGATTCTTACATTCCATAATTGTTTTGTTTCGGTTCAATTCTGCAGGGTTAATAAACCTTTATTTCCTTTTATGTTTTACATTCAAACAATTGTAAATTCAATATAGAAATGAACTGATGGAGATTGAATCGTAAAACCAATAACGGTTATATTAGTTTACTATCTTTAAATTAGAAGCTGTAAGAATATTTAGAAAACGTTTGTGACAAGCGACAATAATAAAATCAAAAATGTTAGATTATTCTGTGAACTAATTAACAGAACCGAACTGAAGCTGTTGAACAAACATTCCACATACTTATCCAAAATTTCGAACAACTATTCGAACACGCTCGCATGTACGAAGTTACTTGAATTGTATCTAAAATTATTTAATAACAGAAACAAAATTTGCAAGTGGTTATCTTTAATAATCCAGCACAATATTAAGAGGAGGACTTAGCAGAAAAGATTTACTATTTTATATATTTCTTTACTAAGTAGAGTAAGCTTAAAGTGGACGGTAAAGTATATATCTATAATGTAAACTCGACAAATAAAGTACTTTATCACCCTAAGATTGAACATTCCTTGTATGTTGTAGAATGATAAGGTCTGTTTTTCTTTGAAAATTCAATGTGACAATTATGTTAATCAATAATCAATACCTATTTCAAATCTAAGCCTTAGCGAATTTTGAAATGAATGGAATTTGTTATCGAAACTGATAAAGCACTTTTCTGGTCGGCCATACATAGCATTATATATAACTTACTTAACAGAATCTTCGGGCATAGCGAATGCATTGCTGTCGACGTCCGTATCAGCCCCGCCCGGAGCGCGTAACTGGGTGTCGGGAAACCTGTGCCCTTGGTAATAGCGGAGAGAACTCTTCATGTGATGTTGAGTCTTTGTAGGATCCGAAAACGTGAGGCCCGGCAGTTTCGGTAGACCCCAAGCCATAACAAGTCTAATAAAGGAATAAAGGTTTTAACAACAAATTGAACAATCAGATTTAGTATATCTACAGGTCTTTAGTGTATTTACAGACAGAGCATATATATATGTACAGTCACTATTATTTATATATGTCCACTACTGCTGGACATAGGCTTGATTTTCCATAATTTTCCAAAGGTATCAGTCAGAAGCTGCCTGGATCCACTGCCGACCTGCGGCCCTCATCAGGTCCACTATCCCCTTTGTCACTGTTATTTCACTGTGATGATACTGTTGACATACGGGCAGTTCAACTGTGTACTTTATATGTGTCTATAATTATACGATATATTCATGTGCATTTGGTTGGACAAATTTTAATAGCAATGTGTAATATATAATTATCTACTAATCATCATAGAATATAAGAGTGTTCTGTGATCAAGTGTGTATTTAAAATTTTTAACTAGCCGATCCGACATTCATTGATTTGTCAATCTTATATATAAGTAAAACCATCCAAATTTCGGACTTTTTCTGTGGATTTTTCAACAAAATTTCTATCATACAAATCTTTTACTGATAATTGCGAACACAACAAAAAAAACCGTCCGCCATCATACACGTGTCAAATGATTTTTTTTATATAGAATACTAAGTTATAAGATTCCTATTAGAATGGCACATATCTATATAGAACAGTCTTTTATAGAGAACACATATCTATAGAGCTTCAAAAATATAAAATTATCCCATTCCAACTTACTGTATCGACACGTACTCTAAAGTGAAATATGTGACACAACAACTTTAAAAAGTTGTACTTAAAGCGGAAAAATTGCCTTCAGCAAATTTTGCACTGCAAGTGCTAACAGTATAGAACTCAAGTGACGGCCCAGTTTCAAGTTACTCAAGTTATTATTTAGTGCAAATCTCAAGTAGGAATGTCTGCATTGCATGCTCCGAGCACATCCTATTTTAATCAAATGTACCTGCACCTTGCACATTCGCAAAGAGGTTACGTCATTTCGGGCCCGTTTCTAGAAGCTAGCAAACAATATATAGCTAGCAAGTTTAAAAAAATAAGAAAGGCTCGAGTAGATTATGTTTTGTGAAGGATTACATGCGAGCGAAGTGAAGCAAGCCTAATCGGAATACCAAATTGTTGTATGAAATTTATCTATTTGCCAACCTCGTAAACCGAATATCGCCTTATCCAAAATTCATAATTGATGCCTACTTCGTAGATGTATTTTGGACGTTTTCTTTTTAGAAATGGAAAACTGAGTTCACTCTTTTACTTTCATTAAAATAATTTTCAAAATGCAAAAGTTATTGCTCATTTTTTACGTTATCAAGCTTGGACACTTGATTGCTCATTGGACGGAAGGTAAAGGTTTTCGAGTGGTGGCTACGGACCGGACAAAGTGGACAGACCCGATAAGGGCCGCCTTCTGACCGGTTCTTTTGGAAAATTAGGGGGAAACATATGTCCAGCAGTGGATGTCCGGTTGAGATGAAGATGATTAATGCTTCCTTAAATAAATATATGTGTGAATTAAGAGATTTAAGGCGCTACGCCCACATGAAAAGTCGAGGCGCGTCGCGGCGTAGACGAGGCGTAAAGAGTTGCGACGGAGGCGGCTATGCTTTCTTTACACAGTCAACTTCACTTACCAAGAAATCACTTACCAGTTTCGTTTAATTGTTGCTCTATTTCACCTCATTTTTGGTCCTGTTTGTTTCTATTGCTATAGTCGGAACGTGTCAGGTCATAATGACACGGGTCATAATGACACAGTTTCGTTTAATTGTTGCTCTATTTCACCTCATTTTGGTCCTGTTTGTTTCTATTGCAATAGTCGGAACGTGTCAGGTCATAATGACACGGGTTACATCAAACAAGTGCGATGATTTTTATATTAAGATCTAGATCGTCTGACATTTTACTTTTATTTAATAAATACACGACCACGTCTAAACACAGCCCCAAACAAAATGCCGCGCCCGTTCGGCGACGCTTGGCGACGTTTCGCGCCCGCGCCGCGACTCTTCGCGCCTCGCCTCGCCTCGCCTCGCCTCGCTTCGCCTCGCTTCGCCTCGCCGCCGCCTCTCCAGTATGTGGTCGCACAACCATTGATTTCTATAGGAAAGCTAGAGGCGGCGCGCCGCTTATGCGCCCGTTCCTAGACGCGACGCGACGCGACTCTTGTGTGGGCTTCGCGCCTAAGTTTGAAGTTGAAGTTGAAGTGGGAAAATGTACAACTTGAAGCTTTGTACATTTGGCAGAATAGTAAGTTGAAACAAGGAGCAATCTCTGCACACAATACGATATGTGCACTTGTGAAACCGCAGGTATTATCCAGGCCAGTGGTATCTGTATACATATTGTCTGCAATACATATAGCCGTAACCGATATTCTAAGCTGTATTGAAATTTATCCACTAACAAGAGATCTTTACACACATGGAGATTCAAAATTTGTGAGCCATTATCAGAGTCGAAGTCGCGTGCAACATTAAATATTTAAATTACTATTTTTCATATGGCATGGGTACGGTGACGTTTGGTATTTGAAATTACTAATAGGGACGTAGCGTCAATGAAATCTTAAATTCTAATCAATTCGGGTTCATGTGTACATCCCTATATTCTTTTTAAGAATAAACATGCGTGAAATGATTAAACCAAATATCACCGCCAAGCTATGTAAAAAATACTATTAATAATTTAAAATATTTAAATACTTACGCAAATTAATGTGCACGTAAATGAAGAATTACAAAATATTTGAGTATATATTTATAAATAAACAAACTTTTTTTTTAAATAAAACAAATTATGACAGCGGTGTTGACAAATTATGAGTAAATAATTCCGTTGCTACGCGACAGTGTTGGACCGATACCACCTCATACCACCGCCACATGAATTTCAATTATACTCTGTGGCTGATACACTAATAACCTCTTTTGAATTTCCTTTCTCGTACGCAAACGATGAATCGAAAAAGTTTGTAACAAACTCTTTGAAGCGAGTTAAAAACTACTTAAAAAGTTATATAAGTAGAAGAAACGTTTTATTTATAAGTATTTTATATGTGTACGTACACATTATGTTTACTTAAAATGTTACTGTCACCAAACGAATTTAAAGTTCAATGTTGAAATATAACTTTTTTCTTTTTAATATAAGCTTAACTAAACAAGGCTAATACCCCAAACACTGTTTGGCCTGACCTTGACATTGGCATAATCTTCGGAGAATCTAATGGAGTCGTATTAAAAACGAAATGAGAATCGGAGTTGATACTGAAATATAGTGGATTTTCCTCATAAATATTAATAAAGTTTAAATGCAGACAGTAATTCTGTCTGTGTATAATTTAAGACTCAACAAGTAAACCAGAACTTATGAACGACATTCGATACAGGGTTATTTTAAAACTTATCCTACTTTTAAAGTGTGCAAAGACGCAGACATAAATTATTATAAAATAATTATAAACAAACTACAATAAAAAGAAAATTGTAAACTAACCATCAAAACATCAGGTCAGGTTACCATATCATGGAAATACCACCGAAGAAATAATACACCAAACAAATCTATCGAAATTTTTGAAGCTATTTCTTTTCGTTGACTAGGAAACGAGCTGATGATATTCAAAAGCCTGAATAGATCTTCATAAATTACAGCTAAGAGTAAAAAACATCTGGATCACGTCAGCTTTTAAACAAAAAAAAAAACAGATAGGTCATTCTGATTGGGAGAGATGCGACAGACAAACACGCAGGTCAAACTTATAATAGCTCTCTTTTGCTTTCGCTTATAGACGACCGATTAAAAAAGACAAACTATATTTACCTACATGAGCTACCAATTTGCGTTGTTTTACTCGCCAATCGTTTATTTGTCACTACAAAACGTGAATTACAATGAATGTGTTTGTGGTGGGTGGTATTGATAGGCAACTGGACGCCAAAGGTTGATTAATGGTATGGCCTCCCGACTAGATGCCTCGATAACCTACATCAAAGTTCCCGACAAAGTAAAATCCGTCGGATCCACAGACCGGCACACAGCTAAATTCTGTACCCTTCATCAATAGAGATTTGCGGTATTAATAATTTAATATTTATTAAAATTATGCATATTCATCAAGCTCTTGTTTAATTTGTAAAAAAAACAAAAGTATTTTCTTTAGCATAACCGACAATCAAAGACTTCTTTTCAAGCATATTTGAAATTTGCAGGAGAATTATATTCAATTATAAGTACCTACTTAATGTCCATTAACCTTAGAAATTTTCTTCTTCTTAAAGTGCTTTTCAATGGAGATTGGACTTCAGCTCTGAAAACTGGTTCTTGTTCTGGGCCAGATAATATGGAATAGAGTCCCATTCGCCGATGTTACGTAGCCAATTATTTCTTGCACCTTCCAAAGCATCGTCTCCCTTCTATTTTGCTCATAATTATCTACTGTTAATGCTGTCATATAATGTTGTTGCATCACACGTTTTCATTGATTTACAATGAAGATAAACACCGCAAGAAGAAAGTATATTAAATTTAGAAGTGCTGGATTTGTAATTTGTATACGGTAAGGCCTAATATGCCTATTTACGAGTATCATTACGGTTACGGTGAATCTGTAGTTAACTTGTGAAGATGTTAAGTTCTCAATAAATTAATGAACAAGCCTGTGAATAACAGACATACTTTTGGAAGCACTAAAAGGCTTTTTAGGCCATTACGTTAAAGCTTAAATAAGCCTTTCCCTGAAAGCTTACAGCGCATTACTTCAGAGCTTTTTAAAAAAAGCTTCTCATCATACACAAAAATATTGATTGTACACCTTAAATTCATACTGTTAATGTTTATTTTCCTGAATAAAGATCCAACGCTTAACAAAAATATAATGTCAGGCGTTATATTACTTTACATAT
Organism: Synanthedon formicaeformis; assembly: GCA_945859745.1. Classification (NCBI taxonomy): domain Eukaryota; kingdom Metazoa; phylum Arthropoda; class Insecta; order Lepidoptera; family Sesiidae; genus Synanthedon; species Synanthedon formicaeformis. The sequence continues at coordinate 6,736,504 of OX243958.1, forward strand.
TTTGTCAACGCGGGCGAAGTCGCTAGTCGACCGGCTGGTCTTCTTAATTTCCGAAGGAACATGTGAAAAGTTTGGCAAAATAACCACCCTGTCATAAGTAATCCTCATACTCGTATATGAATTTTGTTTGCAGGTACAAATTATTATGGCATACTTACGGAATATAGCGGCAAAGAGGTTGAATTTGAGTGGGTTCAGTTCGTTGTCAAGGAAGCGCAGTTCAACGTCGCTCCCGCTTGTCTATTCGGAGGAAGTCCTTTGTGCGAAGTCAGAGAGCAAACCTATAGTGGCCCTCGAGTCTACAATTATCGCGCACGGAATGCCTTATCCGCAAAACTTGGAAACTGCTGTGCAAGTTGAGAATATTATCAGACAACAAGTAAGGATTATGTTTAATTATTCAGCATTATTTCCAACTTACAGTACCTAATTACTTATTATACTACTTACAGTGGCACGGTACACTGCGTTTAGCAGTCATTTGGACAGCCCGTCTGGCGGTAACAATGACCTCTTGTTTCGGTCAGTGAGTGAGGGATACCAAAACCAGGATAAGGGATAGGGAAATTTCCTTATACCATCCTAATCAATTATCTTTAATCCTACTATGCTCGGCAACGTACCTTGCAGCACCTGTGGAGTTGCTTGTAAAATTACAATACTACGAGTCTACGATTGTGGGCTGTGCAATTTTAACTTCACATAATTTATAATTTCAACGGAATATGTCACAACACTGAACTTTATCGATTAGTTTTCCCATTGTTTAAACATGTTTTTCTTAGTTCTATAGTATATCAGAAGATGGCGCTGTCAGTCTCATTTTGTTATCCAAATTGCACACAATTGATTTATTAATGCTATCCACATTAAAATTTGTTAATTACATATTTTTACATTTACGACATCAAAGGGAGTGGTTACAGCTGTCAGACCGGCTGCCATTTATGGCTTCATTTCTAAAGTAAGCTTTGCTGAAAATCGAACCCGGTAACACTGAGTCAGGGCGTTAAGGCTGACTTTTGACCTTAACTACTCTACCAAAGGGCTTGTCAAATTATCAAGTTAAATGTTGTACCGCTAAATTGCTGTTTTAATTTAATAAAATAAATACCTGTGTGTAGGGTGCAGTACCAGCTACAATAGCTATACTCAAAGGACAGATAACCGTGGGTTTAGATGAGAAAAAGCTTAAGTACCTGGCACAAGCAAAGGACGTATTAAAGGCGTCGAGACGTGACCTCGCGCCGATAGCGGCTGCAAAGTCGAACGGAGCTACAACTGTCGCGGGGACTCTGGTTGCAGCTGACCTCGCAGATATACCCGTCTTCGTTACGGGAGGACTAGGTAGGTACCTTTTTGAGTATTCTAATTATTTTATTTCATAGCTAGAAAAGATTCACAGGTTACCCCATCTCAGTTGTAGGACGTCCACTGCATAATTTTCCAGAAGTACTGGTCAGCATAGGTATTTTAAAACATGAAATTGTCTAAACTTTCTGGTAAACTGATTGTCGGTAATAGTTGAATCATTCACATCAAATGGAAAAGTTGTGTGAAATATGTCATCCAATGTAAATAATAATTTGCATGGAAATTAATATAAAAATATACGAAATTACTATATAAAAAAATCATCTCTTACGTTTTAGTACAAAAGAAGGAAATCGTGAAAACAAAAGCACCCTACATTTTCGTCGGCAATCAAATTTCTTGTTCACTTTTAAAACACTCGCGTTCTTGAGACTTTCCAGTTTCAACTCATTCAAACAATGCTGAGTTACAATTCTTAAGCGAATCGAGATTGCAAGTGCATCAAATATTGAAGAGGCGGGAGAGCAATTTCACACCACTTACGGAAATACAGAAAAATATTTATGTGCTACTTTAAAAGAACATGAAAGAATATTAAAGAAGAAATGACTATTGAATAATTAAGACACCTAAATTAATATCAAACTATCTGTGGTAGTGTTGCCTACTCACCATTATGGGCTGAGGCTGTGTCGTGGATACGGCCGTGTGTTTTACGCATAAAGCGTTACGTCGTCACGTGGTTTAACGTAAATACGTATATGTTACTTATTTTCTTTGAGCGTATTATATGTATATGTATACGAACTGCATGCCATATTATACAAAAAATCTTTGATTCTTTAGCTATCGAATGGTGTTATTAAATTTTGGATGTAGATAATAGATATTAGCTACAGCATCAAACTGTATCCACCGATTTTGTTATCATCAGTTCTCTGAATTTCCCCCTACTATTGAAGCTTTAGGATAAGATCATGATAGAAGCTATAAAACAAACACTTGCTTTTATCATGGATCTGGCACGTCCAGTGCAATCGCGATGTACAGTGTTTTATGTCACATAATGCATTACGTCACGTTAGTAGCGTTTTATGTCACGTTAGTATTATTATACATTCTGAGCTAATATTGTGAAGAGGCCTGATCCCTGATCCATCTACGTACCATTTATTATCGAGGAAATGGTTCAAAGTGACAAATAAGGAAAAGGATTCCTGATTTCTAAAATGAGGATAACAATACTTGCTCACTCAACAGTGGTGAATTATACTAAATAAATAAGTAAGTAAGGTGTACTCGTATATAAATACTGTATTATTTTTTAAGAGTTAATCCAACGAATGCAATAAAATATTTCCAAGAGAAACTGTAGTAGCTATGCTTATAGTCCTTAAGTTATGCTTTTATGAAACGGCTACAATATTTCACTGTTCAGTAACCTGGACTGGACTGCAGCTTCGCAAACTTCTTATTCCACTAACTCTATTTAAATACGAGTAACAATAGAAAATATAAACTCCGAGTGCAAACAAGTTGGATGTTCCTTTAACGACGCATCCACTTGAGAATTACCTTTGTGATAATAAATGGAAAAATGCATTTAGTTACCCCTCAGTTATTTAGAATATCATAGTTTTTTATTAACTTATTGTTAATAGATAATAAATAAAGAACGTTTACTTTGCTAGCGAAATAACGAAAATATGATTTTCTTTGATTTTTATTTAAAAGACTGCGGCACTGTATTTTTTATTTAAAACAATCTATAATTAAAAATTATAAACTAACCTCCGATTTTCTACTGAGCTCAATGACGCTATATCTGCTGTAAGTTGCTAAGCAGTTGAATATCCCGAAGACTACCTACTTGATGTTCAAAGTTATCACGTCATGGAAATACTCGTACCACCGAAATAACGATATACCAAATTTCACATAAATGTGTAGGATCAACGTTATTATTTTAAAAACATCAGAGATATAATTATTATTTCGATGGTACTCAATTCGTACGATCATTATTCTACGTTTACGTACGATACAAATTCGAAACCAAGCTTGGCCCGGCCTTTCTTTACGAATTAATTTATTTTTACCTCTCACTTATAATCGAAATCACCTTCTGATCTGTTATTTTAAGTAACTGGTAATTTAAATATTAACCTTTTTTCTTCAATATTGCTTAGTAACTTAGTATTAGTATATTTGACAGCTTTATTTACAATATCAACATATGGGCGTCGCTAGCAATAAAATTATTCTGTACTTGCGTATAGCAGCTGTGTCTCCCAATGTCTAATATTTCATATTCATGGCCCAAAGCATACAGCGACGGTTTCAATATTGAGTAAGTCTTATTTAAATTCGTTTTATAACCGTAATCTCCAGCTCCTTTTATATCTTACGTAATGATGTAATAAAAAATATATTAAATCTCACTTACATTAATGGTAAATTTAATTTAATACTTAAATTAAAAATGTTTTTTTTGTGCCTTAAATTTTTGCCAAATTTTTTTTTGTTAAATCTATATTTAACATAGTTGCAAGTTAATTTTGCTACCTACTTGGCGCATGCTATATGTGCGGCTTCCTTAAAACTCGTTAGCTCTTGTAGTTGTAGTTTTTGGCCAAACATATTTTTTATATCTGCGAACTAATAATTCTCTGTTGAAAGTAGAAATATTTTGGCAAGGACTTCATTGGCAGGCAAGAGAACTTTTCATCCCTTTTGCATGCAGATTAAAACTTTAGACTCTTTTTATCTCGGTTAACGTGCATCTTTTCAAGTCAGCGTTACATAGAATAACCGTTTAATCGAATTAATATATAAATTCTAGAAAGTTCTTTGAGTTCAAATACACATTTGTTCGAACTTGTTTGTTAGCAATAAACTCATATAAGTAAGTATGATTCTTCACATAACCTAATTTACGACTATTAAATAGGATTGCCAATAAACAATAGGTCTAGCGCGTTGTTAAGTGCGATTTTCCTATAAAGGGTGTTCGCTCGCTTGGAGTGGTCGTTTAGACATCTCACAGAACTCATGCAAAGCACTTTTATAATGCCTCTTAGTTTTAAGTACTGCGCCATTGTTTGCTACTTTTAGAGTTTACATTTCTTATTTCCTTGCCTACACTTTTTCACTCTTTGACCTGCAATCTCTTTAGACTATTTGATTCATTTATTTCAATTCGTCAGTCTAAGTTAATCAAGACTGCTACATCTTTGTACATACATAATATCGTTTTCTTTTTTTAATAATTTTTCATATTTTTAATTAATTTTTAATAATTTTTAATGATTTTTCAAGATGCTTTTTTTCAATCTTAGTGATAAAATTAATTGAATTGAATTAATCAGATACATATACAAAATTGTAACAAACTCATAAATTCTCGATTTAAAATTGTATAAGTAATAATGTTTTTTAGGTGGAGTCCATCGTGGTGTTGAAAACACCATGGATATATCAGCTGATTTGACAGAACTCGGGCGCAGTAAAACACTTGTAGTATGTAGTGGCGTCAAGTCAATCTTGGATATTGGACGAACACTTGAATATTTGGTAATTTTTTTGAAAAATTTGTCTTGCACCCATAGTTTAATTTAAAACACTATAGTTTAATAAATTCATCTGCTAAATTATATCAATATTAATAATAAATCTGTAAGGGTTGGTCATGGAGTAAGTTACTTTGTTTTCAGAGATATCGTGTTTATAGGCTCTATAAATGATATTCGTACTGAAACTAAATTGACCATTTTTAGAATTTTTTTCTGTATGTATGTATGTATGTATGTATGTATGTATGTATGTATGTATGTATGTATGTATGTATGTATGTATGTATGTATGTATGTATGTATGTATGTATGTATGTATGTATGTATGTATGTATGTATGTATGTATGTATGTATGTATGTATGTATGTATGTATGTATGTATGTATGTATGTATGTATGTATGTATGTATGTATGTATGTATGTATGTATGTATGTATGTATGTATGTATGTATGTATGTATGTATGTATGTATGTATGTATGTATGTATGTATGTATGTATGTATGTATGTATGTATGTATGTATGTATGTATGTATGTATGTATGTATGTATGTATGTATGTATGTATGTATGTATGTATGTATGTATGTATGTATGTATGTATGTATGTATGTATGTATGTATGTATGTATGTATGTATGTATGTATGTATGTATGTATGTATGTATGTATGTATGTATGTATGTATGTATGTATGTATGTATGTATGTATGTATGTATGTATGTATGTATGTATGTATGTATGTATGTATGTATGTATGTATGTATGTATGTATGTATGTATGTATGTATGTATGTATGTATGTATGTATGTATGTATGTATGTATGTATGTATGTATGTATGTATGTATGTATGTATGTATGTATGTATGTATGTATGTATGTATGTATGTATGTATGTATGTATGTATGTATGTATGTATGTATGTATGTATGTATGTATGTATGTATGTATGTATGTATGTATGTATGTATGTATGTATGTATGTATGTATGTATGTATGTATGTATGTATGTATGTATGTATGTATGTATGTATGTATGTATGTATGTATGTATGTATGTATGTATGTTCCTCCATAACTCTTAAACGAATTAACTGATTTTCATGGAACTTGGTAGATAAGTAATTAGATGTGCAGGACACAGGATAGGCTACTTTTTTTCTATTTCAACGCGGACGAAGTCGCGGGCGCCAGCTAGTCAATAATATATTTGGACAGCAAAGAAAAGGTTGGTAAAGTTAATAAGCAAGTAGTCTATCTGACCGTAAGCAAAGAATCGCCTGCAAAATCCCAAGAAGTAACAACGAAATGGCTTTGTAACGCATTCCATTTCACCTTTATAAAATAGGGAAACGCATTATGGTCCGTGCGGCAGTGCGACGCCATACGCCTGCGATCAATAGCTGCGAAATATAAGGCGCTTGGTTGACTTCGGCATTTTCAGGATAACAGCAAAACGTTATTAGTATCAATTGACGTTTTATTGCACTGGTCGGAAAAATGAGTTACTTAATTTTTATCTATTGATACTTTTACTATTGCCGAGACATCTTCTCGTCCAAAATTCCTCAGTATCTAACCCCTCTGCAAGGCAACCCATCTGACAAGCCACTAAGAAACCAACCTCTTAGTGAGTAAGAAAAGCCAGGGCCTATTTCCCTATCCCTTGCGTATCCCTTATCCTTAATCCTAATATAGTCGCACTTGCAATGGACCGTCAGCCTCTGAGAAACTTAACGTAATGAAAATTGACACAATTTGACACAATCTTATGCTTACAGGAAACGCAAGGAGTATGTGTATGTTCATTCGGCCAGACAACTGACTTCCCAGCATTTTATACAACACGTTCAGGATTCCAGGCACCTCACAAGGTTGTGGATGCTCAACAAGCAGCTAATGTACTCTATGCAGCTCACAATTTAGGACTCTCCTCTGGTACCGTTGTAGCAGTTCCAGTGCCAAAAGAATATGCTATGGATGGTGAGTTATGACAATCCATATGGTCGATACTAAGGGCCGGCGCTGACTGACAAGTATGGCACGGCTAGACACGCTTCGTAATGCTTCGCCACGTCGTGTCCCACAGTACGACAGTCCTAAGATCAGCATTGCGTTACTCCGAAGTCGGTTGTGGATACATAATTTTGTTGTTTTCACTGATAAATAATAGCACTCGTAGCTGAAGGAATGCCGCGGCATACGGAATACCTCTTGCTATTGAAATAAAGGAATGCGAATGCTAAAATCACTGGAACATGCTTAAAAATTTTCAGGAAAAATCCTTTGTCATGCCTTGCCGTGTAATACCGTCAGACAGCGCGCCCTGAGGCTAATACTGAAAAGTCGATAAATTTTTTTTTTTCATTGTGATCTTAATCTGACCTTAATAATATAAGGTTAGATTGTTATTTAATTGTCCGTATTGTTAAGCATTCAGTCATTTACTGGGTTTATAACCACTACAGAATTGAACGATGTTTACAGAGTTAAACACCAAGTTGTGTGGCATCCCTAATACAGTTCTAGTTCTAAACTTAGTTTAGTCATGCTTCGCCGCATTCCTTCATTTCCAGATACTGTTGGGGTCGATTCAGTCCTTACGGGAATGACATATTTGATTATAAATTACCCTATGAATTGTATACTTTGCTTATGTTATTAAATAATTCGTTAAAACTTTCTAGTTTAAGTGTTAGTTAGACTTAAACTTAAACTTAACTTAAACTTTAAAAAAATAAACTAAATAAGTTTAGTTAGACATACTTGTATGAACAAATTAAAAATACTTAAGGTTGCTTATTTTTATATCAACCTTTGTTTAATTAATAAATTTTCAGCTTAACAGACATTAAGAGCTGATTGAAGAATTTATAAAATAATCATCAAAATCCGTCTGGTGTAATAAATCGATCAGATTTTCTTGGTCCAAATTAATATACTTGCTGAATAAAAACTCTCGTAGATAGCTTTTAGGTTAAAACATCTTCATATTTTTTTGATAAAAACTAAATGCCTTCTAACAAGTAGCTGATAAAAAATTAAAAAATAATATTTGGTTTAATATTCAACATATTTAAATAATATAACATTTGACGAGTAACTATTTTTGTCATTTTAATGTATTTTATTTCATTTCATGTTTCGTTTGAAACAAAGATATAAGATAATACATTTCTTATAAGCAGTGTTCTTCACAATTTATAGAAAAAGAAATAGAAAAGGCAATTGAAACGGCATTGGACGAGGCAAAGAAGAAAGGTATAAAAGGAAAAGAAATAACACCATTCATATTGTCTGCTGTCGCTAAAATAACCGATGGAGCTTCGCTTGCTACTAGTATCCTTTTTTAAACACAACTAGCTTTGGTCCATGGTTTTATTTTAAGCTCGAATTTAATTTGAACTTTAAAATAATTTGAATTTTTTTACCGCAGGTACGTTTGTTTTAAATATGTTGAAGTATTTTGAAACTTTTAAATAAAAAAAACGTTAAACATTCAAATCAAAGAAGGTGATAAAACGAAGGATTAAACAAACTTTAATGTCCATATTTCTTTTGCTACGGTGCTCCAAGCTTCATTAGAATTTTGGATCCCTCGTAGCTATTTAATTCTGTCGTAAATTAAACGTGTAGAAACGCTAACGGTCTTAAAATGACAGTAGTAAAGCTAATTGGCATAATTTCTTTCTTTAACGACTCGCAGACATCGCCCTCATAAAGAACAACGCGAAAGTCGGAGCTGATATTGCTGTTGAGTTTAGCAAACTGAAGAATGTTGACAATTTAGGGAGCGCATTCAATATTGACGGCGCGAAAGGGAAATTTTCGCCCATTTTTTCGAGAAAGTTCCACACTTCGTGTCGGAGGAATCTCGGAATTGGAAAGTTAGATAGCGATTTGCAAATAACGCCGAGATTAAAAAATGTTAAAGGCGACGTTCTTGTCATCGGTGGAGCAAATGTAGACAGGACATATCGAGTAACGGAAGATAATATTCAGGTACGTCATTATAATGTCTATAGCTAACATGCTAAATTTATTGCTTAATTAACAAAACTATGTTACGAAGATATCGCAGAATAGTGGTGATAGATTAATTGAAAATGTTTAATATTTGTGAAGCATATTTTCAATTGCCATAGTGCTATTGAAGTTATGCTGTTTATGTCAACATCAGCCTGTCTGCCACTCTCCAAGAATTAAAAAGAAATACCCACTACCCTCAATCGTAATTCAAAATTGATTCCCTTTTGTCATTTGCAATCTTATCTTCCCCGAAGTGATAAGTACAGACGTATAATATCTCAAAAACAAAAAAATTGCTGTCACATAGAGGCGAAGTGGATTGGACCTCTACTCAGTAATAGTTGTAATTTATGTTCCTAGAATAACACTAGTTCATGACCGTACACACTGTATAATTATAATTTACTAAGATAATTTCTATAAGTGTAATTTTATTTGCGAATGGCGTTTCATGGAAAGGAAATTATAAGTCATGAAATTTTAACAAACTCTTTATTTAATGCATTTATTATGATAATATTAGCTCTCAGTCGCCTAGTGCGTACCTTCGGAAAGTTGGAACAACTCTACCCATAAGGAAAAACGATACATAAAGTAGTATGTACGACACATATAATGTAAAACAGATATACATAGCATCATGTCGTCGCTGTAAAGAAATAAATAAAAGAAATATTTTTTTAAAAAACAGGAGCTGAACCGACAAATTATCGCCAATTAATGATATCATTAATCAAAGTAACCACAATTCACCAAATTGTTAAATTCAATTTCCGTGACAATTGGCATTGATCGTTGCCAACTATCAACTTTTTAAAATAATATCTTGACATGGTTAATTAATTGTTACGACAGATATCGGTAGCTTGTTATTTTAGTTTATAAAAATATTTTTTCATCAAATACTTTAATTGAACTAAAGTTTGCAATAACTATTTTGTTACATCAAAATATATTAAATTGTCAATGTTATAAAATATATATCTAAACGTTTTCAATATTTCTTTCTTAAAACATTTGTTCCTTTACAGCGACTAAAATACGTATACATTCATTCATATTAAACAAAACATCAAAACATATATTATAAGATATAGTAAATCCCTGTACACTTTGTGACGATTTGCAAAACAAATAATTGTTTATAACAATCGGAGATGTGTTACTAATTTATATAATTACCGATAAAAATATTTGAACAGAAATTCCGAAGCTTTAATAATACAAGTATTTAATTATAGTTAATTGGTAGGTATGGTACTGATGAAACACTTATGAATTTAGGACTGAGGAAGGGAGCCAGTAAGTCGGTCAAAAGTGTAGGTAGCACATCAGAGACGAGTGTCATGTTTTTTTAAATTTATTTTATCGATTTAGTTAATAATAAACACAACATCAGATAAACGTTTTAAAAGCCAAGGCACATGTTGTTTTACCGATTTTTTTTTGGAAGAAATGCAGGATTTAGATTGGATCCTAGCTAAAAATTATTCAACTTTCCGAATATACAAATTTTTAATAAGATTGGTACATTCAGTGACAACAATATTAAAAAACTATTTTTCTGCATAAATTCACAAAATATTATACTCTAAGCGAACATAATTTTTTTATAATCATCATTACAATATACATTTCTATAAAGTTACTTCATAATAAGTAGGTACAAACGTGTAAGTATTTAAACACTGGATTTGATCCTACAGCAAGTAGGTTTAACATCTACCGGTACAGTACAGTTTAATGAACTATTAACGCTATGCTTATGCGAGCTATAATCTCCTCTCACACCATCCGTGCTACGCTGCGATGCTACGCTACGCTGCTACGAAACTCGTAGCACCCTGTCGCCTACGAATGCCACGGTACGGATAGTTTACCCTAAATTCTTACACAGCCTTCAAAAGTTACCTACCCTCTTATGTATTTGACTCAATCATTCGTTTCATTCCTTTCAAAATTCGATGAATATTATTTCAAAATTACGGCATTATTGTCAAAATTCTGTTTGTCAAAATGGATTTTTGTTTTTACGTGTGATTCTGTAAGGAAATCCACCGATCACTTCAAACTCGACATTGGATTACTCAATTTAACTTTTAAGTACTTTTAAGTAACTTTTAAGTAGGACATTGAATTTTAGATAGGAATTAGGTAATGATAATGAACTTCAAGTACATTGTGTGGTAACACGCGAATTTCGACCAGCACGTAAAATAGTCAGTGCTGTAATGATTTGTTTTAACAAATGCCTAGCCCGAGATTTTAATATCATAATAGTACTATAGATGCAAGTTTAATCGCATTACTTTTAAAGGACGCCTCTGCGCACGGTCTGGATAAGTAAAAAGCTTGTTCCGTGGATAAGAAAAAACTTTGAAACTAGCTCTCTTGTGAATTGTTTCCGCTTCACTTTGATATGGGCTTCTTCAAACTTGCTATAATAAATAAACAACTGACAATATTTTGCTAGTGTCCTTATTAGTAAATTATCAAATGGCAAGTCAGTGTGACTGACATTCTTTTTATTATAAAAAAATTACAAAACCAAATACAATGTCAAGTAGAAATGATTTATTAGTTTCTTTACAGAATCACGAGGCATTTTATTGTATATTACGACGCAAATGGATTCCAATTGCTTTTGATTGTAAGAAAAAAAAAAGCAAAATTTTATTGTGTATTATTCATGTTTATAAGCATAATCGTAGGCACTACGTCGTTTAAGCTCGTATCAGTACTATTTTTCAATCTGTTCATGCGCAATGCAATTATTTCTCTACTAAAAACTACAAAATTATTATTTACACAGTATGTCTTTTTAACCTTTTCGTGGTCAGTTTGTTAGCTGTGACTTTGGTAACATTACGGAAAGCTGCCGGTACAATGCTGTCTAAACAAAGCAATGAGGTCTGATTCCACTAATCTACCCCTATACGAACATTGTTTGGAATAATCGTGCGATATACAAAAACAACGATTCGGTGATAAAAATTAGATACTAAACTTCCACCTCATCATAATATACTCGTAGATATGATCATACATTACATGTACACTGGCGTAATTGAATTGAACACTTAATAAACATGTAATCTAATTAAATTACATAAAACATCGTCGGCTAAGAGAGTTAAGACCTCAGACCGAACACAATTTTCACCAAAATTAGCGCAACCTAATAAATACGAATTAATTTGTAATTATTGTAGCTTCTCGGAGCTGTAGCAAAAACCGAACAGATTTAAAATTTGTAGGTTTTTATTAAATATTGTGTAAAATATGAAAAAAGAAAATAAAAGTAGCCGATTAAAACTTTAATACAGAACTTAAGTTAATTAATAAGCTTAAAAATAAATGTAGTTGTCATGTAGACGTTTTATTCGTCTAATAAAAAATCATTCAAATGAAGTTGGCAGTAGGAACTCTTTTAGCCGACGACATGTTGATAGACAACTTACACCATAGTCATCTAACATTATACAAATATGATCCGATCAATATTTCTTGTAACAGCGAAAACATACATAATTATATTATTACAAATATGGGGAATAATCAAATATTTAAAGTCGCTAAACATATATTTTATTTAATTGAATCTTTTGTAAAACCTTATTCACTTCACCTCTCATGTAGCCCGTGTGTTGCAAAATATATCCTCAGTAATAACAGCAATATGTTCCACTTTTCCGTATCCCTTTACAGGCTAAAATAGCACGAAATAAACTAAACAATCTTTTTACTGTGTAATAAAGGAATATTTACTGCCAAGCGTAGGAACTAAACACAAGCCTTGCTCGTGAAATTCGTTTCGTCTAATTTTATATGTATGTTCGAAATTCACTACCATTTTGTAACTGGTACGTTAAGGTTCTCTCTTACTACACAGTTAATAACACTTTGACACTTTTTCAACTAGTTGTTGGACAGTCTGATCGAATGGTCGCAGTATTGTGGTGTTTTTGCCTTAAGCCACATGTGACGAGCAAGCTTAGAGCTCGAATTCGGAGCGGGTGTGTCGGCGGCGATCGAGTCTGACTCTCGCGCCCGTAGCGACGGCACGACGCGTGCAAGCGGCCGCTACACGTAACGGCGGCGGTTCCATATCGCATCCAGCCGTCGGGAACGAACGCCAGCGCCGTCCAAACAACCGCTCCAGGTAACATCTTAGTCAGATTCGGGTCGCTGCACTGTCGACCGCAAGGGGCCTGTAATCGCCTCTGGCTAATTCACGCATCTCACAGTTGTTGTTGCCGTTCACGGTTTTCGGAGCTAGCGGCTCCTCGTGAGTGCCTCGCCGTGAACACGGCTCCGACGTTCTTCCCAACAAAGCTTCCCTCTCGCTCGCTCGCTCCGGGCTTCCACCGTGCGCCCGCACTCCCCCATTTGCGTTCACCGCGTTTACTATCACCGTCTGTGATAATGGCCCGCCATGAAGCGGACTGCCGTCCAATAGCTCGCCGGCTCCGAGCTCACTTCGCAATATTCTAATTTTTTGAATCATCTCCTTAATTTCGTATCGGAGGATTCCGAGGAAGCACAGTTTTAAAAAAGCAATCACGCAATATCCTAAGACGAACAGCGCGTCAGCCGTCCGCCTCAGCCAGACTAACAGTCTTTCCGCACACGCGGCGTTATGCGGAGCACAATGTACCGGGGTTAACGGTGTCGGTGATGTGGATGATGTGGTGAACAGTGCTACCGTGGCTGCCGGCGTGTGAGCTGGTATACGACAGCAGCTCAACGGAAGTGTCGTTCGGTTGAATGTAGCGAAATCAGCCGGGCCCGTAACTCCGCAGCAGCGTTGTTCTCTTTGAAGACGGTCCCAAGCATCGGAGAATTGTATATCTGAATCGTAGTCTTTCGCAAGACGAATTCTCAGTTGGGGACGTAACTCTCGGCAGACACGTTCGAATCGGAACGCCCAGTAAACTCCGATGGCGGCGTCGCCCACGAGTAGGGCGAGAAGAGCGAGCCAATAAGCGTTAAGCATTCGCTCCGAGAGACGCAGAGCAGCGAGGCAACCGAGAAGTTGCAAAAGGCCAGCCTGCGCGGGCAACGCAGCGTAGCCATATAAGAATCCTGGTTGGGCAGCACCGAGACCAGGCACGAGGGCCCGGCGGTAATCTGCCAGAGCGCGTCCCGCCGCCGCGCAGAACGCTAGCGCCCCCAGCAGCAACGCGCCGTTACACGCGTAGATCCAGATACGGTAGTAGCGCATTGCGCGATGCGCCGAGGGGTGCGCGGGGCGCGCGGGCGGCGGCAGCGTCATGGTGGCGGGCGCCGCGTCATGGCGCCGCCCGCGCCCGCGCCGCCGCCACGCGCCGCGCCCCACGCCTCTGAAATTCATTTCATCATTCAATCACTGCTCTCAGACACAACCTAATTAGGATTCAGTTAAATATTTTAAACTATTTTAATTCAAACTACGAGTGTTTTATTTCCAACTAGCTGACCCGTCAGATGTTGTTCTGTCAAAAGCTTTTGGACTGTGGCTGCTGATGTGTAATTTAAAAAAAAATCCGGGCAGTTTTTCCAAGAGAAAATTTTCTTCCTCGAACTTCAACGAACGTTTGAAATAAAATTGGTCCAGCCGATCTCGAGTTTTGCGCTTAGCAACCAACGCTTGTCGATTCGTTTTTATTTATATAGATAGACCATAGCTGCGCCCGCCACTTCGTTCGCGTTGAAAAATAAAATATCTAAAGCAATATAATGCCTCACATACCTTGACGCCTGACATTATACTTTTGCCTGGTGTCGCATACCTATTTATTTTTAGATAGCTGGTACCTTCTGATTCGCCCTTGTGGAATATTTAGCGTGAATTTTTTAAAACGTTTTACCTCCTACATACAAACAAAACGATTAAAAATACATACAAACTTTATCTCTTTACAATATTTAATTAATTTACGCAAAAATACAATTAAATTTAAGCCTTTAGAGCTCTCGAGAACTCGACAAAACTAATTTATTTTACCCCGTGATTTCATAATTGTTATAAAGTGTCTAAAAAAAAGAATAAATATGAATACATATGTATGTATTGATTTTCGTTTGTCACTGGCATTATAAATGTTACGCATTAGATCTTACAGTCCGCCGCCCGTACCGTGCGCGAGCGCCCTAGTTAGTCACAGGAGTGGCCTCGCAACCCTCTGCAGTACTCCTAACACACCGGTGCGGGGTCTGAAACAAAGATAAACCTTATTTTAATTACAAACTCAAAAAAATAAAAGAACCTATATATACGTTCTTTTGGAAACCTTGGAAACAAAGATAGATACATGATCTATCTATTATAATCAGATCTTGGCTTTGGTATTTTTGCATCGTTATGTTTTTTTTTTGGAAAATCGACACATTCTATCACTTATTTTCTAAAAAAGAATATTTATTTCCACGCTATTTTGTGTTAAACCTTTTTAACTATTGAAGTTTAATGTTTTTCTCATGGTCAAAAATGAAAAGAAGTCTGAGGTAGAAGATCCGAATTTTATAAATCATCCTAAGGTTACATAGAAGAGGCTCTCATGAATTAAGTTTATTGATCCAATTAAATCATAATAAGTAAGTATTTGTATTTTATTATAGAAAAGAACTTTTGAAAGTTTCTACCGTTCCCGGTAGAGAAGTCTCTGCGCTTGAAAGCAAATAAAACGTGGCCTTTTGCAATTACCTCTTTTGCGAGCGAAGGCTTACTCGGACAACTTCTTTGATAAAAAAGATTCTGAATTTGTGCAGGTAATAAATACTGAAACTGCAATTTATATTACAAATTCACTTTGGTGTTGTTATTATTGTGTTATAAACTCTTTATCAACCAATGTGAACAAACTGTTAATATTAAGGAAGCTTGCTACTATGCAAGTATGCATCAGTGCAAACAGACAAAAATTCTGGAAACTATTTTTTTTTACTTCTGTAACACAAGTACAACAAGGGGTACTAATTGTTTTTAAAAAAAAAAAAAATACAGACACGGCTCGTTTACGATTTTATTATACATAAAATCGATCCTCAAGGATAACGATATAAGATAAGAATTTGCACAACACTTTGGAGAGGCCCGAGTATTAGGCTTCTTGATTCTCTTGGTCCTTTTATACCTTTATGAATAATTTTGCACTTATTTTTTAAAATTATTAAATCACAATAGAGCGAATCGGTGATAATATATTGTAATAAATAAAGGGAAACGAGTTAACAAAGTAGTAGTATTTATTGCTTTGGAAATATTGTGTCCAAATTCCATCGGGTTCAGTTTGTCACTCAGATTGAAACAAACTTTTGACACATGTCCGCGAAAAAAATCCCACTATTTCACTGTCACATTGAAATGTGCAAATATGCATGTAAGTGTCCGACCTGGGAGATTTAGTTTAAGGTACAATATTGTTTCCAGTAAGGGATAAAAAAATTATCACCTGCCCCAGGGATATGCAGGGGGACATGTGCCAATAGGCGACATATCACACGCAAACTTCCGGGATTATTTCGATAGCTGCATTGGGAGAACCCATGTCTTTCGAAGTCGGAGTATCCGTCCTGCCCCTCTCAACATTGTACCGTTTGTATCAATCTTATTTCCGTATCGGAAATAAATGTCAAGGGTAAGAAGGGAAAAACCGTTCACGAAATCAACATTTTACAACCAATAATAATAATTTTCGAGTGTTTGTGTATTCGAAAATTCGAATAGCCCATTGGTCGAGTATTTCCCTTAGGGCTCTGTTTGTCGGTCCCGGGTTTGATTCGCGGCAGAGCCAATATAGGAAAGCTGATTCTGGTCTGGCAAGTAGTAGGGACACATTGCGTCTCGCAATTATTTGGGCAACCTGTCTGAAGGCAGTAAATATCCCGATTGCGCACTTCCCGATACCTAGGAAGGTATCGGGAAGTGCGCAATCGGGATATTATCGGGATCGGGGGGGGGGGGGGGGGGGGGTAAGATTAGGAAATCTTACCCCTAATTCTAGTAAGGTCGGCAACGCATTTGCATCACCTATGGCGTTGCTTGTCTTAATATATAGGTTATTGTAACCATCTACCATTAAGTGAATCATGTGACCTTTACATAAAAGAAATATTCTATCAAGGTACTTACGTATGGAGTAAATTCGAAGAAAGATATCATAGTGACAACAAAATATAGTTTGTAATAAAGTAGAGTAGCCTGATTGAGGTTATTTATGAAGTCGTATCGTGTTGACCCCACGACTGACCTTACACGGTGAGATCCCTCGCCAACCAACTCTCTACGGGCAAGATGTCATTCTAAAAATAAATCTACTGCCTTTAGCGGAGCTTTAAGCGAACTTTATCTGCACCCTTCATTATTAGTTTACGCAAACAACACTATATAGGAACTGAGCGACATTTTATTATGACTTTATAGTGCCCTCAGAGGATATATTACTGTTTTAAAGGCAAATCTGAGGACTTCAGCCGTCACAGGAAGACACAACACATAAGTAGGGAAATTTTGCATATACAGAGGTGCCTATACACAGGTATAAGCAGTATTGCCTCTTATTTATACATTGTTTTATATACATATAAGAATAAAAAGATATAACGCCTGACATCTTTATCTCTGTAATGTCGGCGGTGGCGCCATTTTTTAAATATTTTAGACTATTCTTCGGGAACCTAACATTTTCCAGGTCCTATCTGTGTGCCAAAATTCATCCAAATCTGTTTAGTAATTTTTTACGTGAAAAAGTAACAATCATCTATACGGATTCCATCCTCACAAACTTACAATTTTCGTTAGCAAAAAGAAAACTAAAGTGCGTCTTAAAAATAATTAGCAATTAAGTTATTTAAAATACTAAATAGCTGCTTAAATACACTATTATATATTTATCTGCATGTTTCACTATTATAGCTCAGTTATCTTCAGACGGTGTTATGACCTTCGTAACGCCATCACGAAAGCGACAATTCATGTCGTGTTATCAATTCGAAAAACATTTTACAAAGCAAGCTAGAACGAAGCTAAATGAGAAATATTTCTATGGTTGTCACCAGTTTCCTATTGATCGGCTACACAAAACTTGATAAGGATGAACTGTTCGATTTGTTATCATTTCGTTAAATCATATCATACCCCAATCTATAATAATGTGTCCTGTAGTTGTTTCTTATTCAACTGCGAGAACTTGCCACGAAACTTCTTTTGTGAAAACTTAGCTTGTTGGACACTTTTGGTATGGGAAAAAACACAGAACTGGCGCGGGCACGCTTAGTGAGCGACACGCTCAGTGAGCGACACGCTTAGTGAGCGACACGTTTAGTGAGCGACACGCTCAGTGACGTTTAATGTTGAAGTGAAAATTTTTTCAGGTACGTGGGGCACTTTTGGGATGTAGAAAAAACACTGAGCTCACGTGATCGTCACGCTCAGTGATGCTCAGTGTATATGTGTGTGTATTGTGACGCTAAGTTTTTACTTCTGACGTGCAGTCCTACAACTTAGTTTTTTTTTCTAATTTATCCTTTGAATGAAACAAAATAATCAGAAGCGATTAAAACAATACAAACAGAATTGCAGTCATGCGAAGTAGCAATTATTATAGATTCAGATCTGAATTCAATCAGTTTAAAAACAATAGAATGATAGAAGTGAAAAATGAATCTACTCGATTCAGCTACAGTTCTTGCTTATTTGCTGTACTAGTTTATTTTCATCGTAATAAATCCTCTTCTTGCTCCACAAAAAATATTGCATGCATAGTAACTCTTTAGCATTTAATTATGCACAGCGGATTTGCATAAGTGTTCAGAAAATTCGTTTAAAACGTATTTCTATGTGAACGTAAAAAATATGCCACGCTATACTACACTAACCTTTGTGCATCTTTTAAGCTTTAATGACAGCCTTAGTAAAGGCATATGCATACGAATAATATTAAAGTGAAAGTAACTCTGTCTGTCTGTCTGTCTGTTTGTTACCTTATCACGCCTTAACTATACTTAGCCGATTATGATGAAATTTTGTGTGCTCGTTTTTAGGGATACAGGAAAGGACATAGAGTACTTTTCATTAAAAAAAACTACTGTTTCCTAGGGATCATCTAGAAATATATAAATATCTGCTAATTTTAAGATTTATCCCTCTTCCCATATGTGAATACCGAATTAAAATCGGTCCACCCATTCTCGAGTTTTTGAAGCGTACCCAAACCAACTTAAAATTTTTATATACATATATAAAAAAATGTTGTAGCAACGGTGGACTAAAGATGTCATATTTATTTATATATTTTCTCAGGTGTTATATTTTTTTTATTTTTCAACACGGACGGAGGCTCAGGCACCAGTTTGTATTGTATAAAATCAGTGTTGGTTTAGGTACATATATCAATGTTCTCGTGGCCTTTCTACGTGTTTATTGTCGAAGTAAAAGTCAGTCTGCGGTGACACTGAAAACCCGCACAACAAACATTTGCCTGCAAACAAGCTGTGCGGTGTTTCCGCCCCACTATATGACGTGAGGTGCTAACCAAGCAAACTTTATAAACAAACGTTTGTAATGAGGACATTAACACGACAGTTTCTTATGGCTTTGCGTCTATGAGTAATCCGCAACGAACGATCCTACCTAGCCTTTTTTATATTTTAATTGTATTTTGCCTTCGAAATACTGCTATAATTTAGTAATAACATATTAAGAACCACAATAATAATAAATAGAACAAAGGATCTCACGACATTGGTCTGTAGTCATCATGGTAACAGTCAGCAAAACAGTTTTAAGAATATTAATATGGAATATTCTCATAAAATTTTCATTGGCAAAGTTTTATTGATAATCCACATGAACTTTAAAATATTTATTACTAGACAATGCCCGCGACTTCGACGACTTCTTCATCATAAAGGTAGTCTTAAGCAGTGGCGTGCACAGAGATTTCAGACAAGGTATGCACGGCTAAAACATACCAACTTCAGCATTGTTTAGATGGCCTGCCGGCAGTAGGTGGGTACCTAACTGCCTCCTACTTATCGCACGGCGATTGGCGGCGACATTGGCTCTTCACTCTTAGAGCAATTCGCTGATATTTGTTTAGGGCCACTATGAATAACTAAATAAGTGCCAAGGTGGCCTTTAAAAAGGCCGTAAGTAAAATGTTGTTTGTTTTCTTTGCGCAAATTAATTAAAATTCAAAAAGTTAAAAATTAAAAAGTTAATGTTTATAAATCAAATCAACACGCCTATCTTTTTTTAGATAAAGTATCTTCATCTTCATCTCTATTATCTTTATCTATATAATTTTATAAAAAAAAGCTAATATTATAAACTAAACTACTACATTGATAAACAACTCCAGTAAGCTCTTATTTTGAAAATCTAAGCTAAAGTTTATACCCATTACTTTTATATCTCTCCATATCTTTTATAGTTTCGGCGACGAATAGCACATATTAATAAATAACTGGTAGAATTGGTGTGAAACAATTTAATATACACAGTTATTATTTAAGTTCCGCTTTATTTTCTCTCTCCAACCCCTCATTCAATGTTTCGATAACTTTATTGTCGTTGTTTATTTCGATTGCTTAAATATCTTTGACCTCGATTTTTTGTTGAAGTCGGATTTTATTTGCGCAACGTTTGCTACCTTACTTATTGATCTTTGAATTCAACGTTTCTTGTAATCTGTACACTATATTATGTGCACTACGGTTAAATAAAAAGTAGCTTCTTATATAGGCCTAAAAGTATTTAATGAAATGTAATATTGCAGCTGTCAGTCAATGTGTTATCGTCTACGAGTATTAGACTTTTAGTAAACTTTTTTTTTATACAAACTTACAATAAGTGTTGAATTTATAACGGTTATTTGGGAGAACACAAAAAATAAATAAGTGCAACATTTGAAAATTTGTTTATTCATTTGAATTTATTATTGAAAATTCATTGATTTTTATTTCTTATTTTTTCCTAGCCTATCGCCACGTGTCCGCTTGGCGTTGATTTCTGGGACAGCCTGTATAACCTAGCCCTGGGATGGCGAACCAGTGGCACGAGATTCAATATTTTGGGCACGCCACGGATCTAAACTGTTTGCATTTTAATTAAAAATAACAAATTCCATTCTTTCAAATATCATTGTGAATATAGTAACCAAAAAATACATAACTGCAAATTTTCGAAATCATTTAATTTCATTTAATTTATTACTACAGGCATAAAATATGTATATTTTTCGTAGTAAATGTAGTATATAAATAGAAAGAGTTTGGAGTTGAAAGGTATTTAGTTTTATTATTTTTTCCAAAAATTACAAAGTCAAAATTATTTGATGGGACGGCACGTCTATGACCTCATTAAACATTTCTTTAGAAAAAATGGCACGTTAATCCATAAAGGTTCGCCACCCCTGACTTAGCCTATCGTTCCGTGCCCGCTTGGCGTTGATTTCTGGGATACCATGTATATAATAAAACCTAATTAAGTTTTTCCTGGGCAAAGCTGGTCGCTAGTTTTGTATAATATAATATTTTGTCTAATAGCTTCGTATGAATATTTTTATACACAAGTAGTTGTATTTAGAGTTTTAGTTAAAGCGATAGTAGGTAAATTACTATAGGAAATTGTTCTGTCATTATTACGGCATTATGTAACGATCGGTATGCACCCAATTTTCGACGGAGTTGTTGGAAATGAAACAGTATCGGGTTCCCGGAATTTTCAACCAGCGGCATTAACAGAGCTTTCATGCTTTTAGATATTTCGACATTTCGTGTTGCATTTTCAAAGGGGAATGATGCTCTGTTCAATTTACGGCGTTTTAATGAATACCTTCAAAATAGGTTTTACGGAGTACAGGTATTGCAAGTTTTTTTAAATGTGTACTAAAAGAGCAAGTCAGCCTCAGTATTTCCGAAGCATTTTTGTGCCGAAAACGGCCGAAAATTGTGCATGTTCGTCAGACAGAAATTATACAGTAACGCCGACTTATTACCTATAGCATCACTGCAGTATACAGTTATAAACATAAATATTAATTAATCCTATGATTTTTATATAGTTTTAAAAACCTAAGCAGTCTAAGTCTGATTTAGGACTTTTACACCTGTTTAGGACATTTAGTTAGAAGGAATGTCCTAAACAATTGCATTTATAACTTATTTATACTGAACTTTTAGAGCAAAAACCTAACCTATTATTATAACTATGCTTACGAGTACTGATGGGTCTATATATACACCCGGAGTTAAGCTATATTAAGCTAAGTTTTGCTAAGAGCAAAACTCTTAGCAATTAGACCAATTCCTGTAATTTTTCTTAAACATTCGTTGAAATCTGAGGAAGTTTCCAAGGGATAAACTGAAAATAAAAAATGCATACGTGTGAAAATGGTTGACGAGAAGTAAATAAACATAATGTAGGAAGAACGCAGCCTATATGCGTGGAGCTGTTGGTTAACTCGACCGAATGTTTAGGTATGTCGTGAACACTGTCGAGTCGCTATTGTGACTGAACTAAACGCCTACTAGATTTGAGATAAGACGTTCCAATTGCCATTATCAGTTACCTAACGCTCGGTTAATGGCCACACGCGACAATGATGACGTTGGTCGGCCGTTATACGGTAATAATGTTCAACACAAACTCATTACCGTTGACATTTAACAGCTATCGATGTATCTATGTATATTTAGGATTACCTCTTAATAGAGTTATCGAACCCTAACATTGTGTCAACGTTAACTTTGAACTCTAAACGAGGAACTATGGTTTTTTTACATACATTCCTACTTTTTATCTGGCTACTGCTACTTTTGCTAGGTCTAGAAATCTAACAAATTGCAAGTTTTAGTTCGAAATTTATATCTTTGAATAAGTAAAAAGCTGTAAATTATTACGAGTAATAAGATGTATCAAAGTGGGTCAGTACGGGAAGGTTTAGAACTACATAGCGAACTTTTCCAAGGAACCAGGTCGTCGGTTCTTTTTTAATCTACAAAAAAATCACATACTCGTATAGGTACCTAATCTATACAGATAAAAAGTAAACGCCTTGGTCCGTTAGTTCCATGTTTCTTAAAATAACGGACTGATAAATGATACCTAAATCTTTATGAATAATTTTGTATAATGAAAATTAAATTTAAGTATATCAATGTGGGAAATTTGTCTCGTGTGATTACATAAAAATATTTTTTTAAATGTGCTGTTTTAATCATCGAAATACTACGTTATATTAACAAAATTAATTTCATTTCACTCGAATTGATACATTGAAAATGTCACCTACAAGTTGAAACGTAAATGTAAACGAAATTGTCAAGCATTTCTATTGCAACAACGAATCAAGAGCAAAGTGATGTTTCGTTTGTAAGAAAAACATAGTAGCAATGTAGAAAGGGGCAACTGTCGCTGGCTTCGCGCCAAACACCTCACAGCCTCCGTGTTGACCTTGTTAGGAACTAACTGATCCTTGATTATCACGTGAAACGCCTACGACACATGAAACATTGCAGTGAAATCCTATTGGCTAGTAATTTTTGTCTTCCTACCACGGGTGGCTAAGGTTTGAATCTCTGTGTGATTTTTTTTATTTTCATGTGTAGATTTATAGCTCTCACTACTCGGTTTTTGTACGCTTAGTAATTCGGTATTCTGTATAATTTTTTGTTTTGAATAAAACAAACATTGAATGTTACCGTAAGCTTGCTACAATACATCAGTGAGAACCGTATTCAAATCGGTTAAGCCGTTTCTGAGACAAGGCGAGAATTAATCACAACTAACAAATACACTTAGCAAAACAGTTGTACTGCTCCAACAGCTATGAACCCGGGATCTTTGCGTCAAAGAGATAAAATATTATGGAAAGATAAATACATATGGAGCATACATTAGATGGAAAAAGGAATAAACAGGGAAGATTTGTATAAAAATTGCACCCCGGACGAAGCCGGAAGCGGGTTGCTTCCGTATATTTGTACAAATACATAGCAATATAGCTCTTATTTTATATAGACAAAGTAATAGTCATAATTAGATGCATTTCGCCAGTAAGCGGAACGCTTAGAAGGACAAATTATTTATTAATGCAGATCCTGGTTTGTATGTGACCCCCATTAAAAAATGTTTGGTGGTCCCATCTAATGGACAGCAATTAACTATTCAGGTATCAGTGATTGTTTAAACTGATATAAAGTCCCCAAACCTTTTTTAAAAAGGACGAATTTTTAAAAAGTCTGCACCCTAATTGAGGACGTTAACTTATATCTACCGATATATTTTCTGATAAGTAAATAAGCCCATTTCCCTATCCCTTTCTAATCCTTAACCTTAATCCTACAATGGTCTTGTTTTACAGGTGACAGTAGCCACCTACCATCAAGTGGACCGTTAGCCTATCAGCCTATCTGTAGAACTTAAAAATTATAAAAAAAAACTGTAAAATAAAGCCTATCTGTAAAAAATTATATATAAAAAAACGAATAAAATCCTTAAAATCGAAGAATCACGACTTACTTAAGATTCGATTTTGTAACATTTTATTGCAAAAATTTGCTTGCTAATGCCACAAGAGAAGGAATATTTTATTAGTAATTTGTAATTGTATTGTAATTTGTTTGTAGTTTAATGTTTTCTTTACTAACTACACATGAGTTTTAATCGAACAACGGATGTTCTAAATGCAAACAATAATTTGGCATTTTGTTAAAGCACGTCCGTTACATTTTTCACAAGTTTCGACTGTACCGTGAAGTTACCCAAAATGAAAGGGCATTTTTAGAGAGATCACAAGGGAGCTTTGTCGGCGGGCTCCAGAGTCCAACCTGCGCCATTCGCTTTGGGGCAAACTTAGAAGAGAATACGAGTATAAAACGGAATTCTTGTTACGAATTTCACTGAGAGCTTCTCTGCGACCGTCTTTAACTAGTAAGTTAACAATGTCCTGAGGGCTCACATACAAATTACTTCAGCAAAATTTTGCTACCTTATTTGCGTATTAACTGTACTCGCGGCTTTTCCATATATTTTTTCGTGGCTTTTTTTTCTTAGTAATGGTAGGGCACACTGCGTTTGCAGTCATTTGGGCAGCCCGTCTGGCGGCAGTAACCACCCCCTTACAGAATACCACGGTGAACGGTGAAATTCCTTATCCCTTATCCTTAATCCTATGGTCTACAGCGCACTTGTAGCACTTATGGGGTTGCTTGTGTTATAGGCGACGGTAGCCACCTACCATCAAGTGGACCGTCAGCCTATATATATGACTAAATAAAATATATATTTCATCCAAATTAACAGCTATCTAAAGACAAAGAATTGAATAGTCACACGTACGAGTTTCTATCACACAGAACTGTTAAAGAATATTTACGACATCCTCAACCTCGAGCTATTTCCATATGAGGTATCCCCCGTGACGTATTAGGGTAGAATATGGTTACAATGGCATTATTACAATGGGGAAAGAGAATATGAATAATATGCAAATAAAATTTACTACAGGTCAATGGGTCAAGGTCGGTTACTCGTACAATTTTATAGGTTTTAGGGCGTGGAAGCAAGCGGGGCTCCTGCAAAGTATCACATGCCAAATAACCGTAAAATTTTAAATGCCATACCGGAGTGAAGAGTATATTATATCATTGTTTGTACCACGAAATACGTGAAATTCCTATTTGATACGTAGGTATAGGTAATACAATTACAACGAAAAACCGACAACATAGCAATTCGTGTTTGTTTAACGTAAGCCCTTTATTGTACGACAATGTTCATAAATATGCTTTTTAATTTGTTTTATGTAGTGACAGGGTACACTGCGTTTCGCAGTAATTTGAGCAGCCCGTTTCGCGGCAGTGACCACCTTACAGAAGACTACCGCGAAATAACAGCACCTGTGCCGTTGTGTTTTGGCGAGTGCGTACCTAAGGGTTGCCAGAGTCCCTATCCCTTACCAATCCCTTGATCTTTAATTCTATGTAGTCGATGTTTGTATTATAGGTGAAATTCGTCACCTACCATCAATTGGACAGTCAGTCCATATATACCAAAATAATTCATTGTTCCAAACGGTGCTTGCTGGCTGAAAATCAGCGCTTAGCCAGTATCCGATTCACTGTCGCGAGGACATACATCTTTTTTCTGTTTTGTGGTTTTTGTATTATGTTTGTGTCTTTGTGTTGCATGAATAAAATTCTTTCTTTCTTGCTTTCTTTTCTATCCTTTAGCTATCGAGTAGTGTAATTAAATTGGGCTTAGATGAGATATGGTAGCTACAGCATCAAACTTTATTATTTTGTTATTTTTTCTGAATTGCCTCCCACTATGGAAGCAAATTGGTCCGACTTCTTCGTCCGATTGATTGTGTTTAACTTCCAAACTTCAACTTTGCACAGCAGTGGGTATCAATGAAACTTCTGTATTCATTTAAGGCAAGATAACTTATATTTTTTTAAAAAACGGCCAGTAGATAACTTCGTCGACAACTTTGTTCACTGGCATTTATTTTATAAAGCGACATCTAGTTACAAACCATTTCATTTTAGTGGCGTTTCTATACATGCCGCCCACCATGAACAAATTGTTCATTAAAACCGCCCACCATTACACACTCAATTAAAACCGAAATAAATTCTATAATTGTACACTTACTTATTACTTATTAATATCGTTATCACTGAAACTAAATAAAAACTAAAAACTCCAAAAACTAACAAAAAAAAGAAAAACTTCTTAAAAACTAGTTAAACTTAACCTACTTAAACTAAGATTTTACAGGTAAACGACATAATTTGGAAACAGGTCTTTTAATAAGATTGTCTTTACAGCGTAAAGTAACAACGCGCGTAACTCCGTCCAAACCAGGATGTTTATCAACTATCACACCGCATAACCAGCGCGCGGGAGGAAGGTCGGTTTCCATCACCAATACAACGTCTCCAATATCAGGTTCAGGAATCCGCTCATTCCACTTATACCGGCGCAAAAATCCAGTAAGATATTCTTGCGACCATCGTCTCCAGAAATTTTGAACCATCCTTTGCGTTAATTGCCATCTTTTTAACGAGGTCAAGTTAGATTTTTCATAATTGACGTCTGGAACAAGCAACAACTGCTCACCGACCAAAAAGTGTCCAGGAGTTAAAGGTGTCGTATCCTCAATGTTATCACTTAAACAAGATATTGGTCTCGAGTTGAGACATGCCTCAATTTGGGCCAAAACGGTGCTGAGCTCTTCAAAAGTCAATGTAGATGTACCGATAGTGCGTTTAAGGTGGTACTTTGTGGACTTAATTCCTGCTTCCCATAGTCCTCCAAAATGAGGAGCATAGGGAGGAATCATGTGCCAATCCGTCCCATTGCAGGCAAGCCACTCTGCAATTTCAGCTGCCACACTTGACTTTTCTTTCATTAAAAGAGCTTTAAGTTCTCTTGAAGCTCCAATGAAATTTGAGCCATTGTCACTCCAAAGTTCTGCACAATGACCTCGCCTGGCAACGAACCGCTTAAAGGCTGCCAGGAATCCAGTAGACGTCATGTCACTAACTACTTCCAGATGTATTGCCTTTGTAGCCATACAAATAAAGAGACAAATGTAACCTTTAGTAGCATGATGTCCTCTTCCCTTAGTGGTTCTTAATGCAATCGGTCCAGCGTAGTCCACTCCACTATGCTTAAATGGTCTACAAGCTGTAACCCTAGTAGAAGGTAATTGACCCATTAGAGGGTGCATGGCTTTGGCATTGTGACGTATACATACAACGCAGCGACGTGCAAATAATTTAACATGACTTTTCAAACGAATCATCCAGTATTTAGTTCTTATATAGTTCATCACTGCCTGACAACCTCCGTGCATAGTTCTTATATGAGCATCCGCAATTATTAAATTGGCCAAATGACTATCATGAGGAATCAAAATAGGGTGCTTCATATCAAAATTCAAATCAGACTGCCTCAAGCGTCCACCGACTCTTAGAATGTTGCTCTCGTCAATAAATGGGCTTAAGGGATACAATTTGCTCCGCCTGGATACAAAGCCGTTTATTTTAATATCACATCTCCCTCTTATAATAGTGACACTAATATCCATTAATACAGATCATGAGTGTTTCCTGAAGCTCTGTGTGTGTGAGCTAAGATTCGAACTTAGGTTTGGATTTTTTACACTTGAGTTTAACAAATCGTCGGCAGTACGATAAGACTCTTATCAATTTTCGCAATGAAGAAAACTTAGCAAACAATTCGACCGCTTCTTCATCCTGTGTGGTTACGCAACATATATGTGGGTTGCTCCTTTCTTCTATTTCTGTGTCGCCAACTTGACTTGATTCACTCAGTGGACTGTATTTTATTTGACTGTCATATAGCCAAGAGGGACCAGATAACCACAGTTTTAAACTTGAGATCTCTGTTGGGCTTATACCTCTGGATGCACAATCAGCCGGATTATCCTTTGATCGAACATGCGACCAATGGCTTCGGTCATACAATGAGACAATTTCAGAGACGCGGTTTCCCACAAAGGTTTTCCAGCGACTAGGATGACTGCTCAACCAAGCCAGTACAACAGATGAATCCGTCCAAGCGTGAACATCCTTCTTTTTTATCTTAAGTATTTCGGTCACTTCTTGTAATAAATTTGCGAGCAATACGGCCCCACACAGCTCCAATCGTGGCACCGATATTTGCTTAACAGGAGCTACTTTGGTTTTTGCCGTTACTATTGTTACCATTATTTCTCCGCTTACAGATTTAGTTCGAATGTAAACTACTGCCGCATATGCATTATTAGATGCATCACAAAAACCATGTAGTTCGATTTCTTGACAGTGCGGGTGAGTGTAAATCCATCTCGGTATGCGAAAACTTGTGAGCTGCAGAAGATCCTCTTGGTAAATTAACCATTCCTTTAGTAATTCGATAGGTAATTCGTCATCCCACTTTATGCCCGACAACCAAAGCTTCTGGATAAAGACTTTAGCTTGAACTATCACCGGAGCTATCCAACCTAGAGGATCGAATAACATGGATATACTGGATATCACCTTTCGCTTTGTGACAGGCATGCTGATTTCGGGTAGTTGCACAGAGTATTGTACTTCATCTGTATCACTGTTCCAGGTAATGCCCAGAACCTTCCTAACATTCTGCACAACATCTTCTATTCCTACTTTCAACAATTTCTCCTTACCCTTGCTATCCGTTGTGTTTTTTCCTATTGTGTTCATAATCATTTTACTGTTACTCATCCACTTTTGTAGCTCAAATCCTGCTCTTTTTAATGTTTCAGTTATTCCATTGTAAACTTTCAGACACTCATCCAGTGACGAGCACCCGGTCATCAAATCATCCATGTAAAAATCAGATATTATCCTTTCGGCTATTTCTTTTGATATTTTACTTTCTTTACTTCTTCTTTCAGATTGTAACATCATATCCTCAAAACCTTCGCATTCATCGTATGCTGCCTGTTGCAGGGCCCGAACAGCAAGATAAGGCGCTGAAGCTATACCAAAAGTTACTCTTAAAAGCCTGTAATGAATAAGGTTTCCTAATTCGTCACGCCACACTATACGCTGATAGTTTGTGTCCTCTGTCGCTACTTTTACTTGACGATACATTTTCACAATATCAGCGATCAAACAAATACGATGCTGCCTCCATCGCATTACGGTGTGTCTCAAATTCGGTTGTAGCGGTGCGCCTATCATCAAATTGTCATTTAAAGACACACCATTTTTCCCTCGTGCAGATCCATTAAAGACAACACGGACTCTAGTAGTGCTTTTATCTGCTCTCACTACGGCATGATGTGGCAAATACACTGACCGAGTATCATTCTGTTCATCTACTGGAATGACTTCAGCATGACCCAACTCCTCGTACTCCTTAATGACATTCGCATACTGTCTTCCTAATTCTGGATTTTTACTTAACCTTTTTTCTAAGAAATTCAAACTCCGTTTGGCAATGTATTGAGACCCATTGTACTGACACTGGGGATCATTGTCACGAAAGGGAAGCTTCACTATATATCTGCCGGATTCATCTCTTGACGTAGTTTGCTTAAAAATAACTTCACACCGTTCTTCTTCTGGACTCAAAATTCTCTCATTTGTCTTATAGTTATCCCTTTCGATTTCCCAAAACTGTCTTAAAAGGTCATTAATTTCTTCTATATCTTCAACATACGTATTCATGACTGCACCACACAGAGGTGTTTCAGGTGTCTCATTACTTGAAATACAGCCAGATAGGATCCACCCAAACTTCGTATTTTGTGCCAATAGTGACACTCCGGGAGGACCCTTGAGTACTTCTCCTTCCACAACTTGGCTATATATCTCCACACCCAGGATCATATCAATCTTATTCGGCTTATCAAAGTTCGGATCTGCTAACTTAAATTCAGCTAACCCCGGCCATATACCCACAGAAAGCTCCTTTGACGGAAGAAATCTAGTTAATTTTCCCAAAACATGAGCTTCTACTTGTATTGTGAAATTGGGATCATGAATAGACTTCAATTCTATAGAAACCACATACTTAGAGGTGGATGTATTTCTTGCCACACCAGATATCAATGTATTTTTGGGGACCTTTTTCAGACCGAGCGCTTGAACTGTAGCCTCTGTCACAAAGGAAGCCTCCGATCCCTGGTCTAACAAACACCTTAAGAAACATTCACCTCGTTCAGTTTTTGCTTGGGTTACGGCTGTGGGCAGTAATTTTCGACTAGATATCTTAGCGAAGCAGGCTGTTATTATGTTGTTATTGGTCGTTTCTTGTGTTTCGGTTGATGTGGAAACCAATGCCTCTCTTGACACTGGCAAACCTTCATTATTATTAGAATTCGACTCAACTACATTGGGGGGGTGAAGTAAGGAATGATGTTTTCTTTTACAAATTCTACATCTACTAGATTGTCGACACATATAAACGGCGTGGTTGTTGCCTAAACAATTGAAACACAACCTACTGGTTTGGACAAAGCTATGACGGTTGTTATAATCCTTCTCAATAAACATTTTACAATTGGTTAGCTTATGATCGCTTTTACATAATGGGCAAACAGTATAAGAAGTTGATTGAACTGTGTTAACATTTTCAATATCTGAATTATCAGTACTAACATGAACGTTCACACCTTTTTGGTATTTAAACTTCGCATCTAAAAACTCTAAAGATTTAAACTTATGATCCAAAAATGCTTTAAAACTATCAAGGGTAGGTAAATCATCACCCGATTCACATGATTTAGATTCCCATTGTTTACGTGATTCAGGGTCCAATTTTTGGCTCATAAGATAGATTACAATTAAATCCCAACTCTCTGTTGACACTCCCAAGTTATTCAATGCTTGTAAACAATCACATATTGTATCTAGTAACTCTTTGATACCACTTGACGACTCAGACTGCAAAATCTTGTGACCAATTAGCCGCTTAAATATATTATTAGATAAATATCTTTTATTATTGTATCGATCTTGTAATTTTTTCCAGCAACTGGCGTAATTACTGCTAGTAATAGGTATGTGACGAACGAGTTGCTCTGCCTCACCAGTCAACTGACCTTTAAGATAGTGCAATTTCTGAACGTCGTCAAGGGTCGCATTGTTGTGAATCAGTGATAAATATAAATCTCTAAACGTAACCCATTCCATGTAATTTCCGGAAAAAATCGGTATAGATATCTTAGGTAAATTAAATGACGAATTATAAGAATTACTTGGATTACCGTGGCCACATACCTCAGACAAGTCATCAGATTGTTTTACCTTTTTTAATAATTCACATAAAGATTGTTTCAATTCGGTTTTATAACTGATGTAAATCTCCTCAGTAAGATCATACAAACTGTTTTTATAATATGTGGATCCTTTCAATTCATCATCTGCAATCTTTGTCACAATCTGACGATGGGTGTTATTAAAAAGAAGCCACTGAGACTCTAAAGTTTCTAACCGCGTTTCTATATAACTCGTTGTAATGCGGTCCCTTGGTGACTTTTTAAAATTTACTAGACCTTTATTTATTTTATCATTAAGATCTATTTGCAATTTATTTAAGGATTCCATGGTTCAACTTATAATAGGAAATTAAACAAATATAAAATACTTAACCTTAACTTACTATAATATTTAAACACGTAAATTGTATTTTCAATTGACTATTACTAAATTATAAAGTCCCAACTATGATAAACTTGATTACGGCTAACACTCACGCTCCACTTAATTAAAACTACCTACGGTTTATTGAAATAAATTTTCTAAGTCCAATAAATATTCCGAAAATTTTCTAAGTGTTTGACACACCAAATAAAATTTGGGCATGGATTCCCCGTCAATACACTTTTTGAAAATTATTCTAAGTCCTTAATTAACTTGAAAATTTTACAAGTCCATGCACTACTCTTGAAATTTTACTAAGTCTAAGTTTTTCTCTAAATTCTTCAAAGTTAAATTTACGCTTAACTTACGGTTCACTTTTGCTTGAAATATTTTATAATATTAAAAGTACTCACAACACAATCGCTGATAACAACACTCACAAATCTTCGCCAATTCCGAAGAGATTCCGAAGTCGCTGCTGACGTCACTGTTGTTCCTTGTAATTGACGTCACTTCACCACCTGGCTGGATCTGATGCCTCTTCATACAACACCATCGGTAGCAACCCACCACCGTATCGGTGTGTTTACAAAAATGCTGCGCTGCTGCTAGTTCGATCTCCAGTCACGTCCGGCTCGGAGGACCACTTGTTTAACTTCCAAACTTCAACTTTGCACAGCAGTGGGTATCAATGAAACTTCTGTATTCATTTAAGGCAAGATAACTTATATTTTTTTAAAAAACGGCCAGTAGATAACTTCGTCGACAACTTTGTTCACTGGCATTTATTTTATAAAGCGACATCTAGTTACAAACCATTTCATTTTAGTGGCGTTTCTATACAGATTGGACGACGCTGACTTTTTTCCTGTTGATCCTGAATTTACGGATACGGATATTAAAACACTTTTTTATTTTCCTTTTTTTACCGTAAAGTTACCTATTTTCCCATATTAGATATAGATGCTTCAAAGTTAATAAGCGTTGAGGTTCTTACATGATCGACCTAAACGCCTCCCTAAATCTCTACAATTGTCCTGAACCAAAATATCTTCAACAAAGGCTTTGGCGTCGCTCCAGAGGAAATAGGGTATGGAACGTGCTCACACTTTCACAATGAGCCATTAACTGGTAGCTGCTATCCATTTTGCTTTAAATAGTGAACCCTTCCTCCGATCCAGCGGAATGCCGAACGCAGAGCAATGTAGTTTATGCCAACTCTATTTGTTGACTTCAGCCAAACTATTTCAGCTATAATTCCGACTGTTTGTTGTTAAATTATATCATAACTATTTACAATTTCGATATACGCTTAAAAAGAATTTGTTGTTAATTAGGTATATTGCTTAAAGAATATATTCCGTCTTGTCATTACGCTTCTTTTTTAAGAGATAAGTAGTCACGAACACGTTAAATTTAACTCTATCTTATTTATATCCTAATTTATACTTACTGTAGTTAAATTTGGTGGGTCCTTAGTCAAACACTTGCATATTTTTAACTAGTTGGTGCCTGCGAATTTGTCTAATAAACCGCCTGACATACGCTTGACACCTGGCTTATACTTTTGCTAAACGTAGGATAGCTGGTGATAGGGTTTCGTCTGAGTAGAATATTTAGCTGATTTTCATGCTGAAATTTTATTTTAACTAGTGGTGAAATAATTTTTTAAATCGAATGAGTAGTTTCTAACAACCTCCTACGTCCAAACAAATGAATAGGTACACACTAGTAATATTTAGGCATCCTTTCTGTATGCCACTCACTATGTGAAAGACTGCTTCCCAAATGAACCATTCATAACATAGTATTCATAAGTGAGTTTGTCTTTTACAATGAATATATACATAAAAGAAATATTTCGATATGGAAAATCATTCAAACATCAATTTTATTGAATAATTGACGCGTAGGTGTATTCGCTGTATTCGAGAAGTGATTCTAGTCACGTTGTATTGTGTCCTTGAATACCAAAAATAAACGTGGCAGCAATTAATTAGAGAGCTAGCAAGTACGGACGTAGGGCGAACCGGCCGGAGGCAACGTGCGCCCTCTGCCGCCCAGCGCCTAAGGGGCAGAACGTTCCACTATAAACGCCAAATTTATTGTCTTCCTGATAACCGATAACGACGCTTTAATCACAGACCTCAAATCATACTGCGTACTGAACACCCATTATTAACTACATTCAACACTACTCATTGTCAAAATGAACAAACATGTTTTTTTTTGTTTAAAATTGTTCAAATGGACAATATTCCAATTGATCGTTTTTTGTGTTCTAATAGTTCTACTAATGAGAGGTTTGTATTAGAGCTTACAATATCTATACTTATTTAATAAAAAGTAAAGTTTGTAGGTTTGCTTGTTTGTATGTAGGAGTCAATCTTCGAAACTAGATACTAAAAAAATCTTTCACGAATAGTTAGAATATAATTTCAACCTTACTTATTATTAACCTTATATTACTATATATATTATTACTATATACTAAATATATAGTAACGCATTATTGACTATTGCCCAAAAGAAGCTATTAATTCACAATTAAGTATACTTAACTTAATAAAAAACAAACATTGTATTTTATTAAGTTATAGGTACTTATATTTAAGAGCATAATAAACAAGACAAGGCTACGATGGTTAATTAAAATCAATTATTGCTCTCTTCACTAAGATTTTCTTCCCTCCTTCAAGTACTCTTATGCGATGTTGATCGTTACTTTTTCCTTTTAAACCTCTCCCGGTATTAAAATAAGTTTATATGAAGTTAGCGGAGAACAGACAGCGACTTCGATATCTACTATACATACTTACATCACTACATATTATAAAACAAAATCCTCCGCCGCGTCTGTCTGTCTGTCTGTCTGTTCGCGATAAACTCAAAAAAATACTGCACCGATTTTCTACTGTTTTCACCAATGGATAGAGTGGTTCCGAGGAAGGTTTTAGTATATAATTTACAGTTACGCGGGCGAAGTCGCGGGCAGCAGCTATTATATTATATTATATTATATTATATTATATTATATTATATTATATTATATTATATTATATTATATTATATTATATTATATTATATTATATTATATTATATTATATTATATTATATTATATTATATTATATTATATTATATTATATTATATTATATTATATTATATTATATTACATTATATATAGTATTATAAAATAAAGTAGCTGTCCGCTTCCATCTGTTTCATCGCTAACTTCTTCTATGCTCATTTTTATACCTAGAAAAGCAAAAATATGTGACGATCAACATCAAATAAACGAGGAAGGTTTGCGTGGGTATATAATTTGAAAAAAAAAAAATTAATCAGTGCTAAGCCGAGGAGCCTCAAATAATATTTTAATTTTTCTTATTTTTAATTTTTATTTTCTTTACAATAAATCAGGTTAGGTATTTAATTTTATATATTTAATTTTAGTAACCACGACTTCGTCCTCGTTAAAAAATAAAAGATATAACGCGTGACAAAATATGTATAGCAATATAACGCATGACATTAAATTGACGCCTTAATTTTTTGTTAATGTTATTTATACAGTATGTTGTACTTATTTGCGTCGAAGCTCTTCTATTTTACCAAATGCCCGGTATATTGTAAATAATAGGACAGGTAATGCCAGTGATTGCGACCGCAGAGTCAAATTGCGGTTGGTCAGGCGCGAAGCTCATACCGAGCGAGTTGGCATCGTTGGTCGACCAGATACGATTATTACTTACTTGTTTATTCACTGCGGACTTGCAGTAACAGTTTATTTTACATTTTTAGCACAAAATATAGTTGGTAAAAATACTAATGTAGAACACAAACATGCTACCTTTCAAACTCCAATTAAGAATTCTTCCAAGAACAACACCTCACCTCGCAAGGTACGAGTATTTTTCAAACTCATATTACAAAATGCAAAATAAACTTTCACTTTTTGTTTGTTAGTCCATCTCTTTTCGTTATGAATATTATTATAACAGTTTTAGAATATTTTTTATGTAAAAGTTTTCCGACAGGCTGACGCTCTAGTTGATAACTGCCACTACTTATCAGATCTAAAACAGAATCAACTTTGAAAAGTTAATTTGTTTTTAATTACAATGTTTTCTCTCTTGTACTTATAATTTATTATTTTTTCTTAATGAAAGATTTATTTGAAAAGAGCAATTGTCGGAGGTTTATTGCCGGTTTACTTGAAATAATCAATAATATATTTTTAAATCTATCCCTTGGAAAGATAAGATATTGCATTAATTTTTAATTGTTGAATAAAATAACGGGTATTAACATTATCTTCATAAGTTTTGACATAAAAATATGTACATGATAATTATGGAACAGTAGTAAAATCCCAGCCGAATTTCACTCGGACGAAATCGCGGGCACAGCTGGTTGTTTTAGCTATCAAATCAATTCGGTAGCAAAAAGGGCTATAACATCTTCGAGATCTTGAAATTGAAATTAAATCTCACCCTGCTTGTTACTCGTATAAAGGGTTGGTCTCAAACGGTCTAGAACGCAACTTGACTAGAAGTAGTTTTGCCTACATCGCAATATGGCTACTATGTAAAATACCTAATTCTTATATTGACTACAACGCAAAACGACTAGTTAGTATATTTCCTAAATACGAGTAATATACCAAAGTCTCATATTAATAGGGTAGGTATAAAGCTGTAGTTCTTTGTAATGAAGATATAAAAAACTAGCTGTACGCGAATTCGTACGCATTACTTTAATGTTAAACTTAATGTTAACTTAAACAAACGTACAAGAATACAAATATTTTCTCTTTATAATATCGCACCTTCGGTAAGACAAGGCCATAACTTACAATTTTAAATTTTTTTTAAATGAGTTAAACTTAAAATATATACAGAAATGTTTTAAAAACATTATTAAATTAAAAAATATTTACAAGACTGTGGGTTTATTTGATGAAGAATTGTTTAAAAGCAATATAAGTAGAAGAATACGATATTGAATGCAAAAAAAAAATAACTTTAAATGGCTCTGCTGTAAAATTACAAAAAGTGCAGTTATGCCCTTGTCTTGCCGAAAGTGCGATATTAATCTTCTTCTTCTATCTTTCTTTCTTAATATATAAAAGGTGATGTGTATGTTCCCTATGGACTCCAAAACCGCTGAACCAATTTTGATGAAAGTTTCAGACAATCTTCAGATTAGTCCAGCGGGTAATCCTGTGAAGTTTGGTAGCGATCGGACACTGGCAAAGCCGGGAGCCGGTCGCTAGTAAAATATAAAAGTGATGCACTAGTAATGAACAGCTTAAAAGCCAGTAAAATACATCTAATAATGGACACGTCTCAAGTTCTGAACACTCAAATATGGACAGTCGAAGTGGTGAACATCTTACACCTTGTCCAACACTGATGTCACTTTTTTAATATAGCCACAAATAGCACTACAACAGTACAAACGCCACAAAGGATTCTGTTCCACACATATCTCTCTAGAAAATGTATGCCGTAAACTGATCTACATCCTTTGTATCGTTTAAAAATAAATAAAATGTACTGAAAATGGCCCGTGTCGAGTAAAAAATCAATGAAATGGACGCGCTCGGCCGTGTCTATCAGATAGCACACATCGTTCTAGCGATTGCTTTGTGCCACAGGAAATTGGTTTCCAACTTTGGAGCGAGACCGTGCACCTGAAATCGCTAACTGGTTTCAATCTTAAAAACTGGGTCTGCTCTGTGATGTGGTGACTGGGTCTGCACTGTTGCCTAACCGCATACCTGAACAATAAAATTAATGAAGGGCTGAAAGTAGGCTGACATTTATATACGAAAACTTGAAACGAACCAGTAATTTGAAGCAGATTTTTGAAAAACAAAAAAAGAAGAGTGAAATAATAAATCGTGAAAAAAATGTATTCTAATTAATAATTCTCTGTCTAATTATTGTTAGGGTCTCTTTCATCAACTACAAGTGTTGATTAGTTATTTTTAAAAATAATTTTATGTTTTATTAAATAATGCACTCGGTTTACTGCATCATTCGACAGGCGAATTTTTTTGGGGTATTATTTTCTTTTCAATGTTTGGGAATTCTACCGTACAAACAAAGGTATATCAGCTCCATTATCCCCGGTTACCGGTGACTTTAAATGACAGTTAGCCTACTTGGCAGATGGTGAAAGAGGGCCTTAGTGAAACAAAATTAATGGAACTTTATCTTATAGAATGTAACGTGAAGGTTCATGTATACAAATATTATAAAGAGAAAAGATTTGTATTTTTGTATGTTTGTAATGAATAAACTAAAAACTAATGGAGTCAAACTCAAAAACTATTATTTATAAAAAAAAGTAGTGTGCAACAACTAGTATATAATTAGGCTTAGTCTCAGTAGTTCGGTGACCGAACTAATGAGCTTTTTTGTCTCAGTAGTTCACAGTAGCAAGAATCAACCGACAACTAAGCCGTCAGAAAAATACCATTAGTCAGCCCTTTGGCATATAAATTATCCAAACATTCGCATCGTGCACAGTAAGCAGTACTACAGGTAGTACTTGCAAGTAGTTGTTGATACTGTACTAAAACGAAAAATGCTTTTACACTCCCTAACGTAAAATCACTTTTAACTCAGCTAGTGGAACTGCCTAATTTACTGTTAACGATTGTGAATGAAGGTATAATTACAGCCATTCGTGGTCGCGTAGCACGCAACTTTAGTTTCAGAACTATGATAACCACACATATAGAATAGAAAGATTATTATTTTTTAATTAGACCTTCTGAAACTTACGGACTGTTAAATTTAAGTTACTATTTATTTAGGTTTGTTATTGTTTTCTGTCAAAGTTATTGAAATGTATGGGTGTAATATGAAAAATCAACATGTTGTGGAACTAACGGAAGTCGTTAAAGCAAATGTCAAATTTAATTATAAAATTCTTACCTTTAAAGTTCTAAACCTTTGCACTTCGTGTGGGATTGTCTAAGCGAATCGGGCCCACAAACCTGATTTAATAGTTTTAATCTACATTAATATTATAAAGAGAAAAGGCTTGTAATGAATAAAAATTCACAAATTTAAGACCGATTTTAAGAATTCTTTCACCTATAGAAAGCTCAATGTCTGTTTGTACTCTATGAAATCCAAAACCGCCTAACTGATTTTAATTCGGTTTTCACTTATGGAAAGCGAGATAAACGAGCAATGTTTGTGTATATAAAAACTGCAATCCTGGCGAAGCCGGGAGCCTGTTACTATATAGTTCTATATAAAAAAAAAAGTGCAAGATCGTATCCAGACCATAAACTTACTTTGGTTAGCATCTTGTTAATAAAGTATTAAGAATATTTAAAACTTGATAAAAAATAAATCTATATTGGCTGTCGGCAATTGATTTTTATATTTATAGTGAATATAAATACACACCCCTTTTGCCTGTTACAGCTACGATAGTAGCTACGATAGTCACTTAGCCTTTGCTTAGATTTCCCTTAGGTCCCTTATGTACTTAGCCAAAAAGTCCAAGTTTTAGTATTTTATATGAGGTCAAGGTCGGATTGCCCCTCAGCAGAAATTTGATGCACGAACAAGATATACCTACCTAACTATCATGACATTTAATAATATTTTTATTAGTTACACGAGAAGTTGAATGAAAATTTTAAGACGTAAGTATACATATTGGTTTGAAGATAAGTCCATATACATATATGAGTGTAGCACTCAATGTAACTCAGCTCACTCTATAAGCACGTGAATATTTCCATCATAGCAAGTCTAAGCAGTGTTTTTTTTCTACACATGATGTGCACAGACAAATGTTTACTTATACCCATGCAATTACAGTACTTTTTAAAGTTGGCTCTATATTTGAAAGAGCAGTTAGTAGTATCGCAAGCAAAAAAAAAAATACCCGTGTTACTACTGGTAGTAAGATCGGTAGTACGAGTAACACAATGAAGGAAAAGTAATGGCAGGGCCCAAATGACTGCGAAATTGGAGGCAGTAACCACCCTATTACAGAAGGCCACCGTCAAATATCAGCATGTGTGCCTGAGGAGTATGAGTAAGTATCCCTTCCCCAAGTGCCAGTGCCCACTTCCCCCTATCCCTTTCTAATCCCTTATCCTTTATTGGAACACCTGTGGCGTTGCTTGTGTTATAGGTGACGGTAGCCACCCCCAATCAAAAGGACCATCAGCCTGTCTGTTGACCTTAACATAACAAAAAACTTAGCATTTTTCTTTCATAAACCCTTATATGTTCTTTAAAACGTTTCAACTTCTCAAAAAAAAAATGAATTATTGTTTTTTTTTTTAGTTCTTATATTTTACATTTTCTACTTGTCATAATCGGTACTGCGCCAACAATAACTTAGGACGATTCGCCCTATTTTCAGGTCATTTCCAACATTTAATGTCTGGAGAACATGGCGCAAGGAGGCATGACACGATATCAACAATGCAGCGACAGTTTTATGGCTGGCACTGCCTTGCACCACTCTAACTAATCATCAAACTTGCGATTGTATTGAAAAACTTCCGTATTACAAACACTAATGCACGCCGTCACCGAAAACCTACAAACAAATGTTTGGGAATTTCGTGTAATTAAAGAAAATTATTTTTGATTAAAATTTAATTTCCTTCCCTTCCCTTCCCTTCCTTCCCTCCGATATTACATCTATTTCGTCGGTCGCCACTCGGGAATCATTCCGCCCCATTGGATACTTTAAGCTTATAAAATCTCGCAGCGCAAAAACAGAAACCAATACTAACCAAGCCACAAAAGCTCAAAGATTGAGATAAGCCAAAAAACTATTTGTTTCCGTCGATTAATAGTACCAATAAATCGTGTTAGATAATTCGCGTTCTCCAAACGATTTCCCCCAAACATTTTTTTTTATATTTAGACGCAAAAAAGGTCAAACGAATTTGTAATGATAAAAATTGTGAGGAACTTAATGAGAAGTGGCACGAAACACAACAATCTATATAAACTTTCCATTAGATATATTAAGCTAATATCTTGCTCGAGTATCCATTCGAAGTGCATTAGGGAAGTTTTCAATGAGGAGCCACATCCATTAGGAGATTACGTTAGAACAAGGCTTTTATATAAATCCAGCTAATATTTAAAAGAAACTTCATTTTTCAACCAAGCTATGCCACATAAGCGGAGAAAGCGATTGCAGAAAACTTTTAAATTTGTTTAAAAAAATTGTCAGCAGCTAAAATATTTTTTAGTCAAGTGCCAACGCCACAGCTAGGTGTTAAAAGCTACAAGCTAATCACATTTATTAAAGCTTACTTAGGTGGCATGTTGAAGAACTTCTACACGTCGGTATCAAAATCGGTAATCGCCTGTAATAGAAGAAAATTTCACATTAATTCCTAAAGACGTATATAAATTTTCTTGCCCTTTTTTCCTTCTAGTTTTTGCTTAGAGAAACTCAGCCACTTTTAATTTTAACTCTCGTAAGCTTTAATCAATCTTGACAACCCGAGGTGATGGGGCAAAGCTGCGGTATAAAAGTGTTTAGGTCTGAATTTTACGAAGACCTTAGGCAATATTTTGTATATGTTGTTATATAAAATATGTTGTAAATTAGTTTCGACTGGTGATTCGATGAATGCCGATGGACCAGACAGTTTGCAAACTGATTAACTGAAAAGAAACTATCTAAGATACTTCTAAGTGTTAGAATATTTGGAATAAGAATAGAATAAAATAGATAATTTTAGATTATCTGAGAATCTAAGATAATCTAAAATTCTAAGATACCGCTTCTTTCGAATCTATTGGTATCTTTAGAAATCTCTCCAAAATGGATTCAACGGATTGCCTGTGAAAAGGGTATTATATTCTTGCTATGTTTATACTAATTTCACATGACACGCAATTACTTGTTAACACTGCATAACACTGACAATAAATGATTAAAGGTAAACAAGCAGACAGTAATGTTGCAAGAGGGTTACAGGTGTTACACATAACGAGGTGAATTAATCCAGTTGAGCGCGAGCTGTCTCCTGAGCTCTCACAAATGCCTCATTTGCTGGAGGGGCACGCACTCATAAACATAAATCCGCCTCCCGGCACCCGTACAAGATTGTTTACGTATTCATTAAAGAGACGTAACTCACATGCGTTGCCACTAAGCAAACGTTGACGCTCGTCCTTCACGCCTAACTCACCTCTGCTGTTTGCATCTAAGTTGAGTGTTTTATAACAACTTTTGAAGTGAACGTTAGTGAACCGTCACGCTCGGGTCGGTGACGCTGAATCGGGTTTACTTGGCTTCACTCGATATCAAACGCGCTCGGATTGGTGACGCACTTTAATTTTTAATTTAAATTATAATTTTAATATTGAAAATTTGAAGTTTTTCACAAAGAGTCTTTCCCAAATAGAATAGAATTTCAGGATGGACATTGGTTACATATTCAATGCCAGCTAATTAAAAATAAAGACGCTAGGGATAAGGCGTCAATGTATGTCAGGCGTTATATTGCTTTACATATTTTGTTGGGCATTATATCTTTTATTTTTCAACGCGGACGAAGTCCTGGGTACCAGCTGGATTTTTATACATATTTTATTAAAAGAAGCCATCTCATAGAAAATAATAACATTGAAAAGACATTGAAATTAAAGCAAAAATCGTCAAGGAACACACACAAAAATAAAGTACATATTGTAATCCATTTTTCTTTTCTATAACATTTCTAACATAAATTATACGAGTAAGTACTACGAGCTAAATATAATCAACTCTATTGTCACTTTTCATGTACCGGTGTTGTATGCGAAAGTGCTCTCTTTCCGCCAAAATATACGGCTGGTTATTCAATAAATACGATGTTGCCAAGTTATTCGACCGTCGACCTGCCTAAAAATACTCGTACGGATTTCTGTAATAAAATATAATCCTCCTCCTTTTTGCTCTTATCACATTTTCACGCTATTCGGTTCACATTAGATTCGTCTATTGAATTACGACCTTATGTTTTCAACCTTTAAAGGGTATAAGGGGTGATGAGGCGTGCATATAAGTGTACACTCCCTGATACAAGGTTTTCCTTTATAATAACTAATTATAATTTTCTTATTAAAATTCTCAAGTCGGATATATACTTAGGCGTGTAACTGGTTAGGGTAACTGTGGTACCCTAACTGTGGTACCCGGGTAAATAGGGTTGTAACTGTGTACCCGCAATATGGACCGTGCCTAATGGGAAGGAAAACATTTTAGGAATGCGGATGAAATGATTTTTTTTTTCATAAGGCTACTAAATCAATATAGGCTCGGCTAGTATTCACAAGTGCCTTCTATAAGTAGACAGTGCAAAGTGCGCCACAGATTATCTTACTAATCATATTCATATACTAATAATAAATCTGT
Organism: Synanthedon formicaeformis; assembly: GCA_945859745.1. Classification (NCBI taxonomy): domain Eukaryota; kingdom Metazoa; phylum Arthropoda; class Insecta; order Lepidoptera; family Sesiidae; genus Synanthedon; species Synanthedon formicaeformis. The sequence goes on from OX243958.1 coordinate 6,779,948, forward strand.
AAGTGTAGGTATTGTATGTAATGTATGTTCCTCCATAACTCTTAAACGAATTAACTGATTTTCATGAAACTTGGTAGATAAACATTTAGACGTACAGGACACAGGATAGACTACTTTTTTCTTTTTCAACGCGGACGAAGTCGCGGGCTCAGCTAGTATTATAAATAAATTCTAAAGTTTGTGAGGATGGATGTATGGATGTTTGTTACTCTTTCACGCAAAAACGGCTCAACGGATTAGGATATAATTTGGCACACAGATAGTTTATTACCTGGGTTAACATATATGGATAACTTTTTATCCTGGAAAAATGTTAAGTTCCGGAGGGATATTCCAAAAAAAAAGTGGGCGAAACAGTCGACTCCACCGTTGTCACAGCGACAAAGATGTCAAATATTCTCTCAAGTGTTATATTTTTCACTTTTCAACGCGGACGAAATCGGGGGCACCAGCTAGTCGGGTGCAAAGCGCGCCACAGAGCAAAATTTTAATAAGAATGATAGACGAAAAAGTGCAGCGTCTATCTATTCATGCACCGTATAATCTGACTCGGTTATCCTCCTCGGTTCGGCTTGTGCTAGAACACGCCAAATAATCTCTCCATTCCATTATAATAGTTCACCTAGCAGACATACATGATATAGATTGTTATAACGGAAGAGCAGGCACTAGAGTTTAAAATTTACATGTTATAAGTATCGACATAATAAAAAAAACTCATTTCACGTTATGTTTGTGTAACTGTAACGGAATAATTCTATTCAGTTACAGTATGCATGTGAGCTTTGCTAATATGAAATCCGCATAGGAAAAACGATGAAAAGACATTTTCATTTATAGATAGCCATTGCTCATTCGCTTCCCTCATTGTTCGAATAACATTGTATGGGAGGTAAAATCAAGTTTCTAACGTTATGTTCATTATCGCTAAGTTTTAAGAATGCGTATAAAGCAAACAAAATTTGTAATTTCTCCCGCGTGGCCCCTTGGACATGACAGTGACACAAAATACGTAGAACTACGCACAACATGCGACGGAAGATAGCGCATCTCGCTCAATAAAGATGTCATAAGTGCCAAAAGTATTAAATATTAATTATTCGTAAACTACAATGTCAAATGAAAAATTGTTGCATAAAGCCTTAGATAATATGTGAAGTGAAATTACTGATACACTTTTAGCTTTGTAATGTGTGTCATTTTGAAAATAAAACTAAAATCAATGGAAATGAGAGCTCACTTTGTGATTTTTTTCTATCGAGAAAATTTCATTATATTATGTTTTCGGTTACAGACGTCACTTTCATTTATAATGTATTTATCTATTTAAAAAAATTAATTAAATTAGACTTTGTTTACTTAGATAAAATTCAAATCTAGGATTGGCTATTTCTCTTTATGCCCGCTCTTAAGAGAGCCACTGTGTTTCAAATATATATACTCCACTCTACCATAGAAAGTGATAAAGTGAACATAAAAAGGTAATGAAGATTTCGGAGGCATCAAGTCATAAGGAGTCAAGTGTGTGAAAAAACGCAACATCGCCCCACACACGCGATTCTATTATTTTTATTACAGCTTGAACAAAGGGAAGAACTAGATTCTTATAGATATAACAATGTTACTTGAAATATTATGCTGTCAATGCCCTCTTTTTTCCAGATTCTTGGTTAACTTTAAAAGTACTTAAACCCATTTTGAATATAGATTCAAATAGGTCAGGCTATTCTCCAAGTCTTCAATATAACCTCTGAGAAAATAATGAGTAATACGAGTATAACGTCTGATATCTTTTTTTCTGTGAAGACGGTGGCGCCGCAACAATATATATTTTTTATATTTTCATATGATCCTTAGGAACAGTAATTTTCTTCTACATAATGTAAACCCTATGTCCTTTCCTGTAGCTCTGACAACGTTTATGCGAAATTTTATAATGATCACTTGAGTAGTTGAGACGTGAAAGGTAACAGACAACGTTACTTCACATCTTCTCTATATATAAAAAAGTTGGTTTGTGTACGTGTACTCCTTCAAAAACTCGAGAATGTGGGGTAGACCGATTTTAATTTAGTTTTCACATATAGAAAGAGGGATAAACGGTGAAGATTTTCAATACTTATAATAAATCTGTAAGTATAGGTATTGTATGTATGTATGTATGTATGTATGTATGTATGTATGTATGTATGTATGTATGTATGTATGTATGTATGTGTGTGTGTGTGTGTGTGTGTGTGTGTGTGTGTGTGTGTGTGTGTGTGTGTGTGTGTGTGTGTGTGTGTGTGTGTGTGTGTGTGTGTGTGTGTGTGTGTGTGTGTGTGTGTGTGTGTGTGTGTGTGTGTGTGTGTGTGTGTGTGTGTGTCCAAAGGTGAATTTGCGTAACCAATAATAAGTTTAATGAACATTTAGTCTGAGTAACAATTTTACGGGCAATTTTGACATCGAGGTTATCGTCACTAACCAATAAAATGAAATTACTAGTGACACGAACGCAGTCAATAACACTTTACATAGCGTTAAATATTCATAGTATACACGTAATACAAGTTCAAATACAACTACATATCCAGGTTTTACTTGTTGTATTTAACATAATTATATCCAAGTATCCATAGTTCTTTATAATCTGAGTTTGCTTTCATAGTGGGAGGCAATTCAGAAAACTGATGATATTTTTATTTATTTTTTTATGTTAAGATCGGTCAGACATACTGACGGTTCAACTTGATGATCTTCAGCCTCTCATTGGCCGACTAAACTAAAGCCAAGACTTGGTATCTATACCTACTAATATTATAAAGAGAGATGATTTTTATTTTTGTTTATAATGAATAAACTCAAAAACTACTGGACCGATTTTAAAAAATCCTTCACATATAGAAAGCTACATTATTAGCGAATAGGCATAGACTATATTTTATAATTTTATAATCCTTACTAATATTATAAATGTTAATGTGAGTTTGTTTGTTTGTTACTCTTTCACGCAAAAACTACTGAACCGATCACCATGAAATATTGCATACACGTTGTCTGGGACACCAGAAAGGACATAGGGTACCTTTGATCTTTCAACGCGGACGAAGTCGCGGGCATCAGCTAGTAATTTATAAATTTACGTGGACAGAACACCTAGTATTTCTTAAAATATTTTCCAATAAAACTGGTGTGAAAATTTCATTCGATTCAATATCTGCAGGAGACTTGGCCGTCATAAACTTTCGTTCGCTTTTCAAAAAGTGTTCCTCTTATTCGGGAAATATTACTTCGAAGTGGGAAGCGCCTTGAGCACTCGACTTGACCGCGTAGCAGAAAGCAATATGCAACCGAAATAATAAGTTTATGTTTTTTTACTTTATCACACTTAAGATGCTATTCTATGCAAAGATAAGTTTAAATATGTACTTGTATATGTAAAACTGTATATAATATAAATTAAGTTGCCTAGCTTTATTTGACTGGAAACAATTTCATGTTTAGGTTAACATCGAATTATTTCTAATTTTTCGTAGCACAGGAAAAATGTAGTTTTTTACATTAGTCTAGATCTAACCCGTATTTTACTAATAAAAAATGTATATTCATTACAAAAAATGTCCTTCGGAATTGGTTTACAGTAGGTACACATAATGTCCTGGATTGAATAGTTTAAAATTTATTTCTGAAAATAATTATTAGACTGAAAAAACACTAGCTTATTGAGCTGTTCTGCAGATAACAGCTTAATAACATTAAGGTATATTTTTAACCTAATAAGATATGACGCAAAATATTTATACATTTTTAAATTGCGACTGTTCAATAGATTAACATGATATTTAATTAGCTATAATAGCTTAAAACCTAAATAGGGGTTCTAACAATTGTTTAGGAAATCATCGTAAAGAAAATTTAGTAATCAAAAAGACTAGCAGTCTTCATTAATAAAATCCTCGAAGAGAGAAACAACTATACTAAGTTTTTAATAATATACAATTTGTTGTTCCGCTAAAACCACGTACGAAAGACTTAACCCATTTAATAAGGTAGTTTGTTGTGTGCTCTTCCGGACCCACTCATATAAATGATAAATTACTATCCCCAGAGAACTAACGAACACAATTTTCACTCACAAGGCAAACTCATTTCTCTTGGCTGCTTGGTATAATTAAAATAACATTTTCATAAAGCGGTACCACTGCGAGTACAGACCACTGCGTCGCTCACATACGTGTACATGTGACATGGTTGTATCTGCGCGTCGTCGGTGGTCACCAATATGTGACATTAGCAGTACCACATTTATGCTTTTGCATGCATTCGGATGTAGCCAAATGAAATACTCAATAGCTTGAATATTATATTAACTGATAGAATTGACAATAATTACACTTTAAAATAAGCCTATGTACATAGCAAAAGTCCGGTTGAAAAACTATATCACAATAATCATTACAAAATGTTGACAACCCCTTTTATACACAAATTTGACATGACAGTTTATTCGTTTTCATAATTTCGAATCTATTCTTGATTTTTCAAATCTTCTATGCCAGCGTTAGTCGAAGAGGTTGTATATCTGTGGAGTATCGCCACATATTCCCCCTGGCCAGACCATGACTATGGTCGATAGTAGTCCGGAAATCTGATTCGACGACCACTGCGCGACCTCTTCTCCTCAGGCACGGCGTTAGGTACGACGACACGACTTGAAGATGGCTCATCGGTTAGTTTACATCTGTCTTCGTTGAGGTGCGTCGCTTCTCTCATCAGAAATGCCGGTTTCAGCCTGTCGACGGAGATGTTCTGAACCTTGCCGCGGACATCGACGGTAAAGAATTTAGGCTGCCTCTTCACTATCTTATAGGGTCCAGCGTACGGCGGTTCTAGAGAACTTCTGACATGATCTTGACGAATGAAGACGTGTGTAGATGTATGCAGGTCTCGGGGTATGTAGAAGGGTGAATTGCTGTGCCATGTGGTAGGTTGTGGAGTCAGTTTCACCATGTAGGAGCGAAGTCGGTTTGCGTACTCAGTGACATCTCTAACGTTGCAGTCGTTACTGGATGAGAAGAACTGACCCGGTAGACGCAGGGGTTCACCGAAAACAAGTTCAGCTGGAGACGACTGTAGATCTTCTTTCCAGGAACTACGCATTCCCAGAAGTACTAAAGGCAAAGATTCAACCCAGCTGGACGTGTTGTGGCACATAATGGCAGACTTGAGTTGACGATGCATCCTCTCGACGATCCCGTTTGCTGCAGGATGGTAAGCAGTGGTGCGGAAGTGGCGCGCACCAATCAAGGCAGTGAGGGCCTTGAAAAGACTGCTCTCGAACTGTCGACCACGGTCCGTAGTCACTCGAGCAGGACAACCGTATCTGGCTATCCAGCCAGAGACGAGGGCAGTTGCACAGGATTCTGCTGTTATCTCCTTCAGAGGAAACGCCTCAGGCCAACGAGTAAATCTGTCGATGACTGTAAGGCAATATCTGAAATCATAAGACAAAGGTAAGGGTCCTATGATGTCGAGGTGTATATGAGAGAACCTCGAGGAAGGAGTTTGGAAGCTGGAAAGAGGTGATTTAGTGTGACGGAAAATCTTGCTTTTCTGACACTGTAGGCATTCTCTTGTCCATTCTCTGCAGTCCTTTTTTATTCCTGGCCATACGAATCTCTGCGTGACCAGTCGCACAGTTGCAGATGCTCCGGGATGATGCAGACCATGGATCATGTCGAAAACTTGTCTACGTAGCTGAGGAGTGATATACGGTCGAGGAGTTTGAACAGAAGTATCACAGTAGACAGGTAAGTTACTCTCTATACAATTCTTCTTCTGTAGTTTCAAGTCTGAACCGTTTAGCAGGAGGTCTTGCAGTTCAGGGTCTGATTCCTGAAATCGTACAAGTTTCTCGTAATCAATTGCAGTTGCAATCTCTTCCACTCGTGACAGTGCGTCAGCGACAATGTTTTCTTTCCCAGGCAAGTATCTAATGTCAGTTGTGAATTGTGAAATGAAGTCTAGGTATCTAAATTGACGTGGAGTACATGTGCTTTTGTTCGCGGAAAAAGCAAACGTCAACGGCTTGTGATCAGTGAACACGACGAACGTTCTTGCCTCCACCATGTATCGGAAGTACTTGACTGCTTCATAAATGGCTAATAATTCACGGTCGTAAGGACTATATTTCTTCTGTGAAGTAGAAAGTTTGCGTGAGAAAAAGGCTAAGGGTTTCCAGTCTTGATCAGATTTGCAACGTTGTTGGAGTACAGCACCTATAGATGCGTCTGAAGCGTCCGTGATCAACGCTAATTCTGCAGACGGATCCGGATGGTTGAGAAGGGTAGCTTCTGACAACGACACTTTACAGTCTTCGAATGCACGTATCAGTTCCGGAGTCATTTCGATATGCTGTGATCCTTTGACTTTGGGTCCGGCGAGCAAGGCATTAAGTGGAGCTTGAACTTGTGCAGCGTTGGGCACAAATCGGCGATAAAAGTTAAGCATTCCTAAAAAACGTCGAAGTTCCTTAACAGTTTTAGGAATGGCGTACTCCTGTATAGCCTGAACTTTGATATTCAGAGGCTTAATACCAGCTGCCGATACAGAATATCCGAGGAAAGTCACTTCTGATAGACCAAATTTGCACTTGGCTGTGTTGATCAGAATGCCGTATTTTTTAAGTCTCTCGAATAATTCACGCAGGTGTTCCTTGTGCTTCTCTGGAGAAGGTGAAAATACGATTATATCGTCAATGTACCCGTAACAGAATTCAAGACCACCCAAGACTTCGTCGATGAACCTCTGGAAAGTTTGTGCAGCATTCCGAAGTCCAAAAGTCATATACGGGAATTCGAACAATCCGAATGGTGTCGTGATTGCGGTCTTGGGTATATCTTCAGGATTGACGGGAATCTGATTGTATGCCTTCACAAGATCAAGTGTGGAGAAGACTGTAGCTCCAGCAAGCTCGTAGGTGAAGTCCTGTATATGTCGGATGGGATACCGGTCAGGAATTGTTCTGGAGTTCAGTGCTCTATAGTCACCACAAGGTCTCCAACCGTTGTCTTTCTTCTTGACCATATGCAGTGCTGAGGACCATTGACTTTCTGAACCGCTAGCAGTTCCACTTTCGAGCATGTCTTCAAATTCCTTCTTGGCTGCTTGGAATCGAACTGGATCGAGACGTCTTGGCTTGGAATAAACTGGAGGACCTTGCGTTGTACGGATGTGATGAAGAGTGTTATGTTTTGTTGTAGACTGTAAGCCTGCTGGCCTAGTAATTTCGGGATAGTCACGTAAAATATCGTGAAACTCTGTTTCTCCCGAAACTACTTTCACCGAGGAGATGCCATCTGAACTTTTGGACAGTTGGGCGTTTGCAGTTAGCGACGTAATACTGTCGATCAGGCGCTGATGTCTACAGTCCACTAGTAATCCATAGTAGCTCAAGAGATCCACTCCAATGATGGGTTTCGAAACGTCAGCTATTATGAAGTTCCACACAAAATCTCGTCTCAACCCAAGATTTAAATGAAGCCGGATTGGTCCATATGTGTTTATCACCGTACCGTTAGCAGCTACCAACTCGTACGATGTTTTGGTACAGGGCGTCTTGACTGCTGCTCGCGGAAAAACACACAAGTCGGAACCAGTGTCCACCAGGAACTGCATTTTTGATGCGCGATCAGTTACATATAGACGGCCTGTAGTGGATGATGGGCAGTCGCTGGCCGCTACTTCCGACTGCCCTTCGAGTTTCCCGACCCGAAGCTACATGGATGTTTACATTTTCTGGCTCTGTCAGCAAATGTGTAGTGGTAATAACAGTATGGATGATTCGTTGGTGGCTGTCGTGGACGAGAGCGACTTCTTGAGCGAGTCCGACGTATATCTGCTTTCTGGCGGTAAGTGGTGTGACTATTTAGTTTGGCAGAAAGGACTGAAATCTGTTTCGCGAGCTCTGCGACTTGCGCTTCAAGATCATTTTGGACAGACGGTGTGGGCTTGGATGTACTTGCCACTTGTGGACATGGAGGAACAATCTCGTGAATCTTGTCAGCTAGTTCTGCGATTTTCTCCAGGGTCAAATCGGACTGCGATGCTACAACCGTCTGAATATTGGTCGGTAATCGGCTAGACCAAATAGTGGAAAGGAAATCTTTCGGGACCGATGGACCAGCTAAATCTTGTAGATGACGCAAGAATTGTGATGGCTTCCGATCTCCAAGCTCTTCGTGCATCAACAACTGCTTTACTCTTTTTTCTTGAGATGCTGAAAGGCGCTTAATAAGCTCAGTCTTTAGCCTTAAATATTTATCGGTCTCCGGCGGGTTAATTATAATGTCCTTCACTTCAGCAACGTAGCGATGCTCCAGTTGTCCGACAACATAACTGAATTTTGTCTCGTCCGTAGTTATTCTGGAGAACAAGAATTGGCTTTCAATTTGGGCAAACCATAATGCAGGTTCTTCTGGCCAAAACGGAGGTACTCTGGCGTTAATCCTGACGATTTCTTGCCTATCATCGTCTGCTGATGCCATCCTTAAATTATGCTGAAAAAACGCTCCGCTTATGGTGGCACCATATACCAAGTTTCTTCTTTCCGAATGAATCTTGCTGTTTCCATTAACTCACAATTATTCTGTGAGACGACGGTGGTCACCAATATGTGACATGGTTGTATCTGCGCGTCGTCGGTGGTCACCAATATGTGACATTAGCAGTACCACATTTATGCTTTTGCATGCATTCGGATGTAGCCAAATGAAATACTCAATAGCTTGAATATTATATTAACTGATAGAATTGACAATAATTACACTTTAAAATAAGCCTATGTACATAGCAAAAGTCCGGTTGAAAAACTATATCACAATAATCATTACAAAATGTTGACAACCCCTTTTATACACAAATTTGACATGACAGTTTATTCGTTTTCATAATTTCGAATCTATTCTTGATTTTTCAAATCTTCTATGCCAGCGTTAGTCGAAGAGGTTGTATATCTGTGGAGTATCGCCACATACATTCAGAGAAAATTCATTTTGTTTGCACGCTTATTGTTTGTAACTGTTTGCGAAAAGAAAATAATATGAGTATGTCAACGTAGAATTCTTTCGAATTTTAAACTGCCTTTGCTTTACTGCGACTACAAAAACAATAGAGTGTCCACACATTTCTACGAATCTCGTCTTTTATCTGAGTATCTGAGTACGATCGTATTGTGATTTTAATAAGGCCCGAAATACATCTAATACCATTTGCTAAATTTAATTTAAGTTTCTGTTCACAGAGCTGAGTTAAGGGAATATATAGTCTGGCATAGTAACCAACTCCGTTAATTTAATTTGTAATAATAGAACACCTAATAACAGCGCTAACGCTGCAAAGACATTCCCCTATCTCCTCCATATTCCTTCTAGTATACTTCTTATTCCGAAGTACCAAAGGGAACGGAAAATTATAAACGTTATAAAGCACAGTGAAGCGTGGCCAGGGTTCAGCTAGTATATATATTATTATATAAATTATTCACACTGTAATATAATGTAAAATTCAGTGAACTTACAATATTATATTCCGCCGAGATTGAAATGATATCGGTGGAATCGGCAAACAGGAAAGTGGTTGTGAAATTGGATTTGAAGATGTTACTATCGCATATCATGTTTCTTATTGTATCTCGGAAGTTTCCCGGAAACTTGAAAATATCGTAAGGTGAAACGGATAAAGCTAGCTGCAGTTGCAATGGCGCACGGAAGCGTAATTTTATAATTAAATATAACTGTGTACTTAGTAGCTACAGCTGCAAAGCTTAGTTAGAGAAACGCTTGGATTCTCTGAAATAATTAGATGACGAATGAATATTTATAGTTGTTTTGAACTTATATGCCTGAGTTGTTTCAAAAGCTTGCATTTTTTTTATTATTTTTTTTAATTTTGTTTGTCTGTATGCCCGCTAACTCGCCTCCTAAACCTCGCAAAGTATTTGATTCGTTTTTACCATCAGTTGGATAATTTTTCACGGAACGCTTATATATATAGTAAAACCTAATTAAGTTTTTTATGTAAATAGAAAAAAGAATATTTTGTTCCCAAGCCGCCGAACTTTGAGCGTCCGTGTTTCTCCGCTAACTACTTCTAAAACAGATTTTATTCGAATAGCGAACCATTCTGACAAAGTAGGTAAGGTTACTAATATTATAATTATCTATAACTCCTTTTGAATCAAAGCGGTGAAACATTTTCAACATACCGGTGAAATAAACGGAACCAATTTTATGTTGCCTACTGAAAACAGACACAAAAATATATACAAAAAGCAGTTTTTACTGAATTTCAGAGAATCAGAGCACTGTCATAAATTGGAATATAATACTTATATTTCCTTACGGATAACCGCCTTAACATATCAACCTGTGTGATTGTTTCTCGATATGTAAGTAATGCTTAAACCAATTTCCTTCGTCATTACTTTTTACCGTAACAGTTTTTCCCTATACTTTTTGAAGTTAGGTTGTCTGTCTTTACGACACACTTTTGTTAAGAAAACGCTCAAGTTCTATGACCTTACTTGAAATATCTCATAGTATTATGTTGAGTATATATTGTAGTGTTGAATATTAAAAGCAGTGAGTTGACTATACAGCTGTCTGTACGGTACATCAATCATAACCGGTACAGAGGAAAGGAAAATCAAAAATAGATTTATGTAGGTACAATAATAGGTATCTACACAATGTCTATTTATTTTCACATATAAAATTTAACTCTTAAATAGTCTGTGAAGTATACAGGGTTTATTTAAAATAAGGCATTTTGTTGTTTTTTTTTTCAAATTGTGTGTAAAAAGCTGAAATACAAATAATAAACCTATAAAAATTTAAAGGTGGCCCAATTAAAGTCTAAAAATTTGTTTAATAAATAATTTAAAAAAAACACACATTTATTTGCTATCAAGTGTTAAGTCAAAATTTCGGACCTTGAAAATTCATTTGGATCACATATTGAAGATAATATCGCGTAAATGATTTCTTGAAGATAAAAACGTTTTCCAGCATTTTCCATCACTTTGCGAAATGTTGCTGTCTCTGTGTATAGCCTTCAAGAGCCGTTGGCTTGTTGACATAGATATAGGACTCCAAAACACTCCACAAAAAAGTCCAGTGCCCTCAAATCGGGAGATATTCTAAGTCATCGCTTTGGAAATTAGGCTATCGACGAACTTACGGCGCAATAAGGTGGCCCGGGCTGTAGCTCCGTCCTATTGGAACCAGGAGTTGTCCAAGCCATGATAAGCTAAAATGGCAACAAAAATATTAGTTATGTAGTCAATACTAATAATAAATCTGTAAGGGTTGGTCATGGAGTAAGTTACTTTGTTTTCAGAGATATCGTGTTTATAGGCTCTATACATAATACTGAAACTAAATTGACCATTTTTAGAATTTTTTTCTGTGTGTATATATGTATGTATGTATGTATGTATGTATGTATGTATGTATGTTCCTCTATAACTTAAACGAATCACCTGTTTTTTATGAAACTTGGTAGATAAACATTTAGACGTACGGGACACAGGATAGGCTACTTTTTTTTTCAACGCGGACGAAGTCGCGGGCGCGAACTAGTTATGTAATAAAAATATTAGTCGAAAATATAGTTGTGTAGTCTTCTTTTTGTAACAGCCAGTTTATCTATTTATTTTGTTTGTGTTACATGTTATATTTTGTTAATTGGTGTATTTATTTCTTTTTCTCTTTCTTTTTTTTGTTTACCTTTTTGTATGTTTTCTCTCAGCTTAAATATTCTGTGGTCTTGTAACTTATAATATTAGTAATTTAGTGGAAACTTTGCTGATTTATGTTTTTCTTGTATGTATATGTATAATTTGTATCGAGATATTGTATGTTTCCCTAATATAAATAAAATAAAATAACAAATAACGCCTCGAACGAGGGCTGTCACAAAGTTATATAGGGTTCCAAAATGCTCTAGCAATACCTTAATTGGGCTAAAATGTAATTTCAAAAATTCACAAAAACTAATGGTAATCCCATATGTGGGTCTACTTCTACTAAACCCTCGATGTGAAATCTAACATTTTAATTAAATTAATTTAAAATAATAGACCTCATCATATGCTGCAACTGGTATATTCAAATTATTTCAAATCAATGATCAGTTAAATGCACTTAAGCCTTTGCGGTTCGGCGGCAATAATGTCACTAAAATATTGAAATCAAATATGTAAATTTAACCTAATTTCGCTCTAATGTATCGAATAGAATGTATCGAATCTCAATAATCGAGTTAGAAATACTTTAATCTATTCAAATTTCTATACCATTCGTAGATGTCGTTCTGTCAAATGTAATAGGACTGTGTCAGCTGATGATGTGTAATTTAAATATAAACGAAGTTTGCTTCTGTTTGATGTGTATTTGATTGAAATAGTTGAACTATCAGCTAGGAAATTTTTATGAGAAAAAAATTGGGTTTTTAGTTTTTCCGGGTATTTTTCCAATTTTTCTATTCATAAGAACCGTTCTCGAGTGTCAACACGTTTAATTCCGGTGAAGTTAGCTCGAAAAAGTAGGAGCATAAGTCGCATGAAGCTGAAAATTGGTATGTACGTTGAGAACACCATTATAAATGAAATGTGAAAAGTCTCCATCGATCCCACTTTATTATACATGTGAAAATAAAATGAAGACGTGAGTGGATGAAGGTGATATGTCGCATAATTCCAATTTTGAATAAATCGAAGTTAAAGTTTTACTTTTATATTTTGAGATAAGTTGCCACGGAACTGATTTTTGTACTAAATTATGATGCAAAGTTGTGTAAACAATCTAAAATAATAATGGTGTGATAGCAAGTAAACACTTCTATTATTTAATTAAAAATAAAAGTGAACGTAGCCTACCTCTTCAAAAGTAAACCTCTGCACTTTTTGCTTTTTAAAATTAACTGTACCTTTTTCAACTTTTTATTTTCCAAAAATGTCTTAAATCGACGATCTTAAGGTCTGTAATCATTTATATGGACATATTACCTTCATCAACGCAAAAAAATCCCAAAAATGTGACATATCACCTTCATCCACTCACGTCTTCAAATATTTAACGTCAAAGTTCGCAAACATGGGTTTTTTTTTTTAATTTTTAGCCACACGGTAAGTTTTATCATTAAATTGGCCAGACAAAAATTGTTCTTACACTTTTTTTCCTAAGATAGCGATTAACAATTGTGTTCTCAATAATACACTTTTTAAGGCTTTTAAGTTACCTTTAAGTAGTAATCATAATCGGCGCGTTTTTAACGTGGTTTCCCCGGTAGGTCTGTTCTACGATTTATTGTGATCCTATTTAGTAAATAAATACTTTGTTACGTTTTCACGCTTTATCCACTAAACTGATATTATGGAAGCCGAAATTTTATATAATAATTTAAAGGAAAACTCAATAATCTTTGATATACTTAGTAGTCATAGCTCGACGTCAATTGCATAGCGGATTAAACTAGAAATCTGCCTAAAATTCGACATGACCGTCCTGCATTTGTCGTACCTGTTCCAATTGTACATGTTCCCAATAATTCGACTCCTAATTGGATATCACGTTTCTGACGGGAAATCTCTTTGGAATAGCGTTGACTGACCTCTTTCATACTATTGTTAAACTGTATTATTATGTTTATTTATTTTTTATTTTATTTTTATGTTAAGGTCGACAGACAGGCTGACGGTCCACTTGATGGTAGGTGGCTACCGTCGCCTATAACACAAGCAACGCCAGAAGTGCTACAAGTGCGCTGTAGACCATAGGATTAAGGATAAGGGATAAGGAAGGGATGGGGGTTAATGAGCTCTGGCATCCCTTACTCACTCACCGAAACACAACAGCACGTAAATGCTGTTATTTCACAGTGGTATTATAAGTTTGCATCTAAAGACGAATGTTTGCGTTTTCAATCGGGACAACTGTATGCCTACTGTACCTACGCACATAGAGCTCAAGCTAATTTTACTATACTCACGAAATATTCATGGCTTACACTATTATTCCTTAAATTGCGTGGTATGCATAGTAATCTGGCTGTCGTTTTTGTTCTCAAAAGCGTAATTTAAAATTGCATGTGGTAATAGATGCCCCTGAGAAACATATCATTATGATTATTTAAAGCCGTCAGATGTGAGCTTAAGGGATTGGGCTCTGACATCATCATCAATACTAATAATAAATCTGTAAGGGTTGGTCATGGAGTAAGTTACTTTGTTTTCAGAGATATCGTGTTTATAGGCTCTATACATGATACTGAAACTAAATTGACCATTTTTAGAATTTTTTTCTGTATGTATGTTCCTCTAATTCTAGTACTAAGTTAAGTTAATTAATGTTAAGTTAATGTTAAGAATTATGTAGTTACTAGCTAGCTAGTAACTACATAATTCTTACCAATTACCAACACTACGGCTCAACTTTATTTTTTATTAGTACATATTGATATATCAAGGTGGGCTACTGTTAGAGCACGTTCACTGCCACCACACATATTACGAGAAACAGTGCAAACTGTGAAAATGAAATACAAGTGAAAATATTAGAAGTTTACCATTAACTTAACATAACTTAACCAGTGTCAATCTTCAAAATAATATAAAAAGTTGATTAAAAAAACTCTAGTTGGGAACACTTAGTTATTTTTCTTATCGTGAAAAATGTCTGGAAGAAAACACATGTCTGTTAATCTTAGTAGAAACGTCTGTGTTTAAAGCATTAAGTAGATATCTTCCAACAACAATGCACGTAGACGGGCTAAATTTAATTTCCCCCCCCTTGGCAAGTGGTTCTCAAACTGCAATCGAGAGTTTGTGAAGTTCGCCTCACGAACTATTTACTCCTTTCTTTTGTAACAAGCGCAGACACTTGTGACCAATTATTTCAGAACGCTAGTGTACCTACTCAAAGCTAAAACGTAAGAAACAAAACAGACATTTTTATTTTGATAAAGCAACTAGTATATTATGGTTTATCTTAGTATGTTACCTTTTATGTCGAGTCCCCTTAAGTCGAGTTATTGTTCTGCCATTATCATCATTTTTACGCTTTCGTCGAATCTGGTGCAATACCAATGATAACAAAAAATTAGAAGCTTTTTTATGTTGAAAAATTATTGATTTGTGAATAAAGACATAAAATTTTCCGAGATTTCGAGATTCAACTAAGATTTATCTACACTAATATTGTAAAGAGAAATGAATTGATCTTAATAGGAAAACTCATAAACTACTTAATCAATTTTAAAAAATCTTTCACTTATAGAAAGCTACATTACATTATAGATAGCGTAGCACATGTGACTTTGCTTGCGTTATATATACGAATGTAATATTTACCATCAAATGGACCGTCAGCCTGTCTGCCGACTTTTAAAATTGAAGAAAATCATGTTATTGGATTATCGTTATGGATACTTCATTGTGGAGTTAAATCATTATTCATTCAGTGACAACTTAAAAATCACTTAACCCATTCAGTGACAACTTAAAAATCAATTTTGGGTTATTAAATTAATCACTAGAGTTAATCTTCAAAAATACGCCAGTTATACATAAATTAACTTTTTTCAGTCCTTGCAAAGTTATACCTACAAAAAATCCGTTACCTAATTTAATTACTTTCCACGCGAGTTTATTTTATGCTTGCATAATTTTGTGAGTCCCTACGAACGTTCATTAAATTAAATAAACCCCGGCTATCCTTTCAAATACTAGATTAATTAAAAATAAACATATATTTATTACTTGTCTGGAAGGGCAGACTCTGTGTCCTCTATTTCTGTGAAACAACTAATAAATACAAAGTGTCTGTGTAAAGTTTTTTTTACTAAATTGTATATCAAACGTAGGTGGAGGCAAAAAGACATATACGTTATATTCTTATGGGACCTGTAAACGGGCCAGTTTATTGACAATTTCTTGCTGCAATTGTATATCCGCCAAGTTGGCGTTTATATCTCTCAACACAGTGCAATAATTGCTGCAATCTTGCAGTGACAGCCCAGCTATATTGCCAAGATATTTCAGAGTACGGGCTACATAAATTGCATCTTGTTGGCTATTTTTGTTGACCAATATAGCTCAGTATATTTGCAACTATACCCTTGCTGCAATTTCATTGTGCAATACATTGCCGAGTGTAGACCAGCAAGATTCTGCAATTGAATTACAGAGTAATTTTGTGTTTACACATGGAGCCTAAGCATGGAGCAATATTGAGCCTAGATCTCGGTCTTCGGTCGTTATATGAAACTTCGCGACAATTACGACCCAAGCATCCTTCTTCAGGTTACGATCTTTATACGCACTAGATTCTACATCCCATAATTCAGGACTTACATGGATTTCGTTGATAAAGTTCAAAATTTTTTTGTTTGACCACTCGGCCATGACGAACAGAATAAAATCAACAACGGATATAAAACAATTTCAATGATCGCAGAACACGTGGAAAATAGGGCGGGCGGCGGTGTGATGAGGCGAGCAAGGGAAAAGAGATGCACCTATACATCAGAGCAAAGACGATATACGGCGATATTAAAGTAAAGCCACCAAGTAAAGCCAAAACTTGGTAAATCATTTGCAATCTAGCCGGCTAGACATTGAATACTTGCGACTACTCTGAAATATCTTGGCATTATAGCTGGGCTACACTGCAAGATTGCAGAAATTATTGCACTGTGTTGAGCGATATAAACGGCAACTTGGCGGCTATACAATTGCAGCAAGAAATTGTCAATAAACTAGCCCGTTTACAGGCCCCATAAATTTGTATAGAAACAGGACGTGCCGACAGAATACCATAACACATTTAAGTAACTAAAATAGACTGTGAGTTGATATATAGGAAAATACATACTCTTCTGTCCACACAATGTCCCTTTATACTGTTGACACGTGTTCCTACACGTGTACAAGTATTATTTGATTGTCCTCGTGATAAACATGCGTTCAACAAAACGACGACCATGGTTGATTATAGTGGATAGGTATACTTAAGTGTAATGAGGCCATTATTCCAGAATAAAATTTTTATTTTTCAATTCTCATTCAGAATGCAGTGTCCTGTACGACACTGCAAGTGTCAGGACGACAGAGGATACCAAATTCAATCTTGGTATTGTACGTAATTACTCTTCTATGTTTTTTCCGTTCGCCGTTAGAAATATATGGAGGTCGCATATTGGCTACTATCGCGCGAGCAACTGAGTTGCCTTGCCGGATTTTGCCGGCCTTGCCGGATTTGCCGCACTTATGAATTGTTATCTTATAGGTCGCCAATTAAGGAAACGAATAATCATTTTATAAAAGCTGGGCTCACTGTAATCTGGCAGCTATTTACGTTTGGCTTCAATTATTGACACAAAGACCCGTGGATTCTAAAGGTATCTTGTACATTTACATCACTGTCGACAGTTTTGTACGTGTACTCCTTCTAGTCTCCTACTATTGTCGTAGATACGGTATCCTCTACTACAGGTAGAGAATGACTTGTTCAAGAATGAATTGAGCTATCGTATGAAATATTTAAAACGTGTAAAAACAGTCCACGTGGGAGTGGCGTTGCGACTGTAAGTTAGGGCGGAGAACTTTCGATTGCAAATATAATGAGTGCTCGTGAACTGGCCGGCGAGATTGTACCCGGAGAGGAGTTCGTAATTGGATAACGCTATTTTTAGAACAAAGCGCTAACAGGTAGGATCTAGTCGCTTACAATGCTGTTAACCATCCATTATTTTACAAAGGTATTCTCAAATATTGTCTATTAAAATGTATACAGTCGTCGCCAAGAACAAATTCAATCTAATCTGGCTCCAACGCCACAGCCAGATTAACTTTATCCTAATTTTTTGAAATTGTTAGAGTTCAAATACACTTCAATTACTACTCTGGACACTATGACGTATCGGAGAATGATCTAAATTAGATGTTGTGGTTATGAAGTGAAGGAGAGAAAGAGAATGTATGATGACATATGGCTACAGAGCTAAGGACAGTGTGATGTCTCAATCTTGTGAGCAGACTGACAATTCATTTTTTAAGAACACAGACAGGTATGAAGAAAGAGTAGCTTGAAGACCTCTGAAATAAATACATAAGTAATTGATAAGATTGAGTCAGTGAAAAAATTAGCTCCGTCAAAATAACAGATTTAACTTATTATTAATTTAAATGCAATTAGCGTTAGTACAGAAATGGTACGCATTTCATTCCAATCCATGCGGACATATACTGTATTGTAACGGGGAAATTATAAATGTATACTAAACTAGTAAACGCCAATTTCTAAACAGACACGAGTTTTATTTATAGCAAATCAGGCGTTTATGTGCAAACAAGAGAATGTGCAAAAATACTAAACTTGAAGAACTTCTCGGTGATTTGAACTCTTCTGTATTATCTGCAGGCCCTACTATCAACTCTTAATACGATTTCATTTAGGACCTAAACTGGATTGCATTTACTATTTCGTACCATCAACTTCGTTTTTGTATGAAAGCGATTTTGTTTAGGAATCCAAATTAAACTGCTCTGAATTTGAATCGTCTTTTAAAAGTTGATAGTGGTAGCGTAAATGCGCTAGGTAAATTAATATTAAATTGATATTGTATGTTGTAAATTCACTGTCTCTAATAGCCTGAACGTCAGGGATCAGTCGGTTAGCAACAATATCACCGAGCACCCTTCATATAGGCAGGTATAATAAATCACTTCGATACTGGCAAAGGGAAAGAAAAACGTGTTCTCCCTTTTGGTGGAAGCCGCAGTCAAAATTACATGGACGCGAGCTTGAGTGGTCATACACTACTCTTTTATACCATGCAGTAGACAGGTCGACAAATGGTACTCAATCATAGGACGGTACTCGACAAACTCAGTCGAACGCGACGGCCAACGAACTATCAGTGTAGAACATTAACAATTTATCTTCAGAATGAGGGTTAAATTCTTTCACCTATTATCATTATCAGGCTATCATATAAAGTTATTCTCTTAGAAAATTCGTTGGATAATATCATTTTAGAAATATGTATAAATTTTATACTTAAATAGATTTTAAAGCGGTGTATTTTTTTTACATATTGTTAACATGTTTTGATCGCAATTTTAGCAACGTTATTAAATCTTGAAATCCTGTAGCACGGCTCGCGGGGCTTCGCAGACATAAATCATGTCTATAGGGTATGTAGGTCTGACCGCCACGACAATCCCTCTCACCCTAGAGGGGTAGCACACTCCCCAACACACAATACATTTGAGACACAGTGACTCGACTCGACATGACTATACGCACCCTATCTAGATTTTGATCATGTATGTACCAAATTGTAAAGCTTTGACTGTTCTGTTGTTCTATGTGACTCAAAGTCTTAGCCTCTGATGATATTATCTGGTGGAGTTATGCAGTTCGCAATTCAACTATAGATAACAATGGAAAGTTGTTAGTATTAAATGTAACTGGTATTTTTGTTACAATTTCAGTAATTCTTATACAATAATTAACATAGAATGACTTCGTCACTTCGAGAGAATCTGTTATGAAATACAATTGGATATCATTAGTCATAATTATGTTAAGAAAGCAATGCATTTATCATCTCACAGTGCAATTGAAGCGCGTTTGGTCATTTTAAAAAAGCACATATATTATATTATTTATGTATCAAATTTAATCAATTTAATGTTTGCAAAAATACCTGAAAAAACAGTACTGGGCCTGAAAAAACAGTACATAGGAATCACAATACAATACAGTACATAGGACAAATGGCTAAATTTAATTCAAATGGCAGTGTAGAACATTAACGAATGGAATGTGTTTCGTTAAGCTCTCGTTTACTGGGAATATATTTCAATATATCTAATTGTACCGTACAAGCAATCGCAAAACTTGTATGAGCTTCGCGACTGCCTGTAACATTTCAATGTTAGCGGTGGGTGGACGCTACACAAACATGAGTCTATTTTTAACTCAAAATATCAATATATTTGGCAAAACATTGTTAAAATCATTAAGGGAATGTTTGCTTGCTTTTATAGTTTTATATATTTATAGCCAAAACAGATGAGGATATGATCTCTTTTTAGGCACTACTAAGTATAATATAATATTTTTAGGACCATTACATACTTATATAACTTTTTTATTGACTTTTTTCTCAGTCACATGTTGATTTTCTCTGCCTACTTAATATTTCTTCTTATTTTATTGGTTTTCTTACACGTTTATTTTGGTATTTGTATATTACTGCTAACTATTCTTTACGGTATAAATAGCGAAAAATGTTTACTATTTACGTTAGCTTTTCTTGTATCTACTGTGTTCCGAAAAATTCTGCGAAATTTCGACGAAAAGGTGCTTGATAACACATAATATATTTTTTTGTAATATTATACTAGTTATCTAGTTATTTGTTGATAATATTGTAGGAACATGATAACTTGTGTCCAATTAATAAAGATAAAATTAATCTGAGCCACCCCGACGTCGTCACGGTACAAAACACTTCTTAATATGAAAGCTTACTGCACAGCCAGCCTTTACAAATTATTATCATGTTAAGTGTCCCATATCAGTTTAATTAATTTCATCCCAGTACGAGCGCGATAAGGATCATTCGGGTTTTAATAAAACAGATAACAGGAATACTTTAAGCTTTTCCGCTCTCGAGTGTGTACTTTGTTGGAAAAATAATAGTGGGAATTATATATGAAAATGCTTGTCTATATAGGCAAATTCCATTATAAATATATATTTTAATCATAGATTACAATGTGTTGTATTTGTCTATTTTAAAGATATCAATATACTCAATACTAATAATAAATCTGTAAGTGTAGATATTGTATGTATTCATGTTCCTCAATAACTCTTAAACGAATTAACTGATTTTCATGAAACTTGGTAGATAAACATGTAGACGTACAGGAAACAGGATAGGCTACTTTTTTCTTTTTCAACGCGGACGAAGTCGCGGGCGCCAACTAGTACTAAATCTGTAAGGGTCGGTCATGGAGTAAGTTACTTTGTTTTCAGAAATATCGTGTTTATAGGCTCTATAATACATGATACTGAAACTAAATTAATGATTTTTAGAATTTTTTTTCTGTATGTATGTATGTTCCTCTATAACTCTCAAACGAATTAACTGATTTTCATGAAACTTGGTAGATAAACATTTAGACGTACAGGACACAGGATAGGCTACTTTTTTCTTTTTCAACGCGGACGAAGTCGCGGGCGCCAGCTAGTAATTTATATTATTCTCAAACCAACTTATAGTATGTACTTATAGTTACATGGGCAGCATTCGGAAAGCTCCAGACATCTTCTTGTCCAAAATTCCCCAGTGCCTTAAAACAAAGGTTTTCGAAAGAGCTTTTTCTTTAGGATTTTACAATTCTCTAGTAGGTACATTTTAAGTACCTCGTAAGGTTTGGCCATGTAGACCATGTAAATTTATTATTAGCGACTTGGTTGCAAAATATTGTGTTTTCTTTTTCTATTTAAATGCAAACTTAATAACTATTATTTGTATTTAAATAAAACTGCGGTGAAAGATTATCTCACTAATGGTGAAACTTAGTACTAGATATCAGAAAATCTAAGTCTCATGATTTTATTTTTATATCTCCATAAATGTTATTCTGTTTGTTGAGTTATTTCGTCGAACAGATAAAAATATATTTAGATCTTTTCATCTTCTCAGTGTGTTTTCATCATAAACTTTTCAAATTAAATTAGTATAACGATTTTTGTAACCTCACGTAGTTTACAAAAAGACTGAAGCTTAATTACTTTATTTCCATTTTATAGCATATAGTAGCATTTTGATATGACGAAGAAACAGTTTGTTGAAAATTAATTTCTACTATAACTTTTTCCTTAATAAAATATACACATCTGTGCCATGTCCCTTTGAATTTAACTCACTCAAACCGCTATTTTTACAAGTCAAACCTACGTCATCGTGCTTCCTCAGCATTCGTAAACCCTTTCGGGTCCCTCATGTTACCAATTTAGTCTGTGTCATTGAGATAGCCTTTCTTTATGATAAAGGATAGTGGGCTACCTGACACCCTATTTAATGGTAGGTGGCCACAGTCGCCTACTAGGAAAAAAAAACAATACGAGTAATATAATGTTGGATATGTAAATTCATGGGTAAAATTTATTTAAAAGGAGACACTGAAATCAACGTAAGAGTTCTGCGGAAATTCTATCTAAGATGCACAGTGCAAATTGAATGTTACTCATGTGAACGGTAAAACTTGCAATCTAAGTTATTTTATGTTCGCCGCGATAACGGGAGTAAGTTGTAAAGATATTTTGCAAGGAAACATTCGTGTACTAGGAGACCCGTGATCTTGGAAGACATCAGATGTGTCTGATCCATCTGATCCATCTGATCCATCTGATCCATCTGATCCATCTGATCCATCTGATCCATCTGATCCATCTGATGTATCTGATGTGGAAGACCAGGAGAGGGACGTTGAATCCTTACATTATTATAAAACAATGCCTGTATGTCTGTCTGGATGTTCGCGATGATCTCAAAAAAACTAGAAAGGATTTTCATAGGTTCTTTTATCTATCAACAGAGTGATAGGATCAATAGGTAATAAGTATTTGCAATATAAAAATGAGATTACAAATGAGATTTGGATAAATTGTAACATTATCTTAGAATAAAGAATCCAAGTTTAAAAGTAGTTTAAAGTTTTAGTTTCGAAGTGGAGTTCGTCTACCCGTGCAACTTAGCATAGATAAGGTGTGGGTATAATTTGTAGGCGCCAAAGTGGGTGTGTTGTATGCGCCAGCCGACGGAAAAGCGATAACGAAGGCAGTGACGTATGAACCATGAATACGTTCACAATCTGCACGACAATCTGTTAGGGGCGCCACGTCGCGTCGCGTCGTGCCCTCACCCCCTCATTGCACAGTTTTCTAGTGCACGCCAAAAACTTCGAGCAAACCTTAAAAACATGCAACATTCAGGTTTAAGGAGATATAGAAAAAAGACGAATCACACTGCCTTCTTTTCAAACAGTCATTAATTTAAACCGCCTGGCTGGCGGTAGTATCTACCCCATTACTAAAGACTACTAAAGTCTACTATAGTACTGGTGAGCTGTTGTATTTTGATGTGCAAGTGAGATTAAGTGCATCGCACTGTTATATTTTTAAGTGGGCCACCCAGTTTGCCTGCCGACCTATACCTATCATTAAAAAAGTCGTTTGGGCAACCCGTCTGGTCGCAGTAACCACTCCTTTACAGAATACCACTGTGAAATAACAGCACAAGTGCTGCTGTGTTTCAGTGAATGAGTAAGGGATGCCAGAGCCCATTTCCCTATCCATTTCCAATCCCTTATCCTTAATCCTACTGTAGTCGGCAGCGCACTTGCAGCACCTGTGGCGTTGCTTGTGTTATAGGCGACGGTAGCCACCTACCATCAAGTGAACCATCAGCCTGTCTGCCGGCCTTAACATAAAAAAGTCTGATGGTAACATAAAAAAACATGTATCGAATTGTAGGAAAAAGACCGGTATTTCGATATCATAAAAAACCGGTCACAAAAAAACACGAAAAAACGAAAATAGAACAATCTGTGAAATAACCCATTTAAGAAATAGTATCGAATTTGATATAAGGCTGAAGCAATGTATTAAGTTTAGCCGATATTCGTGTGGAGAGGGAATCAATCATAAAACACCTACGTATACGTGTATAACGTAACGACCGTAAGGTAAGGTTACGCCAGTACTCAAAGAAAATCATGCGAATATAGTAGTTATTTAGTACAAGATGGTCCCTGTAATTCTTGTGTCAAATTTGACTTAGCTGTGAATGAACTTATCAATAGTAATAATAAATCTGTAAGGGTTGGTCATGGAGTAAGTTACTTTGTTTTCAGAGATATTGTGTTTATAGGCTCTATACATGATACTGAAACTAAATTGACCATTTTTACAATTTTTTTCTGTATGAATGTATGTATGTTCCTCCATAACTCTTAAACGAATTAACTGATTTTCATGAAACTTGGTAGATAAACATTTAGACGTACAGGACATAGGATAGGCTACTTTTTTCTTTTTCAACGCGGACGAACTCGCGGGCGCCAGCTAGTTGTAAATATATATCTTCCTCTTTATTTCATAGTATAATTTGAAGTCGCTTTTCCCGCTAACTCCTCCTAAACGACGCACCGGATTTTTATGCAGTTATCACCATCAGTTAGGTATTTATTTCACTGAAGGTTTAAAAATGAGACACAAGCCACGAAAAAGTAATATGTATTTACGTATAAACTAAACGCATATTAAGTTCAGAAATTTTAATGTCAAAGATGAAGCTTGCTCTGTTCGACCTGTTACCGATAAAGTCGTTTCCATTACTAAAAAAGTGGAGCAAGATCGGCATATTAGCAATTACGACATAGCTGATGGACTCTAGAGATTGATCACAAAACAGTTGTGAATTGAGAAACCTAATGAATCGTGTACTCATTTGCGATTCTCTATTGAAACCTCCTGGTTACGTGAAGACGCGACGTGTCGCTTTACGATTGAAACATAATGAAACCGAACCGTTTTTGAAAACAGTTTTTGAAAGGTTTGATCACTGGTGATGAAAAGTGGATTACCAGCGATAAGAACGTGCGATAAAGATAATGATCAAAGGACAGTCAAGCTCCACAAACTATAGCGAAAGCCGAATTAACTCGTATAAAATGATGGTGGGATCGGAAGGCCATCGTTCATTATGAACTTTTACCCCAGGACAAAACTGTGTACTGTCAAGCAATAAATAGAGAAAATACGGCCAGAAAGGGTGTGGTTTTTCCTCATAATAACGCCAGACCACACACATTTTAGCCACTCAGCAAATATTGAGAGAGCTTGGTTGGGAAGTGTTAATGCATTCACCATATTATAGAGCTGACCTTGAACTCTTCCATTTCCACTTGTTTCAGTCTTTTCAGTATTCTTTAGGTAGTGTTAGGTTAACATCAAGATAGTATTACCTGGATTAACATATAGGATTTTTTTTGTCCTGGAAAAATTTTAGATACCCGAGGGATTGTCTAAAAATATAAAACATGGCGTCTCAGAGATAAAGTTGTTGAGCGTTATCATCAATACTAATAATAAATCTGTAATGGTTGGTCATGGAGTAAGTTACTTTGTTTTCAGAGATATCGTGTTTATAGGCTTTATACATGATACTGAAACTAAATTGACCATTTTTAGAATTTTTTTCTGTATGTATGTAAGTATGTATGTTCCTCCATAACTCTGAAACTTGATAGATAAACATTTAGACGTACAGGACACAGGATAGGCTACTTTCCTCTTTTTCAACGCGGACGAAGTCGCGGGCGCCAGCTAGTTTAATAATATAATTGGATAACAATATATCTCCAAACTTTTCAGATCGAAATGTAGCACGAATACGAACAAGTACTAGTATGCGCCCCAATTGAGGAGGCTTCTATACTCGTAGTATGCAAATAAACTATTTCCGCTCATAGAACGTTTCTTAAGAGCGCTTGTACACATTCCATTCCAAGTATTTTTTTTATAATTCGTTTTTCAATTATTTTTAGATTTTTTTTTTTTAATATTTGAATAGATCCTCTTTTTAAAAGAACTTAATACTTATTTTATGCCTTACCTTACCTATATTTTTATGCAATAATGTTTATGCAATAATAATATAATTGCATTAATGTGGAATTACACTGTTACAGCAGAAGTTTATACAGCGAATCTTTCCTGGTTAATCGGAATTAAATAAATATGTAGTTACATAGGTAATTATGCATATTTTGAAATAAGTACTCATGTTTCAAGTTAGAAAACACTAATGAATGTTCAACATTTGACGTAACGTAAGCTCTACAAATTTATTTGGAGCCGAAATTAAAACGGATTACTACAAATCTGATCAAAATTAATGGCTCAACTGATTGAGATCTAGCGGTTGCATCAATTTTCCCAATTTCAGTTCGCGGTCACACGCTACATTTGTTAAATTCGCTCAAGCATAAATCGATTTAAAAGTTTCCAATGAATATATAAATAATAAAATGGTAAACGAGCTGTGTCTGTTGGTACTTTTTTTTTGAAAAATACACCTTGTACTTATATTACCGAGGTCAAATATTTTTTTTAATTTTGTCTGTTTGGCTGTACTCAAAAACGGCTTAACTGATCTGGATTAACATATAGGAAACGTTTTATCCTGGATTCCTGTGA
Source organism: Synanthedon formicaeformis (assembly GCA_945859745.1). Lineage (NCBI taxonomy): Eukaryota > Metazoa > Arthropoda > Insecta > Lepidoptera > Sesiidae > Synanthedon > Synanthedon formicaeformis. The sequence continues at coordinate 6,806,269 of OX243958.1, forward strand.
CATTTTCAAAAATGAACTGTAGCGCACAACTAATAAAAAAAACTAATAAACTTTCAAAACTATAAAAGATTTAATAACATAAGTATGTTAAAGAGTACACATTATAATATATTATTGTAATGTCTTATTCGTTTTCTCTTGTCTTCTGGATGTTTGGCTCTTGGCGTCCGAGCAATTTTATCAAAAACATCTCCAAGCACATATCGCTGACTGCCTTATTCTAAAATTGAATAAGTATAAACTTTCCAGTTATATACTTATTCAGTTATAATAGTTCCAGTTACATTTTAATTAGATTAAATTAATCTAGTTACATAATTGTTACTGCCATATAAAGTTGAATTAGTACTGCCATATATATTTTTCATGAAGAGGTACTTATCTTTGTCACAAAGAATTTTAGAAAAGTCCCCATACATTAGTCCCCATTTTAGACTAATATTCTAAGAGCTACTGAGCCATCTGACTAACCCGCGTGGCACAAAGTTAGGAATGTTTTATTATCAGTCAATTAAGAAAACATCGGTCTAGCAGGCATCTCGCGGTTGCGTCGTTATCAAATAAATTTTGAAAATGTAAAAAAAAAAATTATTTACTTCTCGCACAAGGCTGAAATTTTAAGGGCATATTCTATCAATAGTTTAAAAAGTTTATGCAAAGAGCCAGACTGTTCTGGCGGTTGCAAGTGCCTGCCAGACAAGCATAAAGGGCGTCCCAGGACTATGCGACATGAAGGGAAAGTACCTTCAATATTGTAGATAGGATATTTTGCTGAAAGAAGACTTTATGTTATTTTAAGAAGTTAGTAATACTGCATTAAAAGATTTTCTAAAATTACTTGCTTCGTCTGGGAATCGAACCGACTTAAATGTGAAAAAAAAATTACCCTTATTTTTATGATGCCAGTCGAAAGAATGGACAAAAAATAATAATTCTTCTTAAGTAACATAGTATCTTAAAAGAAAGGAATAACGTAAAATGTTTGATTCAAATTTCAAGAATATTATTTATTGCCGACGTATTTTTTAAAAAAATCTTTGAATGGTTAGTCAGATGGTTCAGTAGCTCTTAGGCCATAATTTCAACCTGGAAAAGGAGATTTAATTGATTACACAACGTACTTTTGAAAACTCCAAATAAGATCAGTATCAAAAATTTTCCCTGTTTTTTTCGTTCAGTAGTTTACCCGTAAAAGAATACAAACATTCAAACAGAGTCCTTTCAAATTTTAATATTAATACAGATTAGTCATGGAATAGTCCGCAATGCCAACAAAAATCTCAACTTGGTAACTTCGTAGACTCGAACTGTATACTTACAAAGTAAACATCTAAATGTCATAAACGCTTACAAAGTACGACGAGTAATGTAAGAGCTTGGAAGAGGTTGAGTTTGGGATAAAAAGCAATCCCCTTCAATAGCAGGAATTCGTGCGTTATCAACATCTCCCGACCTGTACCTTGACGACATCCATAATATACTGAACATATTATAGATTTTTCAGTTAAACCATATTACCCCTGTCGTTTTATTTAACTAAGTAGCTATACTAACAGGCTGACGGTCTACTTGATGGTGGTGCTGCCAATGCGCTGTGAGCATGGCATTGCCATGCGAAATGAGTGCTAACATCGCTTAATCACTCACCGAAACACAACAGCACACGTGCTGTTTTTTAACGTTGGTCTTCTGAAGGAGGATGAAAAGAAAAGCTTACTTCCAAATTTGATCCTGCCGAGAATCGAACGCGAAATGTCTAAAACAGAGCGTTAAAGTAATGTTTTGTAATGTAGATATCACAAGATGTTTTTATAAGGTTTTTTTATAGATAACGTTACAAAAACGTAGCATTAGATCTTATTTAGTTGACTATTTCATTTGTATCGGATAGCAGAGCGCAACAAGTTTAAAATAGCGTTAAATTCAATTAACAGCATAAGGTTAGTTGGAGCCGACTTGTTACTTCACCCTATTAATCTGCTTACGGAATAAAGAAAATGTGTTGTATATTATCAACAGGAAAAGAACCTATTTATTTCTTTAGCTATTTTAATATTTAGTATTTTCAATTTTTAATAATGACTTTTAAAATATTTAGTTGTTTCTTTTTATTGTAATATGATTGTAGTTACAGAATTATTCAGTTTGGCACATAGACTTGGAGTGAGAAACAAAACAGGAATGCTATCGCACATATGTCAGAAAAAACGGATGTAGGTATACTAACGTAATCAATAAATATTAGACGATATTAACAGGGCGAATCTTAAAGGGAAATAAAGTTTTTTAGCTCAAACTGAATTGATAAATGAAAAATATAAATAATATAATGCGTTTACTGTTGAACTATCTATAGAACTGTTGAAAATTTCATGGTTCAAATTTAATTAAAGACTTGTTTTACTCATTTTAGTGCTCCCCATACAATTTGCGCGGAACACGGCGCGTTTGTATGCACACAGCGTAGTAAATTACGAAAAGTTTACATTTCATTTTCATATATAATATCTATCAACATTAACTACATAGTTAATATTTTTTTTAATGTATTAACTTTTTTTGGAAGATATTGTGAGAATCAACTTAGTGGATAATAAATATAAGTAGCATTACGAATACAAAGGTTGTAATGCAAATAAAAAAAATAGTTTTGTACCTAATATTTTAAATTAGATTCTGGAAAAAAATTCGGAAAATTGGTTATTTTTTAAATTCATATATTTTCTAGTGTTTTGGTTTTTAATTCAGTTTATAGTTCTGCTTTATAAAAAGATCATTTATTTTTATATTGAAGGTTCTTATGAATTTAACTTACCAGTGAAAATAGTAACAAGAAATTAATCGTGCCTATTTACAAAAGCAAAAAATGACTTAAGTAGCTACAAAAGTTATATTCGAGATGAAAATTAAAACGAAGTGTCTTTCTGTCGCATCTTCTATTGTTTAGAACAAAGACAATGAGATTATTGAGATCCTCTTGAGGCAAACTCTCCGAGTTGAATTTAAACAGGTGCAGACGTGTTTAAATTCCGCACGTGATTTGGCATGCAATTCCTGGATCAGCATGGAAACGTTATTTAAAGAGATCTCTGTAAAAAGCCTTTTAGGATATATATATACTTTATTTTACAAAAATTCTTCTTTATTCTTATACTTAGAAAAAATTTGTAATGGCAGTGAAAAACTATCTTTAAAAAACTGTCAAATTTATCAACTAATCTTTCATTGATTTCTTTGACAGAAAGTTAAATAATTAAAAGATAAATGTAAAACACTAGTTTTGCTCGCGACTTAGTCCGCACTCCTTTTATTCGGGCGTTGAAACATTGTGTTTTGATTGATGTGTGAATTGTCAGCTAGGAACAGTTTGTATGGGAAAAGAAAATTTGGTTATTACGCTTTTCCGGGCAATTTTTCATCTTCATAACAAATGAAGAGGAAAATTTGAACCTTCCTCGAACTCGAAAGTAATTTTTTTTTAAATAACCGAATTGGTTCAGCCGTTCTCAAGTTTTGCAGTTAGCAACACAATATTTACCAATTAATATTTATTTCCGAGACATCTTCTCGTCCAAAATTCCTCAGTGTCTCAAGACAAAAGTTTTCCACCAATGTGTGTTGCCAGTGATGTCATATGGCGCTGAAACGTGGTCTCTGACTATGGGCCTCGTAAGGAAGCTCGGGGTTACACTATCAGAATCAGAAATGAGGAGATCCGTAGACGTACGAAAGTTACCGACATAAGCCGACGGATCAGTAAGTTGAAGTGGCAGTGGGCAGGGCATATAGTACGGAGAGCCGACGGCCGCAGGGGCCGGAAGGTTCTCGAGTGGAGGCCACGGACCAACAAGCGCAGCGGTGGACGTCCACGCACAAGGTGAACAGACGATCTAATAAAGGCCGCGGGTCAACGGTGGATCCAGACTGCTTCTGACCGGTCCAATTGGAAAATTTTGGGGGAGGCCTATGTCCAGCAGTGGACGTCCTGCGGCTGAGATGATGATGGTGATGATGATGAATTTTTATTTATTATAATAAATAAAAATTCATCATCATCACCATCATTATCTTTCACTAAAGTTTGTTTTTTAATCTCAGACAAAAATGACATCACATGTGACATGCATTACATACATTACATGGTATCATTATATGCAAACTTGACATTTGCATGTGTCATTTTTGTCTGAGATCTCTCGTCTGTTATGGACGCAGATCTGCGCCAAGTGACAGTCTGTCGTTTCACTCGATTTTTAATATTATGGGTATATAAATAGGGTTTAAAATTGAACAAACATAATGCCAAATAAATACGCAATCTAGAAATGCAACAAATAAGGAGTTAAACCCTATTTATATACCCATAATATTAAAAATCGAGTGAAACGACAGACTGTCACTTGACTGCGTCCATAACAGACGAGAGAAAAACAGACTTTAGGATACTTATTTATTATGCCGGATAATATGTTTATCTTTAAAATATTTTATTTAGTACACGCCTTAAAAGTTATTAGCCAAGCGTTTTATCGCCTCTTAATTTTTGTAATGCAGTTTAGGAAGCTGAGATAGTTAGGAAACCGCAGACACTCTTAGTTAACTTATAACTAAAATGCGTCAATGATTCACCTTCAGTAAATTAAGAAAATTACAAATATAACTTGAAATACCTACCTTTCAATAGGGCTTGAGTGTTGTGAAAGCTAACGGGCACCATGCTGACACGTTATCAGTTCGATGGGGACAGCTTCTTCCTGAAAATAATTATGTAGGCAAAATTATTATATTATCTCACACATTTATTCATATATTTCTTACAAATATATGAATAATGTATAACCAACCATAGTGAATAAACTTTTATAGTAATGGTAGGAAAGACGAACAATACATAGGCGACGAAATTCATAATTTTATAATTTGATTCTATAGTTTTATGTTAGCTGGCACCCGCGACTTGGTCCGCGTTGAAAAAGAAAAAAGTAGCCTATCCTGTGTCCTGTACGTCTAAATGTTTATCTATCAAGTTTCATGAAAATCAGTTTATTCGTTTAAGAGTTATGGAGGAACATACATAGATAGATAGATATATACAATACCTACACTTACAGATCACAGTGATTATATTCTCTTTGTTACAGATTTATTATTAGTATTGATGTTAATATTAGATTCCAGGGTCATAATAAAAAATAAATACGTAAATTTCTGCTAAACATGAACATAAGCTATTTTACATAATTATATTTCTTATAGAAGACCAGACAAACAATTTTTTTTATGTTAAGGTCAGCAGACAGGCTGATAGTCGAAGCTAGATCGTCGAACGAGACGGACTAGTTACGTGGTATCCAATATTGTAATAGACTGTAGTTGTAAATAGAGATGTAAAGTTTTCCACGAGTCGTGACAGTTTACACGGTCCGTATTATTAGTTACCCTCCAGTTTATTAGCAAAGTCATCTAATATTTCAGCTGTCCGTACTAATCTATAAAGCATTGGGAATTTGCCGCAGAAACTCTCTAGAGTGGATGAATATTTTAAGATTGCGGACTCAAGAGAATTGCAGATATCTTTGGATATAATCTTGATTTAGATTCCTCTTGTCTTTAAGTTTGAGACGTTCAATATCTTGGATTCATTATATTCTACTTTTTTAACAAAATATGTTTACTTTACATTGTTATTGTAATCTAGCAGCTAAATAAAGAGAAATTGTAAAGGGCTTCTAAGAAATTTAATCCAAAAATTAATTTAATCCAAAAGTTTTTAAGGTTTTATATAAAATAAAGACACATTTAGACAAAGCCAGGTATAAAATTGTACTTATACCGAAAATTCATTTCCTGTTAACTTCTTCTTCTTATATTTCAAAACCTAATAATTCAAAAACCTGGCCCCATCTGTCAATATTTTTCTAGTGCAAAGCTCGAAAACGGAAGCTTAATTCCTATCGCCCACTAGGCAGCCAGGCTGCGATACCTCTTTGAACGAATGATGAATAGGCACCTCATGTAAACAACATTTAAGAACTTTCCAGTCAGCCATTATAGAGGGTAGGTACCGGAAGTCGCCTGGTCACGGGACTTCCGGTGAGACCTTCCCGTGGCACGCAACTTTCCCGCCCTTCCGGTCAACGGGCTACTAAATTTTAACATTTTATTACAAAAAAAACATGCCCATAAACAATTTAACAGTAACTACGCTTCGTTTTAATGTCCTTGAAATAAGTAGTGTACGCATTAATTTTTTTCTAAGGTGTTTTTAATTTTTCTACGCGGACTAAGTCGTGGGCACCAGCTCGTTTTAAAATATGAGCGTTTTATAAATGCAAAATATGCAAGTGTTCTTGTTTAACCACAGATATCTAATGTTTTCAAGCAAACGTCAAAATACCCACCAATCAAATCAAAACATCAATCATTTGATGTGACAGGCGACTACCAAAACGAAAATAGACCGATGGTCTTTATTGTACATATTATTATGTACTCGTATATTCGCTATCGCTATATCTACAATAGAGACCATTCTATATTAATACTAGCTGCTGCCCGCGCTTCGCCCGCGTATAAAAAATACATAAAAACCTATTCTCAGACCTACCAAGTGTACATATAAAATTTCATCAAAATCTGTTAAGCCATTTCGGAGGAGTATGGCAACTGTGACACGAGAATTTTATATATTAGATATATTACATACATTATCAATACTAATAATAAATCTGCAAGGGATCTCATGGAGTAAGTTACTTTGTTTTCAGAGATATCGTATTTATAGGCTCTATACATCATACTGAAACTAAATTGACCATTTTTACAATTTTTTTCTGTATGTATGTATGTATATATGTTCCTCCATAACTCTTAAACGTATTAACTGATTTTCATGAAACTTGGTAGATAAACATTTAGACGTACGGGACACAGGATAGGCTACTTTTTTTCTATTTCAACGCGGACAAAGTCGCGGGCGCCAGCTAGTTATTATAAAATAAAGTCGCAGTCAGCTTCTTTAAAACGACCAGAAGGATTTTGATACGGTTTTCTTTAATAGTCCATTGGCCCTACGGATGTCACCATGACTTAATCTACGAGTATTAGGAATCTGCTTGAGGGCTTACTTTATGTTTTCGGGGTCGAGAAATCCGAAATCGTGATCTACTCGACCTTGACTCCGAAATCCGAATCCTTGACTCCGTGATCCCTCGAAATCCGCATCAAAGTGGCCTAAAATTGCGAAAAATTGTACCCAAAATTTGTTTTTCGCTAATATCTCGAATATATTACGAATTTCGAAATGCAGTTTACGCCATTCGAAAGAGCGTGATAGTTTCCGCGCAAAATGAATTCAAACATTTGTCGTTTTTTACGTTAATATGCTTACCTATAGTATCATGCCAACTACACTTTTCTCGACAAAAAATGCCCTCTTTCCCTAAAAAATTGAGGTATTAAAAATAATGGGTGTTATTTAGTACATCCGACTTAAGTACTGCAAAATTAGTCACCACTAACCCAATTTTGGGCCATTGATGTGGATTTCGAGAGGGCGAAAATGAAAATAGCCATAAATATTTAATTCCGTGTGAAACTGGGGGAGGGTCACTAGTACATATTATACCTACTATATAAGTCTGTTCTTTCGCCAATTTCTTTTATAAACCACTCAACGGATTTTGATACGGTTTTCACTAATGGAAAAGGCGAGAAACGAAGTAGGTTTGTGTAGGTATATAATTTGCAGAAAAAAATTAAATTTTGTATGGGAAGCTCCGATACCCATTTGATGTACAGGTAAATTGAAACTAGATGTCGCCTTTACCAATAAATACATGCGAAATTATATGTAAAATAAATAGAATTGTAACGGGAAATTGTATGTTAAATTTTATTTATAAGCATAAGTTATTACGAATTTTTTAGACAGTGAAATCCTCATACTCTCGTCAGCGAACTTGAATGAGATATATTATTTCGATGTCTCTCGTACACAAACAGATTAAAAGTTAGAAGTTTTATGTCAAAGTCAAGTGAAATAAATGTTTTTCTTCCTTATCTCCACCTTACATAATAGAGTCTAAAGTGAACTTCAGTCCTCCCTCCGAGAAAAATTCAAGGAAATAAAGATTTTAACTGTTGCTTGTCACTGCCTATATATTTACAAAAAAATAATTTATATCGGTTATTTTTAAAATTATTTTTGAGTCTATGTAACATAATATATGGTTTTCTAATTAACTTCCTGAGATAATCACAACATTACCTATAAATAAAATTTAAAGTGTAATCCTAACCAAAGTCTGTTTGAGAGGTTATTATAAAATCGCTGAGGTTATTCTATTTTAGCGATAATGAAGCCTGAATTTGAACGATTCTCTGAGCTCATGCTATGTTTATTCTTGTTGTATGTATATACTGTGATTTGTGTTTCTATGAAAAGTTATATTTATTATTTTAAAAATAAAAAGAATAAGTTTTTTTCGGGGTTTCTTCTCAGATTGTCAATCTACTTTGCTATTTTTTTTTTTTCGAAACCCTACTGATAAAATATAATAATAATAATAATAATAATAATTTATTTGCTGAATATAGGTAATTTACAATGTTTTTATTTATAATGTATAAGGCTCGCTACATTCTACCCTTTGGGGTGTGCAAATATTTTGAGAACACTACATAACAAAATAAGCTATTAATCACCACTATCCACAAAATTATCACACATATAGTCTTTTAAGTCGTAGTAACATTTATCAACTAATAACTCTTTAATTTTCTTCTTAAATATATTAATGTTGAGCTGCTTGATATTGTTCGGAATCTTATTATAAATGACTGGTGCTTGACAAAAAACACTTTTGTGCATAAGGGCTGTGTGTGCTTTGCGAATACACAGCCTATTCGGATCTCTTTGTTCTCTTTTACTGTTTTCTGAAACTCGTCTAAATAAAGTGGGATTCGATTTTACGTATACTACAACTTCATATATAAAAATGACCATTAAATTAAATTCTTGGAGACCTCTATTTAATGGACAAATAACATTATTATAGATAAACTGTCAAACATTTTGTAATTCTAATAAACGATGTAATCTGATTTATGTAGGCAAAAGGACATTCATTTTTCATAGAACAAAACTAATTTTCAAAGTGTCAGTACCGAGTTGATGTCGCATCGAAGAAAAAAGAAACATACGTCCCCTCGACCTGCGATTTATCATAGAAATAAGTTCTATACTTAACGTTACGTTATAGTTAAGTTCTACATCACCTGGCTTCCGTACAACAGCCCTAAAGTAGCATACAAATCTACTGTGACTCTTTTTCTATTGACAATTTCTTTATTAAAACCTATTAAAACGGTTTTAAAAACTAACCTGAGGAGACTCAAACATAGACGCAAAATCGCCTGTCTATGTGTCTTCTATAGAATGTAATTCGGAGTGTGCACAGGAGCTGCATGAGCTCATACCGCCTTTCCATTTCTTCCATCGGACATTCAAACGTACGGCGGTTCCCATCCTCATCTTGTCGAAATCCCTTTTCTTTTGAAACAAGCGCTTTAAAACATCCTTTATAATGCGCACTGAAAAGGATTGGCACTCCTATGTTTATGTTTCTGAGCTCATATAACCCAAAAAATTTAAAAGTTCCAGTGAACAGGCATCTTCTGGTCGAGCTTGTTCCAATGTCGGCCTCGTTTTTGCTGCACGGCCAAATGCTGGCCAAGAGAAAATTATTCATCTTTAACAATAAAAAATAATTCTAATATTCCGACGTACTGCGGCAAAATGCATTTAATACAATGACATTTTGTTTGAACGCTTTATTTACTGTGGCAATTTAAGTAACTTGTGCCAAAGGAAAAGCAATCAGGAGTAGGTATACTTTGATGCCAAAGAGGTTATTATTAAAACTAGAATTCAGCGCGAGATCATCTCAAGTGAAATGGGGCGAACTTCCTTAGAATTTACGTATACGAGCAAAAAGTATTACCTCTTGTGTATTTGGTTGATTTTATTTATATTTTATTAGCTATTTTTATCAAATTATAAGTCTCCGCATCTTTTCGCTACTAATGAAAATTCCAGTAAAGCAAAGTAGGTATATAAATTAAAAGTACTAAGTTTAAACTAAAGCAAAGTTTCAAAGTTAAGACATTTAGGTACTTCAGGATAAAGCTGAATTTTTATTCTGTCATTTGTTTTCCGCATACTAGAACCATTTTCAAGTCCAACGAAATTCGGTTAACGTTGCAAAGAAGTTGTGCGTTCGTTTCTTTTTTGGGTGAGGGATCTAATTTTTTAAAATATTTTATAAGTAATACAACTGTAATAAGGTAAATTTAAGGTCTCATCTCTTCTAATATATTATACATTATATTATACATATATAATATAATTATATTATATTATATTATATTATATTATATTATATTATATTATATTATATTATATTATATTATATTATATTATATTATATTATATTATATTATATTATATTATATTATATTATATTATATTATATTATATTATATTATATTATATTATATTATATTATATTATATTATATTATATTATATTATATTATATTATATTCACTGTATGTGTATGTCACTGAACTCCTCCTAAACGGCTGGACCGATTTTAACTCTGTCTTCACTTATGGATAGAGGGATAATCAGGAATGGTTTGTATGTAAAAAAAATGGTCGCTAGTTATATTATATATTCTAATATATTATATAAAAATAATTATACACATATAAGTACAACAAGTGAAACATATGTTAACTACATGTGTTAACTTTCACGTGTTCTTTTTTTTTTTCAAATTTAATTTGTAATTTGTTGCGTATTTTAGGAGGAGTTAACGGCCATACAGACCGACGCGGAAAGCGCCTTCAAATTATACTTACTATGTAAAAAATATATTATACTATAACTTATGTTTAATTTATTATAACTTATGTATATTGTAAACATATGTCTATATATGACTATACAGGTGAGCAGTGTTGGTTGAGAAAATACGAATCAGGCAAATAAATGGGTCAACACGAGAACGACTTATTGGTTCATAAGTTCCGACGTGACTGTATTTGTTAATCAGAACTACGTGGCATAACAAAAATACATGCCCCCAACATAGCGGAAGCAAGAATGCCCCGTTGCGTGTAGAACCTCCATAACATTAAGCTAAATGTCATTCCGCTTATTATCATTTTACGGAACATATTTAATTAAGGCCAGTTTATACCCGAAGATTCGGTAAAGCTTCGGTTTTGAAGAGCCCGTTGAATGATTTGAAGAGTGCATGCCTTAACGTTTCAGGGGGCCAGGTTTGATTCCCGGCGGGGTCGATATTAATCCAGTTTTTTATTTGTTCGAATGCTAACGTGATTGGGATTGTTTTAAACTGTAATTTATGAAGGTCTGTTCAGACGTGTGAAGACAATCAGCCCGAAGGGATTTCACTAACTTAGACATGTTCTATTGATGTAAACTTGGTATACTGTTACTTCGATGGTATTTTCATGACATTGTAACCTTGATCTGATGCTGCAGAATCAAGTAGTCTGCACGACACCCAACTCCTCAGTAATTTACAGCAGATATAGTGTGTTTGAGCTCATATTGAATCCCATGTTTGGGTAAGTCGAAGGTTAGTTTATAATTTTAATTATAGCTTGTTACTGTAATGCAGGTATTATGTTTTTAAAAATTGTCGTTAAATTTTCAGCAAATCGGTGACTAAAGTTTTAAATAAAGGTCACCGAATCGAATCGAAGGTGAATGTAGAGGACATGACCTCATATAGAGAAGAATTTTTCTTTGTCCTATCAAAGTTGGCAGTGTACTTGCAACCCCTATGACATTGTTCGCTTACGCAACGGTAACCTTTACCATGAAGTGGACTGTCAGTCTGCCTGCCTTTATTTTTCATTTATTATTGGAACGCAGAATTGTTGCGTTGTTGATTTTATTAATAAATTAGATTAAATTAATTAATTAAATAAATATAACTTCCTCTTTAAATTATACGAATTTGGGTCTTTCGTTTAAAAGTTACGACGGGTTTAAAAATGTATAATAATATTAATTTTTCTTTGCGGTTATGATCGCGGTATAATCCCCTACTGTAATCTACAGTACTATAATGTGCTGAATATACTTACTGGACTCTTAAAGAACATAAAAAAGTGATTTTGGTTTTTATTAGTTTGAAATATAAATCATTAATTTTTTATATTTTTTTATATTTGATCATCAAATTAGCTGCCATTATTGCTCTTAAAATGTGTTGGAAATTTCGATATCTCGATCAACGTAATAGGATTGAGTCACATAGTATTATCAGCAAAATACGCTCGAGAGTCATTCGCTTCCACAAGAGTTGGAAAGGAAACTTGTGCAAGTTATAATAAGATTGGATCGAAACTGGCAATCCAAGCGTCCAAGGTTGCTGCTAATATAATATCATTCCTTTAACGTACCGCTGCTTGAGGACGTAACTAACTATTCATCATTTTAAGCGAAAACCGTTTACATATTTGCTGTTTTAGGCATTGTAATCATTAGAGAGATCTTATGATAATATCTAATATTCAAAGAGAGAGGGAGAACTAAATAAATACAATTTACAATCGGTGTAATAATTTTACATACTTAATACCAGAGATATATAATAATTAATAAATAGGAACCTAAAAAAAAAAAGAAAAAATTACATTAAATAATCTAATATTTAAATTTAAATCAATAGGAGAGTCACTGTCGTCAACAGTGGAGGCGCCACTCGACACAACGATAAAGATAGACATTTTTGTCTATCATAGAAAACTAGGTGTTGCACGCAACTTTGCCCGCATCACTTTATAAATATGTAGCCTATGTTACTCGCTGATAACTTAGCTTTCTATAGGTGAAGGAATTTTTAAAATCGGTCTAGTAGTTTTTGAGTTTAATCATACAAACATACAAAATTTTCTCTTTATAATATAGGTAAATATAGAATGAATCCAGGGCGAAGCCGAAAGCGAGTCGCTAGTTCAAATATAAATAGGAATATTTTCAAGTTTTTCGATAATTTATTAATGTCTACAACAACAGTTGTTGTTACACAATAATCATCACTCGCCGTCATTATGTTTTCAATCGATACGTACTTTTGCGAATTTCATTTTATATGCAAGCAACCCTCGTGCGGACTTGCCCGTCTATTTTTATACCAGTGTACTTGTACCGTTAGGTTTCATTGATTTATTATTTCATTACATTCACTTCAGCTTCAATGAAAAATTAATCAGTTTTATATTTCAGTCAATTCGTTTTATACTTAATAGTTGAATGAAATATAATATCGTATTATGTATTAGCCGACGACGACAGTTTGGCACAGTCCTCACATTTGTGAGGAGATATAGTAGCAGCATACCTGCTATAGTATAGCTACATAGTAGGTATATCCCAATAATAGAACTAATCAATACTAATAATAAATCTGTAAGGGTCGGTCATGGAGATGGAGTAAGTTACTTTGTTTTCAGAGATATCGTGTTTATAGGCTCTATACATGATACTGAAACTAAATTGACCATTTTTAGAATTTTCTGTATGTATGTAAGTATGTATGTTCCTCCATAACTCTTAAACGAATTAACTGATTTTCATGAAACTTGGTAGATAAACATTTAGACGTACAGGACACAGGATAGGCTACTTTTTTCTTTTTCAACGCGGACGAAGTCGCGAGCGCCAGCTAGTAGTAACAATAAAGTTGGTTCTTTGGCTAGGTGTATATTTTTTATTCAAATGAGTTTTTAATTTATTAACAAACAAATAAAGTCCAAAAACACCAAAGATAAGAATCTGCGTCAACATGGCGGCTTTGTATTTGTTTTTATATATATTTTATATCTTATTATTATTTATTTTATCTATTTGTTTTCACGTCATTAAACTCTCGTGTATCTCTATTTCAAATTTGGATTTCAAATTCCACATGTAAATACCTACAATGTTTTTCAAATTTCAAAAAGTATAAATCCTTGGGCACAGCTACTAGTCACGTGACCACCCGTGAAGCTTTTTGGCAGCTAAGTAATGTTGGACAATGTAATAATGTCAGTTTCCATGCAATTAATTGCGCCTTTTACTATTATGCATGTATGAAGGACTTTTTGTGTAGCACGGCTCTTAAGTGGTAAGAAAAGTGATGACACAAAAAGTTTGTGCGACAGCAACTGAAGGGCGACCGTTGAGGGCAAGACGAACGCGTCACTCGCCGCGCCTTAACCCACTTCCGTATTAGGCCAGACTATCATTACGCCGACATTACATTCGTTACGTATTGTCAACGTAATATATATAATATCACATATAATAAAATCTGAAACGAACCGTGTCTCGTATATTAAACATTAAAAAAAAATTGTATACGTTATACCTACCTAAGTACTTAATGTTTTATATTTTTAGATTTTTTTGTCTTTTTCACGTAAAAACACTCAATTTGTATGCGAATGTGAAAAATATTTTTCGAGTCAAACCGCGACTAACAGATTTTAAATGCAACTCGACTACTATAAAATATTATAAAAGCATTTCTTCTATGTGAATTTAAATATAGGATGAGTTGTGTATTACAATCCTAGTTTTAATACTTAAACTCTTATAGAAGACATTATTTTTCAGTGCCAAATAAAGGAGAATATTTTACCTAAAAATCTTTTTATAACCATGCAAATAAGTACACAGACTGTAGAATGAATGTAGGTGGGTATCACTTTGTTCAGAGCTATATTAATATATTCGAAGACATTTACATTTAATATTTGAGAAAGTAACCGTGGGTTGAAATTCAGATGTGCATTTTAAAAATGGCATTCTAGTAATATCTGAATCCACGATTCGACGTCACGCTCGGGGCTCATGGCTGCGTTCCAAAACTAAGTAAGTATTTAATGTGGTGTGAACTTCTGACTGTGCCAAATGAACTTCAAGAATAATGCAAATGAAATCAAAGTACCTACAGAGTTCGTGTACCTGCAGATCGTTTGCAACTTTGGACCTTTGGAGATGGAAAGAAAAAGATTTAGTAGAAAATTACTATCCCAACAATTGATGATAAAATAACCAATACGTTGAGAATATAATAAGTTATAGAACAATAAAAACTTAATTTAGAAATCACAAAAGATATAAAAATCAAATTAAGTCATTATTAGTCTGTGGTTAATATGGACTTTCTTAAATCTTTGTAATCTACGTCAGAACAAAATGAAAGAAACAAAATAACTATAGAAGTAAAATAGAAAACATAAGTAAAAATATAAAAAAAAACAAATGAAAACGCTCAAAATGAAGAAGTCATTATTAATGACTATGACTATAAATAATGTCTTTCTAATCTTTATAATCTATGAACTTTATATCTTTACAGGATCAGATTTAAAAAAATGACGAGTAGATTAGATTTTACCATCGAATATTAAATTTAGGATCAATTTTTATGGAGCCCAAAAATGTGTTTGTTATTCCATAAAACCTTTACAAGGTTGAAAATATATATGGAATTTACATCAATATTTTTTTTTCTCCAACAAAATTTGTACCGCTTGATAAAACTGCAAAATAAAAAATTATGTAGAAAATAAGTTAGGCATAAAGTAGTTTCCCGTTTTTTAGCGCCGCGCTAATGAGGAGAATTATCTAGCATAATTATTTCAAAGCCAATAAGAGGCTTATTTGTTATTAATTTAGAATCCATTTATTAATTTCCATGTTTTTATTAAAAAGGCGATTCGTATTTTTAACATTAGATATTTGACTATCGAACTTTACTCAGTTTGACTAAAATACATTGATCTAAATACGGACAAGTTATTTCTGAATTCTTAACGGACAGGTTGACGGTCTACTTGATGGTAGTAAGTGTTGTCGCCTATAACACAAGCAACGCCATAGGTACTCCAAGTGCGCTGCCGACCATAGAAGGATTAAGGATATGGGATAAGGAAGGGATAGGGTAATGGGCTGTGGCATCCCTTACTCACTCACCGAAACGAAACACAACAGCACATATTATGCCGTTATTTCACGGTAGCCTTCTGTAAGAATGTGTTTACTACAGCCAGACGGACTGCCCAAATGGCTGCGAAACGCCGTGTGCCCTGCCACTATATATTTCCTTCTTTATACTCTTGTATGTATATATTAACCATTAAATTATATTTCTTTTCAATTGGTCTGTGACCCATGTATGTACTCTGTGTAAGTGATATAAAAGCAAGAAAAGGGCCTAGGAAAATTGCTCAAGAGGAAAATGGGTATAGTGTTGACGTATTTATTACATCAGAATAGGAATTCGTGGTGGGATGAGGGAGCCCCGGGAACGCTAGTAATACTTCGCGCCAACGGGGAGTGGAATCATGGATGCATGAATAAATAAACTGCTGAAGGTTGCTTCACGCCACATTCGTGCCGTCTTTTACATATGGCGACGTATGTGTCTTATAACATACATATTTGTTTATAGTATTCAATATTGAACGTCACATATGGCATAATGGTATATGTAACACTCCGAATTTCAGTCGCTTTGCGATTTCGTAATGTTTTTACGTGAAATATTGCGATGACAATAATAGCTGAACTGCATAGAACTCAGCTGAATTTATCGAAAGAACTGCTAGCATTGGTGAAACTTATAATCACTCATAATCAGTCGTCATAATGTACTTAGGCCTCCCCCATAATTTACTCGTAAAACCTCTCAGAACTATCCTGCATCCAGCATCGATCAATTTTTAGGTGGACGTCCTACGTCGCGCTTGCCAGTCCTTAGTCTCCACTCGAAAACTTTCCGGCACCAGCGACGGTTTGCTCTCCGTACTATGTGTCCCTTGCCACTTGAAATCAAATCAAATCATTTATTTCGAAAAAAAATGATAACAAGATCACCTTTTTGAAGTCAAAAATAAAAACTGATTCTGATTTGGTCTCACAATGTACATCTGTCGATTTATCGATTTATTTCGATACCCCGGATGCAAATATGTATACACATGTCTTCCTTTTTTATCGCTCTTTCCATTAATGAAATCCGTATCAAAGTTCTTTGAATGGTTTAGAAGTAGTAAGAGGAGAAACAGACAGAGGCAGGCAGACTGAATTTGTTTTATAAAATTTATGTATTAATGAAATTGATATAGGTATAGTTAACTCTTTCGATGACACTCGGTAAAAGTGATGAAGAAATTATAGTTTTATATATGAATCATATATTCAGTGTTAAAATAATGCACAGTTGAAAAGAGTGGACATTGTAGTAGACTTAACTAGAATAAAGTTTGTTATTAAACATATGTTTTACCTTAAATTAAAATAAAACAAAAGTGGGTCAACTTTTAAATGAGCAATTAACAAGAAACCCTTGAAAAGAGTAACGATTTAAATTGAATTATGAAAGAGTTCGTACTTTCGCGAACGTAAAGGCAATTACATTTTTATGAGTAATAAAATCTGCAAAAGTAGCGCCATCTGGCGTTTGTACCAATGAACATTTTAAATGCATTGTGCGAATTATTTGAAAAGCTATGACACAATCAAATATACACTGTGAATAAGTAAGATTATTGTCAATTTACTAGACAATACGGGACTAATACTAAAATGTATTTTAAAAACAATTTAGACCATATTTTAACTTCAAGTAATTCAACGCCATCTATAGACAAATTAAACAACTATTGTAAAAGCACCATGACGTATACAGATAATAACTAGGGTCTAAAATTATGCATTAAAAAATTTGCGCAAAAAATTCATTTTTGACGCGGCATAATACTTTGGGCACGCCACGGATCTAAACAGTTGCATTTTAATTAAATTAAAAATAACAAACTCCATTCTTTCAAATATCATGCAAAGTCAAAATTATTTGATGGCACGGCACGTTTATGACCTCATTGAACATTTCTTTAGAAAAATGGCACGTTAATCCATAAAGGTTCGCCATCCCTCACCTAAACTTTTTAAACTGGAAAAATGTTAAGATGCTCTAAAAATTTAAATTTTCGGCTCCGCCTCCGTTTCAACGATAAAGATGTCAGACGTTATCTCATATTAAAATTTTTCAACGCGTATGTACGAAGTCGCAGGCACATATTATAAAACATATTACAAATTATAAAACAGTCCTCCGCCGCGTCTATCTGTCTGTTCGCGATAAACTCAAAAACTACTGCACCGATTTTCACGCTGATTTCACAAATGGATAGAATGGTTCTCGAGGAAGGTTTCAGTATATAAGTTACAAAGTTAGGCGAGTGAAGTTGCGGGCAGCAGCTAGCTAGTAGATAATAAACGCGGTGGCGATAAGTACTTAGCGACATACAAGGCCTGTGTCAAAAACTGTTCGATTGTAAACGAACGATGAATAATTTAATTCAAATGTCAATGAAATCCGTTCAATGGATTGCGTGTGATTTAGTAAGTAACAACCAAACAAATCAATCAACTTTTACATATTTTGTTATTTAGTAGAAATATCGATTTTTACTCCTTTATTCTAGATATTTCGTTGTCTTCTTTTATATGTTTTCTAAATCTATACAAATATTATAAAGAGAAAAGATTTGTATTCTCAACCGACTCAAAGAATAAGGAGGTTCTCAATTCTACTGTACTTTTTGTTATGTTTGTTACCTCAGAACTTTCGACTGGGTGAAAAGATTTTGATGATTCTTTTTTTATTTGAAAGCTGGTGCTTCCCGTGTGGTTCCATTTCAATTTGGTTCAGTTCTAACAGTGGCATCCATGAAAAAACGGTTTGAAGTCAGTTTTTTTTGTTAAAAAGAACTATTGTTTTTAATAGAACAAATTAAAGAATAATAATAGAACAATTTTAATTAGAAGCCGACATTATCCCTGATGAACATAGGCTACTTTTTACCGCGGAAAAATGCTTCATTCCTACGGGAAAACGGGTAATAGGACAACGGGTAGTAAGAATTATCCTTCCGTACTTATCTTTTTCACATAACTTCTAAACGGCTGAACCGATTGGGTTGAAATTTTATATGGGTATATCGATGGTTTCTTGGATGATTTAAAAATACAATTGGACCCGGTAGGTGGCGCTGCTGTTGGTATGTCATTTACTAAACGGCTTGACCGATTGGGTTGAAATATTGTATGTGTATTTCCATGGTTTCACAGACACGAATTTATTATATTTTATAAAGTTACGCGGACGAAGTCGCGTGCAGCAGCTAGTAAAAGATAAAACAGTCGTACTTTGTGTGCTATACGACGAGCAAATGATTGTAGAATATCAGTTAAGTAACTAAGTGAAAGTTGCAAACACATTTGTACTCTATTGCATGCGGCTGTCCCCACAATCGGAGTTAAATAGGAACATACTATAATGCGAAATCCTGAAGGAGCATAAACTTCGAAATTAACGAGTACTGATTCGTGCTAATAAAGCTGGTATGAATGATAAGAGGCATTATTCGCAATATGCTTTCAAATTGCTTAAATAAGCTTTCCACAACCCGTAACATTGTTTTTAAAGTCATTGCAACTTTATAAACCGCGAAGAGCTTTTCAAAATCAGTAAACATTTTAGAGGTTAACATAATTATGTTTCTAGAAAAAAATCCCACAAAAAAGCATATATTATCAACAAACATACTCGTATAAATTCTCATTTGTGTGATATAAAGTCTAAACAATACATGACACATGAAATGTATAAAAAAGCTATTACTCGTCAAAATATTATTTGACTGGAAAACTGCTTGTGATTTGACAACTTTAACATTCTAATGATTGTATCACAAATCAAACATTTTTAATTTAATCTAAATAATAATATTTTGACATAGTAGGTTTGTTTCATTACTAATAATAAATCTGTAAGGGTCAGTCATAGAGTAATTTACTTTGTTTTCGGAGATATCGTGTTTATAGGCTCTATACATGATACTGAAACTAAATTGACGATTTTAAGAATTTTTTTCTGTATGTATGTATGTATGTATGTTCCTCCATAACTCTTAAACGAATTAACTGATTTTCATGAAACTTGGTAGATAAACATTTAGACGTACGGGACACAAGATAGGCTACTTTTTCTTTTTCAACGCGGACGAAGTCGCGGGCGCCAGCTAGTAATATATAATCTATGTATTTTCATATTATAAAAAAGTCGCTGTAACCATCCAAAGGATTTTTATACAGTTTTTACTAATGGAAAGAGCGATAAATTAGGAAGGTTTATATACCTATGTAATTTGCAGAAAGCCTGTGCCCAGCAATGGAACACAAAATATATCATACTCACTATAAATTAGATAATAATAGTCCAGACCAGCTTAGCTTTAAAAAGAATTTCACATGCGTATACCCTAATAAATAATTATTGCTCACACAGTTTAGAAACATTGTATGTATTGTAATTACAAACAGAACATTAGGTATCCCTTTGATTATATAATTTTAGGGACGTTGAAACTCGGTATTTCCCAAGAGTAATAACAGGGTTACGTATATTTAGCTAAGTAAGCACATTGTATCAAATAATTCGTATCTGATTTATATTTATTCTTTAACTAATGCCGCTGTCCCGACTTCGCCCGGGTTGCAATTATTATAAATAAAAACAATCCTTCGCCGTTTAACCCTGTTTCTATAAGTGAAAACAAAAGACAAAATAGTTCAGCGTCTTTTTTTCTTTTGATATGATTTGACAAAAAATTTTTTTTATCGATGAGCAAAACTAAATTTGAAACAATTATTTTCTCCAAATCTTCAAAATGATTGTGGTTGAATTTTGTACTCTAGTAATAACACAGACCATCGTCCGAAATGGTAATTTCCCCTAATTAAATCCCTTCATCCACATTCATAACTATTTTTCATCTACTACCTAGTTACCTAGTACTAAATATATACTAAATGTAACTACAATTTTGTAATGTTACCCAAAATTGTAGTTTTAGCTACAATTGTAAAAATTCTTTAATATAGTACCCAAAAGCGTCTAGATAGATAATTCTCAGAAAGGTTTACAACGAATTTTTACATTTCAAAAATTAAAATCTTCAAAAGATTGTTTCTCTAGGTCATTTCTGTACCTACGAATCACTTCTCTAGGTCTATAAATCCCACCATATCCAGCACCGATTCAATTAATTTTCCCATCCACATAGACAAAGCAAACACGAGCCGATTTGGAAATTAATTAGTTACCAACTTACTTATTGATAATTGAAATTTTCTTTCAATGTGGATAGGTAATATAGAGTTCGGTGAAATCGAAACGTAGCTAGTTTTGTTAATTTATTAACAAAATTACATTTCCAGTAAGTATACATACAATTAAATAAATTGAGTACAACAAGAAAGCTGTGAATTTGACATTGGTATTGTTTAACGAATACAACTTTATTGACTCAAACCCATTTAATTAAAGTTAACGGGTCGTTTATAAATCATCTTATTGATTTATTCACAAAAACCTAACTAACATTCTCCTCTTTATTAAAAAATAAATCTGTACTCAATACAATTTTTTTTTTAAATACAATAAAAAAAATTGTGTAATGAAATCTTTAACTCGACACTTACCTCTTATCATGTCCGTATCATACGGAGTGTCGCCGCCCTTAAAATTTATCCTTAAAACACTTTTATTTTTTCCACATAATTATCATACATAGTATTTTGTTTACACTTTCCAATAAAAACTGTTTTTTCAGTGCCGACTTATATTTTATTACGAACAATAACCGATTAAATATATTTAAGGACAGCGATTAAGCCGGGCGAGGAAGTCACGTGTAATGCACACACGTGAAGTCCGATGGATAGAGTATACTATAATAAGGATTGTATTGTCATGTGCACTGTCCGGTGAAAGGATGTAACTGGTGTGCCGGTGTATAGGATACTGGATTTGGGGGGTGACGTCTGTTCAAGGGGAGGGGGGTTTTGGCTAGCGGGCGTGCGCGCCGTGCCTCTAGCCAGACTCAACTGTAGGGCTTCTGTGCCGATAGGGCGGCGCGCCCACGCTCGATAACGACGCCTTCTCCGACTCCCTCCCACGTTGAAACCACATTTATAAACATTTCTTATCATTACTACATCATACTTGTACTGTTATCTAAGAAAATAACATTTCAGAGAATGTCTTCAGTGTAAGTGTCTGTTAATTGAAAACGTAGGTGAAACTTAATTAACATACTAATTTAATCAAAGCTTTCCAGACTACAGTCGGTTTCAAGTTAATTTTAACAAGCAAAATTAATTTATGTATTCGTATGTATATTTTTAGAGGTGTGAGCCGAAATTAGAAATTGCTAGTGGATTTGTTAGACGAACGTAATGTTATGACGTGCTAGTGACGTTGCGAACGAAAATTGTCGGTCAAAGAAATGCTTATATAACTGCTACGCGGTAGCACTTTCGTAGAACTTTTTTTTCGTAACACGAAGCAACGTAACGTAGGTAACACATACATACATTCGCGTAGTTTGACACGCCATCTTACCGCACCATAATCATGGCTCCATATAAATATTTGGATATTTGGACAAATCTTAAAACAATTTTCAATACGACTGTATAATATTTCTTGAATTTTTCGAACAGTGGAGAAATGTTGAAAGTATCCCTATTAGTAGGGATGAGTGAAAAAAAAACTACTTAGTAGGGTTAGGGGGAAAGAGCGTTTTATTTTTCTACTTACATAATATAATACCTATAGATTATATTAACAGCATATTTCAAGCAGTCTGTTTACGGTGACTAACTTATAGTCACCGTAAACAGGCGAAAACCAATTTTTTTTTATATATAAAGCTTAAGCAAGCCACGAAACTTCGTTGGTTCTGTTCTGTTGGAAATTCGGAATAAAAATAATAAAAATACTCTTTTTTTAAAAAGAAATTTGTATAAAATTCAAGTCAATCGATTGGCTACTTTTAGTTTTGTGGACATTAACATACGGTACAACTATATTCGTAAGCCAAATTTTTATTAAGATTTGAAAGTTCGAGTACCCACAGTATCTTTTTCACCTAAAAAGAAATTTGAAATATCCGAGGTGTCGTTTGGGGGAGAGGTGTCACAATATTTACTACTATATCTGATTGGCATTTGTCAACATTTGTTTTGGATCTAACAGCGCCCCTTTTTGAGTTTGCGATGGTACTTCCTTTTCGATGCCACTTCAATAATTAGGAACCACCAATCCATCCAAACCTTTATCTCATAAATGTCATGTATTTTTTTATGTATTTGCTACGACCAATAAGTAACGAGTAATCAAATAATTACCTAGTATTTAATTGGAAAGCTGCTCTGCTCGAGTTGGAAAAGTGAGCTCAAAACATTTTACTTTAGGTATAGTATAGGTTTAATTTTTATACGGAATTAATTAATTTTACTTGGTACCTTAGTCTTATGGTCTAAAAATCATTTTGGTAAACATTTAAATTTTATCCAAAAGAAAGCACCTTACATTACCATTTTACTCCAAAAATGGAATTGAAATAAGATTATTAAAATTTGTTGTAAAATATAAAATATTTTACTCATACCTATCTATAGTTCGAAGGTAATGGCTTCATTACACAGCACCTAGATGTCTAATTGGGGTTGTAAACATTGGAAGTGTTACTGTCAAACATCATAGGATCTAATGGGAAAATTAATCATCGAGAATGACGTCATTCCATTCATCAATTGACTTCGATGTGTACATAAGTCATTTGTAATTCGACTCTATGCATTGGCTTATCGATTATGGTCCAATTGTTAAATCGAGAGCCCGGTGGATGAGTGGTTAGTTAGGTGTTTGCCTTAACGCTCTTTTTCAGGGGACCGCTTTCGATTTCCGGCAGCATAATCTTTAGAAATAAACTTTTTGAAGCAGGCTCCGATTTGGATTTGGAAAGTAGTGGCAGAACACGCTAAAGACCATCATGAAATAACAGCACGTGTGCTATTGTGTTTCAGTGAGTCAGTAAGAGATGCCAGAGTCCATTCCCAATCCCTTATCTTTAATCCTAATATAGTCACACTTGCAGCACCTGTGTCGTTGCTTGTGTTACAGGCGACGGTAGCCACTTATCATCAAGTGAGCCGTCAGCCTTTCTGCCGTCCTTAACATTTAAAAAAAAACTAGTAAGTAAAATGTAAATGTAAAATGTAAATGTAATGTAAATGTAGTAAGTAAAAAGTAGTAGTAGTAAGTAAACTTTATAAAGTTACGCTGCCAATGGTTAAATATACTTTCCTAGTTTTTCTACAACTGAGTCCACTGCAGCATAAATTACCCTGGTTTTTGCACACCAAAAAAACAACTTGTTTTTAAAGCGACGGACGGTGAGTTGCGTGCTTGCCATGTGATACCGTCGCGCTATATTCAACATAAACCTCCACTACCATATACCTAAAACTATGCATGCATTAAACAGGTACAGTTAAGTTCACAAATGTCAACAAAGACGAGTTAATATAACGTCTCAATTAACTATAAACCTTAGCTACTGTTGTATACAAAAGTACAAACATAGTAAATAATACCCCTTTTATTATTTGTAACAGTCAATAAGATGTTATAATTTGTATAGATACTTTTGAACTTGGCTGTACCTACTTCATCATTCAACCAACAATATCAATAAGTCACAACGGCCTCGTAACACACATAGCGTGTAAAATGAATGAGCAAAATCACGACAACTGAAACTTACTGCTTTGCAAGCACTGGAAAATATAAGTTAGACTTTTCTATTAAGAGCGCTTGAGCTTTAAGTTTCAAACGTCGTGCTCTTTTTTATTAGATACAGCGTACTTCATTTTTGCCATAAAACTGTGCTATTGTGTTTCAGTGAGTCAGTAAGAGATGCCAGTTTTTTTGCCATAAAACTGCATTTGAGCTATCAATATACATTATCTGATTACCATCAATTAATAAGTATATACATATCCTACCTATAAAAGAAACTCGTGTTAGTTACACTTTTATAACTTGAGAACACCTGCACAGATTCTTATCCTCCTTAATTTGTTGAGTTTTTCTCCGCCCCGAAAAATAAAATCTGTTAAAATAAAGAAAATATTCAAAGAAAAATGAAGAAAATTCATTTTCTCATACATTTTGTATGGAACGGGTTTTTACTCTCAGGCGCAAACGTTCAACAGAAAAAAATAAAATCCCTGTTCTGTCTGTTTCTCGGTTTCTCCGTTAACTTCTTCTAACCCATCCAACGGATTTACATAATTTGGCAAAATTATTTTTTACAATCAAATACGATAGTCCCGTTGTGATTCCGATTAAAAAATCTGAGAAGCAGGAAATCTCGCCTTTTTTCTTTGTGTTGTCTGAAGAGCCAACCCGAAGAGGCGGAATCTCTTCGGGTTGTCAGATTATACTCCTACACTTGCAGTTATTTGTATTGTGTATCACCACTTTGTACTGCCAGACTTATTTTCTTTTACAAAATTATACAGGTAACTGCACTATTTCTGTCCACCTGAAATTCCCTCCATTTGTGAATCTGTCCACTTGAGCTTTTGTCATCTGAGGCTTTGTTGGTGTACCTTGTAGGTGGTTTATTAATTTCTTACATATTTCTTTTTACTCACGAACAATAACTTTAAAAACTTTTTTAACTGTAGCTAGATGGCAGCACTCATGCCTGTTTAATGGAACAATGCGGAGGAGGGGTCGGCAGGAATATGGCGGAGGCTCTCTGGCGGTTACGTAGCGGCCGCACGCGTCTCTTGACAGCTATTGGAGACGACAACGATGGCAAATACCTGATGGATCTGGCGCCAGGACTAATACATGAAGGTATACCTAATAAATTATAATTTATGTTTTTTTATGCTAAAATTGTCAGACAGGCTACCTAAACTGTCCACTTGATGGTAGGTAGCTACCGCCACAGGTGCTCCAATTGCGATGCCGACCATAGAAGGACTAAGGATAAGGGATTAAGATTAGGACTCTGGCATCCCTTACTTTCCGACACAACAGCACACATGCTGATATGCCACGGTAATCTATGAGGGGTTTGTTACTGCCGCCAAATGGGCTGCCCAGATGACTTAAAACTTTAATGTACTATAATTTTAATAAACATCTACTTATATTGCCAATAAGAAAATGATGTTTACTATGTAAGATACCTGTACTCTGTAAGAGTAGGCTAATAAATTAGGTAGATATAATATATTATATCCACTGCAATGATTTGATTGTTATCGATTATAATGACGTTTTAATTGTTTTATAAAAAATAATAAATATAAATTAGTGCTGGCGTCATAGAGGCGTGTCCTAACCTAATTATGGTTGATTAAATCTGTAGGACTGAAAATATATTTTGATAACAAAATTACTGTATTACCGCTTATTTTTTTTTAATGTAACAATATATCGGACACATACTTTATTCTTCAATAATATTTCAAAAATTGTATAGTAGTCCGAGTTAACAATGTACTTACTTTTTTAGATATCTAAACAAACGATAAAACGATAATTATTTCACTTGTTTCCTGAAAGCAACACTAAGTCGAGCAACAGACTTGTGAACGCTATAAAATCAATTTTGATGCTTTTCTGTGAGAAGACCTTTGAGGAGAAATGCACCGACTGGTTTTTTATCCAAACAATTTATTTCTAAAGCAAGGCCAACGAGATAACGCAAAGAATGTATACAAACATTTCAAGGGTTCTACCTTCAAGATGGCTTCCTATACCATGAAATAGGCCGCTTCGTGTGAGAGAAAAGGACAGAGGGCCTGTTTTGTTTACATTGTTTGCGTTGTCTTCTTGGCTTTACTATAATGTAAGCATTATCTTAATAAGATAATACTATAAAATTAAAGTGTCAATTGATAAATTTATAAAACGTTTTAGGGTGTGTAATAAGAGATCGCAAAACGGCAACATACGCAGCGGTGTTGGACTCCCGTGGAGAGTGCAAACTTGGATTAGGCGACATGGATTTACATAACGCCATTAGCAAGGACATGGTAAGTTGACATGCTAAATTAGACAAGGCCGGTGGTTCACCCATTAGTTCTGATATTCAATTTAAAATTAATGGTATATCATATGAAAAATATTTAGGCGAATTGTAATCCTAAAGTAGTAGATATAAGGAGTAAAGCCTGATGTTGTAAAAGCACCAGTTCAGTGTGTAAATCTGCAAGGTTAACAATATTATAGCAATTGATTGGCAGATTGGCTCACGTCTCGTGAAAATAGACTTGTAAAAATAATGAATGTTCTTTCTCATATAAATATTCTCCCATAATATTATTTAGGTATATCACTATAAATTTATGTAAGACAAAAGTTCAAATGCCAATTAACTACGAAGGTTATCTTTATGATTAGTAATAAAGTATCGTGGGTGCAGGTCGAGAAGCATTTCAAGATACTGCAGGAATCTCCAATGGTAATTCTAGACGGAAATGTTCCGCAATCAACAATTAATTACGTGTTGCAGTTATGTCACGAAATGGACAAACCAGGTGGGTGATATTTTTTTTATATTTAAAGGGTGTGTTCCCTTTAAGATTGGTAGAATTTGAAAAAGCCTATTTATAATTTTATTTAGGTATTTATCGTAGTTGGCAACAAATGGCATTATACATATATACTTAAAAAATAAATGAGGTATTTCAAGTATAATCTCAAAAGAAAAAATCTCATTTTCGAAAATAATTTTCGTCATAAGTATGTTCATGTTAGTGAAATGTATTAATGAAAGCCGTAAAGAGGTTCAGGAACAATAAAGCGTACATAAATATGTCAAAAGATATTTTTATTTGTTAAACAGTACATTTAGTGCTCTTTAATATTTTTAAAATAAAAAATGCTTTAAGGAAAATAACATTAATTGGACGGAATACGTGACAAAAAACCTAAAAAATAATTTTAATTTTTTTTACTCCTTATAACTATAAAAAAAAATATTTATTAAAAATAAACTATTAAACAAACTAAGTAAAGATATAAAAAAAATGTAAATTCTTTATAATTACCAATGACGTACTTATTATTTTAGTGACAATAATGTCTTGAGTCATGTCCATACTAATTGTTCATGTGCATGAGTTCAATCGTATGTCATTGTTGAATACCATACTTATTGTTATGAAACACCTATTACATAGATTTACAATCTTCATTGACTTGCATTTAAAATATTTTCTCAAGTGTTCTCCTTAGGCCGGCTATACACGGGCAGCTTG
Source organism: Synanthedon formicaeformis (assembly GCA_945859745.1). NCBI lineage: Eukaryota > Metazoa > Arthropoda > Insecta > Lepidoptera > Sesiidae > Synanthedon > Synanthedon formicaeformis. Next base: position 6,834,565 of record OX243958.1, read on the forward strand.
AAGCAGTCAGGAAGCGACTACTTCAAGCTGCGACTGCATAGTGAACTACTGTCTTCTACTTATACAGTCGCTATAGTTCACTATGCAGTCGCAACATGAAGCAGTTGGTACTAGCTGCTACAAGCTGCTCGTGTATGGCCGGCCTTACTCTTAAAACGTTACAAACTATACTTCTCCAAATGAAAAGTTTCCAAATAAATGTTTGCAAAACATTTCTGATTACCTAAAGTGCGGACTCAATATATGAGTTCACTGTTGTTAAACATTTTTGGTCGCCATATTTTCTCTCTATTATAGAGTGATTTTCACTCCATTCACTCTACATATTATATAATTCATAAAAAACTCATCCATAAAAAAATATTTATCATCTTTTTTAAAAATACATCAGACGTATAAATTAATTTCTTTTTATTTTCCATTAAAACAATAGAAGGAATTAAAATTACCTATACTGTCTCTTTTCCTATGTTGTAAAAGTGAAATCAATATAACCACAAGAATTCATTTGTATTTGTGGTTATTCTACCTAATATTAATAACTAATTTAAAAAAAATCATAATAATGGACAAATGAGATGAATAATACATTAAGTCAACTTATACAATTGTAAATTTGAGATAATTTTAGTGCAAACACAGTGTACACAATATTCAGTATTGTATTATTTTCTTAAGGAAATAAAAAATTCTTTTTTTTTAAGATATTATCGCCCAAAATCGACCCTCTCATCTCTGTCTATCTGTTGTAGTATAGTTTTATTTTAAAACAAACTAATTAAAAAGTTGTGCAATGTAACTCTTGTTTATTGGATAGATACCATTAAATATCTTTGTTTTTCACATAAAATGTAAGTACATTAAAGTACTGTCTTTTTTTTTTCATATATTTTGTATGAGTCTGCAAAAGCATTCTATTTCCTACCCATAATATTTATAATATTATATTATTATGGGTCTCATTTAAATATTATACCCATAATATTTATATGAGAACAATTTTAAATTGGATACTACGCGCCCTGCTGGTCCATTGTCTTAACAATTTTTACTAATAAACTTGTATTGTCACAAAAGTTATGATCACTCCAAACAAAATAACCGAAATGTTGTATTCACTTTCACATATAAGGCACATAACTTTGCACTTGTGTATCTTGAATATATGCATCAATAAACCTTACATCTAAGAATAACCTAGAGCTAACTATAAAAAAAAAACCTACTGTGAGATTACAAAATTTCATCTATCAGTCATCGCTTAAAAGAGATTCACAATAACATTGCACAGACATTTTTACTCACCAGAGTCCGGACGCTTTGGGAATTTCCTAACTTTTCCAAATTTCATTTACAAAGTTGTCCACTTCCCAATTCATCCATTAAAGTCCACTTCCTAAATAGTACAATCCTAATTTGCGCGTTTCGTCCAATGCACGTTTCATTTAAAACGCAGTTCAATGTGAATTGCAATCAACTCTGCATATTGATGCAATAGAAAATTAAAATTAAAAAACAATTGAAAAATTTAAGTTAAATTATTTAAATATTTTTTTATATCTCTACATCATCAAACTACTACAACATGGAACCCGCGTGCCATACAAAACACTACGAATTTTATGGAACATTTAAAAGTGACATATGCGTAGAGCATGAACTGTCATTTAAAACAAAACAAACATAATAATAAGTACGTAATTTAAAGAAAATGTGACTTTACGTCAACCCATTAGAGTTTAAAATGAAATAGTAGAAGTTGATCGTTACTACCTTTTACCATTGACGCGTGAAGGCAAGAGTCCGCCATGATTCTGTCAAAGGCGTTCTTTTTATATGCCGCTTTGGCATTTGTGACGCAAATTCTATTGTAGTATTTTGATGCTCTACATAACTAAAAAAAATTTTATACAAAATAGGACGAAACTAATACTGGACGATAGAGATTAAATAAACGAAATAAGAAAATGACAATTTTCTTGAGTCAACAAGTTAGGAAATGGCGACTTTAGAAGTTATCGAATTAGGAAGTGCCCAAAGTCGTCCGGAGTTATCTTTTGAAACACTTTCGATATGACATTTAGTGTTGAAAAATTTTAAAATATAATATGCAAAAAAAAAACCTCACTTATTGTGCAATAAATGTGGAAAATTGTGTGTACACGTTAATTCCACCCGTACTGCCGCTGCTGCACTTGCTCCTGCAGCTGTCGTAAAGAATGTCCGGGCTGTGTGTGTTCCATCAGCGCCACAAGATTCTTGGCCTCCATTCGCAACTCGTACAATTTACGAGACTCCAAGTACAGAAGTGCAGCAGCCAAACCTAAAACGCACATAGAAACACATTATTAAATACTAGCTGGCGCCCGCGACTTCGTCCGCGTTGAAAAAGAAAAAAGCAGCCTATCCTGTGTCCCGTACGTCTAAATGTTTATCTACCAAGTTTCATTAAAATCAGTTAATTCGTTTAAGAGTTATGGAGAAACATACATACATACATACATACAATACCTTACACATACACTTACACTTACACAAAAATAATTTTTCAATTCGAACCAGTAGTTCCTGAGATTAGCGCGTACAACCAAACAAACAAACAAACTCTGCTTTATATATTGGTATAGATTATAAAATCTTTTAATTTTCTAAAATAAAAGTACTCTTTGTCACTCCTTATAAAACTATCTGCCAGTGAAAATCCTATCAAAATCGGAGGCTAACCGGACCAGAAGAGACGAAAATTTTAAAAATTGTTTTTTGTTACAAATAGACACTTTAATTTTATTTGTATGTATGAATAATGTAATTATGTTTATTAACTGCAAAAATGTTTATAAAAAAAAAAAACAGATGTAAAAGAAATGGAATATGTTTAATTAGCAGTTTTTAATATGTAGTTATGTGTTTTGGCGCTTCTTTCACCGTCAGTACTTGACTGACTGTCATTTATATCACCGGTCTGGAGGGATACTGGAGCTGATATATCTTTGTTATATCAGCTCAAACATTAAAAAGAAAATAGAAAAAATTCGCCTATCGAAGGATGCACTAAACCGTGTGCATAATTTAATAAAACATAAAATTATTTCTAAAAAAAACTAATCAACACTTTACTTGTAGTTGGTGAAAGAGGCTCTTAATGAAATACATATTTATTAACCAGAAATTAACTATGTTTTCAATAGTCCTCCTTGCACACTGGTCAGAGGATTCTTTTTTATTTTTTATGTTAAGGTAGACAGACAGGCTGACGGCCACTTGATGATAGGAGGCTACCGTCGCCTATAACACAAGCAACGTCATAAGTGCTACAAGTGCGCTGCCGACGATAAAAGGATTAAGGATAAGGGATAAGGGAGGGGTGGGGTAATGGGCTCTGGCATCCCTTACTCACTCACCGAAACACAACAGCACATGCATTATGTGCTGTTGTGTTATTTCACGGTGGTATTTTTCTGTAAGGTGGTGGTTACTGCCGCCAGACGGGCTGCCCAAATGACTGCGAAACACAATGTTGCCCTACCACTACTACATTCATTCATAAAATTCATATAAAGAGATTTTTCAAATTAATAACTTACCAAATAGTATGAAAGCAATCACTGCAAATGCGTAAGACCACGAGAGGACATTGAAAGAAGGATAAAGAAGCCAATCGCGACGATAACAATTCCCTCCAAAAACAGCGACAGCTAAGAACAGGAACACACCTGAAACATTTAAAAGACTATTTACAGAATGTATTTACAAATTTACTAGCTTTTGCCTGTTACATCATCCATCACACTTTTTCTCGAGCCTTTAAGAATAAAGAATTAGGAAGAGATTCCATAATGACTGAAAGGCTGTGAGCCTTGCTGCTACTTAAACACATTATACTAATAATGTGTTTAAAAACAATAAATAATATGCAATATGTACTTACTAAAAATCAAAAAACCACAAAAAAAAGAGTAACAATGAAATATCAACAAAAGAAACCTTAAAATATTAGGTAAATTTAAAAATATAAAAGAATATTGCTTACTTGACAATGCAATCATTATAAATGAGATTGATACGTAGATCCACTCATATCTCAATATGGTCCTCAATGGCCACCGGCAAATGACACACGCCAATATAACTTGAGCAGTCAGTGACAGTATCAGAGCCAGGGTCACAAAAGCTTGGACTGACATTAACCAACCGGGCAGTAACCATTCTCTGATCACGTAGAACTCCTGGAAAATTCATTACAATTTTAAAAATGTAAACCTTTCTTGGCATTTGTTCAGATACAGCAGTTAATGACTAATTTAATTTAGTAAAATTCAACTTGAAATATCTTAAACTATTTAAATTGTGATCTCATTAACCGAACTATTTAGATAGAAAGAATTCCCTAGTTCTGTGAAATAGAAGTACAGCACAAAACTAGCTTTACTTTATATTAAACGAGCCAAGTACCTATACAATAACTATATTTTCAAAAAACAATTTGTACATGGTTGTACTTGTTACCGAGGTCAAAAAGATTTTTTTAGATTTTTTTGTCTATGTGTGTTAGAGCATCTTAATGTCAGAAACGGCTTAACTGATTTGGATGCAATTTGGCACTTAATTTCCTGAATTAACATATAGGATACTTTTATTCTGGAAAAATGTACGAAGTTGTGGGCCCACTTGGTAGTTGGTAATAACAACAATGACATATTTCTTAACACTAAGCGCCTCTTTCACAAACGTCAAGTAGGTCAAACTGTCATTTAAATTCACCGGTAACCAGGGATAATGGAGCTGATATACCTTTGTTTGTATGGTAAACGTCCCAAACATTAAATAGAAAATAATAATAAAAAATCGGCTATCGAATGATGCAGTAAACCGAGTGCATAATTCAATATAACAGAAAATGATTTCTAAAAGTAACTAATCAACACTTTACATGTAGTTTGTGAAAAAGGCGCTAAAAGTCTTAATATTTACCTGACTAAAAATATAATGGCAACCATGGAACAGCTTGTCAAATTGAAAAGCAGGAAAACGAAAACGGTCAAAGCAATATTCCCACAATCCCATATGCTTGAAAGAGGAATGCATTTCTGGATATGATGCTATCCAATATGGACCAGCAAATGACAGTAGAAGAAATAAGCCGGCTACATATGTGATACTGGCTCCAATCAAAGTGGCATCTGCAAAAAGTATTTCCTTTTATAAATTGCATGTATCAAGTATTTTGGAGGTCTCAGCCAGGATAAAAAAGGAAAGACGGAGGCGAGCATTGTTTAAAAATATACGATATGGGCGTGCCCATTATACTTACTGGATGCCTTGGGATATTCGTTATCAGTAGCCGTCATCGTTGTCATATTTTCGCACTTTGTAAATAATATAAGAGTATGGCCTTATTTATACAACATTTAATATAGCACACTCACTGTTAGTTTGTTTATTGATTATTGATGTTGTTTTACAGTTTTTTAAATGTAAATAATGTCGAGTCGAGAACGACAACCAGTTACCAGACAGAACTCAGAAGAAGTCTAGTCTAGCTCTCTCTCACTCGCTCTAGTCGTTAGTTATTACTTCATTTCATTCGATCATTCATAACATTCATATACAATTAATTCAATTTCTTTCCTGTCTGACAAGTAGCTGACTGACAACGACACAAACGATAAGTGTATAGTATTCTGTAGTCAGAACACAGAATAATACTCTTCATAAAATGTTTTGTTTCTCAACAAGTCAGTTTTCCGACCAAACCATCGTTTCTCAAACTGGGAGCGGAGATATTACGAGGGCGGAGTGATACATAAAAAATGCATACAAATCAATTTTGGATTAAAATTATGAAATGTCTAGTCGTCCGCTAAACGGACGAATATAAAAAAAAATTGTCGTCCGACTATCGGACGAATATATAACCTTTTAAGGCCAAAGCTAGTTTTCTGTAAATAATCGAAATACTAATTTATTTTATTCGTCCGTTTAGCGGACGATTAGTAACACTCATTCGTCCGTTTATCGGACGACTAGCAACAACGTTATGAACGAGTTGCCTAAAGTCGTATTTTATGGAAGGGATCGAAAAGCTAGATAGAGAAACGCTGGGTGAAGTACATTGAGCTACACGGATAAATAATAATAATTTAATTAATTTTACTCCTCGTTTAATTTTTACCAGACTCTCCGCCCTCGTAACTATAACTAGTTAGCGAAAGTATTCCCACCACAGGTTCGAGTGAGGTGAAATTTGGTTGGTACTGGTTACTGTTACTTCGGTAGTATTTCCTTACTTCCTTCCTAGTAACCTTGATCTGATGCATCAACGGGACATGCAACTCCTCAGCAAACATAGCTTGTTTGAGCTCAATAGAATAGTGTCGGGGGTTAATACATAATTTTAATTATAGCTTGTTATAATACGAGCTTTCAGTCATTAAATTTAATAAAATCTGGGATGCTGTTCCATCCTGTTGAGAATTCACGCACTTTGTAGAGAGGCAGAGACCCGTATGGTTGGCCCAGAATACAGAATAGCTGATCTACCTACGTATATTTGTAGTATAGTATGTCAAAACTACTAGGTAAACAAGGTAATAAAAAATGAGTAGGTACTACCAAGTTGTATAGGTATATTTAATTATTTAGTTGCTACAATTTATAAAAAATCAAAATACAGACAGCATAAGAGATTCTCATACACAAACAAAACTTAAGACTAACTTATAATACATATAATATGGAATATTATTTACTTAATAATGGACGGAATATAAGTTAATTATTTGCATTGGTACAATATTTACTTACTATGATAAAATGAACACAATTTGACGTTAATATTTAATATGTAGATTCAGAAAGATCTTTTGCGATACACTTACTGCCTCTAGGTAGTTCTAACCTAGTACCTACAGGGATGGCGAAAAATTACACACCACGCAATATTTTAGGCATGCCACTGAATTAGAAAATTATTATTGGGAATCAAAGCCAAAGCAGTAATATAATTAAGTTGGATCTTGAAAAGGGCTCTTTGGATTTTCTTTCTGGCTCTTCTACTCTGACTGATTTTATGAATCAGTTAAAAAAATATTATAATAAACTGAAAATAGACCTATATTTTGAAATACATAATTTAAAGATTTTGGTGTCGATAGGTAGTTACCCTATGTAACATAATAAAATTGATTTTCCAATAATAACTAAGTCAAAATTATTTGACCGCACATTTGTGACTTGATTAAACATTTATTTAGAAAAAAATTGCACGTTGATCCATAAAGGTCCGCCACCCCTGACCTAGTACATATATAAAAATTATATTACATCAAATTGGTGTATAAATATTTAAAGGTTTATTCTATGGACGTACTGTTTCTGGAATGCTTATAGGTATTTATAAGGGTAATATCTTTTAACTTTGTGCAAACTAAATTTACACATTTAATATAAATAATTTCTTGTGCCATTAATTAAATTACTACATTAAGTATAAAATTAAGCCTAACTGTTTTAAATAAAAGGAGATATTATTGCTAAATAGCGCCTTTTACGCATTCAGAACATTAAATAAGATTCATATATCTATTGAGGACAAGGTTTTTGAACAATAAAATGTATAATATAACAGATTATAGTGTTACCTACTAATGTTCTAGGATCTAATATACATTGAATATTATATTATTACCATTGGAATTATATAAGTATATATATATATATATATAATCTTTTATAATGGAACAGTTCATGGTTGTCAAAAAATAACATTCTCAAGTGCATAATTTATTTATAAAAATGTTTTGCGTCAAAATAAGTTTTCAATTTTTTTATGTGCACTCGATGTGCACTATATAAACTGTCATTAATATGTCCGTGGCTTTTTTTTTTCAATGACATAGATACATTTTAATACCTATCTAAGATACCTATTATTGTTCTTAAAGAATATAATCTATACACAAAAGTTCAATGCCGGTTGCCACTAGTTTCATTTCATTTACTAAACATGACATCATAGGTATCACCTGAGTTGCTAATGATGGGATTTTTAGTAATGTGTGTCTAATTAAAATTTATTCGCAATCTTCATTAGAAATATATTGAGTTTCAAAAATTTTAAATATAATGTGAGGACAGATTAAAAAAATGTTTAAAGCAATATAAGAAAATTCCATTGGAATTTTAAAAAAAATTTCGTCGTCCAATCAAAATCTGCTAGTGACCATAGTGAATAGTTTTGTGTGCTTTAATTATGAGCACTATTTGTCAAACTACGACCTCTTAATAAAATATCGTATGTGCATCAACTAGAATCTGTTACATAGCAAAATTTACTCTATTATATTAAATTATTAAATTCTCATGTTTAAAAGACAAATAAATTTAGGTACAACCCTAAGTGCCATTACACACACACACACGGTTTCCGTATAAACGGTACCGTGGCGGTTCAGTAATGTAGACATTATTATACAAGCTTTCACGATACCGCGACCGTGCCGTGATCGTGATGTAGCCGTTCAAATCCACACGGACACGATTTCCGTCACGTCGACCGTGTGGTTGTGGTCTATGGCCTAGTATGAAAACGTTCACAAGTACACGGCACGGTCGTGATTTCGCACTGATATTCAACTGATCGCACGCGGCACAGGTAGCAGCAACCGTGTACGTGTGAAAGATACACAGCCGTCTCAACGGTTGCCGTTTATACGGAAACCGTGTGTGTGTGAAACGGCACTAAGTTTTAAATAAAATACTTTTTTTTAAATAAATGTTCATGTAAAATTTTTCAGAAAAATTATAATTTTTGCACATAGCAGATTTTGGTTTGTAATTTGAACATTCGAAATATGTCTTCTTAAATATATATTATGTGAGAAGCACAAAAGGCAATGAGTCGTTTCGATGATAACGTCCAAACTGATTAAGGACACTTCCCAATTAGTAGTAATTAAAGGTTAGCTAATACAAGTGGCATTTTAAGCCTTGGATTCGTACTCCATTTCAAATCGCGACTGAGACTCTTTCAAGCGATTGCTTTTCTTCTTTTGTATATTTGCCTCTGTGAGAAATAGTGCAGCAGTCACTAAACACGCAACCGCACCGACTACTCCCAAGCCGAAGGACCAACCTATGAGAAAATTATATTATTATAGTAATGTAAATTATAAAAAATCTGCAGCTACTATTTTTTTGTTATAACACTTCATCGATTCAAGATTCAAGATTTATCGACTCAAGATTTTGGTTAACTGTTTATAACACTTCATCAATTGAAACATTAATTGAAATTACCTGATTAAAGAAACACTCACCTAAATAATTATTTGGATGGTCTGGCATCCACCCGTCGGTGTTCCCCAAACATGCAAACACAATCACTGCTATAGAACCACAAATACCTAAAATAGAATAAAAATATTAATCCACTTGTCACATTGTTTTTATTAATAACTAGCTGGTGCCCGCGACTTCGTCCGCGTTAAAAAAGAAAAAAGTAGCCTATCCTGTGTCTTGTATGTCTAAATGTTTATCTACCAAGTTTCATGAAAATCAGTTAATTCGTTTAAGAGTTATGGAGGAACATACACACATACAGCAAAAATTTCTAAAAATCGTCAATTTAGTTTCAGTATCATGTATAGTGCCTATAAACACGATATCTCTGAAAACAAAGTAACTTACTCCATGACCAACCCTTACAGATTTAATATTAGTATTGATATCACTTACAAGCTGGTGCCCGCGACTTCATCCGTGTTGAAAAATAAAAGTTATATACTTTTGCCAAGTGTTGGATCTTTATTTTTAGATAGCTAGTGCCCGCGGGTGCTGTGCTGAAATTCTATTCTTCTACATACAAACAAACACACACAACTCTATAATATTATTGAAGATTTATTCTTACCTGAAAACAACATCGTATAGCCCACACATTGGATCAATCTCACAAATCTGTTTTGATCTGGTCCACAACATAAGAAGAAAATCAGCACCAATATTGTTGAAACCATAACACCAAGAAGACACAATGTGAAGAAGAACTGTGTTGCTATCATGAAACCTAAAAAAAAAATTTTTTTTTTAATTAGATAATAGATTAATAAGTAGGTAATTAAAAGTTAAACAAAAAACAAACCTGGCAGTAAATAGCCACGAATTTTGTCATATCCTGTTGTGAATGGATCATAGACCCAACGGCATCCAACAAAAAATCTTCTTTGATATTGATCCAATGGGTCTGGCAGAGATCTGAAGCAGTGACTCCACAATCCTAGCCTAAAAAAATATTTACAATAAATACAAAAGTAATCCACATATAAATATGATTTTTTTATGAAATATATTTTTTATATTTTCATATCCATTTATTTGCTAAATATTTTACTGTTATTGAAACCATTTATAATAATTAATTCAATTCATGAAGATCAAGAAAAACAAATAAAAATATTTTAAAAAATAATTTAAAAATTTATATAATAAATTTTTAAATAATACTTATTTTTATTTATTAACAAATCTATAAACATATTCAAAAGGTAACATTGTAGGTACAGTACCTGTCTAATCTAGCTCCTCTTATTCTAGAGTCACTAACAAGCCAGCTAGGCGTGCCAAATGCCAATGCCACAGTCACAAGGGCAATCACAAAAACACCAATGCCACAATTTCCAGCTAAGCTTCTATTCTTCATTGTCTTGAAAAAAGAAAAAAATGTTCATTTACTTCACTATATAAGGATGTAGTTAATCAATTAAAAGATAATTAATTACTTAGATCCCTATCCTGTAAATAAAAATAAAAATATGTTTTTTACAAATATAAAATACAATATTGTTTATTATGCAACTTTAAGTACAAAATAAAGTAGTTAAGAAGATTAAATTCAAGGGCTCCAAAATTGCTTCACATAAAAACTGAACTACATAAATCTATGTCAGTCTAAACAAGAGACAAGGTTGTATGAATGAATCTATGCATACTTGAGATGAATAACAAATGTGTAAATTTGTTTTGCAACACACACAACAAATGAATGAAGTTACATTTGGTAGGTATTACAGACAACATTCACCTACAAAACAATGTTAAGAAATTCACACACTTTACCTAGTGTGGGAACTAAATGCGGATATGAATATTAAACATTTAAAAATATTGTTAACATAATATGTACAATGTACATGTATGTATATATATAGGTAACTTCAAATGAAATTTTTAAATTTGCTTTTTTTACTATGCACATTCAATGTTGGTAGGGTGCTCTGCTTCAGGGGTCCCAGGTTCAATTCTAGGCAGGGTCAACTTTGGAAATGACCTTTTGAAAGTTAGTTCTAGTCTAGATTTAGAACGTAGTGGCAGGGCACACTACGTTTCGCAGTCATTTGTACAGCTGGTCTGGTTGCAGTATCCATTCTCTTACAAAAGACCACTGTGAAATAATTCACAGAATGTGAGCTGTGTTTCAGTAAGATTTTGGTTGCCAGATCCCAATTTCCCATCCCTTTCCATTATCCTTTATCCATTTATTCTGACAGCAACTGTGGTGTTGCTTGTTTTATAGGCGACGGTAGCCACCTACCATCAAGTGGACCGACTGTCTGTATGTCGGCCTTTACATTAAAAAAAATCCAATTAATATGAACATAATTACAGGTTACAAATTTTCACGACAAATTCATGTACCTACGTTAATGTTATCAACATAATATTATAGTAATAATACTGAGATCTACGATATTTTTCTTTTCACTACTCCAACCACTATTCTATGTATATAGTATATTTTTCCTACTTTTCTAACAAGATCCAAGAATCTACAGAGACAAAATGAAGTTCAAGACTTCAAGGAACAAGTTAATAAATATGGTAACTAAGCAATAATTATGTTTATATAAAAACTTTTTATAGTTCATTAAATACCAACCTTGATCTAGTTATCATAAATTAAAAAAAATACAATAACTGAATCGCACTGTAAAAAAAGTCACTAAGAATAAGAATTAATGAAACAATACATAACATTAATAGAGAAAAACCGAGCTTTCCGTTTAATAGCCTTTTTCAAATAATATAATAAATTATACGTTTAGTCGATTCAACTTTATCCACACCCACAGCCACACGCCAAACTTAACTCAACAAACAACAAAATACAAATTCAAACAAGCAACTAGCAAGACAGACGACAGCACAACACATCAACATTACACAGAATACTAAATTTAAATTTATTTAACTCTGCATAGTCTGACAAACCAACTTCCTCCTCTACAATTTTTTTTATGGATATCAGTATACTAAAAAGGGTTGCTGTTAAAAAGTTTAAAAAGAGTGTTGTTAGTCGACAGGATATTTTATTTTACATTAAATAAATACCTTTTAGTATATAGTGTTCTGCGACTGATGCTATCACGCTATTGGCTGCTTATTCAATACATATTCAAAATCACTTTTCCAATGCTTCTTTTGTTTGTGCTTCTTTCAAATTTTTAGAACCTTATTATTTTAAATTTTTAAACATTATAGGTATATTTTTTACAGAAAGTCGAGTCCAAACCACTTTAGTTAGACCAGTCTTACTGGAAAATTATGAGGAATGTCCATTAGTGGACGTCCTATATAAATAGATGTGAGATTTCAATGAACGTTTTTCTTAAGGAGCGCAGAGATACTTTTTCTTTCACACAAAAACTACTATTGTCTATATATAAAATAAAGGAATTTTGATGATACTTTTTATAACATAGAATAAACTTTTCTATGAATGATACTTTTTATACTTACCACAGTTTATACATCAGAATAACAATTGTAACATATAGGCTATAATTCATAAATATTAAAAACGCCTAAGAAATCGCGCTAAAATTAATAGCAAAAAAGGGGCTTATTCCCCATGGCTCTTACTAATAATTATTATAATAGGCAATTAATTATAAGTTTATTATTTGTAGTATTTCGGTGTGAAACTTGTAAGTAAATAAGAAGCAACTAAAAAACAGATTATGTTTTTGACATGTTAAAAGAGTAAATCCCTTGACCATTATAATCTTTGTAGGAGTCTATATCAAACAAATTTTTAGCATTAATATTATTTTGGTTATTTATCATAGAATTAGTTAATGTGTTTTTTTTTTGTTTCAGTGTTTTTCGAACCCACCGACTGGAGAAAATCTGTGAAGATTCTACAAAGCAAATTCACAATAGACTTTGCCTCGCCGAATCTATTAGAACTAAAGGCGATGGCGTCTTTTTTAAAACCTACTTTAAAATTGGATCAAAATACTAGTGATTTCATTACTATCAAACAATTGAGCGCTATAGTAGCCAAATATGTAAAAACTCTTGTTGTTACGATTGGTGCAAGGGGAGTAATTGTTGTACAAAATTTGGACGATTCAAAAAGTAGTCAAAACAGCCATGTTGAAATAAGAGCAAGGCTTTACAAAACCAATGTTATAGATAACATTGAAAACGTATCTGGGGCTGGAGACTGTTTTTCTAGTGGTTTCATTCAAGGTCTCCTTCTTGGCTTAAATGAATCTCAAAGTGTTTCTATTGGATTTGACATGTCAAAGGCTGCCCTTTTATCAAAAAACACAGTACCTGTGAATACAGATAATGTAAAAGTAGGTATAGAGGCTGAATACATTTTATTATAACAGTTTTTGTTCATACAATACTCAATAGGTAATATTGATAAAATAATTAAACAAATACAATATAATGGTTTTTTTTTATTCAAAATTTTAAGAAAAGACATTTTGCTTATTTTTAATAAAATAAATCATTCTAAATTGGTACAATACATATATTATACTTATATGCAAAGTAAATTTCATATTTATGTATATATAATTTATTAGATCAGTGCATAATTCTTTGCATTTTTTATAAAATATATTTTAATCATATATTCATAAGATAAAAGGCACATGTATAGTATGTATTGAATTATAAAAAAGTGAGATTCTTTGAATGGACGGAATTATTTACTTAACTTAATTGTTATTATCCCTGATGATTAATGTAAATTAAATTAATTAAAAAAGTTATAAGATTAAAGATGATGTCAAAATAAAAATTAAATTAAAAAAGAGATTAAATATCAGTGTGTCCACCAGTATACCCAATTTTTCTTTCTTGCATGGTATAGGAGGATGGTTCCCTGCTTTGCATATTATGAAGCCTCTTGTACTTCTGTACTCGGGCTTCAATGAGGAAGAGAATTCCACTAGGAAATAGAAGTATTACTCCAACACAACCCAGTGCAAATGCCCATCCTAGGTCATTGTGCTCCCAATTTGGCATCCAGTCGCGCCCATCACCTCTCGCGCCAAAAGTTATAACTGATATGAGACCTGTAAATCCTAAAAATAAAACAAAATGGTAAAAAGTGTGATAAATGTGTGTGAAAAGGTTTGTGTATATTATTTGCAGAAAAAATTGCATCTTTGCGAAGCAAGGGGTGGGTTTCTAAAACTCAATGTTAGGATTTATATAATAATCAGCATAAAATAGGAATTCTATGATGATGTCCCTTTTTCCCAATTACTGTTTAAATATAAATTATAATATTTTTGCATAGATAAAGAAACATAAAATATATTTACCTCCAATCACAAGAAGTGTTCCTAATGTGACCAAAATGGTTACATATTTGTCATCATCTTTGTCCTTAGATAAATATAAGTAACACAAAAACAAAGAAACCAATACACTGCACACTGACAGTGTAAAAAAGAATTGTGTCGCTATAAAAAATCCAGGTAAAAGTATATCATGTATAATGTAATATTCCTCTTCAAATAACCACCAACATCCTCTAAAGATTGTATCATACCAATGATGTACTTCTTCAAATCCATTGAAACAAACTTCCCATAACCCTGGAAATGAATATTAAAGATTAATTTAATTTTAAATAAGTTTTTATAGCGCGATAATTTATGCCTTAGGTGGCTTTTGTTTTATTGATGAGCATTAACACTCTATCTCAGGGTTTCCCCAACTAAGAACTTTTCAAAGTTGCCCCTAATCTGGATAAGTATTGCATTATGCTGTCATTTGGGCAGCCCACTTCCTTATACTGGCAGCAGTAACCACCCCCTCACAAAAGAGTACCCGGAAAAAAAACAGCATGTGTGCTGTTGTTTCAGTGAGTGAGTAAGGAATATTTGTCAATTTCCCTGTCCTTAATCCTACTATGATCAGCAGCGCACTTCCAGAACCTGTGGCGTTGCTTGTGTTGAGTATCGTGTTGTGTTGAATATCGAGTAAAAAAATATAGAAAAGAAGGCATTATTGTCACGTCAGTATATTATGTTAGTCTAGTGTATGCAATGCAGTGTCGTGGTAGATTATCTTACCTATTTTTTCAAATTTAGGGTTTTTAAGTACTCCGTCAGCGACTAACCAATAAGGACTAACGAAAGATATGATTATAAACAATGAGGCAAAGACGAAGAAACCTAAAGCAAATAACCCGGTTTTTGACTTAGCCATTTTAGAAGTATTGAAGGTATGGTATATGAATTATTATTAGCTACATTAATCTTGAAAAAAAGGTTGAAATCGTAGTCTATAAGCAACTGAAGAAAAAAGTTATTTTATTTATACAGTAAATATAGCAAAACAATTTCAAAAACTTAAAACTCCGACTGCTGTTGTTTGATTTTGATTACCAATACAAAAAAAATTGATTGACATGATAATCAATGTCAAGCCTACGCCCTAATGACCACAGACCATAAAAGTCGTTTAAAATGTGACAATAAATTTTGAAACAAAATAAATATAGGATAACTAACACCAAAATAAAATAAGTCTGTAACATTTAGCTCCATGCCGTGTTTTAAGCGGTGCGGTGAATTAACTTTTCAAAATTGAATTGCGTTGCGCATCCAATTTAAGGTGGACAAATATCACACTTGTATCTGTCCTTTCCTCAATATGTTTATCTAATCTATGGTCAAAGTGTTTGCATTGACCTGAATAAACCTGGACAGGCTATCCCATACAAATTACAGACTTTCGTGTACCATTTTGAAACGCTGCCATACGAAAGTACGGAGAACTAATTTTGACGTTTGCGTATTTTTAATCCATAGATAAGTATAATAGTGTCTGTTTTATTCACGTTTTATTCTATTTGTTGATGTCTTAGGGACTGTTTAAATTTTGTTTGTGTCCGCTTGAGTTTTGAAACATGAAGAAATGTGTATTCTGTAAATATCCTTATCGTGCGGACATCACTAGTTTTAGTTCCATGTACTTACACTCCATAGCCTACAGCGCCAAAATGGCAATTTTCAAATAGACATAAAAATGATTTGACAGCAGCCCATCCAGAGGTATAAAGGTTAAAGATCAGTGTTTGTGAAACCAGAAGAAAGACCTGTCAGGAGGCAGGAGTACAGAAACCTGTCACATCACAATCACAGTCATAAATATTAAATAAGTCACAATTTTTTAGAACGTAAAGAAAAATGGCGGCTTTTCTTCCTCGTTCATTTGGTCTCGCAGAAACAATTTTATATAAAAATGGTAACAGGGTAAGTTAGTACACTTCTTATCAAAACCATATTCATTATTGACCATTTGGTAGACGAATTTAATACATCAAGTAAAGTATAATATCTACTACATTTAATTAGATTAATCAACACAATTTAGTTTAACTGCAGCGAAATTTAAATAATTGATGAATTAACACTTTATTTGAACAATTATTTTTTAATTGTAATCGTAAAAACTAACCTTGATTGAAAATAATTTTCACTATTAATAGTAACTTTGACCTTGTCGTTTTCAGCTGCCTAATATGACCTTACGTCATCTATTGGTGACTATTTGATCTTGAAAAAAATATTAAATAAATATTTAGAAAGGTTTAAAATACATTACATAATTGCAAATTTAAAAATACATAATTGTAACATAAATAAACAAGGCGAAAGTATTTTTAAATTATTTTGTTATTGTTTATTTTTATTTTCAATTCGCTCAATTCGCTTAAGTAATTAACAAATATTTTTTTATATATAAAAAGGATTAATTCTTAATAGATCTTAAAGTTAAATATTAAATTATACCAAATATTACTTGGCAATTAATATCTTGTGACCTTTAAACTTTCTAAATAAAACTTAACGAACAAAATGTTCAACAGGTTAATTAATATGACATATATCTAACTACTCAAAAACATTAATTTGCATTTATACTTACTTATAAATTAATATTGTCTACATACTTTTTTGCACTTTGGATTATTGTAATTATCTACTTTTAATTTTTAACATCATTATTTTATTCTATGCCAACAATAGTGTGCTTTAAAAATAAAATAGTATAATCTAATTTTATTTTATTCAAATACTTATATAAACATACTAGCTGAACCTGACCAAGTTTAGTTGTAGCTCGTTTTTTCCTCATTTCTGTAGGAACTCTAATAAAAAGTAGATAAAAACACTCTTCTATTAAAATGCAATCAGTCACCTAGTTTTTGAGTTTTGTCAACATACGGAAGATACAAATTTTTAACTTGCAGTGTTAAAATGAATCAGTTTGCTTGAGATTTTAAGTTTTAATTAGTTAGATTACTTCCAAATTTAGGCACTGAATTGTTAACAACTGTTTATCTTTTCATTGTCTTATGCAATTAACTACAGAGCAATTGTTAACTAATAGACCAATTGAGCAAATCATTCAAGGTATTTATTAATTAGGTCAAATGTATGATCAATACCGTATGTAGGTACTTTAGGTTGTAAACTAAATGTCTTGGGATTGTTACTAAATTTAGAAAAACATTTGAAACCTAGTTAGGTGTTTGTTATATTTGCATTCAATTGTTATAAGTATGTATGATAATAGATTAGATTTTTTTTTAACTCGTAATGTAACACAGTATGTGTGTGACTTTGTTACAGATTTTGGCAGCCACTACAACTAACCAGCTACCAAATAAACAACAAGTTCGCAACCTAAACGTTCATGAGTATGTGAGTTATACATTATTGCGCGACCATGGCATTCCTGTACCCAAATTCAATGTGGCCAAGACCAAAGAAGAAGCACTCCAGTTCGCTAAAGATCTAAATTCTAAAGACATTGTACTAAAGGCACAGGTAATGTATATTATAATTTTTACTATATTTATCAATTAAAAATTATCATTAATTTAATTGACAAGCAAAATAGTATGAACATTAAATAATTAATTAAAATCAATACTTTTGGTGATTGCATTGGAGTATTAATAAACCATATAGGTGAGTTATCATGACAACCATGATTATTGAGTGTGAGAGATCTTACATAAATTAATAGGTGAACAAACTTAAAATGAATTTGTAATAATTATTGTAAAACATTTTTGTTTTGTTTTTGTAGGTACTTGCTGGAGGTAGAGGGCGAGGCGCCTTTAAAAATGGCCTGAAAGGCGGCGTTCGGATGGTGAGCACGTAAGTACATTTCGTTTTTTATTTAAAAATATTTTCATACTTTATAAATAAATTAGATTATTTTAAATAATTTTGATAAAACAGATAGTAAATGCATATGAAAGGAGTAAGTAAGCATTAAATTTAAGAAACTGCTATTGAACTAATTCCTAGAATTACTAATATCAAAAAGTAATAGATCTATTTTTAAGGGTTTACTAAACTTAGAACTATTCAGTAAAAGCTCTTATAGTCTAAGGAATGTTTGTCACTAGGGAAATGTTATTAACAACTTATGTCTTTTCACATATGATTTTTATTGAACCAACTCCACGTTTGGTTAACTGGCAAAAGATAGATGACCTATTTATTGTTGGATAGTGTCCAGAATTCAGGGTTAAAAAGAAGAAGTTTTTACAGGTTTGTGATTTTATAGCCATGAAAACTAATCATGAAGCTAGCCTGATAATTTTAGGTTGTCAAAGACAAATTTCAGGAGTTCAAATGTGAGGCATAAGTTTAAAGGTTGGAATTGAAAGCATTTTGCTATAAAAACCATTATTATCTAAATAGCTTTAAGATGCAAGGCATACACATAACATCCATCCTCAGAAATTTTCGTATTTATAATGTTTTATACGTTTTATAAATGTGTTAGATGTAAATTAAATGTTGTATATTTTAACTAAGGCACTTATCTGACTCTGTAACTGTAGTTAGATCATTCTCATTAGCCCGAGCTTCATATGAACTTGTTTTAGACCGGATCAAGCCAGTGACTTAGCAGGCAAAATGTTGAAGCAGTTCCTAGTGACCAAGCAGACCGGTGCTGCGGGAAGAATTTGCAACATGGTGATGGTGACCGAGAGGAAGTTCCCCCGACGGGAATACTACATGGCCATCATGATGGAACGAAGTTTTAATGTATGTGTTACAATACAAAACTATTATTACTATTGTTGAATTATATGATATGGAAAAGTTAGGTATATTTAATTGTCTTTTTATAGGAAAATTAAGAAAATTTTCATATTATCAAATGTTCATCCAATTAGCTATCCAGTTGCCTCATAGATAAATAAAATCAATTAAACATTTGGATTATAAACTTAAGTATCAGTTTACAGATTATTCTATAATCTACGACAACTCTCTCTAACAAGTGACTTATTAGCTAGTAAATATAGAGATCTTTTTTAAATTCACTGACTTCTCTGGGCTCTAAATTGATTTTACAAGCTGCATTTTGTGTGTAACATGACCTGTGCTATGTTGAGATGAAAGAGCACATTATATTTCTCATTTGAATCAATTATATTATGAGCTCATGAATATAATTTACATTGTTAAATGTAAATTAAAGATTTTTTTTGTCGTCACTCGATTTAAGTGTTTTAGCGGGCGTAGAGAGTTGAATTTTGGCTTGTCGACGTTTACAGGGCCCAGTGATAATAGCGTCGTCACAGGGCGGCGTAAACATTGAGGACGTCGCCGCTGAGAACCCGGACGCCATCACCTACGAACCGATCGACATTGTCACGGGCATTACCGACGAACAAATCTCCAGGGTCATCGAAAAGGTAACTGCCAAGTGCCATCTATTGACAAACTATCTGGTGCCCGCGACTTCGCCCGCGTTAAAAGTAAGGGTTGTGTAGCGCCTGACTAAATGTGTAAAGCAATAATATAACGCCTGACATCTTTGCTGTTCTAAAATTTTCAGGGGTTGTATCTTTATTTTTAGTAGACAGCTTGTTTGCGCAACTTCGCCCGCGTTGAAAATTATATACTAAAACCTACCTCTTGAATCATTCTATCTATTAAAAACCGCATCAAAATCAGTTGCGTAGTTTTAAAGATTTAAGCATACATTAGGACAGACAGACGGGAAGCGACTTTGTTTTATTTTATACTATGTAGTGATTATAACGATGGCATGAATGTGCTATGTGCAGAAAAGTAAATTTTACAGAGATTTTAAAGTTGAATTATCTCGGCGATTTAGTTATCAACCCACGCTTGAGCTGTTAGTTAATCCTAACCAGTACAAGGGATGCTTAACAAATTTGCGCACAACAAAATTTTAACATAAGTTTTGTTTTACATATGTCTTTTATTGATAACTATAGACGGCACTTATCGAAATTGACATCAGTATTGTTTTTAGATTGGATTACAAGAACAAGCAAAGGAAACATCTGAAGTTATGAAGAAAATGTATGACTTGTTTTTGAAAAAAGATGCTCTGCTCATTGAAATCAACCCGTACGCTGAAGATGCGATATCAGGCGCATGTAAGTGTTGTATTTTCAATATACATACATATAATATAATCACAACAAAAGAAGGAAAAATCAATATTTTCATAAACTATACTGTTAAACATTCATGGTATACATCACCAAAATGATACTGCATTATAAAATCATGTTACAAACTATGTTATATTTTCCGATTTTAAAATGATCCCATTATATTCTTATGAATGAATGAATGAATAAACTCTTGGACAGATTTTAAAAATTCTTTCATCTATAGGAAACTATATTATCAGTGAGTAAAATACCAAGGCTCACGCGGAGTGGAGTGCAATAGCTAAAAATAGATATAAATATAAAGACTAATGTAACTTGGAGAAGCATTTCTTGTTATTTTATTTTAATAAGTACATACTGAATACATTTAATTTTTTTCAGAGCTTTAATCTTATGTAAACAGAATTGCTGATTGCTGAAAATCTAGAAAGAAAGAAATAAATTTTAATTTCGTTGCCTCTAATAATAACTATTGAGTTCAGAAAATTAATACTTTTAGATATTATATAATAATGAAAAATATATATCGCCTTTTGCAGATTTCTGTTTAGACGCAAAGTTTCGATTTGACGACAACGCAGAGTTCAGACAAGAAGAACTGTTTGCCCTCAGAGACATAACTCAAGAGGACCCCAAGGAAATCGAAGCGGCCAAATTCAATCTCAACTACATCGCATTAGACGGTACATCCCGATTCTTTTAATTTTTCACTTTAGACATGACAATATAATTAGAAAAAGACAGTAAAATACTATTTTTCTGTTTAGAGCCCGTATTCTCTATGTGTGGTTTTTCTGTGGTTATAGACTCGACAACTGTCTACTTTGGTATTCACTAAGCACATGTCAAAATATCTACGACGTTTTTTCCGTAGTTATACATGTCGATGAAGTTATTGGCGCGTTATTGTGTGGTTTTTAGTTTGACAAAGTATTATTTTCAATTTAATGTCGACATTGGAGTCAATACGATACGTTTTAAAAATCACAGATAGAGAATAGGTTCGCTGTATCGACATTCATGGTAGAGTCCGCAACCAAAAAACTACCGACCTCTGAAGTTGTCGCAAGTTGCTAACGCCGTAACCAACTTCAGAGGTCTATAGTTGTTTGGTGCGGACTATAACAAATTTTCCAATCGAATTATGGAGGGTAGAGGTAAGGAGAATCACCGACTATAGATATTAAAAAGTGGCATTGTTGAGTAATTTAGAAAAAGATAGATAGGAGATATTCTACACTAGCGCCATTCTGGAAACTTTTAGAACCCTTATTTTACCACTTCTGTATGGCCAGCAAAACAATGAGTGCTCTTAATCTACTGCTGACTTCACTGACGCAGTGCGGTGCCCCATAGAGCATAATATTTATTGGTACGCTCGACCGACGTCAGCGTAAGAGGAATGCAGGCCTACAGTAGAAAAAATGTCTTTGTTTAGGTAGCATTGGGTGCATGGTGAACGGAGCGGGTCTGGCCATGGCCACAATGGATATCATCAAGCTGTATGGCGGTGATCCAGCCAACTTCCTCGACGTTGGCGGCGGTGCTACTGCGCAGGCCGTTTCTGTAAGTATATCCTACCTCGGATAGTGATCATCCAAACTAAAACTGTGCTTTCAGCTACTAAATTTTTAAATAAAGCCATGCATACAATGGAAACAATAAAAAAAAAAAAAATCTTCAAACATTCCACACAGCACCATCTAGTTCCACACTAAGCAACTAATGCATGTATTATGGATACCAGACAGTTGATATATACTACATAGATTCCTTTTTTTTTGTAAATACACATATTATAAATACAAATATCCATGACTCAGGTACAAAGGTAAATGTTAACACATAACACATTGCAAACAATTATGACCTATCTGATTATGACTGATCTGTGCCCCGAGTGTAATCGTTTTCATAGTCCAAATATTGCTTGACGAGTTTTTTTAAAAGAATAAACTTTGTTGTGATCGTAAAAATACATAATACAGGGGCGTGCAGTTTTAGGTTATTAGATGTTTAATAACATCTAATATATAAAATTACGCGTCACAGTGTTAGTTGCCATACTCCTCCGAAACGGCTTAAGTGATTTTGATGAAATTATGTATGTACACTTGGTAGGTCTGAGAATAGTTTTATACGCCGGCGAAGTCGCGGGCAGCAGCTAGTATACTGGTAGTTTCAGAAATTAGCACGTTGTAAGAACAAACTTACCCTTCACTTTATAGATTAATATTAATAGTATACGACCAATATGGCTTTTTGTCACATCACTATTCTTAAAACAATTGCAGGAAGCCTTCAAGATTATATTATCTGACCCGAAAGTGACGGCCATATTGGTTAACATATTCGGTGGTATAATGAGGTGTGACGTCATCGCCGAGGGAATCATCAACGCCGCCAAGAATCTCAACATTCAGATACCGGTTATCGTGCGTCTACAGGTAAACACAGTCATTTATTTTTAACCCTTTATATGCTTGGTTTTGTAGGAGTTGTCGTGCCCCTAGCGCCTGACTTGTATTTTTTTTTTTAAGAGAAAGCAACTCAATGATTTAAAAATAAACATTATACAAGTAGAAGAGAAATTTGTCTTATATATCCGGCTCTGGCGAAATGGACATGAAAATAATTGTCGAATAAATCCGACTCTGACGGCTAAAGGGTTTAAGAACTGCACGAATAAATGTTAATCGGAATCAGTATGCACAACTAGAAAAATAAAGGCTTTCTCGTGCATAGAAGAGACTTCTGATCTCTTCACCAGCCTGTGTATCTGTATTGTTGGATAGAGGCTTCTCCCATTGCTCGCCACCACGCACGGTCTTCCGTCCTGCGCTTCCTAATCCTTTCCTTCCTAATCTCTTATCCTACTGTAGTCGTCAGCGCACTTGCAGCACCTGTGGCGTTGCTTGTGTTGTAGGCGACGGTGGCCACCTACTAACAAATTGACCGTCAGCCTGTCTGTCAAAATGAAGCGAATATTGCATACCCCAGTCGGGGCTTAAAAACGGTACTGAAATACAGTATTTTATGTCATACATACATGCCTGCATACAATGGGACACCCTGTGTAGCGAGTTGCACGCACACAAAGCGTGCCGATTCCTCGTTCAATCAGTTTTCTTCATTTTTTATTGCTAACTGATTTGCATCTTGTATGAGATTCAGTTAGTTAGGCATGTTGATGAGTTGTAATATATATATGGTGTAGTGTTATATATTGTATAATAATTACATATGTGCTGTCATGAAATGAAATGTCTAGACAAACCGATAACGGTTTACAGATATGGTTATCATGTGTTTAAATATGTATCAGATAATAATAAATCAATACTAATAATAAATCTGTAAGGGTTGGTCATGGAGTAAGTTACTTTGTTTTTAGAGATATCGTGTTTACTAAGCTCTATACATGATACTGAAACTAAATTGAGGATTTTTAGAATTTTTTTCTGTATGTATGTATGTTTCTCCATAACACTTAAACGAATTAACTGATTTTCACGAAACTTGGTAAATAAACATTTAAACGTACGGGGACACAGGATAGGCTACTTTTTCTTTTTCAACGCGGACGAAGTCGCGGGCGACAGCTAGTAAATATATAAATAAATAAATGTATATTGCAGGGCACGAAGGTGAACGAGGCGCGCAAGCTGATCGCGGAGTCGGGTCTGCGCATAGTGCCGCGCGACGACCTCGACGAGGCGGCCAAGCTCGTCGTCCAACTGTCCGAGATCGTCTCCCTCGCCAAGAAGGCCGGCGTCGAGGTCAAGTTCGAGATCCCCAAGTATATGCTTGACAAGTAAACAGTATTGCGACAACACCTCCTCACACTAATCGATTCACTTTCCTATTGAGCTATTCACACAAGTCTATTGTCAATTGAAATTCAGAGGATTTGGCAGTTCGCGCAAGGAAACAGGCGCCGTTTCAGTCAACAAATAGTCCAGGTTACTAACTCTTGGTTCATCTATAAAAAAATTAATGTTAAATAAGTGATTTAAAGGAGATAAATAAAAAATCCTTTTTAAGTGCCATTCAAATATCAAACCATTAAAGACAGCTGTGAGGAGGTGTTTGTGTAGACAGCGTCGTCTATAAAAATTAACCTATTGTAGTTAGACACGTAATATTCTTATTATATTCGCATTTGTCATGTAATTTCGAATATTGTATTGTATTGTAAATGTATTCAGCGACACTCTACATACTCCTATATGTTATTACATACAAGTTGTATTGTAAAGTAAATTTTATCTTAGTGTAGTGATGATACTCACAATGTATGTGTATTGTTAATAATTTATATCTATATTTTATTTATTTTCATGTGACAAAATATCCAAACCGTTGAGAGGTTTTGAATATATTTTTATTTTATTGTACACAAATACATGTCTCACGTGATATCAGTACATTCGTTGCCTACACTTTTATTAATTTAAAAAGTAGACTTGTAAGATATTTATATTCATTTATTTCTAAACTGTGTAACAGGATAATATTCTTATTTATTTGTTGTGATCACAACGCGAATAGTTAGTTGTAAATTCTGTTGATTGTTGAGTAGTTAGTTTTACAAATATTTAATTAAATGCATTCGTGTGAGAATTTGTTTGTCGAATTGCACATGAACTGCTGTTGGTTGTTGGGTGTGACTTTGCAAAGGAGTAGTCTGGTTATAACGACGAACCGATCAATAATCAGGCCCATTTTGAAAGCTGAATATCGCTATGTTGTTATGAAATCAGTCATCACCTTTTGGCTTGACATAGTCTGGAACAATTTGTTCAATTAGTACCTAATTGAGGTTTGATACTTATTAAAAAATGTGTTCTGATCTGAGTATCAGGGTAATATCTGATTTGTGTTGGCCAATTTGATTTCGATGATAGATTTCACCTAACCTTGACCTTTACATAATCATCGAAAATTGGACATTCACAGCTGAATCTCAAAATAGGTACGAAATTACACAGCCTATCTACATTTTCGAGACAGGTGATACGTGTAACTTGCTCCAATTTTTTTATAAACTATGGCTACCCCTTTGCTGGTCCTACTAACGCGCGCTCGTATCAGAGAACATTGATTTTCGAGTTTTTTTACTTTGGTTTTACTATATTGAAATATATCTCTTTGTTGTTGAATATCGCACGCTTTCAAAATGAACATTTTAAAAATATTTTTATTTGTCGAATAAAATACCTTATCGCAGTCTTTGGTGTCTTGTTTTCGGTAAATAGTGATTTGAAAAACTTCATTCTCTGTCGCGAGGGCTGTCAGCTGTTACCGTTGACAGTGACGTTTGTTTGTTATTGAATTTTAGATTATAATCTGTATATTGTGAAGGTAGAACGCCTTTCGGCGACTACGTCCTTTGAAACGTGTATTAGCGCAATAATGACATTGTTTGTACATTACACTATGTAACCGTATAAATTGTTTCCTTTGTAAATATTTAACTTTTGTTGTAAGTGCACGTAGTTTTTTGGATTAATTGTACTAATATTTGACGCTTTTTTGAAAGGCTTATATTGAAGTACAACGTTATTTTCAGTCGCTGCCGGGTTGAAAAATAAGTATTTATCTATTGATTGATTTTGAGCTGTATTAAAATTATATTTTAGATCTGTTTTTGTAGTTTATTTTTAATCTTTTACCTGGACTCTCAATTTCCTATGTTTTCAATTTTATTGTAGGTGGCCATTAGTTACAAGAAGAAATAACATTTTCCCGCACTCGCCGAAAATAAGCCGCCTTTCTTCGAACGAAATTTTGGTTTTGTATTGTACATTTCATGTTTTTGTAAATATACTTAAATCGGAATCAATAATACTTTGTTGCAAATATTGCTTTAAAAATAAAAAAAAAATAATCGCATTGGTCTTGTTATTTACTTTTCATTTTTAAAGGAATAAAATACTGATACTTTTAACCATTTAAAATAAGCTTGTATTACTGTTAGGTTAACAATATTTCAACTGTAACGGCTTGTCCTGCGACAAAGGCCTTCTCTAAAGATTTCTATTGTTTATAACGTTACTTGACTTTTAATTTTAGTTTTTAGTAACTTCGGCTAAATCAATTTCTGATCGTTATTTTTTTATTATTTCTAAACATCAAATGAGTTCACAATACAGCATATATTTATTAATAAAACAAGTATACATTTCTTCATCATTTTTAATAAACTGTACAATGATTATATATTTTTAGTATAGATATATACTTATTAGGGTTACATAAATATTTAATAAATGGACATTTCATTGACTTAAAAGAACGCTTTATGTTGATCTGTTATTTTTTTTTTTAATAACTAAGTCGAATAAAACAATTTCATTTAAAACACTAGATGAATGTGAACGAACGACGAACGTTGAGAGCTCAAACACGTAACTATAGCAGTAAAATTTAACATAACTATGCACTATACAACTTCTTTGCTGGGTGTGGAAATTCCTAATGCTTCTTCGTAGCCCAGTTTTGTTCCATGTTTATCTGAAATCAAGACAACTCTGTTTTAACATGGCTACAAATAAAATTATAAATCTACAATATATTATGGAAATCAATATCAAACAAGAATATAAACAACCACTGTGTACAAGACATATTTCTTCCCAAATTCACTGAAAACCAAGTTAAACGTTTTTTATGGGGACTGTGAATGTGTTAACGGTGTTAACCGAGGAATAAACGTATATTTACCTCTTTTCGATGTTTTCTTCTTAGAGTCTTTGTCTTTTGCGTCCTTCTTAGACCGCCTGTGTTTCTCTGCATTTGCAGACTTGTCCGTTGCCTCAGCTCCCTCGGCCTTTGACCGCTTCTTCTCCTTCACTCTATGCGAGTTTTCCAACTCGTTCTTACCAAACTCCGGCAGAATCAAATCCTCGCTCTTCGCGTGCTTCGATTTCTTCTCCTTCTTTTTCTTAGAAGAGCTCTCGGTGGACTTCTTCTTGGCCTTCTCTGATTTCTTGCTGAGCAGTCCGCTCCCCGGCAACGGGTACTGGTGTATTCTAGACGAAAGCAGTTCTTCCTCGCGAAGAGGTCTACCAGAAGAAGAAATCATGTTATAAATGGTTACACTCAGGTTTGGTAGAAGAGAGTTGCAGGCCGCATGTCAACATTTACATTCAGCCTAAACCTAGTATCTTTCGGGTTGTATAATTTCGAGCAACTAAGACTTTTATCTTAATGTAAATTATGTAATTAATTCTATATTACATACAAGCTGGTGCACGCGACTTCGTCCGCGTTGAACGATGAAAGGTACCCTATGTTCCTTCTGGTGTCCCAGACAACGTGTATGCAAAATTTAATGGTGGTTGGTTCAGTAGTTTATGCGTGAAAGCGTAACAAACAAACTCACATTCACATTTATAATATTAGTAAGGATTTATAATTATACACCAGAACTACTGTACCCACGCCTTTGGTATGTGCGCGGGGAGGTGTGTATGCAAAATTTTATGATGATCGATTGAGTAGTTAAATTGTGAAAATGTAACAAACGGATTACTTTTACATTTATAATGTTAGTTAATCAGTCTCGTAAAAGAGTCTGCGATCCTTGAGAATAACGCCTCTTGCACACAGAGACGAAAGAGAAACGTCTTTGTTCGATAATAATTTCGTTTCGCTTTCGTGTAGTAAACCTTTCTAAACTGTACACCGGAATAACCAAAGATGCATAGGACTCTACATTTTATTCGATTAAAAGCGAAAAGGGGCCGTAGGCATGTGTGCTTTCTACAGTCGTAAACGCTACGATACGCTAAGAGAAAGCCCGGCGATTGGCGATTGCAACGTCAAAATAAACGTTTGACGTTACAACAACCAATCACCGGGCCTTCTCTTAGGGTCAGCGTCGACGGGCGGAGTGGCAGCGAAGCCTCTCGACCGCGCTTTGACTCGCTCGCCGTCATTTTATTTCATTTTACCAAATACAGTCGTATTCAGGAGCACTTTAGGTTGAATTTAAATTGTTACTAAATTAGTCTCTTCGCTGCCACTCCGTCCGTCGGCTCTCTTTCGTTTCGAAAGTACGCAACGAAGCGTTTGTTGCATCTTGGCTAGGCCCCGTAGTTTTGTTTCGTTTCATCATTCAAAACCGGTATGTATATATCCGTTTCGTTTTCGTTGTTGTGTGCTAAAGGCCTAAAGAGTGGAATGCTATAAGTATGTACTCACAAGTCGAGGTCCAGATCGAGCGCGCGATGCGGGTCGTCCCTAGGCGGGGGCGGTTCATCGTCCGAGAGGGCTGCTCCTTCGGGGAGTTCCCCTCCTGCCGCGACCGCTGGACGTCTTCCTGCACCTTCGCCTACGCCCTCCTCTGTCATATTGCATTTATTTATATTGACTATTAATATTATTTACAAAATATTTACAGAAAACTTAGACAAAGTAACGCTTTTAATACTACACAAACTTAAATTATGTCCATAGAGATAGAGTTCCCTATCTACTTGTAAAGTAAATAATGGCGGAAAAGTGTGAGACGAAGTGATCGTGCGGTCAGTAGTTGATCAATAGAATTTTTATTTGTCCTGAAGTTACGACAGACCTACAGGAAAGAGGAGCCTATCTCTTCCGTCTTATCTATCTTTCCTGTAGTAATTTCGCACGATCGCTTTCTCTCTTTTTAGAGAGTGGTCAATTTCATTCGCGTAGTGCTCAGTCCAATTTCTCCATGTCTATGATTATGTCGCAATTAAAACGACATCTATTAAATATTTTTAAAAACAAAATGGCATAAGGATGAATCTGTAAACACCATTAATGATTGTCAAATGACTTCTATTTTCAACAAATTTCGAAAGGTGTTTTATAATAACTTAAAAAACAAAGTGAACTTACCCTCGCTATCGGACTCCGTGGAATGTCTTTCTTTTTTACTTTTCCGCTTCTTGGGCGTTCGCTTCTCCTTCTTTCCTTTCTTCGACCTCTCTCTCATGACAAGATACTTGTCAGACCTTTTAGCTGATAAACACAAACCAACAAATTCATTAAATCTACTGGGAAAATAAATTCTAACTGTTATATATATACACTCTAGATTGCTAAAGAAATATATTAATGAATTGGGGAGAATGTCTCAAAGTTACTTGATAACTTTTAAACTAATAAAAGCATAGTCATGACAAAAAAAAAGAAAAAAGCAACAAAATTTATACGGTTTATGGACCTGATGCGGTTTTTGGTAAGAATGGCAAAAAATTGTATCAAGCTTTTTTAGTATAGAAATTTTAACATTAAAGATACAATTATCTCTGGATAATTCTTTGGTGTCCTACTTTTTTGAACAACTATGACAGACATTTGAGATAACACTAAACACGTCTTTAAGCACTAACCTAACCAATACTGAGATTTCTAGTGTCTCAGGGCTTAAAGCGAGCTTTCTTTCTGACCCTTCAGCGTGTCTAAAAATTCCTTGTAAATGGCAATAGAGTGAGTGTAGTGGGATTCGTACCGTGCACTTGCAGTGGCACCTCGAGGGCCAGCTCGGCCACTGGCACGTCCTCCTGCTGGTAGGGCCGCGGCGACTCGCCCTTCAGGTAGTGCGGGTTGCTGGCTTGTTCCAACCGACGCGCCTCTCTCAGCTGTCGCACAACACAATCATAAATCATTGATCCACCGGAGGACAGTGAACGCGTAATGACCGATATCCAAATTTTTTTATTGACACTAATGGACGAAATACACGATCAATCATTTGACGTGACTCCAAACGACTTAAATCAAATGGAACGCGACGCCAAACATTGTGCCCACTCACGCTCAGTTCAATTTTCTGTCATTTAAGCATTTGACCGGGTCGAGTGACGTTGACATGAGCTCTGGATTCGGAAGCGCGACATGATGCCACGGCGTAGTGTTTCTACCAAGGAGGATAGAAATGTATTCTATCCCTCCTTGGTTTCTACACTCACGTTCAGTTGGCGCGATGAACTGACGTGACGCAACGACGCGATTTGAAATCCAGTGTTTGACATCCAGCCATCGGATTTTACCATTCACGAACAAATTTTGGCTTCACGTCAGTCCATTTGACGCGATGGACTGATCGTGTGTTTCGTCCATATGACGTAAACGCATATTGACGCATAAGTATTTTGACTAATACGCCAAATGACACATACGCAGCATGACCTATCAATATAGTGATTGTGACCAATACGCATACCGACATATCTGCGAAACGATACGTTGTTACATTTAAAGTAAATTTCTTACTGGTTACTTGAAATGTTATCTTTCATAGATAACAATCATATATATTAATTTAAACGTCAAGAATGTCAATCACACCGAAAATTAGTCATAAACCGTAGAGGTTAACCCCTACGATTTATGACAAATTTTCGGTAACGCATTTTTGTTTATGTGATGTGTGTATACGTCGTTATACGTATTGTATATTTTATGTATGTGTCGATTTACGTATTTGACATGTTGGTCGTTGTGGTCGTAAACGTTAAAAAGTACCATATTGAGCTCGTCCGGGGTGAGATGCGCGAACTGTGCGACCGGTTGAGGCGGAGAGGCGAACACGGCTGCCTCTTCCTCCGAACTGGAGCTCTCCGAAGACCAGCGCTCTCGCGACAGCCAAGACTCCAGCTCCAAGCTTACGTATTATAAAACAATTTATGAACAAACTAGCCGCTGCCCGCGACTTCGCCCGCGTAACTTAGTAAACTATATACTAAAACCTTCCTCGAGAACCACTCTATCCATTGGTGAAAACAGCATGAAAATCGGTGCACTAGTTTTTGAGTTTATCGCGAACAGACACACAGACAGATGCGGCGGAGGACTTTGTTTTATAATGTGTAGTGATTGCCACTGGATGTTAATGTCTAATTTATAATACAATATATTATACTAGCTGTTGCACGCGACTTCGTCCGCATAACTTTATAAAATATAGCCTCTGTTGCTAGCTGATAATATAGCTTTCTATAGGAGAAAGAATTTTCAAAATCGGTTCAGTAGTTCACAAACAACGTGACACGAAATTTTTTTATATATCAAGATTATAAACTAGCGGTTGCCCGCAACTTAGTACGCTGTGTAGTTCGTTTTTTTGAAAATCCCACAGAAACCTAACATTTTTCCAGTATAAAAAGTATCATATAGTTTAATCCAGGCAATCATTTATAAATACATCAGTGAACACCGAATTCAAATCGTGTATTGACATATACATTTGTTGTCAGACACGGCTTAACTTTTCAATTCTACCCGAAAATAGCTTTAAATTAATTGTGTGTAGGTACTTTTTTGCTCGCGCATCATACAGACAGAGCCTCCCATCGTCTGTGGAACAGTGGATTATGGTTGACTAGCTGGTGCCCGCGACTCCGTCCGCGTTGAATTACACTTATTATGGCTATTACACTTAGCCAGGAGTTAGTTTCCTTAATTTTAGATGATCCTCGGGAGCAGTACTTTTTTTCTGGATGAAAGGTACCCCCTATGTCCTTTTTTGTATCCCTGACAACGTGTATGCAAAATTTCATAATAGTAGAACATAGTGCCACAGCTTTACAATCCATACAGTTGGGCAACGAATGTACTTGCACAGAGCAACGGTGGGGGCTGGCGCGGGGAAGCGACACAGTTTGCATTACAACTTTCAAGGCTGGCGCGTACAGTATGTTTTTGAGTTGAGTGAGCGTTAGCGGATATTCCATTTTGTGACAACCCTAGCGCGTGACAGCGAAGTACTTACACGAGTGGCGGCGTTGCCCAACTGTATGGATTGTAAAGCTGTGATAGTGCAGTGTATACTCACTCGGCCGGCATGGGCACTTTCTTCTGGGCCTTGGGCGCGACCGGCTTGAGTTCTCCATCGAACAGTTCTGCCAACTCCTCAATGAGACCGCGACTGAACCCTTCTCCTTCGCCCGAAGCGCCCTCATCCCCCTCCACGCCTTCCTCGTCTGTAGCTAACTTTAAGTCTCCGTTGCTGTGCGACATGCAAAACAATGGACCGTTAGCAAGAAGCGTATACCTAAACTAATATTATGTCGTCCTTGTCAAACTAAAATCTGCTATGTGCACTTTTTTCAAATTCTAACACTTTGACCTTAATGAATAATATAGTTCACTGCCTTATCTATCTATCGTATATAAAATGGCCAAGTGCTTATGAGCATTATGCTAAGGCAGCATCTAGGATGTGTTATGTGCAATATTTACTCTATTATCAAAATAATAAAAGATAAGTATACAAGTTTACATATCGCACCTTGGGCAAGACAAGGGCATAACTGCACTTTTTGTAATTTTACAGGACAGCCATTCAAAGTTATTTTTTTTGCATTCAATATCGTATTCTTCTGCTTATATTGCTTTTAAACAATTCCTCATCAAATAAGCCCCATAGTCTTATAAATATTTTTTAATTTATATAATATTTTTATAAGACATTTCTGCATATATTTTAAGTTTAACTCATTTTTAAAAAAAAATGTAAGTTATGCCCTTGTCTTACCGAAGGTGCGATATAACAACCCTAAAATTCATATAAAATACCTTTTTTTTTATTTTAAATAATACCTTCATGTAAAATTATTTTTTTGTTAATATATCAAAAGCATAGTTTCGGTTTGACAACAACAGTATTATGCTTCTAATCCTTGATCCAATAAATAAGGGGTAATCAACGTGCAAGAGGCGAGTTGTGTTTACCCATAGTTGTGATCGATGAGTTGGTAGGGCGCTGGTTGGTCGTTGGGCGTCGGAGGGGCGAGCAGACGCAGCGCGGGGTGTTCGGGCGCGAGGCGGCGCAGCACGGCGGCGAGCAGAGCGGCCGCGTTGTGCGCCCGCTCCTGCACCTCCATGTCTTCGCTGCTCAGCAGCGGACGCAGCCCTTCGGCGCACTCGCTGATCACCTGTCCACAGTAAGTACTAATGTCACACGTTATTGCATAACCACTTCTTATCCTTACACATTATACGAGTAAAACAAAGTCATCCGCCGCGTCTAATAATTTTAGTATTTATCTTTTTATTTAGATTTATTTTTTGAATATCAATTTTGTTGGGGTTATTTTTTAATTATTTAAATAGCTTATATATAGAGTATAATATTGAAGATATTAGGTAGGGAGATTATTTAATCTTTAAATAAATAATTTATAAAATTATATATTTTATTATCTTTACAGTGAAAATGTAATGTTTTTTAAAGTAATAAATGAGAAATATTAATGAATTTATTCATTATAATTTAAGTTAGCAGCTTAATTTTATATTTCTTATAAATAGCAATAAATCCTTACATACTATAAAACAAAGTCCTCCGCCGCGTCTGTCTGTCTGTCTGTTCGCGATAAACTCAAAAACTACTGCACCGATTTTCATGCTGTTTTCATCAATGGATAGAGTGGTTCTCGAGGAAGGTTTTTATGTAAACTTAAATCATTTATAATATTTGTTTGACACTTTTTCTTGTAGCTCTTACAATTTTTGTATAATTTGAGATTTTACAATAAATTACGACACCTTAACGTAGATCATTGACGTCATCGCCGACTAGGCATAACTTTAGGTATAAATAAAGTTATTAAATAATAATTCATTCATTCCTGTGTAAGCTTTTGGCTGTAATTTGAAATAAAGTATTTTTTCAACTAGATAGTTTAAAAGTATGTTAAGAAAAGGTAAACTCACAGAGAGAGCGGCGACCAGGTCGTCCCTGCGTTCGTGGATCCTCAGCAGTTTGGCGGCGAGCTTGAGTGCGGCGTGCACGCACACGGCACGCGCGCGCACGTGCGTAGCGCCGCCCACGCGCGCGCACGACAACAGTGCCGACAGAGAATCCCGCATCACGCCCTCCTCCCTTTAGAATCACACAATGAGGGAAACTGCTGTATTTTTGTTGAAATGAATGAACTTTTAAAGTTGGCTCTGGTCTGGATTTGGAAAGTAGTGGCAGGGCACACTCCGTTCCGTTGTCATTTGGGCAATCTGTCTAGCGACCACCTCCTTACAGAAGACCACCGTGAAATAACAGCATATGTGCTTTTGGATTTCGGTGAGCAAGTAACGGATGCCGGAACCCATTTATCTATCTCTTCTTCTAATACCTTATCTTAAATCATATTACGGTCGGCAGAGCACTTGATTGCAGCACCTGTGGCGTTGCTTATGTTATAGGCGACTGCAGCCACCTACCACCAAGCGGACCGTCGCTCTTTCTGTCGACCTTAATAAAAAACCTTAGTAAAAAGAAGGAAAAGCGCACTGACTCGCAGTACTCGGCGAGCACAAAGGCGGCGGCGTAAAGCACCTCCCGCGAGGCGGGCCCGGGCGTTGTCGCGGCCGCCTTCGCACAAAGCACGCCGCATTCGCGCGCCGCGAACGCACGCACTTCAGCCACGCGCGCACCCACCTCCGTCAGCTGTGCTGCCAGAATGCACCCTGCAAATATTCATCCAATTGAAAATAAAAAACAATTGTACCGACCAAAACTAAGTAGCAATTTCTTTTCAAATATTTTTTCCATGGTATATTCTCCCTCTCAGTGCCTCTTCAGTCTTGAAGGTTAGTCGTCAACTTTTTAAACCGGTCTCTGAAAAGAGCCAACTTTGAACAGTTGCTCGACGTAGACAATTCCAGTCCACTTCCAGATGTTTCTCAACCGAGACTTCACTTCCACCTTATCCATCATAATAAACCGAAACAGACATGGCCAAAATATTTTGTTTTAACAAAACACAAATAACAGTGAAGAAAGAAAAACTAACCGTGCTTAGCACTAGTTTCCATCTCGGTGAGTTCGGAGAGCACAGTGATGTACCACTCGAAGTCGACCACGTGCTGGTAATTGTTCTGAGAGCAGATCTCGATCATGCGCGTGAGCAATTCGTCCCTGTACAACGTTCCCTCGGCGCGTTCCATGTGCATCATTAGCTTCTTTACTATTTCCATTAAGTTTTTCTTTGATACCTGAAAATGTTACGATATTTTTTACGTTTATAACTTATCCTAGTTAAATTATTGTAATGAACAATAATATTCACAATATTAAATTTTATACATTACCACACGTTTTAGGTATTTTACATCTATTCGGTACTCAGTTTTCAGTGACATATACAAAGCAAAGGAGCTTAAACTGAAAAAAGTGTAGTATTCACCCACTATGCAACTCACATTTATGAATATTGCCAGAAATCCATAATTTCTAACTCCATAGGACCAAATTTCAGGGACAAAAGTCGCATATTAGTAGAAAATAGCAAAACTTTAGTAAATGTTGCTTACCATTCCATATAGTAGTCCAAGAGCTCTGAGACGGATCGACTCGTCCTTGTCATCCAAACAAGCGAGCACAAGGTCCTTATGCGCCTGCACCGATTTCGGGTGAGACTTGAGTATCCGCGACATTGCCAACAGGCCCAAGTACTTCACTACAATTACAAAGTTCTGTGTTAATGAAGTACATGATGA
Source organism: Synanthedon formicaeformis (assembly GCA_945859745.1). NCBI lineage: Eukaryota > Metazoa > Arthropoda > Insecta > Lepidoptera > Sesiidae > Synanthedon > Synanthedon formicaeformis. The sequence continues at coordinate 6,870,821 of OX243958.1, forward strand.
ATAGATACAATAAAGAGTATGCTGTTGTAATAAGGTTGAAAACTTACGATTTTGATCGCTATCCTCAATGAGTATTCTAAGTTTCTGCACGCAGAGTTGCACGGAGGCGGCATGTCCGGGCATGCCACTGCTGATGCTGATAAGCACCGCTATCACGGTGTTGATGCACTCGTAAAGTAGCGACATCGCCGAAGTACTGCGCTCAATAAACGAAATGTCTCACTCATTGATACTCTATTTTTGTATTTTTGTGATGCTTTATTAGTTAACGTACATATTTAACAAACTATTTTAATTTTAAAATCTTCAGAATACAATACATATCTAAGGTATTTCATTCCAGATATAATATTTCCTAAATAAGTCAAAACTAAAATATTTATTAATTATCAATTAGGTTTCTGTTTAAATTTACCAGGTTTTTTTTAAAAAAAGCCAAGATGATGACGATCCTGATAAGAAACTCAGGATACCAGTTCTTTTTGTCATCATAGTATGAGCTCAGAATCCAGGCTTAAATAATCAGAGATTTTATAATAGCTTGATAGTTTTGATTACACTTTTGAATTTATTTATAGGTAAGGCTCTGATTATCTCCGTTATAAAACTGTATACATTGACCTATAAAAGAATTACTTATAGGAAAAGTTATACAACCAAAAACGGTTTCAATTTAAAAAAAACTGACATTCTTTTAATCTACATCTCGTTTTATTGGTGTCACTATATATACACGAAAAAAAGACTGTATATACATATACGACACATAGACTATAATATACGACATATAATAGACTGTGTTCCACGTTCATAGTCCGTGCCACGAAAGAAGAAAATACTCAACAAGACTCCAATACATGACATGATCTATTGCAAAATCAGGTTCCACCCCTTTAAAATGAAAAATCAACGCAGACACCATTTTCTTCTACCATAGCACGAGTTATTTAATGAAACAATTAAATCAAGTGTATACGTGAGTAAGCTCCGCTGACTTTTGTGTATTAAGCATAATATTAATTTGCATGCATGTGACATCACTTCTCATATTACCTCTATGCCTGGGATAAACAAGTGTTTATTGCTGCGGTCTTCATTTATTAAAATAATAATAGTAACAATAATTTCCTCATAACAGACACAGAAAAATAAAAATACAAAATTATTCTAGACAACTAAATATTTGACGAGGCTATATTAAAAAATTAGTTACTTTTGAATCGGACCACTGATAATTTAATTTATTTACATTACATTATGTAAAAAAAAAATACATATAAAAAAGCATTCTCGCAGCAAGCAATTCTCGCCAAATATAGCCGAAATAACAAATTTTATTTTATGGATGGTACGGATTAATAGATCATAATATTTCAAAACTTAACTACATAACCTTTACGTCACCATTATTTTAATCAACAAACTATGAATAGGCATTATACACGTCTGGAGAAAGTAGATTTATATTTCAGAAGCACTTCCCAAAAGCTGAAGGTGATTGGCAAGCAATAAGTAAGTCTAGTGTATTTATCTTAGCGTTTTAATCTAAGTGCTACCGTCACAAAGAAAATATCGTTAAAAAGCCGGAAAAGCATATCATACTTGACTTCTTTCGATCAACTTTATGAATATTATGTGTTTCTTTGCTAGCCCACACTCCGCAAATAAACATAGTTACCCTTTACCCCATAGAGACCAAAAATTTCAATATTAAAAATAAACTCATAATTAGGGATGTAACTACATAATTTTGCCGATAAGATACCGATTTTAAAGAAAAAAATCGGCGATACCGATACCTGATTGCGTTGGCTTTGTATTGTTATGCATAAAAGTTATCTGATATTTAATAGAGACTCGACTTTGTAAAGTGTTAAAAACAAAAAAAAGCAGTATATTAATAAAAATGCCAAATCAAAATTTTTGAATTAAAAGAATTATTTAGTTATATGAAATATTATCAAGCAATCAAAGTGGTAATTAGGAAAGTAATTATCATTACACAAAGTAATAAAATAAAACGTTACATAAAGTCAGTAGTTAAAGTTTACTTTTGGTAGATTTTTGTTAAGAAAATAAAGTTTATTTAAATCAAACTGTTTGGTATCGGTATCGGAATCGTTACATCCCTACTCATAACCATATATAGTATATTATCCAGTGTGTCAATTAAACAACTGACTCACCTATGTATTAAATTAGTTAATGGTTCTATCAGTTTCTTGCCAAGTCGAGGCTCTAATGGGGTTAAGGCACCAAACTGCAACAAACACAATGACACTACATAAGACTGACTGACTAGCTCATGTGATAGCAACCAACCACTAGATGGCTCATGAGTCATGACCCGACAGCGTAACATTTCATATTTCATTTACAAAAGTTAATGATGCTCTAACATTTTTACTCCATTGATAAATATTAATAAGATACTTTAAAATATTATATTTTTAAATTTCAAAACATTTTTCATTTAAATGTGTCTGGTCATGAACTAGAGATATTATAGGTAAATAAATTATTTACAACTATTTTATTACACTATACTGAGGTCCAATCCACTTCCATTATATGTGGCGGCCATTTTTTTTCCAGATATTCTCTACGTATGTGCAAAAAAAAAACAAATGTCTCAGTTTTGGCCTTATTGAGATATTTAATCTTATTTGGAGGGCAACGATATTGTCTATCGTTTACATTACGAAAGAATGGGTTCACATTTTAGTAACTTCCCTTTTTATTTTATTTTTTTGCTAGATAGATAGTGTAAGCTGTATTTATTATGTACTAAAATAGTTGTAATTTATGTACTTAGGATATGGCTATTCCATGACCAGACACTCTGTATATTTTTATAAATTTTTATTAAATTTCATAATACGTTATGTAACGTTCAATTCTCAACAGCAATATACTAAACAAATTTAATTTAATAATAATTTTATTTGCTCGGCAACGAAAATAAGATAAAATGTGACTTGTGCCAATATTGAGGAGTGTATATTTGTAGATATTCATCCACATTATTGTGTGTTTCGACGGTGATATTTTGCTATAATATTTAGAAAATAATAAATAAAAATTGTCAGTGGTTTTGTGAATGATTCGAGCTATAGTTTAGCTGTTTCAATAACTTGTACCTGCATATAAGATCTATGAGGCTTTGTGTTATCTTTCTTCCAATATCTGGTTCATAATATGTCATTAAACCAAACTGTGGAGAATGTAAGACATTAATATTAATGAAGAAATTGCAATGCTAACTCTTTTCTACTAGTATGTATGAAAGAAATGTGTAATTTACACTTTTCGAATATTTAATTTTTATATAATTCAAGACATGAGTGGATGAAGGTGTTATGTCGCATTTTTGGTTTTTATGTCCATATGAATGATTATACAGACCTTAAGATCGTCGAATTAAGACTTCTTTGGAAAAAAAAAGTTGAAAAAGGTGTTATGTACAGTTAATTTAAAAAACAAAGAGTGTAGAAAAGTTTACTTTTGTTAATGGAAGAGGGAGCTATGTTCACTTTTTTTTATTAAATAATACAAGTGTTTAATTGCTATCATACCATTAATATTTTAGGTTGTTTAGGTTTACACAACTTTGTAACATAATTTAGTAAAAAAATCAGTTCCGTGGCGATTTATCTCAAAAATTAAAAGTAAAACTTAAACCTTGACTTATTCAAAATTGGAATTATGCGACATACCACCTTCATCCTCTCACGTCTTCAATTACTAGAGACCGGATTATATGCAATTGCATTTGCATATTTTACCTAAAATCTTATGATTATGCATATTTTCGCCATATTTGCAATATTTGTAGTTAGGAATATCAATAGGACGCCCGAAATTTTGCCAGAAATAATAAGTGTGAAAATAGCAGCCAAATTCAAACACTGTCCAGTTACTTCAGTTGACATAGAACCACCCTTTTCTATTTATTAAAATAAAGGTTCTATTTCGGTTTATAAATGATCGACCAAGGACACAACCTTACTATTACAGAACCTGATCATTTCTGCTTACAATAACAAACATATAAAATATACTGGTAACAACATATAAAATATTTTAATTTTTAACTTGTACTTTCGCCTGACAATATTAATAAATAAAATAAGTAATAAAAATACCAATTTTGAAATAAAAAAAGAATTACTATTTTTTTTTTAATTCATGTTGCATATTTTAAGTATTTTTCATGCATTTTTCGAACATATTATGTTGCATATGATCCGGTATCTAATTATTCAATAAATAAATTTTGTTTTAAATTTTAACATGTTCCCACATAAAGTAGAATGCGAGAGATAATTTAGACTTGGAATGAAATAAATTATCAATGAGTGCTATTGATAACACACATTGTAATGTTATTTCATGTACACAAAGTCATGTTAGTTTACTAAACATGTATTTAATGTCAGTGTGAATACATACCAGTTTAATGATTTTTATAAGCATCCAATTGTTTGTAGACGTGGTCATGAGTTTGAAAAACACGGGAGCTAGTGATAGATAATTTTTAGGATTCTTTCTAGCTAATTCACACACTACATTTACCGCTGCCGATTGTACACCTGAAATATTTAAAAACACAACATACATTATCATGAAAAAATATATAGGGGTTTTTCTGCATCGTGGATATGGCCATGTGTTTTATGTGAATACGTGTGTATGTTTAGAGTAATATTTTCTTTGAGAGTATTATATGTATATATCAAACGAATTTGAATATACCATATACCGTAGATAGGGGTTACTTTAGGGGTTTGAATTTCCCGCTTCTTTGTAGATATGACAGTAAACAAAAAAGTTCGCTTTAGAGATGTTAAATGGTGTTAGTGGCGCTTGTTTTTTGTTGGTTGCACGAGTTCACTTTGTTCACTTTTTTGTTTTGAGCCAGTTACCCCCTAAGCTAAAGTAACCCGAATCTACCGGTATACTAAAAAAATCTTTGATCCTTAAGCTATTGAGTGGTGTAATTAAATATTGGATGTAGATGATATAACCTACAGCATCAAACTCTATTCCCAAATTTTTTTATCATCAGTTTTCTCAATTGCCTCCCACTATGGAAGCAAATTTCACAATAAAATATTAATTGTAAATTAATTCACATTAAATTTATTTTATTTTTAATTTCATCCAGAGGTAACTTAATGATAATTTAAATTTTGCCAAAAATAATTATAATATTCTATAAATAAAAAATATACATATATTTTTTAAGACCACCCATCTTAAAAAAAACTGCTAAAAATACAGATTTAAATCCTATATAGCTATAACAGGCATAGACTACTTTTATATCACAAATAAATTTTATCTAATTTATCCTCACTAATCCGTACTAATATTATAAAATTGTGAATTTGAGTTTGTTTGTTTGTTACGTTTTCATGCAAAAACTACTAAACCAATCACCATGAAATGTTGCATACACATTGTCTGGGACACCAGAAAGGATATAGGGTACCTGTCATCCACAATGCGGACGAAGTCACGGGCACCAGCTAGTCTATAATAAATTTTATCAGCAAAATGTGTTGTTATTTCAGAGTATTGTTTTTTTAGTCTTCTTGTAAGTCTACCAGAGAAGCTGTCTAATAAATTTTATGTAGCCTATTTATGTGTTTAACTTGACTTACCAGGATCCGGGTCTTCTAATTTTTCTTTTAATTTTGGAAAAGCAGGTCTCAATGCTTCTGGATATCTTAAAAATACTTTATACATCATTAGCACTGCTTTCATTCTTAAATAGGGTTTAGTTGAACTCATCTAAAATAAAATAATATCAATTGAAGATAAATAATGTTTAAGTTTGAAAATAACATTTTATGAATAAATACTTGTATGAATAGATGAACAAAATAATAATTTTATGAATCATTGAATGTATAAGTTATAAAAAAGATGGTAATTTCTATAATTTATAAATTTAAAAGAAAATTATGAATTCATACAACTTCGAAAAGCAGCAATAATTCACAAATAAGTTATTTATTTGACCTGTAAAATCAATAAATATATAAACACAATTTATAATTCAGAAGAATGTGTCCAAAGTTTCCACCATGTTTCTATTTTCCTATCCAGAGTCCTGTGGTGTTGCTTGTGGAGAGTCAGCCTGTATGTTGTGTCTATCTTAACATAAAAAAGTGAAGATTTTCTTGATATCCACTAACAGACTAAAAAAAATGAACTCACCAATGTCATGATATCATTCGCCAAATCTCTTGCTAGATCATGAGATATGAAACAACTCAGTCCACTGAGTGCCAATCCCGCTTCATATTGATTCTGAGCATTTAAATCTTTCCTTATCATATTTGTAGTGAGCATAAGTAACTCTGAGTCTGCATGGAATGATTGACTAGCTGCTAAGTACCCGATTCTTTTGTAAGTGAATTTGTTTGAACTCATCACCTCGATAATATTGAATATAGCCCATGATATGTCATATCCTAACATTTGAAGCTAAAAGAAATGTCAAGTTAATTAATAATTACAAGTTACACTTACAAATTTGATCTACTTAAGACCTAAGTACTTACGTATGTCAGCTTAGCGACAGCGTTAGCTTTCACTGCTATGTTATCTTGTCGTAGTTCCACTTTAATTTCTTCCATACATTGTGCTATGTACTTGGCCTAAAAGCGAATATTATATAGAAAAATATAATATTGAAAACTTATTTATATGTTTATTAGGTAAATAGTAACAATTTCTGATGTGTACCTACCTCGTTATCTTTATTATTCCTTATACCACGCACTAAATCGGTGAGATTTTTATCGAACATTCTTTCGAAGTTCCCCTTTACTTTCTTTAATGCCATTTTGTTGAATTATTTTCCATAAACATACAATTAAAAAATAAGGACGTTAAACACTTGAAGCATGACTGTCTTATCTTAAAGACGATAAGTTTTACACTTTACACAACACTAAATTAAATAAAATTCAGGATTCGCCAGGCAGTCACAAAACCAAACCAAATGTCATTTATGTTAGTTAAACGCCAGACAGATGACATGACAGTAATGAATGACAGTTTTTTTCATATTTCCATCTGCACGAAACGAAATTTAAAATATCTTAGTTTGGCAAGGAGCTTATTAGTTATTTTCTAAAAATGAAGTTATTTATATTTTAAGTCTTAAAATCATTTCATAATTACACTATAAAAAAAGTAGTTAATATTATGTTGGTAGCCGTAGTAGAAAGAAAATGGACTATGTTTATGTAGATAACTCATTTTATTGTTCTGTAATTATCAGCCACAGTCACACTCACACACTGTCAAAGTGTCAACAGTGTCACTGTCGGTCAGTCAAACATTTTATTTATTTTGCTTGGAACTTGGAAGTAAATAAATAAAAAATATTATTATAAATCAAACCTATGAATGAATTGTGATAAAAATAGCAATTTGAAGTAATAAATAAAAACATACATATCTCGTCTTAATAAATTTTCATGGCTTTTCAAAAAGACTTCAATTAGTGATAATGATTATCTTTCTGAGTGAATTGCAAAAGGAACACCTCCATGTAATACATGAACATCCCAATGAAGGTAACGACAGTAATTTGATTCAAATCAAGTGGTAGCTAAAATAATTGGGATATTAACTAAAAATTACAGTATTCTTAATTTTTACATTTTATATAATATTATTATGATTCATTTTGGAGATAATCTTGTAAATATTACGTCAAAAATTCCACTTATTTAACCTCAACTTCCAATTTGGACTGTAGGTATTGATTAAACAACTCGCTTATTATTAGTTCAAAAATAAAAGCCAAGCTACTTTGTATGATTTAATTAAATATGCTTTCAAGTAATTATATATTTCTGTTTCAGTTCTAGTTGATTTTTGTAAACTTGCCATTGATTATGTTTACAATGGGACCCATCAAAAAAAGAATCAACTTGCTGCAGGTAAGCTTGTTTAGTGTAAATAGTTATAAGTAATTAATTGTGCATTAATAATGTGGAATGCAGTAAAAAATTATCATCATCATCATCATCGTCATCATCTCCCTAGGCATAGGCCAGTAGGACCTGTTAGATGCAGCCTGGATCCACAGTGACCCGCAGCCCTCTGAGGTCATCCCATTATCAGATGGTCTGTTTGTATACTCATAACAATAATACAGATTATTTGAGATTAACTATTGAAAAATAGAGCCAAAACTACTTAGTCCAGAAAGCTAAAATCTGGAACATAATTTTTATTTTATAATGCAAACATGAACTAAGAAAGCATTTTTGAAATGTCCCAAGTCCCTGCAAAACCAGGGAGCGGTTTGCTAGAATTTTCGCTTGCTGTTAATGTAGTTTTCTATGAGTGGAAAAACTTTTAAAATCGGTCCAGTAGTTTTTGAGTTTATTCATATACAAACAGAAATACAAGTCTCTCTTTACTTTATACTGTTAGTATAGTTTAGATTATATAATTAAGGCTATAAAGTGTTCACACACAATGTTTAACTAAAATTTATATTGCAATACAATATAAATTTTAGTTAAACATTGTGTGTGATTGTATTGTATGCTATAATAATAAATAATAATAAAATGTTATTCTTTTTCAGAAAAGTTCCAGGTTCCAATAGATGCCCTTCAAAATGTTACATATGCACTTGTGTATCTTATAGTAGAAGGCTGTAAACATAACGTGAGTATAATTAAGATAATAATAATAATAAAATAACAAATGCTACAATTTTAACTAAAATTTAAAAAGTAACATGTTAAAATTCTTATGTGGATAAATAGTTGATAAATAGTGATAAATCGTTCTGATGTTTGTGTCATGTTAAGGAAAAACTGTGCCTCATGTAGTCATATACCCATTTATTTAGAAGAAGTATTTCTTTTTTAGTTATCAGAACAAGATTTTAAATCATCGCTAGCTATTGCTGGCTTCTCGTCAGAGAAACAAGAGATATTAGTAAAGCTGTTTGCCAAGAAAAGAGTGGAATTATCTGACGCCTTGCGTTTATTGCAACAAAGGGATCCATGTTATCAAGACTTTTTATGGAGGTTTGAAGTGCAGGTATTTATCTAAATTTGATGTTGTGTTATTATTATTTTTTATGTATATTATTTACATTTCACATTTCCTTGGTTGTAAAGGTATAATTTATTAATATATAAGCAATATAATTTAGCTGAAAAATATATAAGCAATATAATTTATTCAATACTAGCTGCTGCCCGCGACTTCGCACGCGTACCTTTGTAAATTATATGCTAAAACCTTCCTCGAGAATCACTCTATCCATTGGTGAAAACAGCATGAAAATCGGTGCAGTAGTTTTTGAGTTTATCGCGAACAGACAGATGTGGCGGAGAACTTTGTTTTATGTAAGGGTTTATTGCTATTTATAAATAGTTTTGCCAATCGTTGGATTTTTATTTTTTCCTCAGGAACAGTACCTATTTCTGTATAAAAGGTGCCCCTAAGTTCTTTTCTGTATCCCTGACAAAGTGTATGCGAAATTTCATGATGATCGGTGGAGTAGTTAAGTTGTGAAAATTACAGAGATACCTTTAGTATGAATATAAAGCATGAATCACAACATTGTTTTATTATAAAATATATTACTTTACAGGTTGCTTCTAAAAGTTGCAGTGAAGAGATAAAGCCAATGGTTACAATGGACTTTGTACTGATGACCCCTAAACGATTTGATTATATCAATGAAGACAAACAAAGTAATATTTCTGATTTGGGAAAAGAAAATAAACTGTCTCCCATCAAAATTAATTCGTCAATAAGAGAAGCCAAAGCAGCCAGCCATTGTGATTTCATTATAGATCATTTTTTACTTGAATGTGATTTGCCAAATTTGATTCATTTAACGAACAAATTGGAACAGGCATTGAAAGAATCCAAAAGTCATCATGTACGCAAAGTACAAATGGCATTACAATAGATCTATAATAAGATTTTGGTACCACCTAATATTTTTATAGTAATATAATTAAAATACAGTAACATATCTATTACAAACATGTGTTTTATTGTCCTTATTGCATAGAAAGTATTTTTGTTTTTATATTATTTTTTTATTAGTTCGTATAAAATAAGAAAAACCTCTGATAAATGGGAGATATCATCTTTCATAATATTTGATTCATTGCGTCCCGAATTTTAACCTTAGATAACTTTAAATTATAAAATCATCATTACTGTGTAATAATTGAAAATGCACAGTCATTTTGATGTTCTAAAGTAAAGCGTATTTATCGCGGAAGGTCAATTTTTTTTCTATAGAACAGTAGTTGTCCATGTCGAATCAGATTTAATTTTGCTGCTAACTTCTAATAGGATCTGTAAGCAGTAATTAACTTAAAAAATTGCAAATGTTCGTCTTATAAAATAGGTAGTAGTACATCCCTGAAGTGTGAAAAACTTTGTTTATTAAAATAGAAGAAAAGAAAGCAGGACACTTACTTTTCGCGTGGGTAAAACCACAGGCCAAGGCTAGTCTTAAAAATAAATGTTGGTTGTTTTCTACCAATTAATTAGCGACAATTGGAACAGTGGAAAATTAACGTTGGTCAAGTTTCTAATAAATGTCCACGCTGAGGCGCGGCCAAATTGAGAATAGAGCTATTAGCTAACTGGTATCAAATAGAATGCCAGTGAGTTATTAGTTAGCGAATCATCGTCGTTTATAGAAATAGACTTCACGAAATGTACCTCCATGAAGTCCTTCTAAGGATCCTTTTAGAGTACCTTCTTAGGTTCTTGGTGTGGCCGAGCCCCTATAACGTAATGACAATGAATAATAAGACAGGTAGGTAGATCTACACAAAACCCTTATTTCCGAATTGTGATCCCAATTTTTTAAAAATGAAATAAATATTATAAATTAAAGGAAGGATTGTGCCAGAGCGGATCTCTAGTTAAATATATTTGTTTATGCGAAAATCAATCGCACTGTAAACACACGATTCAATGTCATGTATCGGACCACGCGGTCTCAGGGTGATTTCTGCGGTATTTATTTACAATTGGTGGTATAAATTCGATCTTTTGATGACTTTGCAAATGACTGTCAATGATTACGTTACAAAATTTGGAAACTGTTGGAACCTCTAAGTTGAAAGATAATAAGTAAACTAAAAGCAACAATTAAAGGATATAAAAATAAATTCAAACTTTTTAGGTGATTTTCAACAGGCTATAACTTCGTAGAAAATGATCGTACAGTGCTCATTAAAAAAGGAAATTGTAGCTTCAAGTCTCCAGTTTTTGAAATTCTTTACTTTTTGAACTCTTTAAATATTTTTCTCGTTAGCGGTTTATACTAATAGTCAGAAAACCAACGAAAAAAAAATTGTCAAAATTTTTGCTCCTCTTGAAATCGGTGTAAAAGCCGTGATACATTTTTTTTGTAAAGCTCTTTTAGAAAATTTAATTCCCTACAATTCGACCCCCTCATGAGCTCTGTACGATTATTTGTCGCTGAGTAATCGTCGATCAAAGCGAAAAAGTCATTTTTGACTGAAAATTGATAATGGACAATAATGGTCCTACAGAAAATTAAAGTAGGGTTTTGTAAACTGCACAGCATTCCCTACAAGGTTGACGAAAAAAAGATAAAAAAACTACAAATTTAAGAATATTTTCTATAGCTTTTCAAGATCAATGTGTCCTCAAAAAACCCTGAAAGTTTCAAGGTGCTGCGATTTATTTTTCTTAGTGTCCGGAATGTTTAAAATTATCGTTTTTGCTGAAAATCAAGATAACGGGCAATTTTTCATTTTTTTTTTCCCTTAATTTGTTTAAACGATTTTTTTAACAATAATCCATATTTTTTTCATTAGAACCCTTTAATCATGAAAAAATAAACTGAAAGTACTTTTTCAAAATTTTAGTTCTTCTACAATCCTAAAAAATACCCTGGGTGACTGTTATGGATTAAGTGCCTACCTGCTACTTACTAAAAATCATATGAGTAACTACGAAGGATATTTTTTGCTGCATCAAAATATTCTTGGTATAATTTGAAACTGACGTTATGCGACTTGACGGCCTGTATTTTCATATCCTTTCGCTGTCGCAAACGTATTTCTTAGTGTCGTTTTAGCATGACTTTCAATTTTCCGATGTTAATTTATCATCGTCACAAATTGATTGACATAAACATACGACTTATCGGGTTGTATATGTATATAAATATGTGACGGCAGCGTTTCAATGAAGAAAATAGCGGCATAAATTTTGATTCAGCCGGCAAGTCTCGTGTGTGTGGCAGTGAGTGGAGTGAGTTTATATTTTAGTTGGCGGCGGGGCGCCTCAACGAGCACTCAACGAACGAGCGCTAACTAATTTTACCGCGTGCGTCCGATCTCGTCGTCTCTTTGTCGCCATTTTAAAACATTCATTATTTGGATACATTTTTCATGTTGACAATTTGATTTATAAAATAAATAAATACATTTGTGAACAAAATTATTTATTAAAGCATCCGTTTTAATTAAATTCATTTCAGTGTTGAATGTTCCTGTGACAGTGTGACTTACTTACTTTATTTGTATTTTGACAGATCGATTTTGATCCGCGAGTGAGTGAACTGTCTGTGAGTGATGTTGATGAAATCGTAATTTAAAAAAAGTTATCTCGTGTTGCCAGTTAAAGGATATCATATTTTTTTAAATACAATAATTGTATGAATAGTAGCGAATTAATATGGAGTCAAAAGTAACATTAAAGGAAGGGAATCCTCATGACAAGGCGAATGTATTCTCTAAAGTTTTTTTAACGTAAGTTTTCTTTGTATCCTACCTTTTTTGTTATACCTCTATTTATTATTATTATTTTGTTACGAAGTAAAACTTCGCGGGTATTTTCAAATTTCACTAATAAGTATACAATGCACGTATTCTACTCATAATGTAGAATACATGCATCGTGATTTTATTTAGCTTTATCTATTTTCAAAATTATAAATTAATCTAAAATTAAATAAGACATTAAAAAAGGCTTTAAACAATTATTAGTTTAATAAGATTAATAGGCACCTGAGTAAATTAACATTGTTTGGTTTGTTTTAGTATTCAACCTACACATGATATTTATTTATTTATTTATTATTATAACAACTAATAATAATAGCACCAAACACACAGATGTTTAATCCTGCAAAAATGGCATACTTTTAAGTTATTATTAAAACCTTAGAATAATTAATGTTTTTTGTAGGTAAAAATATTGTCATGGTAATGCAATATTGCAATGCAGCATTAAGAAAGTTATTATAACTTACTTAGGGCCTCTTTCACAAACTACATGTAAAGTGTTGATTAGTTACTTTTAGAAATCATTTTCAGTTATATTGAATTATGCACTCGGTTTACTGCATCATTCGATAGCTGATTTTTTAAATTATTTTCTATTTAATGTTTGGAATGTTTACCGTACAAACAAAGGTATATCAGCTCCATTATCCCCGGTTACCGGTGACTTTGAATGACAGTTTGACTTGACTTGACTACTTGATGTTTGTGAAAGAGGCGCTTAATAAGATAGAATTGTAATAAAATTGTAAATTAATATATTTACTTACAGTGTTATGTCAATTATGCAATATAATACTGCAATTATATTATACCTACACAAAACTCCCTTTAGACTATTAGTTATTTTATTTTATTTATTTTAGGGAAACATACAATATCTCGATACACATTATACACATACATACAGGAAAAACGTAAATCAGCAAAGTTTCCACTAAATTACTAAAACATAGTTATTACAAGACTACAGAATACATAACACTGAAGCTGAGAGAAAACTGTGATAAATAAGTGTGAAAAATGTGAAAGAAAATTATGTGAGTAAGGTATCCATTTTCCTAAAAGATTTAAAAACGACCAGCAAACTAGTAGAAGGGTTTTACACATGATGTTTTTTTTAACAATACTTACTATACTTCTTCATAAAAAAGAGAATGACAAAGTATGTTTACAAAAAAAAATTGATGACATGTAGGTAAATTAATTTAAGGACAGCATGTAAGCATGTAACACATAATTAAAAAAAAAGATAACAGTGACTAACAAACAAGCATTCGTCACTGCCACTCAAAAATAATTACATAACTATTGCAACATTGCAACAATAAAAGAATATTTCACACCAGCATATGTTTTGTTATAACTTTAATAGTTACAAAGAAATGTACAAGCTATATACCTACTCTGCTTTAGTAATTGAAATTATAAACTAACCCCTGACTTATTCCTATTAAGACCAAAACACGCTATATCTGCTATAAGTTGCTGAGGAGTTGGGTGCCCTTAAGACTACTTGTTCCTGCAGTATCAGATCAAGGTTACCAATGTCATAGAAATATTACCAAAGTACACTACCTATAGGTATCGAAATTTCAGATCAACCGAACGTTAAATTTAGTGAAATAGGTCCCTTTCTCTAATACTCAATCATAGATTTATGCATAGTATTCCATTACTACCGTTCCATTAGATCTCAATCATGTGAGCTTTCAAACGAAAAAAAGTGGATTGAAATCGGTCCAGTGTTTGGGAGCTATGATGCCACAGACAGACACACAGCTACACATAAACACACACGTAAAACTAATACGTAACAACCTGTTTTTGCGTCTGGCGTCGGGGGTTGACAATTTTATTATAGTTAGTATGAGGTGTAGAAGTAGGTTTATACCAAGTTTATACCATCAGTTTTGATCTTTGTTTCATCGTGTGATAATTGTCAATTGCATCTGTGTTCCATTCTAATTTCAACTCCTAAGTAGTTACCTAGGTACAAAGGTTTATTGTTCAAAGTTCATATCAGAGTACAAATCACACTAGTCATCCTACATCGGGCTTTTTACACATAACTAGTTAGTGTTTATGTTTTTACTACACATCTGATTATTACCAATCATGTCTAATTTACCTTAACCAGTTGCGGACATAGAACTTATGTCACTTCCTTATTCCTCATGACAATATGGTATGAACTTCACACTGTGAATTTAGTTTATCTGTGTATTCAATAGCTGCTGCCCTCGACTTCGTCTGCGTTGAAAAATGACGAAAATATCTAACATTTTTTTTAAACATATTTTCCAGTATACATAATAGTAGCCTGTATGTTAATCCAGATAATAATCTGTCTGTGAGCCGAATTTCATCCAAATCCGTTCAGCCATTTTTGCGTAAAAGAGTAACTTACTTATATATACACTCGTACATCGATAACTATATTACATCGCTCCTCACAACTTTTGCATTTATAATATTAGGATTAGATAACAGTTAGTTCTATAAGTCTATAGTACAATTATCATTCTATCATATTTTTGCACATAAAATGTGCAGTGTGCAGTTTAAATTTTATCTTTAACCTATTTCTTGTATTTACTAAACAACTTGGTTTATCTCTCCTTCATAGACATTATTTTCCTGTTAGGTACCGCTTTTTAATACCGCTTTTAGAGCGTCATGGTTGTTTGGAATTTAAATAAATTTGTCCTTGTATGTGAATACAACAGTTCAAATGAAAATGAGATTTTTTCGATTGAAGATAGTAAAATGAATTCTTAAATCAGTTTTTTTGTTGACTACTTACACAAATATTTTTTTTGTAGGTATTTTTCTAGATAACTAGCGACACCGTTATATGTTTGGTTATCCGTCTTTCCATAGGTAACTATGTGAAAACCGAATTAAAATTGATCTACCCTTTATCGAGATTTTGAAGCTTACACAAACCAACTTAACATTTTTATATTATGTAAGAAGATTATAGAATTAATGAGTAGGCAACTGATTTACAAGCTAGAGAGAGGGCTCTTAAAATTAATTGCATTTATTAAATTCACTTAAATAATATGCGTAATCTATTTACAAACTTAGCTGCTGTGATAAAAAAGATTTTCGCATTTATTAGGATTAGGATCTTACCTATTAATTATTACCTATGTATTCTACAGACGCCACTTCGTTTTAAAATATTTTTTAGACGAACGTCCAAATTAATTAATTCCCATTTTATGGACACTGATTCCTCTATCTATGTGACCTTCTTAGCTAGTCAGACTGTTAACTGCCACAAATGCCACGATGTCTGAGCGTGGTCAAATTTGCCGCCTGATAAATCTAACATTCAGCGTCGTTTAGCTTCTTGTACCTAATGTTTCTGCACGATTTATCTACCGCTTACATTAGGTATTTGATCGCTAAAGTGAAGTTAGTGTCAAAATAAAGTTTATTCACTTTTGACACGGGTAGGTAGATGTCTTATATCTATAATAAATAACATATAAATCATTATAAAACTAAGTCGCTGTTCGCCTGTGTCTTAACTTCTAAAGCTAACTTCTTCTAAACCAACCAATGGAAAGAGCGATAACGAAGGAATATTTGTGTATGCATAATTTGCAAAACAATTTGCATTCCTGCGAAGTCGCGGCTTCGTACCTTTTTTTTTTGAGGAGGGGAAATGACATTTAACTACGCACTAGCAGTCGACAAGGGGGAGTGTGGGACTCGCCCGGTGAAGTGACTTATCACCGGGAATACCCACTAAAACCCCCCCCGGATTCCACCATCAGCGGTGATGTGTGGGTCCGAGATGACAGCCGAGGCCCTTACTAATTTTCTTTTACTATTTAGTGTAACTATTACTTATATGTTTATTCATATGTATATACAAATTAAGTAAGTATATTTTTAAAATAGCGTTTGAACTTAATGCTATCATACAAATTCATTGCGAAAATATTGTTATCGAGATGTTATCTTAAATATGTTTTATAGCTGTATTTTCCTTGACTGTGTGCGGCCAGGTTTAAGGGTTACGAATGGCTTTATTTTAATTACTTACGCAACTATACAAAACATGAACTTTGAGAGCTTTCACAGATAATACTGCTTTGTTGTGCATTTACTCACATCAGGCTAGTAGGATAGGCAATGAATGGTAGTATGTAATTATAGCAAGTAAGGGCCGGCGCTGACTGACACTATGGCACGGCAAGGTAGGTTTTGGCCTTTGATTATATACTGACCCAAATATTTAAATCTTTGTACTGACCAAAGGTTTCGGCATCCGTCGTTGGTATAAACGCAGCCGAGTCGTGCCGAAAACTGATCCAAGGTAGCATCGCGTTAACTACTCCGAAGGCGTCAGCCTGTCTGCCGACTTCTCTAACTATATATTTTTTCTATAATTTTCGTCTGTACTACGAAATCGCAAAAAAAATATAGAAATTTTTCAATGTCATCTTATCATAGGTGCCGCCCAGACAGACAATAATCTTTATTTATCTTTACCTACTTTTGTATGTAATCCATATCAGAAAATAATAGATAAAATATTAACTATATTTTTATATTTCTTTGGGTACATAAACGGGTACATAACGGGACTCGACATTAAAGGGAATATACCGTAACTATATTCTTCTTCTTGCGGTGCCTCTCCAACTAGTGACGGTTGGCGATCAGCCTGGAACAGTCCTCCTTGTCTTTTGTTCGTCAGAACAGCTCTACTGCGTTAGGTATCTCGGTTTTCTGCCTGATGTTCTTCCTTCGCCAATTTTTTCTCTTTCCAGCGACATTGCCCAACAGCACCAGCTGAAGTATGACCAAAGGAAACTTTTCGCCTTTTCACCGTGAGCATGAGCTTGCGTTTTTGGCCAATCATTTGCTCAATTATTTCCAATATTGCTTGAAAAAATTAACTTGATATTGGACGTCGTATACACGTGTTTTTTCTTTTTTTTTTGTATAAATGGGTATTTGTCGCAATTACGTTATCGAAGTTTATCGTATAAGGCCCATTGTGTTCTTTGGCGACGCTGACGGAAGTCACTTAAAATTAAGAGGAAGCCTCTTGTCGCTCTTCATCATTCAAATAATAAGTTATATTCTCATTTCTCACATTTAGTTCATACAATTTAAAATTAATTTTTCACAGCCTGTTCTTACACATTTTCATGAATTTTTTCTATTATTGCAGATGGAGTTTCAAACTTTTCAAAAGAGGATTCAAACAAGGCCTGACAGTAGATGATTTGTGGCGGTCTCGAGAAGCCGATAAGTCGGGTCGCCTTGGAGACCGACTGGAGGAGGCGTGGGACAATGAGTTAGAAGCTGCTAATCGCAATGGCACTAAGCCTTCACTCTCTAAAGCCATCATTAAAACCTTTTGGCTGGAGTATATGTTGTGGGGGATAGTTGTTGGAATACTTTTCATTGTTTTCTGGTAATTTTTTATACAAATTCGACTCTTTTATTATTATCAATTTTCTATGTAATATTGGTTTTTTCCCCCGAGTGTTTTTCCCCCTGGGGATTTATCGCTGCTATCAATAATAAATCTCTGTATAAGCAGGTTGATTATTATTTTTGCGTTGAAGTGTAGGTACTTTTTGTAGATAACCGAAATTGTGACAAAATACGTACCGTATACATTATTAAAATTGTTAATATTATATACGGTACGGTACGTATAATAGAATAGAATCATAAACGAGCTGTGACTGTACACATTAAATATTAAAAAAATATATAATTAGTTACTAGCTGGTGCCCGCGACTTCGTCCGCGTTCTGGATGAAAGATTCCTTATGTTCTTTCTAGTGTCCCAGACAACGTGTATGCAAGGTGTCATGGTGATCGGTTCCGTAGTTTTTGCGTGAGAGCGTAACAAACAAACAAACTCACATTCACATTTTATAATATTAGTAAGGATAACAATTTGTACACGTTTTACCTACTTATGTTACCGAGGTCATAAAAATTGCTTCAATACAATCGGTTTTACGAATTTCTGGGCAGAGATACTCGTAGTTAATAATATGTCATAGGCTGACTTGATGGTAGACGGTTGACATCGCTTCTTAACACAAGTAATTGCCTCAGGTGCTGAAAATGCGCTTCTAAATCTTTCTAGGATTAATGATAATGATAATATTGGGATAAGGATTCACTAGAGATAAGCAATATGAAAGCTCATCTAAAGCCTTTCTCACTCCCTCACTGCTCAATTTAGGAATGCGGAACGCACTGTGCCCTGTCACTACTTAAAGCAATCTACACACAAGATTATTTTATTTTATTTTTCAGGCCTCTACTACCTTTCACACTAGCTTTATTTATTAATTACTTCTCTGGAGAGAAAACTCCAGAAACGTACAGAGATGCGCACATTTACAATTTTATAATGAACGCCCTTAGTATTAGCACAGCGATTTTGCTAAACCATCTTCAGTTGGCACAAGGAAGAGTTGGAATGCGAGTTAGGATAGCTACTTGTTCATTGCTTTACAGAAAGGTGACGTATACCAATGTGAATAAAATCGATATTTACTTATTTCTTGAAACGCCGGTGTAATTAACGAGCTACATTTGTTTTGTAGATACTGAAACTTGATCGTACAGGACTGAGTAAGACAGAACCCGGGCAAGTGATAAACTTGATGTCGAACGATGTCAACCGTTTCGACCTGGTGGCCCTGTTCCTCCACTATCTGTGGGTGATGCCCATAGTTGTCCCGGTGGTCTCGTATCTTGTGTGGCAGCACATTAAATGGGCCACATTCGCTGCATTGGCTGTGATATTTGTGCAAACTATCTTAGTGCAAGGTAATTCAGAACAAAAATAATCATTTTAATTGTAACTAATAATTTTAACTGCTACAACACCTAGTTAGATTCTAGAGGTACAATGTTTCACTCGTTTTTCATGTTTAACTACCCACCTACCGTAATATTTCATAAAAGTAGGTGTGTAGGCTCATGGACATGGTATTTTTTCTTATGGCACAATTTTCAGGGTAAATAAACTCACCTATGTCGCAGTGGCGGATTTACAAGAAGGCTGAGTAGGCTGGAGCCTAGGGGGGCAGAGTTTAGGAGGCGGAAAATTTGTCCAAAAAACTATTTGTGTCTTACAGAAATAAAATAAGAATAATTATTATACAATTGACCCAGAAATTTCTCGCGACCAACAGTGACGGGAGCCGATACTGTGGCTAAATTGGAGTACCTTAGGAGTTTCTAGGTGAAAAGTGTACGACTGTACGTAACATAGATATTCACCGCATAGCTTATTCATTCAAGAGAATATTATAGGAGCTCGTATGGATGGGACAATGAAACATTAATTTTAATGTCAGTTCTTTAAGTACAGTGTTATTTCAGCGTACTTGAGCAATCGTCAGGGAGTACTTCGCGGAAAAATAGCGAAGCGTACAGACGAGAGGGTCAAGGTTATGAGCGAGCTCGTCAACGGCGTACAAGTTATCAAGATGTACGCCTGGGAAAAGCCCTTCGAAAAATTGGTCGAGAAATTACGCAAGTGAGTGTCAATGTCAATGCACCTTTATCTGAGCCTTGAGACTGTATTGCGCTTATGTAGAAAAAAATAAACTTAGACATATTTTGTTTCTTTTACTAGGTTGGAAGTTGGATTCATCAGGAGAACGTCAATGATAAAAGGATTCTCGACGGCCTTGATGGTGTTCACTGAACGGTTTATATTATTCGCTGCCATAGTAACGTTTGTGCTCATGGGCGGGGAAATAAGAGCTGAAATAGCGTTTTCAATGGTTCAATACTTCAACTTGTTGCAATTGGCCTGTAATATATGCTTCCCCATGGCGTTGTCTTTTCTCTCAGAAACCAAAGTTTCCATAAGACGCATAGAGGTAAATTGCTCCATGTAATACCAGTTAATCCAAGCTATTACTCAGTATATGTGTAAGAATATTTGGCTGTAATTAAATGCATTTAAAATAGGACCAGTAAACTGTTGCATACAAAAATAGTAAAATTCAAATTGATGACATTTAAAATTTTCAGGAATTTTTAATGTTAGAAGAATTGGAATCGGCTAAAGCCATTGAGGCGAAAAAAAATTTACTCGTGTTTAATTCTATAACGAGCAACGGCGTTGATAAGGAAAAAGATATAGAGAAGGAGAGACCGAAACATACTGGTTTAGTGCTCGCCGGAGTTAGCGCTAGTTGGCAACCGGACCCCATTGTAGACACCTTGAGAAATGTTACACTGACCGCACATCCGGGAGAATTTGTGGGCGTAGCGGGTCTAGTTGGTGCTGGAAAGGTGAGTACTTTTGCACTAAATAATACTCTGATAATATACCTTAAAAGAGCTTAAACGCCACTTGATATCTTCAGAAACAAATCTGAATAGTAACTAGGAAGATCACAGTGAGATTGGGTGTGATTTTTGCAGACATCGCTGCTACAAGTAATACTGGGAGAGTTGCGTCCGTCGAAAGGGACCGTTTCGTTGGGCGGCGGACGTATTTCTTACGCCAGCCAGGAGCCGTGGCTATTTGTGGCTACGGTACGCCAAAACATCCTCTTCGGCTTGCCGTACGATCGTGTGCGCTATAAAAAGGTACTTATAGATACTTATTCCTTATATATATCTCTTTTGGTGTTAATTTAAAGTTTGTGATTTGTGATTCCTCCTTTGTTTTAAAATTGCCTTTGCAAAGTACTTATTATGGATAGGTACTTCTGACATTTAAAGAAATTAAAAAAAGTAAACATATATTCCTCACACAAATAAAAAAAAGGAAAAACACAAAAACATAGTAGGTACATTTAAGCAACTAATAAGCGACGCGCATCTTCGGCTTCGCACGGACGGAGACGGATTTCAAAAATACTTTTTAGCGGATGTTTACGTTATAAAACAAACATAATCATGTTCCATATGTAAACTTAAGTATTGATTTCTTAAGTATAGCGGCCCGCCTCCGATTCCGCGCGCATTTTTACTTCAAATTATATACAAAACCTACCTCGTTGATCGCTCTTTCCATTAGTGAAAACAACATCAAAATCTGTTGCATGGTTTAGGAGTTAGCGGATATACAGATTGACAGACGCAGAAAGCGATTTCAAATTAATACATAATTCCAAAATGTATTTCTAAAGTAGGTATGTAAACGTAACTCCGTTTTCCAAAAGTATATCGACCCCCATGTTAGATTATAATCTTACGTGAATCTCTTATGTCGAATACAGTCGAATAGTAATAACTTTTAATGCCTGATAAGCAAAATAAAGGGGATTAATTGATTAAAATATTTTTATCGGTCAAATTGATTGTATTGATAAATATTATAAATAGAAGTTTTGACTAAACTGACATAACATTAAAAAAGTCTCGGTGCAATTTAATTTACAATGAAAGGTAACATTTTATTTGAGTCAACAAATTGATCATAAAATATTATAAATAACATCAAATATGTAGATATTGAAATGAAAAAAAAAAAAAAATCATCAATTAAGTATCACCGGTCATTCGTAGAAACTAAAGTTTTAATTAATGTTCTTGTTACATTAATCTGCACAATTGTACCTACACTCTGCCATAGACACCTGTTGGGAAACTTGCATAGTTCATTATAGAAAGTATCTTCGCTGTACTAGCTACTAAGGCGTATTTTATGTCGTTACGCTCCGATGTCATGGAACTTGGCATGACCACTTTGTTTTTTCGAAAAACTAGACATTGTGCTGAATTGTGCTAGGTTTGTGCTGCGTTGTGCCGTAAACCGCGAGTCCCGATCTCAAAAAACGGAGCTGTAATGACGAAAAATCGATTTTTGCCTCAGCATGACCACTTTGTTTTTTTGGAAAAGTAACAAATGTGCTGCATTGTGCTATGTTTGTGCTGGAGTGTGCTGCAAACCGTTTTCGATTATCTCAAAAAATAGAGCCGCTATAGGCAAAAAACGAAGAAAATATTTTGTATGGCAGCATGACCACTTTGTTTTTTCGAAAATATAATGAATGTGCTGCATTGTGCTAGGTTTGTGCTGGGATGTGCTGCAAACCGTTTTTGATTATCTCAAAAAACAGAGCTGCTATAGGCAAAAATGTTTTGTAGGTATCATGGAACTTGGCATGACCACTTTGTTTTTTCGAAAATGTAACAAATGTGCTGCATTGTGCTAGGTTTGTGCTGGAATGTGCTGCAAACCGTTTTCGATTATCTCAAAAAACAGAGCCGCTATAGGCAAAAATGTTTTGTGGGCAACATAGAACTTGGCATGACCACTTTGTTTTTTCGAAAAAGTAACAAATGTGCTGCATTGTGCTAGGTTTGTGCTGGAATGTGCTGCAAACCGTTTTTGATTATCTCAAAAAACAGAGCCGCTATAGGCAAAAACGTTTTGTGGGCAACATAGAACTTGGCATGACCACTTTGTTTTTTCGAAAAAATAACAAATGTGCTGCATTGTGCTAGGTTTGTGCTGGAGTGTGCTGCAAACCGTTTTCGATTATCTCAAAAAACAGAGCCGCTATAAGCAAAAATGTTTTGTAGGTATCATGGAACTTGGCATGACCACTTTGTTTTTTCGAAAAAGTAACAAATGTGCTGCATTGTGCTAGGTTTGTGCTGGAATGTGCTGCAAACCGTTTTTGATTATCTCAAAAAACAGAGCCGCTATAGGCAAAAATGTTTTGTGGGCAACATAGAACTTGGCATGACCACTTTGTTTTTTCGAAAAAATAACAAATGTGCTGTATTGTGCTAGGTTTGTGCTGGAGTGTGCTGCAAACCGTTTTCGATTATCTCAAAAAACAGAGCCGCTATAAGCAAAAATGTTTTGTAGGTATCATGGAACTTGGCATGACCACTTTGTTTTTTCGAAAAAGTAACAAATGTGCTGCATTGTGCTAGGTTTGTGCTGGAATGTGCTGCAAACCGTTTTTGATTATCTCAAAAAAAAGAGCCGCTATAAGCAAAAATGTTTTGTAGGTATCATGGAACTTGGCATGACCACTTTGTTTTTTCGAAAAAGTAACAAATGTGCTGCATTGTGCTAGGTTTGTGCTGGAATGTGCTGCAAACCGTTTTTGATTATCTCAAAAAACAGAGCCGCTATAGGCAAAAATGTTTTGTGGGCAACATAGAACTTGGCATGACCACTTTGTTTTTTCGAAAAAGTAACAAATGTGCTGCATTGTGCTAGGTTTGTGCTGGAGTGTGCTGCAAACCGTTTTCGATTATCTCAAAAAACAGAGCCGCTATAAGTAAAAATGTTTTGTAGGTATCATGGAACTTGGCATGACCACTTTGTTTTTTCAAAAAAATAACAAATGTGCTGCATTGTGCTAGGTTTGTGCTGGAGTGTGCTGCAAACCGTTTTCGATTATCTCAAAAAACAGAGCCGCTATAGGCAAAAATATTTTGTGGGCAACATAGAACTTGGCATGACCACTTTGTTTTTTCGAAAAAATAACAAATGTGCTGCATTGTGCTAGGTTTGTGCTGGAGTGTGCTGCAAACCGTTTTCGATTATCTCAAAAAACAGAGCCGCTATAAGCAAAAATGTTTTGTAGGTATCATGGAACTTGGCATGACCACTTTGTTTTTTCGAAAAAGTAACAAATGTGCTGCATTGTGCTAGGTTTGTGCTGGAATGTGCTGCAAACCGTTTTTGATTATCTCAAAAAAAAGAGCCGCTATAAGCAAAAATGTTTTGTAGGTATCATGGAACTTGGCATGACCACTTTGTTTTTTCGAAAAAGTAACAAATGTGCTGCGTTGTGCTAGGTTAGTACTTAGCCCAATAAAATTACGGCTCAAAGAGGGTTTAATAAACATTAAATTAGAGTCTAGGACAATTCGCCGCTGCCAATTCGTCGCCGCCCTTTCGCCGCCGCCATTTCGCCGCAGGCCGTTTCGACGCCGGCCCATTCGACGCCGGCCATTTCATCGCCGTTTAATTTAGTTTCAGTTATCCACTTATACGGATCCTTAACATAAATCGTGCGAATGCGGACCGCATTCGGTATAATTCCATCATTTTTTTATACATTTGGTCTATATAAGTAACTGATCAAGTGTACTAAAATATATCCTTATTTTTATTTTCAATGTTCAATGTTTATATTCGTATGAACCAAATTCGATGTTTATATCTTTTTCTTTTTAAATCGTTATAAATGGGGAAAACGATTTGAGGAATGTTTACTAATGTAGAATTGCACAAATGCAAAATTAGTAAGAATGTGTTATCATAAATATTTTCATTTTCAAACTTGTGTTTTGATATTAAATTCATTAGTTCTAAATTAGTTTATCACTACATATTATAAAACAAAGTCCTCCCTCCGCCGCGTTTGTCTGTCTGTTTGCGATATAAAATTAAAACGTTCTGTTACAAATTAAAATTTATAGCTTCTACAGGGTATCGACAAAAGGAGCATTGTCAGCGCTAAAATGACCTTTTTCATTGTTATTATGCAATTTATTGCCTGACACGTGCCAAAAAGAATTTTTTTTTACAAACTTGCAACTTTAGAAAGAAAACAATACAAGGGTTACACTTTCCATCTTAAGAATTGCCTACACATGTTTTGTAAAGCTTTGAGTATTTTTCTTTACGATACCATTTTATGACGAGAATTTTAGTAATAGACCGGGACTAAACAACTTAAAATGAAATAGTTAAAATCTTTGATATGATTTTTATTTATACGAAAAAGGTATACTACGAGTATTAAAAAAAATTATTCCTTAATCGGCTGAGCCAAAAAATGACAATTAATTTCATAGGCTTATCCTTATAACAAGGCCGTACTTTAAATCCGTAACTTTTAATCCGTACAGTGACCAGAGAATAACAAAAATAGTTGTCTGGACAATAAGGTGCCAAGCCTTATTGTCAAGCCATGGCCGATGATTTTAAACAAATACAATGAGTCTGACCATCGATTTTAGTTAATGATATCCCCCAAATATAGCTCAGTAGACAAATACGGCAGTGTTTTTATTTTTTTGATATCTTAAAAAATGACCGAGTTATAAGCGTTCAAAGTACACGCGCCACTCAAATGTTTTAATACTACTCGCGAACGTTGATGACGTCACAAGGGCCGATTCTAGATGCAAGAAAGAGAGATTTGTATGTTTGTAATTAATTAACTCAAAAACTACTGGACCGATTTTAAAAATTCTTTCACCTATAAAAAGCTACGTTATCAGCAAATAACATTGGGTATATTTTATAAAGTTACGCGGGCGAAGTCGCGTGCAACAGCTGGTAATATCATAAAGAGAGTAGATTTCTATTTTTGTTTGTAATTTATTAACTCAAAAACTACTGGACCGATTTTAAAAATTCTTTCACCTATAAAAAGCTACGTTATCAGCGAATAACATAGGCTATATTTTATAAAGTTACGCGAGCGAAGTCGCGTGCAACAGCTGGTAATATTATAAAGAGAGTAAATTTCTATTTTTGTTTGTAATGAATAAACTTAAAAACTACTAGACCGATTTTAAAAATTCTTTCACCCATAGAAAACTACATTATCAGCGAGTAACATAGGCTATTAACATAGACTATAAAATTACGGGGACGAAGTCGCGTGAAAACAGCAAGTTGATTATAAATTATAAAAATATTCTTAAAATTATTCTTGAGCGGGACTTACCACAAAGATTTCCTCATAACTTTCTGAAGTTATCAGGTTCGGAATAAAAATACGTCAAAATTTTAAAAAATTTCAAAATGGTACAAAAAGTACAAAAAGTCCAGTGCTTATTATAGGTCAGTGGCGCCGGAGCATTTGAAAATTTAAATAATGACCGTTACTTTTGCCATATAATAAATACTAATAATAATAATACTAATAATTTGTACATAATATATAGTGCCTATATATTATGTACAAATTCAAACATCCACACACCTTCTAAATTATTTTTCCAAGTGCCAATGGATACGAAAAGACATAAAAAGTGCATGACCATGAAGCCCGTCACACACATATTTTATTTTAGTGTGTGTAAGACATCGTCACTTTTCTCCCTATAAAAATATACTTACCTGCCTAGTATACTAACAAAAATACCTATTACACTCTTTATGACATGAGGATGACTTACAACCAAATATATGCTTGCAAAGCAAAGTTGCAAACCGCAACCTAGCTGATACAACAAAACGTACATTTACATTTTGTGTCGAGAGACAGTTAAAACAAATGAATGATCTGTAGTACAGAAACGTAGACAAAAAGAACTGACCCGCAAGATACCTACTTCATTAAGATATTCTGAACCCGATAACTTCAGAAAGTATTGAGAAAATCTTTGTCGTAAGTCCCGCTCAAAAATCATTTTAAGAATATTTTTATTATTTATAATCAACATGCTGTTTTCACGCGACTTCGTCTGCGCAACTTTATAAAATATGGCTTGAGTTACTCGCTGATAACGTAGCTTTCTATAGGAGAAATAATTTTTAAAATCGGTCTAGTAGTTTTTAAGTTTAATCATTATACTCGTAAACAAAAATAGAAATCTACTCTCTCTATAATGTTACCAGCTGTTGCACGCGACTTCGCCCGCGTAACTTTATAAAATATGGCCTATATTATTCGCTGATAACGTAGCTTTCTATAGGTGAAAATTTTTTAAAATCGGTCCAGTAGTTTTTGAGTTAATTAATTACAAAATACAAATCTATCTTTTTACTATGAACTTGCGTCTAGCATCGGCCCTTGTGACGTCATCCACTTAGCACGGGCGAACTTGAAAATTTTAATAGCGACCGAAGTTTCGGTGTCAATAACTTCGGAAATACTGCATCGATTTTGATGAAACAAAAACTTTTCACATGTACATAACCATAGCTCTGATATTATGTGTGTTTTATAGTCATTTTCAAACCCATCGGTCAGACCAATAAATTGGAATAAATAATAAATAAATAATAAAGACGGTCATAATGATGAATAAATTTGGAGCTCGTTTATGGAATAAACCTGAGTTTTGTAGCGTGGTATACAACTTTTTATTATTTTACTGTTTTGTCAATTATTGTCTACTTGTTTTTAAAACTAAGTATGTCTGTTAATACATTTGTGTTGTAACTTTGTACAAAAATGAAGGTAAAAATTTTAAGTTCAAGAGGCAAAAAAGTTATTCTTATGATTTATTTATATAAAAAAATGTTATGTTGATTTGTGTACGCTTCAAAAACTCCAGAATAGTTAGACCGATTTTAATTCGTTTTTACGTATGGAAAGAGGATAACGGGATATAAAAATTTGAACCACTTTTTGTATATATGTAAAACTGAGTCATGCTTACATCTTTGGGTGTATGGTACAGTAAAAGTTCTATTTTATTACAGAGCCAATAACATCAATATGTTTTACAAATTTTCACTCACGCTTTGTAATAGTCAAAAAAAGAAATCGAAAGCAAAATGCCCATTAGTCACTCATAAATTACAAATTTCTCGATTATTTAAGCTCTACTGTCTGTTAAAATTAAAATGTTGTAACAATTTACGTCTATATCTACTAACGTGATCATTTCACGCTATCATGTAATGAATTTATAAACGAAGTTCTATTCCAGGAGTTTCATGAATTTGGCTGGTATAAAAAGTAACATATTAATTTCTGGCCTAATTATTACTTTACAAAAAATAAAATAGATCAATTCGTTTTGTCCCTTGTTTGCTTGGGCCATGAAGGGTAGATAAATTTTGAAACATACTTTTACATTTATTATATTAGTAAGGATAGCATAGTATACAATACAGGGTTGTTATTCAACATGCTATATGTTATATGTTTCGATAGCTAAAAAAACAACAAACCATTAAATGTCGAACTTATCTGACAATAAACATCTATACTGGTAGTAATTCTTTTGCTTTCTACAATCTGCGCTTAATAAACAAAAGACAAGAACGAATGGCGACGAAATGGCCGGCGTCGAATTGGCCGGCGCTGAATTGGCTTGGCGCTGATTCGGCCGCGGCGAATCGGCGGCGACGAATCGTCCCATCCCGATTAAATTATATAGTTTGAAGATTTTCAGTATCGATAGGGGGGTGCATTCTGAGCTTACATTTCAATTTGAGGGGTTCTCCGAAGGTCAGCTGTACCACATTTCGATAAAAACGCGTTTAGTTCGACATTTCGAGAACGGTTAGTGTTAAGCAAAAAATTGTACAGACCTTTTCCCTTCTAAATTAAATTTACTAACTTTTTTATCTGAAACTTTTTTCTAACATCAATAGTTTTCAACTTATTACTTCCGAAAGGCATTTTTTTTTTATTTTTCTCCCAATTTTTCATTTTTCGCCATTTTCTCCCCAACCGTTCAATTATATAAAGTTTTCCTTATTATCAAAGCTGTAGATCTTTTAATTACGAACAACTTTTGTCTACTTTACCAAGCGAAAGCCGCGCCATTGTTACAATATCATCGACATCAGTTGGTATTCAGTACTTTAAACCATTTAAATATTGTACTTCAATTAAATATTAAATATTGTAATCATTTAAATATCATTTAAGGAGTTTCGGAGCCGCACCGCGCAAAGTTTAGGTATTCAGCACATTTTTTGAATTTTCGAAAAAACAAAGTGGTCATGCCAAGTTCCATCATACCTACAAAACATTTTTGCTTATAGCGGCTCTGTTTTTTGAGATAATCGAAAACGGTTTGCAGCACACTCCAGCACAAACCTAGCACAATGCAGCACATTTGTTACTTTTTCGAAAAAACAAAGTGGTCATGTCAAGTTCCATGATACCTACAAAACATTTTTGCTTATAGCGGCTCTGTTTTTTGAGATAATCGAAAACGGTTTGCAGCACACTCCAGCACAAACCTAGCACAATGCAGCACATTTGTTACTTTTTCGAAAAAACAAAGTGGTCATGCCAAGTTCTATGTTGCCCACAAAACATTTTTGCCTAAAGCGGCTCTGTTTTTTAAGATAATCAAAAACGGTTTGCAGCACATTCCAGCACAAACCTAGCACAATGCAGCACATTTGTTACTTTTTCGAAAAAACAAAGTGGTCATGCCAAGTTCTATGTTGCCCACAAAACATTTTTGCCTAAAGCGGCTCTGTTTTTTAAGATAATCAAAAACGGTTTGCAGCACATTCCAGCACAAACCTAGCACAATGCAGCACATTTGTTACTTTTTCGAAAAAACAAAGTGGTCATGCCAAGTTCCATGATACCTACAAAACATTTTTGCTTATAGCGGCTTTGTTTTTTGAGATAATCAAAAACGGTTTGCAGCACATTCCAGCACAAACCTAGCACAATGCAGCACATTTGTTACTTTTTCGAAAAAACAAAGTGGTCATGCCAAGTTCCATGATACCTACAAAACATTTTTGCTTATAGCGGCTCTGTTTTTTGAGATAATCGAAAACGGTTTGCAGCACACTCCAGCACAAACCTAGCACAATGTAGCATATTTGTTATTTTTTCGAAAAAACAAAGTGGTCATGCCAAGTTCTATGTTGCCCACAAAACATTTTTGCCTATAGCTGCTCTGTTTTTTGAGATAATCAAAAACGGTTTGCAGCACATTCCAGCACAAACCTAGCACAATGCAGCACATTTGTTACTTTTTCGAAAAAACAAAGTGGTCATGCCAAGTTCCATGATACCTACAAAACATTTTTGCTTATAGCGGCTCTGTTTTTTGAGATAATCGAAAACGGTTTGCAGCACACTCCAGCACAAACCTAGCACAATGCAGCACATTTGTTATTTTTTCGAAAAAACAAAGTGGTCATGCCAAGTTCTATGTTGCCCACAAAACATTTTTGCCCATAGCGGCTCTGTTTTTTGAGATAATCAAAAACGGTTTGCAGCACATTCCAGCACAAACCTAGCACAATGCAGCACATTTGTTACTTTTTCGAAAAAACAAAGTGGTCATGCCAAGTTCTATGTTGCCCACAAAACATTTTTGCCTATAGCGGCTCTGTTTTTTGAGATAATCAAAAACGGTTTGCAGCACATTCCAGCACAAACCTAGCACAATGCAGCACATTTGTTACTTTTTCGAAAAAACAAAGTGGTCATGCCAAGTTCCATGATACCTACAAAACATTTTTGCTTATAGCGGCTCTGTTTTTTGAGATAATCGAAAACGGTTTGCAGCACACTCCAGCACAAACCTAGCACAATGCAGCACATTTGTTATTTTTTCGAAAAAACAAAGTGGTCATGCCAAGTTCTATGTTGCCCACAAAACATTTTTGCCCATAGCGGCTCTGTTTTTTGAGATAATCAAAAACGGTTTGCAGCACATTCCAGCACAAACCTAGCACAATGCAGCACATTTGTTACTTTTTCGAAAAAACAAAGTGGTCATGCCAAGTTCCATGATACCTACAAAACATTTTTGCTTATAGCGGCTCTGTTTTTTGAGATAATCGAAAACGGTTTGCAGCACACTCCAGCACAAACCTAGCACAATGCAGCACATTTGTTATTTTTTCGAAAAAACAAAGTGGTCATGCCAAGTTCTATGTTGCCCACAAAACATTTTTGCCCATAGCGGCTCTGTTTTTTGAGATAATCAAAAACGGTTTGCAGCACATTCCAGCACAAACCTAGCACAATGCAGCACATATGTTACTTTTTCGAAAAAACAAAGTGGTCATGCCAAGTTCTATGTTGCCCACAAAACATTTTTGCCTATAGCGGCTTTGTTTTTTGAGATAATCGAAAACGGTTTGCAGCACATTCCAGCACAAACCTAGCACAATGCAGCACATTTGTTACATTTTCGAAAAAACAAAGTGGTCATGCCAAGTTCCATGATACCTACAAAACATTTTTGCCTATAGCAGCTCTGTTTTTTGAGATAATCAAAAACGGTTTGCAGCACATCCCAGCACAAACCTAGCACAATGCAGCACATTCATTATATTTTCGAAAAAACAAAGTGGTCATGCTGCCATACAAAATATTTTCTTCGTTTTTTGCCTATAGCGGCTCTATTTTTTGAGATAATCGAAAACGGTTTGCAGCACACTCCAGCACAAACCTAGCACAATGCAGCACATTCGTTACATTTCCAAAAAAAACAAAGTGGTCATGCTGAGGCAAAAATCGATTTTTCGTCATTACAGCTCCGTTTTTTGAGATCGGGACTCGCGGTTTACGGCACAACGCAGCACAAACCTTGCACAATTCAGCACAATGTCCAGTTTTTCGAAAAAACAAAATGGTCATGCTAAGTTCCAGTAGGTTACGCTCCGGTAGTTTTGCAGTTTGTTTACAATATTCCACAGCCACATAAAGCTAAAATCAAAATACACGACGCATTCAAAGAAATGTTATTAACGGAAATGTACTGACCGAAGTCACGGTCGAATTGAGAAATAACAAGCCATCCTCAGAACAGAGCTCGTACACAATGACCACAATAGATGCGTCGTTTTTCACGACGGCAATAATTCGGAATATACCAGGAATATATCTTTATTTTGGCATATGAAAATTATTTATTTATAGCTTGGCAAAAAACTCAAATTTAGATCATAGTTTTATTTTATAGTGTAAGCATCCGTTAATATTCGTAAAAGAGTTTTGAAAACTGCAACTCCGTTTGACCAGGGTTATGAATCGCTAGTTTGAATAAAGCTTTTAAGTTTTCAACAACGAATTTTTCGGGTGATTATTTACACCTCACTGCTAATGAGCTAATGACGCGTCTGTGTCTTACTGTTGGGCATGATGACACAGAAATGTCTTGAACAATAGTGTGTTTTGTATAATTAGGTAGTGACTGCGTGCGCTTTGTTGCGTGACTTCGAGCAGCTGCCGGGCGGTGATAACACTTTGGTGGGCGAACGCGGGATCAGTTTGAGCGGCGGGCAGCGCGCGCGCATTGGCCTCGCGCGTGCTTGCTACAGACAAGTAAGATTAGGTTAACCAAAGATTTAAATCGAAGATGCGGCGTAATCTCCTTGCGCCATACTAAAAACACACCGAAAATTCTTAACAATGGGTTGGGCGCACACACTTTCGCTAGTAATGCCGCATCTTTCGATTTAAATCTTTGAGGTTAACAGTAAAATTAGCTTAAACTAAGATAAGTAAGATTTTGTTTAGATTTCATAGAAAATCGTCTTTAAGGGGGAGACAAGGTTTTGTAACATTGAATCATATTATCTGACAGATTTCTGTTTCCTTATTGACCAGTAATCCAAACAATATAAGTAGTTATGACATCAAAAAAATCGCATTAGCATAAACCTAAAAATTGGTAAGGGGTAACTAACAAAAAAATTGTTAAATTGTTCCTACTGAACTTACTTTAATTTTTTTTATTATTCAAGGTGAGTATACACAGAAATATCGACTTTGCATATTTCTCAGAAATATCGTAATCGTAAATGTTGTAAAAACAGGTTTGATAAAATTTTTAGGCGATTCAATGATCTAGCTACAAAAATTATTGAGATATTTTTTCCTAGAGAAATTTGATCCTTGTTTTATTTGATGATTGATTGATCGTCGTTTTAAGAGTGTTATTTTTTCGTATTTTAGCCCGTTAACTCCAGTATGTGTTAAGTGTCTTTTTCCTACAGGTGCGGTTAAAAATTTTTAGCGTGTATAAGTAGGTATCTAATCAGAATTTGTAATGTCTGGCTTATTTATAGTATCTTGTGCCTACGAGTACTTAGTTTACAATGTCTGTAAAACCATAACACGTGCTGCAACATTGTTACACATTTTATATTCCTTATCAATTACATAGCTATTAGATTGTTTGTTTCAATTGAATGCGATTTCATTATTACAATACGCGACAGTGTTGAGATTAATTTATGGCGCACTAGTAAATTGTTAAGTGTGCAACGTAGATTCTTACCAATTGAGAGTAGTTTGTTCTCATTGAAATTTGAAAGGACTAAGTTTAAAAAAAGTGGTAACTGAAAATAAATTGCTAAATACTCGTAATATAAGAACTGACTTTTACTGAAACATAATAATGCGATATTTTGTTTGCTTTACAATATAGGTAGACATATGATAATGATGCCACATTTTATATAGGTACTGGGTTGGTAAGGCAAGGTTTACAGTTAGATTTTTTGCGATAGAAGTTTCACTTTTGAGGAGCCTGTTGGATGATTGGTAACGGTGCTTGCCTAACGTCTCAGGGGGCCCGGGTTCGATTAATGGTGGGGTCAACTTTGGAAATGAAATTTTCAAATATGGCTCTGGCCTGGATCTGTAAGCGGAAGGTGACGGTGACGAAGACAGGCTGACGGTCCACTTGATGGTAGGTGGCTACCGTCGCCTATAAAACAAGCAAGGCCATAGGTGCTGCAAGTAGCGCGCTTTCCACCATAGAAAGATTAAGGATAAGGGATAAGGAAGGTATAAGGTAATGGGCTCTGACATCCCTTACTCACTCACCGAAAAACAACAGCACATAATGTTGTTATATCACGGTGGTCTTCTATAAGGGGATGTGTGCCCAGCCACTACTAAATTATACATTTAGCTATTAATTTTTATTGAATGAACATACAATTTCTTTAGTATAATAATGTGTAATCCAATAGGCGGACATTTACTTACTGGACGACCCGCTATCCGCCGTCGACACACACGTGGGCAAACACCTCGTGTCGGAATGTGTCAACGGTCTGTTGCGTCACTCGACACGCATCCTCGTCACGCATCAGCTACACCATCTCAAGACAGCTGATAAAGTTATCATACTCAGAAATGTAAGTGCTCTCAAAGACTATATAAGTTTAGATCAATGAGTGCTCTCTGTTCTTTTATCTCGTTCTTATCTCGAGAGGCGTTAGGTCAAACATCGCTTTGATTCTGATAATGTCACATCATGTCAAGGATACTATACATACAGCGTTCACATTGTAATAAATAAAGACACAGTGTTATTAAAAATACGATAAGTTTTATGCTGCATTCTCACTAACTACAGGAAATACTAATCAATACAAACTAAGTATACTTATAATCATTTTAAATTCGTGTGAAAATAAGTCTCTTGTGTGAAAAGAAGATAATAAATAAATAAATATCTTCACACATTCCACACAGCACCATCTAGTTCCAAAGTAAGCAAGTAATGCTTGTATTATGGATACCAGACAGTTGATATAATACATAGATTACTTTTTTTTTGTAAATACATACATATTATAAATACAAAACATCCATGACTCAGGTACAAAGGTAAAATGTTCACATAAAACATTTGCCCCTAGCGAGATTCGAACCCGCGACCGTTTGGTTAACAGCTAGGGTTACTAGCCACTAGACCAAACGTGTCGTCAAATAATAAACGAATTTCGCCCAAGTTAAACGATATCTGCCGTAAGTCTGTTAATAAATCAAACACACTAATTAAAAATTACAAACTAACCCCCGACTTTCTATTGAGTCCAAACAAGCTACGAGTATATTTTTGTTGAACTGTTTCTCTGGGTGAATGTTTGCATGAAAGCATAGGCAGTGGCGGATTTACCAGAAGGCTGAGTAGGCTGGAGCCTAGGGTAGCAAATTTGGCCAAAAATTATTTTTGTCTTACAGAAATTTAAAAAAATATATTTTATAAGTGATCCAGAAATTGCTCACATTCTCACATTCCTCTCGGGAGCTGATACTGTGACTAATATGAGTACCTTACTACCTACATCAGTTTTTTTTTCACATTATTATGATTGTGAACTAAATAGTTTATTGAATTGCAGGAGTCTGTAGGGGCGGTAAAATTTGAATAGCCTACGGGCGGCAAATGTGTAAATCCGCCACTGTGCATAGTAGACGACGGCGGAGACAAGATTATCTGGCCCCGATCTCGGTTAAACACAAACAGATTCGCGATTATCCGGATTGCCGACCGCGAGCAAATACGTACATAATATCTGTCCAACGATCGTTATCAAGTAACAGATCCTACATACGCAAACAATACATATATGTACATATACATACGTATACATATCGCTGCTTAAAATCTAAAGGGCAAAAAATCCAAAAATGTTTTATTGCAAAAATACTATCACAGTCCTTCATATTGTATGTTGCAAAAAGACTTATGGTTGTTATATTCCATATTTAGTATATTTTGATCATTTTTTATATATTCAAAAGTAACTGTACTGGACAGGAGCCCTGTATCATTTGAGGCCTGGCTGTTGTCGACGATTGGTCGAGGAGGAGAGGGGTGTAAATTCCAAAACGAAAGCTTTGTACTATTACTGGTCTTTATTATGCGTTAGCACGAAGAAGACTGATTTTACACAGAAAATCGCCTATTTAACATCAAAAAGTTACTTATACAACTAGTGGCGGCCGTGCCATGAGCGAAAAGAGCTTGCACCGATAGCGCGCAAGCATGACACGACCGCCCTAAATAATATGTCTATCTCTTTCTATTTGTCTCTCACTATTAATTTTATTTCTTAATACTAACACGATTCACTAGTTCAGTCATTTCACTTTTTGATTACTATATTTATTTTCGAACACTATTTTACAATTTAAACTATTGGCTGTCCCGAATAGTAACTTATATGCTTATATCTCTTCTATTATTCAGATTTAATGCTACTTTAATGCTACTTAAAATACGCTTCTAACGATGTATAATATGCATATATTCGATTCGATTTTTTTCGATAATCTCCTGTAAAAAGTGTAATTTTGACTTGTGCCCCTATAGTTTTTAAGCAGCGATATGTTGCTTCGGCAGTCTCGTTTACCGCCTCTAGAGTCAGTTTAGGTACAATAAACTAGAAATCATTCAGGACAATTATAGGAAATAAATGTATTAATCCAGGTAATAAACTATTTGCGTGTCATCAAAATCCACGTTTTATCAAAATCCGTTCAGCCGTTTTTGTGTGATTGAGTAACAAATATCCATGTATACAAATAGTTTAAAATTGCCCTAATTTCTCCTAGTCACGTGGCCACTCCTAGCTTCATGCATAACTAGCTGTTGCCCGCGACTTCGTCCGCGTTCAAAATGTTGAATATCCCAAAACCTTCCTCGATAAATGGACTATCCAACACAAAAATAATTTTTCAATTCGAACCAGTAGTTCCTGAGATTAGCGCGTTCAACCAAACAAACTCTTCAGCTTTATGTAATAGTATAGATAATAAGTAGAATCGGTAAATATGTAGTTGATAGAGCAATAAATATAATGTATGAAGGATGTGCAAAGTTTAATAATGAAATGTAGTATATTATTTTATAATGAAACTAGCAGCCTGTTATATAGACAGCAGATGCATATTATATACCAAAACCTTCCTCGAGAACTACTCTATCCATTGGTGAAAACAGCATTAAAATCGGTGCAGTAGTTTTTGAGTTTATCGCGAACAGACAGACAGACGCGGCGGAGGACTTTGTTTTATAATATTAATGAAATAATTCAAATGTGGGTCACATCACAATGCAATTGTGTGATCTGAGTACGAAAACAATTCATATATAATAATATAACATATAGCAAAAATAAGTAGGTAAGTAGGTAACCATATTAATTACTAGCTAACCCGACAAACGTCTATTTATTTTACAGTAAATATTTTATTAAAATGAACTTTGGATTTCTATTTTTCTTAAAAATGGTTAGTTTTTCTATTTTTTCTCTATATAAGAATCTCTCTCGGACTTAAATGAATATGTAAAAACAAATATAACCGAATTACTCCAGCCATTTTCGCGCGTGGCAACACATTTACGTACAAAGTACATCCACATTCGGTTTTTCGGTAAATCCATATCTAACTAAATGAACCTTGTGAGTCATTAGAAATTTCGGCTGTTAACATACTTATTTCAACATTCCTTAGTTATCTCTCACTTAAGTGCTTAATTCTTTTTTTTTTAATCTCAAGAGTTGTACCTTTTTTAGCAGATACCAATAAACCTCTAAATTCTTGTGTAGGTACTAAGACTGAGGGCCTCTTTCACCAACTACAAGTAAGGTGTTGATTAGTTACTTTTAGAAATCATTTTCTGTTTTATTGAATTTATGCACTCGGTTTACTGCATCATTCGATAGCCGATTTTTTTAATTATTTTCTTTTTAATGTTTGGGACTTTTACTGTACAAACAAAGGTATATCAGCTCTATTATTCCCGGTTACCTGTGACTTTAAACGACAGATAGCCTACTTGACAGTTGGTGAAAGAGGCGCTGAGAATCCTTATAAATAAACTGTTAAATGGACATTGTCAAGTAACAAGTTCATATGATAAAAAACAAATATTATAAATTATATTCTGTAGATATCAGATGTGTCATAAAGGTAATAACAACAGTGTTTAATTTATATTTTATCTCATTATCCTTGTTTACTTATGTAATTATATTTATTTTACTTTACAAGTGTAGGTACGTCTTTACCCATAATCCTCAACGTTAAACAACGTTTAGATAATATAATAAAGCTTAAGAGTTTTTAAGTTGGTTTGGTTTGTTTGAACGCGCTAATCTCTTGAATTAGCAGTCGGATTTAAATAAAATATTTTTGCATTTTATGGTCCAATTCTTGAGGAAAGTAACCCCCATGTTTGTTTTGTATAAGTAAGTTTATTTTAATTTTAAATGATAACTGGCAAAAAGTTAAAAGAGTTTCGAATACAATTTACTTAGGTATTTTGTTTAATTAAATAATTTTGTCTATTTGTCGCTTTTGTCAATTTAAATAAAAATGTCGGTTAAAACCGCGGGACACTGCTATAGTATTCAAATATCAAGTTATAAATAAAAATTATAAACTAACCCACTACTTTCTACTTGAGCCCAAAACACGCTATATTCTGCTTTAAGTTGCTGAAGAGGGGGTGTTCATAGAAATACCACTGACGTAAAAGTAGGTCAAATTTCACATTAATCGAACCTGTGGAAGTTAGTAAGATCCCTTCGTAAACTAGGAATGGAGCTGATGATCTTCAAAAGCCTGAACAGATCTTCATAAATTATACCTAAGAACCATCCCCAATCACGTCAGCTTTCAAACAAACAAAAACAAAACGGATCAAAAACGGTCCATTCGTTTGGGAGGTATACGATGTCACAAACAAACACACAGATGTACAGGTAACCACACCACTTTTGCGTCGGGCGTTAAAAATAAAGTCGAGATTTTAGGAAGAAATACTTTCGTCACACTCGTTGGGATTCTCTCGTCACTCGAGATCATTTTTTTAACAACATTATAACTCATTGCCAAAATATTGTCTCTATACGTAATGCATGTCGTCTCGCTAATTGTTTCAGCTGACATTTTTATTAAAAATACATTCTCACATTATTGTAGCTAGCTCAATAAGATAGCGGCTATTGCTATACAAAAATTCATTAGTTCCGTCTATGGTTTCGTAACTCATTTTTACATTACACAAACAATGACTCGTCAAAAATATACCTATATACTATCGGAGGTTTCAGTTAATTATAAAACTGGTTTTATGCGAGAACTTCCTTCTTGCCTTAATATTTGCTTAACCTTTAACCTGATTAAAAAGATTTTTTTATTTATAACAATATTTATCTTTCTGATATATTTTTAGTTAGAGTACATGTTTCCATTACACAATAGGTACAAATTATTCGTCGAAGCTGGCGTAACTATCTTTTGAGAATTGTTTATATCATTATCATCACTGTGGCTGGATTAAGTAATATTATTTGAATATTATTAACTGTTACATACTATAAAAGGAGATTTTTATTTTATTTTTATATTAATGTCGACAACACGATAACGGTTCACTGATGGTTAGGTGGAAACCGTCGCCTATAACACAAGCAACGCCACAGGTGCTGCAAGTGCTGTTGCCGACCATAGTAGGATTGGATAAAATATTATGAAAGGATATAGCAATGGGCTCTGGCATCCCTTACCTACTCATTAACCGAAACATAACAGCACACATGCTGGTCTTTCACGGTGGTCTTCTGTAAGGGGTGATAAAAGCTGCCATCCTGGCTGCGAAACGCAGTGTGCCCTGCCACTATTTGCCAGATCCAGACCAAACCATTCGTCGAAGAAGTGTCTCGTCTCTTACTTAGTCATTTTACCTACTTCAGGGTGAAATTGAAAGCCAAGGCTCGTTTGAGGAGGTGTCGCGGTCACCGTTGTTCGACGAACTAGAGGAGGAGGAGCAGCAGCTGTCTGCTGATGAAGAACCTCGAACGCAGAGACAACGCACAATATCTATACAGGTGAGTCATGTGGTTGTCTTGTCACATAAGTTGATCCAAGATGGCACCGACCGTTAGCGGTCTTGCATTTTTACGCTTCGGTGTAAACTGACGCTTCTCGAAATGTAGTGTGAATTGGGCGAACTAACAAAACTATTGCTCGTCGTTATAATTCGTTAAAATTATTTTTCGAGCAACATCAACACAAACTATAGTAGAGTTGTAATGCCTGTTACAGTCCCGAACGAGCACGAGCACAATCCATGATAGCGGAAACCTTGAAGAAGAGCCAGAAGAAACTGCTGAATTAATGGAGAAAGGTACCTTACACATAAAATATTATCATTGGAGATTATATTATCATTTAATTAGGTTTTGATGGTATGAAACAGATAAGAGATCTTAATAACCCCACGTGACGACTCTCACTCATGTGTCTCTATCTTTCTCTTTCTCCCGCACACACACAATCAAACACAGCCAAAAACATTATCAAAGTCAAACCTAATATTGTTGTTCCCATGTCCTCAGAGACGAGCTAATGGTATACAGTTTGCGAACCGAATATTGTAGTTTCCATTACAAAATAAAAGCTAGCAACAAATTCAAAATCAAAATTTTTATTTATCAACTAGCTGGCGCCCGCGACTTCGTCCGCGTTGAAAAAGAAAAAAATAGCCTATACTGTGTCCCGTACGTCTAAATGTTTATCTACCAAGTTTCATGAAAATCAGTTGATTCGTTTAAGTTATAGAGGAACATACATACTTATGATCTATTCTTTTTCTATTGATCAAAAACGTAAACAAATATAGCGTCGCCATGGTCACTGGACTGTTTTAAAGATGGGATTGTTTTAAAGATAGGCTTTATCAAAGAGAGTTGACTCAGTGATTAACTCATTTAGAATTTGTTCGTATTGTTTGTTTAGTTCTATATCGTGAATTGTTTGTTTACCTTTTTGATAAATGAAAAAAGAATGCAGTATACATACATACATACATACATACATACAGAAAAAATTTCTAAAAATGGTCAATTTAGTTTCAGTATCATGTATAGAGCCTACAAACACGATATCTCTGAAAACAAAGTAACTTACTCCATGACCAATCCTTACAGATTTATTATTAGTATTGATATTGATTAGGTTTCTACAAGAAACTTATGATCGTCATTATAAATTTAAATTTATCAGGGTTTCGGAAAAAAGCCAAGATGACGTTCCTGAGAAGAAACCCCAAAAGAAACTCGGGATACTATTCAGGATTTACTCAGGAACTGAATGTGATTATTGTTTCGTTTTGTTAGGGCGTGTTTCCGGGTCGGTGTATGCACAGTACTTCAGAGCGGGCGGTGGCTGGGCGCTACTACTGCTGACGGTGGCGGGCATCATCAGCGCTCAGCTCATCACTTCCTTCAGTGATCTTTGGCTGACGCACTGGTATTTATTTTAACTACTACTCAGTTAATACAATTTTTCCCGCGACTCCTTCCTTAATGTAAACCTTTTTCAACGCGATAATTTATTAGCTTTTTATTACTTACTCATTTACTTTTCTAAGGTGTTAATTTTTTTATAATTAGACAAAGGTTTCACAAGTATAAAACAATAGTAATATACGTCACCTCACGTCATTCAATTGCGAAGAAACTACAAAATTAAGTTAAATTATTTTTTTATAAATGAAATTATTCTAGACATATTGTATAAACAATATATTATTATTTGATTATTATGTAAAGTTTCATCAAAATCTGTTCAGATTTTTTGGATGAAAGAGTAGGTAATACAAGTTCATAAAGCCACTATCACAAGATTGAGCACTTACAATATTAGTACGATTTGTAGTTATGACAAAAAATATTATCTAGATCTAAGTAGATAGTAGATTTTATTTCTTAAGAAATCCGCTTTTTTTTTGGATAGCTGTTAAAAAAAATCTTTTTTTCATTTCAGGATGAACGACGTCGAATCCAGAATAGCTGTTGAGTCATTAAACGCTAAAAATATAACCAGTATAGAGAGTATTACCAACGAAAATATCACCGCAGCGAGTACAGTGAGCACGTTAACCGACACTATAGTAACTGAGAGCAGTTTTAACAGCAGCGAGTCGACTACGATGGATCCAAATTTGACCGTTATTGGCACTCTACTTAAGACCGCTATTGCTATCAATGAAATGGTTCCGTTCGATCATTCATTTTACATCTACATATGGGCGATAGGGATACTCGGTTGCATAGTGCTCACAACTTTTAGGTAAGATGTTTATTTGTAAAGGGAATCTTTGTTGATTCTCCTCCTATCAGAGGTTGGCTATCATTAAGACTATCATTGACGTCACATTATCACCTGTCCTTCTTATAGAGGGTCTGGTATACATTCTAACTAAACCATTCTCTTAGATTTTACATCCACGCGACGCCTATGTACTTTTATGTGCCCATTGGAAACGTGTATGAAAAATTCCATAATGACACTATAGTCACTATAGACACTATACTTTCGGCGATTTGCGGTTTTAAATAATATTTTTTTAATATACTTATTACGTCTATAACACAAGCCACGCCACTGGTGCTGTAAATGCCCTACCGAGACTATATTAGAAATATCGATAGGAATTAGGAAGGTATAGGAAATTGGGCCCTGGCACATCCCTCACTCACCCACCGAAATACAAGAGCACACATGCTATTATTTCACTGCGGTCTTCTGTTAGGGGGTGATTGTGAAATGACTGTGAAACGCAGTGTGGCCTGCCAAATCCAGACCAGAGCCAACATTGAAAAGTTCATTTCGAAAGTTGATCCCGCCGGGAATCGAACCCGAGACCGCTGAGACGTTAGACAAGCACCTCTTACCACTCATCCAACGGGCTCGTCAAAACTACTAAACCTTTCAGACAGTAAAATTACTAGTAATCGTTTCCAGGTCGATATTGTTCCTGTGGGTGTGCATGCGCGCCTCGATCAATCTCCACAACACTATGTTCAGCAACATTCTGTCGGCGACGATGCGTTTCTTCGACACAAACCCTTCGGGTCGGATCCTCAACAGGTTCTCCAAGGACATGGGCGTCGTTGACGAAATCCTGCCCAGAATGTACTTGGACAGTATTCAGGTGAATAATTATTTTTGCCTCAGGAATAATAATATAATAAGGTATACAGTTCAGAAGCTGCATAAGCTCATACCGCCCTCTCGTTTTTTGGGTGAAAACCTGTCCCAATGAGATAAATAAAACACCACACAACACACTCAATGATATATTCTTTCACCCGATATGCAAATTGTTTACGATAACATACTTTAGACAGTTGATTTGAATTAAAATATAAACAAACCGTTTGACGTGCGGCAAAACACACCGATAGCAATAGACTACTAACTATATCTAGTGTCCCTTATGACAACTACTTATCTACATGACATTTAAATGATAAAGCGCCTAAACAATCATATTGTCGAAATCTAATCCCTCTTTTTCGGAGAAAGCGCTTTAAAACATCCTTTATAATACGCGCTGCCAAGATTGGAACTTTCTGCATTTGTGTTTCCGCGGTCTATACCCAACCCAAATCTTTTCAAAGTTTGAGTGAATAGGCTATCTTCTGGGTGACCTAGTTCCTTCATCGATCTCGTATTTGCTACACGGCTAGATGCTGGCCTAGAGCAAACCTACAATCATTAATAAGAAAAAAAAAAAAACATTTCATTACGCTCTGTCCATATAGTACAGGATACGAATATAGGTCGTCCTTCACCTCTGTTTACTAGACGAAAAGGATATTTTATCAATTGTCTGTCTATGAGAAAATAGCGTTTGTATTGCCTATTAAAATATGCTCATTGATATCCTAATTTTAAAAAATCTAGCTGCTATGCTGCGTCCTTATCTATTACATTGCACAGTACGCTTAATGCTTCTCTGTCACACTTTGCTTGCTCCGATGCTCCACTTAAATTGCAACTACCCACTAAAATTGTAAAAAACACTTGTCGGCAGATTTTCATGGTTATGATAGGAATTCTGGTGATGGTGGCCATCGTGAACCCTTACATGCTGTTGACGACCGCCGTCTGCGGAATACTCATGTACGTGTGGACAATCGTCTACCTTAACACCGCTCAAGGCATCAAAAGGTTTTTAAATTTTATTTATTTCTTTGTATAGCAACATATACAGTGTGTCCGAAAACTTAGGGTAAAATATGGCACTGGTGAAAGACAACAGTCCGTATTTGCATGTTGCAAATTCGCATCTACCGTTTAAGAGGGATGTCGTTGCTCTAGTACTATTGGACTGCCAGTACTAATACTAGTGATACAATAAGGGCGTACAATTGTACACTAGCGCCACTCCTTTGAAAAAAATATATTATATCCTGTAGTGAGGTAAAAATGTTAAAAACGTAGATCCGCGGATACGGATACGGATCTTAACTTTCTTACACAACTTTCTTACATAGTTGACGCCCGCCACTTGACGCTTGCAATATAAAGGTTGTTGTTTGTTGATGTTTACGTTGTTGTTTATACCAAATGTGTGATTTAAAAAAAAAAAAAATGAATGGAATTTAATAATTTTTCATTTCTACCTAATCACCTACCTATATGTAGAATTTCAGCTATAAATTAAAAATTAATAAGGGAGAAGATCGCCAAAAAGTAACTGATATCCGGTAGGTTATATCACTAATTTCGTGACTGAAAAGCAACGTATATATTTAGTAAAAATAAGTTATTTTGACATTACAAACAGACACTTCAATGTTATTTATATGTTCATGTTCAGAGTGGAAGGTGT
Organism: Synanthedon formicaeformis; assembly: GCA_945859745.1. Classification (NCBI taxonomy): domain Eukaryota; kingdom Metazoa; phylum Arthropoda; class Insecta; order Lepidoptera; family Sesiidae; genus Synanthedon; species Synanthedon formicaeformis. The sequence continues at coordinate 6,915,718 of OX243958.1, forward strand.
GACGCGAAGCCCCGTGTTCTCTCACGTGTCGGCGAGTATGGCGGGACTCAACACGGTGCGGGCGTGCGGAGCTCAGAACATGTTGCGCGACCATTTTGACGACAAGCAGGACGTACACACCGCTGCCTGGTAAGACTTGGAACCTACTCTTCCACCACCTCACCTCAATGAACTGTTTTTTCATTAGGTATAATCGCCGCAAAACCTAATGGGCTCTGGCGATATCACGTGTCAAATATGCGCAGTAACCGATTTTGAGACTGCCACGGAATGAGCGAGACGCAAAGATAACATTTGTACGAGAGAAAGCAGGTCCGCCGTATTGTTCGCAATTCTACATGCGCAAACGAAAGATATGCTCAAGGTCATTAAGTCAGAGCCCATTAAGTTTTGCGACGTTAATACTTCGTGTGAAAGGGAAATGTTAAAACTGTTGAATCGATTCCAAAGCAGATTTTTGTTGCAGGTATTTGACACTAGTGTCGAACACCGCTTTCTGTGTATGGCTGAGTGTCATATCCGCTACCTACGTGGTGGTGGTGTCCTACACTTTCCTCTTTTTGGATGACGGTAAGTTAAAGTCAATCTTTTTACAGTAAGAATCTTAGCAGAGTTCTTTAGCTTCTTTGATGAGTATGTAGGATATTATGTACTTAGATTTTTTTTCCTTTTTAGACATCATCTTGACCTAGAGTCTAGATCCTAGACACACATATATCGATAATATTTTAATATCGATTAGCAACTAGCCCTTTGAAAGTAAAGGTTATTTATTTTTATTTTCACACTAGCTGGTGCCCTCGACTTCGCCTGCGTTAAGTAGGGGATGTGTACTGCCTGACTAAATCTGTAAAGCAATATAAAGCCTGACATGTTTGCTGTTATAAAAATTCCAGGGGTTGTATCTTTATTTTTAGTAGACAGCTGATGCCCGCGACTTCGCCCGCGTTGAAAATTATATATTAAAACCTTCTTCTTGAATCACTCTATCTATTAAAAAAACCGCATCAAAATCCGTTGCGTAGTTTTAAAGATCTAAGTATATATAGGAACAGACAGACAGGCAGCGGGAAGCGACTTTGTTTTATACTATGTAGTGATTTCCAGGCACGACGAAGTCCGGCAACGTGGGCCTAGCCATCAGCCAAGGCCTTATCCTGGTTAACATGGTACAGTATGGGGTCAAGCAGGCCACTGAAGTGGTCTCTCAGATGACTAGCGTCGAACGCGTAGTGCAGTACACCGCGTTGCCTCAAGAGCGCGCCGAAGGACCTGCTCCGCCTTCGGGCTGGCCTCAAAGAGCACGTCTAGTCTTCAAAAACCTGTATCTGCGTTACGACGCAACGGCGGAACCGGTGCTCCGAGACCTGAACCTGGTGGTGGAAAGTGGGTGGAAGGTGGGAGTGGTGGGGCGCACGGGAGCCGGCAAGTCCTCGCTCATATCGGCTCTGTTCCGTCTGGCGCCCCTCGACGGACACGTGTACATTGATGACGTGGACACGGAAAAAATCGCTCTTAAGGTAATTTCTTAGTATGAAAAGTTTGAATTTCTTTTAACAATAACGAATAACAATGTAACGAGCGATGAATTATCAAGCTGAGTTTTTGAAATGATGTCAATGCCAAAGGTAACTTTTCATTTCAGGAGCTAAGATCGAAAATATCAATAATTCCCCAAGAGCCTGTACTATTTTCTGCCAGTCTCCGTTACAACATGGATCCGTTTGACAAATACACCGATGCCGATATATGGAAGGCCCTGGAGCAGGTAATTGTTTAAAACACACTAATTTTCAGTTATATTTTGGTTATATTATATGCTATTAGATTATTTCCTCGCAAATCTTTGATTTTAAATGTTCGTGTTTGAACGGAGTCTTCAGGGCAAAATTGTAAATACAAGGTCCTGCACTGACGTCGACGATATTATGTAGAATTTGTATGCGATGCGAATGTATTCAACTTTGACTAACGAAGATATGTGAAACGACACTTCAGGTGGAGCTGAAACAGAGCGTGACGTCACTGAGTGCTGGAGTGGCTTCGGGTGGCTCCAACTACAGCGCCGGCCAACGCCAGCTGCTGTGTCTAGCGCGAGCGGCCCTCGCCCGGAACCGCCTGCTCGTGTTGGACGAGGCCACAGCCAACGTCGACCCCAAGTACGATGCATTCGTCAACATTCATTATCTATACCACTGTGTGTTATTTCATAGCGTTGAGTTTTCTTACGAGGCCCCTATGGCCCTTATTATTAAGAGCGCTTCAGCGTCATACGAGTATCAACAGGGTTTAAAAACTTTGAAGCCTTTGCACCTTTCTCTATTGGAAAGAGGATAACGAATTTTGAGAATTAATTTAATTATGAAAATAACGAAGGAGTTATTCGACTCAAATTATTTTATGTTTGTAAAATTTTAAATTGAAACTTCTCTGCAAGCGATGAGAGTAAAATATCAAGGTATAATTTTATGGGACGGTTCAGTGTAACGATCATATATGACGCTTCTTGTAACGTTTGAACATGATACTTTCAATGCAAACCAATTTAAACCATTAAAGTACTGTTTGTAATGACCATTTCTTATAAATCAGATCGGAGTGTACAATTTGAAAATCGCAATGTTTGTTTTCAGTACGGACGCGTTAATACAGAAGTCGATACGCAAGCACTTTGCAGACTGCACCGTGTTGACGGTCGCGCATCGTCTGCACACCGTCGCGGACTCCGACAGAGTTGTTGTAAGTATAAATAGACCCGTCACATTATAAACGATTCCTTCATACATTCCTTAATGAGATTACCCGCAACTTCGCTCACGTTGGAAAATGAAAAGTATAACACCAGAGAAATATGAGTATTATTATAACGTCCGACATCTTTTTATATATTTGTTGACGATCCTTCGAGAATCTAAAGTTTTTTTTACTAGATAAAATATCCAGGTAATGAACTATCTGTGTGCGAAATTTCATACAGATCCCGTTGAGCCGTTGTCGCGTGAAAAAGTAACAAACATCCATACATCCATCCTCACATATTCGCATCTATATTAAGAGTTCCCTAGTAGCAAAAAAAAATTGATAGCTTGCGGTCACAACTATTCGTGCCATTGTCTTTTGGGTGCTTCAGCTACGCCTACTGTATTTTATTACGTGTTTGACTTATGAAAGATTACTTTTTGGCCTATAGGTGATGGAAGCGGGACAAATAGTGGAGTGCGGTCATCCGCACGACTTACTGCAGAATGAGACGGGTCACTTTACTCGCATGGTGAACCAACTGGGACCCGCCTCCGAACAGAGTTTACGCGAGATCGCGGCACGCGCTCACGAGCAGCACGTGCGCTATGTCGACGCTGACGACGTCCCACAAGTTCAGTGAACAGTGACGTCACCAATATAATCTAATGGCTCCTAGTATGAGTTTATAATGCCTGCACTCGCTAGCGAGAGCGTAAAATATTTCTACGATATATAAAATTTTACGTTCTCGCTAGCGACTGCGGGCATTTTAAACTCATCACAGCTGTCAAATGTGACAGCTTTTATTCTTTCGATAATAAATTAATTACGCCGCCTCAAAAATACTGCTGTAAAACTAAAATTCTGATAGGTCGTATAATAGGTTGTCCGAGCACCATCGAACAAATCTAGCTCGTGCTATATTTGTCCAAAGGAGTGCTGGAACATGACCCACAGTGAACAGTAACGTCCAACGTGTCCAGTGCCTAATAAACACAACTCCTTAAACGTTAAACTTAACTTTTAAAACGTAATATACTTGATATACTATCGCGGTCAAGGGAGCAGTCCCACCGTAAGGAACAATTTCGTGTGCACATTTTGTATTTATCTTTTTTCCTACTTCAAATACCTACTCGTATTTCGTATTATAACATTTACGTTACTATGACAACCTCAATTCAACGTTAGACAAATTTGTATGAAAAGTGGGTCTGCTCCATTGACCGCGATAGTACATACAGCAACAAATGTTAGCAGCTTACTTCATATCAAAAACTCATACACATGATTCCCATTAGTTAACATGTGTTAACGCTCTGTCAAATTTGTGTATCAAATCATTAATGTAACATAAAATACAGGCTGTTGCTACATTCTATTTATTTCAACATGTTAATAATAACGACATTACTGTTTATTACCAACTGTAACTCGCAAACTAAGCGTTTTGTTAGACTCATTTAAACTACGGTGATCATTTCGTTACACTTGTGACAAGTCACAAATTTTGTCACTAACGAGTGTACTTTAATAAACTTGACTCACGAGTGTAATTTAATAACACTTGACTCACGTGTATAATTTATTACACTTGACTCACGTGTGTAATTTAATACACTCGTGAGTCAAATACATATTAGTCAAAACTTGGTTACACTCCTATATTATTTCACTCATTCATGTGTAAAGTACCTATATACACACTTTAAGGTACAATACGTTTTTCTTATTCGAGATGTACTTAGCGGTGGAATGATTGTTCTATTTCTATTTTAAGTTTTATTGACGAATTTTTTTTCTGCGCGTAGTTTAGCCTTTATTGCGCCTAGTGATACAAAAAAAAACCGTGATAAAGGTACAAAATGACAAATAATTTTTATTAATAATCTCGTGCAGAAAATGCCTTATACTTAACTAAGTAACTGAACTTAAGGAATATATTAGTTTAAGCTTATCACACAACTTACCAGTAACTCAATGTGATCACAATGGACCAAATACTGTGCAATGTTTATCACAAATTCTTTTATAAATGCAGTTTCTACTTGTTTTTGTGTTACTTAGGAATTTAGTCGAGTTTAGGGATGAATTGTTTGAATTAACATGTTACTTAAAACTACTTAAGTTCACTTAATTATATTGTTAAATTTGAAAAATTCATTGGTGACATTTAAAAAATATATACTTATATCGTATATCGCTTCGAGAGTCATTATAAATTTTTTTTTGCAGATTTTCGGAGACCCTTAATAATTTAAGTTTTTTTCATATTGAGTGAATATTCTCGAATCCGATGCATAAGTTATTCTTATTATAATTTTTTTTAAATATAGATTTTCTTTTGGTTAGGACAATATAAAATATAATTATATATTATTTTATCAGATCGAGTTAAATTTAGTTTCTGTACTTAAGTTCAAGTGTGTTATTTTAAATAAAAGAATATTACCAATAGAAATGTTTAATACCCACAATAAGATTTTATACCTACTTATCCAGTGTACTTAATTTAAACTTATCTAAATACCAGATTAAATTGTAGTTATTTAATCTGTACTTAATTTATATTATTTACTTACTGAGTTTTTTACATCACGTTTTTACTCACATAATTTTTACACTTGTAAAATGCTTAGCAACATTTACATGTAATCTTGGTATCCTAGCACTCACTGTCCAATTGAATACAGAAGCGCCTATTTAGTAAACTATTTAAACAATTCTGTTCTGTTTTATATTGTTAAGAACAGAATTAAATCGGTAGGTGTGTGCTGCGACCTGCGACAATCAAAATGTGCCTTTAAAGTTTTCAACGTTGCAGGCCTAGAAAATAAATATGTGTGCACTTATGCAGTCTTATGTGTATTGCTTGATAAGAATGTTATAAATGTATATGAATAATAAGTTATATTTAAATGTTAGATGTTGTTTTATTTTTCTTTTAGTCATCACATAGGTATATACTTAAATAGTTCAAATGTCTTGGGCGTGTTTCATTGAGTAAGAAATGTCAGAACCCTTTCCGTTACCCTCACCTTATTGGTTATCCTTTGATCTATCAAAGTCTCCAAATCCCACGGATAAGGGCGCCTTCACAGTAGGTCGCAAGCACTGCGGCAGCAGCGTGACTTCGATACTAAAAAGAGCAGCGCGGCAGCTGTGTGCGATCGGTCGGCTTCGAGCTAGTGCTGCAAGCGTCGGTAGCCGCGCTGTTTGCGACCTTATGTAAAGGCGCCTTAAAGGTTGACTATTAAAACATTAACACAAGTAAATCTAGAAAAATAAAAAACCTTTATTTCGTGTATTAGGAATGGTTTACAACAGAGTAATTTCTACAAAAATTACACCAAAACTGACTGTTCCCTTTATATCAGATTCCCACAAGAGCAGAATTTATACAGTTAACTTAGATTTTATATTTTATAATCGGACCATAAGCACCACAGTGCTGGCCGAAAATCAGCGCTGCAGGTGCTTGTCCAGCGAAAGCACAAGATACAGCTGAGCCAGTATCTGATTCACTGCCGCGAGGACACACACATCTTACCTGTCTGTTTTTATTAATTTACTTGTGTCATATCGTTTTTGTTGTTTCTGTTTCTTATGTAATGTCATGTTAATGTCCTTCGTGCAATGAATAAATGTCTTTTCTTTTAATTAATAAAATTTTAAATCTAGGTTTTTATGTTTAATCAGAACCCTATTTTGTTTTATTTTTTTAATATTGTGGGAATCTGATATACTAGGACTCTGGTATAGGGGGAACTAAGTGTTAAAACTATGACAAATTTTCCATCAAACAAGCTGAACTTTCCCATCTTTAACTAGATCGGCAATAGTTTTATATTGTAGTACATGCTGTGATCCCTCTGAAACAAAATGTGCACAATTTATCATTGTCATAATATTATAAATCTCTGTAATTATAACTAGAAGAACTAGGTTTAAGTAGGGGCAGGACACACTGCATTTCAGTCATTTGGACAGTCTGTTTGGCGGCAGTAGCCACTCCCTTATAGACCACTGTGAAATAATAGCATGTGTGCTGTTGTGTTTCGGTGAGTGAGTAAGGGATGCCAGAACTCATTTCCCCTATCTCTTTCCAATTCCGTACCCTTAGATTAACTATGATCATCAGTAACACATTTGCAGCACCTATGTTATTGCTTGTGCTGGTGATGGTAACCACCTACCGTCAAGTGTGCCATCAACCTGTCTGTGGAACTTGACATAAAACATAAAAAAACAAACCTTCCAAATCAATTTCCTCATCTTGTTCCTCAGAAATATTTTCTAAAACAATACCATTCACTGGTACATTGACTTTTACAAAAACGTGACCATTTATGTTTGGATTTATTGCCATCTTATCTAATTCAAAGGACTGCATATTATTAGGAATCTTACTTAAGATTGTACTTGTCATATGTTCCTCCATGTTTGACAAATATTCCTCAGCATATTTGAATTCAGAAGGTGTGAGATAATTGTCAGCTCCTGATGTAATCCGTCGTCTTTCATCGTTCAATATAGATATACAATACTGTTCGATCTTATCAAGCCTAGTTTTGAGGTAATTGGAAATCATATATTTTATTCTACTTAATTCCATCTTATGTATAGAGACCCTGAGATCAGTTTTTGGAAGCTTAGTAATATTCTTCTCCATGTGTTGTATTTGCCCCAACATGCATTCTACCGCGTCGTTGTGATGAGGAAGTATTTCTGGACTTAAACGTTCATTCTGCCAGGCGCATTGCAATGTTTTAAGTATGGTTTCGGCGGTTATTTCTTCTTCGTCGGCGTCACTTTCGTTTAATACCATATCTGAATCCATTTGTAACGAAGACAGAAAAAACACAAACTAAATAAACATAACAAACAAATAACCTTAATTCTAAAAAATCAAACTAAGTGAATAAAATAAAACATAAAGTAAACAGTAAAATGTAAAATGCTAAAAAAAAATAAAGTAAATGACAGAATGACACTATACACTATGACAGTAATGACAGATTGACATCATTGACATGACACCTTGTGTTTGTGTTTTATAATATATGCACACAGAGTATAATAATAAATATGTCAGTGTCAAAAACGCACAGAAGATTAATCTTGTATGCCCGGCTTCTACAGGATACAATTAATAATATATAAGCAAGCTAATCTTGGGCCCTAGACAAGTTGCATTCGCTCCGTAGCGATTCGATTCGCTAAAAACAAAATGTTTGGGATTGACATATGCCTTCGCTAAATCACGTGATACTTCCCATACATTTATAACTATCGAACTTCGTTATCGTTATGGCACTTTGTCTAGGGCCCCTGGGGCCCTAGACATGGCCCCTGAATCTCCCTATAAATTACTATACTCTTTGATCTAAATCTTCTTTCTATTATAAGTGTACCGGCGTATCATTTCCTACAAAATTAATGTTATATAATGTTTATCTTTGTATGAAAATAATAATTTTCATTATTATTTTTTATTATTTTTTTCGCTGGTCGTCAAACTGCGGCCCGCTGGAGATTGTTATGCAGACCGCGACAAAGCAAACACTGCTGTTTTGTTAGATTTATATAGAAGTTCGCCCTCCATAATAATTCCAGAAAATACAGTGAAGGAGTAGCATTATAGAAGACAGTTTGAAATAATTTGCAAAATTTTTGTCTCTAAAATACGGACTTTGGTTTATGCACATGGCTGGATTTACACGAGGGACACTAGGGGGTAGTGCCCAGCGCGGGAAATTCCCAGGAGAGACAAATTTAGGGCTTGACGCGGCAAAACAGTTGACCTTGTAGGCCAACCCTCTTTTTTTCTAGCTTAAAGCATTCGAATTGCAGGAATTCGCAATAGGAAGAAATTGAGCTCTTAGCTTAAAAATCCGATAATAGTTTCAAATTACTTTTCTCAATATTTGGGCAGAAATATCTTTTAAATTAGGTAAATGAATCGACCGGGTAAGGTATGTACAATCCACAGCATTTTTAAGGTTTAAAACTTTTTTTTCGAGTACCAAATTACGATTTCACCAGGGAATGTCGTTTCAATAGTAAAAACTTTTTCGAAAGTTCTCATTCTCGAGTGGCTCAACTAATTTTGATGGAATTAACCCACAGCATTTCGCGACTTTTTGAGCTTTAGCTTCCTTTGATCCGAAATATCGAAGTCTGATGGCGATGATATTGGAAATTAGAAAATATGGAGATTGAGATGGACCTGTATCCTTTATGTTATGATGATCTTCAAAGACGTTGGAGTTTGTCCCTAAAGAAATGAATGGGATTTCTATGATTTTAGGTACCATTGAAAAGAGTAGACAAGCCTAAGAAAATATTATTTAACCAGTAAGTAATATTTTATCGATAGTTAATATAACTTCAATAAGGTGTAGGTATACTAATAATAAATCTGTTTATAATAAATCTGTAAGTGTAGATATTGTATGTATGTATGTTCCTCCATAACTCTTAAACGAATTAACTGATTTTCATGAAACTTGGTAAATAAACATTTAGACGTATTGGACACAGGATAGGCTACTTTTTTCTTTTTCAACGCGGACGAAGTCGCGGGCGCCAGCTAGTAAGTTAATAAGATACAAAATGCCCTTTAAAAGGGGATGCGGGTACAGCAGAATTTGAAAAATAGGTATTTGAAGAAATTATTGCCATCGCGCTGTCCTCCAGCCTTCCCCCGTATTGTGCGATAGGGACAAATGCAGCTCATACCGATTATACCTTCAAAATTTTTGACTAAATTGAGGTTTCGTATTCCCCTGTTTTCTCCTCTAAAAAGTGAACCTATCGAATAATTTTTTACACAAATATTTTCTAAAAAAAAGGAAGAATCAATGTCCCTATTATTACTTTTTATCTTAAAAGTCTTTCAAATTTGTTTTATAGTTGTCTGATTAGGGTGACATAAAAGCCGGGACCGGGGCGGTGGTCTTGGGGGAGACTGCCGCCCGTCGTAAGGTCCCCCGAGTAGGCCGGCGTACCTCCACTTTCGGGTACGCCGTGGTTCTGACAGGGAGCACAGGCCTCCCCGCGTTGGATAGCCGTCGCGGGGCACCGAAGTCGTGTAACAACGTCCCCACGACCCCGACCATCAGCGGCCGCGACAGATAGAAAGTCGTTGGGTTTTAGCCGGTAGGCCCTGTGTACACTGCCCCCCTACACTGCCGGGTATCCAAGAGGATTTCCCAACGTTAAAAAAAAGGGTGACATAAAAGGGCAATTTATTACGATTTTTGATGTCATATTTTCTTATGTAATTAGTTGGTTAAAAAAAAGAAATAATAGCTCTAGATTATCCAGGGAGAAAACAGGGGATTACATTTGTATGGAAAAACACTGGTGGCGTCCCCTGTTAATGAATATATTATATTTACGTACCTATTTATGTAAAGTTATTGTGTGTGGACACTTACTTAAAAATAATATAGTGAAAACAAGGGCGATGACAACGGTTGATTATGTAGGTATGGAAAGATAATAAGTAATCCAGTTAACGACAACTACCATACTTCTTTGGCCTCATAACGATATTAATTCAATAAGACTGTGCGGACACAGGGATGGGTTTTTCAATAAGAAACTATGTTTCTTTACTTTAAACTATTATTCTGGCTCTTGAACACAATTTTTTATTATTATTAAAATACAAGGTGAAATTATAAAAATAAAACAAAAATACTATAAATATAAATTATTTTTAAGTTGGTATATAATGTAAAAAATAGGAAGGAACACCCCGTGTATTTTAAAAATATTCGTTTTCGCAATATTCTAATAAATATAATATGGAAATTATCTATATAAATAAAAATGAATAGCAATTTTTTTTTTCAAATATTCGTTGAAGTCTGAGGAAGTTTATTCTTATTTAATATAGAGAAAAAATAAAAAAAATGGAAAGGTTGGACTTTTGTGCAAAGCCGGGTGCGGTACGCTAGTACTTACATAAATCTTATCGATAGTTTATTGAACCCCTTCGAGGCCTTAATTTTCCTTATTAAAATGTGTTTACATTTTCTTAAGTCCTCTCCTACTACTTCTTAAATCTTCAAGACTTCAGATTATCTAATGGAGCCTTTGGGTTTAGATATTAACTGCTAACCCCTTGTCAATAATTTCTTTACCTTGTTTTTAATTTGTAAGTATTTATTATTTTACACAAAAAATAATTAGAACGTCTTAAGAAAAGCGGGGTTGTGTGTAAACAACGTCTAGAGGTAAATAATGCATTCATCGTCTTAGATCTCATTATAAATATTGATTTTCCTGTGACGCGTCTTGGTTAATCCTTGAGGTGTACTTATAAAAAGACATCGCCAGCTCCTCGGCGACGAGTAGCCTCCACAGCATCGGCAACCCCACCGCATTTAGAGATTGGTTTTAAAAGACTGGAGTAGTTCGTGGACGATTTTCTTCAGTATTTTAATAATAACCATCTCTGTCATCTTTTAGGTGAGTAGAAACGTATTACTCGTAGCTATTATAATTTAGTGATTCATTACTGTTGTAGCTTTCAAAGTGATCAAGCGCCTCTTTCACCAACTAAAAGTAAAGTGTTGATTAGTTACTTTTAGAAATCATTTTCTGTTATATTGAATTATGCACTCGGTTTACTGCATCATTCGACAGGCAATTTTTTTGAAATTATTTTCTATTTAATGTTTGGGACGTTTACCGTACAAACAAAGGTATATCAGCTAAATTATTCCTGGTGACAGGTGACTTTAAGTGACGGTTTAGCCTAATTGACGTTGGTGAAAGAGGCGCTTAATGTTAAATCTTTATTAATACTTATAAAAAAGGCGATGTGTGTGTATATGTTCCCTATGGACTCCAAAACCGCTGAACCGTTTTGATGAAACTTTCATACAATCTTCAGATTAGTCCAGCGGGTAATGCTGTGAAATTGGGTAGCGATTGGATGCGGGCGAAGCCGGGAGCGGGTCGCTAGTTAATTATAATTCTGCTATTTGATGTATCAAAAGAAAGACATTTAAATATGTCCAGTCTAAATTATTATATAGTGATGTGAAGTGATTTCTGCCTTAGCTAATAAATAATTGTGGCGTCAATTATACCTAATTACAAAGATTTAAATCGAAGATGCGGCGTAATCTCCTCGCGCCATACTAAAAACACACCGAAAATTCTTAAGAATGGGTTGGGCGCAGGCGCTCAACCCAACTACAGTTGCACGCTAGCTACAGTGAGTGACGGTCGTTTGTTGAGAGCGTCGCTATCGTCACAGCCACGTTTGAAGTAAGGAATGTGTTGTCTGTGTTTAAAAGTGTGTTTAGACAAAGGTATATGTATTTTATACTTTTGTCTAGTATAATGTATGTTGTATTTTGTAACACACTTTCGCTAGTAATGCCACATCTCTTGATTTAAATCTTTGCCTAATTATAAATGCAAAATGGTTTAATAAATATGGTGGTTATTTTAAAAACAAACATACAAGAATGCAAAAAGACTAATCTCCATTTTTTTCAGGTTAAATTTTAGCAAACATGGCAATTCCAAGCTTGGATCAGGTCCCAGGACCAGGGATGGCAGCAGTCGAAGCATGGGGCGGTTCGTTTGCAGCGTACGGCTCCAATCAGACCGTTGTCGACAAAGTCCTGCCGGAAATGCTGCATATGATTGACCCACACTGGTGCGATCAATTATTTATATTTATTCATATTAATTTATCTTCGACTGGTAAACAAACAGCAATAATTTTATTTTTCAACAGGTATCAGTTTCCACCAATGAACCCTCTCTGGCATGGACTTCTCGGTTTCGTCATCGGCGTTTTAGGCTTCGTCTCGATCGCGGGCAACGGAATGGTTGTTTACATCTTTACTACGACCAAGGTATGTGAGACGTGACACTCGCAAATCCTTCAATTCCTTACAACATATGTTTACATGTAACAAATTTTCGGTTTTTTTTTTGCAGTCACTAAAGACACCCTCAAACTTGCTCGTGGTTAATCTAGCGTTCTCTGACTTCCTGATGATGCTCTGCATGTCTCCACCTATGGTTGTCAACTGTTACCACGAAACTTGGGTGTTCGGTTAGTACCTACATTAAATCAAATTTTCCAACATTAGGCGACATTTGACTTACTCGTAGGTATGATTTTATACATTCTACTTTTATATTTTAGGACCATTGGCTTGCGAACTGTACGCCTGCTGCGGGTCGCTTTTTGGATGCACCTCAATTTGGACTATGACGATGATTGCCTTCGACCGATACAATGTTATCGTAAAGGGTATCGCCGCCAAGCCCATGACCATCAACGGCGCGCTTCTTCGAATCCTTGGAATCTGGGCATTCTCGCTTGCATGGACACTTGCTCCATTCTTTGGCTGGAACAGGTCTTACGAATGTCTTACAGTTAAGGAAACTTATCTGTTGTACATTATAAACTTACATTTAAATTAACTCTAAAACTTGCAGGTATGTGCCTGAGGGTAACATGACAGCCTGCGGAACCGACTACTTGAACAAGGACTGGGTCAGCCGCAGCTACATCCTCGTTTACTCAATCTTTGTATATTACACGCCTCTTTTCCTCATCATCTACTCTTACTTCTTCATCATTCAGGTAACACAAATATTTACGTACTTTGTGAAAGGCCCTTCCTTTACTTCGTATTATATGTCATGAATTTTTTAAACCAGGCCGTGTCTGCCCACGAGAAAGCCATGAGGGAACAGGCCAAGAAGATGAACGTTGCTTCCCTCCGATCCTCGGAAGCAGCGAACACCAGCGCCGAATGTAAACTAGCTAAGGTAACTAACGCCACAACAGGTAGTTTAGCCGTAGGTACACACTAGGCGTTTTGAAGCGCGTGCTTTGAGAACTATGAAATTCTAACGCAACGCGAAGCGCTCAATGAGTATACTCGCTCTAAGAACTTCGCCTAGTGTGTACCAGCTCTAAGACTCTAAAATAAACACAATGACACTCTGAAAAAGAATGACTTGTCGATACCAGTTAATATATAAGTTAATATACTAATTTATTTATTACAGGTAGCTCTGATGACCATCTCCTTATGGTTCATGGCCTGGACACCATATCTAGTGATCAACTACACTGGTGTCTTCGAGAGCGCGCCCATCAGCCCGCTCGCCACCATTTGGGGCTCTGTCTTCGCCAAGGCCAATGCTGTATACAACCCCATCGTATATGGCATCAGGTAATTCCATAATTTCGCAGTACCAAGTGCATTGGGCTCATATGCTCGAAGTACCTACTTTATATAAAGCCGCGAAAAGGTCCAACGACATACTCAAAAGTAGTTGGCTATCTAAACACGAGCAACAACAATAATTATTATCATCATCATCTCAGCCGTAGGACACCCACTGTTGGACATACGCCTCTCCCATAGGGCCGATCAGATCTCATAATTTTCAAATCGATGACCGCCAAATCTATCTATCTTACCAATACTAAACTACTGATTGTTTATGAATTCAGCCATCCTAAGTACCAAGCGGCCCTGTACGCGAGGTTCCCATCTCTGTCGTGCCAGTCGAAGCCAGAAGACAACGGTGGGTCAGTGGCGTCCGCTGCCACCACCGCTACGGAGGAGAAGCCATCAGCTTAAACCAATATTCGGCTCTACCGTCGACTACTTAAGGCTGTCTTTACTCATTGGACTCACGAACATGCCAAAGCGATCTCTTATTTTTTATACGCGAACATTTATATTTGTACAAAGTTAAACTTGAGCACAGAGCGTACACTTACAAAATATTCATTCGTAAAGTGACTTTTTATACAAAAGTGTTCATTTGTACATTGCGTATTTCGTGTTTACGCTTTGTGTGTTGAGTTGTACATTGCACACTTTTCTTATACCTAACACACAAAAATCGGTCGGTGGCATTTTTAAAAAATACAAAAAAATGACAAATGAACCTTATGCCGCTAGACCGTCCCTTTGCCCACGAGACTGCTCCCATTAAGCATAAGTAACACAAGATCTCTTTTACGATGTAACACGCGCTCTGTATTGGACCAATAAAGAACATTATCAAGCAATGTGGTTAATGACCATTATACGTTGTTTTCTTATTCCGTAATTACCCTAAACACAACATCTTGAAAAGGTATCCTAAGACATTCAATATTTAATTTTAAAAATGCCTTTAAACCTTTAGAAATATCAGAATTTTTTGCTTTCCTTGGAAAAAAATTGGACGGAGAAAAGTGATCTCCGAAATTGCTCATTCGAGTTTGAAAAATCTTTCGCAAAGGTCCATTCTAACTATTAACTTTTAGGTCCATTTGCTTTGTTTTTATACAAGGCGACGCGAAAACGTGAGCAAAAGCTAGTTCAAAATAAAAGGGAATATTAACGTTAAAAAACTTCTTTGGTACGAGTAAATATTCAGACATGAAGCGGTGAAAGTTAGTAGGCAATCTCGTTGCATAGCAACCAAATGACAAACAAAAACATTTATTATATAGGGATAAGCTGTAACCATAACACTAATGTAGATAGTAAGAGCTTTTTATAGAAAAAATACCAATTAGGATTCAACAAAATAAGGCTAAAGTGAAACAATGGCGCATAAATCTTATGAACTTCATCATAACTTCCCGAAGCTAGCTGAAGAGGCTGGCTTTACATTTAATTTGCATCGATTAAGAAATCGCATAGATTGGAATAAGTTAAGTAAGTTGGATCTTAAGTATAGTTTTTAAATAAAACCCTTAATAAAAAATAAAACGATAACCAGTTTAGGCTGCCCCTGTACACCTCTGACGGTCAATTGCTGGCTTACCGATTTTTCGCTAGACGCAAAAATCGATGCTAATATTGTTTACCAAAACAGTAACAAAATATTTTTTTTACAGAATTAATAGACATAGATGGCTTGATAAGGGACAAAAGATATTTCCTTATAGAACAAAGTCTAAATGATGTAAGTATTTTGAAGTACCTACCTTTAGTTGGCATGCCTTCTAAAAGTGAATCAAATACGTACCACATTTAAATTAGTTAAATTACTCTCACATTGCAACAAGTTATATACTCGTATAGTTCACAATACCTATAAGTAAAATAATGTATTAGATACTGGACTGCGTGCTGGAATCTGAATTCGACGTACGAATCCTCGACGAAGGCGTAGTGAAAATGTTCCGATTGGCACAACTAGCGGTGGAATACCAACAGTTTTGTAGACATTATCTCGATAGAAGTGTCTTCGTGTTGCGAGAAGAAATCAACTCTCTAGTTCAGGTAACACAGCTAATTAGCTCAGGTGGTATCTATTTTGGGTTGAGTAAGTTTGGGAGGGAGATTTTTTTCTATAAAATTTATATTTACCTACTAAGATATTATAATAATATGACAATTTTTCACATATAATTTGTCACATTGTTCAATAAAAAATTAAGTCCATGTTTTCTTGCGAGTGTATATTAAATTTATCATTTATGATTTTTTGGAGCCAACATAAAATTTATCACTCCTTCCCAACTCCTGCCAAACTTACTCAAACACAAGTGATATAGGTAGGTACTGCCTGGGCTAAATGTAAGTATATTAACATGATTCTCATTGGATTTGTAAGTGGTTTAATTAAAGTAGGTAATCTTTTTATTTTATCCGACTTAAGGAACTCGATGCCACCAAAAAAGAGCTTCGTGATAAAACAGAAGATATACGGAAAATGAAAAGGAAGTCGAAACAAACGTATCGCACACCAATGTACACTAATGAAAATATTGCATCAATGATTTTAAAAACGCTAACAAATAAAGGTGAAATTTTTCAATCTACATCGAATGGTGATGTTCTTCAATATAATAAATGTAATTACTGTGAAAAGGTATTCATGAATCAACTTTATCTTCAAAGTCATCTTAACAGAAGACATGCAAGCGTAACAGAATTGCCCGAAAAAGATACAAATTCCGGCATAAAAATAACAGGTGATTCTAATGAAAATAAAAAACTGAACGATGAAGTACTGGCATTAAAATCAAAATTGAAACAAATGGAAGACATGATCAATGCAAAAAAAGACGAAGTAATTACAACGCCAAATAAAATCACTTCTCCTCCGAAGAAAGACATGAAAGTAGAAATGAAAGATGCGGAAGTCTTTACAAATAATGAAGATATATTATTACAAAAGTTTGATGAATGGAAGAGAGAGGAACGCGAAAAGTATACAGAGGAATTAAATTTGCTTCGACGTCAAATTTTGGATAATTTAGAGGATTTGAAGAGTAAAGAGGAAAGTAAATCTGTAGATAATGATAATAAAATAATTGAGGAATTACAACAAACTATCAAAGATCAGAGTGCTGAAATAAATTCTTTGAAAAAGGAATTAATCCACTCCGTAAGTATTTGCAATCAAAAAGCGTACCTAATTATTTACTAATGAGATAAATGAGATACCTAGGTATAATTTTATTTGCATTGAATAGTGTTGTCTCTCAATAATCGTTTATAGTAGACATTTAAAATTTAAATATTTAGACTTGATATTTCTTACAATGACATAATTGACATGAATACTCGTAATTCTCAAACCAAATAACTCCTCTGAGGCAAACTTTTGCAGGGGAGACTAAAAACGTTATACATTTTTTTTGTATGATACGAAAAAAGAAAAAAGACAATTTTACATTGGAAATTATGGCTCGTATTAACCGATAGACCTTTTAAAAATTAAATTCTAATTGTCATTAAGTTTCTCCCGTATCAAAAAGTCATTTTCAACCAAAAGTGGAGTTATTCGTTTTGCAAATTAAGGTATCTATCTATATGATGCATACCATATATATTCACGGATGGAAACATTTTAAATTTTAGAAAATAATTTCGGAAAATGAGGAAATTCAAAGAAAAAATGAATCGGAACAGCAAATGTTACTTTGGACAAATCGCATAGAAACACAATCAAAACAGTATGAATCGTTATTGGAGAAATTAAATAAATTATCAAAAGAAGCACAGGAATCGCGCGCAATGGCCTTAGAAGAAAAAGAGCGAGCTGTACAACTTCAAGCTCTGTTAGAGCAAAATTTATCTAACAAGCATTCTGAAGTCAGTGATTCCACGAAGCAGGTAACACAGAGACCAATAAAATATAACAACACAAAATTTTTGCCTATGAAATATTAAATAATTAGATACTTTCAGGTGTCTCCCGCGATAACGGATAAAGAAAAACACAATAAAAAGAAAACTGATAATAATAGAAAAACTTTGGAAGACCTTCATCGTAAAGCACAAGAATTACTTAACATAGATTCTTCGAGTTCCTCTGACACGTCACGTACTAGTGAAGATAATGTTAAGTTGCCTGCACACAAAAATTCATCAAAATATGTTCACAAAAAAGTCAACACAAAAGAAGCCAATACAAATTTACTAAAAGTACCTGAGGTTATCGCTGAAGATAGAAATGATGGTGGTGGTATTAAATTAAAATTACAAAAAGCAAATGTAGACAATAATATAGATCAACAAAAACAAAAAAGGAGAAAAAATAAAAAAGCAACGTTAAAATCTAAATCAAAAAATGTCGTAGAGCATAATGGGCCCAAACATCTTTCACCCGGAAGGTAAATAAAAGTTCATTACTTATTTATCCAATAGCAATTCTGTATCACACGTTAAATTTCAATTTTAATTTTGCAGTCCCATGAAAGTTTTACGAGCAAAAATCACAGAAGAAGTTAACAACCGTCTAGTTGCGATTGGTATAGATCCACTCAAAAGCAGGCTTCCTCCTAATGTCTTCCAAAAACAAAGAATGGAGTTGCATCAGCACCAGGAGTTAAAAGCTAAAGTAATTTTAACACTTGAATTTATCACTTTAATAAAAGGTTTCATATTAATAATTATCAGATACTTATTTATTTGTTTGTTTTAGAAAAATCCAGCTTATGAACAAGTGAAACATTCTATATTGACTTATTTAGATTCAAGTGTAACAGATTCAAATCCAGAAAAGGAAAAAACTGAAATTTTTACCCGTAACCACAATTCACCAAGCAAAATGATGAAATCGTTTAGTTTTACTTCAGTCATTTCCAATGTAAAGAATAAAGCTCTATCTTTAGTAAAAACAAATGATGCAAACGGTAAAAGTGAAAATAAATCAATTACTGCTGAAGTTGCAAGAAGAGCGATCACAATGCTTAAAACACCACCGGAGTCTCCGGACGTGAGTCCCATAAAAAAAGAGTTCAGTCCGATAAGATCTAACGCGTTGAAGAAAAATGAACAAGAAAAACATGTGAAGTCCTCTGCAAGTAATAATATTTCAGAAATTAACAAATCAAAAGTGAAAAGGAAAACCAAAAATGCAAAACAAACTTCGACTGAAAATAAAGATTCTAATAGTGACAGCGATCATAAATATTACAATACCACAATTGTCCACTCCTCAAAGTCAGTAGAAAATCTAATTAAGTCTCCGGCACGGAGACCTTCATCTGCTAATGAAAATCCTGTGAAGAAGTACACAATTGATGGCAGTGGGATGAATTTATTTAGAGCTCAATCCGCAATAGACCTAACTAAAAATAAATTTTTAATTACGAATACTGAAGATACGAAAAATAGTAATGGAAACAGTAGTGATGACATGGAATCCATAAGAGAGAGTCCAATAAAAAATGTGGCATCAGTAGAGCACATACAAAGTAGTCCAAAACAAACAAGGAGCGTTTTGAAAAACGCTTCATCGACTTCATCATTGAATAAAAAGAAAGTGATTTTCGATATGGATGCTATACAAATGAAATCTGTGAGCGCGTCACCGTCACAAAGTCTCACGGACAGAAGTGATGCTAATGAAAAGTACGATTTAGGCATAGTAAATTTAGATGATGAAGAATGGGATATATCCAGGTACAGTAAGAAAATTTGCAAAAAAAAAATTCGATAGTTTTTATCGAAATTTTTAGTCGAAATTTAAAATGTACCTACATAGTTTAAAAATTTTTGCATTAAAATGGAGTTATTTTTTTATGTTAAACTCGACAGACATGCTGACGGTCCACTGTCGCCTATAACACAAGCAACGCCACTGCTGCTGCAAGAAGGGCTCTGGCATACCATACTCACTCACTGAAACACAACATACAAATGCTATATTAATATTACTTCACGGTGGTCTTGTGTAAGGGGCGTAGAAGTGGAACATCGAACTATGCACGAAATATAAATATTAGCTACACACGAATATTACCTTTATACAATTTAACCAATCTACAAGTCACCGTGCCTGGGATGGAAACCAGGACCCCTGAGACAGTGTTAAGACATTACTTAAGCACCTCAACCACTTGACCAAGGAGCTCGTCAAAAACTTATATAGCGAACAAAGCGAACAAAGGTAGTGGAGCCCAAGAGGGGATTTTGGGATTTACTCGGGCGCGTCAGATATTGCCAATGTATATTCCCAACGTGTCTCCGATAACGGATATGTATTAAAGTGCCGGGTTGGTTGGTGAAATTACTATAAAGTAAGCTCCCATTTAAAATTCAGACGATTCTTAAATATGACGATTATATAGAGGATTTTTTTAAATACAGCGCCTACAAAATTTGGAATGCCTGTAGACGCTCATCCCACCGCTGAAAAGAAAAACATCATATAACCTTTTTTTCTTACTACCATCTAATCTTCGAAATCCAATAGGTCACCACGACGCTCGAGTGACTCCACATTTAGCATCGTGGGCTCCCCTACCTTATTGTCCTAATTTAAAATTTTCAATTCATTTTACAGCATAGAAAATGAACCGTTAAAAAACGAAACAAAGACTCTTTCTCGCACGAGTCCAAAAATTGCGGAACTTAAAAATACCATCGAAGCTCAATTAGCGGGTCGCAAAGAAACCCCGACGACTCTAGTTGGCGGTGTTGACGTACTGAGAGGACCGTTAGTCAAAACTGCAAGTATTGGAGGAAGTAATACGAGTCTCGGCAGCTCTATATTGGACGAGTCTGATATATCACCAGCGGGACAACGTAGAACTGTAGTGAAACCAAAGAGGTTCATTGAAAAGGATGACAGTGAAATAGATATTTCCGAGTTCAGCATTGACAAGTTGACAAAGAATATGGACGAGTCGTTTTAAATATCTTTCCTTGCTAGCATTTCCCAGATTAGTAGGTAAACCTAACATCTAATACAAAATCTATGTAACTAACTCAGACTACTTTATATTTCCTTTTCGTAGTTAGGTATCCTTAAATTATATTTTAATAACTAAATACAGGTGGAGTAACTAGAAAATAAATTTATAGCCTATTTAAACATCTACGAGTCAATTGTATCTGACAATGCGAATTTAATCGATATTTGCATTGGCGATATTGAAATTAATTTCAATTGCTTGGTTGTGGTGTTAATGTTAATAATCATAGTTTTAGTAGATATCACCTATCTTATAGATAGGTATACTGAAACATTTTGTATAAGCATTTTTGATAGTGATGGCGCTGTTGCACCACTATCTATCTAATAAAATAGATTTATAAACCAAAATTTTTATTTATTTTATTTTCGAAGATATTCAATAACTAGCTGGCACCCTCGACTTCGACCGCGTTAAAAAAGAAAAAAATAGCCTATCCTGTGTCCTGTACGTCTAAATGTTTATCTACCAAGTTTCAAGAAAATCAGTTAATTCGTTTGAGTTATGTTTAGTTTCAGTATCATGTATAGAGCCTATAAACACGATATCTCTGAAAACAAAGTAAATTACTCCATGACTGACCCTTACAGATTTATTATTAATTCAAATTCAATTATTATTTATTTAGATTAAATTAAACAAAGTAACTTAATCCATCTCCATGACCGACTCTTACAGATTTATTATTAGTATGTATTGATAAGGAGTACCTACAGCAAAATGCCTAACGGGCAAACTCCCGGCTGGTGGCGGCCTTATAGTCAGAAAAGTGTTGAAATTAAAAAGTGGCAATACTGAAGTGTTCTCTTTCTTGTTAACTATATGGTTAGAACAGGACAACACTACAGTATTGCCACTTTTTAATTTCAACTCAGAATGACAGACTGTAGATTGATAAGCCTGATGTAAGATGTTCCATGTCAATTTGGCTACTGCACTGTGATTAAATTTCGTAACTATGTGTAATTGGGTTGATCCAAACTGTTCTACAACAGAACAGTTTGGACAAAAAAATTCCAACTAGTTCTACTGCACAGTATGACAGATTGGACTTAAAAATAATTATTTATGAGTTCCATAAGAATCAAACAGGTGGCTGTGTAAAGTAATTTATCGGCTGGATTGAATAAAAAATTGCACCCGTGCGAAACCGGGAGCGGGCCACTAAATAAAAAGCAGTTTTAGATTTAAGGTGTTTATTTTGTATAAATCTACGTCTCCTTCTTGGTGTCGGTCTTGCCTCCGCGGATTCTGCCAGTGCGTCGCGCAGCGATGAGACCCACCTTGCGACCGGCCGACGTGCCTCGCTTCACCGTTGAAGCCTTACCTAAACACAAACACCATTTTTATTGTCTAAATAAGCCTAGTCTTCCTGAAGAAGCAGGTTTCCCCCGAGACGTTTTCATTTGCCATAGAGCACTTGCTCACTATTTATTCCTAACCTACACATTAATTTATTAAGACTCGAGTCTAAACGGGATTCTATACATCAGTTTATTGTTTTGAAAAAACTGCTAAGCATTTGTCTCGGTAGACGTAAGAAAGAAATCACTACATATTATAAAACAAAGTCCTCCGCCGTGTCTGTCTGTCTGTTGAATTTATCAAAAACTACTGCACCTATTTTCATGCTGCTATCACCAATGGATAGAGTGGTTCTCGAGGAAGGTTTTGGTATATAATTTGCATCCGTGCGAATCCGGGAACAGGCCGCTAGTCACTACATGTTATAAAACAAAGTCCTCCGCCGCGTCTGTCTGTCTGTTCGCGATAAACTCAAAAAACTACTTCACCGATTTTCATGCTGTTTTCACCAATGGATAGAGTGGTTCTCGAGGAAGGTTTTAGTATATAATTCACCGCAGGCAGCAGCTAGTACTATATAAATAAATAAACAAACACTTACCAATATGTTGATGGTTACCACCACCGTGAGGATGCTCCACAGGGTTCATGGCAACACCTCGTACATATGGCCAGCAGTTGCGCTTCACCTTATACTTGTGGTATGCACGACCGGCCTTCAAGATGGGCTTGTCGATACGACCACCGCCAGCCACAATACCTTCAAACAAATTCCCTTTCCTAAGTAATATTGTCACGATAATATTTACTTAAATTACAAGAAAAAGTAGCATCAGAAAGAGCCTCTGTGTAATCATAAAACACTCAGAGTAGGTAAGTAAAGGTCATCATGACATTACTAATCTTTATTCATTTAAACGAGCTAATATAGCGCTTTCTCTTTCACTCAATTCCATACAAAAGACAAGGACAGCAAATCTTGAGTGGGAGTACAATAATAGGTGAACGTTCATTCTATGCTACTTTTAGCTTTGTAAACTATAATAAAATATTATAGTAATACCTACGTATTCCCACAACCCTACACTTTTTATTTTGTATAAACTATTCTAGCTATTAAATTGTGAATTATTTATTAATTAAGATAACAGACATTTTGGTTCCTGATATAATCGTAAAAAGAAAATTGGTACATACATACATAAATACATTGGTTAATACATGTTAAACATTAGTTAAACGAAATTCAAACCTTAATAATACGAATTAAAATTAAAAAACGCAGTATAATAACAGTGAGGGTTCTACAAACAGACTAAAAACTTCATGTACTCTGTACACTCACATTGTCTGTTATCTCCACCAATCACAGCCGAACGCTTTATCTCCCTATAAGTTTGTTTCAGTGAATAAGGTATAGACAAAAATGCATGTTCCAAATTCAAATTATTTTTTAAAGAAAACAATTTAACTCCCGAAAATTAACACCCGTTCTATAACTTACACACTTTTATTGAATTATCCCATTTTACTAAGTTCCTAAATAAAGGAAAATAAAATTCATTTTTGCCTATAAATAAACATGATAAAAAATAAATTATATTTGTATGCCTGGATTAATAAATTACTAGTTTCTAGAGGAATATAAATTTTCCTCACATGATTAAGCTTTCTCCTATTGTTTTTTTTTTAATTTAAAACACAAGCCACATTATTTTTCTTTGAAATAACAAATGCCTGTGAAAACTTGTATTTATCAGTTAATTAATATTTGTTCAAAGTACCACTTACCAACCATGGCTCTGTTGCTGGATGGCAACACTTTTTTGGCGCCAGAAGGCAGCTTGACCCTGGTGCGCTTGGCATCGGGATTGTGTCCAATGACTGTAGCAAAGTTTCCAGAGACGCGCGCCAACCGACCTCGGTCACCCATTTTCTCTTCCAAGTTGCACACAATGGTGCCCTCGGGCATAGCACCCACGGGCATCACATTACCTGACAACAAAATATGTATACAGATTCCAGTCATTCATACTACGGTTGTTACGGATGGGCATTGAAATACTGTCATAACATCCCCATGACACCACCCATCTACAGCTGTGCTATAAGGTCGTTGGGTTTTAGCTGGTAGGAATTTGGCATAACCCTGCAGTGTTCCCTACACTGCCAGGTAACCAAGAAGATTTCCTTGGAATATATCGCCCTGGACAAATCGCAGCCTCTTTGAATACATAATATGTTATGCACCCTTCATTCATTGACTGATAGCCATCACTGCTTTGAGAAAGGTCTTTGATAACATTTTTTTAAAACATTTTTAATTGAGTGAATGAGAATAACCTAAAATTAAAAATAGACCTTCATTCTTGGAAGGAAATATTTAAAATGTAGTTATGAAAAAATAAAGTCATTAATATATGAATGTAATCATTGTGGCCAATATATCTTCTAAAACTCGACAATGGGTAGACCAATTTTAATTCAGTTTTAACATATGGAAATATGGATAAAGGGGGAGCATTTTTATATATAAAAATTTGGGTTGGCTTTAGAATCCATGGCCAAACTTTTAGAGTATTTATATGCTTAATCAGTTAAGAATGGATGTTAGTTTTGTAGAAATATAGTTTTTATGGTGAGAAAATTCATTCAAAATTAATTTTAAAACATAACCGGATTTTGTTTACAATACAAATAAATATGTACATACCAGTAGTGTGTTTGGGAGCGTGATTATTTAGCAATAGATGTTA
The DNA here is from genome assembly GCA_945859745.1 of Synanthedon formicaeformis. Classification (NCBI taxonomy): domain Eukaryota; kingdom Metazoa; phylum Arthropoda; class Insecta; order Lepidoptera; family Sesiidae; genus Synanthedon; species Synanthedon formicaeformis. The sequence continues at coordinate 6,940,735 of OX243958.1, forward strand.
GTTTTATAAAAATATAGTTTTTATGGTGAGGAAATTCATTCACAATTAATTTTATAAACATTTTAAAACGAATTCTGAAATTGTTTATTAATATTTACTATATTAGACATAGACTAATAAATAGTGTTTATTTATTTAATATTAGTACTCTGTTGTAGCAGAACGTTGTGCGGTTGTGCGCTTATTACAAAATGTGTTACAAGACTATTTGCACTGGAAACAAATAGGTTAGGTTAGGTTCAGGAATGTTATGAAAATGCGAGCGGAGCGCAGCGGAGCGAGCTCACCCGATTACAAAATGTGTTACAATACTTTGCATTGCAGAAAATAGGTTAGATTGGGTACTGGAATACTGGTTGTAGCAGAACAATTGTGCTAAACCAATTTTAGGTTATGTTTTAAAATGTTTATAAAATTAATTGTGAATGAATTTTCTCGCCATTAAAACTATATTTCTACAAAACTAACATCCATTCCTAACTGATGAAGCCTATAAATACTCCAAAAGTTTGGCCATGGATTCTAAAATTTACCCAAAAATTTAGCTTCCATATGTCCATTGTCCACAAAACTCAAAAAATATTGTTTTGAATAAAATTAACCTGTTTCAAATTTTAGCTTTCCAGACCATGTAGATTTAGCCGATTAGAAAATAACTCTTTTTAACAAAAAATAAACCGACCAAACCATTTTCTCATGAATGCCATTGTCAGAACTGGACCAAATTAAAATGGGACCACACGGGAAGCACCAGCTCAGCTTTCAAATGAAAAAAGAATCATCAACATCTTTCACTCAGTTGAAAGTTATGAGGTAACAAACATTAAAAAAAAACAGTCAAATTTAGAACCTAATTCTTTTTTGGAAGTCAGTTATAATGCTATGATGATCGTGAAAATAGTCAGTGAATAAAACTTTTTTATAACTGCTAGACTTACCAACTTCAAGAGTAGCTTTTTTTCCACAATACACAAATTGGCCAGTGTAAAGACCTTCAGGGGCAATGAACAGCTCTTTGCGGGTCTTGAACTTGTAAGGGTCACGGAAGTGAACTACGGCCAGAGGAGCACCACGACCAGGGTCGTGAATGATGTCCTGCAACCCACAAATAAAACTTGTAAGCATAGAATTATGTTAAATACAAATGTTATTTGGAAATGTTCCGAGATAACCTAAAAAACAATTAATATGTTAATACCTTTACGACACCTTTTATGTATCCGTGTCGTTCAGCATAATCCAAGGAACGGAGTTTAGGAGCTCCTTTCCTCTTCTTGGTGTGTGAAACGAAAACAGAGCCGGCGCCCTTACGTTGGGCACGAATCACACGACCCATTATTACGATCCCTCACTGAAATTCCAAACAATTAATGTAATTAGGAAATATAACTTTAAACATACACGGTGGGATATTAACCACATTATTTTATAATTTCAAAAGGTATATATGTTGTACAATTATTGATAAAAACAGATGAAACTTTAAAAATAAATTTCACGTACACTTGTTTGGAGGGTCCAAAATTAAAATGAAAGAAGTAACATGCACGATGTTGCCATTTGCTGAAACATTAGTGTTCTGTGGATCGATTAGAGTGCTCCACAGATTATAAAACGTAGAAGTTTGACAAATTTTCTTTACTGGCATCAAACCTTGGGCCCTAGACAAAGTGCCATTTTAAAAACGATAACGAAGTTCGCTAAATAAAAAATGTATGGGATTGACATATGTCACGTGGTACGTCGAATTCGATAACCAAGTTGGTAGACAAATGTTGCTTTTCGAATCGAAATGATTTATTAGCGAATGGGTTCTAGTGCTATTCCCATACATAGGCTTAGCCAAGTGGCACTTTTGACGTTCGTTTTCGATTTCGTTTTCGTTTTCGTCTTCGATAATGTAACGAAGCCCAAGATGCTGTAGATATCGACACAATTCATTCGCCGAGTGTTATTTTTCGTGGTAAAGTTGTTAAAAATCAAAGAGTACATATTTAAAAATGCATTCTCTACGTTTATTGTGGGCTGCACAAAACAAAACTGGTTGAGGCGCCAAAGGTTTAAGTTGCGACGAAAAAGGAAAAAATACACGATATGCCGGAACTATTGTTTACACAGCATTTTCGGTTAAATAAAATAACTTTTAGAAAATTATGTGTCGACCTAAAAGCTCAGCTGTTTAAAAGGGTCTGAAGAAATTCCCCCTTGAAACAAAGGTAAGAAATTTCACATTAATAAACCTACCTATTTGATTACCTATATTACCTACATACAGTTAGCTAGTCATAACCAAAGCAGTGCCAGCTTATATAAAACCTAATCGTCTTTTTAACTTCTTATAAAAATGTTAATTTTATTGTAATGATAGGTACCTACGTATTATTATGATGGTGTCACCTAAAATTATAAACTGCAACCATCGATGACTGCAACAAATTAATAAATTATAAATTTGGTTTTAGTGCCTATTAAATTGCCTTTTGTATTTTTCAGGGCCAATATCTTAAGCAAAGGACAACAAGTATCTACATCAGAGAGGTTGTTAACGCCCTCAACCATAATTGTATGGGTAGCAGGTGGATAGTGTTTCCACAAACACCACAAGAGATCCCAAATCAAGAAGAATTGATTAGCAAACTTGGAAATATTATGACTTTACCCATAATATGTGAGTCATGTGTAATGAAACGTGAAGTTCACAATTTTATTTTATTGTTACATATTTTTACATTTACTTTGTATTATAATAAAAATATTTAAAAATTGTTTTGTTTTTGTGTACAATTTAAAACAAAACTATATATAGAGGTAATGTAAGTAATTATAAGAGTCAGGGTAAATAAAATTATGACACAGACAATTTTTTATTAAGCAAACATAAAATTTGAATAGTAAAAATCACCTCTCAATTTTAATATTGAAGATATTAAGTTAGGAAGTATTAAGTAGATAAGTTTTACTAAACATAACCCTAAATAACTATCATTGAAATAAATCTCAGTCGATAATACCTTTGGGGTATTTTACCTTTGATAAATATTGTGCAAAACTTGAAAAAACATAATCTGTCTCATAGTTGAACAACATTGTCAGTCTTATTGGATTAAAAAGTACAAGAAGGTTAAGTATATCCCTACATATTAATTAGCAATTCATTACATACACCAGGCTGCCAAATAAAAAACAGGAGTTTTTTCTATGAATATTTGGCTTAGCTGGTAGATGTTTTTGAATTTTGAGTCATTTCAAATGATGTGAAAGTTTTCTTTGTTTGTTTTGTTCTTTTAAAAACGAGTTCACTTGTGAGCACATTTGACACTTGTTATTGGAGTTCTCGGTGTTTTGTTTTGGTCTAGTATTTCATTCTCTGCTTATTACTCATCACTATACACTATATGGGATCCATTAACTATTAGAAAAACTCGATCTTCAGTGCGCACATATCTCTATATTTTCATAATTCAATTACAATACTCGTCACATTCATTTTACATAACTTATAAATCAATAGTAAACATAATCTTTAAAACATAACATCATCTCCCAATCTATTTTTTAAACTATTTTATTTTCTAAAACTAGTTAATATTATTCCAATAAATACTTCCAACAATAATTGTGATATTTACTTCGCAACCATAGCCAATTTTCGTTTATTAGCGAATGAACCCATTCGTCACAACGATAACGATCGTAGTGTCACTTTGGCTAGGAAATTGTTTTCGTTATCTCGGAAACGATTGACGAACTCAATAGCGAATCGCTACGGAGCGAATGCAACTTGTCTAGGGCCCCAGGGGCCCTAGACAAAGTGCATTCGATTCGCTTTCGATTCGATTCGCTAAATAAAAATGTATGGGATTGACATATGCCTTCGCGTGATTTGGCGAAGGCATATGTCAATCCCATACATTTTATTTTTAGCGAATCGAATCGCTACGGAGCGAATGCAACTTGTCTTGGGCCCCTTATTTGCTAGAGAATTTTAATTTTTTTATAGTAAGGAGGGTAGAGACAAGGAGGGCAATCTCTGAGTATCAAAGTGTCCCTTGAAGACGATAAATTGGTGGCGCTGGTGAGGCTAGTGTTCAACCAAAATTCAACTCGGCTCACTTAACTCCGTCGGATAGATTTTGATTATATTGTCCATTGGACTCCATAGGTGGCGCTGCCATTCGGGAATCGGGAGCACGTCTTCGGCCGCTAGTTATGAATATAAATAACTTTAAAAATAAATAAAGAATATTTAGCTATGATTGGAGAACAGAATGCAAACATATTGATTGATTGAGAAAGAAGTTTTGGAACAAGGCAGAACTATGTATGACAAAATGACAAATGACTTGACAACAAATGTAGGCCTCTACCTTGCCTGTGCCTCTACTCTACCAAATTCATTCATCAAAATAAAGCCCGCACACACGTAGCTATAATGTTATATTAATTTAAATTATAGCAAGGCATACTTATTACGATATAATTTATTTTCTATACAAATATTGGAGTGACCACACGCAACTATAATATATATTTTTATGACGTCACCAACATCTACCGTATTATATGTATAAAAAAATAGTTATATATATTATAATATAGTTATATGGCTATAACTATATTATAGCCAGAGATACCTATATTAAACAAGAATATATTACTATAACGGATCTTCCAACCCGGCTGGTCACCGTGGAAGAGTATGACCAAAACCCTCCAAAGAGTAAAACACAAAACAAAGCTTAGACAAATGGAAATCATTGGAGGAGGCCTTTAGAATAACAATTACTAACAATTTAAAAAAAATTAAAATAATACTAGATAACTTAGTAAACAGCTAATAAATAAAATAGTAAAATTGTTATATTATAAAATGTGTAACTTTGTATCAAGTAAGAAATAAAAAGGCTTTATTATTATTATATCACTAACAGAACGGTATTTTACTAAATCTATGATATCACTGATTTTGTGACGGACTTAATATTCTTTGCATTCAAATTCGCTTCGCTGACGGTGAACCCGCTTAGATCTTTGTACGCAACGGATTTTAATGCGGATTTTACATGGAAAGAGCGTTAAACGAATAAGGTTTTTATATATAATTTGCAGAAAAGAAATTGCACCTGTCACCCGTGCGTAGCCGGGAGCGGGTCGCTAGTATAAAATAAAGTCTCTTCCCGCCGTCTGTTCCTCTGCAAGTCGGTATGTACGCTTAGATCTTTCAAATTACGCGACGGATTTTAATGCGGTTTTCACTAATGGAAAATTGGAAAAAGCGTTAAACGATGAAGGTTTTTAGGTATAATTTGAAATTGCACCGTATGAAGCCAGGATATTTTGAGAGGAAGCGATAGCTACGACCGCCAAAAGGCTTGGTGAAATTACGTCAATGGATCGCTGATATTTACCTAGCATTTTATATTTTAACATAAGGCTAATATTAGCAGTTACCTACTATTGGTTCTGTACTTGAGTGTTTATTATTTAATGAAAGTATATTCTATGTCTGAAAAAAAAGAACACAATTTTCGGAGACTTATGAGTCCATATCCCGTCCCCGGCTCTCATGAAGTTAAAATTTTAAAAAATCCTTAGCATCCGCTTACGTTATTAATACTAATAATAAATCTGTAAGTGTAGGTATTGTATGTATGTATATTCCTCCATAACTCTTAAACGAATTAACTGGTTTTCATGAAACTTGATAGATAAGCATTTAGACGTACAGGACACAGGATAGGCTACTTTTTCTTTTTCAACGCGGACGAAGTCGCCGGCACCAACTAGTACTTAAAATAAATGTCCCAAAATTTAGTTTAGTCGATTGTGGATTACATAATTTTATTAAATGACTGAAGGGATGCCGTGGCATCCCGTAGCATGAGTCACGACCCAGGTCTCTTAATGGTCTCTTAGTATTAAATTAAAGGAGTGTCAGTGCTATGAATAGGGTTAGAAATAAAATGTTCAGGAAAAATCCTTCGCCATGCCGTGCCATACCGTCAGTCAGCGTAAGCGCAGGCCCTGTAGTTTTGCCTGTGCTGAGGCCGTTGATAGTCAGTCAGGACTGGTCAGGACAGAGGTCTGCGTTCAGAAGTAGGCTAAACCATTACAGATGAATTATATCAAAAATAGACAAATGTTGTACCACAATAAAAAAAAAGTGATAATGAAGTGAATTTGAGGATCTTAGTAAGGCCGCAACAAGTCACGTTGCAAGCGGCGTGTTCGCTGGCGGCGGAAAATCGTTCGTAGCAATACTCGCCTGTTCCTTGTCCCCACTCGCCCTTCCTTCACCCCCGCGGATCTCCTCCGCTCGCTGTCGTCCGTAATAATAAATTATTAAGTTCTAGAAACTGCAGAAAAATAATCACAAATCATTTGTAAACATTTTAAGTAATTGTAAATTGGTTTAGTTCTCATTTCTATGAAATCATAAAGTAATTTCAGTGCTAGTGTTTGTGTTTATACTGTTGTTTTTTACAAGTGTTAACATAATTTTATAAGAGGTTGGAGAGCCTTGTACATTATTTTATTTTATTAATTGCTTAAACTATATCTAATAATAAAATGTACATACAAGTACCACAATTAATATCTACTGCTGTTGTATCAGTAAAATATTGTTCAGAGAGTTTTACTTTTTCGCAATTTTTTTTTATAAATATGATTAGTGGTGATTATCATTATACAGGGTGTCCCTCGGCTAATGATAAAATATAGAAGTGAAGAAATTTTACTTAATGAAAATTTTTACAAAATTTTAAAGTTTTGTCATTACCAGGAATAAAAATTTATTCTAAAATTTAAAAAAATATATAGTTTCATTTTAAATTTTTACTGATTTTAAAAAAAGAACTAAGAAAATGACTTCTAATAATAATTATTATTATTCTATTTATAGTCTGTAAAATTTTTAATAACAATTTTTAAATGAAAACTATTTACAAGAAGTTCTGTTTTCAAATTTTCTAACTATTTATTATATGCTAGCTAAGATATAACTATAGCCATTATCAGCAGTTTACTTTATAAATCATTATATAGTTTCATTTCTGCTTGATTTTATAGCTAATCATTTTTTAGCTAGGTTTACCTTTTTTACCTACCTATATATACTTACTATCTATACATTATTTAAAAAAAGTTAATCATCCCAATCTTATCAGAAAAGAAGTCCTATCAATATACAAAAAAATTGTAGGTACTAAATTAAATATAAAATTTTAGGATCTTCCTTGTTTTTGATGCATCAAGTTGAGTTGTTAAGGTAAAAACCATTCGCTGATCCGATCCACTGATTTCTGAAAGTCACCGATGGGAACAAACTTTTCAAAGTTTGTCAGTCTGGCTGAAATGAGTTTCACCCTCAATCAACCATAGATTAGATATATATTAATATTAAAAATATATTTTTAATATTATAATTAATATTTATTATTTTGTTGTTATCACAACAAAAGTGATTTAATAACTATTGAACAGATATTGTTCAATAAAATAAAGTTCATAGAGCTATCGCAGTGTTGATTTATGTGTTTTATTACTAATACCTATAATTACAATTGTTTTTCTTTGTTATAGATTACCTATATCATGCTGGTGTCATAGTGTGGACAAGATATGTCTGCATCTGCAAAAACACTACATGCGTCAGAGCCATGTACTGAGTCAGCAGCTACTCACACCCTCAAACCAATCCAATGTCCTGCTCCAAACAAACACACGGTACACTGGTTTAGAAAAGGACTCCGTCTCCATGACAATCCGGCCTTACGAGAAGGCCTACACAATGCAGTCACATTTCGATGTGTCTTCATTATTGACCCATGGTTCGCGAGCTCTTCTAATGTTGGCATTAACAAATGGAGGTAAATTATTTAAGCCTGTGTGGTGGCCATATAAACTATTTTGTAAAAACAGTTATACATTATGCTGGCATACAGCGATAGATGGCGCTGAAACAAGGCTGTTTTGGTACACATAGGAATGTTTGAATGGGGGGCGCTTTAGTAGCAAACCCCAAAAGCGCCATTCTGGCCAATATATGAACTACTAGGTACTAGGTTGTAGATTAACAGTTTTTTAATTTAACACCCGTGTGATTTACCAATCAGCAATTACATCTTCCACTTTTGTACCAACCGGTGCCCGCGACTTCGTCGGCGTTGATATAACATCTGAGAAAATATCTGAAATTTTTGTTGACGACGGTGGCGCCGCCACGGCGATAATTTTTTATCCTTATACGATCCCACGGGAACCTAACAATTTTACATCAACTTTCGCAATTTAAATTTATAATGATGATCGTAGGAGTTTCTTGGAGAAACCTAATTGATGAATAAATATTTTGATTTGATTTATAATAATTTTAACTTTATGCAGGTTCCTTCTACAATGTCTGGAGGACTTGGACAGCAGTTTACGCAAATTGAATTCTCGCCTATTCGTTGTCCGCGGTCAGCCGGCTGATGCGTTACCAAAGTTATTTCGCGAATGGGGCACAACTGTGCTGTCATTCGAAGAAGATCCCGAACCGTATGGTCGCGTGCGTGACCACAACATCATGTCGAAATGCCGCGAAGAAGGAATTACAGTTATATCACGGGTTTCGCATACCCTTTACAAATTAGACAAGTGAGTAAGCAACATTTTTACATAACAATATAAGTAGTATAGGTACTAGTAACTAGTATAGGTACATCAGCATTTTGCCTGCTCTTCAACAACTGCTTCGGAAACGATCTGTTATTAAGAAAACCGACCTTTTGATATCAAGTTTAATAAGTTTTGGTAAAGTCGATAGACAGGCTGACAGTCCACTTGTTGATAGGTGGGTATCGTCGCCTATAACACAAGCGACGCCTTTGGAGCTGCAGTTTCGCTGCCGACCATAGTAGGATTAGGGCAAGGGAAAATGGAAATTTGACGAGCCCGTTGGATGACTGGTTAGGCTTTCCTTAACGCTCTATTCCACGGGGTTATGGGTACGATTCCCGGCAGGATCAACTTTGAAATTAAACTTGAAAGTTGGCTCTGGTCTGGACCATAGGCAAACACTGTCGACTACTGCTGTGATCGAGATGTGCGCTTCTGAGGTATGTGCCTGGCGACTGGCGTTCAAATGTCGAGCGTAACATTTACTTTAAAGTAGCGCGTGGGATACATCATTTATAGGAGACCTTAGCCTTAGTCTTCATCCCGAATGACGAGTCTCTAATAAAGTTGGGTTCCGATGACAGGATTATTGAGAGGAACGGTGGAAAAGCACCGCTGACATACCATCAGTTCCAAGCGCTGATAGCTAGCATGCCTCCGCCTCTACAGGCCGAGGCGCCTATTACGGCGCAGACTCTCAACGGAGTAATCACACCGATAACAGAAGATCACGACGACCGTTTCGGCGTCCCCACGCTAGAGGAATTGGGTCAGTGTTGTTCTTTGTAATGTTAGACTGATTTTTGGTAAGTGAACCAGTATTTTTTTTTATTTGACGTACAATAGATTAGATTAGGTACTTCACCAGTAGGTACAATATTACCCAACTGATATGTCTTACCAATGTACATACACTTACCTGCGCAGAAGAAAAATTTTTAAACCGTGGGATATGCCTTACCAAATGTGTGCTACTGTAAAATACTTATGTATTTACAGTCAATTGGTCGTTCTCAATTGCTCGTATTACCTACACAATTATAATAGATTTTTTTTATACTCCGGTCCTGTAGAATGCCTTCCAGAAGTTTAACCAGCAGTCAGTAATGAAACTTAATCATTCTAAACTTAGGCTGAACTTTAGGCATATGAACAGTGAACTAACATAAAAAAATAATATAATTAATATCATCTATAAATGTCAACCAACTAACTGAAAGTACATAAACCTAAAATGCACTATGACGACGTTATTCAGCGGTCATATCCCATGTCTTCTCTTGCGATTTTTTATATTCGTTTTATTCTGAATCACAAAATGTTTACTTTGAAGTTAACGATATTATTTTAACCTTTCATGAACTGCTACAAGATGAGCCTCTTTTTGTGTTTTTCCATAAGTTTTGATTTAATTTAATATGAAATATTTTGGTGATTGTAGGTTTCGAGACTGAAGATTTGAAGCCGGCGACATGGGTGGGTGGGGAGCGTGAAGCTTTGGCACGTCTGGATCGCCACCTGGAGAGGAAGGCGTGGGTGGCCTCCTTCGGACATCCAAAGATGACACCGCAGTCGCTATTAGCTAGCCGGACGGGCCTGTCGCCTTATCTAAGGTAACTCCATTGCCTGTTGCTCTTCTGACGCCATCATTTCTTACTTGTACCATGGATTTACAAAAGTTGAAAGACAAAAAATACTTTTAGGTACGCTAAGATGCGTTGTTATACCTACGAACTTGTAATCACCACTTAACTTTACTAGCACACTATACTTTTTATATACTTTTATAGAACACGTAACTAAGACAGTAACAAGAAATCAGTTTTTCGATGCTTCTATCACGATTAAAATTAATGTTTCATGTGTATCTCATCGGAGTCATCAGCTTTATATTTCGTCCGCTCCTGTTCCTATTATATATATAGCGCAGTTAGAATGTACCATTGAGATTCTCGTATAAAATTTTCATAATTTAATTGTTCTAGGTTTGGATGTCTCTCCACAAGACTTTTTTATTATCAGTTAACTGAACTGTACCAGAGGGTGAAAAGAGCGCGACCACCTTTGTCGTTGCATGGACAAATATTATGGCGGGAATTCTTTTATTGTGCAGCAACAAGAAATCCTAACTTTGACAGGATGGAAGGTAATCCTGTCTGCGTACAAATTCCATGGAGGAAGAACGAAAAAGCTCTTGCAAAGTGGGCTAATGTAAGTCTAAGATACAACTTTAATACCAAATTTAATACTATAATTAGACGACAGTGTCAGTATTCGTCTTATTTTTGCAAACTATATTCGGCGTTACAAAAATCGCACATCCGAACACATATTCTAAACCATTTTTTTTAACATATGTGGTCCATGGTTTCCGCAATATATCGATGGGTTTTAGTCAATTTATTTCGACCATTTTTTTTAACAAAGGGGGAGACGGTTCCCACAATATTTCGGAGAGTATTCAATCACATTTTACGTACACTTTATTATTATTATTATGATTTCCGTATAATTTTTCAAAAGGCGTCGTCAGCTCGTTTAAAAAAAGGTCGTGTGCATAGTAGCATAGGCCCTTAATGGTCAGAGTTTAAATACAAATAAATGCTTAATAGTAAAATGAATATTGCAATACTTTTAGGGTCAAACTGGTTACCCATGGATTGATGCCATAATGATACAACTACGCGAGGAAGGCTGGATACATCATTTGGCGCGACACGCTGTTGCTTGCTTCCTCACAAGAGGGGATCTCTGGATTTCCTGGGAAGAGGGCATGAAAGTGAGTTCCTTTTCATTCTTTTTTGACAGACTTTTGACCAGAATCCGAATTTCCATAATACAAGCTAAGTTTCCATAATACAAGCTAAGTTTCCATAATACAAGCAAAGTTTCCAGAATCCGAATTTCCATAATACAAGCTAAGTTTGCAGAATCCGAATTTCCATAATACAACCAAAGTTTCCAGAATCCGAATTTCCATAATACAAGCTAAGTTTGCAGAATCCGAATTTCCATAATACAAGCTATAAGCTTAGTTAGGGTACACGCATTTGGTGGCAATCATAACTTACTTGTAAATTATTATGAACATGAGATTAGTATGTACATACATAGATTGCTCATATTTTCTGTATGAAATTAAAAAAATAATAAAAGTAAAATGTCGACAGCAATGAATGTAAAAATAATTTGATAGCTTTAGAATTTAGGTATATGAATATATAATTATAAATAAAATAAAAATAAACAGGCATACAATTTTGTCACAACTGGAAGCGATACGCTTATGCGTTCTAAATTTGTAGGTATTTGAAGAACTATTGCTGGACGCTGATTGGTCAGTGAACGCGGGCATGTGGATGTGGCTTTCGTGTTCGTCTTTCTTTCAACAGTTCTTCCATTGTTACTGTCCCGTACGGTTTGGACGAAAAACTGACCCCAACGGTGATTTTATAAGGTGGGTAAAAAAAAAACAAGATCTTGGTGACCATTCATAGTTAGTGATGTTAAAAGACTATCACGTAGTCTGATTCTTTGACCTTAGTAAACATTATTAAACAAAGGAAGAAATAAAACTGAAAAGAAATGGAAAGCTAATAGAAGCAAGACTATTTTATTTTTATCTTTGGCAGCATAATATAGCTTTTTTTTTTTAAAAAAAAAAAAAACAAAATTAAAAATACCATAGCTGTTTGATGACAGAGCGTGAGCAAGGCATAACATAACAGAGCCCATTTTTCTAATATTTTCAAGGATTAACAGCACAGTTCCATACTTCCACTCAGTTTTGCTTTTATACATAGGTAACTGTAACCACATACCATCACGAGAACCGTCAGTTTGCCTGTAACCCTTCATCATAAACAAGAAAAAGAAATGTTTAGCTGACATTTCGCTGCTTAAAAACTAAAGGGCCACAAATCAAAATTACACTTTTTACAGGAGAGCTAATCGAAAAAAAAAATTATTTTTGTCTATTTTTTTCTTATTAGATAATATATCAAATATATGCATATTATACATCGTTAGAAGCGTATTTTTAAGTAGCATTAAATGTTTTAAGTACTTTTATAACAAACTGAACACTAGAGAGATATATGCATATAAGTTACTTTTGAATATATAAAAAAATGATCAAAATATACTAAATATGGAATAAAACAACCATAAGTCTTTTTGCAACATACAATATGAAGGACTGTGATTGTATTTTTGCAATAAAAACATTTTTGGATTTTTTGTTTCATGGCCCTTTAGTTTTTAAGCAGCGATTTGTATGTAGGTACTAGATCTAGTATTTGTGGTTAGGAAGTACATTCCAGTACTGAAGAAAATGCCAACAAGCTACATCCACGAGCCATGGAGGGCCCCGGAAGCAGTACAGCAAGCAGCACAATGCATCGTGGGTCGTGATTATCCGTTACCCATGGTCGACCACGACAAGGCCTCGCAGCTCAACATTGAGCGCATCAAGCAAGTCTACGCTCAGCTCGCCAAGTACAAGCCCCAAGGTAACTACTTCTAAAGGTATATGTTGACTGAGCCTACAAAAAAGATTGTCGCGAGATACTTGGCAGATTTGAAATAAAAAAAAAATTACCTACTTCCGCCAAATATTATCCTTACATATTATAAAACTAGCTGGCGCCCGCGACTTCGTCCGCGTTGAAAAAGACAAAAGTAGCCTATCCTGTGTCCCGTACGTCTAAATGTTTATCTACCAAGTTTCATGAAAATCAGTTAATTCGTTTAAGAGTTATGGAGGAACATACATACATACAATACCTACACTACAGATTTATTATTAGTATTGATAAAGTCCTCCGCCGCGTCTGTCTGTTCGCGATAACCTCAAAAACAACTGCACCGATTTTCATGCAGTTTTCACCAATGGATAGAGTGGTCCTCGAGGAAGGTTTTAGTATATAATTTACAAAGTCACGCGGGCGAAGTCGCAGGCAGCAGCTAGTTAAATAATATAAGAAAATGCCAAATAAAATGGCATTGCCTAAAATCGGCATAGTTCTCCCGATTGCACCTGGGTGCGTCTAACTAGTTGAATTAAAAAAATGACAACGTAGGTTTTCTCTGTTTAACCGCTTTTAAACGATGCCATTTTCTTGTCTTACCTTCCCATTTTATTGTTAATTGTTCTCTTACAACAGTTATAAACAACGAACTTGGTTTAGGCTCGCACCACTTGGTGTTTGACGAATATTCATTTATTATTTGTTGCAGGCACAATGAATCCACAACAAGCAGTGCAAAGATTGAATCTGGTACACTCGTCGCCAAGTCCAAATTCTATAATAAAAAATATCAATCAATCCAATTTCCTCTGCAGTCAAACTTCCGACTCTCAAACTATAGCAACACAAAATGTACAAGCCGACAAACCACCTATGTTCACACCAGTAATCATAGTTCAACAAGAGTCTAGCGAAGCCACACAGGAAAATATCAAGGAGCTCACAGTGCACAACTCACAACTCACAGTGAGTGAGCACGACAACTTTATAGTTAATAATAACTTAAATAATATGAGGCACGATAGCATCAAACCTGAAATTAAACAAGGAAATTATGACTTGAAAAACTTATCCATAGAGAATTACTATATATCGGACTATCAAAACGAGCAGTACAGGGAAAAAAGGAAGTACTTCACACCAACTTTAACAAACAGTGAGTTGGAACTGCAACCCATTTACGCGAACAGTGACGCAACACAAAGTTACGTCGCTTCCTGCGTTCAACAGAACAACGATTACGGAAGCAGCGTGGGGGAAGAACCGGCAAAGGACAAAGTCAGCGATGACAAACATTCAAAGTTGGGCGCTATGGAAACGGTTGAACGTTATGCGGGCGATGCCGAGGAATATAATAGATATAAATATAACCCAGAGAATAGTAAACAATAAATATTTATTTATATGTAATCTACTTTTGTAATTTTCGGATAAAAATGTAAATAAATATATACTTAGGTCCTATTGTGTTTTTTTCCGCAATTTTAACTCCCATTACAAATAATATATCGACCATGTAGTCTCAATAACTCTTATTTCACATTTTTGGAGAAATTAACATTCTGTTTCAATGACTTCTCACTCATTCTTAGTCTTTTCGACTTTTTTGTTGAAACAACGGATCTAATACTTATCTATTATCAGAGATGATTATTTTAGGAATATAATCAGGACATTTACTTAATATTTTAACACTGTTTCTTTAGTTTAGATCTATGAACTATTGGTTATTTCGTAAAGAAAACTCGATTTGTATACTAAAATAAAAATTTATTGTAAAAACAACTTATTTAGGCAAATCAAGTGACGCAACAACCTGCATATGTCTTTGGATGGCTTTCTTTGTTTTTCTTGATTTTTCTGTAGATTTTTCTGGTTTCTTGGTTTTTTTGTATAGTTCATTTCTTATTGTATGTAACATGGATAACTATAGAAGAAAAAAAGAAGTCTTTTAGAAACTTATAGTACTAAATTGAAGCTCCTATAACCAAAGAGTACTTGTGTGATGGGGGAAATGAATAAGTGAATTTCATTAATCATCTCATTTTTTTTCTTCAATTTACTAAAAACTGAGGCTTTGATCGCTTTTAAAATTGAAATAATAACAAAAATAATTTTGAAATGGATAGACACTTGACAACACTTGCTATATTCGCAGACACGGTTGCGCAATAATAAGTTAAACAGCTTGAATGACTGGCTCGGCCAGTAAGGGCAACATCCGGAGTAATGTGAATCATTCTTATGTCTTTTTGTAAGGTCCCTTTTATATTCCCTGCCAGGTTTGGTGCCAAGGGTGGTTGTGAAGAATATGTATGTATATGAACTCACAGATTCAGGAACGTGTACGTATCTGATGTTTCGGCCTTGAATGAACAAATTTTCAAAGGAGTTCTCATTTCCTTGCGGGTCACAGAAGACTAAATTTTCAAATGTAAGATTCATATATCTGAAATAAGAAGATTTATATTAAAAAACAAAAGGAAGAAGCATTTAGTTACATAATTTTCATTGTATTTATTTTTAACAACTAAGCAAATATATTTATTTTAGACATTAAACAAATAGAATTGTATGGGAATTGTATGTTAAAATTTTAACAGTTTATTTTTAACTTTTTATAAAGAACTAGCTGGCGCCCGCGGCTTCGTCCACGTTGAAAAAGAAAAAAGTAGCCTATCCTGTGTCCCGTACGTCTAAATGTTTATCTACCAAGTTTCATGAAAATCAGTTAATTCGTTTAAGAGTTATGGAGGTACATACATACATAAAATACCTACACTTACAGATTTATTATTAGTATTGATTGATTGATTGATTATATTGATAATATGGTTGCAATATTGTCATACACAAAAATAGTAATAAGTCAGCTTACCCATCCACTGAAGTCAATTTGCCACATACACAGGAATCATTCCTAAGATCAACTGTTATATTTTTATCTTGCAGAGCTTTGATTAGACATAATAAAGTATTATGATAATTGAATTTCTCCTTTTGATTTCCAATAAACTTTGTATTCATGATGCTACAAAAACACATTGATAATATTATGTAAAAACAAAAACAACTAATTCTTTTCTACTTCTACAGTAACGATAATAAAGTAATTCTTAAGCACTTGTAGTTTCTTTCACTAAGACCAATCTGGAGTCTGGTTTGGACTTTAATTCTAATTCTGCCTTGATTATTGTCCATTCTTCATTACTTTTTTTAGCCTGAAAGTAATACATTCCATTTTCTTTAGATCCTGACACCGGTATACAAAACTTTGCCGTAAGACCATCATAAGAATTATTTTCGGTGTCAGATATTTTAATTCTTTTGTCTTTAATAGGTTCACCCAGGTAATATACAGCTCCTGGGTGCGTTCTTAACGTTTTTAATGCAATTTTATAAAAATCGAACGTTTTTATTCTGTCTCTAAGACGATTTTGCAAGTAAAATCCAGTCGAAGAAACTATCACCCCGCCCCAAGCAGCCACTTTTACAAGAGTTCTATTTGAAATTGTCATACCTGAATTGAATTAATTAACAAAGTACTGATAAAATAAAATTTGAAAAATAAAGAAAGTTGTAAAGTCTGTTTTTTAATCTCAGAGACAAAAATGACATATGCAAATGTCAAGTTTGCATATAAATAATGTAAGGGTAAGGAGTTTAGAGATAAGGAGTGCCATCTTACATGGGTGTTAAACTGAAAAAGTGGCAACACAACAAAATCCGATAAATATAGATGGCGCTAGTGTAAACAGAGAGAGTTTGAGAGTATGGAGAGTATGGAATGAAAGTAGCAGTAGTTGACGGAGTGAAGTGCGCCGAGTTGAATTTTGGTTGAACACAAGCCTCACCAGCGCCACCAATTTATCGTCTTTCGACGGACACTTTTAATACTCATTGTCCTCCTTGTCTCTACCCTCCTTAATATAATGATACCATGTAATGTAAGGAGGGTAGAGACAAGGAGACTCTCCAACTCTCTCTCTCTCTCTGTGCACACCAGCGCCATCTCTATTTATCGCTTTTTGTTGCCACTTTTTCAGTTTAACACCCATGTAAGATGGCGCTCCTTACTCAATTCTCCTTGGATTTTATACTAAGTAAGGAGGGTAGAGATAAGGAGCGCAATCTTACATGAGTGTTAAACTGAAAAAGTGGCAACTAAAAGCGATAAATTGAGATGGCGCTAGTGTGTACAAAGAGAGTTTGAGAGTATAGCAGGCACTCTCGCTCTCGCGAGAGTATAGCAGGCAGCAGACGGATTGAAGTGCGCCGAGTTGAAACTAGCCTCACCACCAGCGCCACCAATTTATCGGTTTCGATGGACACTTTTATTTAATACTCAGAGATTGTCCTCCTTACTCAATTCTCCTTGATAAAATCGTTATAAAGTAACGCCCAAGAGAGTATATATGTCACCGTAAAATTGTACGAACCGTTAGTTTATAATTTATCTAGTGAGATTATAAACTGTCGACAGATTGTGAACGGACATTAAAATTTACAATGTAACGCTTTTATTTCCGTAAGTTTTTAAACCGACCATGTCTAGCTATCAGTTTATAATATTACTATCTCTAACCCGTCAAATTACAAACAAATGAACCAATCACTGCACAGTCTTACAATTTATCACTCGCGAAATTGTAAACTGTCCATTGATTGGTCGGCGTTATAGGTGACACATATTCGTGTGAATAGAGTTACAAACAAAATGAATTGGAATTATTTGTTTGTACCACTAGATCTAAATGGAACTTTCTTCACTTTTTCGGTACCAACAGTCATGTCATGTCGCCTTCCCTGACCTTTAGCTAAATTATACTCTTCTATTAGTTTAATCACACTTTTAATTTTTCCATTTGTCAATTCACACTACTTACTATTTTGCTTATGTCCACTGTGGTACTTTTGTAGATCTATAGTGATTAGTGAATTGTTGGTCAAAAATCACAATTTGACGGCTAGTCACGGTCAGTGTATAAACTTACGAAAATTTAAGCGTTACATTGTAAATTTTGATGTTCGTTCACAATCTGTCGACAGTTTATAATCTCACTAGATAAATTACAAACTAACGGTTCGTACAATTTTACGGTGACATATATATGTTCCTTGGTAACGCCGTTCGCCTGTCAGGCGTCAAGTCATTTGCAATTGCATTGTATATTACAAAGATTTAAATCGAGAGATGCGGCATTACTAGCGAAAGTGTGTTACAAAATACAACATACATCATATTAAAGACAAAAGTATAAAATACATATACCTTTGTCTAAACACACTTTTAAACACAGACAAAACATTCCTTATTTCAAACGTGACTGTGACGATAGCGACGCTCTCAACAAGCGACCGTCACTCACTGTAGCTGGCGTGCAACTGTAGTTGGGTTGAGCGCCTGCGCCCAATCCGTTAAGAATTTTCGGTGTGTTTTTAGTATGGCGCGAGGAGATTACGCCGCATCTTCGATTTAAATCTTTGGTATATTATAAGTTACTCTGGTGATTATATTCTCTTTGTTACTCTGTGTCTATGATTGTGCATGCGCTGTCATGCTGTGTATTTCAACTATTTCATTTCATAATTTTATAATAATAAATAAATATCATACGAGTTTGGTAAGACAATAAAAGAAGTACAATTAATATAACAATCTTTGAATCTTAGTGAGATCAATTAAATATTAATATTATTTAAAGAAGAGGTAAGAAAATGAGTTCTTCAAGAGGTAACTCGTCTAGAACGAGATCTCAAAAATATCAAAATAAAACTGCGTTCAAAAATGATCTGCATGACAAAAGTAATAAAACTAAAGTTATGAACTCGTTAGAAGTAACTGGTTTATGCAAGCGCTGCAAGGAAATCATTGAATGGAAGATAAAATATAAGAAATACAAACCTTTAACTGCTCCGAGGAAATGTGTAAACTGCGACCAGAAAACTATAAAACATGCTTATCACGTGTTGTGCAGTATTTGCGCTGCATCGAAAACAACTTGTGCTAAATGCTGTAAACCTATTGCTGAAGTAAGTTAACTTCTAAAATATTTCTTTAAAAATGGCATGTGTGTATAATGAAATTAATTTTTATTATACTACTTTTAAATGTTAAGGTTGACAGATAAGCTGACGGTCCACTTGATACTAGGTGACTACTGTCGTAAACAACGCCAAAAGTGCTGCAAGTGAACGATTGTAGGATCAGGGATATGCCCTGCTTAACATGCATTGCCACAGGTGCTGCACGTGTATTGCTGATCATAGAAGGATTAAGGATAAAATTAAGTAGGATTGAAAAAGTATAAGAAAATGGGCTCTTGTGTTCATCACTCACTCACTCATGAAACACAACAGCCCACATGCTATATTATTTCACAGCTGTTATGCCACCAGATGGGCTGCCGAAATGACCCTGCAATACTGTCAGTCAGCACCAGCCCTTAAGGTCACAGCACACATATCAACTTGGAAAGGGATCGTCACCATATCGCCGTCGACCTTACGGCTTGCCGACCGCTGGCAGGGGCAAGGGTGGACGAAGAGACGTGAGTTCGGGTACAGAGAGACGTAAGTGCGGGGACGACGAGCCGTAAACGCGGGAACTGCAAGTTGACCACGCACTGCATCGCGGTTCGGAGCCTGTTCCGAGGCGAGGCGATTATGTTACGATTCCGATTAGTGTGCATTGCAGTATGGAGTTTCATACAAAGAATACTGAACAGCTCGAGGCTTCCTTATGCTTATACTCATTTAAATCCTAGACATAACCTAGCTCCTCACATATTTGATTTAAAATTTAAATTACACCCTAGAATCGATACACCACCACTACTAGCATAATTATTCATATTTAAATAACATTGTCACATTTCAATTGTTTTTAGAATGATGAAGAGAAAGAAATAGAAGAACAAAATGAAAATGGTGTCTTAACTTTAGTCAAGGCACTACCAGAGAGGAAACGTCGCACAGTACTCAGGTAGTATTATCTAAATCAATTTTGGTTATTTGATTCTTGTCCTGATGAAGTTTAACCCTTTAAAATATTTTATACTTACAGGCATATTAACAAACAAGGAGGAGTGGTAACATCTGAGCTTAAGACTTCTGTAGAAGAGATGATATCACAACTGGATTTGGAAGATTTTGACAATTTTTCTGAACATTCTAGTGCAACTGAAGATGATTTGATAAAATAAAAATACATTTCATAGTGCATACTATTTTTAATTAGTTTCTTTACATGCCTTCTTTAATAAAAAAATGTTTAATTATTTAATTGAATTTTTCCTTATTTTATTATATTATACATAATTTACCATTTTTTATACAATTATTATAATAAATAATGCAATTGATTAATGTATTAGTATAACTTTCTTAAAATTTACAAAAATTAAAAGCAAGTGCATATTCTACATATCCACATTTAAATTATATTTACAAAATTATTGATTTAATAATAATATTAATTTTAGGCAATATGGTTAGATGTTCTTGAACTGCTTTTGTCTACATAGATATTTCTTTTATAAAAGTCCAAACTGGTGTAACTGAAAATAAAAACATTTTATTTTATTTTTCTTTATAAAAACAAAGATTACCTTATCTCACATGATATAAGGAATAGTGAAAAAACACATTGGTGATGGAAGAGTATTTAGAACTTCGGGGTTTAATATATTGTTGATAGATGAGTATATTTTAGAACTTGAGGGTTAATGCGAAAAAATACTTGCTATTATAAAAAAATAGTTGTCGCACGCAATCAATGTAAGAAGTGGATCATGACAAATGAAATCATATTTAGTTGGATTTCAAGACAACTTGATACTCAAATAAAAATTAAATTATATGATTTCATCGAGATTCTTATCGGTTACTTATAAAGATAAAAATGATGATTTAACATACCAATCCCTGACGTTCCTTTTCTTTTTGAAGTACAGTTTTTGTTTGCTTTTCATCAAATTTCACAACAGCAGACAAAACTTTAGCCAAAGTAATGGAATGTGTTCCCGACCCTGTCAAGTATTCATAGAGAATATTCCGTAAATACTCCAATTCTGTGTTTTCTGTTAAGGAATGTAGATGTCTCAAACTCACTAACGCTTCGTCTAGTCTTCGTTCGAGCTTTTCATTGTTTTGTCGTAATTTATTGTTGTTTTCTTGGATATGTTGCATGTTCATATCAACATTTCTATCAGAATACTCTAAATCAGCTATCCTTTTTTCCAGTTCATTTTTTGTGTTCATTAAGTTATTATAGTCTTGTTTCAACGTCACAAATTCGTGATTGTTTTTGTTTGTATTTATGGATTTCAAATCATTCTGTGATCGCAGCTGATCCTTGAGTTCTAAATTCTCTTCTATCAGCAATGTGTTTTCCCTAACTAAATCGTCAATGGATCCTTTACTGTTTTGGGTCCCAAATTCGGAATCATTTGACTTTCCATGATTAAAATCAGCAGGGCCATCACTGGACGCAATCAAATCTCTTATTTTATCATTTAACAAACTATTTTCTTTTGAAACTTTTGTCAAATACGCCTTGAGTCCTTCTATATCTGATTGTAAACGTCTGTTTTCTTCTTGTAATGCATCATGATTATTTTTTAACACATTATGGTTCTGTGACACTTTATGGAGCTCCTCTTCTTTGCTTAATGTCTGATTTTTCAAATCTTCATTGTACTGTTTTAAGGTTTTGATTTCTTCTTCAATTTCATAATTCTTGGCATGTAAAGCAGAATCCTCCTGTAAAACCACGGTTTTCTCTTTCAAATCGGAATCGTTTTCAGATTGGATTTCTTTTGTTTGTTTGCAATCATAATTTAATTCCTTATCCTCGATTTTCGATTTAGATTCTATATTTTCCAACTGAACTAAAATGGCATTAAGTCGAACATTTTCAGCTTCAATTTCTGCATGAGAATTTCGGACATCGTTAATTTCAGATTCAAGTTCTTTAACATTTTTAGCGATCTGTTCAGCTTGGGATTTCAGAAAAGTATTCTCTTGTGAAAAAGTTGCAACATTTCTCTCTAATTCCGCTATTTGTATTTCTTTATTTTCAAGAACTTTGGCTTTAGCAATAAGCTCATCCTGTTCTTCAGTTATTGCATGTAATTTATCTGTCAAGTCATTGTGTTGTTTAATAATTTCTTCTTTTTCAGTATTTAAAAGATTATTCGTATTTTCCAAAGAAGTTATACTCTCTATTAATTTTTTTTTGTCATTTTTAAGAGAAGTTAGTTCACTTAAATATTTACCTTCGTTCAGTTTAGTGATTGCTTCAAAATCTATGCGAGTTGTTTCACTATTATTTAGTGTTAACTCTAATTTTTTATTTTCTTCTCTTAAAGATTCACACTCTTTTAGATTTGATTCATTTCGTTCCTTCATATTTTGTATTGATTCGTTAAGTAAGTTGTTTTCTTTAATGTACGCGTCAATTTTACATTTTAAATCAACACTCTCGTCTTGTAACACTTCCATATTATTTTGGGCTTTTGCATTTTCCTGTTGCATTTCATTCATTTTTAGTTCAAGTTTTTCGTATTTGTTTTTGTAAGTATCTTCATTTTGTGAAATACTCGAAAGTATATTCATGTTTTGCATTATTTTTAAAACGTCGTCATTGTGGATTTCTTTAAGGGAATTAAGATCTTTGATGGTAATCTTATGTTTTTCCCGCAAATCTTTCAATAATGCAGAGATATTATTTCTCAACTTATCAATGCCACATATCTTTATATTCAACTTGCTGTTTTCTTCTTTTAACTCTGAAATAAACACATGTAAATCTGAATTTTCTTTTTGCACTAACTCATGGTTTAATAAGAGCTTTTCAATTTCTGACTGCAGTTTTATTAGTTCTTCCCGCTCCCCTTGTATTTCCGCCTCTAAGTTATTATAATTGGATTTCCAAAGGTTTATTTCTTCCATAAACTGTTTCTCTTTAACAAGTTCCTCCTCAGAACTCTTTTCGCTTGTCAAGCCTTGCTGTTTTATAATTTGCATCTCATTTTCCAAACTCGTTGCGTATGCACTTTTCTTTCCATTTTCTTCAACTAATTGTGAGTTTCTATTCTCTAGGTAAGAATTTCTATCGATCATCGCTAACTTTTCTGCAGTTTCTTGCTTAATTTGTAATTGTAGACATTTACATTCTTCATCTGATTTCAACTTTAATTGCTCTAAAGATTGACATTTCACCGTAAGTTCTTTTACATGTGAAGTCAATTCTGTAATTCTCGTTTTAGCAGCATTAAGTTCGTTAGCGTTGTTGTTTAACTTTGAACATTCATTTTCCAAGGTGGAAATTGTGTTCTTATAGTCATTAATTACAATTGTTAACGATTGTATCTCTCTATTGGTTGAAGTTAATGATTCCTTCAAAGATTTTATTTCAGCTTCTTTGCTTTCAAGTTCCTTATGGATGCATAACTTGTTTTCTGCCAATGAAATGGCGTACTCTTCTTCTCTTTTTGTGCATACTTCGATTTTTGCTCGCAATTGACTTATTTCTTCTAACGCTTTTTGTAAGTCTACTTCGAGGGTCGAAGTTTCTTTTGTTTTGTTAAAATCGTAGGCATTTATCTTATTTTGTAGTTCTTCATTTAAATCTTCAAGATCCTGAATTTTTTGCTTTGCTTCAGTGAGACATAAAGCAGTTGCATTTAGCTCTTCAATTTGTTTATTTTTGTTCTCTAAATCTTTTAAGTGCATTTGTAATTCAGTAGTAATTTGCGAATTCTTTTCTTTGCACGTCTTTAATGACTCTTTATACTTGGTAACTAATTGCTCCAGTTTTTCAACTTTTTTGTTCATAGTGTTTATTTCCGATGCCACTTCTTTATCGACTGTATTTTCTTCAGAATCGCCTGATAAATCAATAAGTTGTGCACCACTTTCACTATTAGGTTCTTTTTGAACTTCTTGTAACTTATGGTCGCCATCATTTGTGCCCGCATCCCCTTGAAGAAGTTGTATTTTAGTGTTCAGTGTATCTATTTTCATATTTCTCTCTTCAATATCAACTCTAAGCGCCTTTTCCAAGTGTGCCTATAAAGAAAACAATAAATAACACATTAACCAAGACTATAACCATTCACTATACCGTTCATTTGTGTGAGGCACTACAATCCTAGAATTGTTTCAGTTAATTTGACACATTTGCGCTTATCATTGCATCTACTATTAGAAAGGAAGGAGGGTAGGTTTTGAATTTGCATTTTAGAACTTAACTGCACATTATCACATTACCTTTGCACTTTGTTCTAAAGAACACTGTTCTCTTAGTTCTGATATCCTTCTAAGAGCTTTATCTTGAGTTTCGACTAAAACACTCTGAAATTAAATAAATAAGTATTAATTGAGCAATCCTTTCACAAATTTAAAATATATTATCATTGATATTGAGAAATAAACTAATAATATTACCTTTGCCTTTGCATTTTCGCGTTCTAAAAGCTTATAGTGACGTGCAAGGTCTGCATATTGAGTTCTGTATTTTGTATACCGTTCTTGTGTTCTTCGATAAGCTGTATAAAGCTGCTCCTTTGTAACTCTATCGAGGCTCACAGTGCCTCCGGAGAAGCCTCTCTCTTCAGCTTCGCTTGCAGAGATTTCCATATCAGACTTTAGGAAGAGGTGGAAAAAATATAATATTAATGAATTTATAATTTCAAAATAACAGTTACATCACACTGATTTCGTTTTAATTAATCATAATTTAAAAGAAAGTGTTACATTTATCCTAGATAATTACCATATATTTTTTTAAATTTTTGCGAAGCCCATTGGAGATGTGGTTAGGGTGCTGGGTTTGATTCCCGGCAAGCTCTTTGGATATGAACTTTTTAAATTTGGCTCCGGTGAGTAATGGCAGGGCACACTGCATTTTACAATCATTTGGGCAGCCTGTGTGGCCGCAGTAACCAACCTCTTACAGAAGACCAGCGTGAAATAACAGCATGTGTGCTGTTGTGTTTTGGTGATGAGTAAGGGATGCCATAGCCTATTTCTCTTATCAATAATCCTGATAATGATCAAGCAACTGCGGCATTGCTTGTGTTATAGGACACATACAATCAAGTGGACAGTCAGCCTGTCTGTCAACCTTAACATTAAAAATGAATGCAACAAATAGGACCAACCTGTAAGTGATACATGGACGGGCTCTCGTAGCTTGGTAGTCTGAAGGAAATATCACTGGCAAAAGAACTGTTGGACAGTCTTCTTTGTCTTTGATTCTCCTACAAAACAAAACAACAAATCAGTAAACAATTAATCCTTACTAATATTATAAATGTGAATGTGAGTTCATTTGTTACGCTTTCACGCAAAAACTTCTGAACCGATCACCAAGAAATTTTGCATACACATTATCTGGGACACCAAAAAGGACAACGCGGAAAGATATGGGGACATTTTTGAAAAGGTTAGAATGTAGCAAAGATAAAATATTAAGGGTGTATAATTTTTATATTAAGCACAATTTGTTGGACACTTAAGTTTGATATTAGATAACTGTAACTTGGTATACTTACAATGATGTTTTGACCGGACGTATAATCAAATGGTACTGCTGCTTCTGCTGCAGAAGGTTCGGCGAGTGACACATTTTGAAATGCATCATTTTGGTTTGTCACTTGAGGTTTATTTTGTTGACTCTCTATAAAAACAGGGCATTTGTTACATAAGTATGGCAAGTAAAATTTTAATTTATTACTACTATTATGACTTAATAAAAGGTTCAAAATAGACTAGAAATTTAAATTTGAGTTTCTAAATTTAATCAATGAAAATAACACGTTGAATACTTTGATTCAATAAAACAAAAATAGCTCTTCTATATGTATTAAATATTTTTTATTAATGAAACATTTATGCAAAAAGAACAACTATGGCAGTTTTTTTCATAAACTAAACCATTGATAAATTTCTTTTTTTTTTTAAATTGTATTAGATGATCTATAAATACTTGTTATAGTTTACATTCTTAGATAACTAGATAAATACATCAAATATTACAAATTCAATACTCAACTACTGATAGTGATAAGAACTTATGATAAAATCTTAAATAGAACACAGTTAAGCTGCCAGTTTGCAAATATACTTTGTTTTTCACTATCATTTGCCTGGAGCCTTTTTATAGCCATTTTAGCTTTTAGCACACAAAAAGGATATTGGGTTGTGTAACAAGACCATTACATAGTTATTATAAAACAAATTCCTCCACTGCATCTGTCTATTTGCGATAAACTCAAAAACTACTGCACCGATTTTCATGCTGTTTTCACCAATGGATAGAGTGGTTTTCGAGAACGATTTTACTATATAATTTACAAAGTTACGCAGGCGAATTCGCGGGCAGCAGCTAGTTATTCATAAAAGTATTACCATTATCTCCAATAGAAAATAGGTCACTGTTTGTAATGTCCGATATGCTACTGGAAGCCGATGTTACTGCAGCCTATAAAACAATAGTAGGTCAATTAATGTAGTTTATTATTATTATTAACTAATATATTAGTTCATTAAAAACAATGTACAGAAATTGTTATATATTCTGGGATGAACAATAAAATTATGTTTTGACATACACAGTTGGGTGAAAGTTTTGTTTCTTTCTCTACACCAATATTGTATATATTATAGGATTTCTAAAAGTGTTCTAGGTCTAACAAAATATGTATACAAAATTTAAAATATAGAAATAAATGAGATAATTAATAAACAAATGCAGTAAAAATAAAGAATACTGTTATAATTATGTTGTATCTTGTAAATTTAATGTCCTCGAAGCTAATAGGGATTAGGAAATGATAATTTTGTTAATTGCATGGTTTGTTTACCTGAGCAGCTTGTGCAAATTGTTGAATTCTCTGTGGTGATGATTTGACTTCCTCTGATATTTTGTCTTTCAACTTTTTAAACATTTTCTACTATCACCTTTTTTATTTTATGTACAAGACTGAGTAAAATTGTAACAGTTTTTTTTTTCAATGTAGTGCAGGGGTGGGTCCTATTATGGCTAATTAATTTAATTAATGGCTAACGTCGCGAAACATTTTGCCAGTGTCAAGTGTTATAATAATTCAAAATCAAATCAAAACATTAATATTTAATATATTTCATTTTTCCATAAAAAATACACGTCACATCCAAATTCCAGTCCAACCATAGAGTATAGTATAGATAGAGCGACGATAGACGCGGAGTAATAATGTTCTGTGGTATAGAGTTGGTATTGGTAATTGGTATCATCGATATACTACAATGGAATTTGCGTCACAAATGCCAAAGCGGCACATAAAAAGAACGCCTTTGAAAGAATCATGGCGGACTCTTGCCTTCACGCGTCCATGGTAAAAGGTAGTAACGATCTACATCTACTATTTCATTTTAAACTCTAATGGGTTGACGTAAAGTCACATTTTCTTTAAATTACGTACTTATTATTATGTTTGTTTTGTTTTAAATGACAGTTCATGCTCTACGCATATGTCACTTTTAATCGTTCCATAAAATTCGTATGGCACGCGGGTTCCATGTTGTAGTAGTTTGATGATTGGTCTAGATACTTAGATAGGCAGCCTAAGGAGGGTTGACTTAACTTACCCTCCCTCCTTTGGTATAGAGTATGTAAAAAGAAGTAAAGAACAAACTTCCATTAAAAAGTTTTTACCATCCATTCATCGAATTCAAATCTAATGTATCCTATGTCCCAGAATTAGTATTTTTAACAGCGTATAAAACACTTTTTTTATCTTCTGACAAAATATTCCCCTATCTTGCTCGGTACTCGGTGCACGGTGACGTGATGGCATGCAGCCCACCATCCACACTTTATACACCACCCAGAGGAGTGGGCACTGACATTGATTTGATTTCAACTTAATTTTTATCAATACTACTTACTTTGCCATTACATCAGTCGAGCGTGGTCGAGCGTCGAAAATGGTCGAAACTATGTTGGTCTGTAGTACGCAAACGCATTGGCTCATAATAATGTGGTACGGTAATCTCGCTTATAGTCGTAACACACGCTCGGATTCGGTCCGGCGGACAATATCCGCCAGACCATACCGGACCTGACCGGACTCAAAAATTATAGTGGTAGGGACAACACCAGCATCGTCCGGGAGCCAGTGACACTTTTGGTTACTATATTTGCCCAAGCCTGTTTTTTTTTATTTGTAGTTAATATAATTGTAATATTGCCTATCAACAAAATAAACTCCTGCCATCTCAATCGCAGAAAAACAACATTTAACATAAATGTAATTATGTTTAAATATCAAAAATGAAACAAATGAAACAAGCGAATCAATGTCAAAAATGCGCAAAGCTGAAACTTTACATATTGTTTATTGGCAGTGGAAAAAAAACACTTCCTGCCACCTCTATTGTCGAACAACAAACTCCTGCGAACAAAAAATAGTGTCGCTGGCTCCCGGACTAGAACCTCCGGACAAGCCTCCACACGTTCGAATTTGGTACGGAGCGAACCAAATCCTATGTGCAAACAAGTGGACCGCGGCGGACTCGATTAATAATAATTATGTCCGCCGGACTTCGGACTTCGGAGCGTACCATGTCCGCCGGTCCAGTCGAACCAAATCCGAACGTGTGTTACGACTATTAGAGAGTACTATATTCCTTTGTGTATATAGTATAGTAGTCTACTCTTTGATCATGACGTCACTCTTCTTTTATTGTGAAATTGTCATTGTCAAATTTGTCAACTCGTTTTTTTTCCTTACCTCATCTCACTTTTTTCTGTATTCTCGATTTTATTCGATTGGTTTTTACTGTGTGTGTTCGATTGTATTGTAATTCACTATTGCAATAGTAATTAATCAATTCTTATTGTCAAGCCAATTTTGTTTGTAAAAATTCTTACTATAAATATGTATTGAAAAGGCCGGTCGGCCGTTTCAATCATTGGTGGGTGACTCCATTGGACAGTTGGACTCTAGTTTAGTTGGCTTGGCACGGAAGATTAATTCACTTGCTCTACGCTGTGCTTGTTTTATAAAGCTATCTTGTTTTGTTTAGTTTACAGGTAATAACATTTCCTAAAAACGCTTTAGGGATATTAACCATAACCACTACTTGATTTAATTTGATGATTTCAATATGATTTTAAATTATTTTATGGTAAGGTCGTCGGACAGGCTGATGTTCACTTGATGGCCGGTAGTCACCTATAACACACGCAACGCCGCCATAGGTACTGCAAGTGCGCTGCTGGCTTGCCATAGGATTAAGTATAATGGAACAGTATGGGATAAGGAAATTGGCTGATATGTCTGCTTCTTACACAACATTTAAGTTAATAACAATATTCAGCGTCTAAATGAAAACTATCGTATTTAATTAAGCATCTGTTCCCAAACTTTGTACAAAAAAAAATTAACAGAGATCAAGTTTTTGAATTGCGTTTTGAAGTAATAAGAACAAGTTAACAAGAAATGAATTATCGGTATAGATACTATTTCTTAAGTAAGTTTATAGCTGGCTATGTAAAAATGTCATGGTTACCCTGCTGCCATAAGAATGGCTAACTTCCACTTTAAATGTAACAGTGGTTCTTGTTGGTGAGTGAGTTCTCCTCGCTTTCGCCGTGAAAAAAGCTATTTTCTCGCGCTCGAGATTATATTATTATGCAAAAAATAGATATGATCAATCCTTGAAGCAGATTGCATAATTTTGTAAAAATTTCAAGTTAATCTGTCAGCCGGCTAGTTTTCGAGTTTTTGAGTAATACACAAACAAACACAACATTTTTATATATATAGATTATTGTATCTAGACAGTTCTGAATTAAAACATATAAATAAAACAAAAGAAATTAATAAAATAATTTATGTAATTCATACACTTCTGCTGTAATTTTATTCCTTTGTATGCACTTTTAATCAGTGATTGAAAGCTTTCCAATTCTAACAAAAGTAACTTTAATTAAAGGCATGAGTGGCCGAAAGATGGCTGATGAATTCCTAGACTATCCAGGCGATTTTGATAATGATGACACTATGGAAGATAGTCCGCCACGGAGAGACGAGGATTTTCGTCCACCAAGTAAAAGACCATATTATGAAAGTCATAGGTGAGTTGCTTATATTCACTGGATTTACAATTTATTACAATGTGCATACTGTTGTAAATCTTTTTTCTTGATTGATATGGTTTTGATTCCTGTTTTGATGCATTATATGGCACAAGCGGCCAGCCCCCACCAGCTTCCCATAGATGCAATTTTTTTACTGCAAATTATATACATAAAACGTCTTTGTTGATCACTTTTTCCATTAGTAAAAACCATATCAAATACTGGTGGGTGCTTTAGGAGAAGTTAGCGGAGAAACAGAAGGACACTGACAGCGACTTATCACCCAACCCAAATACAGGGTGAATGGGTGGGGTTTGATGTGTTTGTTTGTCTATGGTATTGTTGTACCCAAACAGATGGACCGATTTTGATCTGTTATTTATGTTTGTTAGCTAACATGATAGATATGATTCTTAGCTATGGTTTATGAAGATCCATTCAGGCATTTGAAAATCATCAGCTCATTTCCTAGTAGTCGAAGGGATATGCTGCGTCAAAGTGCTGGAATATTATAACATCCCACCGCCTATTAGGGATCTGCAAAGTACAAATAATTTTAGAAATAAATTAAAGAAATTTATATTTGAACATCAAAAAAGCGAGGAGCAACTGCGTAGCGACACCAGTGCCTTCTGAATATATTTTTTAATTTTTTTTATTTATTATAGATTTTTTCTTTTTCTTGATTGTATAAATATGCGTTTTTCTATATTCTTTGTATAAATTTGTATATATATATATATATATATATTTTTTTTTGTTTGTATAAATTTTTAGTTTGTATTTTAATTTTAACTATTTAAAAAAAAAAAATTTTTTTTTTTTTTTTTTGTTTTGTTTTGTTTCTGGAGCTTTTTGTACTGTTTTGTTTAAGTAAGTGCGTAACCTCACCATCGGTTCCAACGGAAGACCAGCGCAGGTTTTTACAACCTGCATTATGCTGAGTTGGAGCCGGTTTGTGGCGGGGGACGTTTGTGCTTGTCTTTTCATTTTTGTTACCTTTGTATGCTCTCATGTTACCTTGTCCTTTGCTGCAAATAAAACATTATTCTATTCTATTCTATTCTATCCATCACTAACTTTGACAGGTTTGATTGTTGTGAAATTTGGTATTACTTCCGTGGTATTTCCATGATGTAGTAATTGATGCTGCAGCTTCAAGTAGTCTAATTAGTTGATCACTTTCACTGAGCAATTCAATTGTCTCTTGGAATGAGTTTAATAAGTAGTTGTTTATTTCGTTTAAGGAATGGCCTCTATGAAAATGCTTATGGCAACTATCGCGGTGGTTATGGGCCAGGTGGGGGTTATGGACCACCAATGGGACCACCTCCAATGGGACCTCCAATGGGACCACCATTTGGATCTCCATTTGGCCCGCCATGTGGGCCACCTTTCCCAATGGGAAGTGGTTTTGGTTACGACCGTCCAAGGGGACGAAAAATGGGCATTCCAAAGCAAATAAAATATAAAGGCACAATACAATTTTTGGCAAGTAAGTAAATTAGGCAAATATAATAAGATATTTGTTCTGAAACTATTAACTTTCAGCTTTTGTCCCTGCTTTGGGCCTGCAAAACTAAATTTTACAAGGGGTCTACAGTCCCATGTGGTAGTTTTACTACCATGTGGTAGGTTATAGAATTTTGTTATGTAATGGATGTATTATCAATTAAAGGTTGCGGATTTGACCGTGAGAAGATGAAAAACTTACCGGGGAATCTTTTGCAATTACTTGACCCTGAAAGTTGTGGATTGTGCAATATGCAATTTGACTCATATAATCTTTGTAAGTAATCAATAACATCTTTGTTTTGTTTGTGACATTTGTTTGTACTTATTTTCTTATGTTGATTTGTCATTTTATTACAGCACGCACTCACTATAGTTCCAAGAACCATATAAAGAAGCAAAAAAAATGGCTCTCTGCTTCTGAGCAACAGCGGAAAATCAAAGAGGTAATTTTGGACTGTGTTTCTTAGAGAGAATATTTTGAAACTAACATTCTTGGAATAGAAACAGTAAACTATTACTATGCATACCATATTATGTATATAGTAAGTTTTTGTGGTTTATATAAAAAGAAGATTCCTTGAGAATAAAAGCTTTTTGTGTATTGATTTTGTGCAAAAATCAGAATTGGGTAAAACCATCATCGTCAGCTGTAATCAATTTGTATTTGTTCATCCATCGCAAGAAACAAGATACTTGAAGTTATGTGTTAGCCACTAATTTCAGACTTTTTTCAATAATTACTAAAATATTAAAATAAAGCATATTTTTGAAGTATACATAGTCATTGTATATGTTTTTATAGTAATAAGTTATTGCAATATTTATATTTAAAAAAAATAATAAAATTACAGAGATACCAACTTTCAAACTATTTATGTTCTCTCTTTTTAGATGACAAAAACATCATTCTTGTTCCCGTGTATAGTCTTCAAATTTTGTCTGCAAAAAATGAGATTTTTTTGTTTTAGAAAACTCTTAAACCTCGCGAAGAGTATTGCGAGCTGTGCGATGTCGAAATCACCTCCACTGCTCACGCAGAGTCGCATTATGCTGGAAAGATTCATAGGGGGTGAGTTTAAGTGGATATTTGCTTGCACTATGCACACACAAACAAAGTTAGTAGATTTTTTTATGTTAAGGTCGACGGACAGGCTGACAGTCCACTTGATGTTAGATGGCTACCGTCGCCTATAACACAAGCAACGCCACAGCTGGTGCTGCAACTGCCCTGCTGACCATAGAAGGATAAAGAGGGGATGGGAGTGGGTACGATCAGAGGTCTTGAGCTTTTTTTTAAATTATCAGCTCGATAGACAGGCATACTTGATGTTAGGTGGCTACCATTGCCATAGGGATTAGAACAGATCTTCGGAAATGCGCGCGGCCCCGCTAGAGATATGACACCGCTAAAGAATAGAGCGTGCCTCGGAATTGTCTAGCTCGACAATTGAAGACATGAGTGGATGAAGGTGATATGTCGCATAATTCCAATTTTGAATAAATCGAGGTTAAAGTCGAACTGATTTTTGTACTAAATTATGATGCAAAGTTGTGTAAACAACCTAAAATATTAATTAATGGTATGATAGCAATTAAACACTTATATTATTTAATTTAAAAAAAAACGTGAACATAGCTCCCTCTTCCATTAACAAAAGTAAACTTTTCTGAACTCTTTGGTTTTTAAAATTAACTGTACATAACACCTTTTTCAACTTTTTATTTTCCAAAGATGTCTTAAATCTACGATCTTAAGGTCCGTAATCATTCATATGGACATATTACCTTCATCGACGCAAAAAAACGAAAAATACCCAAAAAATGTGACATAACACCTTCATCCACTCACGTCTTGAATTCAATCACGTGTTTCGTCGCGTACAACAAGCGAGCGAACAAATGCTATTGGTCCGGCAGTTGTGTGCGTGTAAGTGGATACGTCGGGTCGGTTGTCATTGTGTGCTATTTGTACGTGAGTGTGCGTAATTTTAGTGACACGGTTGTTTGTTCTAACTAATATATATGCCATATCTCTAGCGGGGCGCTCGGCCGCGCGCATTTACGAAGATCTGTGGAGATTAGAGAGGGGAAAATCTTACTCACTTACTGTAACACAACAGCGCGCAGGGTGCCCGAGGGTCACTACATTTCAAGTCCAGACCGAAGGCAACTATATGAAAAGTTCATTTCCAAAGTCCAAAGTTTATTGCAGGAACATATGCGAGGACTAGGTAAAATCGTAGGAAGTTACACGAGCGTCATCAATTCTTATGATGTCTCCTGAACAAACTAATAAATTGAATGTATAAAAAAATTAATTTGTGAATTGATATTTCTTTTTTTTTTAATGACCTTTCAGTATTGTCAGCGGTCGAAAACTTCCTAGGAACCCATTTTTGATGCAATACGAAATGGAGGGTCGCATGTAAGTAATTATTATTTTTACTATTATTCAAAATGGACCATACCACGTAGCCAACACATAGGACAACATAGGACACATGATTCAATCATAGGCAAATGTTATAGTTTATTTTATCTAAATATATAAAACCGATTTTGATGAAATTTTATATGTACACTTGGTAGGTCTGAGAATAGGTTTTTATCTATTTTTTATACGCGGGCGAAGTCGCGGGCAGAAGCTCTTGACATTTTTTTCGTAATCTCGTCGTCATTGAAAGATATTACTCGTGTTTAATGTATGTGAACATTATAATTTATTATTGAAATTGCTATTTATTATAATTTTTGTGAACATAAGGATTTAGCAATGTGATGATTTGCATTCTCGTTAACTTTGTGTACTAGGTTGGATAATAATGTGTAAATGTTGTTAAATAAAATCCACTTTCTAGGAAGCAACTTATTGCTCGCGAAAAGAAATTCTTGACGTACCCCGAAGAAGATGTCATAGAAATTCCGCCGAAGGAACAACCGAAAACTGCCGAGCTCCTCTGTAATATATGCCAGGTGCTTACAGAATTATTATTACACTAATAACATATAATATTTTTATTTTTATGTATGATCACGCATAACTTTTTACAGAGTAGTCCGATTTTGATAATTCTTTTTTTTATTTGAAAGGGGTCTCATTTAAATTTGGAAAAAAAAATCCAACCCTAAGGGTATTCCCCCTCGTTCCTTCGCTTTTTCTATATGTGAAGGGAAGTGAGCGAGGGATGCCAGAGGGATTTAACCTCGATTTATTCAAAATTAGAATTATGCGACATATCGCCTTCCATCCATTCACGTCTTCAATTGTCGGATAAATCCGACTCTGGCGGCTAAAGGGTTATTAAATAAGATGATGGCTTATTTTTTTTGTATAATAATTTTATTGTGTATTGTATTTACTAACATAGTTTTAAGTTAATATTGTTACTAACCATTATGGATCTGTGTAATCCGAAAATAAATAAATAAATATTATTATTATTATTATTAATTCTACTACGGTCGGCACAGCGCACTTGCAGCACCTGTGGCGATGCTTGTGTTTATAGGTGACTGTACCCAACTCCAATATAAAAAAAATGGGTTTGAACCCCTCGTGTGCCGAATACCAATGAGCAGTATTACCGTTGTATGCCGGAGCCATCAAACTACTACAACATGGAACCCGCGTGCCATACAAAACACTACGAATTTTATGGAACCTTTAAAAGTGACATATGCGTAGAGCATGAACTGTCATTTAAAACAAAACAAACATAAAAATAAGTACGTAATTTAAAGAAAATGTGACTTTACGTCAACCCATTAGAGTTTAAAATGAAATAGTAGAAGTTGATCGTTACTACCTTTTACCATTGACGCGTGTAGGCAAGAGTCCGCCATTATTCTGTCAAAGGCGTTCTTTTTATGTGCCGCTTTGGCATTTGTGACGCAAATTCCATTGTAGTATTATGTTAAATATTATTTAATAGTCGTATTATCTTAAATACGACTATGTTGAAAAACTATTTAAATCAATTTAAAAACATAATATATCGATAGCCTCATTTTATATTCTAAATTTATTGTGTCATTTACTTTTATATGTACCTATTTATTATTAATTTAGTGTATATTTAGTAATTTATAATTTGTTAATATTAAAATTAATATTTTTATTTTATTTTTTGATATTTATTTTAAGTATCAAAAAATAAATTTTAATCAATTCATGAAGCACACGATACAGGCTTGCAAGCCTAGTGTGTGCTTTCATGGCCAATTAAATTAAATATAATATGTTATTGTAAATAAATAAATAAATAAATAAAAGTATTTCGATGGCCGGAGCCGTAAAGTCACTTGTGATACATACAGTAGGCGCAACGCGGATCCGCGTTCCGGCACACGAGTGGTGCAAAATTATTAACGCGGATCCACGTTCGGCATATGAAGGGTTAAGTTATGGATGAAATTGGTATACTAAAGTGATAAATTCCCATCATTACAGATTACCGTGACGTGCTCTGAACAAATGACCATGCACTTGAACGGGAAGCGGCATCTCAATAAAGAGAAACAACACATTTTGTTAATGATGAAGCCGAAGAATGCGGCGGCCGGTAAGTGAACGAAAAAAATTTTTTTTTAAAGTAGTCCCATAATCAGGGCAACAAAAAATGATTTTAGTAGATCTACTACTTTTTGGTTGGGTTTTAATTGTTAAAAGAACAGTGTGTTGAACTGTACAGTATGTTTTGTCCTTTTTAGAATCTATATATCCTTATGTGAATAACTCACTTTTCTATCGTATTCGTATCTATTCACAGGTATCGCTATTTTTTATGAATAGGTAAAAAAAATGGTGATTTAAATTATGAAGCCAATAATAATATTTAATAATCAATATTAATGTGGGTAGTGTGAGCTACTTATGACAGTGTCATTAGGGCGTTTTTGCATCTGTAAAAAGACTAGAGAAAGTCTACATTTAAAACAACTCAAAAAAAAGAAAAGATCTTAGTTTTGTCCCATTTGTAATAAATATTTGTTTATTTTGTTTTCTTCGAAATCACAGACATAATTTTTTAAAATGTATTTGACATAGACGAGAGTATTGCTGTAGACGATGCTGCTGATGAGGACGACATCGAAGCGTCCGCCGAAGATGCAAAGGAAGGAGATACAGAAACAAAAGGTATCAATCAATACTAATAATAAATCTGTAAGGGTTGGTCATGGAGTAAGTTACTTTGTTTTCAGATATCGTGTTTATAGGCACTATACATGATACTGAAACTAAATTGACCATTTAAAAAAAAATTTATGTATGTATGTATGTATGTATATATATATGTATGTTCCTCCATAATTCTTAAACGAATTAACTGATTTTCATGAAACTTAGTAGATAAACATTTAGACGTACTGGACACAGGATAGGCTACTTTTTTTTTCAATGCGGACGAAGTCGCAGGCACCAGCTAGTCTTACTAATATAAATGCGAACGTTTGTAAGGATATGGATATGTGGATTTTATTACTCTTCTTTTAATGCTAAGATCGTCAGACAGGTTGACGGTCCACATGATGGTTGGTGGCTACCGTCGCCCACAAACACAAACAACGTCATACTTCAAGCGGCCGAAAATGTGTCATCGTTGGAAAGAGTGAGCTCACTCTTCCCGCCCTAGTCGCTTGTAGAAAGCAGTGAGAGGTTCACGTTGCATATAGACATAATATTACGTGGACAGTTTTCAGAAGCACAGGGCGCATCTGTGATTTAAATCTTTGGCTGCAAGTGATTGCGCAGCCTACTATTATAGTAGTATTAAGGACTAGTTGATGTCCGCGACTTCGTTCGCGTTCTCCTATAGCCTAGCCTTCCTCGATAAATGACTATCCATAATAAAAATAATTTTTCAATTCGAACCAGTAGTTCCTGAGATTAGCACGTACAGTCGGCCGCATAAGTCGCTAAACACATTCAAAAGTGCAAAACAACGTAACATTCAACGCGTTATAAGTCGTTGTCACGACTAGAGAACAAAATAAACTTCACGTACAAACGATCGTAAAAAGCTTCAGTAAGTAAGTCGAGTGTTCAGTTGTTTTGTGTTAATCGACTTATGCGGCCGACTGTACAACCAAACAAACAATGAATGATCTGTTTATAAGTTTGACGTGTGTTTATCCCAAACGGATGGCCCGATTTTGATTCGGTTTTTTTTTTGGAAGCTCCCATGATCGGGATGGTTCTTAGCTATAATTTATGAAGATCTGTTCATGCGTTTGAAGATCCATCAGCCCATTTCCAGTGATATGTTAAACAAGACAGGATGCGCCCTTACCATACTACTGGTGACAAAAAAATGGTCCTCCAATTTGCACATCTAGTTAATAAAAATAATTTGTTTTCATTGCCATCTTAATACGTATTTTTATTTCTTATTGGCGTATTCTGTTATTGTAAAATGTTCTCATTGGTTGGTTGGACATATCACTGCTAAGTAGGCTTTTTCGTATCTTTTTACGCACAGAATGAACACGCCTGTCAATGTCAATGTTCAATGTCAATTTCCGATTTTGACACCGGCGCGTCAAAATATAGAAGTACTATAAGTAATATACGACCGAAGTAATATAGAAGTCATTGCCCATTTCCTAGTTAACGAAGGGGTTTCTTTGATATACTTTTGTTATTTCGATGGTATTTCCGTGACATGGTAACCTCGATCTGATGCTGCAGCGTCACCTAACTTCTCAGCAACATACAGCAGATATAGCGTGTTTGGGCTCAGTAGACAGTCGGGGGTTAGTTTATAATTTTAATTATAGCTTGTCTATGTATAAAAACTTCTGCATTGTGATCAGTGATGAACACACATATTTGTCGATACAGATGGTGATAAATCCCAAGAAGACGAAGTCCAAAATGAATGGGACATTGGCAATGAAAAGTGGGAAGATACCATTGAACAATAATTTTAATTATCCATAGAAACTGTATTTGTGTAAGTATAATAGAAATACTTGTAGAGTTGACTTGTGGCATTTTTTTTTGCAGTCACTCAACATTTCACAGTAGTTAGTTATAAATAATAAGTTAATTTTTATTGTTGCTTGTGTGATTTGTATTTCCAATAATGTGGACACAGTTTTACAATCAATAATTTGTGTAATGAATGTATAGTGGGCGGTGGTGGGGGTAAGAAATGGTTCGTCAACTTAAAGTAGACATTTGCTTGCACCAGGGCAATCATCAGTCCTGCCAAAATTTCATTTATTAGCATTATTAGCAACGATAAAAATGTCTGGCAATAAGAGATGGATGTTTGTTAAACCTATCTTAAGTTAAAATATGCAAATTGAATCTTCTTAAAATGATTTTAAAAGTCAGTATTATTACCTGTACAGATAGGATGACAGGTAAACCCAACCGCTACCGCTAGCCATACAGCCCGGACCCTAATAACCGAAAGGGCAAGAGAGACGACATATCAAAAAATCAGCTGACCTGAAATTCTCTCTCGAAAACGTTGCTACCCCTATACTATAAAACCAATTTACCATTTTTTATTTCTGACAAAATTAGTTTATTGAATAAATATCGTAATTATGTCACATGTTTTGTTTAAAACACATCGAAATACTACAATGGAATTTGCGTCACAAATGCCAAAGCGGCACATAAAAAGAACACCTTTGACAGAATGATGGCGTGAATCAGACTTTTGCCTTCACGCGTCAATGGTAAAAGGTAGTAAAGATCAACTTCTACTATTTCATTTTAAACTCTAACGGGTTGACGTAAAGTCACATTTTCTTTAAATTACGTACTCATTATTATGTTTGTTTTGTTTTAAATGACAGTTCATGATTTACGCATATGTCACTTTTAAATGTTCCATAAAAGTTGTAGTGTTTTGTATGGCACGCGGGTTCCATGTTGTAATAGTTTGATGTTAAAACAAGATAACAAGTCAAAGGTAAGTACATGATAGCTTAGTTTGACAATTGAAATCCGATCCCTGTAATACGTTTTTTACATATATATTTTCGGCAAATCTTTGTTAATGCGCGCATTAACGAAGATTTGCTGAACAACTAGTTATTTCACGCGACTTCTTCCGCGTAACTTTATAAAATATAGTCTATGTTACTCGCTGATAAATGTAGCTCTCTATGAATGAAAGAATTTTAAAAATCGGCCCAGTAGTATTTGAGTTTATTAATCACAAACAAAAATACAAATATTCTCTCTCATTATTATAATATAGGTATAGATAGATTATTTAACAGTAATATGTTTAGTAATTAGTAATAAATTATTTTATAAGTGCTGTAGGCATTAATGACGTTGATTCTATAATAAATTCTCTCTAGTGTTAAATTTCACTTCATTATGATTTGTTGTTATGCTTATGTACAGTCTGAGTACGAAAAACTTCGTCAGTTTTCAAATTCATTTCTTTATAAAGTCATAAACTCTTGTACCCTTTGAAAGTAAAGCACTAAACAGACAACTAAATTCTGAGTTTCTGACATGACTGATAATTGACCTGGTGCATGCAAATGTCGACTTTTAAGGTGACGAACCTTTTCCTGCCCCGACTGTACAAGTAGAATCTTAAAACTTTGATATGTTATTTGTCGGAAATACAAGGTACTCTGTGGCAGTACTCTATAATCCGACATCGCCTTGCAAAACGTTTGTCGGATTACCGTTACCGCAGGTCAAAAGTAATTTTAATATTAAAAGATGTAAGTAATGGCGGTGTAGTACCATTGGACTGTACCATTAATACTACTTGGTATAATGGCAACATTGTATTAAAATACAATAAGATTATTCTTAGCGCATCTTTCACAAACATCAAGTAGGCCAAACTGTCATTTAAAGTCACCGGTAACCGGGGATAATGGAGCTGATTTACCTTTGTTTGTACGGTAAACGTCCCAAACATTAAATAGAAAATAATTTAAAAAAATTGCCTATCGAATGATGCAGTAAACCGAGTGCATAATTCAATATAACAGAAAATGATTTCTAAAAGTAACTCTAATCAGCACTTTACTTGTAGTTTGTGAAAGAGGTTCTTAGTAAAGTATTATGTTGATTTATTTTAGTGGACAAGTTTGTATTTATCACATTTTGTTTTATTTCCAGGTCACGTAAGCTTCTTTATTTACTAAAAGTACCGTCACTATACTTTGGGTGAACCTATTGTAACAATAGTATATGAATTCAATACATTCATTCTAAAGATAAAGGTGTTTTATTTGACACTAACTGGTGCCCGCGACTTTGTCCGCATTCTAAATTAAAATATAAATAAGCAATATAACGCTTGGCCTCTTGTTGCTATAACACTTTGGTCAGGCGTTAGTTTTTTTATTTTATTTTAGATTATCTCTTGGGAACAATTTTTTTTGTGGATGAAAGTTACCCTATCTCATTTCTTGTATCCCTGACAACGTGTACGCAAAATTTAATGATGATCGGTTGAGTAGTAAAACGAAAAAAGGTAACAGTATAGATGAGGCCCATTTGTATGTAATGTGAACATACATGTCCTATGTATTTAATATTTTTTATTGGATTTTTATATAGCAACATTTGCAGACTTAAAAATTAAACGAGCGCTACTAAAGTGCGCAATAAATAAAAGGTCAATAAAAGTAAAGAAGAAAGAAATGTAACGAGAAAAATAAAGGAGCTAAATGAAAACATAACGCCTTTAAAGTGTATTCAATTTAGTTTCAAATTTTGACTAAATAGGTATTGTCACATTATCATCACTTATGCGTTTAATAAAATAAAAAGTTATTTAGATTTCTTGTAATTTTAGGTAGGTATCTAAATAATAATAAAATTAAAATCAACCTGTTTGTGATGAGCCTTTATTTTAACACACGGAGAGAAGAGGAGGCGTAGACTAAAATTTTCCTTGCATCACTTGACGATTAACCCATTGAAAAGTTGACTTTATGGTGTGAAAACATTATCCCGAAGGTCTTTATTATTATTATATTCAGTTCCATTAGCAAGAGCGTCTTGGTCTTCGCCGTCGCATACAGTTACGAGAGTAACTGAACCATAAAACTAGCGCCAGTATTGCTAGCACACCAACCAAGATCCAACCTTGAACCTTCGGATCGGAGAAATTTATTGAGCTTGTTGAGGCACCTGGTTTTGCTTTTGATTTCCCGCCTGATGAAGACTTTTTCAGTGACCCTGACGACGAAGACTTCTTTTTGACCATTTGTCCCATTTTTCAAGTAACAATTTCTATAGAGAATCAGATGTGATTTTTTCTCATGTTTATAGCACTATGCCATTTTTATAAAATTGATTAGTTTCGTTGGATTCATTGTAGATGAATATTTATTGTAATTCTATTCCAATTTTGGTGTTACGGTCTATTAAAGAATTTACTATTTGACATTAGTCTTGTATTGACTGATATTATAACATGGTTTCTATCAACTTTGACAAAGTTGTCTTCTTTCGAGTAAACATGAAGGAGGTTAAGATTCAGTTTGCTTTTAAAGAAGAGTACCTATGTTTTTTTTTTGTATGAACACTAATTTTTTGAATCATAACAGCCTTTTTGATTTTGTATCAATGATTATTGTCATCATTTAGTTGTATTTATTTGGTGATAACTATTTCCACACAATTTTTTAGTCAAATTCAGTGTGCAGTGCTGATTTGCATCCGAAAGGAATGCTCTATAAATTAAAACACTTTTTTCCGACACAGACTTTATTAAAAATGTGATAACCATTTTAAAATAATCCGAAACCATTTGTTGTTTTAATGTGCTCATTTACTCACTTTTATTTGGAATTCTTTATTAAAAGCAATAGGTACATAATATGTATTTTATTTTGTCTATTTTAATAATAAATGGAAATTGTGGAAATGAGCACACAAGAAACTAGTATGTATTGTAGGTATGTACATATTATATGTAGCGGCCTAATTATTACAATCTTATTTAAAAAATGCGTTCAATACGCACCAAGGTGAAGCGCGAGGCTTATCATTATTCAAAAAATAAAATGTAAACGTAAGTATATTCAATAGTTTTAAAAGCATTGACAAGTTTAAGGTTTTTGGCATTTGAAAAACTACTTTGAGTTTGAAAACTGCAATGTGGTAATAAAGCTCCGCAAAATGATGAAATAACCAATAGTGTATGATTGCGACTACACTGATTGTTACTTACGTAATATTAAAGTTTCACTGCTGCCACTTACAAATTGGAACATTCCGTAAGAATACCTACTTTAGAGTAAATAAAAAAATATATAATAATAATGTATGCATGCATGCATATTACCAATTTTCTTATGTCCTTTCATTTTTTGATCATACTGTATGCCGCAGCGATTCTAGCTTACTACTTCTGTTCAAACCATTATGAATAAAATCAATTAAACAAACACCTCATAAAAGCAGGGTTCACATTCTCTAGATCTTAATTGATCACTATTTGAAAACTATATAGACCACGGGCGTAGCCAGGGGGAGGGTTTTGGGGGTTCAACCCCCCCATAAAACCTGGCTAAGCCCGTGATATAGAATATAGACGGTACCTTATATCTATAGAATAATTTAACATAGTGAGCACCTATGTCCATTAAATTCACACATCCTAAAGTTAATTGTTCACTATCTATATTTTAACAAGGGGATATTATATAAAGCAAATAAATAAATAAATTCATACCTATTCACACTTGAACTAAAAATAAAAACATATTAAAAATCTATATTATGTGAATGTGATTAATTTGAATGGTGTGTAAAGATACGGGTATTCGACTTCAACATAATAATAAGCCATACAGTTTGGCATATTTTGCCTAAACTTCCTATATAAGTCTTTAGTGTAATGAAAATTTTCTAATGTTAATAAATGGTTTAGGCTAATGTTAATTAGCCTTAATGCAGTTTAGCTCAATATGAATGTAGGTATAATAAAAATTAGACTGCTTGCATTTCAGTGTATATGCATTAGACTTTGTACAGCCGGTGTTTTAGGTGGTATGTGTATATAAAGAACAGAATTTTAATTGTAACATCATTGAATTTTAATTGATCCTTGATTTGTATTTAAGTTATGAATTAACTTGCAATACCAAGAAGATGAAACAAACTCAAATTATGCTTCTAAATCAAGTCAACAGTGCTTTATTAGAAAAATTAATAAAGAATTTTTTTTTATAAAATCTCTAGCTAATAGCAGGGAATTTTTGAAAGCTATAAAATATTTAGTAAAGTATGTAAAAACCACCAACAAAAGAGATACTTAATTATCTTTACAATAAATTTATGGATCCTAATTTGAAGATAACAATTATCTTCTAAGTTAACCTGGAATTAAAGGGTAACCCACATCCGTACATATAAGAACATATATAAAAATACACCTATAAAGTTAATGGATAGTAAAGGACAGCCAATTTAATGGCTAACCACAACTTAATGGTTAGCTCACCACATTTTCAGTTTAAGGGAACCATTTACACTGTGATGTAACTATGTTTTTAATATTGACCAAGCAATATTTTGAAGAAATATTTCGCATTGTGTATATATTTCGCACAATGACTTGAAAGATTGTGTGAATCCCAATCGTAGAAGATAAGTTATATTTTGGGATATAATACATTTATTATATTTCCCAGTGAAAAGCCAGCTTAACACCCATGTAAATTAGTCCTATCTCTATTTCCCATGGTTATTTTATAGCAGCTAATGCAGAGTATTTTTTACAAAAGCACAGGTGACTAAATAAACATTGGCTAAATAAAAGTTTGTAGTTTTGGTAATGGTAATTGACAATAATTTACTGTAAATCTGGAAGATCTTCTTCCTCTGCAGAACTGGAGTCTTCTTTCTCGTTTTCATCGCCAAAATCTCCCATTTTGTTAACAAACATATCGTTCAAATCGTCCATATCATCCCCACTTTCGTCTTCATCTTGCCAACGGTTGAAGTCAATTTTAAGCCAGTGGTGTTTCTTCTTATCACTGGTT
This sequence comes from Synanthedon formicaeformis, assembly GCA_945859745.1. NCBI lineage: Eukaryota > Metazoa > Arthropoda > Insecta > Lepidoptera > Sesiidae > Synanthedon > Synanthedon formicaeformis. The sequence continues at coordinate 6,985,564 of OX243958.1, forward strand.
AGAGTTGGCCAGAATTTTTCGTCAGCTTGGTCCTTCGCCAATACAACTTCGATGCATCGCCCTTTGTTGACATATGCACTTTTATCGGTATCTATTTCGGCATATAAAGGTATGACAACCTCATGCAGTTTATTGTCGGGAGCACATGTACCTTTAAAGGTGATAAATTTCTTTTCAATTTTGATGTCCGGTTTGCTGCACTCAACGTTAAATGTTAAAAATATACGTGAGGTTCTCTGTGCCCAAGAGACGGACGGGGGAGAGACTGTAGCCGAAGTCATGATCTGAAAATGCCGAAAAAATTAAATCAATTATTATGCAAAATAAACATATCAATTACTATGTAAATATTTCATAATTAATTATAAAGGCTAATACATACGAAATGAAAATATTGAATAGGGATAATTCAATTGCGTGTATACAAATTAGCTATTATCAACCTCAATTATTGGGTAAATCAAAATCAAACAAACACAAACTGCTGAGTGACATGCAATTGCAAAACGGCAAAAGCAAAACGCGTCGTTCCCGACTTTCCCGTCATTCATAATCAATCAAACGCTCTATTTTGCGCTCCTGGTTATATATAGTGTTCTGTGCTGCAATGTCGCGAAATGACATTTATTTCACAGAATGTATCCTTTTTTACAAGGTGGATAGAGATAAGGAGGGCAATCTCTGAGTATCAAAAGTGTCCCTCGAAAGACGATAAATTGATGGCGCTAGTGAAGCTAGTGACAGTAAACAACTCAACCAAAATTCAACAGCCCACTTCGCTCCGGCGACTTGACCACTAATGACCAAGTCGATTTGGAATGAATAAAAAACAATTCATAATTTAAATGTGAAGTCAAATAAATAGAAAATTGGATTATTGCATTCCATTCTATTATTTATTTTGTGATAACTGTCACTTATGAAAATATTCTCATCATAAAGGTTATAATAATTGAAAAGAAGGTAGGGCACACTGCGTTTCGCACTTTCGCAGTCATTTGGGCAGCCCGTCTGGTGGCAGTAACCTACCTTAGAGAATACCACCGTAAAATAACAGCATTATGTGCAGTTGTGTTTCGGTGAGTGAGTAAGGGATGTCAGGGGCCCTAGACAAAGTGCCATAACGATAACGATAACGAAGTTCGATAGTTATAAATGTATGGGAAGTATCACGTGATTTAGCGAAGGCATATGTCAATCCCACACATTTTATTTTTAGCGAATCGAATCGCTACGGAGCGAATGCAACTTGTCTAGGGCCCCAGAGCCCATTACCCCATCGCTTCCTTATCCCTTATCCTTAATCCTTCTATGGTTGGTAGCGTATTTGCAACACCTATGGCGTTGCTTGTGTTATAGGCGACGGTAGCCACCTACCACCATCAAGTGGACCGTCAGTCTGTCGACCTAAACATAAAAAAAATTGCTAATTGCAAAAAAATATAAATTAAACAATTAAATAATAATTAATATTAATTCCTAACTAATTAATGTTCTATAAAGCATTGATTACGGTTTTATAAAATCGTAAGTTTTTTAATAAGTTCGATTAAGTGACAACACTATTTTTGTATGGTCAAAAACCTGCAACTGCAACCCAGGAAATTACTCCTTCGAATTATGATTGAAATGCAGTAGGTATAGTTGATCAAATTAATAAAATACTGGCCATACATTAATTTCAAAAAACGATGAAGAGACTGGTTTAGATTTGAACAGTAGTAGCAGGGCACACTGCGTTTCGCAGTCATTTGGGCAGCCCGGCAGCAGTGACCACCTTCTGACAGAAGTTCGGTGTTGGTGTGCGAGTAAAGGGATGCTAGAGCCCATTACCCCCCATCTCTTCCTTAATCCCTTATCTTTAATCTTTTTATGGTCGGCAGCGCACCTGCAACACTTCTGGCGTTGCTTATTACTTTATGTAGGCGACGGTAGCCACCTACCACCAAGTGGACAGTCAGCCTGTCTGTCGATCTTAACATAAAAGAGCTGTTATAGCCTTTTTTTTGCAATATGAGGGATATTGCAAATATATTCACGTCAATATATTCAGATACATGAAACCCTGCTTGTGAATGTGTATTATTGATATGGGTTAAAAAATTAAATATTTATTAATTCATCATGGAACGTTCTTTATTAAATATGAAAACGTACATACAGTAGTAAAAATTAAATAAATAACACAGTATTTCACTAAACAATTTTTAATATCTAGTCACTTAGGTCGGTACTAGTACTTAAATTTTATTTAACGCCTTTGAGATAAGCATCTACACCTATACATATTTTAAAAAATCCAAGTTTTAAAGTAGACTTATAATTATATTTTATGTAGACTTCTTAATCTATTAGATGATATTTTTTTCGATTAGCGCACCTAAAATTTTTTTTAAAAACCTTATTAGATTTCATTTTAGAAAATGTCTTGAATTTGTAGTAGAATTTTCAAATTATTTTATAGTAATAATACTATGTAAGTAACGGTCAATTTAAAAAATGAGAATTTCAAAATTAAAAGCTGTAATAAGTACCGTGTGAACACACACATAAAAAACAGAAAAAAAACATGAAAAACAGAATTTTATTATATTTTCGGAAACACCCTATCAAAGTCGTTAAATTATTTTTACCGAATATTTTGCTGTTGTATATAACAAAACAAAGGATGTTATAATATTCTACAACGTTTACCTCTCTATATTTACCATAATATTTGAATTTATTATAATTAAACCGAAACGCGAAATACAAAACTGTCAGCGATCAAAATACAAATATGTATCGTACACCTGAATTGATCGACAAAACAATTCTTATATAACAAAAAAAAAACTTGGCCAAGCTTTAGAATTATCTTGAGTCTACTAAAAAAATATATAATTTCGATATTACTCTCTTTAAGGCTTCGACAAAAAAAAAAGACAAAAGTAGTTGTTATAGGAAATACACAGTAAGATTTATTTTTATTAAGATATAAAAAAAATTTAGGCGTGTTATAGGCTAGGTATACCTTTAACTAAACCTAATTTTATAATTAACAATAGTGCGAAAATTTCAATTTCGTTTAACAAGTGTTGGTAGGTTATTTTGAAAAAATTGATGTAATTGTACTAAAATCATTATGTAGGTATCTTATTCTCGCATGAAGGTATAAATCCAACTTATGACACTGAGAAGTTTTAAAACTAAGGATCACTCTGGAAAACCGCTAATATATACATCTCTTAGTTATGTTTATAGTAAGTAATCATTGCGGAAAGTAAAATATTTTTTTTGGAGTTCACTCGAATCGATTTGCCTATAATATAAGCTAGTGGTATGAAAATTTATGGGAGTAAAATCAGAATTGTCACACGAATGAGTTATGTTTCTTGCTGTGCCAGAACAAAGACTCTCGCGAGACTTTAGATGGCTAGGTTTCAGGAGGTGCCTTAGGTACCTACATTCGGAGGATTATGGGTCATTCACTTGAATCTACACGTTAGACATTTTGGGAAACATTTTGACAATGTGGACGTCGACGTCTATAGGCGACATCATCAGTTAGCTACCAGTGGTACGGTTAGGCTGTTTCAGATTTTTTTCGTTTTGTTTACAATTCTTTTGAATTCAGGGTGAAGTTCCTAAAACCCATGGCGATTTCTAGTATTGATTTATTTATTAAACTAGCTGGCGCCCGCGATTTCGTCCACGTTGAAAAAGAAAAAAGAAGCCTATCCTGTGTCCCGTACGTTTAATGTTTATCTACCACGTTTCATGAAAATCAGTTGATTCGTTTAAGAGTTATGGAGGAACATACATACATACATACATACAGAAAAAAATTATAAAAATGGTCAATTTAGTTTCAGAATCATGTATAGAGACTATAAACACGATATCTCTGAAAACAAAGTAACTTACTCCATGACCAACCCTTACAGATTTATTATTAGTATTGATTATTTATTAATATTTAATTTTAAATCGTAGTGTGGACGCTAGAAGAGCCAAAGAACGGTGTCTCTAGTTGGCATAGAGGTATAATTCCAATAAGTAGGTAATAAAACAGATAATTTGTCATGTATCTACTTAAAAATGGTTTATTTAAATAAATTCGTGGCAGAGTAATTAAAATTAAAACACCAAATCAAGTCAACCAAATTTCCGCAACAGTTACCTACATCTCCAGAATGATCGCAGTATAATAATATTAAATCGATTACTTAATAATTAGATAATAATAATAATAATTAATAGGGAATACGGCACTCGAATTCCTTTAAGACGATGACTGTATGACTCCGCCACTGTCTATAAAAGTGTTCTTTGCGATTTGGTAGAGCTGCGCGGACATCTTATCACTTGTCTCCTTCACCATTTTGGTGAAGTGGCCCTCTGGGTTGTTGAGCAGTTTGTACGGGTGGTCGAACTCGACCAGACGGCCTGCGTCCATCACTATCACGTGGTCCGAGTCCATGATGGTGTTCAGACGGTGAGCCACCGTCAGCACGGTGCATTCCGCGAAACGGCTTCTTATAGTTCTTTGAATGAATTCGTCGGTTCTGTAACAAATCATTACATTTGTGTAATTGTTTGCGATTATACCTAAGTCTTAAATATTTAAGTTAGTTTTATCTACTTTAAAACTGTCAAACTTCAGTTAAAAAATACCTAACGGTATAATTTCAACGGTTTTTTCAATATTTTATAGTGGTAACCTTATAATCTTAACCAACCAACAATTTGATGGAAGTTTTTTTTTGCAATTGGTGGATAACGCACTGAGGAATTTTGGACGAGAAAATGCATCGAAGCTTCCCAAATGCTGCTCATTCGAGCTGGATTCGTCGATTGACCTCCTTTTCGAACTTGTCTCTACCTAATTGGATTGTTACTTTTTACTGTAAAAATATAACAACGGTTTGTAATACGTACTTAGGATCGACATTGGCTGTGGCTTCGTCAAGCACAAGTATGCGGTTTCCCCGCAAGATGGCGCGAGCGAGGCAAACCAGTTGCCGCTGACCCAGAGAGAAGTTCGATCCTCCTTCGGAAACTTTGAAGTCTAGCGCTGGCACGGCTGCCTTCAAGTCGACCTGCATTGCAATCATATCTACTCTTCAACATCTAATCTAATCTTAAGGGAAATGTTGAAATCAAATTTAAACATTTCCCTTGAAAATATATTATACTTACGCAGAATTAAGTAAATTATGAAAATTACTTTCAAAATTTATGTAATACTAGCTGTTGCCCGCGACTTCGCCGGACATTTTTATTGCTGAGACGATAATTTTTTTATATTTTTAGATAATCCCTCAGAACAATACTTTTTTTCCTCGGGAAACTTGAAACACTGGTATTGTGTGTTCTAAATATGATATTTTTTCAATCACGTGTTCAATTCGTAATTCAAATTTAGTTATGGAATTGATTAAAAGATGGCGCTAGTGCATGTGTCAGCGACATTATTAAAAAAATATATATTGATTTAATTTAAACTAGCTGCTGCCTGCGACTTCGCCCGCGTAACTTTGTAAATACTATATACTAAAACCTTCCTCGAGAACCATTCTATCCATTGGTGAAAACAGCATGAAAATGAGTGCAGTAGTTTTTGAGTTTATCGCGAACAGACAGACAGACAGACGCGGCGGAAGACTTTTTTATAACATACCTATGGGTAAGGATAATGATGAATGCACTTGCAAAGTATAGCTTTTGACTGTAACTTTTGGCATATCTTTATAAATGATAGCCTGTATATAGATTATTCTATATTATAACTCTATAATTTCATCAAGATCTGTTCAGCAGATTATGCGTGATAGAAAAACATCCATCACCAACACAAAATAATATTTTTTTTTGCTTACAGCTTCAAGAGCTTGCCATAGCTGATCGTCATCATAATTGTCGAACGGATCCAAATTGTATCTCACTGTCGCTGAAAACAGCACCGGCTCTTGAGGAATAATGGAGATTTTTGAGCGCAAATCCTGCAAAAAAAATATTGCGTGGAAATTTATTATTTTTAAAATAATTAGATTTTACCTCTTATAAAAGTAATGAAAATATTACAAATTACTCTTATACTTAAGGCCTTTTTCACCATCTCTGACAAAAGTGTCAAGTAGGCTAACCGCCATTTAAAATCACCGGTAAGAAAGCGTACGAGTTTCACCATCTTCGAGTAGCATTACTCAAGAGTAATTTCAATGACAAGATACTCGTAACATTTACTCGCCAATTAGCTTTACTTGAAAAGTCTAATCAACACTTTACTTGTAGTTAGTGAAAGAGGGCCTTACTCTTATAAATTACAATATACTTAATTTTCTTGTTACCTGTAATGAAAGGTGTCCAGTGTCGACATCATCAATTAATATTTCTCCTTCGACGAGAGCTAGTCGGAATAATGAAGAAATCAAAGACGATTTGCCTGCTCCGGTTCGTCCGACAATACCAACCTAAAACATAAAGTTTTTTTAATGTTAAGGTCGACAGACAGGCCGACGTACACTTGATGGTAGACGGCTACCTTCGCCAAACAACGCCACAGGTGCTGCAAGTGTGCTACCGACCATACTAAGGTTGAGGATAAGGAATTAGGAAGAGATAGAGAAGAGATAGGGCTCTGGCATCCCTTTCTTACTCGCCGAAACACAACAGCACATTTGCTGTTATTACACATTGTTTACAGGAGAAAACAGTGACATTCGCAGTAACTCTCGCTTCAGAAGACCACTGTAAAATAACTGCACTAGTGATTGTGTTTCATTATAATTGATATAATTTCTTTTGTCTTAAATTTATCCTATTTTTCAGTTCCTTACTTCCTTTTTTTATTTCTGCGTTGTCTTGTAAAGTCGGGGTACGAAAACCTTCGTCAGTTTTCAAATTTATTCCTTTATCAAAATCGTAGACTCTTAGTACTTTTTAAAACTAAAGCATTAAGCAGACAACTGACACACGTTTGAAATAAGTTTTGGCATGACTGACATTTTGCCCTGATGCAAGCAAATTTCGACTTTAAGGTGACGAACCTTTTGTTACCCCGACTGTACAAGTTTATCTATATGCAACATCACATCAAATGTGCGGACTACCTGTAAACTTTCAAATAAAGAAACACTAACCTTCCAACCGCTTTGAATAACAACATTTAAATTTTTAAGCACTGGCAACTCTTGCTCGACGTATCTCATTGAACAGTTGCGGAATTCGATGCGTCCACGCCACGGCCAACCTTTGGGCGTTTCTTTTGCTGAAATAAGAATACACATTAATTATTACCACACTATGTCTTAAAGCAAGTGTCATGCCAAACAAGGAAATGTTTCTATTTTTTTTTGTATACTCGTAACTCACCTCCTTTCTCCCACTGTGGTTCCCTCTCTATGTGCGTGTACTGTAGGATACGCTCAACGCTGGTCATTTGCGAGATTACTTCGGCAGTTTGACGGACGCCAAATTGCAACATGCCAGTAAGAATCAGCGTCTGTGATATAGCAAGACCTACGTTTCCGGAGAATATGGTCTCTGCGAAAAAAAAAATATATATATATTAAAATTAAATTCATTTGGTGTGGTAATTTAAAAAATAAAAGATTTATTAAAAAACTTAACACAAGCAAAGTTATAGTTGGAAGGTAAAGCGACTAAATAGGACGCATGTGCTCAGAAATTTCATGTGAAGTATTATTTTTATAATATACATATTGTATGGACTATGGTCTACTACAGCTTAGACATGTAAATTAAAAATCTTAATTCAAATTATTATACATTAGGTCAACTATGTTTTTTATTTCCTTTTTTTCTCGTCCCCATGGGATTTTCTATTTAATATTAAAATTTATTGCATAAAGGTTTAGATACTTACTGCTGTCTATCACAAGGAAGGCAACTATGACTATAGCCAGATATAGGACACAAATAAAGTCGAGCCAAAAGCCGAGCGTGACTCCACTAGCAAGGTAACTACTCCACGTTGAAGTATGAATGTCCTGAAAACGGAAAACAAAGCTGAATTACGATTTCTTTCGTTGAATCATTGATCAAATATTTTTAATACAATGTTTTGACTTCTTTGACACCACTGTCCACACGTATTAAACGTCCGCTGGTATAAAACAATTTAGGGGCAATGGCCTCTGTTTTTCTCTATCTAGAATTTAATGAAGAGGGATAGTTAATATTTTTCCAGAATAAAAATTAAAAGTATCCTATTTGTTATTCTAGGTAAATAAAGTATCTGTGTGCAAAATTTCATATAAATCCGTTAAGCCATTTTTGCGTGATTGACTATCAAACATTCATACAAACTTTTGCATTTATAATATTAACGTCTACTGCTGAAGTTAACCGAGGCATAATTTTTCAGTAGGTCTACTCAGAAGCAGCCTGTATCATGTTGATCCGTGGCCTCGTAACGAAACATAAACGTAATATAAATAATAAATAAATTCACATATTCCATACAGCACCATCTAGTTCCACAGTAAGCAACTAATGCTTGTATAATGAATACCAGACAGTTCATATACTACATAGTTTTTTTTTGTAAATACATACATATTATAAGTACAAAACATCCATGACTCAGGTACAAAGGTAAAATTTATAAACATTTGCCTCTAGCGGGATTCGAACCAGCGACCGTTTGGTTAACAGCTAGGGTTACTAGCCAATAGATCAAACGTGTCGTCAAATATAGATCAATCCTTATATTATAAATGTGAATGTGAGTTTGTTTGTTTGTTACGCTTTTACGATCACCATGAAATTTTGCATACACGTTGTCTGGGGACACCAGAAAGGACATAGGGTACATAAGGTACATGAATTCAAATGAAAAACGTACCTGGAACCGATCAAATTCCTTAATGAGCCTCTGTTGTGCGCCTGAAGATCGAATAGTGCTTATGCCGTTTAGAGTAGCTGACATGTGAGAGAACACTGGACTTCGGGCTGAAATTCGTTTTGTTAGCATAAATTTAGTAGTGGTAGGGCACACTGCGTTTCGCAGTCATTTGGGCAGCCCGTCTGGCGGCAGTAACCACCCCCTTACAGAATACCACCGTGAAATAACAGCATTTACGTGCTGTTGTGTTTCGGTGAGTGAGTAAGGGATGCCAGAGCCCATTACCCCATCCCTTCCTTATCCCTTATCCTTAATCCTATGGTCTACAGCGCACTTGTAGCACTTATGGCGTTGCTTGTGTTATAGGCGACGGTAGCCACCTACCATCAAGTGGACCGTCAGCCTGTCTGTCGACCTTAACATAAAAAAAAAAAATTAACTAAATTAAATTAGATAATAATTAGGTTAGCAAGCAATTGCTAACCTTAGCCAACATTTCACTAGTAAAAAATTAATAAGAATTCGACTCATTTCAGTTATTTATTTTAGTTTCCTAATTCTAAACTTATAAATGTGTAAGTATACATTGAACTTACTTGTTCCTTCCAATCGCTTAATGGACTGCGCTGATTTGAGGTAAATTTGGAGAATAGTATAGAACAAGAGCAGAATAATTGTGGTGGGCAGTAGAGTCCAGACAAGTGCAGCTGCGTTCAAAGCTAAAATACTAAACATGACGAGGTAGATTTGTATGCACTCCAAAAGGAAACGTGGCAACAGCTCATCCAAGGCGCCTATGTCTTTTGAGAATCTATTAAGAATTCGACCTGTAACAAATAGGTTATAAATAAGCTTTTTTATCATATGTTTAACTATCTAACATAAATATAATATTATCATAACAAATTTTATAAAAAAAAGATGTAGTTGTGCGTCCGAAAAAGGTCCCAGACTCAGCATAATTCGGTGGGAGGGATATACAGAGCAGATTTTCAGTCAGGGTTTGTAAAATAATACTGAGGGCCTCTTTCACCAACTACAAGTAAAGTGTTGATTAGTTACTTTTAGAAATCATTTTCTGTTTTATTGAATTATGCACTCGGTTTACTGCATTATTCGATAGGCGAATTTTATTTTATTATTTTATATTTAATGTTTGGGACGTTTACCGTACAAACAAAGGTATATCAGATCCATTATCCCCGGTGACCGGTGACTTTAAATGATGGTTAGCCTAATTGACAGATGGTGAAAGAGGCCCTAATACTACTAATTTTAATACGAAAACAAAGTTACCTGAAGAGTTGCCATCGAAGAACCGCATAACGCCACGCAGCATGGAGTGGAACATGTCATTGTGCAGGTTCCGAGACGAAGACATGCACACTCTGAAGAACATAAACGCTCGCGCTGTTATGAAGAAAATGCAACAGACTATCAACGCTGTGTACACGTACAAATATTGAGCCGTGTCCAGTGGTCCGATGTATGCGTGGATGTTCAAATCTGAAAAACATATCAACAGTAGGTATATTTTAATAATTTTTTTTCTATACAAAATTTTCTTTATTGAGTAGGTATTATCTGTTTATTCCTTAATTTATAATGTGTTGGTTATGTGCACATCTTTATAATGTGTTTGTTTTACGTAAATACGTGTACGCCATGTTACGAGTAATATTTTCTGATATATCAAACGAATTTGAATATATATACTATACATCGCACATATATACCAAAAAATTGTTTGATCCTTTAACTATCGAGTGGAGTAGTTAAATTTTGGATGTGGATGATAGATATGTAGCTACAGCATCAAACCGTATCCTTCGATTTTGTTATCATCACTTTCCTGCAATTTAGTTTAAAGACGTATTTTTTGTTCAGCCCTCTTTTATTGCTATACGCTATTGCATCTTCTCGGAAAATATATCAATTCACAAACCTGGTTTCAAATCAATTCCTGAGAAATAGCTAGATAAGTTGAAGGTGGTGTTCTTTGGTATTATCACTCGATCGTAGTCCGTTATTGTATTATTTGACTGTCGTTCTTTTAGACGAGTAACTTCATTAGTCCTGAAATTGGAAGAGATTCGAATTAAAATTTATAATTGGGTTATTGCAAACGATAATTACCTAACATATTAATTTTTTTAAATATTATTTAGGTATCAATTCGAAACTCTTATGATCGTCATTATAAATTTAAATTTACCAGTGTTTCGGAAATATATCAACATTATCTAAGGTGACTAACATATCAAAAGAATTACCAGAAAGTAACCCAATAGTCGCAGAAGGTTGCAGACAGTTGTCCAATGACCAGCACCAAAGCTGTGAAGAGCAGTGTTGGCGTTTTGCCACCGGCACGTAAGTATGCGCCGTAGACGTGCCAACCCATTGAACCCGATTCCCTCTCTTCTTCTTCCATCTCTTGCGCAGGTCCTTCGCATCCGATTGTCGACTCGGTGAGTGAAGGGCGTCGGGTCGTCGACAGCTACAACAAGAGAACTATGATTATCTATATTAATATTACAAATGCTTAAGACTGTTGGTTCCCAGTTTCGCTTTAAGGCCGTTACAGAGTTAGAATCACTTTGGAGTGAAAATTTATGATTCGCGACGGCTCGTAATGCCATGATTTGTTTAGTTTGCAGATAAGATATTAACGTCATATTATTTGTAGTTTTATAAACTAGATAATGGCTCAAAAATATTTTAAAATATTGGTATAATTTTCTCATTAGAACAGTTTTTAAGTAGCCCTTTTTTAAAATTAGCGGTCGACGGTCTACGCAGAAGTGAGATATTAGTAAAATTATATGTGAAAACCTTATAAAAATATTGATTTTCCAAAAATTCATATAATTTATTAGATAATAATTGTAAAAAATATACGATTTCTGTAAATTTTCATTCAAGAAAAGTATAATCAAAAGTAATATATAATATAATATAATACTTTTAGTAATTTTTCGTGATATTTAAACGTCTTATTTTAGGATCAAATTTGAGATATTTCTGTTTTTTTATTCGACCTAGTATGTGAAGCCATTTATGTTTTGTATATTTATCTGCTTAGGCCTTCGACCGCTAGTTTGAAAAAGGGCTGTTTAAAAACTGTTCTAAGAAGAATTCATTTTAAAATATTTTTTAGCCATGTACTAGATTAAAAAACTACAAATAATATAACGTTAACATCTTATCTGCAAACTAAACATCTGAAACTACTGAAAATCATAAATTTTCACTCCAACGTGATTCTGATTCTGTAACGCTCTTAACTAAGGTATCTTGAACCCATGTTTATGTACATCGCGTCACTTAACCTGGTTATGACATGTCTATAAGTCAAAGTCAATGTAAAATAATTAGCAGCTAATCAAGGATCTAATTTCCTGTATTTTCTGAGGTTAATATTAGACAGTGATTTAACAAACTTAGATTTGAATAAAACATATCACTGATATACAATAAATATTGTGAAACACAATCATCGACATTCTCTCATGTTAGTTGACCCTCCACAATGTGTTTTAGATTATTTTATTATTAATAGAAAGATTTTTTTAAATGATATTTTACTCAGTATTATTTTCTTACTCTGGCTGATGTTCTTCTTGGGAGATGAGCTGGTTTTTCTTCTTCATCGTCTTCCTCGTGCGAAGACGACAATAAAGCTGCAAAGTCTTTGCCTGATGTTAATAGTTTCTCGTACGTTCCTTCAGCTTGCACAGTGCCCTGTATAGCATTATAATATATACTTAGCGCCTCTTTCACAAACGTCAAGTAAGCCAAACTGTCATTTAAAGTCACCGGTAACCGGGGATAATGGAGCTGATATACCTTTGTTTGTACGGTAAACGTCCCAAACATTAAATAGAAAATAATAAAAAAAATCGGCTATCGAATGATGTACTGCATCATTCGATGCCGAGTGCATAATTCAATATAAGAGAAAATGATTTCTAAAAGTAACTAATCAACACTTTACATGTAGTTTGTGAAAGAGGCCCTTAGTGAGATAATTCTTGCGGGTATCTTTATGAGACACTAGCTGGTACTACTTCGTCTGCGTTGAAAAAGAAAATATTTATGAATAACATAAATGCCTGGCATCTTTGGCAAGCTTTGACGACGACGGTGGCGTCGCCACGCGACAGTGGCGCCCAACTTTTTACATTTTTAGACGATCCCATGGGAATTTAACATTTTTCCAGGACTTGTCTGCTGTATCTTGGCGATTTATTTAAATAAAAAAATAAAATATCACAAATTATTAGTAATTACATAGTGGCTATAATTTGAAGACGCTTTCCGCGTCTGTATGGCTAAACCACTCAATTTTGATGCAATTTTCACGCATTAAGGTTTATATACTATAAAATCAAGTTTAAAGTATAAAAAAAAAAACAATATCTTGCAACCAAATCGCCGAAACTGACAGCCTCTGTTCACTTATGGAAAGAAAGGATTAGGTTAGGTTTTCATTTATGGAAAGAAGGATAAACGAGGAAAATTTGTGTATATAAAAAAAAGTGCGAAGCCGGGGTCGGCTTCGCACTTTCAGTCAGTTATCAGACAGGTTGTTTAGTTTATGACGGCAGAAGGTACAGGTACTGTGCTCTGGCACTACTGAAGTTACGTCAAACTTACATTGTTCATGACGATTATATAATCAGCTGCCTTCAAATAATGAAGTTGGTGTGTGACGAGTATTCTCGTCGAGTGCCGTAAGTAGCCGTTGATGCATTCGTCGAACAGTTGTCTGCCGACATGAGCGTCCACTGCCGACAATGGGTCATCCAAGAGGTAAATGTCCGCCTAAGACCAAAAAGAACCGTTTTAGTAAAGTATATACCGATTGCAATATTAGATAATATACTATATGGCATATAATTATAATTTTAGCTATATATTTAAATATAAGGAATAAAAAACAATATACCTACATTACCTATGTAGATGTTTTTGAGTGTTCACTCTTTGGATTGGACTCAAGAATTCATTGGACCTCAAGAAATCTCAGACAATAACTAATAAATTTAGTAAAAAAAAAGATCAATCGCATGGCCGTATCCCTAAAATATTTGTGGCATGTAGTAGACAAATGCTTATGTTATAAAATATAAATATTTCTTACTTGTCTATAGACGGCTCGAGCCAAATTGATTCTTGCTCTTTGCCCACCAGACAGCGAAGCGCCTCTTTCGCCGACGAGCGTTTGATCACCGCACGGGAATTGTAGGAAATCTTTTTGTAATGCACACACTCGGACAACCTGAAAATGGACGTTCCACAAATTAGCCCACATTTTTAGGATGTGAATTATGTCTATTTTTGGCGTCTTTACTCAAACACATCGCTGCTTAAAAACTAAAGAGCCATAAAACAAAAAATCCAAAAATACAATCACAATCCTTCATATTGTATGTTGCAAAAAGACTTATGGTTGTTTTATTCCATATTTACGTCGATCGACGCATATTTAGTATATTTTGATCATTTTATATATATTCAAAAGTAACTTATATGCTTATATCTCTTCTAGTATTCAGTTTATTATAAAAGTACTTAAAACATTTAATGCCACTTAAAAATAAGCTTCTAACGATGTATAATATGCATATATTTCATATATATCTAATAGGAAAAAAATAGACAAAAAATAATTTAATTTTTTTCGATTAGCTCTCCTGTAAAAAGAGTAATTTTGATTTGTGGCCCTTTAGTTTTTAAGCAGCGACATGCCTTCACGTTTATAAACTAAGTATTAAGTAAACCAACCTCTTTATATTTCTTCGAGTTGTATGGTAATCCAAAGAGAATGTTTTGTCTGACAGTTGCCACGAAGAGCCAGGGCTCCTGGCAAGCGAATGAGAGTGGCCCAGACAGGTATACGCGTCCGCCGGTCGGGCGCAACTCGTTCAGAAGCAATTGCAACACTGAACTCTGTAAATTTTATAAGCTCACTATTATAACAAATACAATTTAAAATATCGTCAATTTTTTATTTTATTTAAATTTTTTATTTAAAGTATCGCAAACCAAAATCTGATAACTTTTTTTTTCCAACATTTTGACCTTAGTGCAATAGTTACACGTAGTTCATTGGATTATCTATCGTATTAAAAAACTGCTAAGTATTTATGAGCACTATTTATCAAACTACGACTTCTTAACAAAATATGCGAAGTATGTGCAGCAGCTAGAATCTTTTATGTGAAAAATTCACTCCATTATTAAAATAATAAGTAAAATATTAAGTTTTAGTTCAAAAGATATATAAGTTCAAACCTTAAGTTTCAAATAAAATACCTTTTTGTAATAAACATTCTTGTAAGATTTTTTAAAATGCTTAAGAGTGAAAATGAACTTGAATGTGCGGCAGTATTTTACCTTTCCAGATCCGACAGATCCGATAATGGCGCAAAGTTTTCCTTTCGGCACTGTAATGTTGAGGTTTTTCAGTGTGACCGGTCCATCGTCTGTCCAATTGGCGCTAACATTCTGTATCAAGACGCCTACATCGGGGTTCACTGGCGGCGAGCTCATTTGGCTGATCAGACCTTTCTCGTTGTTGTCAAATCCTAGAAAACAAATATATTTTGGACTAATTGCTGTATTTTAAAGGTTTTCAAAAAATACAGAGAGCATTTTTATATACATATATTATAAAACAAAGTACTCCGCCGCGTCTCTCTGTCTCTCTGTTCGCGATAAGCTCAAAGACTACTGCATCGATTTTCATACTGTTTTAACCAATAGATAGAGTGGTTCTCGATGAAGGTTTTAGTATATAATTTACAAAGTTACGCGGGCGAAGTCGCAGGCAGCAGCTAGTTTAAATTAAATCAATATATATATTTTTTAATAATGTCGCTGACACATGCACTAGCGCCATCTTTTAAACTAAATTCGAACTACGAATTGAACACATTATTGAAAAAATATATTTAGAACACACAATAGCAGTGTTTCAAGTCTCCCGAGGGAAAAAAAGTATTGTTCCCGAGGGATTATCTAAACATATAAAAAATTATCGTCTCAGCAATAAAAATGTCCGACATAAATTCATATATTTTCACAGGTGTCATTTTTATTTTTTTTTATTTTTCAACGCACAAAAGTCGCGGGCACCAGCTAAGTAATTATTAAAAACTAGCTGGTATCCGCGACTTCATCCGCGTTAAAAAGAAAAAAGTAGCCTAATCCTGTGTCCTGTACGTCTCTACCAAGTTTAATGAAAATCAGTTAATTCGTTTAAGAGTTATGGAGGAAAATACATACATACAATACCTACACTTACAGATTTATTATTAGTATATTGATAAAGAATTTTTGATATCGCGGTTGAATGCTGTTAAGTCATCGGCTACGCCGTAGGTACCACGAAAGCTACGTTTGCAGAGACAAGGGAGGTATTCATAGATGAAAATTATGAGGAAATATTATTTCCCTATCATTTTAAATGAGTAACATGGCACAAAATACAAGAGTTTTGTGTTGAATACTGGTACCTTATGCGACCCGAAACCATATGTAAATAAATAAAGAATAACTACTGACTTTCACTTTGCTTACAAAATGAAATACGTAACTGAGTATCTGTTTATCTACTGCAGTCACTTGATTATTATGTAAGCCTACATTTTTTTTTTTTCAAATATGATAAAAAACTATGATACAAAAAGAATTAAATTTAAAGATTTTTAAATTTTTAAAGGTTTTTTTTTCGATGCAATCAATTAAAAGTCTTTTCTTACATTAGTAAGTAAACACATATTTGCAAAGAGGAGATATTTCTGATAATTGTTTTGAACATTTGTTTTTTTGTTGACATTTGTTTGTTTGTTAACTTTCTGCACCGGTGACGTTATAGGCTACCTACCATATAGTGGTCTGTGACCCTGTCTATCGACCTTAAAATTAAGAAAAAATACTGAAGGGGTTGTCTGTATATGATGGTATTCTATATTTCAACTGAGCTTGCATTTTCTCGGTACAAGAACATAATATGTACATAATTACTTAAGTGTAACTTTTTTTATACAAAAATGTGACATTTATAAAGTATGTGTTACCTGGATTGTAAATGCCTTCTTGGTCCAACTTTCTGAACGTGTTCGGACTTATGTCAATTTCGCCAAGGTTCTTCTTCTTTTTGGCCTCAACACTTTGCACTAATTTTGCTATGTCGACATCGGCTACACTGCGCAAATCCTCTCTTTCGTCTGATATGAAAAAATATTAAAACCGAATATTATTTAGTACAAATTTTATTTTATTTTAAACATATTGTTAGTTGAGTGTTTATGTGTTAGTAGTTAACCTCTTCACCTTGTTAATATTTTGACATACGAAACCAAAAGTATTATTTTTTTCAATAATTAATATTACATGCAAAGGAATTATTTGCAATTATTACACATTAGGAACAAGCAAGCATATCTAGGTACATATATAAGTTTAAAAAATATATATGAGAAATTCATTTATAATTTTTTTACACCAACATAAACGACATCGACAACACATTCACTCGACGTTTCACAGACAAACATAATGTTTGTTTATTATAATTATTATTCTCTTTCGTACCCAACAACATAAGAGCTTCAATACGCCATACAGAAATCATAGCTTCCATGATTTCGGATATTGCCTTTGGTGTGAAAACAGCTGTCGCTTGTATCGTGTTAAACATTTGTGCTAATGGGAATACCTGCGAAAATACTCCGATATTTCTAATACCTTATTTGATGGGTACACTTGTCTTGGTAATATTGCACAGTACTTTAAAAGATCTCCCTTAAAATGACACATGCCTGACTTATATGTTTCCGGTCTGGTGGGCCTAAATGAACAAAAGTGGAAAAAACAATATCCCAAAATGAGTGATATGTTCCTATAATAATATGTCTATTTTGAAATATGCTTATTCGGAAGGCAACATTGTCTATTGTCTATCATTTACATTACCAACAATGTTAATTCTTGCAAAAACAACGACTATGACCCCTTTAATTTTTTTTACTAGATCGACAGATTTTGAGCTATATTTGTGTATTAAAATGGTTGTAATTTGTGTACCTAGAATATCGCTAGTCTATGACCGGACAAACCTATATTATACCTACAATGTTAATATATAATATTAAAAAAAAATACTAAAAAAAGCATTAATAAAATGTTTCGTGCAGCATTTACAATCTGTGCATATTTGAAGCATATTTATAAATTTTAATTATAAAAGCGTACGTTTTCCGGTCTTAATGAGGACGTTTAAACGTTTTAAAAGAGTAGGATACAGATTTATAAATGAAAAGAAAATATTGCGTGCAAGAATGCCATGCACAAAAGGTCAAGACATGCAGGACTTTTTGGTCCCACGTACCCAACAACATAAAGGCCTCGAGGCGCTGCACTGAGATCAGGGCTTCGGCCAAAAATGAAACGGCGTTTGACATTATGATTGATAACGTCCCTTGTAGAGTATTGTAGAATTGCGCCAAGGGGAATACCTGAAAACGTTGTGTATTAACGTGTGTACGTTACACGTTGTGACGTGTAATGTAATTAATTAACACAATTAACCAGAAAATGGTAAGAATTATACAAAGCTATGTCTATTAGGGTAATACAGTTCGAAATCTATTCCCTATAGCTATGTAATTGTTGTGATATTTGTATTTGTTTATTTCATTTACCTATAAGCTTTAAATATATATATTTTAATATATTTTAACTAAGTAGTTGAACCCGGCTATATATGTATACTTACTTTGATACATTTAGTAAAAATTAGTTATTTTGACATTACATTACAAACAGACAATTTAATTTAATTTATTAGTATAGATGAAAACCCAAAGAATATTATCTAAATTCCAAATATGTAGTAATTTGTACCTAAGTTTTTTTTTATATAAACTTTAAATTATGTTCGTTTTACATTTGTCTTTTATTTTATCTTATCTTATCACGTATTAATTTATGATTTATGTATATAACAAATATGTTGGTAAACAACACGTACCAACACTTTGTTTTTAACTGATTATTATGCGAATATTTTTTTTTAAATTTTAAACGCACGTATATCGTCTCTAAATGAGTTTATTACATTTTCAGAATACAACACTATTAAAATGTCCCATCATTATTATTGTGGTAAATTCTTTATTCTTTGATGGATAATAGCGAAGTAGGTATTTATATTTTTTAGCGCTTACATAAATATCGTTGACGTTTGTAAAAGGTAAGCAAGTAAAGGTTAAGAATCCCCAAAAAATAATAATAATAAAATAAAAAAGTAACGTCGAAAATGCAAATAACTTTCTGCCAATTTTTTGGCCCCGCCCCTTTGGGTTGTTAAAAATACCCGCCGACTTTGGGTTGTTAAAAATATTTCTTGATGAATCGCAAGGAGAAACAAAAAAAAAGGAAAAATGTATTCAACTCGGCTGGATTGGATTGAGTTATTGCTGTTTTTTTAATACCTATATTAATTTAACGAATTGGAAATTGAGAAGAACTTAAACTTGTCATATTTAAGTGTCCATAATCTTTTGAAAGTTTGCCACAAATAACTGAAATAAGTAGATGAACTCGAAACAAGTGTGCAGTTAAAATGAGTTACAATTATTTTTTGTTTCGAAGCAAGCACATAAAACACACACACACACATAATATATATAATATGTGTCTAGCTTTCTCTGAACTATTCTTCACAAATAAACACAAATATTTGATGCAAATGTTTATTTTTGTAATATTGAACTTATACTCAGATTGTAATAATACTCATATGAGTAAGTTTTTCATATTTGACAAAATATTTTTTACGTTTTTCAAGTCATTAATTTTGTTTTTAAGACTAGTGTTAACAGTTACATAAAATTTATGTAGGTTATGTATTTTCATAACTCATAAACGGTTTTAACTCGTTTAATTTTGTGGAGAAATGACAAGGCTGATCTAAAAGTTCTAAAATTCAAGTAAAATTAATTATCCTTTTGTGAGTTAAAATATAATACAATAAAAGTTTAGATAGTTGATACCATATGAATTAAATTGATTACATTTTATTTCATATTGAATCATTTATATTGACTAAAGCTGATTGAATGTATATAGATATGGGCGTGTTTTGGACATTGTGTCCATTGAATTGATCGTCAAAGTATTGAAAGAATTTGTAAGTCAAAGAATTTGAAAGCAGATTTTACTGCATTTACGAGTATGTTGTTGTAATACTTACAATATCTGCTAAAAGTTTATAGTTGATCAATACAAAATGAATTAAATTGATTACATTTTATTTCATATTGAATCATTTATATTGACTAAAGCTGTTTGAATGCATTTATAGAGTATGGGCGTGTTTTGGACATTGTGTCCATTGAATTGATCGTCAAAGTATTGAATTTGAAAGCAGTTTTTACTGCATTTATGTAGTTAGCTGCAATACTTACAATATCTGCCGTGACCTGGTACCCGAACAGCGAGTACGAGAGCAGTGTGATGTAGAGTGTGAGCCGTTCGGTGAACACCATGAACGAGAGATACACTCCTCGGAGGTATGAGGCAGATGTGATTGAGTTGATCTCATTCTTGCGAGCCAATGCGACCACCTGCTCAAACGGCTTTTCCCACGCGTACATCTTTATCACCTGTGCAATTATTATGTGCATATAAAACTTCGCGTTTGTATGATTACATATGATCTATTCTTTTTCTATTGATCAAAAACGTAAACAAATATAGCGTCGCCATGGTCACTGGACTGTTTTAAAGATGGAATTTGTATATTAGGCATTATCAAAGAGAGTTGACTCATTTAGAATTTGTACGTATTGTTTGTTTAGTTCTATATCGTGAATTGTTTGTTTACCTTTTTGATCAATGAAAAAAGAATATAATATAAATCACGAAATGACATTAAGAAGTGCAAATTTGTAATTAATATGTGTTCAAGATTAAACGCAATCAAATTGAAGCGAAATGTAAAACACTAAACAGTTTGATTGCGTTTAATCTTGTATACAACATAAACTGTGCCAATGTTAAATTTTAAATGTAATAACTTTAATAATATCGCGACTTTGTACTTATAATCAATTTTAATAGTCCAGGGATATTTAAATTTTACATTGAGTTTATTTATTTTTTAACAATTTATGACTATATACGTATAATTTTAGAAATTATGTACATTATAATATAAAATATCTACCTGCATGCCACTGATAATTTCGTCCATGATTCGTACTCTCTCATCAGTTCTATGTGCCGTCTTCAACCTCAGTTGTGCCGCCAGCTTGCTCATGTATGCTGCAATATATAAAAAAGGTTAACATGATATTATTTTATACATATATTTTTAAATAAAGCCACTAATATTTAATGAATCGTTAAGGAATTTTTTTCCTTGAAGTCTTATATTTTTGAATAATTGATGGAGTCGTTTATATATCTGACCTACACTCAAGTGCCTGTTATTAATTTTGGACTAATGTAGGAGTATTTATGATATGAAAATATTTTTATATATACTAGCTGACCCGACAGGATTAGTTCAGTAAAAATTTTACGAGTTACTTTTTACGAGTATGTGACCTTTCCTCTGACTGAAAAAAAAAGTAGGCAAAGTGGTCCATTCGTTGGTAACACAGTTAACGATTCATTTTTATTCATGCACTTTTTCCTTAAAAAGAGATCCACAGTTTGTTGACAAAAAGAATAGTATCCTGAGTTTCTTTCGGGGTTTCTTCTCAGGATCGTCATCTTGGCTTTTTTCCGAAACCCTGGTAAATTTAAATTTATAATGACGATCATAAGAGTTTCTTGTAGAAACCTAATTGATAAATAAATATTTTAATTTTGATTTTGAATCGCTTAACGCATTAATACATAGATTAGGTAATAGTGAACTAGCATTATATGTATATATGTGGTTTTATATATATATTATATTATTGCAGAACTTTCTCGATATTCGTTCGAAAGTAAAAATGTTGTTATCGAAGCGAAAGTAAATTCCACATACATTGAACTGGTATGGTTTGGAGCACGATGCCGATGACACCGACGATGGCGGCGTATCCGATCTTTATGTAGATGAGGTAACAGACTACAACCACCTGCAGCGGCAACAGCCAGATGAAGTGCGAGTAGATGAATGCGTAATCGAACCGGTTCACGTCGTTCGACAACAAATTCACCACATGACCCGCCGTCGTCTGAGCCAGAGCGCCCGAACTCATCCTCATCACCTGCACAAGTGCACATACGCATACAAAACTGCAATTATTCTATTAAAGAGGTTTTTTTTATTAGAGATGGGTTTGCTCTTGGCCAATAACCAGCTGAGTAGCATGGATGAGGCCTAAGATGGAGCGAGCTCACCCAGAAGATTAGGCTTCTAATCACTCACTTCACTCGCACTTTGAAAAGATTAGGGTTATATAGGCTCGGAAATACAGATTGGGCCTCTTTCACCAACTGTCAAGTAGGCTAACCGTCATTTAAAGTCCCGGTCACCAGGGATAATTGGGAATTTGTACGGTAAAAGTCCCAAACATTAAAAAGAAAATAATAAAAAAAATTCGCCTATCGAAGGATGCACTAAACCGAGTCCATCAATCAATCAATCATGATCAATACTAATAATAAATCTTTAAGTGTAGGTAGGTATTGTATGTATATATGTTCCTCCATAACTCCATAACTCCCAGCTAGTAATTTAATAAAACATAAAATTATTTCTAAAAGTAACTAATTAACACTTTACTTGTAGTTGGTGAAAGAGGCCCTAAAATACTCTATTAAGAGTTAAGAGTAGTTACTCTATTAAGAACTCTATAAAGAGCAAACAAAGTTTTAAGAGTGTACTCGCAGTACTGCTTACATTTTGCACACTTATAAAAACGCGACTTCGTCCGCGTAACTTTATAAAATGTAGCCTATGTTACTCGCCGATAATATAGCTTTTTATAGGTAAAAGAATTTTTAGAATCGGTCCAGTAGTTTTGAGTTTATTCATTACCTATAAACTTACAAATCTTGTCTCTTTCTAATATTAGTATAGAAGTATTATATATGTAGATAACCCTTGAGGAAAAGCTGTGACGATGGTGGCAGTGTCACGGTGATAATGGCGTCCATTTTTAAAAAAAATATTTTTAGACGATCCCTCGGGAACTAAAATTATTCCAGATAAGTACTTTTATTTTGCCACCTTAACCTTGTCTTGTCAACGAGTATGCAAAATCTCATTGTCATCGATAAAGTTCTTTTAGGGGATTTGCGGTTTTGAACAGACGTATATAATTTTTTTAAGTAGGTAACTTATATACATAATTTTGATATATTTTTTCTCAAACTTTACATTAAGAGTGGGTATAAAGCAAACAAAATTTGTAATTTCACCCGCGTGGCCCCTTGGACATGACAGTGACACAAAAAACGTAGAACTACGCACAACATGCGACGGAAGATAGCGCAACTCGCTCGATAAAAATGTTATAAGCGCCAAAAGTATTAAATATTAATTATTCGTAAACTACAATGTCAAATGAAAAATTGTTACATACAGCCTTAGATAATATGTGAAGTGAAATTACTGATACACTTTTAGCTTTGTAATGTGTGTCATTTTAAAAATAAAACTAAAATCGATGGAAATGAGAGCTCACTTGGTGATTTTTTTCTATCGAGAAAATTTCATTATATTATGTTTTCTGTTACAGTCGTCACTTTCATTTATAATGTATTTATCTATTTAAAAAAATTAATTAAATTAGACTTTGTTTACTTAGATAAAATTCAAATCTAGGATTGGCTATTTCTCTTTATACCCGCTCTTAAGTACGAGTACATTAACAGCTACCAACTTTTTATAACGGTCTAAACATTGCTTAACATTGTGGGGATTAAAATTGACACATATATTTAAGTAGATACTTAATTTTATTTGCTTACAGTATAATGCGCTGTAATGCTGATGTTACCTTTTTTTATTATGGAAGCTACATAGTGTTTTCATCTCTTTAGATAAAGTCGCTGAAAAATAGATTTTATGCTCTGTCATGCTTAGAAATTGATTTTTTTAATAAAAAACAGCCTCTAAGAATTACATTTATAACTATTAACATAACATAATAATTATTAAGTGGTTTATGATAGTTACATACAGCCTTATTTAATTATATATGTAGTTTTTATAACTTTATGAAACAGAAGCTCCCATTTAAAATTCAGACGATTCGGATGTAACGCAAGCTCGTGGCAGCTTTTTGAAAATGCAAAAAATATTTTTGACGATTCTCATTTTGTAATACTCGAGCGCGTCAGATTTTCATACAGACGGTTCAGCCTAAATTCCTGATCGTGCTGATTCTTAATCTAACGATTATATGGAGGATTTTTTAAAATACAGCGCCTACAAAATTTTTAACGCCTGTAGACGCTCACCCCACCGTTGAAATGAAAAACTTCATATAACCTTTTTTTTTTCTTACCATCCAATCTTCAAAGTCCAATACGCTAAGTGACTACTCGACGTCCCCACGACGCTCGAGTAGTCACTTAGCACATTTAGCATCGTGGGCTCCCTAACCATAAGAAAATAGAGATTCGCTTACCTTCCTATAAATGAGCGAACAAGCTGCTATGCGAACTTTCATTCCGAATTGTTGTGTGGAGTATGAGCCGTGATGATTGAGGAAAGCGATCACGAGAGACATGAGTATAACAGCAGACGCGCAGTAGACAGCTTGCTCGTACGACATGTCCGACCCTGGCTCCCAGTAAGACAACATCATACTCAGGGCAACTGGTTGAAAAGGTCTGAAAAAACAACCAATTTAATAGGCATGGGGTGTGGCTTAAAATGGGTTAATTATAAAGGTTAAAATTTAAAACAGGAAATGGGGTTGGGCTGTATCGTGAACACTGCTATGAGCTGTGAGTCTTACGTGAAATACATTACAAGTAATATTATATGTAATATATCCAACGAATTTATATATATATATACCATGACCAAAAAATGTCTTTGATCCTTTAGCTATCGAGTGGTGTAATTAAATTTTAGATGTTGATGATATATCTAAGTATATCATCAAACTCCATTTCCCAAGATTTTGATCATTTTTCCGAATTGCCTACTATTCACCTGGAAAAAAAATTATAGACATATTCACCTCAAAAATATATAATATGAAAAAAATTCTGTCTATAATTCGTTATACTACAACCACCTACGAACGATTCATTAGCCCAAGGCCTTCATACTTATTGGGATATATGCTGAAGCTTAAAAAATTCAAATATTTACGAATCTACATTATATAAAAAAAACGAACGAAAACGATTTACTTTATACACTAGACACGTGTAAATATCTAACATGGTTGAATATTTACATGTCTGGTTCGTGATATTGCATGCTCAATTACCGTATAAATCATGTCATCCATGTGCCTAACCTTATTATATATTCAATTAAGTACTGTAAGTATAAGCTTAATTTAAGTGACCTATGGATTGTAATTGGATGGTTTTAATGACGCGTTGAGTACGTATACAAAGCATGTAAAATGTTTGCTAAATTATCCTACTAATAATATAGATTTTGAGGATCGATGGATATATGGATCTATGTATATTTGCTACTCTTTCACGTAAAAACTACTGAACGTTTTGGATGTAGTAGACGGAGGCGTACGTAACACTTTTTATCTCTTTATGTCATCATGATAACTACCTATACATACAGAAACTGGATGGAACCGGCAACAAGCTCCATGGTTTAAGTTTTATCAATTTATCAAGTGACGTTAAAAGAGAATAGTTACGATTTAACGATGGCATATTCTATTTTTTTATGTTAAGTTTGACAGACAGGCTGACGGTCCACTTCATGGTAGGTGGCTACCGTCGCTTATAACACAAGCAACCACAAGTATAAACAAGTACCACCACCACAAGTATAAACAGAAAAGAAACAAAATAATCGATGTAATGGCGGGGCACACTGCTAGAACTCTTTTCCCTACCCTTTCCAAATCCCCCCTACTTTGGTCAGCAGAGCACTTACAGCACCTGTAGTGTCACTTGTGTTATAGGCGACGGTACCCTTATTATTGTTATAGACGGTGATATATGGAAGGGATAGCGATATCTTAGAAATTTCATGAGTTACAGATTGGTAAAATACTCGTACTTACTTTAGAAAGAGAGCCTGTACAAGGAACATGAAGCCGGAGGGTGCGTAGCTCATCCAGAAAGTTTTAGTCATAGCGCGAAGAAGTGACGGTTTGCGGCCTTGTTTGTTTGCTAGAGCGATTTCTTCGAGCCATTTTCTGCAATAAAACAAATACAACATTGTTAACAATGAGGAACTAAGAGCGCGTTCAATCTGTACGATACTTTACTAACTAACTTTATTGAAGAAGCAACAACAATAATTAAATCTATCTGATAAATGATAAACCTATTAATAACGTAATAAATCAATACTAATAATAAATCTGTTAGGATCGGTCATGGAGTAATTTACTTTGTTTTCAGAGATATCGTGTTTATAGGCTCTATACATGATACTGAAACTAAATTGACCATTTTTTGAATTTTTTTCTGTATGTATGTAAGTATGTATGTTCCTCCATAACTCTTAAACGAATTAACTGGTTTTCATGAAACTCGGTAGATAAACATTTAGACGTACAGGACACAGGATAGGCTACTTTTTTCTTATTCAACGCGGACGAAGTCGCGGGCGCCAGTTAGTAATAAATATATTTCTCGCTATATATAATAGTAACCACGGTGGTGTCACCACGGCGACAGTAGCGCCTAATTTTTTTACATTTTTAGACGACCCCCTAACATTTTGCCAGGATAAAAAGTAATAAATTAATTATGTTAATTCAGGTAATAAGCTATATGTATGCCAAATTTCATCCACCACTTTCAGGATAATGTAACCTTGCTGATATTTATTAAAGCCTTGTAAATGAGTCTTAGGGCCTCTTTCACAAACTACATGTAAAGTGTTGATTAGTTACTTTTAGAAATAATTTTCTGTTATATTGAATTATGCACTCGGTTTACTGCATCATTCGATAGTCGATTTTTTTAATTATTTTCTATTTAATGTTTGGGACGTTTACCGTACAAAGAAAGGTATATCAGCTCCATTATCCCTGGTTACCGGTGACTTTAAATGACAGTTTGGCCTACTTGACGTTTGTGAAAGAGGCGCTTATAATCACATATTTATCATTCTGTCACGTTTTTTTGCAACCGAATGTACACTAACAATTAAAACTTTTGAAAGAGATGTTTTAAGGCACTTAATACGAAAAAGAGGGATTTCAACAAGATGATGGTAATCAGCCGTACGTCCGAATGTACGATTGAAGAAAGTACATTTTATAAAAGACACATAGACAGGAGATTTTGCGTCTATGTGCTAGTACTGTGACTTAGTTTTTAAAAGCGTAAAAAAGCTTAGTTTTTTTTAAACTAACGCCTGGACAAAGTGTTATAGCAACAAGAGGTCAAGCGTTACATTGCTCATATTTTTCAACGCAGGCAAAATCGCGGACATCAGCTAGTATTTTTTTTTGAGAGCAATAAAGATTGAGTACCTAATGTTATAAAACTAGGAAAAAGGGACTCGGACGAAGTCGCGGGCAAAGGCTAGTAGAATTATAATAGGGGCAAAGCTTTGACAGCTTAACGTTTTGAATTTCAAATTATTTTGATTGTCTAAACTGTTAAATAAGAAGGTATCTTGTTAAATTTTGATGTGCGTTTAGTCTAGTTTGTCCGTTTAATTTGACTGCACTTACTTACTCACCAAATCACATGACACGATCTTCCAATTGACTACACTACATCATTCGAACACAACATGTTGTTATGTTTGTGCTGCTTTTATTGAGTCACCTTAGTAAATAAGATATGCACAAACAGGAACAAGTAAAAGGAATCCATATAATTATAAGATATAAAAGTCAGCAATTATTCTAATTGGACATAACAAAAGTAACATCACAATTAATTTATAAATAAAACCGGCTTTGACGCCTCAGTTATCTGCGCAAATACAGAAAACGTATTAAACAATAAATTACTATTCTACAATAAAACAAAAAGAACTTTAAGTTCCACCTTAAAAGGCTATGAATAGTTATGAATAATTATGAATAGAAAAATACTTATGAATAGTTTAATGAAGAATTTACAAGAAATAGACAACGCAATTGCTTTGATATAATATGGTTAAATATGTGAAAGATAAATTTTCGTTAAAGTTAAAGGGTAAAGTTGAAAGTTAAAATTTTACCCTAAGGGCCTCTTTCACAAACTACAATTAAAGTGTTGATTAGTTACTTTTAGAAATCATTGTCTGATATATTGAATTATGCACTCGGTTTACTGCATCATTCGATAGCCGTTTAAGACGTTTACCGTAAAAACAAAGGTATATCAGCTCCATTATCCCCGGTTACCGGTGACTTTAAATGACAGTTTGGCCTACTTGACGTTTGTGAAAGAGGCGCTAAGTTATTATAAAGTTAGTTCGTTGACTCCACAAAAAAAATTAGAACATAAGAACAATTTGACTTTTATTGAAAATTCTGCACCGATTAATAGGTCAATGTCCGTTTAAAAATTATATTAAGGTTTTTTTCTTGTGTTCTAATGTTAAAAACATCAAAACCATACTAGATTGTTTTTTTTTTGACACTAAGATTAGTACATAGCGCTTACCTATATGCAAAGTTAAAAAATACTTTTTAAAATCACGACACGATGCTAACATTTATTTTTTTGTGTAGTTAATATATGTCTAAATATTTTAAATGGCATTAGTCGACCTTCTTAGTTTTTGCCATTACGTGAGTCACTCACAACATATTGTTATATACACAGTAATTAATTTTCTTTAATTATCTTAACTTTTTTTTGTGAACTTCAAATTGCTTTATTAAGTATTTGTTTATGTCGACGAGTTGCAAAAAAAAAAAACTACGGATTTCACGCGGGCTAAAGTTCAAACAAGTAAGTTAATCTTTGGAAATAAAACTAAAGTACGGCATACATAAAAATACGACAATTAAAATGAAAATTTGCGGTTGATATCGATTTAGGGCAAAAGGGCTACAGAATGGATTCCAGAGGATGAAAAAAAAGGCACGAGAAGGCATAAGAAAGATTGGGCGAAGAAGAAAGCATAACGAAGAAAAATCAAAATTTATTGGAGGCTGAGAGGCGGTTTGTAAAAACTCACAAAAAAAAAAGTTTATTAGTTGATTTAAAAAAAATGTTTAGCGGCACGAACTAGTTCGCTTCGTTTGTCAGGAACTAGATGAATATACTGGTTATTATTACATTACTGCCATTATAGATTTGTGAGATTATGAGACATTTGTGAGATATTAGCACAATCATACAAAACACCGGCTGGTATAACCTATCCTATCGCCAAAATACGCCACACACGAATTCATATACATATTTATAGAAAAGCGTGACGGTCACGCGAATTTTGCGCCTTTTCCCCATACAAAAAGTGCCCATACAAAACTTGAACGCAATCTAATAAAAAGTTTTCAAAGTGTAAACAAACAAACAACTTTAGCGCAAGTGAAAGCTCGCCGGTGTATTTATCTAGTTGTGAATAAAATTCATAACCGGTAATAAACGGTGTGTTTACGAGTACTTGTGTATTCACCGATGACATACTAAAATAGCGCCAGATAAACAACGTTTAGTTTAGTGCTATTTAATATGTCAACGACATACAGTTTTTTGAGATGACATATATAGTCCGGATGAGTGGAAACGTTATGAACTATCTCCCTTCTTAGATGTTTCCATCCAGCTACAATATAGCCAATATTAGCCAATCTTCAAGTGTGAACAAATTCTTACAGTGTCGGAAGCGTAAGTACATAGATTTAGAAACACTACTAGTTCTATAGAAGCATACTTAACTCCATTAGCGTGTTTGTACCCTCAGGCGACGGTACCCACCTAACATCTAGTGAACCGTTAACCTGTCTGGCACCTTTTATAATAAAAAAAAACTATAAAACAAAGTTTTTGAGACGAGTGAGAATAAAAACAGGATTTGGGGAATCAATAAGAAAGTGTATTAACCAACTTAAAAAATGGGTAGGATTAAAAGTCACTGTTTGAAAAGGTGAATAAAAATCAACTGGTCATTTTTGTTCTTATAACCAATTACTATTATGTATGTAGTGACACATAACTAACTTAATCATATGTATGCAATACAGTAGCGGATTTTTTATGTAATTGTCTGCAGGCATGCTGATGGTCTAATTGATGGTAGCTGGCTACCGTCCAATATTAGGTAACACAGGTAGAGGCGTTGCATGTGCACTACAGACCTTAATAGATTTTAAAATATAAGGGATAACAAAGGTATCGGGAAAAGGTTTTGGCATTCCTTAGTCACTCACTGACATATTTAGGGAAAACAAACAACATTTTAAAGGCCTCTTTCACCAACTACAAGTAAAGTGTTGATTAGTTGATTAGTCTCAAGTAACGCTAATTGGCGAGTAAATGTTACGAGTATCTTGTTTCAATTTCATTGAGATTACCCCTGAGTAATGAAACTCGTACGTTTTCTTACCGGTGGCTTTAAATGGCGGTTAGCCTACTTGACACTTTACTCAGAGATAGTGAAGGAGGCCCTAAGAAAAATACTAGTAATAATATTATTTTTAGCTAAGAGATGTTCAATTTATTCTCGAGTCTGTTAATATTCAGTTGCTTCACTGTAGCAGTGCTCGGAATATAGTTATAAGGGGCGTCAAACAAAGAACACTTTCTAGTGAATTAATTACATATTATAGTGGACTAGCGACCCGCTCCCGTCTCCGCACGGGTGAATTTTTTTTTCTGTGAATTATATATAAAAACCTTCCCCGTTTTAACGCGCTTTCCATTAGTGAAAACCGCATTTAAATCCGTTGCGTAGTTTAAAAGATCTAAGCGTATATACAAAGGGACAGACGGCGGGAAGCGACTTTATATTTATACTAGCTGGTGCCCGCATCTTCGTCCACGTTTAAAAAGAAAAAAGTAGCCTATCCTGTGTCCTGTACGTCTAAATGTTTATCTACCAAATTTTAAGAAAATCAGTTAATTCGTTTAAGAGTTATGGAGGAACATACATACATACATACATACATATAAAATTTAAAATGGTCAATTTAGTTTCAGTATCATGTATAGAGCCTATAAACACGATATCTGAAAACAAAATAACTTACTCCATGACCAACCCTTACAGATTTATTATTAGTATTGATATAAATCTTTTTTTATTGATATAAAAGGCGATGTGTGTGTGTGTGTGTATGTTCCCTATGGACTCCAAAA
The DNA here is from genome assembly GCA_945859745.1 of Synanthedon formicaeformis. Lineage (NCBI taxonomy): Eukaryota > Metazoa > Arthropoda > Insecta > Lepidoptera > Sesiidae > Synanthedon > Synanthedon formicaeformis. The sequence continues at coordinate 7,016,849 of OX243958.1, forward strand.
CCGCTCAACTGATTTTGATGAAACTTTTAAACAATCTTCAGATTAGTCCAGCGGGTAATCCTGTAAAGGTTGGTAGCGATCGGACGCGGGCGAAGCCGGGAGCGGGTCGCTAGTTAAAGATAAAGAAGTTTATAGTTGCTCAGTTAAATTTTATTAGTTTTGTAGATACCTACCAAACCTATAATCAATCAATACTAATAATAAATCTGTAAGGGTTGGTCATGGAGTAAGTTACTTTGTTTTCAGAGATATCGTGTTTATAGGCTCTATACTATACGTGATACTGAAACTAAATTGACCACTTTTACAATTTTTTTCTGTATGTATGTAAGTATGTATGTTCCTCCATAACTTTTAAACGAATTACCCGATTTTCATGAAACTTGGTAAATAAACATTTAGATGTACAGGACACAGGATAGGCTACTTTTTTTTTCAACGCGGACGAAGTCGCGGGCGCCAGCTAGTAAATTAATATAACTATCTATTTTATCTATATGAATACCTGAGATACACCGATTTTTGATCTGTATTTTTTTGTTTGAAATCTGACGTGATCGAGATGGTTCTTAGCTATGAAGATCTTTGGTATACAGTTACTTCGATGGTATTTCCATGACACGGTAACCTAGACCTGAAGCTGCAGCTTCACATCATACAGCACATAGGTATAGCTTATTTAGGCTCAATAGAAAGGCGAGGGTTAGTATTTAATTTTTTAATTATAGCTTGTTACTTAATTGTATCTAAGTAAACCATACGGACAAAAATTCTAAAGCGCCTAATATTTAATCAGCGTCCATTTGCTAACAAACTGATTTGAAAGCCCATTACTTGTGACGTCGATGCATGACACCATAACATTCCTATGTTAATTTACCTCAGAACCGCATTACAAACAGCAAATAAACAGTTTTAACTCCTTAACTCAGAGTTGGTTAACGTTACGAAATCGTAATGTGTTAGTATTTTTTCATAAATAATTTTAAATCCAATTCTAACTTCGCCGAATCTGTCAGCGTCTGAGTTTCTCCGTCTGAGTCTGAGTAACTATTTCTAAACAGCCCAATGGATTTTGAGGATAGAGTAATAAACAAGGACGATTTGTGTATTATATAAAAAAAATTACAACCCAAGCGAAGCCGGGAGCGGGTCGCTAGTTTGTACACATCTGTTGGTAGCAGCAATAAAATCGAAAAGGTTTATTGTAGTTTATGTATAAGTATATTTCCATTAAAAGCTTTAGTATTGTAATTTATGTAAGTAAGTCAGTTCCTGTAACTCGATAATTAATTAAGCTATTATTTTTCCTCAATTGATACCGCGTACACAGTTACTCGTATGTCCAAGTATGTTTGTGAAACATTTTAAAAGGTTGATCGCTACAGCGCCCGTTACGAGAGGCGCCAGCCATCTTCACTGGCGACGTAGTGTGCGATTTATCACACATATCTGTTACTGTCGTACTCGTTTGCAGTGGCTTATAAAATGATACAGGTTTTGCCAAAAGAATGTTGAGGTGATAAGAAATGAACCGTCCAACGGATGCATTGGTACCTATGGCGTATGTATATAGCATAATGAAATATATGAGAGGAAAAACCCAGTCATTTAAAAATCACATGTTTCTGGTGTAACAGCTCGTTAGCCAAATGCGCAAAGTGGGTGTCAGGAGTATTAGGTTATGCTTCTTCCTCGCGCAAGGAAGCGGCGGAAAGGCAGCGGGAAGAGGATCCCATCTCCCAGCCAATCCGCCAGAGAAGGCTCGGGCGCAGGCGGGTGGCCTATATCCGCCGCCTTCCACCCTGACCGGGACCTGGGCGGTAGTCTTGGGGGAGACTGCCGCCCGTCGTAAGGTCCCCCGAGTAGGCCGGCGTACCTCCACTTTCGGGTACGCCGTGGTTTTGACAGGGAGCACAGGCCTCCCGCGTTGGATAGCCGTGGCGGGGCACCGAAGTCGTGTAACAACGTCCCCACGACCCCGCCCATCAGCGGCCGCGACAGAAAGTCGTTGGGATTTAGCCGGTAGGAATCCGGCATATCCCTGCAGTGTCCCCTTCACTGCCGGGTATCCAAGACGATTTCCCAAAGTAAAAAAAAAGTTATGCTTCTTCCAAATATCCATGAGAGATGCCACACATTGGATTGAAGCGACTATGCACACACATTCACTATCCACACTTGCCATGTCGAGATCACAAGATAGAACTGTTGCATAAGCGACTATTCTGTCGCTTGAGCGATTTTTCCTTATAAAAGCAGTTGCTGATGCGACAAGAACGATCGCTCAAGCGCCTGTGCAGTTGCAAAATTGTCGCAAGCAACAATATGGACGTCATAGCCTCAGTACAAATCCGACAAAGCAACTCAGCTCAAGCGCTAATAACCAATGTGTGGCCTCTCTAAGTCTTCAATGCTTGGAAGTATCCTTATCCAACGACTAAGGTCCTTAGATGTTTCAAGAAAGATATAATTAGCAACACGGCGTGTTGCATTGAGATCAAAATCATCGTTCACGTAATCATAGAATAACACCATGTAATTTAATTGAAGTGCGTACCTAAGTAAACTTAATGTATCTGTTATTAGGTCAAAACAATTGCTGATGGACAGTCAGTCGCAATATTCCTTTTGCTTTTATGTAAAGTAAATGTAAAACTCAATATTATGGTAATTTCAAAATAGGCAAAAGGTGATCTGAAACTAACATACCATTAATAAACTTATCTAGAATCACGTGGGATTTTGCATTGGTTTTCTTTTCCTAAGTAGGTTGTGCTTAAAAAGAACCAGTATTTCGCTCACGGACTAAAGAATACGGTAATAGTCACATTGGTGACAAATTATGTCCATTAGCTGCAGACGCATCTCAAACTTTATTCTTGTTTCCGCAGTTATAGGTATCACTTAAAAGTAAAAGTATTTTTGAAAAGTAAGTAGGAAAAAAGCTTTTTAATTTTTGTAATGTGATTTTGTATAAAAAAGTGATATTCGGATATATTTTTTTGCATTTAGGTACTTACTTTTAAAATTTTTATACGATTTTATCGTAAACAAAATGAACACTACTATTGATCTCTAAAACAATCTTAAATCGCAAAAAGAAAATATTAAACACTAGCTGGTCCCCGAGACCTTAGTCTGCTTTGGAAATAAAAAATATTATATATGAGAAAATATATGAGTGACAAATATAAAAAAATATAACGTTATATAAAAAATATAACGTTTGACATCTTTATCGCTGTGACGACGATCCCTCGGGCGTAGTTAATCAGTAATAGTTTATTCAATCTGGTAATCTATGTGTCTTTCATTCAAATCCATTCAACCATTTTTGCGTTATTGAGGAACATACATACAAATTCTATTCTAGCATTTATAATATTACAATATTATGATTAGGAACTACGACGATGTTACCACTCTTATTATGTCTCTTTATATCAGTGTCAAAATGCCGTGAAACGTCATATAAATGACATAAAATATAATATGATAGTTGTCTTCCTCGTGACGGTAATAAAGAGATCAGTGGCCTCAAACGGTGACAAGCAAGCGAAATGCTATTTGGAATAAATTGTTGATACATATTAATTGTTCAAGTTTTTGCCTCAATACGTAACACACAAGAATTTTGCCACAATGTATTCATAGCGTGTGCGTTGTTACTTCAGCCATGTTTTCATTGTGCAAAAGCAAATACAAGCAGAGCGACCGCTTCTCTGAAGTAAATAACATCGTTCGGCTCGCTTATATAAAAATGCATTGCCGGAGAAAGGACAACTGCTATGTTATGAACTAATGGAATAATCCATATATTATTGAAAGTCACATTATACAGGTGGAGAAAAAAATATAGGTACTTCAAAATTGTTTAGAACAAATTTATACTACGATACGTGATTGCTAGAATAATAGAGAAAAATAATGTAAAAAGTTTATTTCTACTATAGTGTTTAGAATTTATTACTTAGAACGTGATTTTTTAAATTGATCCAGTTGGTTTTTGAGTTTATTCATTACAAACAAAAACAAAAATCTCTCATTATAATATTAGTAAGATGTGTATATGGAGGTTTTAACGCTGTCCATGTCGCGTTCACTGAGACCTAACCAACTTCACAAGAGCCGCTGCAACTCGCTTTGCCTTGTCCCTATTTCGGTACGACTGGCGATGCATTACGCAATAAGCACGCATCTAACAATTATCGATTATTATTATAATATTACCAGCAAAGTGTCTTGTTCGTGAACATCCTTTGCATGTCTGTTGTCGAGCGACATCACTGACCTCAACAAGAGACCAACGGTAGGTAGATACGAAATGCCAATGCCAAACAGGTTTCAAAGCGACCAGAGAAATAGTGCGAAAACTTTAATATTCATTTTAAACAAATACTGGCTCTCGTGAGAGTTCCGAGAAGCGCTCCTTCCAAGTAGTGACGTTTAAAAAATAAATATACAACCAAGTATAAAAGTAGGTAGTACTCGATCCGTGACCGCGACGATCGCCAATGTAAGGTCAGCTTGACTTGTTGCCTCTTTAGGCATACATTCCACTTAACATATATTCCGTGAATACTGACATTATAAAATACATACGATACAATACATACAAACAAATACAAATTAATATTATGTTGTGTTGCCAGTGATGACGTATGGCGATGAAAATTTATCTCTAACTATGGGCCTCGTATAAGAAAGCTCAACGAGCTATGGAGAGGTAACACTGCGAGATTGAATCAGGAATGAGGAGAGATCCATAGACGAACGAAAGATACTTGCATAAGGCGGTGGATCATCAAGTTTGGGGCAGTGGGCAGGACACATAGTGCTACGGCCGCCGAAAACGGAATTTCCTCGAGTGGAGCCTATTGACCGGCAAGCGCAGCGTAGGGCGTCCATCTACAAGGTGGACAGATGACCTGATGAGGGTCGCTGGTCGATGGTAGATCAAGGCTGTTTCTGACCGGACATTTTGGAAAATTGGGAGAGAGACCAATGTCCAGCAGTGGTTGTCCCTGCGGCTGTGATGATGATAAGTTAAGTCATATAATATGACTCAACATCTTAACATATACTCCGTAAAACTGACATAAAACCTAAAAAAACACATACCGATAAACAACTTCATTGTTTAAAACGAAACATCCAGTTACATTTTGAATACTAAATGATTACCTTCGACGTCACAATAGATTCATTTTATTTCAGAAATCTGCTCTCGGCCTACATTCCGAACAGAAGATTCGAGATCTTGTTTTATAACTACATCTTTGTTCAGGAGCTAGAAATAACTACAGTAAAAAATTAAAAGAAAAACTAGTAATAATTACTGTTAATTTTTATATTTAATCAGACGATAAATGATTTCATTCGAAGCGATGTAAATTGTCGTTTTACTCACTATAAAAATTAAATAATACCTTGGCAATGAGGTCACGAATTTTCAAATAAACAATATTTTTAAATATATCTGACTACTCAAAGTTATCTGCAAAAATTCAAGAGTTCAAGGTGATATCACAGTTACTTTCATTTTATGTTAAACACAAAATACTATTATTTTTATTTTGCATATATCCTTCCATCCACTTAGCTACATTTATATGAATGGGTTTTGTTTTTATCAAACCCTACTGAATTTTTCACGAATTTACTGCATGTATAACTAACGAATCATGCAATAAATACATTTATTTCTTCAAATTTCGACAAACGTATTCGTTTGTAAAATGATCAACTAAAATTTTCTAAGTTGTTTCAATTGCTTGACCGAGATATTTACAATATTTCTTAAGAAATTGTTCAGATATTCGGCTTAGTGGTTCAGGCTTGAAATCGTTACGAACAAAAAACTCACATTTGCATTTATAATATCAGTTAATCCACCTTTTAAAACACTGGTGATTTCGCACTATCATAGTCGATCAAGCAGGAATCACCAAAAAGTTATACTAAGATAAGAACAGAGGAAAAGGTTCTGACACAGGTATTGCTTTTACACAGTTGTTTTCTGTAGGAGGATTATTAGTTACCCAGTTATTTGCCCATAAGCGCGCCGGACCACGTGCATGTGCAAGCATAGCACCGATAAGCATTTGCTGATGCTATGTCTACATTATAATTAACCGCCTTTTTCGTTCTAACTTCTAAGAAGTTCTGTAACTAGCTGTTTAGTGAATCAGAACTGAATAGCTCCAATAAATTGTATTTTTTAAATATATTTAAGATACGCTCCGAGTTAAATACGTTTATTTTAACGTTGGAAAATCCTCATGGATATACCCGGCAGTGATACGCTGCGGGTGCGGGGTTATGCTGGATTCCTATCGGCTAAAACCCAACGACTTCCTAGCGCAGCCGTAGATGGGCGAGGTCGCTGGACGTTATGACACGACATCGGTGCCCCGCCACTGCTATCCAGCGCGGGGAGAGCTAAGCTATGTCGGAACCTCGGCGTACCCGACAGTGGAGGTACGCCGGCCATCTCCAATTACTACCTACTACTGATACTACCCACTGGGATGAATGTTTGACAGGACGCATAATGAATTGTCGTATCTTTTCTGACATCTTCTGACAGTTCTGCCACATCGTATCTGCTGGCTGTGGTTTTTTGTAAGTTGGTTGGTTACTGTTTGATTACGAGACGCATAATGAGTGCGCGACGCATCATCTTCAGTTTTCCTTGAGTACGGTACACAAAGAAAACTGTATACGGTCTTTGCTATGATGATCGTGTCTTGTAAGTGAATGGTCTACAGGCGTTTTTGGCAAAAGGCTTCGTTTGTGCATGTTGTTCTTGGAGACAACGAGATGGTATGCCGCGGCAGCATCGCACTCTGCGGGGTCAACGACTAGCGTGCGACATGCATGAACCGCGCGCATCCTTGATTGATTCACAATGCAGCTGTGCAATTTGTAACCTTGCATTCACACTTCAATCATCCACAGAAATCAATATAATAGTTCTTTGTCGCAATTGAACTTAGGCCGGAAAAGTCTGAAGACATTTCATAGACAATTTCATCAGCTAAAACATTTTTCCGGTTAAACTTTGTAACATACACTACAATTTGAAAATACTAATGGTCTAAGACCCGAAGAGATACGTCCTTCACTCATCTGTTTACTATAAGAAAAGTATATTTTATCAAGCAGCATAACAGCTAGTTTTTTCAAAAAATTAAGGACATCCATGAGCATATTTTAATAGAAAACACAATCGCGATTTATTTTCTCATAGATAATAATTGATAAAATATACTTTTCTTCTCAAAAACAAATGGGCGAAGGACTACCTTTATCTGTTTAGATCCCGTACTACAAGGTTTTACCTCAACATACCAACATATGTCTTATCGTTTGGCAATTCATTTGATTTCTTAATTATTTTGTAAGTCTTGTTTGTTTATTTATAAGGCCGCGCCATTAGATTGGAGAACATAAATAAATAATTAATGATTTACATAATCAGGAACTGTGTATGTGGTTGTGTACTCGTAGTCGCTTGCTGCGTGAGCGTGACTCACTTGTGGTGGTTGAAGGTATGCTACAGTACTTACCGACGTACTATGACCACACTAACCGGTTAAACATCTCGCCGTCCATTTGTACGTTTCGTTTGAGGGAATGTTTTGCTTAACCACGGCTAATTAGTTATAAAATAAAGTGTCTAATTGGTGGTTAACATTTATGAAAGTGTGTGTGTGGTTGCGTGCTTGTTTTAGGGATGTCTTTGTGCTATAATAACTGTCTTTTAGCCAGTCAGGGCAGGCAGGCAGACAGGCATTCTAACTACGCGGTTTACACTGCGCAGCACCATCGCAGCACACTTTGGCTGACTGCTCCGAATGGGCGGAGCAGCGCGCCGCTCTATCTCTCGTCGTAGGCGCCGATCTCTTGCTGCCGGCAGTCGTAAAAGCGATGATCGGCAGTGACCTTGTGCGGTAGGCGATAACCGATAACCGCACGTGTGCTGTTCTGTTTCGGTGTGTGAGTAAAGGATGCCAGAGCCCATTTCCTCAATTCCCAATCCCTTATCCTTAATACTATTGTAGTCGGCAGCGCAACTTCAGCACCTTTGGCGTTGCTTGTGTTATAATAGGCGACGGTAGCCACATACCATCAAGTGGACCGTCAGCCTGTCTGCAGACCTTAACATAAACAAAGAAAGCGGCGAAGAGACAGCGGGAAGAGGATCCCCTCTGCAAGCCGAACCGCCGGAAGAGGCTCGGACGCAAGCGGCTGGCCTACTATTCCGCCACCTTCCCTCTTGACCAATCTGCCTGATGCCAAAGAACGGTATTCAGGGTTGTTCCAAACAGTTCTACTATTAGTTCTACGATAGAAAGTAATGCAAAGTTAAAACATGATAAAGTGATATTAAATATAAATAGAAAAAAAATACACTAAAACAGTACTATTTCAAAATTTACAATAAAAAGCGTTAATTCGAAAGCAAGCTTGTAAATGCAGAGGCTGCACACAATTTATTGCAATAACACGTCTCGTTTGCTTCTATTAATACTTCCCATTCACACTAATATTAAGACCTATTGTGACTATATTCCAGACACAATGGTAAAACAAAAATTTTGAGTTACCGCGCCAAAGTGTACTTATAAAACTATGTAATTATGTAATGTAATACTGTCACATTTTCATATGAGATTAATACGATACTTAGCGCCTCTTTCACCAACGTCAAGTAGGCTAAACCGTCACTTAAAGTCACCTGTCATCGGATATAATTTAGCTAATATACATTTGTTTGTACGGTAAACGTCCCAAACATTAAATAGAAAAAATAATTTAAAAAAATCGCCTATCGAATGATGCAGTAATCCGAGTACATAATTCAATAAAACAGAAAATGATTTCTAAAAGTAACTAATCAACACTTTACTTGTAGTTGGTGAAAGAGGCGCTTAATTTGCTTCGATGTAGCAGGATAGTATATCTATGCGCGTTCCGGCGACCGTCTGCTTGACCAAGTAACGGCAAAATTGCTAATGACTAAACAATCTTCAATTGGAGAATTTAAATTAACCAAAGTATCCCACATGAACCGAATCATGTATGAGTTTAAATTTCACAAAAAAATCAAAAAGCAAATTATTGCTGCTGATTGTTGATAAATCTTTTGTTCTAATTTAAAATAACTTAATTCATTTTGATGACTAATTCACATAACTATGTGAAAAGGTTAATAGTTAATAACTGTGTGCAAATATTTGGTATAGCCTAGGTATATTAGACAGTTTTTCAACTTTTCAATTCTTTTGAAGAGTTAAATTAATTAATTAAGCTTTGTATTTTTTCTACAATTTTTTCCTGAAAATTATGATTATGATACAATTTTTCCACTCTTTCCATTAGTGAAAAAGTGTATCAAAATTCGTTAGGGTTTTTAGAAGTTAGCGGAAAAAAAGACAATGGTTGACAGCTACTTTATTTATTACTATTTATTATTTATTTATTACTAGCTGGCGCCCGCGACTTCGCCCGCGTGAAAAAAGTAGTCTATCCTGTGTCCCGTACGTTTAAATGTTTACCTACCAAGTTTCATGAAAATCAGTCAATTCATTTAAGAGTTATGGAGCAACATACGTACATACAATACCTACACTTACAGATTTATTATTAGTATTGATTGATGATTGATGATAGATATAGAAGTAACGAAGTAAGGGAAGTATTTAAAAATATATATATTAAATAAAGTACCTGTACAAAAATAAAACTTTAAACTCGATACGCCATACCACTTCCCTGTCAAGTTCAATTAGTAACATAATACTCAAGCGAGCGGCGTTACTGCTGGATTTAATTATTTTTTTGCCATATTAATTACGCAATTATTTCATTTGGTAAATAAGATTGTCGTAATGAATTATTTAGTTTATGTATAATACACATGACTGTGCAGGTAATTCGTATGCTACACTAGTCCCAGTGAAACAAACCAGTATTCTGTACAATGAGCATATAATAGGCAATATCTATTCTACAAATTTATGTCGTGTGAATCGGTATTTTTCGAACATACCTTGTTTGTTCAAAAACTGGTTCTCATTGTTGCGTTACACATGACTACGGCACGAAATGTTTATAATACTAATTGCATATCCATGTCGACTTAGAAAATATAGTATTTATTATAAGCATATATATTATTACAAGTCAAAAAGAACAAACTCTTTTCATAGACTTCAAATAAAATTTATCTTGCCAAGCCAACGGCATATATATGGCAAATCAACGTTGATTTGCCATATAAAAAAATATGGGGTGAACCGGGTGGTTCACCCCATATTTTTTTGGGTTTTAGAGGTTGGGTTCTAAAGGGTTTTAGAGGTATAAAAAATAGCTTACGACCTATTCTCAGACCTACACAACACACATATACACAAAAAAATTCTTAAAAATCGGTCAAGCCGTTTCGGAGTAGTTTGATTACAAACACTGTGACACGAGAAGATATTGGTATATTTATTCGCAATACAAAACCTTCCTATTGATTTTTGCATTAGTGAAAACCTTATCAAAATCCGTAATAAATACTAAGTTTTGGTTTAAGTCAGTATTAAGTATGTAAGTAGTACGGCCAGCCGCCCTGTCGAAGTCTTAAGGTGCAATTCCTTAGGACGCGGCAGACGGCAACGGAATGTGCCGCGACGACAGACGGCATTACTTTGCAGTATTCACATGACTGTATGAAACCGATTCCGACATACGACTGCAATTGCCGCGCGACAGGACGTGGCAATTGGCGGCAATTGCAGTCGTATGTCGGAATCGGTTTCAGTCGCTGCCGTCTGCCGTCTGCCGCGTCCTACGGAATAGCATCTAGGGCGTCAGTCACGTGTATTGCTTTACCGACCGTAAAAGTTTTCTGAGAATAAGAAAATTGTCGACCAACACGCTCAAAAGCTCGATTTCTTTTCTCTTTCGTAACATTTACGAAGTTTCCTTATACGCAGTCCAACTACTCTTATATTATGAAGAGACCAAGTACTATTTTTGTCTAGCTTTTAACGATGTTCATACTCGGTTCTTCGATTACTATTTATTATCGTATTTAACTAGTATGTTATGTATATTAAACATGAGCATATGCAGCATGATCTCAGAATTAATGTTTAAACTCAGGTTTCATTATCGTTTAAATAACTATTCGCAATACAGATTGATTGTTATTATATTTTTAATATTTTCTATAATCATCCCGGGAAGTTTATTATAAAATCGTATACAGTGGCACACAAAAGAGTTTTGCAACAATATTATTTTGCAACTATAGATAAAACGTTGACTTTTAATGGGTGAGCAGTAATGTATTGAGTCATACGGGGTCTAAGTACATACGTATTGTATCTTAAATTGGTTAATAGCCGGTTCCTGTACGAGACAGTTGCCGAAGCGCCGTCATGCCCAATGAGAAGGCATGATAATCACAATTACCCGGAAAGCCGGTCGGATAAAACAGGAAATCATCTAGCATTTCGACTGCGCGGGACTCGTTGTAGGTATAATTTATTACAAGAATTAGTACTTTTAAGTAGTTTTCAATACCTAAATAGAGTATTGTCTTACTCGCATGTGTGGTCGAAGCACACTAACTAAACCGCTAAAACATAAATATCATGTGGACTATATATCTATACAATACATATGAAACAATACATATCGCTACTTAAAAACTAAATGTTCATAAAACAAAAAATTCAAAAATGTTTTTATTGCAAAAATACAATCACATTCCTTCATATTGTATGTTGCAAAAAGACTTATGGTTGTTTTATTCAATATTTAGTATATTTTGATGATTTTTTTATATTCAAAAGTAACTTATATGCTTATATCTCCTCTAGTATTCAGTTTATTATGAAAGTACTTAAAACATTTGATGCTACTTAAAAATACGCTTCTAACGATGTATAATATGCATATATTTGATATATATCTAATTAAAAAAAAAAATTTTTTTTTTCGTTTAGCTCTCCTGTAAAAAGTGTAATTTTGATTTGGGGCACTTTAGATTTTAAGCAGCGGTATGTGTGGTCGAAGCACACTAACTCACTCGCTAAAACATAAATATTATGTGGACTCTATATCTCAATATCAATACATATAAAAATCATCAATATCGATACGTGAATTTTTATCATAAATCAATTATTTAAATTAAATGATTTTCCCTTTTTCACCACTATCTGCCATGCAAAAGCAATACAATGGCAACATTTAAAATCAAGTAATAAATTATTTCAATGACTGTTATTAAAACTTATTCAATAATATTTTTTTCTAAAGACGGTTTCAATGAAATGATTTAGTAAATACGTTTAATTGCTTTAATAAAGTGATTTGTTTTAAAACAGTATTTAAAATATAATATAATTTATATTAATATTAATATCCAATATCAGCATAGGAGATAAAATAAAGTACAAGCATATAAAATTTTCTTAAGTTTTGTAAAAATCATATTATAAATTTGATTGATAGTGTTTGCGATTTGAGACAGCGACTGTACCTATCATTATCATATTGTATATTGTGGAATACAACCACATAATTCTAAGAAATATTACCAACAATATTAATATGAAAAATGCAAACAAATTGTGTCATGTATTTTACCATTATATTATATCGTTAACTTGTTTGTTTTTCTATTTGAAATATGAGACTAAATCACCATACTTGTTAGAGGTTGTTTTTATGTGTTGCGAAAAATTTAGCACATTTGAGACTCTATTTTAATGTAAATTTTGACTTATTGAGTAAGTTCTTTATTGATGTAAATATAAGAATATTAATGAACTTAATTTTATTGGGTTGTCTAGAAAGTTCTTTCGGTTAGCACTAGTAGATAGAGTGATGTTTTTTCGTTATTCTTTTGACAATTTTAGATTTTTTTTTCAGACTTATTAGTCGATATATTTGGGTTGCTACATTTGAATTCCTTGTAATTTAGTTCACAGATGAAAGTTTATGGACAGTTTAACATGGAGTACAAAGTAAGCGTTTTCGACACATTTACTTTTTATAAATGCTTTCCATAATACTTTTCATAATTAAAAGAAGGCGACTGAAACGCATCCAGAGATATGTGAAGTTTAGGCTCTTGATTGTTTATCATAACGTGCAATGTTAAAGAAATATTAAATGCCAAAGAATTGGTTAAGAAAAATTCGTTCTGCAGTTTCTTCACGGAAAGATGACCAACTTTCTGGTCGACCTTCTGAAGTTAATGATGACAAAATAAAACCCACAGTAGTTGAATCAAATCATAATATAACTGTGCGATAGATTGCATAACAGTTAAATGAAAAATATAAGTTTTATTTCACGCTAAAAAACCTAAATTACTTTATTGCCAACATCAATAATTTATAACTAATAATAGTGAAGATAGAATATTTAAATTTCTTTAATTTTTAATTCTTTTTTCTTTCTTCTTTAATTAATTATTATTATTATTATTATTATTATTCACTTATTTATTTTATTTTCTTAATTTTAAATTTTTTACAATATAAATTATAAACAAAAAAAAAAAAAAACAATATATATCATAAAAAACTTAAAACTAGACATCCGCTAGTAGCGGGGCTAGGCCCAAGCTACCGGTGGTTAGGGCTGCAGAGTGAGGAACCTCCTGACAATTCGTGCCGTGTCCAGAAGTACCGCCTTCTGTATCTGACCCTTGATCCAGCCATCTAGTGAGAGCCTCTTGAGATGTTGGTCGAGGCTCTTCGCTATAAGACCGTTCGCCGATACGACTATCGGGACGATGATTGTCGAATCGACATCCCACATGGCGGTCAATAATAATAATAATAATAATAATATTATTATTATTATTATTATTATTATTATTATAAAATAATTTATTTTAAAAATGAAAAATAGAAATTAATAAGTCAAAGTATTGTTTTATTTTTAATTCTTTAATACTTTAAAGTACATGTCAATATTTTACTCTATACGCACGTAACTGAAGGTTGTTTATATTTTTTATGCATACGTTTAAGCCGGTCATGAGTCATTGACGTGTATCGAATTCCAACAGAAATCTCTGATGTTTTGTCAGTTTTTTAAACTAAATTTGCAGATAAAAATAATAATTACGTAGTTACTTTGTTTTCGAGGTCTATTGGGTAGGGGGTAGTCATGTATCTAAATATATTTACACTCCTAGTAAGCTAAACATAAATAAATTAGTATTTTTTTTTCTAAAAATCGAACCTAGTGTTGAAGAACGATCTAATGTATAAAATTCTCGTGTCAGAGTGTTAGTTGCCATTCTCCTCCGAAACGGCTTAACCGATTTTGATGAAATTTTATATGTACACTTGGTAGGTCTGCGAATAGGTTTTTATCTATTTTTATACGCGGGCGAAGTCGCGGGCAGCAACTAGTTTATATATAACGTTTTAGAAGTTTAAACGTTAGATTTATTTTTTATTTTTATGTTTCTCGTGAGAGGGCCACTCCCTCTCCCCTTGTTTTCTCTCATCCTTCCGTGTTCTGGACTTCCCAGGGTCACGTTTTTCGCAAAATTTTATTTTTTCATAATTTTTTTCTATTGTTAAATCTTTCAGTATGTTTTTTTCTAATTTTCTCCCTTTTTCAATTTCCAGCCTGAGTCTTGCAAGCGCAAACCTGGGGCACTCGAGTAGTACGAGTAGATGCTCCACTGTCTCCAGCACGCCAGGCGTACACACGCAATCCGGGCTGGATTTTATTTTGAACTTGTGCAGGTTGCGAGAAACCTCCGTGTCCAGTCAACACATGCACAAGCTGCGGTGTCAGTTGGATTTTCCTGATTCGTCTGTATGCCGCTTTAGCGTCGGGAAAGAACATTTTTGTTCCTCCTGCCGTCTCCCCTTCATTATAAGTTCGACTCCACTTGGCCACAGACTCGCACCTTGTGTAACTTTTCACATACGAGAGGGGGCATTTGTCATAGTAAGCTGCGCATTTTAATTTGAGCGCCCCCTCTTTTGCCAGTTGGTCGGCTCTTTCGTGTGGCGAAGACGCGTTTGGATCGCCCCACGTCTTCGCCACACCCAGAAGAACCTGACGCATCCTCCCTCCATACTAATATTGCGCAGATGCTCCCGGATAGCGTGGGCCAATGGATGGTATTTAACCCCGCTTCTCAAGAGATCCAGTGAGGATCGCGAGTCACTCAGGATGTCGACTTCCGGATCTTTACTCTTCAGTGCGCGGACCTAACGACTGGCGATAGTCTCCCCAAAGACTACCGCTCAGGTCCCTATCAAGGGGAAAGGTGGCGGACAAAGGCCAGAACTTACACTCCCCTGGTACACCATTAAATGGATTGTCAGTCTTCCGCTATCCAGTATCAAAGAAATGACTATAATCCCTGCTAGCTACTATGAATAGAATTTATGAAACCCTACAAGGCCTTTATTGTCGTACAGGGAAATAACTATATTTATTAGTACATATTTATGAAAAATGTTATTCTTGACACTGTTTGTTCATAAACCTATTAAGGTTAAATCATTGTGTCATACACTTTTCGCACTTCTCCGAGACGTACTCGCATTTATGAAGATGTTAAATTATTTAATGGGTACACTTGTTCAAATAAAACAGTCTTTGTTTTAAAATGCAACGATGTAAGGAATGATTATTTAAACAAACATTTACTTCGGACCGTTTCTAAATGAATTTAATTTGAGACTATTAAAATAATTCTGATCCTGTTCCTGAGATCGGATTAAAATGGTAGACTTAACCATCTTATTTCTAGAAGAACCTAATGTAAATAATTTGAATTTGAAAATAATACTTTTAATAAAATACGCTTGTGCATGACGTTTCTTGTGTTTTGACAGTATAAGCAAGTGTTTAGTTTTTTGTATAAACTTATTTATTATTATTATTTAGTGTTCTAAACTGTACATACTTGCCTATTTAAGTCTAGAAGCGGTTTCGAGGTAGGGCTCGTTGAAATATGTGGAAAAAAAACACCTCTATGACGCTAAGAATAAATCTGAGGTGCTAGGCGCCTCGCTGAGCCTGAGGCAAAAAATGCTTAGTTCTCAGAAACTAGTACCTAACTAATGATCGCGCTATAAATAGCCTACCCGCAATACCATAAAAGTTTATAGAGTAAAAAAGTGCATAGAGGTAAACGTACGCGCTAACCTGGGATAATGTGATCGCAAACTATAAATAGACCTGGGATGAGTTGTTTTTACTCATTTAGCACATTGTGTGTAAATCCTCAGGGAATTTTTAAATGCAAAATTACTTACTATGAGACACTTATAAATTATAAGAAAAATGTAAGTACAGGTTTTCGTAATAGTTATGCAGAATTCTTAAAAGTTGACGTATTTTTAATATAATAATATAAACTTTTGGAGTAGGTATGTTACTCGTATTATTTCATTTTATTACATGTTTGATTTATGAAATGCAAAATTACTTACTATGAGACACTTATAAATTATAAGAAAAATGTAAGTACAGGTTTTCGTAATAGTTATGCAGAATTCTTAAAAGTTGACGTATTTTTAATATAATAATATAAACTTTTGGAGTAGGTATGTTACTCGTATTATTTCATTTTATTACATGTTTGATTTATGAAATGACACATTTTATTTTATAGGTTTTTGTTACACTGCATTTAAGATGTTTTAAAAATAAATTTTTTTTTTTGGAATAGTGAATAGTGAAACTCTTTCTAAAACTTACCTCAGTGTATAAAATTCAAAATATAATTGATTAAATCAAGTTGTTTTGGAAAGAAAGGTTTTCTTCACCCTCTAGCTAGGTGGACCGGTGATGTATTTATTTAGATTATTTTTTATGTTAAGCCCGACAGACAAGCTGACAGTCCACTTAATGGTAGATGGCTACGTCGCCTATTACATAAGCAACGCCACAGGTGCTGCAAGTGCGCTGCCGACCTCATTAGAATTAAGGATAGTTATTAGGAAGGGATATTGCTATCTGACGTTGTAGGTACTATCGCGGTCAATGGAGCAGACCCACTTTTCATACAAATTTGTCTAACGTTGAATTGAGGTTGTCATAGTAACGTAAATGTTATAATACGAAATACGAGTAGGTATTTGAAGTAGGAACAAAGATAAATACAAAATGGGCACACGAAATTGTTCCTTACGGTGGGACTGCACCCTTGACCGCGATAGTACCTACAACGTCAGATAGCAATCATCTTATAGTCGAAGTTTATCTGCCCTAAGTGACCGAAAAATTTTCTAATCTTGATTTGGGTTGATTTTACCCAAATTTTTCAAAGAAATATATACATTTCGTTTTCTTTGATAAGGGCGAAAAAAAGTCGAAAAACTACATTTTGCTATGAAGGATACCTACTTTTTACAAATGTATATATTTGAATAACCTCATTATTTCATATTTAAACGTTTATTATGTAAAGGTATACCGAAACCTGCATTTCTAATGGACGAATTTAATAAAAGCGGTCTGATCTTGCGATTATGTCATTGAATCTTGCAAAACTCGATGTTGTCTTTCATTGGGGAATTTTTATAAGAAATTTGACCTAAATCAAGGTCAAAAAATAATTTAATTTAAATGCTACCGAATGATTTGTGTGGGGGAATTCACACACACTGAGAGGTAGTAAACAGTATACGTCACTAATGTACTTGTGTTTGCTCTTATATAGGACTTTTATGCGAACTTGTTTGTTAAAGCCCAGCCTGAAAACTCAGATAAAATAAAAATTAAAGATAGATCCATGTGGACTGCGGAGTGAAGCCGGTAAAACTACGCAGAGTCCAAAATTTTTTCTAAAAAGAATATGTGTGCCTGGGATTGTTGCTATTATTAAGACAGTAGTGCTTTGAACGGTCTTTTTTATGTAAAGGGTGGCAGATTGATGGTCTACTTGATAGTAGGTACGTGGCTATTGTTGCATACACACACGCAACTCATTCGGTCACTGAAACCAGTGTTGCCAAGTTTAGGCCAACTTTTGGGATTGCACTAGCCATAAATATTATATATTATTGGCTAAATATTTTAGCCACTGTTTTGGCAACTTTTAATCTTTGGCAAAGTATAAAATCACAGCAAAATAAAAAGTAATATTTTCAGAAATGTATAATGAATTTTATATAATAATGGTTCACAATACACCTATACAAATCGGATACGTCCTTAAATATTGTCAATTTTGGGTTCAAATCAAAAATTATAAAAATACAAGCGGTTAATCTGTATTTCACCGATTTGGCTTTGATGGATTTAGCTCTATTTCTACCAAACTCTAATGCTGAGGTGAAAAGAAATTTTGGCTACTTTTAGCCACTTTTTAGGGCATTAAAATTTTAACATTCTAGCACCTTTTTAAAAGTGTTTGGCCATTTTTTGTTTTACTGACTTGGCAACACTGACTGAAACAAAGCGGTGCAGTTTTGTTTCGTTGAGTTTTGTTCGTGCTGTTACTTCAAGGTGGTCTTTTGTAACGAGATGGTTACTGCTCTCAGACGGACTGCCTTTATTATTTTTCATATAGCATTGTGTACGTTGACATTGGAATTTATCCATTTCACGCATGGTAACCCGAATTGATAGATAAATAAAAAATAATAATAATTCGATTTTATCTGAGCTACGTCTCAACACTATGCTATTGTGAACAACACTTATGAACACAATTTGGACTACTTTCAGTTACCACTTGGTACTAAAGCATCACCCAGATTTAAGGTACGCGTAGCCAAGAGACACAAATAGTGTAAATATAAATATAAACTAACGTCATGATATCATTACATATCGGATATAGAATATTAGTGTTGTGTTGCAAAAGTTAACACTTATACGATAAATAGTAGTTATCAACTAGAGATGAGTTATTCACCATCAACCGTTTACGACTGTTGTAGCGTTGTTCCCCAAATAACCTGGTAGATATTGAAGCAATACTCGTACCTCAGAAAATTTGGAATTGACCAAACGCATCGAGTTTTTTAAAATATCTAAAAATGTGTGCAAAATAAAGAAATTTGTATGCATAATATATAAAAGGTTCAACAATATCGCGCTAAAAACGAAAAGCGTTTTGCGATTTTTGTAATTTTGCATTTTGCAACAATATTCACTTTGCGATTTTTGTCCATTGAGCTATAAAAAACTTCTTCAATCACACATTCTATAATAATGTAAAATAAAATCGCTGTCCTGAGTGTTTATTTTTTTTTTTTTAGAAATTTAATATAGTTTTCAAGTCTTCTATTTTAAAAAGAGAATAAGTTAACTTATGCTAAAAATCCACTTGTAAGTTCTTGTTACAAAATCTCTTAATTTCTAACCTCTTTTATTCTTATTAAAATTCTTAATAAGATTAATTAAATATTAATAATTAACATTTGCACCCCGCTGGATTAGCGTATGTAGGTAACATGCATACATTTGAATAATTTAACTTTATTCTGTTACTCTACAGTTTTTCTAAATCAACTGGTTGACATTGATTGTTAAATTATTATTACTCTTTGAACCATTACTCTTTGAAGGGTTTTATTATTTTACTATTTGTCTTTAGTGCGTAATAATCCATATTATCACGTTTTTATTCATAATTATATTTGATACACACAAGCTAATAAGATAACAAATTCCTAACCTAACCATGGAATTACAAATGTTTTATAATCATGATTTAAATAAGTGTTTAAATATGTGGAATATTCTTTTTTATTAAATACATAATTTTATCTTCCAATTTGTAATGTGTAAATAGGCATTACGGAACAGCGTTGCAAATAAATACTGGTGTGTACGTTATGATAATATAAAGACAAGGTTTTAGATTCGCAATTTAAATTCCATCCGTTTTATAAGTATTGACCGGTTTGAATGGAAACTGCAATTATACGGTTTCCATTTAAAAGGTTTGAAAACGTTTAAAATAATACCTATATAGACTCACAAAGCAGATGTTTTAAATTATTTTTTTTTACTACCCTGGTGCCCGCTACTTTGTAGTTCGTTTTTTTTTAAATCCAAATTTTTTTTTACTACCTGTTGCCTGCAACTTCGTAGTTCGCTTTTTTAAATCCCACTGGAACTTAAAAAAATTTACAGAATAAAAAGTATCCTATAGTTTTATCCAGGCAATCATCAATAATCAGTGAAAACCGCAATCAAACCTTTTATGAGATTAGCGTGCGCAAACGCAAAGACAAACAAACAAAAATTCAGAAAACTATTTTTTTTTACCTCGGTAATAACGGTACAACATGTACGTGTATTTTTAAATATATACAGTGTACAGACACTTATTTAATTACATGTCTTATATTGATTATGTCGCGTTTGTTACACCAAAAGATTTAAATCTTTGGTTACACCATTTATAACAACAACGGCTGAATTTGAAATTTGTCTTCGCTCCGATTAGCAGAATAACCATTAAACAACAAAATATTAAAAAAAAAGAATAAAATTCATTTTTTCATAAAATTTTTTCATGTATGGAAGAGGTTTCTAATCTGAGACGGTACTAATTTTACCATGTCAACTATTAAATATGAATTAATAAAATATTTTACTTACTTCTCAAGACGATCTCCGAGCTTGTCTGACAGATGATTGTCTTTCGGTTTCGTTAGATCGGAGTCGTACAGATCCCTCTTGTATCCACGCCAGAACGTTGGCATCATCCAAACGAACCATGTTTTCGATATAAAATTTGCCCGTCCATAATTATTCGTTTTTTTCTCACGATTTTTGGGCGGCACTTTTTTCGGATCACTCGGGTCTTTGTTGCCACTAACCATTTTAACTGAAATTGATATACTTTTTTTCTCTAATGTTTATTAAGACAAAATGTTGTTAAGGTTTAGAAAGCGAAGGCTTGCCGTTCAGTGATGGTGAAAAGAAACCAACATTTTCGCAGAAAGTTTCGCGATAGCGGTCTGCCCTAGTACACGAAACGGCTCAAATGAATGAGAATAAACAGCGACGACCTACGCGTCCGGCAACTAACTCACGCGCGAACTGTGTGCCTGTTTATATGACTGTGCCACGGTTCGCAGTGAATTGTGCTGTGGAGTGTGCTTTGCCATCGGCTTCCACTCTACCGAAGACATCGATCAGTCCTCTCTTTTCTTTTTCTACGTACGTACCGCGACAAGGCAGCGATTAAGCACAATCTCATTTGATGTGAGGTGCAGATGCGGCTGAAGGTGAACCACGCTTACCTAGTAAATGCTTATTAATCCTAGTTTTGAAGACTTCGTACGCGTTCAAAATAAAAAATAATAATAAGAAATATACCTAACGCTTATGGCATCTTTATTTATTTTATACTAGCTGCTGCCTGCGAATTCACCCGCGTAACTGTAAATTATATACTAAAACCACTCTATCCATTGGTGAAAACAGCATGAAAATTGAGTTTATCTCGACCAGACAGACAGTCGCGGCGGAGGACTTTTTTTTATAACACGTAAGGAGGATCCCTTAGGAACAGTACTTTTTTTGAAAGGCGCCCTGTGTCCTTTCTTGTATCCCTGACAACATGTATGCAAAATTTCTTGATGGTCGGTTGAATAGTTAAGGCATGAAAGGTAACGCACAGACAGAGAGACTGTGACTTTTACATTTATAATATTAGTATGGATGGATGATACCTTAGGAACAGTACTTTTTTCTGGATGAAAGGTGCCCTCTATGTCCTTTCTTGTATCCCTGACAACGTGTATCCAAAATTTTATGGTGATCGGTTAAGTAATTATATAAGGCGGAAAAGGTAGCAGACAGACATTTGGATTAGGATATTTATTTGTATACTTGAACCTGTAGACCACAACTCATTGTTTAAACAACAATATTAAGCGCCTCTTTCACCAACGTCAAGTAGGCTAAACCGACACTTAAAGTCACCTGTCACACGGAATAATTTAGCTGATATACCTTTGTTGGTACGGTAAACGTCCCAAACATTAAATAGGAAATAATAAAAAAAAATCGCCTATCGAATGATGCAGTAAACCGAGTGCATAATTCAATAAAACAGAAAATGATTTCTAAAAGTAACTAATCAACACTTTACTTGTAGGTGGTGAAAGAGGCGCTAAGGCTTTAAGACATTACTCACCATTTCATTTATTATGACAGTTTGTTTACAAATAAATAATTCATAATAGTTATTAACTATAGGTTGATACTATCTATAGTATACACTGTGATGTGGTGAGTGGTTTTGATGTTTTGTTTATTTTTATAATTAAATGTTAAGGACATAATTATTTTTATTATAGTCACGAGTTCACGAGAAAAAAATCCAGTTAAAATACTTAATTATTCATTTTTTAACTGTTATTTTTTTAATAAAATTGCAATATGAAAAATTATTACACAGGTTTCAAGTGTAGGTATAACATATTAAAGAAAATCTGTTTTTGAAAGAGCTATCAAGTTTTTGTATTTGTTAATCAATTGTATTATGAACTAGCTGTTGAACGCGACTTCGTCCGCGTAACTTTATAAAATACACATACAAAATTTCAATCCAATCGCTCAAGCCGTTTAGTAGTTGACATACCGACAGCAGCGCCACCTACTGGGTCCAATTGTATTTTTAAATCATCCAGGAAACCATCGAAATACCCATATAAAATTTCAACCCAATCGGTCAAGTCGTTTAGTAGTTGACATATCGACAGCAGCGTCACCTACCGGGTCCAATTGTATTTTTAAATCATCCAGGAAACCATCGAAATACCCATATAAAATTTCAACCCAATCGGTCAAGTCGTTTAGTAGTTGACATATCGACAGCAGCGCCACCTACCGGGTCCAATTGTATTTTTAAATCATCCAGGAAACCATCGAAATACCCATATAAAATTTCAACCCAATCGGTCAAACCGTTTAGTAGTTGACATATCGACAGCAGCGCCACCTACCGGGTCCAATTGTTATTATAAATCATCCAGGAAACCATCGAAATACCCATATAAATTTCAACCCACCTATCGGGTCCAATTGTATTTATAAATCATCCAGGAAACCATCAAATACCCATATAAAATTTCAACCCAATCGGTTCAGCCGTTTAGAAGTTATGTGAAAAAGATACGAGTAAGTATGGAAGGATAAAATTCTTACTACCCGTTGTCCTATTACCCGTTTTCCCGTAGGAATGAAGCATTTTCCCGCGGTAAAAAGTAGCCTATGTTCATCAGGGATAATGTCGGCTTCTGATGGTAAAAGAATTTTTCAAATCGATCCAGTAGTTTTCGAGCCTATTCAATACAAACAATCAAACAATCAAATCTTTCCTCTTTATAATATTAGTATAGACTAGCGACCCGCTCCTGGCGTCGCATACATTTTTTAACGCTCTCTACATTAGTGAAAACCGCATTAAAATCCCGACAGACGTCGGAAAGCGATAACCTCTGTTACTAAGTGCGCGAACGAAGTAGGCGAATGGAAACGAATTCTTTATAGTCGATCGACGTATGCACGTGATTTAAAATAAAATGTATAGTTTCAACTTTGAATTATTCATTACTTATAGTTAAGTTTTAGCACGTTTTAGTAACATGTCATGTAATTCTGTTTAATTTTATCAAATGTACAGAGAGCCTTATTGGCAACTAGCTGAATCCACGCTTAGGGCATTGCTTACATTTTTTTTCTAAAATAAAAGTAGCCTAAGTCACTCCTTATAACATCTGCTATCTGCCAGTGATAGTTTCGTCAAAATCGGTCTAGCCCTTTCGGAGATTAGCCGAAACAAACAGACAGACAAATATTTTTTTTATATAAATATTATACTATAATATTTAGTAAAAAAAAAAACAAGTATTGTGATATTACAAACAGACACTTCAATTTTATTTATTAGTATGTAAGTATCAATGACTAACAATTTCTTCCACATTTGCAAAAATAATCCGCGTGAAGCCGGGAGCGGGTCGCTAGTTACAAATAAACAGCCAACTTTCCTTGTTTATAATATTAGTATATTAACTCCCGATTAATATAGATAAATTTCACTACTTAGTTGTGGTCAAACACTTGTACTGGTACGTACGAAGAGAACTTTCTTCATTTGATGACTCAACGAGCGCGACCACTTTTTACTATATTATTTCGAATGTTTTAACCGTGTTTATTAATGTATGTAGTACCAAACAAGATCCGAAATGTGTAAATAGAAATTAAACACACCATATCCGCGTCTTTCTTTTACATCCTTTTGGCAAGGTTTTGTGTCTGACTGACATTATTTTTAATATAAATATAGGTACATCTTCAAATTTGCTACCATAGTTGGAAACAATTGAGAAAACTGATGACAACAAAATCGGGGGATACAGTTCGATGCTGAAGCTACATTATCTAGTACACGTATTCACGTAAAATACATGACATAGCCACACCCAAAGATTTAAATCGAAGATGCGGCGTAATCTCCTCGCGCCATACAAAAAACACACCGAAAATTCTTAACAATGGGTTTAGCGCAGGCGCTACACCCAACTACAGTTGCACGCCAGCTACAGTGAGTGACGGTCGCTATCGTCACAGTCACGTTTGAAGTAAGGAATGTGTTGTCTGTGTTTAAAAGTGTGTTTAGACAAAAGTATATGTATTTTATACTTTTGTCTTTAGTATAATGTATGTTGTATTTTGTAACACACTCTCGCTAGTAATGCCGCATCTTTCGATTTAAATCTTTGGCCACTACACACCCAATTTTTTAATATCGTGCGTGACAACGATGTGCCTAGGTTCGAAAAATATTGCGGCGACTGATTGACAGTAAATAGGTACGTGTTCCGGCCGGCTTTATATGATAGGTGTTATTGTGTGTGCAGCGAGGCTAATAACATTATACGGCGACAATGCGCTCGTCACAATACGGCTATTGACAGAGCGCGTAACACCTCAATCGCATTGGCCACATGATGTAACAGATACCGTGAAAAGTTCTCAGGAACTCTCTACAACAACAAAACAATGCTTCTTTCATTCCACCTGTACTGTACCCTATACTACCCACGAGATTTATGATTAATTTTTGACGTATTGATCTTACTCGCACAATTTGGTTTTGATCAAGGTTTTTGTTAATTGCGAGTACAACGCTCAGCACTGTACGAAGTTGGGGCAAAGCCTAGATTTGCTTCCGACTTCATTCGCCTCGCGTGTCCAAATAGTTTCAATCTGAACTGTGAGATTAAGCGCCTCTTTCTCAAACGTCAAGTAGGCCAAACTGTCATTTAAAGTCACCGGTAACCGGGGATAATGGAGCTGATATACCTTTATTTGTATGGTAAACGTCCCATATATAAAAAGAAAATAATAATAAAAATCGGCTATCGAATGATGCAGTAAACCGAGTGCATAATTTAATATAACAGAAAATGATTTTTAAAAGTAACTAATCAACACTTTACATGTAGTTCGTGAGAGGCCCTAATACTCGTAACAAATGCGACAGCAATCTATCACTTCTAAGCCTTATTTTTGAAAATATTTTTGACTTTGTTGGTAAATGTCAGTAGATAAAATCGTATAATTTATATAATATAGAAATGCCTCAGTTTTTTTAATGACTTAGTTTGTCTTATTTTTTATTTATGTACTATAGCCATTCAAAAACCGTAATGTCTGTTAAAAATCTTATAAATATAATTAAAATTAATTAGGTTAAAATTTTATGATTAAGTATATAGTTAAGTACAAAATAAACTTTGTATTTATTCAGTATTAAGTTGAGGTGATTAGTGTGATTAGGTTCACTTGATGATAGGTGGCTACCGTCGCCTATAACACAAGCAACGCCACAGGTTCTGCAAGTACGCTTCCGATTACCAGTAGGATTAATTATAAGAGATTGTTAAAAACAGCACACATGATGTTACTTCACAGTGGTTTTCTGTAAGGGGATGGTTACTATTACCAAACGGGCTGCCCAAATGACTGCGAAACGCAGTATGCCCTCATTCCCTGCCACTATTTAAATTTTTATTTCATTATTTAACTATTTACTACTTAGTTATTTACTTGAATAAGAGCCTCTTTCACCAACTACTAGTAAAGTGTTGATTAGATACTTTTAGATTTTTTTTTATGTTTTATTAAATTATGGACTCGGTTTATGCATCCTTCGATAGGCGAATTTTTTATTATTATTTTCTTTTTAATGTTTGGGACTTTTACCGTACAAACAAAGGTATTGACAGCTCCATTATCCCTGGCGATCGGTGACTTTTTAAATGACGGTTAGCCTACTTGACAAAAGGTGAAAGAGGCCCTTAGATACGAAAAATTCGGATCGAATTCAAAAGTGTTACACGTAAATTTCCATATCCATATTTTTTTTTTCATATATTAGTGTTCACATTCTAACATATGTTTACAAGTACTGCGCGATTTCACATGTCCCTTTAAGGAGTTGTTATTGCGTATTTCATCCTCACATTCGTAGGCTGATATACTTAGCAAGAGCTACAATCATATACACTCTGTATATGCAAGCAATCAGATATACAATGCATATTTTTTTCGCTATTTGATTGGGGCCGACCTTGTCGACACTGTCATCTATTTGGGTGATCATAGTCCAGCTTGTACTAAAATGTCGCAAACAACAATTTATAACAAAAAACTTTTAGGTAGGTAATAAAATAGCCATAGGTACATTTTGTGAGTAAAGTAGTTGTATTGACTAAGGGCCTCTTTCACAAACTACAAGTAAATTGTTGATTAGTTAATTTTAGAAATCATTTTCTGTTCTATTGAATCATGCACTCGGTTTACTGCATCATTCGATAGCCGATTTTTTTTTTATTATTTTATATTTAATGTTTGGGACGTTTACCGTACAAACAAAGGTGTATCAATGACAGTTTGGTCTACTCGACGTTTGTGAAACAGGCGCTAAACCTTTTTAAATGCAATACTTATTTTAGTACTTTGACAGTAAGCATTGAAACGGCCTGGAAAAACACCGAGACCTCATACTCGTATTGAGCCATTCTCATATAACGGATCTTCTCGATGATTGATTTTGTCCTCGATTGTCGTGTTTATTCAATCGGAAGTAATGCATGTAAGTGAATGTCTTCATACAACATTATGCACAAACTGTGTACGTACGTTAAACATCAAAGTAAATTAATTAAATTTTGAATTTATATTTATTGTGTTGTTTATTGAAGATCTAGCTTCGCTGTGGTCACGTGACTTTTGCCTGAGGAATCGCGCCATTGAAAAGCTAGGAAGTAACTCATTTTCACTACCTATGAGATGAGTAATGATAATTATGATATAATAATTATATGATTTGTTGAACATTAGCCGGATATTTCTAAAATATGTGTTTTAAAAAATTTATGGCAATCTTAGTAATAAGTTTACTGAGTAGGTATTAAATAAAAATTTATGTATTTTAATACCTTATATTAAAATATTAAGTAGGCTATAATTATAAACACAATTAAAATTAATATTACAGTTTTTTAACTATCTCATTTATTGTATTTATAACTGAAAAACAACCTAATTTTAAATACATATTTGAAAATGTTACAAAAATGAAGCAAAAACAATCAAGTAGTAGCATTTATGTATAGAATTTGATTAAAAAATAACTCTTTTATTTTATTGGCTAAACTTTGCTAAGCTCTGATACTGATACATCAATAGATTTTTTTTCATTGACCTATTACTATTACATCTAATTACTAATGGACGAAATACACGATCAATCATTTGGCGTGACGCCAAGCTGACGTGACGCAACGGCGCGATTTTTCAATACAGTATTTGACATCAAGCCATCAGTTTTTACCATTCACGATCAAATTTTGGCTTCACGCCAGTTAATTTGACGCGATGGACTGACCGTGTATTTTGTCCATAAGGTTGTTTTGAAAAATAAACATCTTAATACAGGTGTGTCGCCTAAAAGTACAGTTTTAACAAGGAGAACACTATCCGCTAACTAGGTTGATATTACAGACGTTTGGCTCGCGACAATAAAACAAAAAAATCTGGGTTAGTATTTACTCTTCAAGTGTCAATATAGTGTTTAAATAATAAACACTAAAAAAGGCCAACTAGGTATTATGGTGGGTACATAAACTTCAGTTAAATTTTGATTTAATTTTATTCCTCAACTAGCCGGCGCCCGCGAGTTCGTCCGCGTTAGCCTATCCTGAAAAAAGTAGCCTATCCTGTGTCCCGTAAGTCTAAATGTATATCTACCAAGTTTCATGAAAATCAGTTGATTCGTTTAAGAGTTATGGAGGAACATACATACATAAAAAAATTGTAAAAATGGTCAATTTAGTTTCAGTATGATGTAAAGAGCCTATAAACATCTCTGAAAACAAAGTAACTTACTCCTTGACCAACCCTTACAGATTTATTATTAGTATTGATTAACATTTTGTATTGTGTTTTCCGATGAAAGTTTAAAAGAATTGCCATCTAAAATGGCTGTCTTAAAAATGGCTGCCAGTTTTTTTTAAAATTCAATTCAATAATAAAAATTCAGTGAAAATTTATCTAACTGATGGTGAAAACCGCATCAATATATTTTGCATGGTTTAGGAGTTAAATTAGCGCAGGCAGACGCGCAAAGCGACTTCTATGTTCTGTCTTTTCGAGAATCTGGTCCTTATGCGAATAAACCAAATTACTCGTATACTATGTAAAGATGCATACGCTGGGCTAGTCCATATTTCCATACTAATATTATAAGTCTGTCTGTTACCTTTTCACGCCTCAACTACTCAACGGATCATCGTAAAATGTTGCATACACGTCAGCGATACAAGAAAGGATAATACATTTCATCCAGAAAAAAATACTTTTTCCATGGGATCATCCAAAATAAAAATAAAAACTAACGCCTGTCCATTAAGTATTGCTTTGTTAAGGTCGACAGACAGGCTGACGGTCCACTTGATGGTAGGTGGCTACCGTCGCCTATAACACAAGTAACGCCATAAGTGCTACAAGTGCGCTGCCGACCATAGAAGGATTAAGGATAAGGGATAAGGAAGGGAAGGGGTAATGGGCTCTGGCATCCCTTACTCACACACCGAAACACAACAGCACATAATGCTGTTATTTCACGGTTCTGTATTCTGTTATTCTGTAAGGTGGTGGTTACTGCCGCCAGACGGGCTGCCCAACGAGGACGAGGACGATTTTTTAACGAGGAAGAAGTCGCGGGCCCAGCTAGTTTATTATATAAATGCAAAACTTGAATATGATCAGAATCTATTAAGCGTGCATAAATGCATGCATTAATTTTAATTAGTTAAATCAATGTTAGAAGGATTTCTAACATTAGAAAGGAATCTTTAGTGAATTTAGTGGCAGGGCTGTGATCTGTGATCTGTGATCTGCAGGTCATAAATTGGAAAAGCCTCTACTTATATGATGACAATAAACGTCCCCTTACAGTACTGCATTACTAATTTACCCTAAAAGTAAATCAAACCCAACATTCACAATATTCACACACAATATAATTACGATGAGTGATTATATTTGAAAAAAAAAATCAAAAAATTCATCAAAAAAAATAATAATACACGTATACAGCCGACTCGGTACATACAGCCGTTCACGAGTTATGCGACTACTGGATTAGCATTACATTTATCTATTGATTTTTATTTATATAGAAAATATACAATTTGAAATAAGTGTAATATACCTTCAGGTTGAAGTTCAGCAAACTAAACCCCAAGGAACTTTATGTAATTGGAGTACCTATTAATATGATCAAGAGGAAACGGTTGATAGGTTGAAATTTGTTTATTTTTTAGACAGACCTACGAGTATGTTCATATAAAGAAAATGTCGTTTATGATGTGATAAATTAATACACTAAATACACGAAATCAAGTGCAAAAAATTAACAAATATATGAATAATATAAAAATTTGAAAATCATGAAAAATTAAGCAAATTTATATAATTTCTTTCAAGACTTAAAATTGTTTCTGCAATTTTATACAAGTATAACGTTAATAAGGCAACGTAAGATGACTATCTATAATAAACGTAAGCCAGTTGTTAATGTTAATAGAATGAACAAATAAAAAACCCTGCGGCAAGTAACAGTTTAATACACATCCAAATAGAGCATTCATAATACAAATATTAATTTATCATTTGTGACGAGTGTAACTTGTAGAGCTGTAGTTACGAGATTGTTTGCGTCAATTACAAAAAGTGTGATAAAAATATTATTGGGATTTCATCTTCTAACTGCTGCCCGCGACTTCGCCCGCGTAACTTTGTAAATTATATACTAAAACCTTCCTCAAGAACCACTCTATTCATTGGTGAAAACAGCATGAACATTGGTGCAGTAGTTTTTGAGTTTATCGCGAACAGACAGACAGACAGACAGATGTTTTATAATATGTAGTGATAGCCTATGTTACTCGCTGATAACGTAGCTTTCTATAGGTGAAAGAATGTCTAAAATCAGTCCACTAGTTTTTGAGTTTATTCATTAGGTACAAATCTTCCCTAAGTAGGTATAGATGACGCCTTTTAAACTACGCAACGGATACATAAAGTAAGCATCCTCTAAGAAGGGAATCCGTACGAAACCGGAGCGGGTCGCTAGTATAAATATCTTAAAACAATATTTAGTAATGCAATAAAATTTAAACGCAAAGGTTTAAAATTGAGGTTACAAGACGATAAAATCTTTATTCCCTCGTAATACGAAAGGTGGGCACGGAGAGTAATCATGTTGACACGAAGCCTGAGTTAAAAATAGCCTGAGTATTGGAGCTAATGCTGGCTATACGTGGAAGGCTCGGACCGTTAGCGGTGGGAACCGGCTGCCGGCGCCCGACGCGGCGCCACACCCGACCAACGCGGGGAGTATCGACCCTTTTCTTTCGCTCGTTAATACACATCCACATGATAATCAATTCATTTTTACATCCAACTACCTGCTGCCCGCGACTTCGCCCGCGTCACTTTGTAAATTATATACTAAAAGCTTCCTAATGAGCCTCCATAATGACCTAAACGTACCGACAGTCAAGAAGGAAATAATCGAAATGACCAAAAGATATAAGGATTCTCAACCATCCTAATTGTGAAGCCAAAAATTTTATGTCACGGTCTTATTTATTCATCATCAATCAATACTAATAATAAATCTGTAAGGGTTGGTCATGGAGTAAGTTACTTTGTTTTCAGAGATATCGTGTTTATAGGCTCTATACATGATACTGAAACTAAATTGACCATTTTTACAAATTTTTTCTGTATGTATGTATGTTCCTCCATAACTCTTATACGAATTAACTGATTTTCATGAAATTTGGTAGATAAACATTTAGACGTACGGGACACAGGATAGGCTACTTTTTTCTTTTTCAATGCGGACGAAGTCGCGGGCGCCAGCTAGTATACTATAATAATAAATCTGTAAGGGTTGGTCAAGGAGTAAGTTACTTTGTTTTCAGAGATATCGTGTTTATAGGCTTTATACACGATACTGAAACTAAACTACCTACACTTACAGATTTATTATTAGTATTGATTGATTGATTACTTGTATGTTTGCAAAGAAATATTATTTCGATACTCGCACCTACATAATAATATAAATATACTTGACTTACAGGACTGCTTACAACAAGTCTTCTTTATGTCAGTGACATTTGTCAAGTTAACAGATAAAAACGATGTAAATATACAAAAATAAAATCGTGTGAATGTTTTTTTTAAATATTTTCAGTAGTTAATAACTAATCGTTTAATGTTTGAACAAGACGATGAGCAACAAAATTACAAAGTAAATTAACAATTAATTTATAAATTGCAAGCATTAATATGGAGCCAGAAGAATGTGACAGTGACGAATTAAATTCACAGGAACTCGAGGTTTTTTCTTTAAATTTTCAATATCCTACTAATAATATCAATGCGAAAGTTTGTGAGTGTTACTCTTTTAAACGGCTGAAAATTTGGATGCAGTTAGTTTCATTACCTTAATTAACATATGGGATATTTTTTCTCCTGGAAAAATGTTAGGTTCTCGAGGGATCGTCAGTATCAATATAAAAAATCGATTCTTCGCCACAGGTCTCCACTCTGTGTGAGAACCGCAATCCAAAGATTATCTCAAAGATTACTGGTCAAACACAGGTTTTCTGTCACCATTAGAACAAGTGATGTTTATATCTAAACCACAAATGGAGTTAATAGCAAAAGTGTCTGCTAGACCAGAATTTGAAATTGCATCTGTCATGTGAGCAGCCATCTTATAACAATAACCATAAAATTAATAACCATCTATATATACACTGTAGGTAGGCACGTTTGATGGAATCTTCGGAATTTTAATTACTATATATAATACTAGTTGGTGCCCGCGACTTCGTCCGCGTTCAAAATGTTATATAGCCTTCCTCAATAAATGGACTATCCAACACAAAAAGAATTTTTCAATTCGAACCTGTTTGACTATCGCGCCCTCTCGCGATGAGTAGCTGACTTGTTGAGTCAAAGCTGTTTGTCTTAATAGTTCTGCCACTGAACGATAGATGGCGTTAATCTAAATAAAAATTATATATATATTTTTATTTTTTAGCCTTTTAGGGCACACCAAATTGCCTAAAACCTTCCTCGATAGATGGACTATCCAACACAAAGAATTTTTCAATTCGAACCAGTAGTTCCTGAGATTAGCGCGTACAAGCAAACAAACAAATTCTTCAGTTTTATATATTGGTATAGATTATTACAAAAAAAATATATATATTAAATATTTGGTACCTAACAATTTCTTTACATTGAGCATATTTATTTAATTCTAACGACAAGCCCCCAGCTATGAATTATTTAATTTTTCTTCAAAATATATATACACAAGTCTTCCTCTTTTATCACTCTATCTATTAATGGAATCGTGTCAAAGACCGTTGCCTGGATTAGAAGAAGTTTTGGGAGAAACAGACAAAGGTGTACTGTTCCACGCGACTTCGCCCGCCCGCGCAACTTTATAAACATATCGCTGCTTAAAAACTAAAGGGCCATAAAACAAAAAAAATCCAAAAACGTTTTTATTGCAGAAGTACAATCACAATCCTCATATTGTATGTTGCAATAAGACTTATGGTTATTTTATTCCATATTTAGTAAATGTTGACCATTATTTTTATATTCAAAAGTAACTTATATGCTTATATCTCTTCTAGTATTCAGTTTATTATAAAAATACTTAAAACATTTAATGCTACTTAAAAATACGCTTCCAACGATGTATAATATGCACATATTTGACATATATCTAAATAAGAAAAAAATAGACAAAAAAAAAATTTAATTTTTTTCGAATAGGTCTCCTGTAAAAAGTGTCATTTTGATTTGTGGCTCTTTAGTTTTTAAGCAGCGATACAGTTACTCTGAGATAATGTAGCTTTCTATCTTTCTATATTTTCAAAATCGGTCCAGTAGTTTTTGAGTTTTTTCATTGCAAACATACAAAAATACAAATTATGTTCTCTCTTTATAATATTAGTATAGAAATGAATAATAGATAATATATTGATTATGTATGAAGATTAATAATTATTTATTTCTTATTTTAATCTCAAAAAGTTCGTGATTCTTATCATCAACACTAATAATAAATCTTTAAGGTCATGGACTATGTTACTTTGTTTTCAGAGATATCGTGTTTACAGGCTCTTTACATGATACTGAAACTAAATTGACCATTTTTACAAATTTTTTCTGTATGTATGTATGTATGTATGTATGTATGTGCCTCCATAACTCTTAAATGAATTAACTGATTTTCATGAAACTTGGTAGATAATACGTACGGACACAGGATATGCTACTTTTTTCTTTTTAAACGCGTACGAAATCACAGGCACCCGCTAGTACATACATAAATAAGTCTTACCCAAAGGGGTACAAAGGTACACAAAGAACTAGAAAGGTAGTGCTGACATAATATTGCTAAAAGCTAAATTGATTTTTTAATTATCTAAAAATAGACATTAATTAGAAGGATATAGGTATTTTACTGTAGTGATTACATGTTGTCTTGTCTATATCCTATACTCGGTCTACATAAATGTATACACGGCTGTCTGGCACAACTTTCTTATAGATTAGTAGCTCCTAATAAGCCCTGTTATTCCACATGCACTCAGACTGCACATTACTTTGACAAATGTTAATCTCTACAGTATGACGGGCATCATTTAATAAATTCAAACAAGAAATAAAATCATAAATGTTACACTTAATAACACGTGTAAATATTAGTATATAATTGAGAAACGTTATGTGTAATTATTTTATGGGTGTTAGGACTCTAAAATTTGTAGTGCAATCGACACGAAACTGCATTATAAATAAATTAAAATTATATTTTAAAATATAAATATCAGAATAAGTTCAGCGCATCTAAATCATAATTCCTTGATACTTTTTATTATGTTATATTGCATTTCTGTATATGTTTGCCATGTTTAACTGAATTTTAGGATTTTTTAACTATATTTTATATTTAATTAAATTATTACAATAAAAATAAGTGTATGAAAATAAAATTAATAATTATATTTTCAGAATAGTAATGTAAAAAACGAAGAATCTCGCAGTCCAGTTGGCAAGATTGTTACAGAACAAGTATCAGAGTCTACATTAAACGCTCTGACATTTTGGAACATTTCCAAAGCACTCGAGAGGAACCCTAGTATTGATTTAAAGGTTATATTTGTTATATACGTAGTTTTCGAGATATATATATTTTACATATGATATTTTTTATATAATATTTCATATTAATATTTTATTTTTGTATGAATTCGCCTATACATTATTTATACCATTAGGCTTTCCACTGCTCGTAATGGTAAGCCGATGTGTTTAACGACGCTTGTCCTTAAACCTTAACCTTCTTAACCTCCTTAATCCTACTGTGGTCACCACTGCATCTATTGCACTTGTGGCTTTGCTTGTGTCATAGGCGACGGTAGCCACCTACCATCAACGTGGACCGTCATTAAAAGCTTAACATTAAAAAAAATCATCATCTTATTAGGTTTTTTATTACGGTCTTCAATGCACTCGCATTCCTCCTAGCGGAATGCTCCGTGTGCTAAGGCGACGGTAGCTAGAGGTACTTACCATCAACCAACATATTAAATAAAAAGTGAAATTTTATTCATAACTAGCTGGCGCCCGCGATTCCAACCGCATTGAAAAAGAAAAAAGTAGGCCTATCCTGTGTCCCGTACGTCTAAATATTTATATACCAAGTTTCATGAAAATCAGTTGATTCGTTTAAGAGTTATGGAGGAACATACATACTTACATACATATATACACACAGAAAAAAATTCTAAAAATGGTCAATTTAGTTTCAGTATCATGTATAGAGCCTATAAACACGATATATCTGAAAACAAAGTAACTTACTCCATGACCAACCCTTAAAGATTTATTATTAGTATTGATTTTCTGGGTAATGTTTGTGCAGTCCGCAATAAGAGCAGCACAGGACAGACTGGAGCGCGTCCCGCAGGATGTAAACTCAATAATGTCTGATGACCCCGAGAAAAGGTACCTTGGCTGTGCGGTGCTTGCATGGCAACAACTGGGAAACGATAACGCCGACAACTTGTATGAGTAAGAACTTTTAATTATATATAATCATAACACCCGCGCGTAAACTGCTGTTTGCACCCACAATAACTAGATCTCCCTTCACTGTTTTGCATATCTAATATTTAGTTTTTAATCATACAAATATAAGTTTAATAATTTCTTTACTTAGTCACAGTAAGCTTGCCGTCTAATAGAACATTGTGTTTGAACACACATTTTCAGATTATTTGTCTATCTAAAAGCTATTCTTTTGTTTTGAAACTTAATGAGTTCTTGTTTAGTATAATATAATGTTTAAATAGAGCATGAATAAATCAGTTATAATTTTATATCTCAAGGTTGATTGTTATAAAATGCCACACTCAGTTTAAAATGTCAAAAAAATTAAGGTTCTAAAGTAGGTAAAGTATTCTAAAGTATTCTAAAGTAGGTAGCTCTGAGTTTTTGCCATTTTGAGTAAGTTATTACATACTTTTGCAATGTCGTCGGAGATTTTTAATCTTTTAGGATATTTTAGATAGTTTTTTTTATGTTAAGGCCGATAGACAGGCCAACGGTCCACAGATGCTCTAAGTGCGCTGCCGACCAATGGTTTCGTCCCCCATAACATTAGAGTTTCAAAACGTCAGAGTTTCAGAATGTCAGACTTTCAGTTGTGACAAAATGTCGGAGTTTCAAAAGGTCAGACTTGAGTATAGTCGATGAGAAAATCTTGAGGATAAGGGATTATAAAGAAATGCTAGGAATATTTTTTAATATTAATATGAATGTACCGTAGGATCTGAAGAAATTTGACATCTCCGTCTCTGATTTCAAAACCAAGAAGGCTTGCGTTTTCTCACGATCAAACTCTTATTCCTAAACCAAAATCTTGATGTAGTCTAACTAAATAAAGGCATACGCCGAAGCATTCTCCACACATTATTACTTAGTGCCGTATGCATTCATGCGGGCTTAGGCGATCTAATAGTAATAAAATCTATTTGTATGTTCAGAATGTGACCGTCTTTTTTAATTACACGCGTATGATGTCCAATTATGTCATGGCCATCATTGCAATGTTGGTAATATCTAATATGGGCTGGTATGTTACAGGTTTATAGAGAAAAAACAAAAAGAAAGATATGTTGCAAAAAAGGCACCGTTGAGTTTTGTTTGCACCGAGAAATCTTCAAATATTTACCCAGGACCTTCGACACTTACTCGTTCCAAGATCACACAACCGAAAGAAAATGAATCTACTGAAACATACTGTAGTACACGGAATGATTTCGGAAATGTCGATTCTTATTCAGTGATCAATCCTGCCTTGAAATTACCACTTGCACCAAAATTAGTTATGCGAATCCAAAATAAAGGATGTACCGGACCGACAAAAAAACCAGCAAAGTCGCCACAAAAAGAAGAAATAATGAAAAAAATTGATGCGGTAAATATTATCAATACCTAATTGTTCCCCAACATTTGAAATTCTTATTTCAATTAAATTAATTAAATATATTTCTTCGTTCGAGATGCAATTTTTTTATGTACACAAACTTTTCTCGTTTACCCCTTTTTCCATAAGTAAAAATCGAATTAAAATCCGTTAGATGGCTTGAAAGTAGTTAACGAATATACAGACAGATAGACGAGAACAGCGACTTTAAATTAGATACAGTGAACCTAACGCCACTGAACCCTTTCTAATCACATTACATATAGTAAGGCCAAACGGGGTAATAATAAGACATCCGATATTTTGGGTAAATATAAGACACTGTTTAAAAACCTCGAATGAAATTGAATTTCTGTTACTTATATAGACTAATATATTCCTTATTTCATAAGCAATAACATCCAAATTTTTTTTTTATACCTTTTCTTGTAACTTTTACTACTTTGAGAACAATTTGTCAATAGTTGAGAAATTTGGCGCGAAAACTTTTAATCAGGGTCCATAAACTTTTCTAGTGCTCGCTCAGACATTATACCTACGTGCTTCCGCTCCTGCGCCGCGCATGCGGCGGGAGCAATACTTGCAGGAACAATTGGTCTTATTAGTCTGTCTTTCGCTAGCGCACGGTAAAAACGGTTTATTTTTGTGGGAAAAAATAAGACGCGTCTTCGGGAAAATATAAGACAAGATTCGTTTAAATATAAGACAGACTACCTATTAGCACATATCAAAATGCCACGAAATTACGTGCCAAAATTGAAGACTTATAGTGAAGAAGCTTTAGAAGAACTGCAAAAAGGTAAGCTGTCATACAGAGAAGCAGAAGAGAAGTATAAAATTGAAAAAGTGTTGCTACGGAGAAGAGTCTACAACTATAACACATCGAAGCAAGGCAGAAAGACAGTGTTAAGTAAGGAAGAAGAAGAAGAAGTAATATAAAGCCTGACCCCTTTGCTGTTATAAAATTTTCCGCGGTTGTATCTTTATTTTTAGTAGATAGCTGGTGCCCGCGACTTCGCCCGCGTAACTGTAAGTTATATACTAAAACCTTCCTCGAGAACCACTCAATCCATTGATGAAAACCGCATCAAAATCCGTTGCGTAGTTTTAAAGATATAAGCATACATAGGGACAAATACAGCGGGACGCGACTTTGTTTTATACAATGTAGTGAGGACTAAAAACGTCTCATTTTTGTACTTGAATTGATTTTTATGCATTTTTTTTTTGTTTGTGGACAATTTTCCATTTATTATGAATAATTGTGATCTCATGCCTATGTGGTACATTTTGTGACAGTGATTTAACTACTCGTACTAAAAACCTAGTAATTACATTCCAAAGATTATCTATGTTAAGCATAGTAAAATAAAGTGTTTTAATTTTGTTA
This sequence comes from Synanthedon formicaeformis, assembly GCA_945859745.1. Classification (NCBI taxonomy): domain Eukaryota; kingdom Metazoa; phylum Arthropoda; class Insecta; order Lepidoptera; family Sesiidae; genus Synanthedon; species Synanthedon formicaeformis. Next base: position 7,055,383 of record OX243958.1, read on the forward strand.
AGAAGTTTCTGAGAAAATAAAAGACTTAATGAAAGTTTTCTTATTTATTTGTATCATTTTTTGTCACTCTATCTTACGATAACCCTGTCAGTTAAAAAACATCTACAGCATAGAAGTTATTCGATGTCTTATTTTTAAAGTATGGTGTTTTATAGTTACCCCGTAGTACAGGAAAAAAATGAGACGCATATTTTGTGTTAAAAAATTACTTTCTAGACATTTAATAGCATATGTGAATCTAATGCAAGATAGATACTTTAGGAGTGCATAGTTTTAAGCTTTCTAAGATCTTTTTAAGTATTGCTATTATCTTGAAAATCTAAAAGTTGTTGTTTTCGTCTTATAATTACCCCGTCTGGCCTTACTTAAATATTTAGTTGAAATTAAAGAACATGTAGTTGGTTAATAAGTTTAAGACATTGTAAAATTGTAAAGAACAAGCGAGAACTAGTATGAATGGAATAGCAAATCCGGCATAATAACCTGCGGCATATTATGCTGGAGGTTTACTAAATAAATTAAAAATAAAAACACATGACATCAGAAACTTCCATATATTAAAGAACCCGCACTAAACACCTGCCTGCTAAAACATGGAAATTTCTTTTAGATAAAAATAATACTGGTTTTAGGCGTGTTGCATGGACTCTGCATGCACGGAACGTCTGCAAGCTATGGACGTATCCATAGCGGAACTGCGAACGCGCGCCGAAAGATTAGCGCGCCGTGAAGCTGAACGCGTTGAACTTCTTGAACGCGCTGAGGCAGCATGGAGAGATCTAGAAATGGGATATCAGAGACGACTCAATATGGCCATTGAAAAGGAGGAAGATATAACAAACCAGGTAAACAAAGAAGAGGCAGGGCACACTGTATACCGCAGTCTTCAACCGACCGGCAGTAATAACCCTTTAGTTAGAGAATAAGTTAATAAAAATGAATTACAAACGTTCGAGCTGTTACGTTTGATGCGAGAATCAAGGTCGTCAGAGCTCGTTACTCAATCCTTATCTTGTGTCTTAATTTGATCCTATTCTAGGTTGGAAACAACCATTCTTATCCTTGATTTTGCCTGTGCTTGACTGCGGTTACTAGCCTGCGTTACTTCCTAAACAGTAAATAAAACATCATTAGATCAACTATTGCCATAATTAACATTTTACACAAAATATAATACTATTTACGTTGTATTTTTTTCATTTTAATTAATTTAGATGCAAAAAATGATTGATGAGAGAAACAGTTTTAAAGAAGCTGGCACAAAATTGGCGCAGCAGCTGAAGGAGAAAGGTCAGATGGCAGAAGCGGGTCGTGCTCGTCTATCGCAGATAGAGAAAGAGATTTGTGATCGCGCATGCACCAGACATCGGCTGTATGACGAATGCGCTCGGATAGACGCAATTGTTGCTGATTGTCAGTGTAAAGAGGCACAACTAGAGAGAGATCTTCAGGTTTACTCTCATTATATTTCTCTTTAGCAACAAAATAGTTTAATATTTGACGAGACCATTGGATGAGTGGTTAGAGTGCTTGCTGTTTCAGGGGTTTCGGATTAGATTCCGGGCAGGGTGAACTTTGGAAATTAACTTTTCAAAGTTTTCTGGATCTGAAAAGTAGTGGCAGGCACACTTTTCGTAGTCATTTGGACAGCCCGTATGGCGACAGTAACCACATAACTAAGTAATTACATAAGACATCGCGACAGTAACATGTTATTTTGTTGTTTATCTCGATAAGTAAAAAATGACACAATTCATCTTGCTTTTCACATTGCTCAAGATTATGTGCAATGTGTTGCTTGTACTCTTAGCGATTGTATATCCATTTACCATTTGGTGGATAGAAAGTTTTCTGCTATCCTTTATGGAAAAATATATATTATGAAAATGTAGGCGAGACGAGGAGGTTTACGAAGAAATCAGGTCCCGGTTGCTCGTGCTTCTTAGCGTTGTGTAGTTAGTGGAATCATACGTTGATATGATATGATTTAATGTGCTCTTAGTTCAAGGAGGATCAAGTGAGGCGGAAGATGGTGTCAATGGAAAGCGAAGCGGAGGCTGCTCGAGCTCTCACACACGAAGCGGAACGTACCCTCCGTGGTGAGTTGGGTTCACTCCGAGAACAAGTCGAAGTGGTCTCTGCCGAATTGCTCGAAGAAGACGAAAGAAATGGACATTTGAAGAAAGAGGTGCATTCACGTACAGAGTTTATATATGGTTTTCCATTTTAGTCCTGGACCTGGCTGTAGTCCTGTGGGGGAGTTCGCATATGGATCTTTTTAGGAAAGTTTAGCAAGATCTCGTAATTATTACCCAATGGATTCTAAATGTAAAATATAGGTTGTTTAATTAAGTTTAATAATACCTCCGTAGGAAATTGTTCATGTTTGTTTTCTCACAAGTAGTAAGCACTTTATCAATATTGTCGGAAGTTTCTCTTGTTTATCGTGTCGGTACATATGTACGTTGGAATAAAATGGAATTATATCCTTACATTTCCCTATTTTATTAAAATTGTACCTACATTTAATAAAATTAACTTACGCCTACGTTTTATGAGTTTAACTGAATTGCAATTGTTTCTTAGAATAGAGAGATGCATTTTCATTGCTATGAATAAAATTCAGGCATTTTGAATTGTCATAAAGTTAAAATCTGATGACATTATATTCATTTTTCATGTTGGATAATATAAATAATAACCAACAATAACATAGTTAGAAAATTAAAATATTAGCTTTATCTTAAATCTCCAAGCGTACCTACCAGCATCCTAGAAATTAATCCAAAGAGACTATTTTAAAGTGTAAAATGTCACCATTATTGCCAAACTTGTAAATTGTGTGTAAGTTACATTTATGTGCATGTAATGGTAGGTTTCACTTGGAAATAAATAAATAAATAAAAAATAAGGTCAAGTTTTTTCAGTTACAAGATTACCAAGAGACACACTAAAATTTTTAGAAAAGTTAATGTAGGTTGCAATGTTCCTATATTCCTAACTAACAAGTAAATGTTTTATATATTTCCAGCTTGAACAACTGCAACAAGAGAGGTCGGAATTGGGGGAGGATCTCGAAGCATGTAAAGTGATGTGCGAAGGACGTATGCAAGATAAACTCGATGAATTGAAGAAGAAAAGAGATCGTATGGTAGAACTTAAGAAGACGGTTACAGAATGTCGATGCAAACTACCAGTAGATGAGTCGGTTGAAGTAAAAAGAACAGTATCACTCGTAGCACTCTGCAGATGTTCTCCTGATGAAGGAATTCCGGTAACTGAAGATTTATTTGCGCGATAGTATCGGAGGAGAATACTGGGTTATCCGAAATATAACAGCGCACGAGCTGATATTTCGATGTGGTCTTTTGCAAGGGAGTGTCCTTACAGACGACCTGTCGAAATTATGTCTTATGCCAGATGATTTTTCCAGTTTATGACTACTGAACGCTGTGTGCCCTGCAACTAATTTTATTTTAAATATTTTAAGCAATGAAATTTTTTAAATTTCAAAAAATGTGTTGCAACATTATCTATTTCACTGCATATTTTAAATATGTGTTAATATTTAGAATAGAATAGAATAGAGGTACGTTTTAAGTACGTGAATAGGTTACAGTAATATTTCCTTTGAGCGTATTATTTATCCAAAAAAAAATTAAAATACCACTCGATAGCTTACCTTACCTCACCTTACCTTACCTTACCTTACCTTACCTTACCTTACCTTACCTTACCTTACCTTACCTTACCTCGATAGGATCACCTTTAGCTATCGAGTGGTGTAATTAAATTTTGACTGTACAAGCAAATATAAGACGTGTTCACGTCAAAAAAACTCATTATATTCGTTATTGAAAAGATTAATTGACATTGTGACTCATTTTTTCAGGAAAATTGTTCGTGCACATCACTGCGGGGCAGACTCATATCCAATGTAATGTCAGATTTGTTTGGAGGCTTGCAATCTGAACTGGGAGTTTGCATTGAGCAAATGCCCTGCCAACTGCTCAAATGTCTCGAGGATAAACACAATTGGGAGCGAACCACTGATATTAAAACACATCTTGTGAACTATTTCTCTAAACTGCTGACGGGCGAACTCGATATCGCCATTGCCACATCCATAGAGAAATATCACGCTACGGTTGGTACACTCTTTAAAAAAATTCTGGCAACTTTTTCGGTTATTTTAGAGAAAGGAAGAGATCTGTAGGAATGAGAAAGAAGATTCTTAAAGTTGCTAAAAATGTCCCGCTCTTTTCTACTTTTCCTTTCTTCCATATAACTGCACTCTTTTGAATAGATAAGATATATAAAATGCTAGTTGGTAGCCGCGACATCGTCCACTTTGAAAAATAAAAATCATAACACCTCAGAGTGTGAGTATATATGACATACTTATTGCTGTGACGACAGTGGCGTTTTTTTTTTTTTTTTTTTAGATTATAATATATCAAAACAGAAATCAAGAACAGTACTTTTTCTGGATGTAAGGATGGATGTCCTTTCCTGTATCCCTGACAATTTGTATGCAAAATATCATGATGATCAGTTAAAAAGAATCCTTTTAAACACTAATACTAAATAATTAGTAATATTAATAATTTTAATATGTATTAGTAATTGTTCCATTATTATTTCTTATCATTATTACTTTGTAGTGGGTGGGTGCATCGTGTGCTGATGCAGATGGGAGAATATTACCGGGTTGTCGTGGACGTAATACGGACAGCGACAACGGACTACCTGACGCATATTGGCAGAATCAGGAGTGCGAAGTTCGAGCGCAAAATCTCGCCACCCATCTAGCGGAACAATTGTTTAATGAACAGGACAATACTCAAAAATGCCAAAAAAGTACCGAAAACAGTAAAAGATCCACTCCCACTCCAAAAAGTATTGTATCTCCAGAAAAGACATCGTGCGATTGTTGTAAGCCAGAATCCAGTGAGTAAACATTATTGATTTATATGTCATTTCTTATCGACAGAACACTATTGTCCATAAATTAATTATTCTATATAAACGATTTTACAGTAGGTATAGATATAAATTAACGCTGTTTAGCACCACTTACTTAGACAGTTTTTAACTTCCAACGTTTGACGCAAAAATGGGGGTGTTATAAGTTTGACGTGTACGTTGTATGTGTATGTGTGTACGGCAGGCTTATTATCTAGTGTGATATTGCACATTTTTTTTCGCATTTTTCGCCTGTCGCTCAGCAGACGTTAGATAATAAGCCTGCCGATGTGGCTGTGGAATCGTAGCTCCTAAAAAGTATGGACAGATTTTGATCCGGTTTTTTTTTGTTTGAAAGCGTTTGAAGATCAACAGCCCATTTTTTAGTTGACGAAGAGTTTCACTAAGTTCCACAGGATCAATTGGTTTGAAATTTGGTAAACTGTTAGTTCGATGGTAACTTTGAGCTGATGCTGCAACAGCAAGTAGTCTGCGTGACAGTCAACTTACAGCAGATGTAGCGTGTTTGGGCTCAATACAAAGTCAGATATTAGTTTATAATTATAAGCCGTACTAATATTATAAATACGAAAGTTTGTATGGATGTTGTGTGTGTGTTTGTATGTGTGTAAGTGATTTTCATGAAACTTAGTAGATAAACATTTAGACGTACAGGACACAAGATAGGCTACTTTTTTCTTTTTCAACGCGGACGAAGTCGCAGGCACCAGCTAGTTAATTAAATAAATTTTACAGCGGTCTATCAGTGTATGGTGAAGCCTACTAAGCTAACTGGTGGAGCGTCTAAAAAAGTTGGTACAAAAATGGCCTACAGTAATTGGCAGCAAGCGATTAATGACGTAACTCAACTAAAGATGCAAATACAGGATCTCAAGAAGGTTTACAATTTATTTATTTTAAATCTATACTGTTATGTAAACTTAATGCTATTTCATTTTTGATTTGTTTAAGAATGTAAGGATTTAGATATGAGATTACCTGTAACGCAACTTTCCGTTTGACACTTGCTTCCATAGTGGGAGGCAATTCAGATTTAAAATGATAATAACAAAATCGGGAGATACGGTGTGATGCTGTAGCTACTATATCTAATCTATTCTCTACCTCCAAACTGTAATTACACCACTGGAAAGCTAAAGGATCAAAGATTTTTTTGTATATACTTATACTGAACATATACCTACAATTAACTCGTACTATACCTGAACCGCGAACCGGTCAAAGAAAATATTACTCGTAGGGTACCTACATGGTATTCACGTAAACACGCGGCCAAGTCCACGACACCACCACACCATACTTTTTGTATTTGTGATTGGTCCCCCAGTCAGTACAAGGCTATATAGTGCTGATTTGTTTTTTGTAGGTTCGTGCTTGTTTGAAAATAAATAAACAAAAATAACAAATACGTTTTTATTTTATCCGATACGTAACAGTATTATTCAATTTAATTTTTCGTAATATTGGGCCATGAAATAAGATGACTTGATTTTTTTTTTAAATTTTTTATTGATCATCTTTATTTCATATTGTTAAATATGTAATTTCAATTTAATTGTGTTTCATATCTACAGGAAATAATAAAGAAGGAAGATCTCAAAGGAATGGAAGAAAAAATTAATAAAATGATAAAAAGGTCTTCGGTTAGTGAGTATTATTTACTAGTAAGCAGAAAAGTAGATAAATTATGTATGCTTTTTATATAACTCAAATGGACCGATATAAAAAGACAAGACAAGCTATGTTGAATAATTTTCTTAATCTATGCTTCCATTTTAAGTGAAATGTGTAATTATAATCTGCTATTTTTTATTTCCTTAGATAATCTTTTTACAATTTATCTGTTTGATTTAAGGTTCCGGAAAATGTAAAGAATATTAATATTAATAAACTGGTGGGGGAAAATAAAAAAGAGAATTTAAAAGAAAGAGGAATAACCAACAAATTTACCAATGATCCACAAATTATTGCTAGAAGTCGACTAAGAAACAAAACTCCTTCTTTTGCTATCGGTTCTACTGAAAATGCAAGGAAAGCGAAGAAAATTGGTCAGACATTCGCCATTAATATGTGTTTTTGTACAAACGAAAACCCACCAGAAAATAAAAAAATGCAAATAAACCGTATCACATCACAAAATAAGAATAAAATTTGTCATGAAAACAGCATTAACATAACCAAAAAACGTAATAATGCGATTAAAGATAGTGAAGCTAACAAACTAGTAGTTCAAGCAATCTGTTGGAAGGAAAAACCTAATGTAAAGCAAACTAAACCAATTTTGAATATTGTTTCTGATCATAGTTTTGTGAAACGTAAGCATTCTGAACAAAAATGTGTATGTTTTCAAAGGGCACCATCAACTGCTTCATTAGATAATTATTTAAAACAATTAATTATTTGGCAAAATTTATCACCACTAAAAAAGAACCAGTTTTTAAAAAGTCAAGAATTGAGACCAGAAACAAAATTTATTTACGATGATAAAAAAATTGAACAAGAAAAACAAAATCTCAATAAAAATAAAGAGATTGGAGTTTTAACAAGCGAGAATAATTTGAGAAAAAAGTTTAGCACAAAATTTACCACATGCGACTTTTTATTACCAGCAGATACTCTATCAGATTATATTGGAGAAGTGTATTTAGATAAAAGTTTCGAAAATGAAATAAAAAACAAAACTAAGAAGTATGATAAACCTGTTTCTTCTACTCACAATTTTAGAAATGATTATTTAAAATTGTGTAACGAAAACGAAACAGTTGATTTAAATAAAACAACGGCTCTTCATCTGAGCCAGAAGTCATCTGACCAACCAAAGGATAATGTGACGCCTTTATCTCTATCTGAATGTGATTATGATATTAAATTCTTAGGAGTGACATTAACTGATATAAATAGAGAGCCACCTCTAGAAACTAACTACAGGTGTAGTGGAATGATAACTGTTAACAACGTCAGAACTGACTCAGTAAGTCTTACTAAAAATATAGATAAATCTGACATTGTTGATAATTTACAGTATCCACTGTCTAAAAGTAGTTCCATACTAATCAATGTGCACAATAAGAGTGCAACTACTACTTATAGCCCTAAAAAAGATTTTGACAATAATATCAAATTGCTATTAGAAGATTATTGTTCAAAATCAAGTAATATGAAAACTAGAAAAAGCAAAATTAGCAAAGTGATGGATATATATAATGCTAATAAATTAGGTAAGAGTATTCAAGTCCCGACGTCTAGTCAACAATTGGATTCTAATGAAGTACAAATAACAGAAAAAAAGAATGCGTGCGATAAGGTTGTATCAAGTGGAACGTTATCAAAAAATAAGGAGTCGTGTGTGTGTTGTAAAAGTGTACCACATGATGATATTCAAGAATTAGAAATAAATACCTTTAACTTACTAGAACAATGTCTAAAAGAAAAATTAGGAAAGAGCGCAATATTACGAAATTTGGAACACGATAAAGAAAACAATATACTCGTAGATTTATTACAAAAAATAAAGCATGTTATTTCAGAAAACATACAGGAAATATCATGTAAATGCGAAGAAAATGAGACCGTTGGCAATTGGAACAGAGCGTACATTTTATTACAAGAATATTTAAAATATAAAATTAATCGTGTTCACTGTTCGTGCTTTCTAAAAGAAGACGAGACCCATTTTCCTACTATGCCTAGTGTGTTACAAAAGGTTTGTTCTCTCATAAAAAATGATTTTCAACGTTTAGAGACTATCTCCAAAGTTGAAGAGAGCCATATCAATAAAACAGATGAAAAAATGATTTCCGTCCAGAACAAAAGTCTAGATAATATAAGGTCTAAATCGTTCACTTTAGAGAATAAAAGTCAAGAGATAAGTAAACAAACATTAAACTATTTAATATGCCAGAATATTTCAATTCAAGTAATTCCACAATTGAACATGAAATCTATATCTTGTGACGTTTTGCCGAAAAGTACACAATTTATACAAACAGATGAAACGAAACAAAGTAGTGTCGAGGTCAATAGTTCTTATGGTGTAAATCAAGATCGTCCTGCAACGAAGTTGGTATCCTATATAGGGCAAACAATAGAATGTACATGTGGCCAACAGGTGGGTGCTTGTGTATGTACGAAATCAGTAGTTGAAACAAATCCCTATCAGATAGATAATATTTGGAAAGAATTGACCACTAGATATCCTAAAATACGAAACTCCTCGTATATTTTAAGTAAAATTAATCCAACAACAAATAATACTAATATTGGAATAAATACTAGTGAAAACAACGTTTGGAAGGATTTTGATAGTCAACGAGCTGTTCATAAAGCTTCAGGTGCAGTGAACAAGAAGTCTGAACGTATAAATACCTTGACACCCGACGAGTTGAAAACAGAAAAAATGTATGAAACAAAATGTCAAAAAGTGAAATCAAAAAATAATAAAAGAAATTGTGAATCAGAGTGTAAAGTAGTAGATAACAAAGAAATTATTTTAAAGGAATCGTTAAAAAATATTAAGAGAGTTAATAATACAACAAACACAATATTTTGTCAAGAAATTAGTGGTATGAGTACTGAAGATCCTCTGGAATATTATAGAGAAACATTGAAATACCAAAAAAGTCAATCTCAAAACACTATAGAGGATGTTTCCGATTATGATAGCACAACATTGAGTGAGAGAAATATACGAGAAAGCGGCAGCTGTGATTGTAACGTAGTTCCTATATGTCACGTTAAAATGTTAATTGAAAATATTGAAAAAAGGTTAGAGGAATCGAAGTGTACATGTGATTCGTTGAGTTCCAATGTCTGTCCGATTCATTCGAAAGTTGACCTCATTTGAACATTTAGATTATATTTAAATTCATAAACAGGTAAATGTGTCGTGCTACTAATTAGCTACTAAATTATTGTAAAATTGGTTGTTCGCTTAAATACAAATACACTGCTTATATTATATAGAATTGTTTCATTTGTAAATTTCTTCATTTATGGATAGAATTAGAATGATTCGTGGTTAGCATGTGGTTAGGTTGGAAATAGAATGTGGGGAATATACTATGCACGTAGGGCAAAACATTAACAAATTTACAACTGAAATTAAATTCACCGAAACTAAGTAATATATGTTGTGGTATTCTTATTCGCTTTTTTATAGCTCTAAATAAAGCAAGGAAAATAAAGCAAGGAATTATCTAAAATAAAATAAAAAAACTAACGCCTGGCCAAAATCAGCTACAAGAGGTCCCAATAAAGCGTTATTTTACTAGCTGTTGCTTATGTAACTCGGTGATAATCGAGAATTTGGATAAAACTTGGCACACAGATGGTTTCGCTTGTATTACCTAGAAAAATATTAGGTTCCCGAGTTTTGTGATTATAAAAACGGAGATAAAGGAAAACAATAGATTCGTTAAGTAAATTTTATTTATTAAGTGTAAAAAAGTAACATTTTATTGAAATCCTAAATTGAATTCGTTCATCTTATCACAATTATTAAATTAACAACAAATAAATAAACACACATGTAACAAGGTGCACGATATTCGATTCCATCTAAACAAGTTAACATAGAACTGCACAATTTCTTGTGTGGGAAACCGAACTACTGCTACTGAAAAGTTGCACTAGTTCGGTCAACAGGTCTAATCACCGGACTACTGCTACTAGAGGGAATTATCCTATGTTACCCGTGGTCCACCTGCCTAGTTCACCTAGGTGGACTACGGGAATTTGTTTTTTCCCGTCGTCCACCTGGGAGTACCATAGAAAATCATTTTTGCCTAATCACATCGAAATACTGCAATGGAATTTGCGTCACAAGTGCCAAAGGGGAACATAAAAAGAACGCCTTTGACAGAAACATGGCGGACTCTTGCCTTCACGCGTCAATGATAAAAGGTAGTAATGATCAACTTCTACTATTTCATTTTAAACTCTAATGGGTTGACGTAAAGTCACATTTTCTTTAAATTACGTACTTATTATTATGTTTGTTTTGTTATAAATGACAGTTCATGCTCTACGCATATGTCACTTTTAAATGTTCCATAAAATTCGTTGTGTTTTGTATGGCACGCGTGTTCCATGTTGTAGTAGTTTGATGCCTAATCAATAAAAAAAATATTTTCGACCATTTGAAACACAGACAGGAGAAATATAAATATTTTGCAGGCGGCAATTTGTTATAGGGTGGCAGACGAGCTGACGTTCCACTTGATGGTAAGTAGTTACCGCCGGCTAAGGACACAAGCAAAATCAAGGGGCGTGTTGGTGTGCTGCCAACCTTGCCTGCCTGTAGGCATCTTTCATAATTCTTTTTCATAACTCCAACTTCATATCATCAACAAGTAAAGAATCAAGCACATTCAAAGAAATGTACTGAAATATCTTTAAGCACAATACCAACTATTCCTTTTCATGAGCATTATCAGTAAAATATTTAGCTTTAGCCATTTCAAACAGTTGTTTACTCATATTATCTCCAGTTTCTTTGACCATAAAGTTGAGCATGCTGTTTGGGTTTGACAGCAGATTGTAGGGATGATCGAACTCGGCTACTTGGCCCTTGTCCATCACCAGGACTCGGTCCGAGTCCATTATGGTGTTGAGTCGATGCGCGATCGTCAGAACAGTGCACGATGCAAACTCACGACGTATAGTTTTCTGGATTAGAGCATCCGTCCTGAAAATGTGCAAAATAACATTATGTTCATTTGTGACCCACGGATCAAATCGACGACCAACTTATCCTACAAGCGCCTAACGCCCGTTTTCACCTAGAGTTAGGAAACACATAATCTATTTTTTTATGGGTGAATAAAATGTATATTTTAACTAGCTTCTATTTAATGGTACTGGCGATACCAGGTAGTATCACTAGTACTATTAATGGTACAATCCAATCCAATTCAATCTATCATCCATCTATCCATCCATCCAATGTGCTATCCAATCCAATACAACCAATACAACACAATCCAATACATTCCAATCCAGAGCAACTACATCAACGAAATAATAATAATAATAACTGTTAATTTTTTAAAAGGTTTTGTTAATATTTATGCTTTTTCGCACTAAGTAGGTACTTATCAATGCGATGTTTTTTCCTCAATAGCACAAAAATGGCTGAACTGATTTGGATGAAATTTGGCACACAGATATTTGATAACCTAGATTAACATACTTTTATTCTAAAAAAATGTTGGGTTTCAGGGAGATCGTATAAAAATATAAATGTTGCGGCTCAGCGGTGGTTGCAGCGATAAAGATGTCGAGCGTTATAACTCATATATTTTAATTTTTTAACGCTTAAGGGCCTCTTTCACAAACTACAAGTGAAGTGTTGATTAGTTACTTTTAGAAATCATTTTCTGTTGTATTGAATTATGCACTCGGTTTACTGCATCATTCGATAGCCGATTTTTTATTATTTTCTATTTAATGTAGGGGACGTTTACCGTACAAACAAAGGTATATCAGCTCCATTATCCCCGGTTACCGGTGACTTTAAATGACAGTTTGGCCTACTTGACGTTTGAGAAACAGGCACTAAGTATATTAAATGATGTAAGCGCCTATTTCACGAACGTCAAGTAGGCTAAACCGTCACCTGTCACCGGGAATAATTTAGCTGATATACCTTTGTTTGTACGGTAAACGTCCATTAAATAGAAAATAATAAAAAAAAAATCGCCTATCGAATGATGCAGTTAACTGAGTGCATAATTCAATAAAACAGAAAATGATTTCTAAAAGTAACTAATCAACACTTTACTTTTAGTTCGTGAAAGAGGCCCTTAGTATATTAAATGAAACTCACTGAGGGTCAACGTTAGCCGTTGCTTCGTCCATGACGAGTATCTTGTTAGACCGGAGGATGGCCCTCGCCAAACATACTAACTGGCGTTGTCCCACAGAGAAATTGCTGCCTCCTTCTGACACTTTGAAGTCAAGCGCTGGTATAGCTTCTCTCAATTCAACCTAATAGAAACAATCATCCATTTTATTTATTACTGCCCATTACAAATGTACTAACGATATGCCAAAGTTTGTGAGGCTTCATTACTAAATTTTTACATAGTAAAAATAGGATGAAATTGGCGATAGCAATTATAAAACAGGAAGTAATGAATTTTCCATTACTTTATTGTTGTTAACACTCTCAATGCAACGTTTACGTTCTCTACATTTATCATGATTAAATAAACACTTATCTACTAAGTTATTAATTATTTGGTGGGTGGCATCTGTGGCGATTTCATTGATTTCGTAGTGGCAATAATCAGATAATAACCAAACACAGTAAAAAAATCAAGTATTTGTATACCTGTTCCAAAGCTCTCCAAATCATATCATCTGCGTATTCTTCAAACGGATCTAGATTGTAACGCAGTGTAGCTGAGAACAGCACAGGCTCTTGAGGAATTATTGATATTTTACTTCGTAGTTTCTGAAAGTTTATTAATTTGTAACCTACATTTCCTTTGTATTGAATAATCAGAAAAGAAAATTTATCAAATTAGTATACCCGGGTAAGATTATTACTATTTCCTGGCAATTTTACCAAATAAACTTTTCTACAGATAAAATTGTCTAGGATGATGTCAGATCAAGTGTATCATAAAAATATTAAAATATCATAAAAATATCTATAGTGTTAATTCTACTGATACAAACTTTTGTTCGTATCAATACAACGATGCAATAGAGAGCTCCTTATCATATATTATATTTATAATGTACGAGTATGCACCTGTTTAGCTATCCCGTGTGTGTCTATCCCATCAATTTTAATACTGCCCTCAATGGGGGAGAGACGAAATAGAGCAGATATTAAGGATGACTTGCCAGCACCTGTTCTTCCAACAATTCCCACCTGAAATATAATGTACTTACTCAAAAAATAATAATAAAAAACGAATAAATAAATAGTTAAATAATCAATAAATGGCCTATTTTTTTTATGGACAGTGAACTACGAAAGTAAAAATTTTGCAAAGTTGCAGTCTAATTTTATTAATGACTAAAATGAATTAGAGGTCATTCATTAATTACGAAAGGACAATTTTAGAGCCATTTTTGACCCCCTACCCCTATGTAAGAGCACATAAGCTTTCTCAGCTTCCCCATCCCCATTCTTACTTAAGATTTTATCGGGTTCATATCTATTCAGATGATCAATATTCAGATATACATATAAGTAAATCGCATATTTCGACTCGTAAAATATTACGTAAAAAGGGCTTTTCTTATTGATGGACGTGCTACGTTGCGCTTGCAGGTGCGTGGTCACCATTCGTAAACCTTCCGGCCCTAGCAGCCGTATTTAAAAAGATTCAGAGCTAATACAGAATTTTCCTTCGACAAAATAGTTTTCTGCTAATGTGTCTTTGAACAAAATTATTAAAAAATACTTAAATTTAAACAAAAAATTCTGTCGGCTGTTAGATGTTGAGCATTTAAGAGTGCGTATAAAGCAAACAAAATTTGTAATTTAACCCGCGTGGCCCCTTGGACATGACAGTGACACAAAATACGTAGAACTACGCACAACATGCGACGGAAGGTAGCGCATCTCGCTCAATAAAAATGTTATAAGTGCCAAAAGTATTAAATATTAATTATTCGTAAACTACAATGTCAAATGAAAAATTGTTATATACAGCCTTAGATAATATGTGAAGTGAAATTACTGATACACTTTTAGCTTTGTACTCGTAATGTGTGTCATTTTGAAAATAAAACTAAAATCGATAGAAATGAGAGCTCACTTGGTGATTTTTTTCTATCGAGAAAATTTCGTTATGTTTTCTGTTACCGTCGTCACTTTCATTTATAATGTATTTCTCTATTTAAAAAAATTAAATAAATTAGACTTTGTTTATTTAGATAAAATTCAAATCTAGGATTGGCTATTTCTCTTTATACCCGCTCTTAAAGAATGAACCCTTCTAACACGCATTACCTAATGAAATGAAACAAACCTTCCAACCATTTGTAATTTCAAAACTTAAGTCTTTCAAAACAGGTGGGTCGTCTGGTCCATACTTTAAGTAGACGTTATCAAATGTCAAATGTCCCGCTGAAGGCCATTGTTCCGAAGGTTTTGTAGCTAAACAATAAAATTCACCAGATTAATTTTTTCTTCTTCTTTAATCTTCACACATTCCACACAGCACCATCTAGTTCCACACTAAGTAACTATAGGCTTGTATTATGGATACCAGACAGTTGATATATTACATAGATTACTTTTTTTGTAAATACATACATATTATAAATATAAACATCCATGACTCAGGTATGTACAAAGGTAAATGTTAACACCTAAACATTTGCCCCTAGCGGGATTCGAACCTGCGACCGTTTGGTTGACAGCTAGGGCTACTAACCACTACATTTGAACGAAGTGCAATTCATCACTTGACTGTACATCTGCCGTTTCAAAATCTGCCATTTCCAGAATCTGCCGTTCCCAGAATCTGCCATTTAGCGAATAAGGTATATTGTTCGCCAATGGTTGTCTTATCACTATTGTCTTTATCTTCTTCGTTATAAATAAAAATGAATCCCTAAATGGGTTGCTAAGCGCAAAACTAGAGAACGGCTGGAGCGATTTTAATTCTGTCTTCACTCATGGATAGAGGGATAATCAGGGAAGGTTTTTACGTAAAGAAGTCGCTAGTCACTAGTAAAAATTGCATCTTTATCACTATCGTCTTAAGTATGATTTCTGCTCTCTATGGGTTGAGTTATCGCATTGAGCTTCTACAATTTAATAAGTGGAATAAAAGAATCGTACGTCCATCGTCCATAAATTCTTCAGACGGTAGTTTGGTGTACTCGAGAACCCTCTCAACAGCAGTCATCTGCGCCAAGAAGTCGGCTGTATAGCGCGCCGCCATTTGCAGCATAACCGTTAATACCATTGACTGGCTCACTGCTAAGCCCACGCTTCCGACAGGGATTGCGGTGTCAACTAAAAATTTCATAGTGCTCTGATGATAATTAGGTAGGATATCAGATATGGTTTAAATAACATAGCGAAAAAGACATAATTAGTGTTTAGAAACTATTAAATTTAAATCCACTTACCAAAATCAATTAAAATGAAAATAGCTAATACAGTTCCGAAGTAGACGAGACAAAGTGCATCCAAATACAAGCCAAAAGCTGCGGATCCGCCGGTGAACGTGTAAAATGCAGTCGAGTGAAGGTCCTAAAAATAAATTTATTTGACATGGTCATACAATAGATTTCAAACAAGAAGTTACTAACAAGTTACCATGGACTTGTTTGAAAAACCTCCCTCTGATTTGAAAGAGAGCCGTAACAGACTTGCGTCTTCGATTAAGCGCCTCTTTCACCATCTGTCAAGTAGGCTAACTGTCATTTCAAGTCACCTGTAACCGTGGATAATGGAGCTGATATACCTTTGTTTGTACGGTAAAAGTCCCAAACATTAAAAAGAAAATAATAATAAAAATTCTCCTATCGAATGATGCAGTAAACCGAGTGCATAATTCAATAAAACAGAAAATGATTTCTAAAAGTAACTAATCAACACCTTACTTGTAGTTGGTGAAAGAGGCCCTAAGACAAAAACTGGATGCCATAGATGCGTAATTCGTCGATGGACTTGGGTAAAAAAAATTATAGTGAAACAATGAGCCCATTGTGGTGATAGATTAGTTAGAGGGTGAACCTTTAACAACATTTGGGTATGTTTTGCAATGAGCCGGGCTCATTATATGGCACGACCAAGAGACCGTAGCGTTCTGCGCAATATCACGTCCACTTTACGGCATTCTGCCGCATGCCAAGGAATGTGAATGCTAAAATCATTGCAATAAGATTTTAAAAATATAAAAAATAAGATGTTTAAACAGAAAATCCTTTGCTGTATCGTGTCGTACTACAAGCGGAAGCGGACAGACAGCGCCGGTCCTTAGCGACGAAGACACTGATGTTTTGATAATATAATAATGTATACCTGAGCCTGATCAAATATAGTACTGAGTCGATTCTCTGCATTCGAACTTCTAATGGTTGATAATCCTGATATAGTTGAATTAATCATACTGAACACTGGACTTTTAGCTGTAACGAAAAAACTTAATTTTAGTCTTAATAAGAAAACAGAAGTCAAATATTTTATCTATTGCATCAATATACTAATTGAACTTTGTTATTAATGATAAGATAATAACTGATAAATATGTTACTCACTGGTGCCTTCTAATCTTTTAACCGCTTGAGCTGCGTTCAAGTACCATTTAAGGAGTAAAATGAAGACAGTAACAAGCAGAAAAGTGGGTATTAACGTCCATGGCAGAGCTATTGCGTTAAGTGTTAGAATACTCGCCATAGAGAGATACATTTGTATCGTTTCTAGCAAACTGCGCGGTAGAAGTTCGTCTAAAGCTCCCATGTCCTTCGAAAATCTGTTCAAAACACGACCTAAAAGGATCAAACACATTATTATTCTCAGTGAAGAAAAGTTTACAAATTTGTACAGAAATAAAGGTACAGTGGAACCCCTAATTATTCGACTATGTGAATCGCTGATTATCCTGTGGGTAAATTCGCGTATGGTAATTTTTTTTCAGATTAGTTTAGTAGGCGTCCTAGTAAGTCTTAGCAGTAAGTATCCGCCACCTGGTACATTTTCCAGTTATGACGTCATAAATTTATTGTAAGATATTTTTTTTCTTTTAGAAACCTATCGAGTCGGATATAAAATGAAAGGGCTCCATGAGTTGATGAGACTTGCTCTCCTGCTAAACTTTTCTGAAAAAAAAAAACTTTTATAAAATAATTCATTACCTGAAGGGCTGGTATCGAAGAATCTCATAACTGCTTTGATTAAATTCTTAAATATGAGATCGTGAAAGTTCTTCGAAGCTCTCATTGTAGTTTCCACGAAAGCAACTATCCTAAGATGTAGAATGACAATAATTGCCGCTATTAAACTCCCGTAGACTATAAGGTATTGGCCTGTAGTTAAAATTCCGACTTGCGTATCTAAGTTTGTATCTACAAAAATTATTGAAGGTATTAATAAAAAAATAACAAGCTATAATTAAAATTATAAACGAACCCCGATCCTATTGATCCCAAACACGCTATATCTGCTACAAGTTGCTAAGAAGTTAGGTATCCCCAAAGAGTATCCCACAGACTACATGATACTGAGTCATGAGGTCAAGGTAAACATGTATGGAAATACCACCGAAGTGACAGTATACCAAATTTCACATCAATCGAATAAAAAACAAAAAAAAAACGTATAAAAATCGGTCCATTCGTTTGGGAGCTACAATTCCACACACACACACACACACACACACACACTTTTAACTCCCCGTTTTTGCTTCGTGCCTAGGGGGTTAAAAGCATAAAAAGCAATTATTTTCACTTTTAAGATTATTCCCTTTTATTTTATGAGTCCAATTGCTTTTCATTCCCATTATGCATAGATACATATAATAATAAAATTAAAAATTAAAATGATAACAACTAACCAAGTACTTCCCCTTCTTCTAAGGAATTCTCGTATGCAGCAACTTGATTGGTCCTGACAAGAAATGTAATTTTATTTTGAAAACTCATAACTAGGCTCCATGGTATGACTGCTCAAAAAGCGACGAAAAAGCAAAATCCGTAAGATTTTATTTTTAAAAACAGTATGACTTGCCATATTACATAAGTTACACACAAAAGATCCATAGCAGGAGCTTTCTAGCTTTTAAACTTTTTTTTTAATTGATATTCAGTCCGCTGCGTTAGAATACAATACTAATATCGTTGACATAAAATAAAATTAATGATTAAAAATTAATCATCATAACATACAAGCTAGTGCCCGCGACTTAGTCCGCGTTTAAAAATAAAAAAATTTAAATAAAAAAAAATAAAAATTTTTTTAGACGATCCTTATACCTGATTTTTTTAAAGTATATGTTAAGCCAGGTAATAAACTATAACTGGCATGTGTGCCATGCCAAAATTCATCCGTTGAGATGTTTTTACGTGACAAAGTAAAAAACATCTATTACATCCATCCACACAAACTTTCGCATTTATAATATCAGTAGGACTTACCAAAAACTTAGCCAATAATCGGTTGCGGTTCCGGCCGCTTGTGTTACCAACAAAGCCAAAAAGGTTAATACTACCATACACCACGACTGTATTGTGCTCAAGTATTTATAGACTACACTCCATTTCAAACTACCTTTCTGCCTTTCTTCAGCTTCTTGTATTTGTTCTACTTGTTCTTCCGGATTTTCTTCACTTTTAACAGATGTTCTTGACACTCCCCTGTGTAGCGAAGGTCTTTTTGTAATCTTTAGAAGGAAAAAAAAAACACCAATATAACTTGCAGGTTAGTGTTACATTTTTCTTTTGTTGTTGTTAATTAATATGTTACCTTATCATTGCCAATATCCTCTCCTTCACCTTGTTCTTGAAGATTTGTTAACATAACTGAAAACGCTTTGTCAGATTTCGTAAGTTCACTATACGTTCCCATGTTTTCAATACCTCCCTTAAAAGTAAGAAGTCATTATATGTTATGATTTGATTGATATTGTGTGACCATTTGATTCATTTATTATGACACTTGAATCTCTTTAGCAAAATTAATTTAAACATATTTAACAGAAGGTTTGCCAGATTCAGCTGCCAGATTTAACTTCTTATCCATTAGTTTAGTTTAGATATCACTTTCAGTCGATTACAGTACTTTGATTAGTTCGATTGCCAAACAAAATTCTACATTTACTACTACACTACTCACATCATTTAAAACGACAATAAAATCCGCTGCTTTAAGGAAATGAATCTGGTGAGTTATCAGAATACATGTATTGCCTTTTAAGTAGCCGTTGATACATCCTTCAAACAATTGTCTACCAACATTAGCGTCAACTGCAGACAAGGGGTCATCCAACAGATAAATATCAGCCTATAACAAGAAATATTAAATATTATATTGCAAATTTTTTTAAAAGTTAGTACCTAATGTATGTACTCACATCTCTGTAAACAGATCTAGCCAAATTAATTCTTGCTCTTTGCCCCCCGGAAAGTGAGACTCCGCGTTCTCCAACCAAAGACAAGTCACCGTATGGGAATTGTTTGAAGTCTGGTAGTAACGAGCAAACTCTACACACCTGAAACAATAAAAACAGCTAACTGCATTGTATGGATTTAATTGATTTTATTTTCCATAATTTGGAAATTTATAATTAACAGTATGGAGTATTTTTGTCCTTTCAATAGTACAGAAACCCGATTCAAATGTTATAAGATACTAGCTTTTGCCCGTTGTCTGGTTCGCCGCCTCCTGCCGAATAGTTAAAAAAGTTACAATCGAATTAAAATTTGCCAAATTATATATTTCTTTTACAAATATTTAAATTACCTCTTTATATTTATGTGGAATATACGGCATTCCAAATAGAATGTTTTCACGTACAGTTGCTGGGAACAACCAAGATTCTTGACAAGCATACGAGACAGTTCCATTGATACTAAATTTTCCTTTAATTATCGGCAGTTCCTTCAAAAGTACTTGCAACAGAGAAGACTGTAATTAAAAATGTTGGTTCTTATTATGTTACACCTAAAGTAATGAGATATCTAAGTAAATCAGGTAATACACATTAGTCACTAGACAGGTAGAATTTTAATTTAAAATTTTAATTACCTTGCCTGAGCCGACTGGGCCTATAACAGCACATAACTTTCCCTTGCGGACTCTCAGTGATATATTATTCAGAGTTAAATTCGACATATCATTGGTCCAGGATGCAGTGACACCGGAAATTTCTACGGCATATTCACCCACGGGCTGTTTTGGAGGTGCCGATAATACTATTTCTGTAATTGTTTATAATATACATTTTAAAAAAATATGATTTATTTTTTATGCAAAGGTCGTCAAACAGATTTACTGTTCATTTTCTTTTTAAGTTTCTATAAATGCTATAAAACATGAAATACTATAAAATATGAAACTTCATTAATTATAAACTCACCATGAGACGAAAATAGTTCAGAATCTTTGCGAGAATAATTTTTAGGTAAGACTTCTTTACTTTCTTGTTGCTTATCTTTATCATCAAATATCAATGTCGCTTTGCAATCAGAATATTTATATGCAATTGCTTTATCTTGTTTCTCTTCTGTAATATTAATAATGTTGAAGTACCTATTAATAAAAAGTTTTTGAAATGATTTATATTTAGTACAAAAATTAGTGAAAATTAGTATCGACATACATTTTTTTAAATCAACTAATAAATCAAAAACTAATGGGTAATGACATGGCGGAAACTACAACATTTTTTACTATTACCAATGGTGGTGGTGACCTTTGCAAACTCATCACCCACCTAACAGCAGAAACCCTTCTATACGTTCTAACGAAACCATCATTTCTGATAAACTTGCTATAGCAAACGGTAACATTATCGTAAGACTGATCTGAATAATACTGAAATATTGTTGAATTGGATAGATCTGCAATAGAAACGAACATGTGTTAATTAAAACTTGAAGAAATCTTTAGACGTGAATAGTTAAATACGTTTTTAAATTTGCCTCCAGAAAACTGATGACAACAAAATCGGGAGATACATTTTGATGCTGAGCTACAATATCTATTATCTAGATCCAAAATTTAATTATATCATTCGATAGCTAAAGGATCAAAGATTTTTTTGGTATAAAAATTTACCGTACGTACCGTAGTTGCAGTAATCATAGTTCCAGTGAGAATAAACGTTATACACGTTAAAAACAAAATAGATCTCTCTGTGAACGTCATAAGTCCAAGGAAAACGCTTCTCACGAAGATGGCCTTCCTTATTGATTTCATTTCAAAAGCTCTCACTGCTTTTACCACAATTCTGAATGGTTTCTCCCACGCGTACATTTTTATCACCTGTTAAAAAAATCATAACTTTTGATAATAAATACATTTTAAGCTCACAATAATAATTGTACTTATATGAGAGGCATGGTGTACAAAATAGTACTGGGTCAATTTTATTCCCGTGGGTACCATCTTTTAGAAAATTCCGTTTAATGTAACTAATAGTGGGATTTTGGTGCCGCTGCGCACAGTCCAGATCAGTTAAAACTATCTACAGGGTAATCGTGAGTTCTAGAACAATCTAGAACATTTATGGTATTGCTTGTGTCTTTAAGTGACGGTAACCATCTACTATCAAGAATTCCGTCAGCCTGTCTGTAATTTAAAAAACATATAACTGATTTGTTTATAACAGGAGTGTGTTCTACCTGAATTCCGTTAATGATTTCGCTCATCAACTTTATTCTGCTGTCTGTCCTCTTCGCAGTTTCTCGCCTTATTACCACGCTGAGCTTTGTAAGAACAACTGCAATTTCCTTTAAAATTTAGATCATCAGTTTTTCTATTATTTTTTTTGTAAATTATATTAATAGTTTATTCACATAGACAATTTCTTTTTGTAAAACCTAATAGTTTATTCCATAGACAACGATAATTATAGTGGGATGCCATAGCCACAGCTCATTTCTCTATCCTTAATTCTACTGTAGTCGGCAACGCACTTACAGCAAACGTGGCGTTGCTTGTTGTTATAGGAGACGGTAGCCATCTCCTATCAAGTGGACCATTAGGGTCAGCGCCAACCGACGGAGTGGCGGCGAAGAGACTAATGAGCTATTTGAAAATCGACTTTAGTAACTTCAGTATGAGATTGAAAGTGGTATAATAAAAAAAAACTCTCGCGTCGGCAAGCGCGGGCGAGCGGCACGCGGTGAACCTAAAGACCTTCAGATAAAGAAACTAAAGTCGATTTCCAATTGATAGCGCTTTAGCCTCTTCGCCGCCACTCCGTCGGTCGGCGCTGACCCTTAGCTTGTCTGCCGATCTTACCATAAAAAGTAGACCTCTAGTCCAACCTGTTCAAGATCTCATAATTATCTGATCAAAAGCATCTGATTATGATACTTTTGAAATGTATTTTCAGAAAATTAATAAAAATTTAAGTAGAGCTGAAAAGGTTTTACTTAAATTACCTTGCAAAGGAAGCATAATAATAACGACACCAAATAGTCCGACAAACGGTGCGTATCCAGCGGCAGTGTAAAGAAGGTACAATACAACTGCTGATTGTATAGGAATAATCCACAGTTGATGCAAGAACATGAAACCGTAGTCAAATCTGGCCACGTCGTTTGACAGCAAGTTAACGAGCTTACCAGCCGCCACTTCTCCGGCAGCTACTTGACTTACACGTAAAATCTGCAACGAAAGAACCTGTGTTGACACAAATAACTTAGAAATTTACTGGACTTAATAAGAATTTGAAAGCGACTGACTACTAATGTTATAAATGAGAACATTTGTGAGGAAGGATGAATGTATGCTTTTTTTCTGAACGGATTTGTATTAAATTTGGCAAACAGATAGTTTATTATCTGGATTAACATATGGGATATTTTTAAAAAAGTTAAAAGATAAAATTTTGTGTGATTTTGGGTAATACATTTTGATGTTTATTATAGACAGCAAGTTAGATTTAATTTTTATACCTGACAAGTGCTATCCAACAATAAATGTGATGTACACAATATCAATACCAGGTTCAAAAGTGATTTAAATTTCCATAAAACGCGACTCCACAAGATAAGTAATTCTTTTATGGGTCAAAGTGTACGGTTTTATAATAAACTACCTCAAATAATCAGAGCCTTATCTATAAATAAATTTAAATGTTTCATTAGAACTAAACTCCTCTAGAAAGGCTATTATAAAATCACTGATTATTTAAGCTACAAAGAAGCCTGGATTTTAGCGATTCGGAGCTCGTACTATGCCTACTTTAATTTTGTTAAAATTAAGTGTATTGTGCTATTTTATATTTTAATGATACAAAAAGAATAGTATCCTGAGCTTCTTTCGGGGTTTCTTCTCAGGATCGTCATCTTGGCTTTTTTCCGAAACCCTGGTAAATTTAAATTAATAACGACGATCATAAGAGTTTCTTGTAGAAACCTAATTGATAAATAAATATTTTGATTTTGATTTTGAATAGAAGTTCCAGCCTAATTTTTCAGTGGAATTTTATACTTTTGCAATAGGTAAGCTAGGCACAAAAACAAAAACAGGTGAATTGAAAACAATTATTCATCATCATCATCTCAGCCGCAGGACGTCAACTGCTAGACATAATTTGCCTCCCCCATAATCTTCCAATAACAAAACTATTAAGTATATGGAAAATTGACAATTTGGCATCGACAATTGACAATTGACAATTTTCCATGGATTACGCTACCATATAAGGTGTCCCGATCACGTCAGCTTTCAAACAACAAAAAACAACTGATCAAAATTGGTCCATCCGTTTGGGAGCTACGATTCCACAGACATACAGATACACAAATACACAGTCACGTGCCGTTTTTGGGTCGAGCGTCGGGGGTTAAAAAATCATACCTTTCTATACAGAAGCGCCGAACAAGCAACTTTTATTTTTAAACTGAAGGTCATAACGAAGAGGTTGTTGTGATGTGTACTCATCATGTTGATAAATTTAAGACCGACCATTCCGAGCGCAAAAAGTCCCGCTTCTAGTCGACTGAGGGTTGTATCCACTGACCAGTAAGAAAGCAGTTGAGTGAATAACAGCGGCTGAAGTGTGCTGAACATAATAACAAACACTGTAGGTACATAAAGAAAATCTTCACACACACAATAAAAATTTCACCCTAGGATATTTTGTGAAATAACTAGCTGTGCCCGCGCTTTCGTATAACCCTGGTTAGTTTTTTAAAAATCCTAATATTTTCCAAGACTAAAATCTTAATCCAGGTAATAAACTATCTGTGTGCCAAATTTGATCCAAATCCGTTCAGCGGTTTTTGCATGATTGAGTAACAAAATTTCGCATTTCGCATAACATGTTTGTTAGCCGAACCCGAAAAGGCGTCGCTGTGACACAATTTTTTTCGTTTCCATGAAATCATAACAGCTCAATGTAGCGCGGTTACTTAATGTTATCTCCGAGCATTAAGTAAGTAAGAATTCCATAAAATCAGGAGAACAAATCAAACTGAGAATAAATTAAAACACAGTAGAACAAATTAAACGGGATAACAAATTAAGATACGAGTAAATTCTGACATATTATGGTGAGTATTCCAACAGTTCCATAGAACTATCACCTGGAATTATTATAATATGAAGCACCCAACAAAGTAGCATTTTGACTTGATACCTATACACTGTACACCGCGTCAAAATAATCAATAATAATACGAATTTTATTAATATAAATACCTTGTTGTCGCCATAATTAACTGCAATATGCCTCCAGGCAAAAAAGTCAGCCAGAAAGCTCGAACCAAAGCTTTCCACAGAGAGGGCTTTCTGTTCTTCCTATTCGCGTCCTCCACCTCTTTGAACCAGTAACTATAAGATTGTGGATTAAATTACATTTTATTCAATCAACCTTTTTGTAACAACATAGAAGGCACATTCAACGGGACGGAAATTGAAAAAAAAAATTTAAATTAAACAAATTTAAAAATACTAGTCCGCAGTTATAATCCTTACTAATATTATAAATGTGAATGTGAGTTTGTTTGTTTGTTACGCTTTCACGCAAAAACTACTCGTACTGAACCGATCACCATGAAATTTTGTTTTGCGAATACATAATATATTGGATTATCATCGAAATACTACAATGGAATTTGCGTCACAAATGCCAAAGCGGCACATAAAAAGAACGCTTTTGACAGAATCATGGCGGAGTCTTGCCTTAACGCGTCAATGGTAAAAGATAGTAACGATCAACTTCTACTATTTCATTTTAAACTCTAATGGGTTGACGTAAAGTCACATTTTTCTTTAAATTACGTACTTATTATTATGTTTTGTTTTAAATGACAGTTCATGCTCTACGCATATGTCACTTTTAAATGTTCCATAAAATTCGTAGTGTATGGCACGCGGGTTCCATGTTGTAGTAGTTTGATGTGAATTATGCATATTATTTGGATCTCTTTTAGCTCTTTTATTGTTTTTTGGAAAATCGTCTAAATTAGCATATTTACTTATTTAGACATAATATTAATAATATACATAATATTTAGACATATATGTAATTATGTATGTATGTATGTATATATGGAATTATTATTTACATATATAGAATTTTATTAACGTTAAGCCATCAATCATTTTATTGTATACTAGCTGCTGCCCGCGACTTCGCCTGCGTAACTTTGTAAGTTACAAAGACAGACAGACAGACAGATAGACAGACGCGGCGGAGGACTGTTTTATAATATGTAGTGATTTGAAGAAGTTTTGGAAAATGATTACAATATTTTCCAATATTAATAATGCCCTTAAGATCATCTTCTTCATGACTTACCTTTCAAAATAATCACCTAATTTTTCTGAATCATATCTTTTATTCGGTCTTATAAGATCCTCCTCTTCAACATCTCTCCGATTGCCAGCGAAGAGTACGGGACAAATCCAACATAGGAACAGTCTCGACAAACAATTAGGAGAACTCCTGGGTTTCTCCTTAATCGTTTTATCAATTTCATCTTTCTTCTTTGACGAATTCTCCATATTAATATATCAATTACGAATACACATTTAACTGTACTAAAATACTAAATTAGAAATACATGTGTTTACTCGCTACTTAACTAAAGTTGCGCCCGTTTATGCGAAACTAATTTATATTTTATTCGTTATCAAATTATTATCGTCGTGATAATTTCAATTGACCTTGATATGAATATAAGTTATTATCAGATGTGTGTACTTATTTTGTGTCATATATAGTTTTTAATTGTCTTTAATTGTAATATTTTTCTAATGGCCTCTAAAAAACTTGTAGCTTTTCAAATCAAATTAAAACATATTTTTTTATAGTATGAGCTTAAAATATTAAGCTATTATGAGTTCATGTTGATCATTATTAGATTAAAACCTAATAATAATCAACGCCCGAAGCAAAAACGGGGTTTACTTGAAAAATTAAATTTAGGCGAAAGAAAAGATAACACATTTTCATTGTATTATCTCATTAACACACCTCTTATGTCTCGTGTAGATTGTAGTCACAGTTAAAACGTCAAGTCATACTCCTGTCCACCTTATCTTTATATAGAAAAATAAAAAGATAAATATGTTATGCATATGACAAATTATCTCTTTATCAATGCGTATGCGTAAAAATACTTGGTACTTGTTATTTTTATTTTTCTGTCGCCAATCATCTGTTGTTCAGTAAATAAGGTATGGATATTTTAACTAGCTTATTTTTAAAGGCACTGGCTATACCAAGTAGTAGTATCACTAGAAGGTACTATTAATGGTACAGTCCAATGGTACTAGAGCAACTACATCGTACGTAAATACTAACCAATGCTTAAAAATAAAAAGGTATTTCAGTTCAACAGCCACCTATTTATTACATTACCACAGCTTTAGTTCTGTGCCCGCATGATATGAAGATTATAGCAATGGTAAATCAAAGACAAAAATGAAAAAAATTGAGCACCTACTCACCTGGATTCGAACCAGTATCCATTGCCAATTTGGGTGGTAGGATGACCCTTCTTTTCAACTGAGTTATAAGTAGGTACATCAATCTATAGTTCGATAACTTAAACACATCATTAACAAGACACGCACACTGTATGGCCTTAGCTAGAGTAAGGCCAGTAACTATTCCTTAATCTGCGGTAAGGCTTAAGCTTGTGTTAAGGAATAACCATACAATGACGAAATCTTACACATTCAGACCAGTCAGTTCTAGAGATGGCCTTGCCTGGAATCGAACCTCAGACTCAATGAGTCAGAGCGCTGAGGCCAGCAGCTAAAACACTCGACCAATGCGCTTATCGCCTATTGGTCAAATCGGCGCATCAATATACTAGTGACCCGGCCCCGGATTTGCACGGATGCATTTTTTCTGCAAATCTTTATATATATATTTCTTCTTAGCGTGTGTATGTCACTCCTAAACGACTGGACCGATTTTAATTCTGTCTTTATTTACAAACCTTTCCTGATTATCCCTCTAGTATCCATATACTAGAGGGATAATCAGGAATGGTTTGTATGTAAAAAAAAATTGGTCGCAGACGAAGTCGCGGGCACCCACTATTTAGTTCTATATAAAAACCTTCCCATTAGTGAAAATGAAAACCGTATTAGAATCCGTTAAGTGGTTTAGAAGAAATTAGTGGAGAAACAGCCATTTTTCGTAAGGGTTGGTCAATCATGTTTATTCGTCTAGTCTATAGATTTAGTATTACCTACTACCGTTCCGTTAGGTCTAGTCAGTCTCTTTCAAAAATAATATTAGCTTGTCATAACCACGAGTAAAAGAACGCGGTCCTTTTATCTTTTAGGACATTTACTTACAAAGATGTCACCTGCATATCTACATTGTATACTAATATTATAAAGTTGAAGATTTTGTTTGGTTGAACGTGTTAATCTCAGGGACTACTGGTTCGAATTGAACAATTCTCTTTGTGTTGGATAGTCCATTTATCGAGGATGGCTTTAGGCTATATAACATTTTGAACGCGGATGAAGTCGCGGGCACCAGCTAGTTGTACATAAGGTGTGACGTCCAAGTATTCCAATCCAACTCGGCCAGCCGTTGCACAGGCCGACAAGTACTACATCAACAGATGGTCATCAACGCACGCATTATACGCGCATTGTAATTTATCATTTATAGAGTACATTTATTATCAACCTTTCGAGTGTGGAAAATTTTCATTATAAACTAACTAAAAGTACATAGTTAATGACTCTTTGATGAGTTTCAGCTACCTATTTCCATAAGGTTAACTGAATAATTCTAACATATCGCTTGACGACGGTGGTTCCAGATTCTTTTTGTTTCGAGACGATCCCTCGGGGACCTAACATTTTTCTAGGATAATGGTAATGGATAATCCTATAATGGTAATTCAGGTAGTATAATTTTTGGGCGAGAGTAAATAGGAGGATGGATGGATAGATGGATGCATCTATCCATCCATCCTCACATGGATTAGGATTTTTAATTTATTTAATGACAGTATTTTTTCCATTAAAATTGCACGTTTTAACTTAGTCGCTAAATTAGTTTTGATCGGTAATAGGGTTAATGAAAAAAGAAAACACCATTGACTGAAAATAATAGTTTATTTTATCAATCAATTAAAAATATTTATAAATATAGATCTTTGTACAATTATGCATCAATATGCGAGCCCACTGTGATTATCATGATGACAGGTAAACGGAGCCTAGAGCGAAGGCATTCGGCTAACACGTTCATTATATTACTAGGAACACTGTTACGAGTAGTTTTACAATTAACAGCAGCAGATGGGTCCGCGATACTTCTACGTCTACATAAACTACGGCCAACCAAATGCCTATTCAATAAATATCACAATATGTACATATCAATTTCAGAACTAAGTCTCGGCGACGGCAAAATAATAATATACCATTACTGATAATGATAACAAATGAACAAATTCAATATAGTTCAATAACTTAACACTAATATTCGAAGTCGAATGAATTGAGGCCGTCCTCGTGCGACACTGGCACACTGCATATAAGAGTATACGTACAGCACAAAGTGAGACGACAGCACAAAGTGAGACACAAAGGCACTAGTGAAAGAGAGGCGGCAGAGTAGCGGCCCGTCACAACCGACGGAAGGCGGCCGCGGCGCTCGCCTTGCGCGTGGGCTGCACCGACAGCGGCGCCAC
The DNA here is from genome assembly GCA_945859745.1 of Synanthedon formicaeformis. NCBI lineage: Eukaryota > Metazoa > Arthropoda > Insecta > Lepidoptera > Sesiidae > Synanthedon > Synanthedon formicaeformis. Next base: position 7,085,191 of record OX243958.1, read on the forward strand.
CAGCACCTCGCCCCCCTCCCCGCTTCCGCTACCGGCGCCCATCTCCTGCCAAGTGCCAAACACACTGCTTTTTCTAACTTCTCGGAGAGAAAGATTTTTCATAAATATTGGGTAAAATATGAAAAAAAAAATATCAAAATTGTATAAATTTATATAAAAATTTCACAGTCATCGGTTCAGTAGTTTTTGCTTGAAAGCGTAACAAACAAACAAACTCACATTCCCATAAGGATTAGTAAGGATATAATAATATTTATATATTACTAGCTGGCGCCCGCGACTTCGTCCGCGTTGAAAAAGAAAAAAGTAGCCTATCCTGTGTCCCATACGTCTAAATGTTTATCTACCAAGTTACATGAAAATCAGTTGATTCGTTTAAGAGTTATGGAGGAACTTACATACTTACATACATACATACAGAAAAAAATTCTAAAAATGGTCAATTTGATTTCAGTATCATGTATAGAGCCTATAAACACGATATCTCTGAAAACAAAGTAACTTACTCCATGACCAACCCTTACAGATTTATTATTAGTATTGATGATAATTCACATAGATGTATATTTTACATCAATACTAATAATAAATCTGTAAGTGTAGGTATTGTGTTCCTCTATAACTCTTAAACGAATTGACATTTTCATGAAACTTGGTAGATAAACATGTAGACGTACAGGACACAGGATAGGCTACTTTTTCAACGCGGACGAAGTCGCGGGCGCCAGCTAGTAGATGTATATATTTTGTTAATACATAGTTAATAATTATGGATGTTCTATGTCTGAAATAAATGATGATGATTATTATTATTATTTTATTTTATTAGGGAAAACAAACAATTACACCATATATAGTAAATTAGAAAAAAAAGAGAAACATACATAAATGTAGATAACAAAAAAGCGTTATTTTTAACGCCTATTTTTTGACTTTTTCGAGTAAAATTACTTTTTCCAACCGTTGGATCTTTATTTTTAGATATGTAGCTGATGCCCTATTGGAATATTTTAGTCTATGTCCATCCTGAAATTCTATTCTATTACTAAAGATTTTTTAAATGAATGAATTGAATTGAGTTTCGAATATTATCTCCTACATACAAACTTTACCTCTTTATAATATTAGTACATATAGAAGAAAGTCAAATTCAGTCTGTGCGTTTGGGCGAAGAGATCAGCTTAGCACGTCTCCTATTGTTTACTTACGTTTATATTGTTACAACTTGCAAGTTTCAACCCTTCTAGTTGAGAAGCTGGCGTGAGGTTTGACGCGGAGCCGAAAGGCGATATCATGGACGACATCGCTCGCTTCAATTTAGACGGAGTTTTGTTGAACGAGAATGCGCGTCCCACCTGAACCATAAAACACAGTAATTATTTACTTGAAAAATTTATAAATAGTTTTTTCATTGTAACCCACCCACATATATTTTACCAAAACTTCTAAGAACAAAAGATCAAGTAATCTTTCATAGCTTTTTCGCTCTTTAGAGATCCTGGGATTTTTAATCAACTTAAAATATAGCACGTAAACTTAGTCCTGAGTCAAGTAAATTAATTTGTCTTTGGCGCTGAATTAGCCTGTCGCTTGTGCAAAGTCCATTTTTATTTATTTTTCATTCTGATGCGTCGTTTTTTTTTTTCACACCATACCGTGTGTCGCACTTTTTCATATGCTTTTAACTAACTGAGGCCTTTCAGTTAACTTAAATTCTTCAATTGAAAATTGAAGAATTCTGGATGTACTTATAACTACTACATAATTTCTGCAGTTTTGAAAAAATGTTACACTGTTAGTAATCACTATAATTATAATGGACGAAATACACGATCAATCATTTGGCGTGACGACAAACTGACGTGACGCAACGGCAAGATTTGCAATACAGTGTTTGACATCAAGCCATCAGTTTTTACCATTCACGATCAAATTTTGACTTCACGTCAGTCAATTTGACGCGATGGACTGATCGTGTATTTCATCCATATCTAACAAACAATGTTAGTAAAAAAGTTAATGACAAAATCATCCAATGAAACCACTGTTAACCGCTATGAACGAGAAGAACACAGATGAGAACAAGTTACTAGTGATACGGAACACTTTGGAGGTTTATGCGAAAAAACGTTCACTGAAGGAAAATTGGTCAGTAGTGTGACAAAGCGAAGCGTTAATATGACGACACTGGCTAAGGTAGAGTCCAGCACGTGTTTACAAACACCCCCGATCCGCCGCAGCCTCTGCTGACGTAGACTCGCCAAAATCCACTTAATGAATTCATGTTAATTAATGTATTACACAAACAGGGTGTTCTGCTCTGTACAATGTTTATTATTTTATGAAACCATAGCCTATCGGCAATTTGTAGCAGAATTTATCGCCTCTATAAAACTAAATTATGTAGATGTTTAGAAATTGTTGTAGCAAGTTTGTAAACCTTAATAAATTTACCAACCAACCTAGGTGAAAATGTTACAAAAAATTATCAAGGAACTTTTATGACAGAAAAAAACTAGAAGTAATAATGACTCACGACAGAACTGAACACACAACAGGAAATGTACTTTGAGGAAAGTGAACACCCTGATGAAGTCGATTCCTTTATCGACATGACAAGACAAGCATTGCAGTTGTCCTTTCATTAAGAGATCCGTTTTGACGATATGCAGTAAAATTTGTCATAAGGACATTGTAAAATACAGAATAGTCAATATGAGTCTGCAAAAAATGCGGTCCACAGACCCCTTTAATGCAGTATATTATCAAAGGATACATGAGATATGAGTATGTGAAAAAAATACTCATACATAAAGCTAAGGCCACACTACTAGCAACATGTCAAGGTGGGTAGTAGTTAGTTAGTCACCAAGCTTCGCGTAGCGAACGAATGTGTTGGTACCTAGTGAATTCACAATTTACAAAGTTCTAATTGTTGCAGTTTTGAAAATAAATTTCGATTCAATTTGGAATTGTATGAATTTAAGCATTGAGTTTTCAATCAATAGTAATTTCAGCGATAGTAATAGTAATTGTTCTGTTCACACTAAATGGCGGCTTGTATCTTGTATCTTGTATCTTGTACACGAGCGTAGCTCCTAACTTAGCTCTAAGCTTGGCACATATAGTGTGGCCTAAGCTTAAGTCATTTTATAGAGCGTGTTTCAAGAGACATTACCAAATGATCTGATAAGGTTTCACCAAGCTAAGCGCCTACACGTATATTGTGGAATTAGCCCTAACGAAAATCAACTTTATTGAGACACAGCAAAAGTTGTTGGATGGACCGCACTGTTTCATTGTTTCATATAGCATATGCAATTGTCAAAACGGGCCTCTTAACGAAGGACTAATTGACGGAGAGCAGCAGCCAGCGGACAGGCAATGGCGAATGGCGAATGGCGAAGAGGGTGCGAGGCGTCAGACCTGTGCGAGTAAGAGAGCGCGCAATACCCAAGTGTCAAGGAGGCCGGCTGTGGCGCCCGCTCGCGCGCTGGGCTCGCGCAGCCACCCGCTCAGCCCGGCCATCGCCTCCAGCTACAAAAACACCAACACCGAGTGCAACACGCGCCAGTACCCTCACATCACTCTCTAATTGCATATTTACACTACACTTCTACATAGCGGTTCTTAAGCGCCCACTACACTACACGCTAAATACTCGTTCAAGTTACTCCGAGTACGAGGTGCGTCACTACAGTACTCGGTCAACTTCGGGAGGTATTTAATCGCTCAGGTGTAAGGCCCTTCTCTCACTAGGCTATTCAATTACTACGCGACTGAGATGCAAACCATGATCGCCTACTGGTATGCTACTCGTTTCCGCACATGGAGCTACCCAAATGAGGCTATTTTTTATCATTAATTGAAGAACAACATTCGTACGACGATGTCTAGTGACTCTAGCGATGAAGACAATTTTCTTCTCTATTTATATTACAAGAACAAACGAAAATATAAAAGAAGATTCTGAGTGCACCCGTACATCGGTAAAAAATATTATTTGTAGAGCATTAAAAAAATATTAATTGTCAAATTGAGTTTTTGTCAATCTCAATCCACGCCTTTTCTGTTATATCTTTTCTGACATACTCTGGCAGCTTATAATAATATAAACATGTATAATTTTCTACCTCCTGAACAAAATATTAAAATTTCGTTCCGCCCCCAATTTGTAATGCAACGTGTATACGACTCGGGTAGTGTGCAACCAGCAAAACAGTAACGTGCGACTGATATCAAACGCGTTGTCGACGCGTCTCGTCGCGTGCGAAACGAAGTGAATATGTATAGCGGCTACTCACAAGCGTCCTACGCGTACGAAACACAAATCGCTTGAGAGTAGCGTCGTGAGAGAAGGGCCTTAGGCAACATGAATGAAGTGCAACTGGAAGCAGCGGTTGTATTGTTATTTCACTCGTAAGACTACACGTCAAAGGTGAAAACTTAGCTTAAAAAAAGTAAATATTTTACGTTTTCGGCGACAGATGTCGCTTCGCAAGTTATAACGCGCTACAGTTTCGTTCCTCAACGCGAACTACACTTTATCAACTTCGCGAGTATGTGTAGTGGACCTATTAATTGTACTCGCTTTCGCTCTGTTGCCACGATAGCATAAGAGGAAGTCAATCTCATCTGGATAAAGATAACGTTAACAGAATGTAGATTAGTTAAACAAAAAGTTTCAATCGGCTATTACATGAAAACCTTTATATGTACACGTTATAACCCATCTTTACACTACTGTCCATGCTTCGGAGAATTTGTTTAAATTCTCAGTCCCATAAATAATTATAAATGCTTTGTTGGTACATCGAAATTTTACACTGAGGTTTGAATTACTTGTTTAAACTTATTTAATCTATAAGTATAGAAAAATACAGAAAAAAATCTATATAGAAAAATTTATACGAGTTAACTTGTTAAGAAAAAAATTATGAAATAGTACGGTACTCTTTAGTCCTAGAAGCACTCCACGTTAATAAATTTTAAAATTGGTATATTAATTTCATATATTAATTGAAATCAAGAGAAAAAAAAAAAACCTTTTCTTTACTGCTTCCTTAAAATCATTTCAATCATTCATTGAATTGTGTACATGATTGGATGAATGCATGATTGCCACGATCGGAAATGCAAACATTGACGAATACAATATATGCATGCCTTAGTTATGTGAAATTAAAAAAAAATGAAAATAGACTGTGGTAGCTTATCTAACAGTTTATCTACTGTTGTTATTTCTCAAATGTACAAAAGCTAAGCTAATAAGAAAATAAGACATTCAACTCATGCCCGAATAAAAGTGATCGCTATTACATATTTAAAAATAGTAAAAATGTGTAGGTCCTTCGCTACCTGGTTTTAGGAAGATATTACACTAAGTTATTTACACTAAATATTGGCGTGTTCTTAAAACGAGCGGAGTTTCCAATGGGGGAACATACCTTGATTCTGGTGCGCGCTGCAAACTTGGACACCTTGGAGAGAGTGCTGAGGGCAAGCTCACTTGTATCAATGTCGAGCTGATGCGATTCAAGGCACGCGAGAAACTTGTCCTGCACAAACAACAAGTATTTTAATACCTTCGAGTTTTTTTCTCATGTTAAGATTAATTCTAAACGATGGGGAGAAGAGATCTGGGGAAGGATTTAGTGTGAGTCCATTAGCGAATTCAAAACAACGCTAATTTTCAGCAGGTGGAAAATGTCCAAGTGTATAAACTTATCATTGAAATTTGTAGATAATCTTTGGTATACAGAGTTGTCGGTATAGCGGGACAAGGAAAAATTTTGTCCTTCTTCCACAATTGGATACAACGAGGTGATCGTTTTGTTGTTGTTACATTTAATGATTTTATCAATACTAATAATAAATCTGTAAGTGTAGGTATTGTATGTATGTGTGTTCCTCCATAACTCTTAAACGAATTAACTGATTTTCATGAAACTTGGTAGATAAACATTTAGACGTACAGGACACAGGATAGGCTACTTTTTTCTTTTTCAACGCGGACGAAGTTGCGGGCGCCAGCTAGTAAGTAATAATATAGGATAGGGTACTAACAGCGTCCGCCTTGCACACAGTGTTGGCCATCTGTCGACACAGCTGTCGCAGGAAGTGTGACTTGACAACCGTCTCGTCCGTGATCATGAACGAGTACAGCTTCTCCTTCAGCTCCTGGTTGCTGCGGCACATCAGCGCGAACACGTTGTGGCAGTCTACACACACACCAAGCTTATTAACCAATAACCACTCAAAAAAACTTATTCCATACAACACGGCTGAGGGTGTCATTTAAAATTCATTTATTTTTCAAAAGTGTTACAGACTAGCCATTCGAAATGGCCACCCACAGTGCAAATGACAGTGCGATGTTAAATTCATACTGTTAATATTGTCTTGTGTATTTGAGAAAGCACAAGAATAACTAATGGAACGAATGGCTCCAGTATCCCTTAGGCATGTATTGAAACACAACAGCGCATATTATGTGATGTAGTGTCACTTCTCAATGGTCACTCGTATATTCAAAATGTTAGAATGTAGGACTTGCCGTCCGCTTCGCGAATGTCCACGACGCGTTTGACTGTACTGAGCGGCATCAGCGATATGTGTCTGTAAGGTTTGTTCGAGCCGATGCGCATTGTGCCTGTGCCCGCGCCGTTCGTCGGACTCTTACTGTTGAACGCCTGAAAAGGAAACATCATCCACTTGATAAGAGCGTTAAACGAGCAACGTTTTTATCTATAATTTGCAGAAAAAAATCCCTGCGAAGCCAGGGCGGCCCGCAAGTGTTTCTTTATATGATGACATTGAAGCACCTAGTTTCGTGCCAATCTCAGTACCTTGGAACCTTCTACAGTTTGACCAAAAACAGCGGTGATACCTAAAAACGTCGTGGCTGTGCAATAAATTATAAAAGTTTGGTGGAGTCAAGCCAGTCAGTCAGCTAGTCAAGCAGCGAGACCTGGTACTATAAATTTTTAAAAGACGATTCAAATTCAGAGCAATTTAATTTGGGTTCCTAAACAAAATCGCTTTCATACAAAAACGTAGTTGGTGGTACGAAATAGCTAATGCAATGCTCCTAAATTAAATCGTATTAAGAGTTGATAGTAGGGCCCCTGTCCTAATATAATACAAGATAAGAAAGATGGCCTTTCCATCTTTATGATGTATTTTTAAATGTTTCGTGATGAACATTTAAAAATACATACAATATTTTGAAAGGGCCCTTTTGAAAGTGAAAGCAACACTCACTTTGGATCTCTTCTTGCACACTTCCATGGTGTCGGTGAAGAGGAAGAGCACGAGGTGGTCGCCTCGACCCGATAGCTCCTTCGACAGCTCCACCACCTCGCACCGCGACACGAACGAACGATGCGACGACACCAAGTGCGGCTAAAACAACACATTTTCATTTAACACTTCATTTTATTTATATAAAACAAAAGATGTAGTTGTAATGTTCGAGTGTTTGTATTTTTAAAAACTGACCGGACACTGGTCGATGTCGTTGTAAATGTCGAACATCTGCAGCTGTCCCTCAGTCTTCCGCTTGTCCTCGTTAATGTGCGACATCACCTCGCGGAGTCCCGCCAGAGCCGACCCCAGCGCCGCATAGTCCGGGTTGCTCTTGTGTGTATGCTTCAAAATATCTAAAAAAAATTACCAACATTTTCATTACTCTCTATTCTGGCCACATCAATCTATGTAACCGAGACCGAAAGTTCCGAGACGATCAAGCGACTTTATAGGTAGCATGTATAGGTAGCATCTATTCTTTTTCTATTGATCAAAAACGTAAACAAATATAGCGTCGCCATGGTCACTGGACTGTTTTAAAGATGGGATTTGTACATTAGGCATTATCAAAGAGAGTTGACTCAGTGATTAACTCATTTAGAATTTGTTCGTATTGTTTGTTTAGTTCTATATCGTGAATTGTTTGTTTACCTTTTTGATCAATGAAAAAAGAATACACTTGATTTTTGTTTGAGCCAAGCACGTTTACCGTTTATTTTGCTTGATGCTGAGTCAAGTACTTATGTGCTTGCCCCATGATTGGCTTGATCAAGCATAGCTCAGTCGTGAGTCAGTTAGTAAACAAACTATGGCGATAAAGCGCGTCGTTCGTGAACAGTTTACGAGTTGTTTTCGTAAGTGAACTCCATCTTTGCTCCTATTAAACTCGGTAGCACACTTGCAATCTTTATGGCATTACTTGTGCACATCATTTTGTATGATACCACGTGTCATAAAAAAAAACTTCATAATGCATTTTAAAATATACTTTCATAAAAACCTGCAGCATTTCATTTACTCTAAATACGAACTGCATTTTTTTTTAATTTAAAATTTTCTATAAATCCACATGCCCAACATATTTACGAAAAAAATTAATGGATTAAGTGCTTCTTTCACCAACTACAAGCGTTGATTAGTTACTTTTAGAAATCATTTTCTGTTTTATTGAATTATGCACTCGATTTACTGCATCATTCGATAGGCGATTTTTTAAATTTTTTTCTATTTAATGTTTGGGACGTTTACCGTACAAACAAAGGTATATCAGCTAAATTATTCCCGGTGACAGGTGACTTTAAGTGACGGTTTAGCCTACTTGGCGTTGGTGAAAGAGGCGCTAAATCTCTTAGTACTCACCATCAAGCAATAAACTTATACTAGGTAACCGCTGCACTGGCCTTATTAGGAGTTCTTGTAAGCTTTGTCTACCACATTCAGGTCTAGTTTGACAAATTTTTAAGAACGCATGAAACCTGAAACAGTCAGTATAGTATATTTATATTACAAACATAGACTTGTGTAGAAAAATAATTATAATTGAAAACACTCATAAATGAATCAGTGAGTTCCGCTGTTCCTCTCTGTTGCATAAATATTTAATGTCATAGTGTTACAGTAAGTTAATTGTCATAGTCATCGAAATACTACAATGGAATTTGCGTCACAAGTGCCAAAGGGAACGAAAAGAATAAAAAGAACGCCTTTGACAGAATCATGGCGGACTCTTGCCTTCACGCGTCAATGGTAAAAGGTAGTAACGATCAACTTCTACTATTTCATTTTAAACTCTAATGGGTTGACGTAAAGTCACATTTTCTTTAAATTAAGTACTTATTATTATGTTTGTTTTGTTATAAATGACAGTTCATGCTCTACGCATATGTAACTTTTAAATGTTCCATAAAATTCGTTGTGTTTTGTATGGCACGCGTGTTCCATGTTGTAGTAGTTTGATGATCATAGTGTACCTGGGATTTTCACGATCGCATTGTTGCAGCATTTCTTTGGTGTTCTCGAAGAAGTTGATAAAGGGTGGATACGCCTTGACCATGTCGGGCGTGTACTTGAGCACGAGCCGCCCGATACTAATCTCTTCGCTCCAATGCGCCTGCGCGTACCGTAGCTCCTCCAGCATACGCCTGCACGTAAATAAATGTAAGGCCCTACGCACATAAAGATACTCAAAAGCGACTAGTATCCTACGCTAGTCTTAAGGTTAAGTTTCCGCTGAGTATCTCAAATACATTTATATGGCGAATCGGCACAAACTATAGTGCAGGATTCCTGTGGAAAACGCTTGATATGTTGAAATTAATTTAAGAAGGTTAAAATTGGTGTATTTTTCAACCTGTCATTATTGTATAAGCAGTGCGCGCAACAAAGTTGCGTCTCAGCGAATTTAAAAGCAAAGGCAAAATCACATTCCTGAAGGATAGTATGTAAATTAATCAGTACTGTACTTACTGGTGCAATTCATATATGGGGGATAAATTTCCAAAAATATTTCTCAGTTCTGTGTTATTGAGCAGAGATTGATTTTTGCCACTACTACAGTCATCTTCCGCCATTTCTTCTAAGGGTTGTTTAAACATCTGCAACATTGAATAAAAACTTATTACTCAACATATCAAATGTTTGAGTAATTTTTACAGTTGGCCACTGCAAATATCAGCACATGTGCTGTTATGTTTCGGTTAGTGTACAGTGACATATTATACTCATTCTTCACCATCTATTTCGTTTCATTTACGTTATGAGATATAAAAAAAAGAAAATAGGCTCCAGTAATGACTTGGAAAAGATATGATTTTTTATACTCACAGTTACTATAGTATGCAATATGCCAACATAATTTGATTCCGTCTGTAGTAGCTCCACAAAGACCTGTTGTCGCGGAGACATAAGTTTCCGAACGACATTATCTGGTACTTCGGATTCTGTGAATTTGAATTTTAACAATCGATAATTTATTATCATGAAATGAATAATATTTCCGAATCTATATGCATTGTATGGTTTAATAAAAGTAGTGTAAGAAGACCGACCTTCAATCAACTGCTTGCCGTCGGGCGAAGGCGTGCAGTCGAGCAGGTTGCCAGACAAGTTGAGCAAGACGGTGTCGCCGACTGAGGAGCGGCGCTTGAGCAGCGCGGCGTCGCTGCCACGCAACTTGCGCTTGCGCAGCCGCTGCAACTGCGACGGCGTACCCGTAGGCGTCTCCTCCCCGGTCCCCCCCGCACCACCCGCCCCTCCGACGCCCGCTCCGCCCACCGACGACCGTCGAGACACCTCCTCCAAGTACTGGTATTATATGACAGTGTAAGTTATTGTTTGACTAAAAAGCTGAAGTTGACTAAAAACTAAAGAGTTAGAAAGATTAACAATTTAAATTATCGCCCGCGACCTTACTAGAAAGTGAAGTCGAAGGCCAAGTGAAGTCTAAGTCGTCTAATTACACAACACAACATTTTGACGTCTTACATCTATTTAATTATGTCGAGTGACTTCAGTGATAAAGAAGCACTTCGAAAAAAGAAGAAAAGACCTTTTCTCATGTAGTCCGCCTTTGAGTATCTTAATGTGCGAAGGGCCTAACTGTTCCATACACTAACCGATCTGGCTATTAGTAATATTAAAAATAATACACCATTATACTAACGTCTTTAAATAAGTAGTCCCTCTCGTCCTGGGCCTCTTCATTTTGTACAGACGCCCAGAACCACTCAGCTTTCACTACGTGTACCCGCTGCAAACATTCTGGCGCCACTGCTGTATTATGTTCGTCCACCACCTGTAAATATTATATTGCTATTATTTTACAACCAAAAATGAATTTTAAAAATTTCTTCAACGCTTTATCTATTTCTATATGTACTCATGTAATTGTAATTTTATCATTACTGACACCATAGACATAGAGAATGGACTGAGCGCTCCCTATCCACGGGCAAAAGAGACGAAGCTATCTTGCGTGAACCGATTGTGAAGAAAAAGTATTGGCTGCATGACCGAATTCTCTCTTTCTAGAGTCCATTCTCTACGTCTATGATTAGTCATAGAATCACTGTACCTCGCGTCAAGTATAATCCATCACCTTTACAGAGGTTTATAGGCTGCAAGTTGTTTTCCTATCTGACGCCTAATATTGTACATATCACGAAAGAACCATATACATGCATCGTGCAACGTAAAGGATTGGGGACGAAAATTATTTGACCACAATAAAACATTAGGATAATCCATTTTAACATAAATTTAGAAGTGATTCTCTGTCTGTCTGTTTAGTTTTCATGGCTAATGCTGTAAAAGACATAGGCTGTTTTAAAAAAATATTGGATTTAATGAAAAAATGCGAAATATATACATCAAATTCACATTACATTCTGATCAGAACTCGCAAATAGAATAAAGTTGGATGAAGAAGAGTAGTCCATTGCGGTTTACTTCATACAATTGATTAAGTTTTTGAGTTGTCTTAAAACCTGGTAGAGGTTATCGTACATTAAACTGAAAATTAATACTAAGAATAGTGGAATAGTATTTATAATTGTGGTACAATTAAAATTTTTGACGTAAAATGAGTAAGTGGTTACAATAAAAACTCGATCATTTTTATTGTACAAATGACGATTGTTACATGTTCTGACGGATGATACATACGCGTACAACATTATGCTATTATTTAGTACTACTGAAATAAATATTTGTTCGAGAATCGTCATCTTCCAGCTAGTTGTATTCGGAATTTATAAAATTCCAAATTTTCAGTAAGGCCAGTAATATACACATGATGTTAACAAGCAGAGGCAAAGCGGAATGTCCATCCCGATTTGCTGTACGTACTACGGAAGTAGGATCGCGAGATTGGTAGCAAATGATTGGAGCAAACTGAGGTTTGAAGTGAGTTATAAACATCAGTTTATAGGGGAGAAAGTGACATATTTTTGATGGAAAGTTAAACAACATAATATCGCTTTAATTGCCCATAGACGCAAATTATTATTAGTATTTGTCGCATGCGGAATGATAGATACCCTTTTCGCGTAATTCAAGTCCGATTAGAAGTTGAGGTGGGCGACTCACAATTAGGTCTATTGACTTCACCCTTCACGCCATTTTAATACTAAGTCTATTGAGATAAGTCGTCGAATGCTCTGATCCACACATTTATAAAATGGAAACTTGTTAAAAAAAACGTATTCAAAACAATCAAAGATTATTTAGCAAATAAAAATGCATGGCATTAAAAGAGCGATTGCTGGAGTTCCTTTCGGCATTTCTTCTCTTCTAGAACGCCATTTTGTTTACGAAACTGTAGTAATTTTTAATGACTTCAAAAAAGTGATCTTGTTATCCTATTTTTAAGAAATAAACAATTTCAATTGAATGGAAGATGACGAGTCCGGAACAAATCGAAGTAAATGGGTGTTAGTACCGGTAGCGATAGTCCATGGCATTGCGATATGGCGCGAACATCGCGGGTGGGAGGCGTCGAGGCGGGCGGCGTCTGGTCGCGGGCGAGGGGAGGGTTGGGGAGGGGCGCGGGGCAGGGGGAACGCGGGGGGTACAAACCGCTGGCACGGAACTCCGCACCGCCACAAATCGAATGACGCTGCGTCCTATACCAGACACTCTGAGGTGTTTTAAATATAACGGACGAGTCTAATTCGTCTACGTTACTCTTAATCGGAGTCGTCATGTTGGTACTGTCAACGGTGTCAACTTGAACGGGAGAAATATCAAAGTTTATGTCGTCCAACTCAGTCTTTGGTGTGGAAACATTTTTCAATTCGGCAGGTAAATGACTGATGTTCACTTCTATAGTGTTTCTCTCGGGTCTCTTTTCGTATTTCTTCTTTCTCTCACCCCTAAAGGACGCGGTGAACGACTTGACACTTCGTCGCAGTCTGGACGCGGATTTAACGGTTTTAGAACCGCGTAAGGATGCCAGTGATATGTCAAAGAAACCGGACTGTTTGCTCGTGTTCATCGAGCAAAGGGACGTATTGTCGTCTTCCCTGATCGGTGACGAAGTGGTGGCGACAAATTCTCCCGCCGGATCCGTTGGCTTCACACTCTCGGGGCTGACCGGTTCGATGGTGATATCTCCGGTCGGTTTCGATAGTGACTTGGTTCTTTTAAAAATAGTCGGTCTATTTTTAAATTTAAACGAGTCCTTGATTTTCAGTCTCTTAATGGATTTCCAATTACTCTCTTCGAATTTATCTGGTGATAAATTTGCATCGACCACACTTACTTGAAAATTGGAATCGGTGGAATTACGGCTCCTTTTCTTGCCAGAAGAAATTGTTGTGGTGGATTGTTGTAGTTCCCTGTTCCCGGTCGATTTTACATTCAATAAAAACCCCGTCTCCTCCTTGGCGTCCAGATCGCACAAACTCTTCGTCAGTGTTGAATGTAAAGATCCCGTGTCGTGGAGACAATCCACTAAATTAAACACATTCATAGACCTATTCCTAAAAACTTCTCTTTTATCTTTTGCAGTCTCTTTTACGGAACCATGTAAAAGTTTAGAAACGTCCCTGTTTTCTTTGTTACAAGTCTCCAAGGTGGCAAACTCTTTATCGTCATCGAAGTGCGACTTATTGTTGTCTACAAAAATATTTATATCGTCCGCACACGATTCACCTATGTAACTTATATTCAATTCGTCCGACTGCTTTTTGTGTTTATTTCTCACATTATTCCTCGCCAATTGAATATTGTATTCTCTGTCGTTGACGTTTTCGTCGTCATTGTTTTTGTTGGGACTGGTGCGACGACCCGAAAGCCGAGCCGACAACCTACGGTACAAGCTCTTTGGAGTGGTCTGGGATCGATTTGGGGTAGCGCGGGTGGGTTTCGAGGTATTGGGTGTGCTCGGAAAGGGTGACAGGATAAGCGAACGACCGAAAGTCTCCCCATTGGCCATTACCTGAAACATGTGTGAAACACACCACGCAATGATGTAATAAAGCCATTCCGTTACAACATGCACAACAATACAAATAGCTATATGATTATCCTGACAAAGATAGTTAGACACAGAGAAGCTGTCTATGTTCCAATTTGTGTTCAATCCATTACTTGATGTATATTTACATTATTATAAATATGATGGCAGTCTTTTTTGACGTTAATGTTAGTGTTTACTCGACTTATTATTTTATATTAGACTATTAGAAATGTGCAAATGATATTTACATTTTTAAAAAATAGCCCATATTACAAAAATGTGGGATAAAGTTGAAGAGTTCTAGCAAGGAGTATGTTCAACATAAAGGCGTGAATGTGATTACTAAGTAAAATTACGAAGTGACACAAAGTAATGAAAGCAGTGCCGACGATGTGATGGACGTAAAGCGATACAAAGGTATGACAATGGGTTGACTTTGACGTGCGGAGTGGGGAGGAGTGCAATGCTTGTTGCGAGATAACCTTTTGACTAATTACTATGTAATAAAAGCATTATATGTGTCAAACTCTCCTTAAAAACACGTAAAAGCCTTCTATTCTAAATGGTAATTTGTTATTGACATGTCTATAGAGGAATATCGGCAATGAGGAATACTTTGTTGTCAATAAAACTCTCAATTTTATTTAAGTATATTTTTTTTTCCAATAATCAAATAAACTTGCGGTTAAGTACATTCTTAAATAAGTATACCAAATATGTAATTTTAAATGTGAAACAAAAATCAAAAACTTGAAAAAAATAATCTGTTTAATCAGTTCTAAAGAAAATAAATTTCATTTGCCAAGTATTTAAATTAGACAAATTATTTAATTTGCGCAAAGACTCGTTTCGGGAACGCGACCGTACTCCATAAAGTGACGTGGGACGTAATTTATGTATGACCCAAAAGTAAAAGGAACATTACTATAGTCTTTCTGAGACACCACCCATACCTATTAGTCATAATGAAATATATACAACAATAAATAAATTACAAGAAATGAAAAACTTAATATTCTAAAACTACACTACACTAAATTTACATCTACTGGTTATATATTTCAATTTAATCTACTTTCTAAGCAACTGAAATAACAATGATTTTCGTGTGGTTAGTTTACATATTATCTCCTCTTGAGTAGACATTAACGCAGTGATTAAAGAATCTAATAATTTTTACCACCATCGATATTAGAGGTATAGGGAGACTTGTTTACATGGTGTTAAATTACAAAAAACTGCAATAATAATAATAATAATAATAAGAAAAGTGTACTCACGACGTGTGTGCAGTCTGGATCGTCAATGGGACAGGTGGCGCCACCGTTGCTGGCGAGCACATCCGCCATATGTTGCGTTTCATCTTCGGGGAATCCCACAAAACATACGCGAGCACCAGCAAACACTCGTAGTTTGTGTTGTTTCTGAAATTTTATCAATAGCTTTTTTTAGAGGTAGAACACATTTCCTTTAAAAAAAAATTCCAAAGTAAAAGGGTACATGAGAAAATTATCCGGCTTCAGTGATGGTTAAGTTGAGTGTTAGCTATTAAAAGTGACAACTATATTTGTAATAATAATAGTATTAATAAATTTAGTAATTCAAAATGCAATAAATAATAGTCCTATCATACAGACTCAGCACTGAATTCATCAGAATGTAAAGTCATCTAATAGATTTTAATCCGGTGGGTTAGACGTGATTTATGGTCTTTTTTAGAGTCTCTCTAAACATCATAATAATATTGAGTCAGAAACACATTCAAAGGTGTTGTCAGAGGCGAATTTAAACAGTAATAAAAGTGTTTGTTTCAATCAATGATCACTATATTTATGGGATTATATTTATAGGACATACATGTAAAACAGATGTAGCATGATCATTAGTTTTTAAATTAATAAAAATAATGAAGTTGTATAAAACTTCTATTGTAACTGAGATAGACGAGGCATATATGCACCAAATCTTGAATCGTTTACGCATTTCCATACAAAACTGGTATTTTCTATAGACATAAGCTGAATAAATGTAGTTAAACCTTAAAATTGATTGGTTACGGTTTTTAAGACTTGATATAAAAGAATAAAATGCACAATACTAACAATGAATGTGTCGTCGGTAGCCATAAGTGCAGGTTCGTCGCGGCGCTCCCAGCAGTTGTCGACCCAGGACCGCGAGAGGACGGGAAGGCCGAAACCGGAAGCATATCGATACTTGTCGCCGGTAGCCGCAGCCGCTATAAGGTGCGTCACCTTGCTTGACATGTCCTTTCGTATTGATCCACCCATGTAATGGATCAACGTTATCAGGTACGTCTGTGTGTGCAAACCAAATTATTAAGTGTAATCCTTACATATTATAAAACAAAGTCATCCGCCGCGTCTGTCTGTCTCGTCTGTCTGTTCGCGATAAACTCAAAAACTGCTGCACCGATTTTCATGCTGTTTTCACCAATGGATAGAGTGGTTCTCGAGGAAGGTTTTAGTATATAATTTACAAAGTTACGCGAGCGAAGTCGCGTGCAGCAGCTAGTATTTCATAATATCACAATAAGCTCGGATAGTCAATACGCGCGCTGGCAGTAAAACATATTCAGATTTTGACACAGGTACTGCATTCAATTGATCCAATAGTTTTTTTTTCTGTTTAAGAGCAGGAGTAAATTAATATAGAGAAAAAACATTAAATTATGACTGTATAACATATCTCGTCTGTTGCAAGTTAACCGTGAAAGGATATAATATAACTATTTAAAATTTATATGATAATGAAATAGTAATATCACATACAAGTTCATCTTTTTTGCGAAACCCGGAGAAACATATAACAGCTCCACGCATGGCCAGCGAGTATAGAGGTCGTGCGTTCACCGGAGGTGGTTCATCTCGTTCAGCTAGCTGCAGCACCGCTGTCGGACCTAGCACCCTGTCGACAGAAATTAAATCATCAATTTAATATTGACGCTATATTCATTGTTTTATTTGTGCGAACATAGATTGGATGAAAAAATTATTGACGTGAATTTTATTAAGCTACTATTTCACATACATAGTTAATCTTTTAAAAACAACAAAAAAAATTATACGGTTACTTTAATTCTGGAGCCAAACCATCAAAAATTTCCAGATCTTCAAAAACTACAACTTTGTGGTCTAAAAATTTTGAGTCTCATTATTAGTTTTTGAGGTACTTTTAGTAAAATTAAACAAGTAACATATATAAAGTGAATTGTAAAAAAGTAACAATTATTTTCAATTGTGATGGTAAGTAAATACGGGAAGATTTCCAACTATGTAATTTTTTTGTCACTGAAAAAATAGGGACCAACTGTATTTTCGTCATAACTTATAAAACGCTTACTTTTTTCTATTATAAGAACAAAAATAAAGTCTTCTCTAAGCACTTCAAAAAAGGTTCGAGTTTTCTATGTGTGCACATACACCGCCATTGTACCAGTGTCAGTATACAATAAAATAACTTATTAAGAAGTAGTGGTTAATATTAATATAATCACGACTTTTTGACTAATGACTATAATCTATTACCAACATAATAAATCTGAACAGTTGTTTTTTTCTGTTTGAACGCGCTAATCTCAGTTATCAAAACATATAATCGGCTATACATATAAATCATACTACGTCGTTAAAAATTAGCTCTCTGCTGTCCCGTGTAAGTACCGACACTGAGAACATAATTTATTTTATTAAGATTTTTATTTGACGAGTCCATTGTTTTAATGGATAAGGTGCTAAGCTTTAGGCCCTTAGCGCTCTGCTACAGGGGTACCGGATTAAATTTTCGGCAGGGCCAACTCAGAAATGAACTTGTCAAAGTTGGCTCTGGTCGTGGTCTGGCAAGTAGTGGCAGGACTACGTTTTGCAGTCATCATTTCTAATGGATATGCAAGGTCTTAAGATAGCGCACTTGCACCAACTTTAGCGTTGTGTGTGTTAAATAGACGACACTAGCCACCTATCACCAAATGGTCTGTCAGCATGATTCAGATTTAACTAAATACATTTTACTTATTACTTTAAAAAAACATTCCGGATGACAGTCAATCTTTCTATCTAATGATCGCTCGTCGTTTACTATTTGATAAGATGTCATTCAGTTTATTTGTTATGTAATGGCACACTGGATTAGTTCATGTTTCATAAGCCTGTTAGTTGTATTATATAACCAACCAGGTAGCCTTATTTTTACACCTGTTAAAACAATGATTTTATTATATTACAGCTCAGAAAACAGTGTGCATAGCATAGGTCACCTAGACTGCCAGAGCGCAACGTCATCAGAGTAAAACCGATTTTAAAAACAAATTTCGCTAAGTATGTCGTGGAACCATCCATAAGGGATCATCAACCTCGTCGTGGGAACTGATTAAACTTAAATTATGAATAAACTATTTGCTTTTATTTTTATGATCATGTAGTTTTAGAGAAAAAAGTGAAAAATGAAACGGGTACATAAAATATACTAATAATTGAACTTGAGAATAATGAAACTTGACACAGTTTATAATTTTTAATCTTGATTCTGTTATTGTTGATGAATGTTGTGACACCCATAAATCGGCTTGCATAATCAACATGTATCCATTATCTTAATGTACCCAAATAATTAAACTATTGCGTTATGTTAACTTGAATGTGTGTTAACTAATATTTATATTTATTAAACATAACTTTTTTCCCATCTCAAAAAAATATTTCATTTACTCTCTAAAATTACCCCTATATTTATCTATTTTAGTTATAGGCTGTGGTTTATGTATACTCGACAAATAAAGTGCTTTATCACCCTAAGATTGAACATTCTTTGTATGTTGTAGAATGATAAGGTCTGTTTTCCTTTGAAAATTCAGTGTCAATTATGTCTATCAGTAATCAATACCTATTTCAAATCTAAGCCTTAGCGAATTTTGAAATGAATGGAATTTGTTATCGAAACAATATGTACATATAGTTATTATTTACTGAATGATTGTAATTAATATTAAAATATCACGTGAAACTTTATGAATAAAATAATAAATTTCATTCCATTATGAAATAAATATGACAATCCTTACATTTATAAAACAAAGTCCTCCGCCACGTCTGTCTGTCTGTTCGCGATAAACTCAAATCCTACTGCACCGATTTTCATGCTGTTTTCACCAATAGATAGCGTGGTTCTCGAGGAAAGTTTTAATATATAATTTACAAAGTTACGCGAACGAAGTCGCGGGCAGCAGCTAGTTTTTTTATATAGAAAATATGTGTGAAACCTTTTCAAATTTTATCCTTTATAATTTCTTTCCGACATTACTAAGTGAAAAACTGTTATTGGTGTGAAACATGATTTTCCGAATTAGTAAACATAAAATATTTAAATATGAATAAAAATTACAATGTTCCTTTCATGGAAAGTATTTTTAATAGGTAATTATAAATCTGTATAAATGTATATTTTATTATAAATACAAATAATGGCAAAGACCAAGGTTAAAGTTGCAGTGTCAACTGTCAAGTATATTGATAACTTGATGAAAGAAACATGTACCTAATTGATTTCTTATTAATCAATACTAATAATCAATACTAATGATAAATCTGTAAGTGTAGGTATTGTATATGTATGTATGTTCCTCCATAACTCCTAAACGAATTAACTGATTTTCATGAAACTTGGCAGATAAACATTTAGACGTACAGGACACAGGATAGGCTACTTTTTTCTTTTTCAAGACGGACGAAGTCGCGGGCACCAGCTAGTTTACTAATAAAATTAGTTACATATGTATATGCGCCGCTTTATTTTATATTACAAAAATAGTTAGTAAAACAATTTCTTCTATTCATTGACATTCTTTGATTTGTAATATAATTGCATTGTAGTAATAGTCCAATGTATTACCAAAACGCAATCATAAAAGAAGTTGCGCCATGAGAATGGTGCAACCAGCGGTAAAAAGATAAACAGATATTAAGTAAATAATATACGCGGTGACATTGTATTAATAGGGCACGTTAATATGTCCCGAAGACATGAATAAAAATGTTGTACGTTCGTGTGTGGGCGGAGTGTGACGTGCGCGAGAGACGCGTGCGCATATTATGTGGCGGGCTCGAAGCACCCTCGGCCAGTGGCGCCGGGTCGCATTGCTTGGAACACCCACCCACACCTTACAGGAAACCACATTCACTTCTAATGTACGTGTCGTTTACAAATAGTCATGGTGACTTATATCAAAATTCCAATGAATATTAGAAGTAAACAATCATTGCTAAACTGGTGATAATTTCACGTTAAATGTTTACTCATTTACAAGTTTTACAACTCACAACGACGACTCATTATCTTCTAATAGTAATATACATGAAGCGAAAACAGGGATACCAGCAGCTTACCAATTCCATACTAGGTAATTCCATGATAACTCATTAGTTATAGATCGTAGTAATTAGTAATACATAAAAAACATGACATTTCTGAGATATAATATGAAAGTTTGGATGGAAACAAAAAACTGAAATTAATTTCGTATCTATATAGTATAATTATTAATTTCTAAAATGTGCAGAATTTGTGACATTTTTGCGAGTTGAACTCTTGTAATTTAAGTTTGTAATCAATACTAATAATAAATCTGTAAGGGTCGGTCATGGAGTAATTTACTTTGTTTTCAGAGATATCGTATTTATAGGCTCTATACATGATACTGAAACTAAATTGACCATTTTTAGAATTTTTTTCTGTATGTATGTATGTTCCTCCATAACTCTTAAACGAATCAACTGATTTTCATGAAACTTGGTAGATAAACATTTAGACGTACAGGACACAGGATAGGCTACTTTTTCTTTTTCAACGCGGACGAAGTCGCGGGCGCCAGCTAGTTGTAAAATATTTTTCCATGAAAACATTTTAGCTATATAATGTACATTTTAAAATTGAGTCACAATAGCTTTTGCTCGGACCCATATTACACGCCTGAAGAGCCCTGAGAATAGGTAGATCCTTTCACATTCTCCTTTTCACTCTTTTCTAAATTTCATTTCGTTACAAGATATGACAAACTGATTCATTTTTGTTTTTCTTTTACACAAATGTAAGCTTTGCTTTGTTTTGCTTTGAATTACCACTTTTCTAAAATGAATTTACTTACGAAAATGTAATGCTATTATATTGTTCAGCGCCTTGTGTTATTAGCAAATCGATAGTTCACGATGGTTGGAATGTATAGAAAGTAGATTTTTAATCTTTCGCAATTGGTGACGAAACCCCGGTTCCGTACGGGGCCGAAGGGGTGTGATCGTTGTTGATGTGTACCAAATAGTCAAATCAACGCATATATATGTAGGTACAATAAGATAGGGACATACATCATGTATTTTGTAAGAGGACAGTGTTAATGCTACCTAAGGTACATATATACAGACATTCTTACATTTCACATTGTGGTGGGATAATATCCGGTGTTATTGAACCAATGTAAACAAGCCCTTCGGTAGGTTCCTCTTCTTCGGGCGTGGGTGGTAATCGCGAGAGGCCCATGATTATTGGAGACTCAATTTTAGTCAAGCACTAGTCCACCGCTCCTTGTACACATTCACAATAATGTGACACTTTTTACGAACATTCTTTAACATTGTCACAAATATTTCCAACTTCACAAATATATTCTTTCTATAGATTGCACATTCTTTCTATAACTATCGGATCGTGAAACTTCACGAGTGTATACACTTCGAGAAATTAAATTGAGCGATTTAAGAGCATGGACGGCGCGCGCCTGTGCGGTTCACGTTAGATTGGAAAACAGCGGTATGGAACGGACGGAGTATGAGGCCGAAAATAGCAAGAAATTGCTCGGCGCGCAAGGGCGACCCTCGCGCTACGTCGAGCGTCGCGCTTTACGACTCGCCCCGCGCGCTTTTTTATTTACATCCGTCACGAAATCACAACGAAAGTCGAAAAAGGGAGTAAATACATTTATATTTCAATTCAGCTTTGTACTTAGAAAATACATTTTATTTTTCTATTGACAAAAGCTTAATTGAGCTGAATAGTAGTTACTCACTAAACAACCTTCGCGCGAGTTTATGTGGCTTTTCTTCATAAGTACTGTACCCATTTTACCACTGGAGTGTAGAATATTTAGTAAGACTTTGTGTAAGTTAATACAAATCACAAATGGCGGAATGCAAGACATCACGTTGAAGGATAGGCAAAGAGGTTCGGGAATCCTTCTTACACGTGGTTACTCCTACCTACCATAAAAAAAAACCTTTTGAAATAACTACAGTAAAAGGTTTTTTTAAATAAATTTGGCGGTCACTTCCACAATCCACTATCTCTAAGTAAATGCTAGTATTATACAAATGAACTTTTACTTAAAATATAAAAGAGAAATGCTTTATTTCATTACTAAAACTTTGGTTCACACTAGCTTTATCAGAAACTGTCCATCTTAATGAGTACCAATTTAGAATTAAGAGACGTCATCAGTAGCGTCGTCCCATTGTGTCTACGGAGTAGCGTTGTGTAGGTAATTTAGTAGATAAAACAAAAAGTCGTCACCCGCCTGTTTACGTAAAAACAAAAATATTAGTCCAGCTGCCAGTAAGCATGCATTAGCAACGGTTGACTTACCGACCGAACTTAATTAGATATCAAAAAGTAATTTTAGAGACATTGTTTTTAAAAAACTTAAAAATGTATTATTATAGCTGGTATTTTTTACGAAAAAGGCCGGAGGGGTTCGAGTAGGTCAATAAGATGGCTACCGTTACCAAGAGTGCCCTGCAGACCCTACAGGACCTTTGCCTAATAAGATAGGCAAGGAGAGATTTTGTAATATTTAATTTCAGCGACAATATAGCCTGTAAATATTCGTAGAAATATTTACTGGTTATACCTACATCGTTTTTTAAACCAATACATGTACCTACCTATATAAAATTGTATACAATTTTATATAGGTATAGTGTTCATACTTACATAGTGTTCATCTTTACATTACAAAAAACAAAGTAAAATTTCTTAGTAGGATAGTAAAGATATTGTACCAAAACACAAATTTTCCCTTTTTTATTTTTTTAGTTTTTATTTTTTTATTCCCGAAAGATTATTGTAACGAGCCTTGCTTTACGTATCGTCCACCTCACCGACGCGACGAGACGTTTGTTAGTGTTCCGACTTACCTATATTTAGCTTTGTGTGCCGCATCAAAGAGCTCCCCGTCGAAATTTGTTGTAACGAAGTAGGAGGGTGGCGCTGGAGCCGGCTGTGTTGGTGGTAGCGAGTCGGCGGGCGGCGCGGGCGAGACAGCTCCGAGCCGCTCGCAAGCAGCGCGCACCCTCTCACATTCTAAACAGGGCGGGCACGCGTACACTGCCGATGTCGACGATACTGCACACACCCACCAATTACATTTTACTAAAGCTACATTTATTAAATTATTTATTATAGATACATACACTAAGGCTAAACACATTACTACCTCACAATCTTTGTTGAAATCATTAATTAATACATCAATACAAAATAAAGTTGTGTTAGTTACACCATTTGTAAGTCGAGAACAGCTAGACATATATTTATGATCTTTGATTTGTTGAATTCACGAAACAGAAAATTGTGAATCGCCGAGTCAGCTGATTATATTGCTGGTTATATAGCTGGTCCATTTGATGGCAGGTGGCTATGATCTCCTACAATTCAAGCAACGACACAGGTGCTGTAAGTGTGCTGCCAACCATTGCCTACAACCGTATTTCATGCGTTTTTTTTTTAAACATTCAATCACTTTTTAAAGTGTAACTACTTGTTGACAAAACTACAAGCTTAACACAATATTATACTTGATAATCTATTTTTGGGACAGTGATGCGAATAAATGGATGACATTAAATATAATGACGTTAATATAATGGAGAACAAAAACAATTTCTCAGTCCTTAAAAGGACAATAAATTACTTGTGTAAGGAAGTCGTGCAATATCACAAACTATAAAAACATTTTATCTGATTACGACAAATATGCATTGAAAAGAAACAGATGATGCGAGTTCATTGCTCTTATGTTTGATCCTACAAGGAATCAATGCGTCAAATTCCAGAAGTCCAACCAACTTTGTGTACTGATCAGAGGCAGATTTGTTTGTTTGGTTTGGTATTTTAAATGAAGTGATTTATTAGAGACATTCTTACAATATTAATGCTTACAAAAACTCTACATATAAATGTAAATATTGGCTACAGGCTCTTTGCTTCTCACATGAATAGTTTTTTAAATTTGCTACCATAGTGGGAGGCAATTAATTCAGAAAAGTAATAACAAAATCGGGGGATACAGTGTGATGTTGTAGCTACATATCTAGTTATCATGATGTTACTTGATAGCTAAAGGATCAAATATTTTTTGGTATACATGGTAAAGTCGAATTCGTTGGATATATATAGTTACATATAATCAGGCCTTTTGTTGTCACTTGTTTTTTGGGGACACACTAATTCTCGAAAGTTGTAAGTCCATAATTTTTGTACCACCTCCCCATTCCTTGCCACTCTGTTTTGTTTAAAAACATAATATCTTTGAAAATAAAACGTGAACTTATATTTAGGTGTGTAACAATATAAAAAAGTAACTCCTTTGGGGGCACTGCGTTACCCCGCGTACCCCCACTAAAAAGCCCTGCATATATTAATACTATCAAAAAAAATATTACTTGTTACGCACATGTATTTACGCAAAACACGGCCATGTCCACAACACAGCCACACCCTATATTCTTTAAGATTTGTGTGTTCATTCAAATGCAAAATCATTGCGGTATTGAGATTATTGGTTTTTCTTTTTACATAATTAATATACCTTCAATTAAGGGCAATCTCATAACCATATTTATCCCCATACTTAATAAACAATATTGTGCCCCAAAAGTCATAAGACTGATATGTGTCATGACCAGGAGACTAAAAACAGCCATCAGTGTTTTAACAAAACCTGAATTATCATAGCAGGATATCTCTGTTTTCTTTAATCATATGCAGCGTTGGATGCTTCTAACGCTAGTAACTTTGAATTCACTTCAGTTTTTTTTTAAAGGTATTCTGTTGTTTGTACAGTTAAATTGTCATGCAAAACAATGATAGAATTCTGAATGTTAAGTCAAGGTGATATCAGTCACAACTCTTTTTTAAGCAAAAATAGGCATTATTCATATATGGACAATGGTTGTTATTTGTAAAATAACCCACATATTATTATTCACTATCATTTATTGCAACTTGCAACAAATAATTTACTATAGATGGATGGCTAAAAATGATTGAATTGAATTATAAAAAATAATTGAATGTATTGATTTGAGACGTGGGACACCAATAGTCAAGCCGGGGGCACACGCCATGCAGGCGCACTCACATCCACCACCGAGATATGACCGTAGTTGTTCTACCAACGCTAGCATGGCTGGCATGCGCACAGCAAACCACGCTTTACGCCATCTGCAAAAGCGGACCTTTAAAGCCACGCGTCCACTTGTGGATTTGAAATTCATTTATGGATTTGTCTTCTGTTTCAAATGACAACATGCATAATATTCTCAAATAATGATTGCAGGTACAACAATCTACAAAATATGTATAAGTCCCATATTTTAGATGTGAATGACAAGTGGTCACCTGACTATACTAGCTAAAAATAATATAAATGTAGTTTATTAGAATTGTGAAAAAAAAAAAATAAGATTCACTTATAATTGGTATATTACATTTTGTAGAAATGAATTAAAAATCTTATTTGTGTAGTACCTACTTATATTTAAAATCTCCTGCATGTTAGTTGAGGATTAAAAAAAAATAGTTTTCATTTAATAAATTATTAATCAGTTCCTAATTTCCCTATGAATAAATAAATATTTAATAACTAAGTAACTACATTATGGAATTGTGCAAAACATAACTATAAAACTGCTTGAGTTTATCAATATGTTAGTTTCAATCAATACATTACAAGGTTAACCATAATAAATAAGTAATAAAAATGGGAGAAATCATCATAAAATGAGAAAGATAATTTAACAATACTAACAATAACATGATAAATATGTAATTATGAGAATGTAATTTAAAATAATACCTATTTCGATAAAGTTATATTTATTTATTTATGTGATTAATTTCCTAACAAAAATGCAACGAAATTTACAGTCCTAATCCTGGTAGTATAAGGGTAGCATTCCATTGCTATTGCAATATTATTTTTTACTACATAAAATACATTCATTTTTGAGTCATAAAAATATAAAAATTGTTTTGTTTTTACCATTCCAAGTTTCAGTCGAACGATTGTAATGTTGTGTTGAAGATTTATCTTTGATTAGAAGTAACTAATAGTAGTTAAGTTTCTTAATTAACAATTGGTGTACATCAACACATTTTTATTTCTTGAGTACATCCATCAATATTGTCCGAGAAGCACATACCCTTAATATTGTTTGAGAAAGTAAATAGAGCACAGATTTACTCTTAAATATTTTTCCAAAACTTGTACCATACTTGATGTTGGTCATTTTTAGGTTTAAAATTGGAAACTTACTGAATGTTTATTTTAAAAATAGGATTTTATTTGAAACTTAGGTTTGTTATATGTATATGTTAATTTGGGTGACCCTAATTTGTCTTTTAAAGGTGAAAATTTAATAGTTGATTTATTATTTTGGTAATAGGTTAATTTTGCACATATATTAACAGATTCTAGGCTGCTGTATGTATATTGCATATTTTATGCTATACATGGCCCATTAAGAGATCTTAGTCCGAAAAACAGTTCTCATAAGCACTTAGTAGTTTTTTTAATATGATAATAAGGCACTGCCTTCACTAAGATCATAATGTTTGTATCTAAAAAAAGTATACATATTAGATTTTAGTTTGACCTGGACGATATTGAGTATACGACTAATGAGGTTTAAATTTTACCACAACAAAAGTTTTTTTCACAAGTATTTTTTTTCTAATTCGATTAATTGTTTCTATGTTTACAA
Source organism: Synanthedon formicaeformis (assembly GCA_945859745.1). Lineage (NCBI taxonomy): Eukaryota > Metazoa > Arthropoda > Insecta > Lepidoptera > Sesiidae > Synanthedon > Synanthedon formicaeformis. The sequence continues at coordinate 7,112,500 of OX243958.1, forward strand.
ATTTAACTACAATCAAATAGGGAAATTATCCGAAATAGTATATACATCCAAGTATTATTATATATTTTAATCCTAAATAAATAATGGGTTGTTTACCATCATTTTCAGGATTTTTTTCCGTTGTGGTAGCGCTTCCTGTTTGTGTCAGTCCTTTAGACAATTCGTCCATCTTGCTGTACACAGGTTCGTTACATCAATCATAAATCAAAACACCATTACACTGACAAAATAAGACATGTTAAACAATTTCGAACACTATTCACTTCTTCACAAATCCATTTAATTATATTAATAGAAACATTTCCAAAATCTTCTTAAAAGAAATTAATTTATGAAATGAACGAATTGAAATCGTTTCAACTCAATCAAGCAGCAAGCCACAGAGTGAAAGAAGTCGCACACAGTAAAATCACAGACTTTCTAAAGAGTAGTAAAACACAGAACACTTTATACTCACAATAATCATAAATTAGTATCTACTATTATTTAGTGATCATAAAATCCAGAGCAAAAGCATTACATGTCCGCTCAAAGAAAATATCGACAATACCTAGTCCTTGTAGATAAAAATACTAACTCAGTAATTATAATCGATAAAGTTAAATTAAACCATATCGTGTAAATTATCATTTTTTTTTAGTTTTTAAATGAAATTCTTTAATTAGTCTGAATTTCATTTAATTAATGAATCATTGATTGTTGTTAAATGAAAATGGTGGAGCATTATTTCCAGCTCTGGAGGAGTTTTTTCGCGCATCCTACAAGAAAATAATAATTAGTATTTCTTAAGTTATGTGCGTTGCTATGGTCCAGTTTGTTTGTTGCGAATATCATTATTTATAAGCTGGAGCAATTTTTGCAAATTCATGATTACATGGAGCAATTAATTGTACATCGATTTATGCTTTTGCTTTTGCATTATTTATAACTTCACCCGGCCAGGGTTACCGCCGTAACAATTTATTTTAATTTTACAATTTATTATTCTGCTTGTATCAGGGGCCCTAGACAAAGTGCCATAACGATAACGATAACGAAGTTCGATAGTTATAAATGTATGGGAAGTATCACGTGATTTAGCGAAGGCATATGTCAATCCCATACATTTTATTTTTAGCGAATCGAATCGCTACGGAGCGAATGCAACTTGTCTAAGGCCCCAGCTGCGTATACATATGTCACAGAGTGCTATCTCCGCTTCTATCCGCCGCACAAACATCAAACTACTACAACATGGAACCCGCGTGCCATACAAAACACAACGAATTTTATGGAACATTTAAAAGTGACATATGCGTAGAGCATGAACTGTCATTTATAACAAAACAAACATAATAATAAGTACGTAATTTAAAGAAAATGTGACTTTATGTCAACCCATTAGATTTTAAAATGAAATAGTAGAAGTTGATCGTTACTACCTCTTACCATTGACGTGTGAAGGCAAGAGTCCGCCATGATTCTGTCAAAGGCGTTCTTTTTATGTGCCCCTTTGGCACTTGTGATGCAAATTCCATTGTAGTATTTGCGCACAAATGATTTTATCACTGAATTCGCTGAACATTTTCTAAATAAAGTATGACTTGAATATTGATTTTTAGGTTGTTCGTGTCTCAAAACTATTAGCTGTCACTAATACTACTAATAATAGATACGTTAGTAAATAATATCTATTTTTTATGCTATATCTCATCCAGTATCTACTATGTTTGTGATCTCTTCCTTGTAGAATAGTCTTTTTTTTTTCTTTCCTTTCCAGTTTCTGTTTCTTAGTCTGTGGTATGGCTGGTCGGGCGGGACGGGACGGGAGGAAATTTAATTCAAGAAAGAAAGAACATAATAACATACCTATTAAAAAAATAAACAATAGTTTACAAATAAAATAATCATACAAGTAAAGCTTTGATAAGATAAATTTATTGAAACGTTTTATTAACTTAATGATAACTCATTACAATGGGTTAAAACATAAATAAATAGTGTTAATGTCATCTACGCAGGTATAAATTGTATTATTAGTTTGATCCAATTTCGCAATGGAACATTTTGGTTTTTCTCATATTTTACACGAGCCAGAAAAATATAATCCAGATACTTTAGATTTACTTGGTGATGAAGATGCACGAGAGTACTGGCTGAATACTTTTGAGAAACTTGTGGACAAATATGTTAATTATGCACTAAGCAATACAGATGATCCGACTGTCGAAATTCGAGCCTTAAAGTTCAAGACCTGCTACGTAGAAGCTTTGAAAGAACTTAGAATTAACCCTCTGTAAGTAACATTTTCACGGTGCAACTAAATAATTAAGGATTTCCTTTTTTGACAAGCCCGTTGGTAGAGTGGTTAAGGTGCTTCCCTTAGGGCTCAAGAGGTCCCTGGTTTGATTCTCGGCTGGGTCAATTTTTCAAATGAACTAAAAAGTTGGCTCTGGTTTGAGTGTCCAAGGTTTTGCCCCTTATCCGTTACATAAGCCTAATAGTATTTATTTTACGTGCCATACAATTGGTGTTTTTAGTCTTGGCGATTTATTTATTTAGGACAAGCTTTCGCCCGGGACTTCAGTCTCGTTGGAAAATGAAAAATATAACACCTGAGAAAATAACTGGCATTTTTATCGCTGTGACAATAGTAGTGGCCAATTTTTTTAAAATATTTTTATATAATCTCTCGTGAACCCAACATTTTAGTTTATTTAGATATATAAACTATCTGTTTGTGCCAAATATAATCCAAATCCGTTCAGCCATTTTTGCATGAAAGAGTATTTTATACGAGCTATATACAAATTCTAATTTTTTTTTTGTTACTATAGTGCTCATGGACAGTTAAATATTCGACTTCTTCTTGACATCAACGAAACATGCCTCCGTTCTCAGGGGTTTTTCGACTTATGGAAACAACAGAAAAAATATGAAAATGAAACCGCTCTAGCTTCCCTGGGATCAAGATTAGCAGAAATTGATTCCTTGACTGATGATCGGCAAAAGTGGACAGAATTATGTAAAGGTGTATTAGCAGGTAGGTACTATAAAATAATTTAAATCAAGAAACTGTTATAATACTGTTGAGATACAATAGTCAGGCCCCTGACTCAACTGGCACCCTTGGTAATCTGACATGTAGGTCCATGTCATGATATGTATAACCGCGCCATTATTATTATTTTTCCAAAATACTCCCTGAAAAAGTACTAGATTACAAGTAAGCCTTGCTAAAATTTCTTGGCTGCAGTCTATAGTGTGACAAATGTAATAATACCACATTGAGTTGCAAAATCAGATTATTGCACATCAATGGCTTAAAGATAGTGCTGTAAAATTTACCTAATGTTGTACTTTTTTTATGGCGACTGACAGGACAGGACAGAAGGAAACCAATTTGGGAAATCGGAAGGTGTAATCGCAGTTAGAACAGATTGGATCCAATTTAGATTTTAGATTCTATTATCTATTTTCAACTCTATATCTTCGATTTAAAAATCAATTCATTGTAGTGTGATCAACTTGTTCACTACTTAGGTTCCTAAATTGGTTTTCTTCAAATTGAATAGTGTGATAGCGGTTTTACGGACCAACTGATGGTATATACCTACAACATAAGCAACGCCACAGATACTGCAAGTGCACTGCAAACTACAGTAGGATCAAGGCAGTAAGGAAATGGCTTTCCTTATTTTCATTTCATTTTTTTATTATTTTTATTTTCATGGATTAAAAGTGAATTATATATTTTTAGGTAACATGTTTGATTGGGGAGCACAAGCTGTAACAGAAATATTAAACTTAGGACTGCATGAAGCTTTACAAAAGATTCAGAAGAGGCCTTGGTTGTTTGATGGTTTTGAAAAATGGTTTGATAAACTTGAGGTAAATTCTAGATAATAAATAAACTACTAGCATATTACTGTCCCATTGGACAGACAATAATTAATAATATAAACAATGAATGTGGCACTTTAGTGTTTGAAAAGATAATAGCTGATATTTTTTTTGTCTTTTATATAATGTAAATATAATAAAATGAAATTCTAATGAAGAATTTAATTTTTTTCTAAACAGTTGATAGAATATACTTAGTTATTATAGTGTAGAAGAGATGAATGGTATTTTATTTTGTAGCATTCACTAGTTAATTTTTAACAAACAGTTGACTGCTCATTTTTAATAAAACATTTAAGCAATGATAACATATTTTAAGGGTATTAATTATTTCCTTTATGGTATTTTTTAGCAGAGCATTTTACAAATTTTATCTCCAAGATAAATAATATAGAAATCACTTACTTTCAGAAAACAGTACATCACTGTGCGGCTGTGTTTGTAGATAACAGTGGAGTGGATATAGTTTTGGGTATATTGCCCTTTGTGAGAGCATTATTACTTAGAGGCACATCGATTATACTTTGTGCAAACGAATGGCCCGCCCTCAACGATGTTACCAACGTTGAATTAGAAAACATATTGCAGCATGCTTCCCTCATTTGCCCAGTCATAGCTGCAGCCATAGCAACGGGTGACTTAGTTGTAAGGTCAAGTGGACAAAGAGGTCCCTGTCTAGATCTGAGAACTATAAGTGTAGGTGAGTCTGAAAATGGTCGAATTTGATTGGTTTTTTTTAGGATTTTTTTAAAGTGTCCGAATTTTATTATTATTCTTAATTTCTATACGGCAAGCTTGTTATCTAAATGCCTCTGCTGAGCGACAGGCGAAAAATTTGTGCAATATCACACTATTTGGTATCACGTAGCTCATAACACTAGTGTGATTTGCGTAAAAATTAACAATTTAGTGCGATATTGCACAATTTTTTCGCATTTTTCGCCTGTCGCTTAGCAGAGGAATTTAGATAATAAGCCTGCGGGATAGAGATTCAATTCGAACTCACCTGATGGTACCTAAGTGAGGATGAGATTGAAAATGGACTTGTCCGTTGAAGAATATGTTTCAGAGAACACTGAAGAAGGGAGGGAATTCCAGTCCCTTGCTGTGCACATAATAAAAAAAACGCAAAATATGACTAAAAATGGCTTGACTCGATTTTTTTTTATAAGAAAAAGCAACGCAAAGCTTTAAAAATAAACATTATACAAGGAATTTGTCGCTCTGGCGATATGGACACGAAAATAATTGTCGGTTAAACCCCACTCTGGCAGTTAAAGTGTTTATGTCATTACTATTATTATTATTCATCTGTCCGCCTCGCTGCCCTTTCCAATTTGTGGCCTTTATTCGAGAACTTTTCTATCCCACCAGTTATCTGCTCTGGGACAGATGTGACCGTCCCATAGCCACTTCTACCTGCTAATAAATGAAATCTATATTTTTTTTCCACTTAGGCTTAGATTAAATTATTTTACATTGTGTTATTTTATTTTTTTTAGGTCTTAGCACGGAAATGAAAGTGCGCGGTGTAGATTTAATAATATTAGAAGGAATGGGGCGCGCTTTACATACAAATTTAAACGCTCGCCTCTCTGTGGACTCACTTAAGATTGCAGTTGTTAAAAATGCGTGGTTAGCCCAACGCCTCGGAGGGCCACTATTCTCGGTTATATTTATCTTTGAAGACAAACCCACGCAACAAACATAACAAAAAATATATATTTTTTAATTAAAACATCTGAAAAATATAATTATGTAACGAACGAACCCATAATGAAGTGAAATGACCTCAGTATTTATTTATATAAAGACATTGAAATTCAAACTAGACATTAATTGTGTTTCCTAAAATGCATTCACTTTTTGGAATGTGAAAACTGTGTTATTATACGATAATTTTTCGGAATATATTACGTGTTACCCTGAAAGTTGTTTTTGTTTTATTTTCACCAAACTATCCCAAAGTATTTATAATTCCTATTAAGACCATTGATGCACTTTCAAAATCCAATATTTTTTATGTCCATTCTTAGGGTGAAGGTGAACACTACCAACACCAAAGGAATGTGAGTGCCAAGATCAATAAGGCTTAAAAATATTATTATATTTAGGAAAAAATCCTTTGCTGGCCCTCAAATATTCGGAACAATTCCGAATTTATGGGTACATGTATATTTTGTACATAAGTTTGTAAATGTAGTGTATCGTAGCGAAGGGATATTACAGCCAGTTACATCTTAATTAAAAAAAGGTCATAGTTCATTATACCGTTTATTTTAATAAAAACGACGTGTTACGACCTATTCTAAATAAACAGTCATAATAATAATAACTACAGTCCATTTACAGTGAAATATAAGTAAAGAAGAAAATCAGAGTCCATTTTAGAGAGAAAGACTTCGTTCACAATATATAAAAGAAAACATTGCCTAAATGCTAAGAAATCATTTTTATAAAAACAACCACCTCTTTTATTTATACTACATTTGGAGTGATTATAATCACTTAAATGCTAATTTTTAATACATAATTTAAATTTCATGAAGAGAACGTTTTTAAATTACATTTAACTTTGAATATTTCATCTTCACTTACAATATTTAATATTGTAAATTGACTATTTGAATTTAGGATCTGTTGAGCCACGCAATCACTTTGAACAATAAGTAAGCGATTCCAAGTGCATAAGCCACTTTCTCTTTTTGTTGTCTTTGCAACTGTTCAGCCTCTATGCTCATAACGCGTCTGTTTAATTTCACAATTTGTCGACGCAAGTGAACCAACTCTTCGGTAGTGGAAAGACCTTCACCCGACAATCCCATTGGTGGAGTCGGGTCCCTGTAACATTAATACATGCTTTCTTAGAAGCAAATTCAGTGTGTTGAACTGTACTAATATGACCTTTTGATATTTGGACCATTTGCTACTAGGTCATATTGCTTAGTAGTGATGTGCCAGATATCCGAGGGATCCAAGGAAGAAGAATATTCTGTATCCATTACTTTTTACAGATCTTTTCCCTTATTAATTTTTAATTCATAGCTAAACATCTAAATATAGGTGATTAGGTAGCAATGAAAAACTATTAAATTCCATTCAGATTAATTATTATTCCTTAAAATCAAAAATTTGGCACCTTTATAATGCAAATGTAAAGTGGCGGGCGTCAACTTCGCTTCAAGGTCACGCGCACCGACAGAGATTGAGTAAGAAAGTTAAAATCCATATCTTGATACCAAATATCCATATCCGCGGATCTACATTTTTAATGATCCGGCACATCACTAATTGCTAATAGTAATAGGATGAGCTGCTTATAGATGTTTTGCTTTTAGGGCGTTTTAACAGTATAAATGTAGTGACTCTATAGTAAATCAAACTTTACAGTAGGTATGGTAAGCAAATCAGTTATATGGTATAAAATTATGTTATGTAATAACATAAAATGAAGCTAAATTATTTGCAGATATATTATGTAAAAATCACTCGCTGTGTGTTAATCTACTAACTACACCTTTTCCCATATGAAAAGAGGGATAAACAGGGAAGGTTTGTGTATATATAACAATTGCACCTCAGGCGAAGCCGGGAGTTGCGTCACTAGTCTAAAATAAAAAAGTGACCCAAGATTAAATGCATCCTATATCCATCTAAACTCAATATGATCCAGGTAATAAACTATTTGCATGCCGAATTTCATCCAAATCCCTTCAGTCGTTTTCGCATTTACTTTATTAGATGGATTAAGATGGAACAGTGACCTCTAAAAGCTCATATGAAACATACCTCAATATAAGACGGGAATCATTCATTATAGACTCGTTGAAATTGTCAAGGTGCGGTGTAGTGGAACGGGCTCCATCACCTTGCGAGCGATATGTCCTTAAATTTTTGGGTGGTGAATTTTGTATCCCCTGTGGAAAGTCATCCGCAGAAGGGAAGTAGTGTTGGTCCAATGTAATCACTCTGGGAGGAGTGCTTACACGTATCATCCCGGGATCAGTTGGTAACACTGCATTGTCCAGTTGTATCTCCCTTGGTGTTGCTTTGGTTCCTACAAGAATGTAGTAAATTAAACCTTAAATTTAATTTATTTACTTTTTCATGTTGACAAATCTATGTTTTGGTGAAGGTTGAAACTTAGCACTCAGTTACATTGCTTAGTTAGGTACTCCTACTATCTGGACTACTAGTCAGTATGGCCATTGGGGCAGCACTCTTAGGGCCTCTTTCGCGAACTAAAAGTAAAGTGTTGATTAGTTACTTTTAGAAATCATTTTCAGTTTTATTCAATTATGCACTCGGTTTACTGCATCATTTGATAGGCGATTTTTTTTAAATTATTTTCTATTTAATGTTTAGGACTTTTACCGTACAAACAAAGATATATCAGCTAAATTATTCCCGGTGACAGGTGACTTTAAGTGACGGTTTAGCCTAATTGACGTTCGTGAAATAGGTGCTTAATCTAATATCAAAAAGAGAGGTCATCTTTCACAAGAAAGGTCTTTCCAAAGAGAGGTTTACAAGACAAAAAGTAAGTATATTTTATCAATTTGCTCATGGATTATCTTTAATTAAAAAAAAACTAAAGGTTCTCTACTTACAGTGCAAAGTGTGCTTATAACGCATCTCTGTCGCACATCGTTGCTTGTTACGATTTTCGAAATTATTACAAAATATAAATAAAAAGGATGATAGACAAGGTTTTACAAATAATAAATAGGATAACATTAACCATTTGTTAATGGTATCATACCTATATGTTGATCTTGTCCAACGACTAGTATTCTCTCGGGCACTTTCATATCAAATTTCTCATTTGAGTAATCCCACCCCATTAACAGTCCATTGGCTGTATTTTCATCATCAACAACATCACCAGTAGCCTGTTGAAATTACCAAGAATAAATAAATTTTCAAAAAAGTTTATAAAAATATATTACTTTATCCGCTGTAAATGTCCTTACTTTTATTCGCTGCGGCACAGTCATATTGTGGCTGATAAGGCGAGCGTATGCTTCATCAGACGTGTACTGCATTTTCTCTAGGTAGTATCACCCAAAAATTGCTGATGTGAAAACTTCAAGAAGCTTTTTCGTAATCTACTGATAAAAGAAGTTAGAGAAATCTTTACACAAGTTCAAATTACCTACATTAGTTAAAAGAAGGATAATAATTGAACGATCGAATCATTGATATACAAATTACATATAACGATTGGTTACATTCAATTGGTATCATTACTCACCTTTGTAAGTTAAGACCAGATTCAAATAATAAAGGAATAGGTATTTGTGTACCTATTTATTTATTTAATTCCATTTGACTATTTTTTTGCATAACGTTAACGTACTATTACTATAGTTTTTTATATAGAAGTAGAATTCATTTCATTATTTGATTGACATGACATGACATAACAATTACAACCATAAAGAAATACATTTCTTATCTTCTAGTCTATGGGACGACATAGTCTACGACATAGTCTACGACAACTACCTTTCTGCGTATAATTTTTATATTTTTATGGCCCCTCATCACGATCGGCCAGTTCTGGCCCAGCGAGATGGCCATGCGATTGCGATGGTTGAATTCAACTACACGATGGCGCATTCAGTTGTGATTCATTCTTCGCCTTTGATGTGGGCCGGAAAACCGACACCGACGCCATCCTACGACCATCGCACGCGCCATAAGCCATCGGACACCACTACGCCCTCTTCACGCTGGCTGGCCCAAGAGGGGCCATTAGCTGTCTGCATTTGACAAGTTCGTTATAAACGGTGGATAGAATGTTGCGTTTTACTTTGTTTTTATCTGCTTTAAAAACTCTTTTCCCTAAAGTATTTACTGGGTAATTTAACTATGCTTAACTATTTTTGGGTCCCCGCCACTAAACAAGAATGTTTTTAAGTAAAATAAGTATGTAAGCATGCAATATGAAAATAGTATAGAGACGCGGACTAATATGCTTAATACTATTTAGTTGTCTGTGTCTCAAACTGTCACTCATTGTGATTACAATTACATATTTAATTTAGTGCTCTGTGGTTACATATTAATAAATTTTGTCGTCCGCTTTTGATGTCGATTTTCTAATTTCTTTTTCATTCCTGATTTTCTAATGCTTGTCCTCTTGAGAGGTTATTCAGTAAAGTGTATAGTGTATACAGTTTAGTGGCGTGTACAATTAAATAATATTAATAAGTTAAAATGGAAACACGAAAGGATTCATTGAGTGTCTTAAAACTTTGTCGGTTTTGTTTATCTCAAGATGAACCGTTAACCAGTTTATATGCAAAACCTAAAGTGCGGCGCGACAATATTAATTTTTCTTTGAAAATTTTGTCATGTATTTCTATAGAGGTATGCATTTTTATTCTACACTTTCTTAAAACGAGTTAAATAAGACGCCACCTATACTAGCTTGGTTTCGTTAGCATAAATAATGGCGCCGAGCGACCAAAACTCGAATTTTTGTTTATTATTCCGTTTTATATTGTATGACTACCATTTAAAATGTAACTGTAATATAACATACTTTTGGTTACAATTTCCTACTAGTTACATATTTTCACACATTTTATTTTATAATTTTTTATTACACACATTGTGATAAAAAGCGCCACCTATCCCATGGAAACTAAATGTAGAAAGCGCGAATCCCATAGCTGTGTGTATTGCTGATTATTCATTATTGAAATCTTTTAGTAACTTCTAAACGAATCAAATTATAATGAACATAATGAAACATAATATATACCTGGATTTAAAATGTAACATAAATATTTTGAATTTTTACATGAGTAGGTACATATAAAATGTTAACCCTTATTTTTATTTTTACTGAAATTTCTTCACTTCACCGTATAGAAAAAGCATATAACTATTAGTGCTCAACTAGCAATATGTACTCTGTACATCCATAAAATATTTTTTCTATAAATACTTCTGTCCATTACAGTATAGGTACTGTGAATCAAAAAAGAATGTCATGATGAAACAAAAAAAATCAGTTCAACTGAACACTGGGAAGGAAATTCCCAATTAATCTATGCTAATATTTTTAAGAGAAATAAACTCAAAAATTGTTGTTATTATGTTGTTCCTTTAATTATCCACAGGTGTTTCCTTCAGAAAAAATGTTGACATACATATGTAATAGATGTCGAACATTTATGGAGCTTTTCTATGAATTCAAACAGATATGTCGAATGTCTGATGAGAACATATTAAGATACGTACAGCATGGTACACCTTTGGAATCCGTTGAATGGCATCCATTGCTTGTTAAGGTAATAATAACTTCTTTTCTTTGTCTCAATCTTTTGCATTAAGAGCAGGGTTTGAGGATATATATGATCAATATCCGATATATATCAAATGATTTTTTATGATATGTATCAATACAAAAATGGTTTAAAAGTTTTATATTATTAAGTAATTTTTGGCGTTTGTTACTGTATTTCTACTTCCCAAATGTAGATGGCGTTGTAATAGAGTTAAAAAACTCCCTAATAGTAAGTTCTAATCCATAAATGGCAACACTTCTGCTAGTGTACCGGAGCAAACAGGAGGCAATTTTAGTCTCCGGAGATTTTATTGAATAACCAGAGAATCTCTGAATAATCACCATTATTAAAAAGCATTCGAAATCAACTAGAGGAAATACAATATTTATGTTTTTGAGTTGATTTTTTGATATATAAGATTTTTTGTTTTGGTTTCATTTGTCTTATTTTAAGAAGTTACAATAATATGGCTTTCATACTTTCATGGATATATGTCATAAATATCCGATATTTTGATATTTATAATAAATATCGGATATTTTCGAACCCTGATTAAGAGACCAATTCTTGTGAGTATAATTATGGTTTCTTGGACTTCATGATAAAATTATTTTCTAACAGCAACTGAAAGAATTAAGGTACCAGTGTGTCGAAAAGATATTCTGCTGTTTAACAACAACTGATACCCTTTACCACTGGGAAAAACTGGACCACTTAGATGGCTTGTAATATATTATCAAACTGATTTTTAAAAATACAAGATTAAGTATGTACATTGTACTGTGAAATTACTGGGCACTTCGCACACATTAAATTATAATTAGTTAAATTAAATAATTAAAAAACACACACATTAACTGTTTTTATTATAATATAAACAAGCTTTTTTATAATGTCTTTTCTTTACTAATCGTAGGGTGCATGAAGTACTGCATTCTTTCGAGGTGCCATTATATTGATGATGAGGGTGTTTGTAATTTGCAAGTTTCTGTGTTTAAAAAGGTTTGAACAATATAACTGTTTCCAGACATTTCGGTGTGCTGCTAGGCAGTTGTCTAAGCTTATAGATGTTGAATCTCCTGAGGACGATTCAAATATACTAATGACATCCCAAGATAACTCTGACAGTGACAATGAAGAGGATGAAGAAGTCTACAATATAAAGGTTAGTTTAACAACACCCATACCAGTAATTTTATATAATAATTTTTTGTAATATTTGTCTTTACATCAAAAATTCTTTCACTTATAGAAAGCTACATTATCAGCGAGTAACAGGCCTCATTTAAAAAAGTTACACTGCCAAAGTTGCGTGCAACAGTTAGTCTAATAATACAAAAAAATCTACCAATTTGTCAACGTCCTCTTTTATCTAGTACTGATTTGTATATTAACAGATTGGCGATGGATCTGATGACGGGTCCAAGGATAAAATATCATGCATAAAAGTAATGAACATAGATGAATCCCAAGACGCTAAAAAGGTCCAAAATGAAGGTACTATATACATTTTATATACTTCTCAACATTTATGATTATTTATTAATATGTATAGAGAATTATTTTATAGTTCGAATATGCGTGTGTTCATAGCTCTTCCTATTTTCTTTTTTTTTTTATGTAGATGGCATGATTTTTTTATGTGAAATTTTTGCTTTGTGATGTTTGACGTTGTAGCAGCAATAGTTGAGGCAAAATACTTTGTTTTATCTTTTTTCTTTCTATATATTTAGGTACAATACAATACAATACAAATACAGTGAAAATCGGTTATAGCAACTTTGAAGGGATGACAGAAGTCGGTCATAATAAACGGACATATTATATAAGAATTATAAGCAACATTAATTCATTATAGGGATTCGGCAGGTGCCTTGCCATTTAGTTGTTGTAACCGATCTGTCGTTAGAACCGAAGTCATTATATCCGGTTTCTACTGTACTTTATATTAGGTTTCTCTAAGATCCTGCAAGGTAAATCAATGCAACTTCGCATTGGAGTCTTAATATTAATCACTTAAATAATTTTATCCATGCTATAGATATGATTGAAGAAAACAGAGTGGCGAATCTGTAACTGAGTTCTTTAACTCAGTTTCAGATCCGTCATTGTGTTTCATTCGTCATTGGACACATTGATTTCTATTGCACCTACTTCAAAGCATTTCTCAACCATAATGAATAAATGTTTTTTGCATTTATTATAATTGTATGATATCTATAAATCTCCTATGCATAACATTGCATCCTATTAACTTTCGCCTCATTTGGTTTTTAATTTTAGCTTTATTATTAGGTATTATTTAATTTTAACAATTTCGTTGCATGGCTTCTAAGACAGGAGAATCTTTTATCAAATGCATGCTTGTTGTAATATCGTATACAATGTTGCTTAGTAGTTTTATTCACAGTTCATCAGCTAAATTAACATATTTTATACAAGAGGAAATGCTACTTTTTTAAAATACAGTACTTAAAATAGTTATAGAAAACAGATAGTTTTAGAATGTATTGTTACAAATATATTCTGTATCTTAATAATAATTATTATAGACAATATGGACTTCTAGATAGTCAATATTGACTTAGGTGACATTTAACAAACAATAAACCGAAAGCTCTGTAGGGGAAGGTTATCAATTTATTGTTTACATAAAATCACAGCCTTTTTGAAGTAAAAAGCATAATAAAATTGTCTCAAAATATTTATATTACGTTAGATGGCTCTGTGGTTAGTTTAGTTTTAATTAAAAAATAAAATAAAAAGCAAAGTGGCTCCACCAGTCTGTTTTTGTTCGAAGTTTGGTAAACCATACAACATACCAAGATGTACTTCACAATAATTGTCATACCTGTGATGGTGTAACTATTTAAAGAGTCATCACTTAGTTGAGTTTGTGATTTAATGTATATCATTGGTGTGTGGCGCTTGTATTTGAAATAGCAGCTATACTAATATAGATGGTGCAACTGGCCGCAGCAAAAGTGGATCGAAACTCGGGTGTTTCCCGTGCGAAAGCTGTGATCGCACATATCCTCTCCAACAATTGTTAGATCTGCATATGGCGAAGATGCATAGGACCAGGAATGTGCAGTGCGAAGAGTGTGACGCGTGAGTATTTTTTAAATACATTATATATTTAACTAGTACAAGGGAAAGTTGAAAAATACTAAAAGAAGAAACGGGATTGACTCAAAGTTTGTAACGATTGTTACTCTTTCACCCAAAAATGGATGAAATTATTACTGAAAATTTATTACCTGGAGGATTCTTTATACCTTGAAAAAATGTAAGGGTCCCGTCGTCACAGCGACAAAGATATCAGGTTTTGTACTTTTAATTTCTCAACGTGAACGAAGTCGCGGGCACCAGTTAGTAAAAAATAGGTTACATAATATTTTTCATAAATCTATACTATTATATAAAGCTGAAGTGTTGGTTTGTTTTTTTGGTTGTACACACTAATCTTGATAAATTCTTTTTGTGTTGGATAGTCCATTTATCGAGAAAGGCTTCAGGCTATATAACATTTTGACGAAGTCACAGGCACTAGCTAGTTTATTATATTAATGCGAACGCGACTTGTAACACAATCCTGTTCTCTTACTTTTTGAGGAAATAATAGCCTAATAAACATACAAAAGAAACATAATTTGATTAATGTGAAAATTTATATTATAATTTGAACAGTTTTGAAATGAATATGAGTTTTTACGTATTATTTACGTATCATGGACATGAGCAGGCGGTCTATCCAACGAATTACGTAGAATGAATAGCTTAATTTTAGACTATGCTACAATTAAGCTACCCACAAAGTCGAGTTTTTTTTTTTAAATGAAACTACATAATGTAAGCAATAATTGATTAAAATATTGTTTCCAGAAAATTTTTCTCAAAGTACGACTTACAAGCACATGAAATATGTCACTCAGATGAGATGCCGTATCAGTGTGCGGCATGCGGTAAGAAATTCAAGAGGCCAATTCTACTCAAAAGGCATGAAAAAGTTAGTTTCTTTTTATTATGTACACACAGACAATAGAATTTTTAAGGTCGACAGGCTGTCGGTCCACTTGATGGTAGGTGGCAACCGTCATCTATAACACAAGAAACGCCATAGGTGCTGCAAGTGCGCTGCCGACCATAGAAGGATTAAGGATAAGGGATAAGAAAGGGATGGGATATTGGGTTCTGGCATCCCTTACTCACTAACCGAAACACAACAGCACATATACTGTTATTTTACGGCTGCCCGAAGATTGAGAAACACAGTGTGCCCTGCCATTAGTGTAAAACTAAATAATTTAGGTATCTTCCGTGCACTGGAACAAAATATAAACCGTTTTTCTGCATTAAATAAGAGCGGTTTGCATTATCTGGTGACACATATACTTTTGTGATTAAAATCTTAGATCTTGAGATTTATTTGTTTGTACGGTAGCAGTTCAAATGTCATTGAGTAATTTATACGAAAACATTGTGTTGAATAATTTTTAGCTAATGCATTCAGAACTGCCACAGCAGCGTTGTCCGCACTGTCCCGCAACATTTCTCTCCGGAGAGGAATTGGAAACGCATCAGCAGAAGCATCGGCCATACATCAAACCGTTTATTTGTGACATTTGTGATAAAAAGTAAGTTTACATTTCGCAGGTAATACATAGGGGTATTAGTTATAATTAAAATTATAAACTAACTATTGAAGTTCAAACACGCTATATCTGCTGTAAGTTGATGAGGAGTTGGTATGTCGCACAGACTACTCGATGCTGCAGTATCAGATCAAGGTTTACCATGTCATGAAGTAACAGTGCACCAAATTTCACATCAATCGAACCTGTTGATGGTAGTGAAATGATCTTCAAACGCCTGAATAGATTACCATAACAACCATACCATACCATACTATAGATTCCATAGACGTCTGTCTATGACACAGATGTGACACAATACACAGATACATACATAGACACACACACACATCATACTTGCAACACCCCGTGCAACAAAAATGACCAGTTATATCGCCCCTTCGCATTAAAAGTGTATAATCTCAAAACCTACTAATTTTACAGGATAGCGTTTTAAAGATTCAACGTGTAATAATTTTAATAATAATGAGCTCTTCAATGTTTATTTTTAATTTTTGGCTAGGTACGTTATCTATCTTACAAAGTAATTTAAAACCATTATATTTTTTGCTACATAGTAGTCAAAACAAGGCTTAGAAAAATAATCGTTTTGAGTTTAAATACTTTTTTTGATAAAATGTTGCCAAACATAGTTTTGATGAAAAACATAAGGCAGTATTATTCAATATTCTATCACAAAAACTGTAAAATTACCTAATTATACAATTTTGAACGGAAAATTGGTTCAAATTTTGCAAAATATTTAAAGCAATAAGAGTGTATTATTTTGAGATTGTATAATATAATGAAAAAGAATGCTTACTCTTGCCTAAAATTTTCGTTTTAGGCAACGATCGGTCGCTTGATCGTAACGATCGTAACTAAAAATTAAATACTATTCGCGCGACAATATACATAAAAATTACATACTTCGGCCAATTTAAAACTATACATAGCGCTCTCTAGTGAATGTTGGTTGAACTACGCTCTTTAATCAATATTGAGTTTCTACTGCTGATACCGAAAGTTTCCGCACATTAACTCAATTTTGAAAGTTTTTGGGAGTTGTACAGTTGTATTGCGAAGGGGCGATATGTGATGTGACTTCTCCGGACTACTTTTGTAGAAATTTGAAACGGATGGCTTACGAAGAACCAGTATTAATTTATAGTAAATCCACGTTAAAGACTACTTGCTCCTAAATCATTTGCGTTATGTGAACACAGTCTCGAAAATGTCTCGCTCGTAAATCGCTTCATCTGAACAAGGCCTTACATACTATGCGGACGAAGTTTCTGGCAAAAGTTAGTCCTAAATAAAAAAAAGTGACGAAAAATAACTGTATTTAATTTGTAATTAAGACAAAATTAATTAAATTAATTAATATATCAAGGGTATTCTGGCAGAACCGATTAAGTGCAAAATTTAACGAAAATTGGATACATAGGCATCCTTATTTTTTTCTGCTCTTTTTATCTAGCAAAACATTATAACTGAATTAGCTTTTATTATGGTATTATGATTTATTATTATTTATTTTTTCATCGTTTTATTATGAACCTTCAAACTTTTAAATGCTCTTTTCTCATTTTGACATTTTGTGTACTTATCCGTTTCTGCCAGAATATCCTCGATATTTATTATTTATTCATTAATAATACTTAACGATGCTACGTGGTACATGAAATATTTGTTTTTTTTTTTTTTTCAGATTCCATACAAGAGCATCCCTTCAAAGACACAAAAGTTTGGTGCATGAATGCACGCTTCCGTTTGTGTGTAATTATTGTCCACAGAGTGAGTTGTAGGCGAATCACCAACACACATCTTTGTTTCCCATTCCATAACACCGTCTATCTATTTGATAAGCTATGAACATACGCAATCAGAGTTAAATAGTACATAGGCACACTATTGTTCTTATTATTATAAATTAACATTGACTAATATCAATTACACTTTTTAGACTTCTCTACGGTTTCGAAATTGACGAGTCATCTGAGATCTCACGCTGGAGCGAGATTGTTTCCGTGCAAGTTTTGTAAGAAGAATTTCGTCAAGTCTCATCATTATGCCAGGTAATCTATCTAGTGCCCCATTACCCAATCATTATCAAAAATAAAAAAAAAATTGACATCCATTGGTTACAGTTTGACACTTGAACAGTTGAAATCTACAATCTAGTATGTTTTTAGAATTTAGAGAAAGGATAAGGAAAGATTTCCAACCAATTTGAATTAATTGTCATCTGTTTAACTGTGTTTATTTAAATTTTGCTCGTAAAAAATTTAATTCGTTTAAGAAATACTTTTTCGTTCATTTTCACGTATTTACTTATTTTTGGATTAGCTGGTGCCCGCGACTTTGTCCGTGTTCTCTATAGCCTATAGCCTATAGCCTTCCTCGATAAACGGACTATCCAACACAAAAATAATTTTTCAATTCAAACCAGTAGTTCCTGAAATTAGCGCGTACAACCAAACAAACAAACTCTACAGCTTTATACATTGGTATAGATTTCATTTTGGTGATTCCCAACTGTTATCAATTGTCGATGGTTGTTAGTATGCCATGTTTGTTTACTAATTAAGACGTAACTTTTGGTGGTCCACTAGGCACTTGCGCATAAAGCACCGCGAGGAAATGGGCCAAACGGAGGAGACGCAGAGCGAACAGTTTCGGTGCGAGCAGTGCTCGGAGTCGTTTTCGAGTCAGGACGATCTGATATACCATTCGGCCATCCACGCCACGCAGAACCTCACCTGCCCCCTTTGCCAGGAGCGATTCCCGAACGTCGACGCGGTCACCGCGCACATCAAGTCGCACGGAACCGGTCAGTTGTTTTCTCCGGCTGTCACAAATTGTCAAATGCTTTGATAAAGGATACACTGGCAAAAAGTATCCACCGGATTTTTTTATACATGCTATCACTTTCTTACGTTAATTTCTGATAAATAGATGAATAATGTAAATGTTGCATGATTGATTTGAACCTTAACATTTAGTAATAAAATAATGGTTCATGTCGTACCACGTCACTCCTTAAAAACTAAAGGGCTATAAAACAAAAAATCCTAAAATGTTTTTATTGCAAAAATACAATTATAATCCTTCATATTGTATGTTGCAAAAAGACTTATGGTTGTTTTATTCCATATTTAGTATATTTTGATAATTTTTTATATATTCAAAAGTAACTTATATGCTTATATCTCTTCTAGTATTCAGTTTATTATAAAGGTAACGCTTCAAACGATGTATAATATGCATATATTTGATATATATCTAATAAGAAAAAAATAGACAAAGAATAATTTAATTTTTTTCGATTAGCTCTCCTGTAAAAAGTGTAATTTTGATTTGTGGCCCTTTAGTTTTTAAGCAGCGACGTGTTCACCTTAAGGACAACTTTGTGCAACTATGTAATTTGAAATATCACCCCAAGCTGTAAGTGCGGTGATATTCTACTATGCCACTTTTAGTGAAGCAATCCAGAATCTAGGTCAAATGTCATTTGATTGTGTTAATTAAAAATTGTGATACCGCTTGCAGGCATGGAATATATGTGCGAACTCTGCGAGCTGGTGTTTACGTCGCAACAGAAGCTAAACAATCATGTGATGACCTCGCATGAGGACGAATTAGCAAATGAACAGGTAATAATATTACATCACACAAAGAACATTGTATATGTCATCGGCAGATCCTTTAACTGGCCCAATCGAGATCTGCCTGGGCACATCACGATACGGCGCCATTTCTTGATAAGCCGCTCTAATAACCGCCATATCGTTCAAAGCTTAACGTTTGACGATTTACCTGGCCATGTTTGGGCAAAACGATTTGTAGGGTGACCAAAGTACACGCAAATAAAATTAAGTTTAGATATTTTTTTTACGAGATTAAAGATCGCAAGCTCCGCAAACTTTAATCTATATTTCAATTGCCTTCTTAGAAATGTGGACTATATTTTTAATATTAGTTTTTAGGTTAGGTAGGTTTTACCCTACCACCACTTCCGTTAAAATTGTGTAGAGCTCCAGTTTTTTCTTTATTTATTTGAAAAGGCTTACTAACTGAAGACATAGTAAATCACAATATACAACACTCACAGAAAGGAACATCACAATAATAATCATAATAGTCTGAGGATCCCGTTTCAAGGACACCCTACTTTTTTTATATACTCGATAATCTAAAACAATTAAATATTTTGTTATAAATCTCTCACCCACCTATATAACTTAAAGAAATCAAAACTGTATGTAATCATGATTTATTGTTATAATTAGCACAAGACATTTAGTTTTAGATGCATTTGTTTACAAACAAAAACTAACCTATAAAATTCGGTCCATGGTTTTTTTTTTATTCTATGTTGTCTCGAGTGCAATTTGTACAATAACGTTAAGCAAAAAATGACTGTCTGTAATAAGAACTTATATTGTCTGTGCCATAAAGTAGTTTTTTTCTTTGTTATAATTTCACTTAGGAACCAGACGAAGATGAGTCTTTCATGGATGCGAACGACGAAGAAGATGAAGATGATAATGATATTCAACGTAAGTGATGTTTTGACTATAACTTGAGCAAATGCAAAAATGAGTTTGTTTATATGTTTGTCAAGATTTCACGCCTTAACTACTTTACAGATCATCATGAAATTTTGTGTACACATTGTCAGGGATATAGGAAACCACATGGGGTATCTTTTATAAAAAAAAAGTACTGTTCTCGAGGGAACATCATTAAAATAAAATAACAAGCCTGAAAAAAATATTCAAGCCATAATAAAGATTGAACAAATGTTTTCAACATCCAAGAAAAAGGGACGCAGACGAAGCACAAGCAAAAACTAGTACAAGATAAATAAATTAATGGCCAAAGACTAAATATATAAATTGTATGGCTATCAAAATAAGCACTTAAAGCTTGTGTTCTAAAATAATTAAACAACGGACAGACCAGACCAGTCAACTTTGAAAAGTAATTTCCAGAGTTGTCCCTGCCGGGATCGAATCCAGGACCCCCGACTCAAAGTGCTAGGACAAACACCTTAAGCTCTCGACCAATGGACTCGATAAAAATAATTATAATTCTTTTTATTAAAATTTTGTAATACGGTATCTCTCGTTTTTCGACATTTAAAATATATTAATATTTTTAAAAATAATTTCAGTAAAAGAAGAGGACGGCCAAATGGTTGTACAAATAAACAAGGCTGACAATTTTATAGTAAGTATTAATATATTTGTCCTTCTAAGGGTCAGCGCCGACCGACGGAGTGGCGGCGAAGAGACTAAAGCCCTTTGAAAATCGACTTTAGTTTCTTTAGCTGAAGGTTCACCGCGCGCCGCTCGCCCGCGCTTGCCGACGCGAGAGTATTTTTTTTTATTATACCACTTTCAATCACATACTGAAGTAACTAAAGTCGATTTTCCAATGATAGCTCATTAGTCTCTTCGCCGCCACTCCGTCGGTCGGCGCTGACCCTTAGAGTTCATTCACATTACCCTGGCCGGTAAAACTGCCGCAACCTAAAGTGTATTTTTTAAAAGTCCCGGTATATCTAATCTATAATAGGTATATATTAAAATGTAAAGATTTCTTTTTTTTTAATTTATATTTACGAAAAAAATCAGCACTAATATTTAAATTTCTTTCCTTCTAGATACAAGGCGACGATGATGAGAAAACTCTTTTAGAAGGTGAGTGACTAGCGGAGCATATTTTAACGTTTTACAGTCTATGGCGATAACTGACCACTAGCCCTTACAACTTTTAACAGCACGCGTGGTGTTGTGTTTCGGCTCGTATAAAAAGTGCGCGTATAATCGCATTTTTTTTTTACCCAGAGAGAAGTGGCTATAATCGAATGTTATATGGAATCATATAATACATATCATATATATGGATATATATATGGATATCAGTATAATACATGTAGTTGTAATGTATGAAACTTAAAATTCACAAACTTGCCTAGTTTACGAGAGCAGGACTCAATGTGCCATGGACGCTAAGCGACATAGCCAGCTTTCATATTAAAAATTTAAAAACTCACGTGAATATAATCAATACTAATAATAAATCTGTAAGGGTTGGAGTAAGTTACTTTGTTTTCAGATATATCGTGTTTATAGGCTCTATACATGATACTAAATCTAAATTGACGATTTTTAGAATTTTTTTCTTAATGTATGTATGTTCCTCCATAACTCTCAAACGAATTAACTGATTTTCATGAAAGTTGGTAGATATACATTTAAACGTACGGGACACAGGATAGGCTACTTTTTCTTTTTCAACGCGGACGAAGTCGCGGGCGCCAGGTAGTTAATTTAAAAAGTTTAATTAAACATTTTAGACAGTGAAATGGAGGTGGAGATGACACAAGTTGAAACACAGAAGCCCGCGGCCGCAGTGTCGAGTGTCGCCATAGTAAACGACACTGATAAAAATCAGGTAAAAAAAAATAGATTTTTTTTACTACAGACATGATTAAAATCTAAACGTGAATAGTTATTTTAGCATAATTCTAATTACAGACGGCCGCTATTTTGAAAAAGGCAGAAGAGATTAAGAGGAAAGCTCAACAAAACCTTTCGGAACCTGTCCCTGGTGAGTGAATTAGCCGCAATTGTTCGAATAATGCATCAGTTTAAACGCTTGCTTAGTTTGTGTTTTTTGTGTGAATGTATGTATGTATGTATGTTTATAGTGTGAATGCCATCTACATAGAAATAAAATTTAGGATAATTTTTTTGCAGCATTATTTTATGCACATACATTTTTTTATATATATTTTAAATTATGAATTACAGTTAAAAAAATGATAGTCGCAAAGGTGGAAAATAACAATACAGGGGGCGCCAGTGACAAATCACTTCGTTTGCTCGAAAAGGAACTTCAAGATTTGAAGCGGGTATGATTTGGAATTTTCGTATAAGCGCCTCTTTCACAAACGTCAAGTAGGCCAAACTGTCATTTAAAGTCACCGGTAACCGGGGACAATGGAGCTGATATACCTTTGTTTGTACGGTAAACGTCCCAAGTATTAAATAGAAAATAATAAAAAAAAATCGGCTATCGAATGATGCAGTAAACCGAGTGCATAATTCAATATAACAGAAAATGATTTCTAAAATTAACTAATCAACACTTTACATGTAGTTTGTGAAAGAGGCCCTAAGACTGTCACCATAATTATAAATGTTGGTTACATTAAAATAAAATCATTAAAGACAAAACTATTTTTCAAGAACATTATTGACTTATTTTTATGTTAGGACAGACAGGCTGACGGTCCACTTGATGGTAGGTGGCTACCGTCACCTATAACAAGCATCGCCACAGGTGTTACAAGTGCGCTGCAGGCAATAGTAGGATTATATAGATAAAGAAATTGGTAGGGTATTGAAAATGGGTTCTGGCATCCCTTACTCACACAACGAACACAACAGCACACATGCTTTTTTGTGTAACCAGTTAGTGACGTCACAGAAACTAGGCGTCGAATTAATTGTATTAAAAAAAGACTTATTTTTATTCAATCATAAATTATAATAGATTTTTAGTGGTAAAATAATTTAAGAAAATTTAAAATAATATGTAACATCGAAATGGCCGACACTCTTAAATTGTGTTTTAATATGCATAATAATATTTACTTGTAAACTTATTTCTTTGATTTATAGACGAACTCACGACCAAATGATGCGTCCAAAATAATTTCAAAAGTTTTGGATACGCCTATAAGTAAATCAAGACGTCTTCCCCTTAACGTCACCAAGTCAAGGTAATGTTACTGCAAATCTTACTGTGTTACAGTTTTTCTTTTTCAAGTTGAAATCTACTTTTGTTAACTACTGCGGTAGTAAGCCAAGGTTAAAATATTTTTTTTTTGTAATCAGAGTTGTAGAGGAGAAGAAACCGCAGATCCCAGTAAAGCCACCAACCGTAGAGAAGAAACAACAACCGCGAGTTCTGACAAAAGAAAATAAGGAACCCAAAGAGAAGGATATTAAGATTTCGGAGGAAAAGGAGCCAAAGGAAAAGGAATCGTCTAAGGAAAAGGAATCGTCTAAGGACAAGGAATCGTCTAAGGACAAGGAATCATCCAAGGAAAAGGAATCCTCCAAGGAAAAGGAGTCGTCTAAGGTAATTACACATTGAACACTAGCACGAAAATTTTGTATTTAAATTAATTTAGTTTCAATTTGTAAATTATAGTCCAAAGATTATGCAACTCACTATCAAAAAAGCATAAATAAGGTTTATATCATCCCAATTCTATAAGATAAGGTTTGTGAATGTGACTATTCTACTTTTCAAAATATTTTTAAAATACTAGTAAAAAAAAATTTTTTTTGTGGGGTGAGTCAAAACTAATATGTACATATTATAAAACCGTCATGTGTGTTTCTTTTCAACTACTTCTATATCATTTAATTTGGTTTACACTTTTAAAAAGATGGATAAACGAGGAAGGTTTTATATATAATTTGCAGAAAAAAATTGCACCCGTGCGAATCTGAAAACGGGTCGCTAGTTGGATATTGTTGTCATTAACAATAAAATTGTGTATGACATTGCTTCAGGGTGTAATGAAGAACGGAGCAAACGATAAAGCAAGTAACGAAGAAGGCATTGTTCGTCGTTCCTCCCGACCCTCCAAGATAAAGGACTACGCCAAGTTGTTACGTGAAAGGTTCGAAAAATCGATGTTTTCAAACCAAAACCTGCTGAATGTGCACTTTTTTGACATTCCAAACCTTTTTTTGTCAATATCTCAAAAGTATACTTCTTGCACCTAGCAGGTTTTGGTTTGATAACGTTTTTCTGATCCATTAGGAATTTGTGGACTAGTCAAGTTTTCGTTTCATATCACGACTATTCCGTTTTAAATGTTTCCACAGTTCCCAAGAGGACGACGAGGATAGTATGGATTACTCCGACGACAATGAAGATGAATATAAAGAGCCAGAGAAATCTCCCGAGGTAAAAGATTTTTTAAGTATTAAAAAAGTCCTAACAGTTTAACAGCCTTCTAAAGAGCCTCCGTTTAGCCCGCCCGCACATTGAGCCACTCGGGCGACTCCCGCAACTTGTGGCTCGAACGCTCGGTTTGCGCCGAAACTATACAAAATGTATGAAAAGACTCGTCACCAAATTGTGGCTGCGTCTAGTGGCCCAATGTGCGGGCGGCCTTAAAGTAATAATTTTGTAGTAGTCATAACTTTCAGTGTATGTTTTCACCGAAACATATAGTGTGTATGTTTGAATCAGGAAAAAGTGAAGGGGCGTCGCCTCAGCATCCCGAAGGGCGTTCCTAAGACGCAACCGCCGCCATTGGCGACGCCACGGAAACGAGGGCGCCCACGCAAGGACCAAAATAAAGAAGTGTAACTATACACCATCGTCCTAAAGCTTTGGTTTCCTAGGATAGCGGTGCCGTCATATAGCGGCCGTAATACAGCGGTGAATGACGTCACTAGAACGTTGTCTATGTAAACAAATTGGCGCGGTTTCCTAGAGAGCGGTAATTGACACCGTAACGTCAAAAAGCGGTGCCGCCATTTGCATGACGGCCGTCTTGTCGGCTCTGAACGTTTTTATTGATAGCGGTGAAGCTGTTTTTAATATATTGTATACAGATACGAAAAGATGACAGATGGTGTGATAACGGCACCGCTATCCTAGGAAACCGACATGTCGGCGCCGTAAAGACGACCGTCTTTTTGCGTTTTAATATCGCGGCCGCTATATGACGGCACCGCTATCCTAGGAAACCAAAGCTTTATTTCACTAGAATTGCGTTTCTCCCATACAACATAGTTTTCATAGTACAATTTACATCTTATTCGTACCCACTGCAGGATTATATTCTCAGAAGCTCCAAGAATAAAATTAACATTAAAAATATAAAATTGACACGACAAATTTTTATAGTTTTAAAGAGACCAGTGTTGTACCTAATGTGCAAAAAACATTTCAGCCCGAATAAAATGGTGAAAGAGAACGATAAAAAGGAGGAAGAGCGAGAAACACCGAAGAAGGCCGACTCTAAACCAGAGGAGCCGCCGTCGGAGGCAAAACCAAAAGACGAAGAGAAACCAAAGGATCCTGAAACTCCTCCTATGGTAACTTAGCTTTAAGATTCTTTAGCATTTCATTGTTTTTATTTTCTTGTGCGATTTGCAGGGACCCACGTTATTTGAACTGAGTCTTAAATCGATTTTTAACTTGTTATACCTAAAACTTTAATAAGTGCTTATTGAATTCCTCTAATTTAATTTAATTTATATTGTTCCAGGGTACTAAAACAAGTAGTCCCAGTTCTGGTGCCAAGCCTGCCAGTGAAGGTCTTCTTATGTCACCTACAGGACAAACCTTGAAAAAAGTAGGATTTTTGTTGTACTAATTCAAATCGTCAGTGCTGTTAAGAAAATAGAGGACAAAACTTTTGTACTTGAAATATTCGCGATAGGTTTTAGTTTTATTAAAACACTTAAAGGACTTGTTAACCGATTCTTATTTGTTTTAAAATATTTTGTCATAATAGTCAATTATGGACAGTTTTTTTTATTCTGATGAACGTTTTATCTAAGATTGAAAATATGATATTACACATTAATTCTGAATATCACACTTCGAACAAAATCTTTGATATAATAATTTATTTTTTATTATTACTACTAAAAGTGGATTGCTTTAAATAAACTTGTTGCAAATTTACTATTTATGTAAAAATATTTTAACAGTATTCAGTTTTTTTTTTATTATATAATTCTGACTATCCATTTCAGATTTTGTTGAAATGAGTATTGTAATAAGTAAAATGTCTCACATTTAAGCCGTGTGATTACATAAACGATGTACATAATTGTTTTTTATTTCATTTGTTTTTGTCTTTTGTTTCAGGTACCTATAAGGTCACTTCCACCAGGCATTAGGCCGTTGCCTTTGCCAATGAACGCTAGACGTAAGTTTTTTCAAATCTATACAAGCTTAGTGAAAATAATAAAAGTTCTTTGTTAACCATTCATCCTATTAATATTAGAAAGTTTGTGAAAAGTATGTTTGTTACTCTTTCACGTAAAAACTACTGAAAGGATTTCTATGTAATTTGGCACACAGATAGTTTATGATCTGATTTAACATGTAGGATACTTTTTATCCTGGATAAATGTTTGGTGCCCGATGGTTAGTCTATAATAAAAAAATCTAGACGAGACCGTCGTCGTGGCGGCGCCACCGTCGTCACAGCGATAAAGATGTTAGATATTTTTTTGGGCGTTATTTTTTTTCATTTTCATCGCAGGCGAAGTAGCGGGCACCAGCTAGTGTATGTATATTTTATGTTTTAATAAACATATGAATCTGTTAACCACACATCTGGACACAGTGACACGCAGGTCTCTTGTGTTATTTCTTTTATCATTATAGTAAATGATTCATAGTTATTTCTATTCCTCATGTATAATAGAATAGTTTAGTATTAAATTGCAGATACACATAGAAATAAAAATATAGAAATAAATGAAATAGTGTTCATAAAACTTTTAAAATAACCAGAAACTAATTTAAAATAACTGTTTCAGCTCTGGGCAGCGAACTGTGCGAAATGCAAATCGGCAAAAGAGTGGTGAAAGTCCAAAAGATTGTGATGACCAAAGCGGACGTTGAAGAGATGGCTAAAAAAGGACTTGTGGAAATGAAGGTAAGACTTATGTTTGTCGGTATTTACTGTTCCTATAAATAATAATAATAATAATAAATATCTTCACACATTCTACACAGTACCATTTAGTTCCACAGTAAGCAACTAATGCTATTATGGATATTAGACAGTTGATATACTACATATAAAGTTTGTTTTTTAATCTAAGATACAACAATGACATTACATGTGACATGCATTACATACACTAACATGGTATCATTATATGCAAACTTGACATTTGCATGTGTCATTTTTGTCTCTGAGATTAAAAAACAGATTTTAGATAACTTTTTTTTTGTAAACGTTTGTGACTAGACTAGCCACTAGACCAAACGTTTGTGACTGTGTGTGTCCTATATTATGTGAAAATACACACTAATTACACATAGCATGGGTGTGGTGGATGAGTGGTAAGTGTGCTTGCCTAACGTCTCAGGCGCAATTCAAGATAGTTTATCTATAGCTATAACGGTTACATAGATATGTAACCGTTATAGCTGTATGTTGTACATGGAAATCCATCACTGTAGTCTTTTATATGGAAATGAAAACGAAATATATCTTGTCACAGGACGGTACGATGGTTCTAAAACAAGGTATCAAACTGCCGACCACAGATATGTTGAAGACATCGCTAGTTGGAGAAGGTTAGTTTTTATCTATGTTTATAGCGTTACTTATTTATAAGTATTTGTGACAATTGTCCCTATACATATATCCTCAAAATCAAAATATTTATTTATCAATTAGGTTTCTACACGAAACTCTTATGGTCGTCATTATAAATTTAAATTTACCAGGGTTTCGGAAAAAAGCCAAGATGACGATCCTGAGAAGATACTATTCTTTTTGTCATAGTTAAAATATAAACTTTTTGTCATAGTTAAAATATAAACTTTTTGTCATAGTTAATAGTTTTGCAGCCTCCGGAACGCTCCTGATACCGCTTCAGTGTGCGTTGCGCTTAGTAGTGTAAACATATTTAATGAACTCAGTTTTTGAAGTGAAAACTTCTTTAGGAGCATTGGGCACTTTTAGTATGGGGAGAAAACTTTGAACTCAGCCGTCACGCTCTGTGATCGACATCCTCATTGTAGTTTAATTGTATTGAATAAGCGCCATCTACCAGAATTAGTATGTACTTCTTTGTTCATAATTTAACTTCGTCAATAGTTTGTTAAGATGCTAACAGATGTCGATAGTGTTCAGAAGTAACAGCGGAAATCCGTACTTCCGTACTAATATTATAAATGCGAAAGTTTGTATGGATGTACGGATGCTTATTACTCTTTCACGCAAAAACTACTGGACCGATCACCATGAAATTTTGCATACACGTCGTTGTCTGGGACACCAGAAAGGACATAGGGTACCTTTCATCGTTCATAGCGGACGAAGTCGCGGTCACCAACTAGTGTTTCATAATTTTCACTTCTGACATGCAGTCCTACGACTACAATAATGGTACTCTAGAAAACCTTTTTTCTTTACAGTTGCAACAAAAGAATCTCCCATCAATTCGCAACCAGCTGCTCCAACCCGGTGTGACATTGAAGAGGACTCTTTGATTTAATTGTAATATTTAAATTTTAACTTAAGCCTTGTTCGGACTACTTTAGTAATTTAACATTGTGACGAGTAATTTGGTGGTAATTTTTTGGTGTTCAAATTCGATTAGTTCCTACTAAATTACTTGACACTCGACTAAATGACTAGCTTAGTGCGAACTAGCCCTTAGTCCGTGTTACTATGTAAAATGTACTCGGTCAACAGGTGAAGCCAGTATCGCAGAAATATTGCTTTAACGGCTTCAGATCTAATTGGCGAGTAGATTTTGTGTACACGAAACTGATATATTTAAGATGTTTTCTTAAGACATAAGCATAGAAAATATACCTTGCGCCTCCCGCATTTAGATATTTTGAAATCATAAAAGTTGTCATTTTAAGTATTGTAATATTTTTTTTGTTTTTTTTTTTATCATTTTGAACGTATATTTTGTAATCTAAAAATTTTATTGTGTAATTTTAGAATTATATTAAAATTGTGTACAAGTAATCGTGTTATCTGTATAAAACACTTTCCGTTGTCCATGTCCACTCTGTGGCTCAATTTCATAGAGCACAAAAATAATTTTGGAGGGTAGAGGTATATAATTATTCATTACTAGCTGGCGCCCGCGACTTCGTCCGCGTTGAAAAAGAAAAAGTAGCCTATCTTGTGTCCCGTACGTCTAAATGTTTATCTACCAAGTTTCATAAAAATCAGTTTATTCGTTTATGAGTTATGGAGGAACATACATACTTACATACATACAGAAAAAAATTCTAAAAATCATCAATTTATTTCAGTATCATGTATAAAGCCTATAAACACGATATCTCTGAAAACAAAGTAAATTACTCCATGACCGACCCTAACAGATTTATTATTAGTATTGATTTATTCATTCATTCATTATTTAATAATAATAAAAATCTATTAAAAGCAAGAAAATTATCATACAATACTTAGACAATAATTTTCTATTGGTTTTTGTTTTGGTTTTGGCAGCTTCATTCAAAATACTTCATTTTTTCTACAACCTCTTGTTCATATCAGATACTAATGCTACACTAGCGCCAATCTGGCCACTTTTAGTACCCTCATTTTATTGTTGGAGAGGACCTTTTTTTTCACTTTGATTG
The DNA here is from genome assembly GCA_945859745.1 of Synanthedon formicaeformis. Classification (NCBI taxonomy): domain Eukaryota; kingdom Metazoa; phylum Arthropoda; class Insecta; order Lepidoptera; family Sesiidae; genus Synanthedon; species Synanthedon formicaeformis. Next base: position 7,142,729 of record OX243958.1, read on the forward strand.
TCATATGACTCTATCCTCCATAGTCGGTGACTAAGGACAATGTAGATAACGATGCGAATGGTCTTAACGTAAGGCGAGGGAAGAGTATCAAGGGTAAAATATGTAGCGGAAAAAGTTTGAATTAATTTCTAGTTTAGCGGGTACTAAGTAAAAAAAGAGAAAAATTTGAAGAAAATTTTTCTTTCATGGCTATATTTGTACGAGAAAAACGACAAGGAAATGAATTCAGTACAATGTAAATATGTCGAATTTGTGTAAAATTACCTAATTGAATGTCAGTTATTCAAAAATGTACAGTCGAACATAATAAAATTGAAGTTTATACATCGGTTTGACTCGTTATTAGAAGTTATGAAAACAAAGGAGAATACTTCTTTTATTTTTACATGTACTTAGGTTTTACTGGGGTGACAATTCTGCCGAGAACGGGTAAGCAAAAAAAAAATAAAATTACTTGCCCGGTACGTCAATTCAGGTAGTTGTATTTTATTATAATAATTTTTTTTTTCTCAATAATACATTTCATGTATTTGTATACATTTATATAGCACGTATGATACTGGATAAAAGTGAATAAAATATTGTTTTTTAAACAGTTGAACTTTTCAGTTTTTCCTCACATCACAGAATGATTTCTTCATATTTAACTGAGGTAGAAACATCTGGAATGATGCTTTGATTGCGTCTGAGTGAAAACGACATTTCAGTAAAGGTGTTCGAAAAAAGTTTAAAAAAGATAATGAATCCAGTGATTTCCAAAGAACAAATAGAAACTTTTAACTTTCTTGAAATTCAAAATTAATATAAAATCACTGACAGTTAATTTTATATCGTTTCTTTTTTAAAATAATTAAAAGTTAATTATAAAATAAAGTCGCTGTCTATTTCTTCGCTAACTTGTAAACCCCTCAACGGATTTTGCAATCAGAGGATTGGGATAGTGGGGAATCTTGTCATAGTACTTAAGGGTAAAGTCACCAGGACAAGAGATGTTGGTCTAACTAAATGAAGGTGGTATCCCTAATGGCATTTCGAATGAAACGATCTTGAATAATTTTTAATTCCCGGAATTAACCTCAATTCCCTATTTAAGGAACCACTTGCTTAGCATGGTGACGATAGCCCGCCAGGAATCTTCGATGTCGCGAGGAAAACCAGAGAAATGTGTCGTCAGTGAAGAGCGGAGCTGTCGTGTTACAACTTATCATGCAGTATGATTAAGAATAATTTAAAAAAACTAGCAATTTTTTACTGTTCCTCTATTTTAACTGTTAGGTAGTGGAAACTGGCTAGAACTATCAGCTAAAAAAGGAAAAAATGCCCTTGCATGTTTCAAACGCCCGACACAAATACGGAGTGTTATGAGTTGACATGTGTTACCTATGGTTAAATACAGGCTGATGATTATTATGTGTGTGAGGTGACGATCTGAAAGATATTTTGTTTGTAGTATGCGAGTCTCAAGATGCAAAAATGTAATATTCCCAGCGTAAAGTAAAGCCCGTCACACACTTAAATATTAATATAAATTATAGCAAAGCATATTACGATTTATTTTCCATACAAATATTGGAGTGGCCACAAACGTAGCTATAATATATATTTCTATGACGTCACCAACATATGCTATAATTTATATTATTGCACATTAATATTACGACCATCAATGAAATGAAGGCAAAATATATATTAAAACATCGTCTCCATGTGTGGTAGCTTGCTATAATATATTAGGTCCTTACTGATCTCAAATATCTCCTCTTTGGTTAGGAATTCAAATTTATACAGCTATTTACTCATGCTTTTGTGTTTTGAAAACCGTAATTTATTTGTTTTTTCCTCTTTTGGTTTTTTCTTTGCGTCACTCAGTTTATAAAACTCATGTTATACGCGCGCCCGCGTATAAAAAATAGATAAAAACCTATTCTCAGACCTACCAAGTGTACATATAAAATTTCATCAAAATCTGTCAAGCCGTTTCGGAGGAGTATGGCAACTAACACTGACGAGAATTTTATATGGAAGATAGATTATTATAACTATGTTTGTGACAGGTTTAATCAGGTGTCAAATAATACCTTTTCCACTAGACACTAGATGTCGCTAAATATCATTGATAATAATCGTCAGGTGTCACCACTATCGCCTGTTTTCCCGCCATAATGAACTGATCGGCGGCGACGCGCCTTGTTCAAACTTTATTGAAACAATCAACATCAAAATAGCGGGACAGCCGGTTGCGAGTCGCGCGTCAATCACGATCGCCTTATTTTTTTCTCAATTATTCCGAACGCAATTATCATAAGAGACTAAAGAATAAATATTGTGTTGTGAAAAATTAACAGAGTGTATAACTGTTACATTCCTCGGCTCTACTTTTTAGTGCGTGTAAGTATTTTATATTTCTAAAATACAATTTCTCTGGATTTTTGTTTTCTTTTTCAGTTCGATTCAATATTTATGATGGACATATTTTTTTTAAATAAATTAAGTAAATACCTAAGTTGTCATACTTTTAAAAATCCTAGAATCATTTATGTGATACACCTACTTAAATATTTAATAATATTATCTAACTAGGTCAATAAATAATAAGTAATAATTCTTTAGTTTTTTATAAAATCCGTATGTATTATGTATTTTAAATCTTACTGTTTTATGTGAGAATATTGACTATGACAAAATTTGCGTCTACAATTTACAACATTATTGAAACGTAAATTAATTTATACACAGTCACGATGTCCATATAGAATCACAATTTTTTTTTTTTAGATTAATTATATTATTTTACCAAGTTTTTTAATGAATTAGTAAATTTTTATTTAAGCATTTAAAATAAGATTTACTTATTCTATTCAGAAGATAAGAATTAATTCATTACTAAACTTTATAAATGATTGATAAAATTGATAAGATAATTAATATTATCTATATTAAAAGGTTTTTTCGATAACTATAATTTCTAAAATTATTCGATAAATTGGTTACTTGATATTTATAAGCGATGATAATTACTTTATTAACAACGCGTTTTTTGTTTGTTTGTAAAATAAAAATGCTTAAAAACACATTTTTATTTTATTTTCGTAAACTGTACAATTTTTCATTACTTAGTAGAAAAATACATTATAATTATTTCGAATGACAGTATATTTTATAATCTTTTTATTCGAAATTGAACCGTTTTTTATAACATTTTAACTTTTTTAAGTTACTTTTTCATACAAATTTGATTGAAACAAATCTCAAGAAATATTCGTCGTTTCAAAAGTCGACATCGCAAATCCTGAAATTTGAACTCTTCAACTCTACGATGTTGGACTTTATAATAACTTTTTTCAGTCTTGCACGCAATAATTACTTTATAATGGATCCATCGCAACTTATTCAAGGAAATTTCTTAACTTAGAAGGTACAATAAAATTGTTTTGTTGTTATTTTAATACTACTATATTTTAATACAGAGGTCCACTCTGATACGTTTATTAAACCTCGATTGATAGGTACCGTTTAAGAAAGAATTAAGGCTACATTTTCATGCACTCGTCTGCCTCCCGGTTATTTGAGGTACTGTCGAACAGAGCCGAATTAATCCACAATATAAAACTTTAAAGAAAAGCAATAAAATTGATTGATCGTGCTGTAAAAAACTTTTTCAAACCTTGAATCCAGTTTTGGTTAATTATATTAAAAATATTAAAAAGGACCACCATATTCTGTTCTGCTTTTCATGAATAAGAAGAGATCATATAAATATTTTAAACTAGCTGGCGCCCGCGACTTCGTCCGCGTTGAAAAAGAAAAAAGTAGCCTATCCTGTGTCCCGTACGTCTAAATGTTTATCTACCAAGTTTCATGAAAATCATTTGATTCGTTTAAGAGTTATGGAGGAACATACATACATACATACAGAAAAAAAATTCTAAAAATGGTCAATTTAGTTTCAGTATCATGTATAGAGCCTATAAACACGATATCTCTGAAAACAAAGTAACTTACTTCATGACCAACCCTTACAGATTTATTATTAGTATTGATTGATGAGAAAGCTACTATGTGTGTTTAGTTTGAACAGCTTCGGATTTGGGGAAGACGAACACTACTTTTTAACTTTCCATGAAACTGCAGGAGAAATCTCCTTTCTTTGTAAAATGGCATAATAACAAATGTTGAACTAATACTGTCAGTAAATAGAAGCGCCAACAAGTCGTGAAAACTTTGTACGGAAAAGACGAATCATTTTTATGGATGATTGAAAAAGAAATGAGCAAAAACAACCTATACCCGATTCGGCAAAAGCAAGTTGGCTTTTTGGTCAAGCCTGCACTCCTGTGCTCTTACGACTTCATATGTTAATAGAAATGATGATAATAACTATTACCATACAAACATTGTGGCCAGTTATCGATTGACATACACACTTTCCCCATGGGAGAATTCGACAGTGCCTCATTTATATAAAGTTTCTGAGCTCAATAGTATCACGGCGTTCAGAGAATATTTGCCATAGCGTTTACCATACCCTAAATCATGGTAATGGAGAGAATTAGTCCATAGACTCCATCTGTGGACTTTGGAGTCTATTTCTTAATTACTTGACTATATTTAGGATAGCATAATTGGCGACAAACTGATAACTTAATTCATTAAAATTGACAAAATGATATTGAATAATTAACAGCTTTGTGTCTATTGTATTCGAGCTGTAGTGCTAACTCATACTGTTCACCAAAAATGTGCTAAATGGCACGCCATGAACTGGGCGGAACTCCAAATAACGACATTCGTAACGTCCGAACATAATAAAATAACGAATATGTATTTGGAATTTACCCGCTTCCAAAGTAAAACCTAAATAATAAAAAAACACGAGTATTTAAAAAATCTGAATTATTACACAACGAGTTTGGATAGAGTCTTTTCAAAATGGTCTCCTACTTACCAATGGAAATAAAATTAAGATTGGTTAGTCATTTTTATATCTTCTAAGTAATTTTTTTATAAAAAGTAAAAACGAAGTTCTTATAAATAGTTTTTATTTAATAGTCTGTAAGGCTGATGGGTCACCTGCTATCCTGCTATAAAGTTCTGGCTCGCTTACTCAATCAATGAAACACGCTATTTAGACTCGCTGTCAGCCAAGTTTATGAACGCTAGAATACATGCAGTGGTATCTACTAATATTACACAAATAATTTAAAATTTATATATTTTTTGCTAGTAACATTTTTCTAGCAAAAAAAGTTGCAATTGCTACAAATCTACGTACAAGAACATGACGTACTGAATACCACCACATGTGTGCCAATGTGGATATCAATCAAGTAGTTAACATCCACTGTCATAAAACTGTAATGAAATCCATACGATTGAAATTAGGTCTCAACTGTAAATAAATTACCTAATACCTTCCACTAGTGACTGCTGGCCGAGTCTACTATCCTAAGCAAAGTAGTAGACGAACACCATAAAACAAGTGCTAATCAAATATAGTATCCTATAGTATATGTAGATTACAAAAACTCAGACATACGTAGTTACTCAGTTTTTTTATTTCTAAGCTAATTCACCAAACGGACTAATTTTCAGACCAAATTTTCTGTATTTCCTTAATTTCGTCGAAGACTTTCTTTGTCGTATTACTCGTTTTTATGTAAACTGCCCTATTTGGTTTTTGCTTGGTGTAGTATTTAATATTATTGATACTTATACCTATGTACTCGTACATCTGAGGTAGCAGGAAGCAGTAGGTCCTTTCTACTGGCGATACTCTAAGCTTTGAGATACCTATTGATTCAAACTCGTAGAAAATAGTTTTTATTAAATTTTCCTGTATTAAAAAAATATACGAACAAATGCTAGTAGCAACTGACAGCAATGATTGATATTCAATGACGTCACGTCAAGAGCTTGACGAATCGACCATTCATGTCGGATCACGATGGACCACGTCGTCACTCCATCAACCATAGCGACAGATAAATAAAAGGAATTACGGCTATTTTTATGTTACATCTCGAGTATTTTTAGTAATTGCGTGCCCATTTATTTTTTCAAACTTTTTCTTCTTGAAATAAGAGAACCGGTTCTCTGATTGTAACTAGGTATAATTTTATTAGGTGTAATATATCGTAATTTGCAGTTCATGACATGCAAGACTTCCTTCACAGAAAAAAGAGGCAGATCTGATTTCTAATTAAGTTGACTCATAGTTTCAGTCAACCAGTTTAAGTTTCTTTGAACTTAAAAAATCTCAAATAAAACTTTTGTTACTCGAGTTCTCACTGAGCTGCGGTAGCCATCTACAAACTTTGAAAAGGAGTTAGTACTTAAAACTAAAGAAGGGTTTCATTTACATTTAATATCTTCTTTGCTTGAACGATAAAATTGCTCGTAAAATTTGCAAGGTATACCTAAATAAAAACTCGAAAAGTTCTTCACCGATTTTAATTCTTGAAGGGTAATTGGGGTGGACTTTTATATACCTACATAAAAATTGCACTCCATTCGAAGCCAGGCGATGGTCGCTAGTACATTATAATTCTAAAATAGGACAGTATCCATATATAGTATTTTAAAACAGGGAGGTCTCCGCCGACGTAAGTCAGTTGCATAATGTTGTCAACGTCTGAGTCACGTTTCACATGTTTGATGTATGTTAAGTCATGATTAATCTAATCAATTATCAAAATTATCTTTACGAGAGTTTGTACACCTTTCAGATCGTTAAAGTGTACACAGCGCTTAGCAACATATTAGACAATGTACACTCGTAAATGAAAGCGCGTAAATCCCGAGTAAATTTTCGTGGAATGTGTAATTTTTGTCGAGTTCCCCCTATCGATACTCCCCGTCTATTCATTATGATACTACATGAGGGTTAATGACTTTTGATGATTTTAGAACACTTTATATCTTCTTTTCACACAAGTCTGCAACGCACTTGCAGCACTTGTGATGTTTGTTGCTTGTGTTAAGCCGCGTCCTCACTAGGGCCCCGCACGACCACATCAGGCCGGCCGCTCGGCCAGGCGTTGTACACACTACATGCGTACACACTATACAAGGCCTGGCCGAGCGGCCGGCCTGATGTGGCCGTGCGGCCCTAGTGAGGACGCGGCTTTATAGGCAACGGTAGCCACCTACCGTGGGACTATCAAGTGGACCGTCAAGCATCTGACGACTTAAAATTAGGTCCATTGCCAGTAGTCCGGTTAACAGACCGGTTCACCGAACTAGTGAGACTTTTTTCCTGGTAGTCCGATCGTACAAATCAACCGGAATAGTGAGACCGTTTTTCTTTCATTCCGCTTGTAAATTCAATTATTCTTTTGGTATCTTTCTTTATCGACACCTAACCACAAATGCAGAGGAAAATTATACAAATTCATAAAAATAAGTTTGCTACTGTGTTTGTTTACTGAGTAGGTATAAATGTATGATAAATGTTGAATGATGGACAATGTCATGTCAGCTACTGAGGGCCAGTCTTTCTTTACACCGCAAACAATCAGATGGACGTGAATGAAGTCAGATTCTTTTCAAGTACAGTGCGTTGTGTACAAGCGGTTTATCTTATTTGATATCTCGGTTTGTTTAGCAATAAGTGGCCTGTTTTTTTCTAGTATGTATTTAAGAACAGCGGTGATAGTTTCAAAAAATATGTCCTAATAACAAAAGAAAATTGTTTTAATTTAGTTAAACACGTGATATAAAGGATCCTGTGTAAAGTTATTGGACAGTTCTCGACTTAGTTCTAACTAGTTTAACTTATACTTAGGTAACAAGATACCTAATCCTTTTTTACCATGTAGTTTACCATCGCCTATGGTCGTTTCAACTTTGCCTTTATACCTACGAATCTAACTTATATGGTCCATATGGCTTTCCGACGCTTATTTTTTGGCTCCCTACACAAAAAACTGTTTTTACAACATTACAACACTAATGATGGCTAATGGGAATAATCCATCCCAATTGCAACGACGACAAGGACATTCACGAAAAACAAATCACATACAAAATCTTTGAACTTCACACATTATATTAATTGAGTTTCGAAAACCTATTCACTGACAAGTTAAAAAGAAAAACTTTAGAGCTTAATTATTCCTTTTGTAAATTCTTTGTAAACTACCTTGCTTGTTATTGTCAAAGATATTCTTCGTATCTTGACAGACAGTCTGGTAACAGTACCGAACTTATACTTACTTAAAGTATAAGTTTTCATTTCAAATTATACTTTACGTTAAATACAAATAACTTTGAATTACAATGTTTCAGTCTGTACCATTTCACCTAATAAACGGTTATGAACATTACTGAGGTAAAAATACATTAACATCTTTTCCGTAAAGCCCTGTAAAGAATGTTATGGAAATGCGGAACGGACTTCCGGCGACGTGTAGTGTACATGCCAAGATAAGCCACTATTAACTATTAAAAAAATAGCCTTGGACTTGTCTATTTACTTTCTTATTGTATTAGGTATTTTCTAAGTTTAGGTACACAAAAAATAACCTATAAATGGCTGAAGTTGTGTCGCTGCCGCTAAAACTACCTATGTAGGAAAAGAATAGAACAACAAATCTTGGTTTCCACTTTCCCTTTTCCTGGCTTGACAAGGAATATTTGCTGGTGGTGATAGAGCCATTAGTAGAACTACTAAATCCACATCTTCCCCACAACAGCATCTTACACAACTTCGCTCTCTGGTAATTTACATAGCCTTTAACTCCTAAAGTATTGGTCGTAGGGTAAAAGTCAATATATCCAAATTTGTAGATAACTTTATGTAGAAACTTTTGTTCTAAGTAGTCATAATCATTGATCTGAACTATAGATGCGGCGTAGCAAGCAGAAAGCCCCGAAATCTTTGGTAGTATTAAAATCCTACTCGCACTAGCGAGCGACAGTGCGAATTCGTCCACTTCTCTCTCTTTCTCTCTCGTGTGGACAATCTCGAGTGGACGAATTGTACTACTACCATTATTTACGGGCTACGCCGTGTCTATACTCCCAAATATACTTATAAAGTCTTTGGTCATAATGCTATTCGTACAGGTGTTCGCTATATGAGCAAAACCCTGAAAAAAGGCACATGTCCATCACATGTAACTTATACTATTATCTATTCAATTCTGTGGTGAAGTGTTAATCTTACGCCATACTATTTCATGGTCGTATATACATTTTATATTATAACAATACAATATCCAATAGTAGAGGAAGCCTTGACATTGGAAACGAAACCTGTTTTACGTCGACTTACTCGTAGCAGCAAAAAAATCTTCGGAACGTAATCGGAGTATAAACGGATTCATGATTCATCATTACGTTCCTAGCTTCAGTGTTAATTGATAAACCAATACAATTGTCTCATTAATTACTATGTTTTCTTACAAAAGATATAATCAATCAATTACTTAGATCACTTAGCATATACTTACATACTTAGAACTGCATGTTTAATATCTGCGCTTGAAATTGTACCTAACCATTTAATGACAAGCTTAAGTAAAAGTTTCGAATTTTAATAATGTCCTTTTATTTATATTAAGAGTAAGTGCTTTTTCAATTAAGAGGATACTTCTAAGATTTAGGTGAAAAAAAACGGTTAAAAAAATTAAGCAACATTGCTTAAATTAAATGTAATAGATATTTAAAAAAATATAAAACACCAAATGTAGTGTATTATTATGTCATATCTTTATTTATTTTTTTAATATTATATACTAGCTGGCGCCCGCGACTTCGTCTGCGTTGAAAAAGAAAAAAAGTAGCCTATCCTGTGTCCTGTACGTCTAAATGTTTATCTATCAAGTTTCATGAAAATCAGTTAATTCGTTTAAGAGTTATGGAGGAACATACATACGATAGAGAAAAAAATTGTAAAAATGGTCAATTTAGTTTGAGTATCATGTATAGAGCCTATAAACACGATATCTCTGAAAACAAAGTAACTTACTCCATGACCTACCCTTACAGATTTATTATTAGTATTGATTGATGATACAAAAAAACAAAAAATAATATAAAAAACTTAAAATTAGTGCCCAAGCTATCGGTGGTTAGAGTTGCAAAGTGAGGAACCTTCTTGATACGTGCCGTATCAAGAAGTACCGCCTCCTGTGTTTCTAGATAAGTGAAAACTGTACCTACCTGTTATTAAATGTTCATTTGAATAATTTTCCACTAACACAAGAGCCTATCATTAGATAATAAAAAGCATGAAAAAAAACATTATTTTTTCGTGTGAAGCGGACATTATGGTGCTTCTAAATAATTATATTAGTGTAAAATTGCCTTCAGTCATTCAATCTTGATTTTCTTTAACATTATGTTAATACATTCGAATATACTACCTAAAGTACATTTTTCCACATATCTATACAAACAAACTCTTCAGCTTTATATAATAATTATAGTGTATTATAAAGCTGAAGAGTTTGTTTGTTTGTTTGGTTGTACGCGCTAATCTCAGGAACTACTGGTTCGAATTGAAAAATTCTTTTTGTGTTGGATAGTCTATTTATCGAGGAAGGCTAGGCTATAGAGAACGCGGACGAAGTCGCGGGCACCAGCTAGTTACCTATAATTCTACTAGTAAAAATATTAACCCATAGCTCAAGTTATGTCATATAAAGAATAAATAACAATAATAATTTCTACGAACGGTCTTATAGCGAACCAACACCTCAAAAGGCTCTCGCTAGAAGGCTGAATCAAGGGACAGAAAAGACACATAGAGAAGAGATAAGGTGGTACATTTTGACACAGCACATATCATGAGGAGGTTTCTATCTCTGCACCCCTAACCACCAGTCTAGTGTTAATTTTTTTTATAATATTGAAAAAAAAATTAGAATAAGATTATTCAATAAAATATGAAAATATACTGTGACATCATACCTCAGTACCTAATAATTACCTATCACCCACACGTTTTTTGTAAAATCATTTTAATGTGGTGTCAACGTTATATTTATAAATATTATTCATTATGTAGGAGACGGCGATGGAAATGATCGCATCTATAAAAAAATGTAGAGCCACATGTATTGTGTCAATGCCAGCCTATGGTGTCCTTGTGATTAAGTCAGTTTGAACCTTTTAGTAGATATATTGCTTCTATTAAGTATATTATAATTGTCGATAGCCTCTGGTGATAAAAATTTGAAAAATATTGATACAAGTGCTAGTAGAAATGGCAGCAAAATAACTGTCACAGTGTAGAGAAGTTAAAAATAGAAAAATAACTTTTAATAAGACAAATATTTTATATGTGATTTTGATAGAGTGTAAACAGTGACGGGAGGTTTCTGGGAAACCTTCTATATTTCATAGAATGTATGAAACTTCACGAATGGATTTTATGTAATGATATTTTACAGTACTGTAGTTTATCCGTCAGAATAACTACTTATACGCTACAATTTATGAAGATACGTAGGCGAAGTCGAATGTAAAGACTAGTATAACAATTAATATACATATTGTTATACTCGTATTATATGATACAGACACAATACATCATTAAACAAACATACAAGAAAGACTAAACAATCTGTACAACAATATACAATGAGTATCAACAAATTCTCACTAACTTACCTGCAGTTACACAGTTTAAATAATTTGTTAGGTTTTTCAGTTAGGTCCGGAACCACCTGTTATGGTTAAAGTAAAATGAATTAGGTATAATTATAGTAAATAAGTAACTCTATTGTGCTAAGATATTCTAGAAATCACAACGCAAAAGTGGTCAGTGTGTGCTAATACTTATGTTTCTTAGTCATTAAGGTGTTTAATTAAACATTAAACAAGATAATGTCCAGATATCTAAGCAGTTATTTACATATTAAGATATTCGCTAGATACACAATCACGTTAGATAAGTACCTATATGTAGATATAATTTGTTGATTCAGCCGTCGGCAGACAGCTCAGAAATATTTCATTTTGTTCAGTTTAGTTCATTTGGCGAGCCCGCTGGACGAGTGGCAAGGGTGCTTGCCTGACGTCTCAGGGGCCCCGGGTTCGATTCCCGGCGGGGTCAACTTTGGAAATTTTAATGTAATTTTCAAAATTGACTGGTCTGGATTGGAAAAGTAGTGGTAGGGCATACTGCGTTTCGCAGTCATTTGGGCAGCCCGTCTGACGGCAGTAACCACCCCCTTACAGAATACCACCGTGAAATAACAGCATATGACTGTGCTGTTGTGTTTCGGTGAGTGAGTAAGGGATGCCAGAGCCCATTACCCCCCCATCTCTCCCTTATTATACCTTATCCTCAATCCTTCTATGGTCGGCAGCGTACTTGTAGCACTTATGGCGTTACTTGTTCATTCATTCATTCATGAAAGCTAGGTATTTAACAACCCCCTTAAATACAGAAAATCACAGTAAAATAACAGCACGTGCGTTGTTGTGTTTCGGTGAGCTTTGATTCTTGATGAAAAATAAAGATTTTTGATGAAAATTACCATCAAAACTTTGTTAAAACTAAAACATTCACTAAACTCGAAATTAAACCTCCAACAAAATTCGTAACATGCCTGACAATTCGCCCATTTGGGCGAGTAGTCCATTAACTCGCCTACATTGTTAACTTTGTCAGTAAAATAAAACCCGTAACAGGTTATTAAACATTTTTTTTAAAAATTCTAAACATTTTCATCGCACCATAGAAAGCGTAGCCGTACCCACTAGTACACGTGCAGCAAAAAAATAATGAGAAACTCCACCTCTCTATCACTTAAAGGCTGTTAGAGCAGACGAAACCATTGCCCAAAAAGGTTTTTTTTTTTACAAAATCACCGAGTCATGGGGATTTACGGAGCGTAACCCCATCGCCGTCTTATTTCTTGGAATACAATTATGTCGGCTTCAATCTACTACCAAGTAACGTAGCACAGACTATTATTAACTCGAGGAACAAAAAATCTTGAAGATAATTTGTTTGACTCTATCGCCCGCAGGCGATCGGGCATTCAAAGTTTCAAACGAACGTTTCCGTCGCGTGGTAGGTAATCACTTCAAACTACAATTGAAATAGACTTGAACTATCTAGATATATTTTAACTTTTAAGAAACAAACTATTAAAGATTATTTATTTATTTTTATTTATGTTAGATGTCAGCAGCAGTCAGGTGGGGCATTTAATGGTACTTAGTCAGCTAAAGACAACGCCACAGCAGGTGTATAAAGTGCGCTATTAGGGATTGTATACTTATATTGTACTTATACTGTTTCCCCTATCCTTTACCTATGGAAATAGGTAAAGGATAGGGGAAACAGCTTCTGGCATCCCTTACTCACTCACCGAAAAACAACAGCATTACCTTACATGCTTTTTTAAATGGTGGTTTACACTCTGTAATTACAATTAGGTATACAATTTACACGTCTGTAACACGCAGTGTCCACTACGTCTTAAGTTTATAAAGATTATTGATGTTTTATTGTCGTTAAGTACTAACAAAATTGCAATGCCTAATTTTTTTCTCAGTGCCAAATTTTTCGTTGCAGATAATGAGTTGTGTGAATGCATGTAATCAATTTGATATGATTGCGATTTTAATTATATAAAGATCAGTCCATTCTTAGGTCACCTTCCAGAAAATTTTTAAGCTAAACGGGTTTTTATGGCGTCATCAATTTATTTATAAACTAAATAATATTGACAAGTTATGCATGACAGTCGGCTCTAATCAAATACATTGTTGTAAAATCTATTGTCGTAGCTAAATACTTATTCATGAATGATGCCAGTCTAAATTGAATTTAGAATCCTGATGAGCTTGGTGCGTTTTCTTAACCATTTTTCATAACCAGCTGAAAAAGGAATTTTTCTTCTCTGACACAAACTCGTCATTCTTGATTCTTGATTATTTAAACATCCTATTGTCGGGAAAACTGGATTTCTATTATTCAATTATAGAGGTTAGTCTAGCCTAGCGTTCCTATTTGCTTTTATGCATCATATTATATATAGATGATACTTTAATCATACCAACCAAATTTAGTTTATCAATGATTTGTAATATTCAAAGAAATACTTTATTGTACATAAGTACAGATAATCGTTGCACCATTTATTTCATATCTCAATACTTATATCAATTATTAGGGCGGGTCCTATTAAGATACTTATCTGAATTAATTATATATATGATTGTAGATTGCATAATGATACATTAAGAAGTTAACGCAGGCGTGTGAGCATTGAAATAATAATAACTTATAATGCTGTAATATAAAAACATTTCTAGTACTATTAAAGTGAAGGATGCGGTCGGGCAATTTTCTGGGGGTCAACAACCGTTCGATGCGCAGGATTTTTTAGTTTTTACTCTTTCCTGATCTATAAACACTGTGATATATTGTCTATGGTTGTACTTATTTCTCTTAATCTATGATAGGCTATTATAGATTAAGAGGCTATCATTGATAGCCTGTGATGGGTTGGTTTGGCTCTTGGCCAAAATCCAGCTGTGTAGCGAAGATGAGGCCTATGATGGAGCGAGCTCACCGAGAAGATGCCTATTCACTCGAACTTTGAAAAGATTAGTTTGAACTTTGAGTTCCAAACCTTGGCAGTGCGCATTATAAAGGATGTTTCAAAGCGCTTGGTCTGGAAAGAGGGCTATCGACAAGAGTCAAGATGACGATGGAAGAAAGGGGAAGGCGGTATGAGCTAGTGCAGCTCCTGAGCACAATCTCCGTGAGCATCGAGTAAATCGTTAGGCTTACCTTTAGGCTGAGTAGGTCAAATTCATAAGAAGTTGGATTCCGAATATGTTCTTTCTTATTTAGTTGGATTTTGAGTAGGTCAGAATTGGGGATTTACTATAGAATAAGACTTCATTCAACAATTTTTACGCTCCTGCCTCTGGAAACTTAGGTAGTACATAGAATTGATCATTTATTTGGAAAACAAACTTAATGCCGATAAATACTTAATATGTGTAGGTATTGAGTGTAGGTCAGTGGCATAGGTAAGCATTAAAATGAATAACATTTATTGGGTAGGCGTATCTTCTAGTGAAACATAAGGTAAGAAGTATGTACAAACGATAAGAATATTTATTTATGTTAATCTCGAATTAAACCTTAGTTTATACATAATGATTTGGATGTAGGGCTAAAATAACTTCATTATATAATATTTTAAGTAATGGGTATCGTTATAATTGAAATTTATAAACAATAAATTTGTCACAAATTGCTTACTACCGGTCGAAAATGTATCGATAAAAAAAAATCTTAATAAAATGCGATAATCTAACTAAGCTATTACCAAAAATCAGCTAAACAACGATGTAGGATCAGGAACGCTATATTCTTAGTTTCGCCGAATTAAATTCGTAAGATGCCATAGAAAATTTTTAAGAACTTTTTCTCGCAACTTCACATGCGTTAAAAACTTATAGTAACGAAAATTTCGTTTATAAATTAAACCTATCTGCATTCTTAAGGTGCTTTCGTTATTTGTGTACTCGATTGTACCTGCAAAGTTTAATGCACTAGCTAGTGTCATTGAATGACTCTGCAACCTGCGCCAATGAGCCGTGAACAATCGTGTTTCCTTCCCTTCTTGTTACAATCTGTTGTAACTTGTATTTTGTACTTGTTCTGGCTGAAAAGAATCATTAGGCTTTAGGTTAATAATGTGATTAACCTGAAAACATCGATACCTAAAACCTTTGTAATAAGGTCCATATAGCTAATTACTCGACAAAAAATTTGTAATTGCCAGAAGCCTCATCAGAAATGGCAAAAAATTGCCTAGTATAAAAATACAAATTACATAGTTATTTTTCTCGTAAAAGGTTCATCACAAGTTTTCTATAGAAAAGACTATATTGAGCCCAAACACTTTTTACCATGTCATGGAAATACCACCGAAGTAACGGTATACTAAATTTTACATCAATTGAACCAGTGCAAGTTAGTGAAATTCCTTCGTAAACGCTTGAACAGATCTTCATAAAGTAGCTAAGAACCATCTTATTCATGTCAGTTTTCAAACAAAAAACTGGATCAAAATCGGTCAATCCGTTTGAGAGCTACGTATCTATAGACAGACATACAGATACACAATCTGCGTCGGGGTTAAAAAAACATACTTAGACGTAAATATTTTTTTACACTTAGGTACTTGTACTAAATGTTACGAACATGTTTTTGTCAAAATTAGTCAACTTGTTTATTTGAGTTCGAGGACAATGTCAATGTTAGGGTACGCACCGTACCAACCAGTGCCTGACCTCCTTCTGGGAATGAACTCGGAAATGAATAAATGTATCAAACATTGTCACAAACCTTCTATTCATCGCTTTTTCGCACGTAAAGCTAAGAGTGCAGGGATTTAATTTGTATACAAGGAAAAAGAATATAGTAATGTCCGGGCACTCTGTGTTTTACGGTCATTTGAACGGCAGTAGCCTCCCTACAGAAGACCGCCATGATATGACAGCATGTGTTGCGGTAAAATGAGTAAGGGATGCCAGAACCCATTATCCTTTTTGATCCCTTATCCTCTTACTACGGTCGGAAGCGCACTTGCACTTCGGAAGCAACGCAGCAGTGCTAGGCAATAGGCGATAGTAGCGATAATAGACCCGGGATCTGAGAATACTGTCATTACTGTCATATTTTGTGACGATCTTTACATATTATATTAAAAAACATGCAATAATCTTTTACTCCAAATCCTTAAATTTTTTTTAAGGATCTTTAAAAACCCTACCAACTGGGAAACTGATGAGATTGACTTAATCTCAATATAGTTGTTATAGGTATCTAAAACAGCAGTATAATTGCTTTCTACGAAACAAATGAACTATTAACTACAATACTTAATTAATTAGTTACCATTAAATGAAAAGCTAAGCTTTCTATACGAAGAGCTGACGTAATATTAGCGAGTATAGGAGCTATAGCCAGATATAGCATGAGTAGTGATGTCAGTCAGGCCCGCGTGGCGCGCCTTCGAGGGAAGCAGTCCATTAGCTCATTGCCATTTGCTTTCATTTACCAACACCTACCCATCTGTCCACTTACAGTACAAACTAGACTTAAAAGACAGGAAATTTGTTACGAGCTTAAATTGCAATAGACTACTGCGATAACGTCAGTAGTCATAGACCAAATGAGGCGCTATAAAAAAATCAAACAAGAAGCCTTTTTTGTTTACACTCAATAAAAACGCAACGTAACTAAAACTAGTGGTTTTTTTTTGTCAATTTCTTAACAGGTTATGTACGGCTGCATAATATACATAGCCTTATGCAAAGTATATGCCTATAACAGGTTTATTATTTGTCTTGTCTGCTCTTTATGTCTGTTTTAAATAAATAATTATTTATCGCATTCCAATTTTTATTTTATTATTTACTAGCTAGCGCCCGCGCCTTCGCCCGCGTTAAAAGTAAGGGATGTGTAGCGCCTGACTAAATGTGTAAAGCAATATAACCGCCTGACATCTTTGCTGTTATAATATTTTCAGGGGTTGTATCTTTATTTTTAGTAGATAGCTGGTGCCCGCGACTTCGCCTGCGTTGAAAATTATATACTAAAACTTTCCTCTTGAATCACTCTATCTATTAAAAAAACCGCATCAAAATCCGTTGAGTAGTTTTTAAAGATATAAGCATACATAGGGACAGATATTAATCATTTATAAATATGAATACAATACAAACTCTCAACATGCCGGCGGATTATGAGTAGGTATCGAAAATGAACGAACAAATAAACAAACTTTTAATAAAATCTTATTAAATATGTGTACACTGGAATGTATTAGGAATAAAACTCCACAATCACATGAGTTCTTTTGACCCTGCTCTCTTACCCCCACGGTAAATATTTTTTAATAACTCATCTTTAAACAAACATCTTCTAGACATAATATAAACTTTGTACATATCAAAACACTTATAAGTAAATAATACTCGGCGTGATATATTTTTCCTTGGAACTAAAAATTTATTTTTATTGAATGTTTTTCCACACTAATGTGATTCAGTAACGTGTACTATAGTCGGCTTCGGATTGACGGCTCTGCCGGCACTTTCTTTATACAGTACTAGATATATACTAAAACCTTCCTCGAGAACCACTCTATCCATTGGTGAAAACAGCATGAAAATCGGTGCAGTAGTTTTTGAGTTTACAGACGACAGACAGACGCGGCGGAGTACTTTGTTTTATAATATGTGTCGTTTTAGAATAACGAGCTTTTTGCGAATTATAGTGTAGGAAAAAAAATATAAGAATTCAGTGATTGTTTTATATTTTTTATTATTTAATACAATCAAAGATATAATAATTTGAAGTAACTTATAAATGACTAAATGTGATACCATTAGGCAAGAAAAGATGTTTTTTAAAAATAGGGAGTTACACCACTTTTACAATGAACGACACATACGAGTATGTAAGGTACGTACTTAGTATTCCCGATTAACGTTTCGGGTAAGACTACGAAACGTTTTTCGTGCATTGTCTAAAAAAAGGGCTTATTAGGCCTTGCAATGAAAATAAGAACAAGTACCTATTGTAATATAATTATTTAGTAGATAGTAATTACATTTATTTTTATGTAGCCGGAATCAATATATAAAATAACGTTCATAATTTTAATTATTCTACATTTCTGATAAATTAAAAACTTCAAGAAGAAGAAAAAATATAAAATTGACATAATTGAGCTTTGAATACAACATGTGACATGCGTAGGATATTTTGAAGCTTTCTGTGTGATTTATGTCGCTACCTACTAGTAAATGTTTGCGTTTCCATATTTGTTAATCATAAATCACGCATCGTTAACTCACCTTCAAACTTTATCGTAAAATAGAAAATCAGCTCTAATAATAATATATACTCGTACCTACATTGAATTTTACCTGTAAAACCTTCCTCGTTGAAAATCGTTTAAAAAAAACCGTTAAATTATTTAGAAAATGTTATTGGCAAAACAAAATATTCTCGTTTATAAGCTGCGACGAACATGATTTTATTGTTACTGGAATTATCTATAAAATAAAACTAGATTTTTATGGTATTTTCCATCGCAATAAAAAGATTACAAACATTAATGACGAAGCAAAGTTCAGTGATTAATTTCTTTAAATGTGAAACAATTATTTATTTATTTTTCCTATGATGCATTTACATAGAAATCATATCGTCTAGTAATCTAGTTCCATAGATCATACCTAATGCAAATTTTCCGTAATGAATAAATAAATAAATAATTTTTATTAGTCAACATATCCGAGTTCCAGGGAGGCTTATATTATTCGCGTATTTTCTTGTTTTGCCCACAAATAGGTAGGTATGTATTGAATCATTAGCCTATTCTCGGTACGTAGATAATACTGGCATTAATTATGCAAGTGAAGGCCTTCATGACTGCACATCGACCAATTATGGTGCTACGAAGGCTGTAACACACTTCTTAAACTCCTTTGGGAATGAAACTGTTTTCCATCTCATGGGATTTTTTATAATTGTCATGCGATGCAATGATACTATTGTTCAAAAGTCACGCTTGTTTTTTTTTATCATATACTTTATTTCTATATGTACATAACTATTAAATAGGTATGTAACGTACAGAAGTTTTTCTTATATACATATATATTTTATATACTACTAGTATGTATTATAAAAACAAAACTTTTTAAGGATAGATGGATGTATGTTTGTTACTAGATATTTCACGTAAGAATTGCTAAAAAAATTTGGATAAAATAAGGCACACCGATAGTTTATTACCTCGACTAGGATTAACATATGGAATACTTTTTATGCTGGAAAAATTGTTAGTCTGAGCGCCTCTTTCACCAACGTCAAGTAGCCCAAACTGCCATTTAAAGTCACCGGTAACCGGGGACAAAGGAGCTGATATACCTTTGTTTGTACAGTAAACGTCCCAAACATTAAATAGAAAATAATAAAAAAAATCGGCTATCGAATGATGCAGTAAACCGAGTGCATAATTCAATATAACAGAAAATGATTTCTAAAATTAACACTTTACATGTAGTTTGTGAAAGAGGCCCTAAAAATAAAAAAATGGGCCTATATTTTTAATTTTTCAACGTGGACACGCGGATTTTTCACGTAAATAATAATTGTAATCACTAGGTGTTAAAGAAAATAAATAAAATTTCAAGTAATAGTTTATTGTTTATATTTCTTTTTATACGTTAAGGCTGACAGACGGGTTGCTCTACGGTAAATGGTTACCGCCAGAATAGAAGTTATTTAAAATTGCAGGAAGCTGCACTTAAAAATTGTTTTTTTTTTTTTTTTTTCATTCCAATCGGTTCATAAACAAAAAAGATATATGTACCGAAAACCCTCGCGTTTTTCGGAGTTGTATCAAACCAACCAAACAAACCTGTATCAATATCAATATCAAAATTATTCTTGCTGAAAAATTATGACTTCATATTTCTTTTGCTTTGACCTACATTCTAAGTATATTCTGTATGTGGTGTATGGCTAATGGCTTTATGGCTTTATGGCCACAGCTACTACAATTTATAATCTTTCTATTAAAAGATTTTACAACTTTTTCATTGTCTGTCTAACTAGCTACTATCTTAAGTAATTAATTAATGTTATCATTATTCAAAGAAAAATATTAAAGGCGGGGACTATAACATTGTGACGTCGGTTCTCTGATACCAGACCACATAAAAATAAACTTTTTCTTCAAACAATTTTCGTTATCACAACACACTGATAAGATAGAGTATATGCCCCTGAATGTGTAAACTCGCGATATTAAATTAATTATACCGTCAAACTAGCGCATTGCGACCTAATCGCAATATTAACAATGGTACAAGATTACGTTCCTCTTTTTATGAGTTTTTTTCTGTAGGATTCTCGAGATTTTAATATAGTTTAGTTCATCAATAATTCATTAATTAACCTGTTAATTAATAATGATAACATTAAATACTAATAACAGGTAATTCCCCAAGAAAACAAAGTTATACTCAGAGGAAACAAAATTGTTAAAGAAATCTCCCAGCTTCGGCCCATAATTGTGTCGTTCATTGTAAAAGTAAATTATCTCCTTGTAACTGAATTTTAGAATAACGAGCTTTTTGCGAATTATAGTGTAGGAAAAAAAATATAAGAATTCATTGATTGTTTTATATTTTTTATTATTTAATACAATCAAAGATATAATAATTTGAAGTAACTTATAAATGACTAAATGTGATACCATTAGGCAAGAAAAGATGTTTTTTTTTAAAAATAGGGAGTTACACCACTTTTACAATGAACGACACAATTATATGTTTTCATATTGTAGAACTTCAAAGTAAAACTTACAGTAAATCCATTTTTTTTGTATTGAAAATTTGAAGTACATTAAGCGCCTGTTTCACAAACGTCAAGTAGGCCAAACTGTCATTTAAAGTCACCGGTAACCGGGGATAATGGAGCTGATATTCCTTTGTTTGTACGGTAAACGTCACAAACATTAAATCAAAAATAATAAAAAAAATTAGGCTATCGAATGATGCAGTAAACCGAGTGCATAATTCAATATAACAGAAAATGATTTCTAAAAGTAACTAATCAACACTTACTTGTAGTTTGTGAAAGAGGCCATAACTAAAATACAAAATCACGGGTTACTAAAAACAACTGTTATTGTTCGCATTAATATAATAACTGACGATAAATTGGGCAACTCGTCTGGCAGTAGTACCCTTTCACATGAGACCACTTCGATATCGCAGCATGTATGCTGTTATGTCGGTGAGTGAATAAGAGATGCCAGAGCCCATTGCCTTTTCTTATCCTTTTGCTTGTGCTTGTACTTGATGATAGTATCAAGTGCCATCAAGTGAATTGTCAGCTTATCTTCGACATTTATATATATATTTAAAATAATAATAATTATTATATAAGAAAAACAACTAGTGCGTAAAAATATACTGTCTCAGAATGTGTTGTGGTCAGCGGTTAAAATATAAAGTTTCTCAAAATGTCCCACTTTTATACATTTTGTAATGATATCACATCAACCATTTGTACTTCAATTTTATAAATTGACCTTTTGAAGACAACCTGTGTTTACATTAGTCTGATTAGGTGAATGTTTACAAAAGAAAGCCATTTAGGTAATACTGGCCATGAACATGACATTTTCACCCTTTCTCCTATCGAAAAGGCGATGACTTTATTATGAGGAATTTTAAATCGTTTGTCAACGTTCTAAAAATATTCATTTATTTAGTAAAGTATAATAGGGAAATTGACCAAGTTTCGCTTCTTTTAATTTGTAATTTAATTCACCTTAATTCAGAAAAAAACATTGGGGTGTGGCTGTGTCATGGACACGGCCGTGTGTTGTACGTGAATACGTTTATGTAACGGGTTATATTTTTTAAATAAAATAAAACCAATAATTATTGTGTTACAACATAAATTCTTTGATCCTTTAGCTATCCAGTGGTATAATTAAATTTTTGATGTAGAGCATAGATTCGAAACTACAACGCCAAACTGTATCCCTCATTAGATTTTTGAGATTGCCCCCGTATGGTAGCAAAGACGTATTCACGTCAAAACAGTACTATCAGGTAAAATTTCTCATACGTTAAGATTTCAAGACCTAATATTTATTCAAGTTTTTTTTCCTTGAGCGACCAAATTATGATTGTACATGATGCAGGAATTATTATTGTAGGTATTCAGAACCTGAATATTAGGAAGTCGATTTTTATTTTCTTTATTCATACTTGATTCGAGAATGTATAGTGATCCTGTATGTTCTCGATATACTGAGAGAGCATCAATATTTCATTGGTCCAGAGGGAAAATTGTTTCTTATTAAATATTTGATTGATCAAAAACGTAGGTACCTACTTACAGACATAATAAATCAAACACTTTTTTTTATATTTTGCGTTTCCTCATATTAATATTCTCTTTGGTAACTTTATCCCGCGAAAATAAGAATAATGGAACAAATGTTATATTGCGAGGAATCGCAAAAAGTTTTTTTATCAGAGCTTTCAGTACCTATCACTTTCTTTTAATTTGCATGAACTTGCTACACAAAAAACAAACTTGTTCTAAATGCTAAGTAGTTCGTGGGAATGAAATAGTTTTTTAAACTTCACACTAGTTTTGCAAACTTGTATGACTGCGAAGAAGTTTTTACTGCGTACAATGTGCACTTTTATAATTCCGGTAAAAAAATTAAAAAAAAAGTTTTTGTTTTAAAGAAACATTTACTTAGTACGCTGGCAAAGTAAGTAAGTGTATTCAAAAGGAAATAACATTCAACACAGCGGCTTGAATACTTAAATACGAAGTGAATACCATACATACGATCATGATCATTTATGTAATGGCGAGCTGCACAAAATTTTAAACAGATTCATATCCAACGAAAAGTTTTTCAATTTATATGCCGTTAGTATATCTAACAATATTTTAAATCAAGGAACAACCTCCCGCCTTCTGTCGCTCTTTACGCTTAGATCTTTTAAACTACGCCAAGGTTTTTATTGCGGTTTTCACGAATGGAAAGAGATTCTCTGTATAACTCAACGCGGACGAAGTCACAGGCACCAGCTAGTAACACATATAACACACGACCGTTTTTTTAAATGGAGGTATATTGAAGAAACCAAAATAAAGGTTTTAGGTATCATAACGAAACTTTAAATACTTTGACACAATGAGTACCTACACATCAATACTAATAATAAACCTGTAAGGGTTGGTCATGGAGTAAGTTACTTTGTTTTCAGAGATATCGTGTTTATAGGCTCTATACATCATACTGAAACTAAATTGACCATTTTTAGAATTTTTTTCTATGTGTATATATGTATGTAAGTATATGTATGTTCCTCCATAACTCTTAAACGAATTAACTGATTTTCATGAAACTTGGTAGATAAACATTTAAACTTGCGGGACACAGGATAGGCTACTTTTTTCTTTTTTAACGCGGACAAAGTCGCGGGCGCCAGCTAGTATTTAAATAAGTATCTGGGACGTTATATCTAAAAGAGGAATGATGCAACGAATATGAAATAAGAATATGCATCGAGCAAACTAGAAATACCTATGTGAGACTGAAATGCCTGCTAGCTTGGGCAGCCCTTTTAGACGACAGTACGAGTAACTACCCCGTTACAGAAGAGCGCTGTGAAATAATAGCATGTGTGTTGTTGTGTTTAGGTGAGGGAGTATTAGATGCAATTTCCCTTCCTAATCCCTATTCTTATTAATATAAATTCTATGATAGCACCTTGCAGGATCTATTCCAGAAAGTTCAATTTGAAGTTCAACCAGTTGAACTAATTGGAATATCAGAACTTGTGGCGTTGAAAGTGTTATAGTATAGGCCATGTACTAAGAGATTGAAGCTAACATAGATAAAGCTTGAAGCAGTTTTGTTATGATACTATATAAAATAGTTTAAAGGCTTTATTATATGACCATGAGAAACAATTATAAACCGTCACAGTCTTCGTATATTCCAACCATGTTTGCTCAACTCATTAGAGTATTTCTCGTATGATAAAATATACAAAGCAGCTGCTAGACAAACATGGTTGTGTGTGTAATGTATTACTTGAAAGACTTCATGGAAATATAAAGATATCTGTACTTGAAGGCAATGTACATAAAATCTAGCCCTGCATGGACTACATGACTCAAATGAATGCGAAATGCAGCGTGTCCTGCTACTACTTTCCAAATTCAAACCAGTGTTTAAAAAGTTCATACCCAAAGTTGACCCTGCCGAGTAACGAACCCGGTTCCCCTGAAATGGCGCTGAGGCAAGTACCCTAACCACTCATCCCACGGGATCGTATTAGTACTATGTCGTTAAGTGTGGATATTTTTTGTCTGAAATTATAAGTAGGTACCTACTATTTGTACATCGTATGGAAGTCGACACTAGAGAGTCGAGCAGCAAGCAGTAGAACATGGATTTAGAATAGGTTTAGTGTCAGTATATATGTTACGGCTAGAGATAGGTGTGAACATAAACTTAAGATTAGCCGGCTAAACTTAGGTTTATCTTCGAGGAGATGTTAATGTTAGTTTCTTCTATAATTCTATAATGAGGGTCCGCGTTTACACTTAAGTTTAGCAGGCTAATGAGCCTGCTAAACTTAAGTGTAAACGCGGACCCTTAGCTAAAAATATAGAAGCAAATGAAAAAAATAACTGGTGTAATAATGTTTACTATTTCGACAGTATATTCGAATTTCGAGTTAAAACAGTATCTAGTCATTAAAATAAAATAATAAGGAACCATTTGTTCATTACTTACAGATACTTCCGTATTTAAAATTACAAAATAAAACTTCTGCAGTGTTAATTATTAAAAACAATATCTAGTCATTAAAATAAAATAATTAGGAGCTATTTGTTGGAACATGATAAACTAGAATGGCATTTCGAATTCGCGAATTCGTCTCCCCTCCGCCCCCTCAAGCGACATGTTCCCCCCCCCCCATGCGTGTCCATCGAATACATTTTTAGCCGTTTCGTTTCGGTTAATGTGCACATTAGCCGGCTAAAGATGGAAATTCACGACGCAAACTAACATGTTATCGAACTTTAGCTGCTTCTTGAAGATAAACTTAAGATTAGCCGGCTAAACTTAAGTTTATGTTCACACCTATCTTTAGCCGTAACATATATACATATATTGTGAATTTTGTCCGATAACATTCTATCTTCGTAAACTTTTTTTTTCTAATGTAAATTAATTGCGTAAGGTGACAAGTAGGGAACTGGAACATGACTTTAACAGGCAAAAGATCTGATGGTGCAAAGGTTCGGTCATGGTAAACTGCATAATAAATATCATTACATTTTATTATGGACACTTACCAAGTGCTAGGTCAGAAGTTGTGTTGTATCATAATGATATTTTAATAACGTCATTGCCAATACGTATTATCTATATTTTTCATTTCAAAAATGCAATTTCAAAAATGTCTCTTTTTGTCAACATTTTTCTTGAAACCAAGATAATCTCATTATTTTTTTGGAGTTTTCCTATTCCCAGAAATGATAACCATTCTATTTCGTTTTAATAGTATTATATATGATATCAATGAATAACATTATTTTTATTAGGTATCAAATTTTTTTACCGCTTTATTTTCTATTGAAGTTTTTTTATTGACGTTGTAAACACTGCGTATACTCGTAGAATCAAAGGATCCACTTTATTATATTACTAGCGTGAAATTTTTCCTTCCTCCTCGTTAAAAACCATATTGAAATCCGTTGGGTGGTTTAGAAGTGGTTAGCGAAGAAACAGACAGGCGTTTCTCCGAATTTTACACATTCGCCATTTGAAATTCCCAACTATACTGGGGATAGGAGGGAGCTACGGTAATAGAGCTATAGCTATAGAGCTATAGTAATAGAATAAAAAACCACGTACGATGATGAATTTCGAACCGTAGGAAACAATATTTCACCGTCCGGAAGCAACTAAGCACTTTGTGCACGAAGCTTACCTAATTTATGGTGTATTGTCACCGGCGGTGATAGTTCAACCAGTGCATCAAAGTTAATTAGTATAATTTGCGTCCGGCTCGTGGCAATCGCTCATTTCCCCAATTCTCGTTACAGTCTGCGGCTAAATTATTGCTGAGCCACCGGAGTTCTTTGTTATCGACTGTGAACACAAAACCCGCATTCGAATCGCACTCCAGTGAAATATGTAAATGACTGAACAGAATGTTATCTGATTCAACAAACTAACGAACTGTAACCTAATTCTTTTTGTTTAATAACGTGGGTGAAAAAGATAGGATGTCGGTGCGTGTGTTTGTGTACTTAATATTTATAATTATTGTAATAGACGGACGTACAAACACCTTAACATATAGGAGTATATTATATGTAAAGTTTGTCATCGCCAACGGGTGCCTCGCCTAACAATGGATCGTTGTGGATCATTACCGCCACTACTCAGATGGCATTTTAATTTTCTGTAATTATGGATCAAGCTAATGCATTTTTATACTTATAAAATGTTTTTGTTACTTCAATTTGAAATTATTATGGAGTTGTGATGTTGTAAAACAAAAATAAATACCTACCTCATTTTTTTATGATGGTGCTTTAGGATTAACTTAGAAAATATGGGTCCTATTCTAAAATTGGCAAAGAATTACTTCTAATGCGTTGTGAAAAGATTTACACAAATATATGTAAAATAAAAAATATTTTTTTCATACATTTTCATGGAACCGATTTTTCATTTTAAACCAACGAGGTTCGCCGGGTCAGCTAGTTTAAATTAAACGGCTGGTAAAACCACAGGGCTCAAATAGTACGTATTATAATAAAAATAAAATTCGCTTTCTTCTTTACAGAAATATGGGCGAACTAGGAACAAAACTTGGACTGCACGAATTGTCAGGCGGTGCGGCGGCTCTCAGCAGGGCATTACTAGCAGAATTTATCGGTAAAATAGTTAATTCACTTGATGATACATAATTATCTCTCCCTAACATGGACTTTTTTAATTAACTGGCTTCTCTTTACAGGTAATCTTTTACTGAACCTGTTTGGTTGCGGTGCGTGTGTGAATGTGACTCAGGGAGCAGACGCGGCACCTAACATTGTCCTCATTGCTCTCGCATTCGGTCTCGCTGTATTTGCTATTGTCTCGGTATGTATTTCTCAATTATATGTAATTGTTTTTATTTTTTGCTTATTGTCTTCATTGATACGTAGGTTCACCTCCACCATAAAGTAAAGAACCAAAATTTGATTACAACAGTGGTATTTCCATGAGATGGTAACTTTGACCTGATGATGCAGCATTACGTAGTCTGCGGGATACCCAATTCCTCAGCAATTTACAGCAAATATAGCGTTTTTGAGTTCAGTAGAAAGTCGGAGATTATATTATATTTTTCAATTATATTTTGTAGGCGATTGGTCACATATCCGGCGGTCATGTAAATCCGGCTGTAACTGCCGGTATGCTAGCCACTGGTCGCGTGTCGGCCGTGCGTGCGGTACTGTACGTGATCGCACAATGCGCCGGAGCTGCCGCTGGATCCGGTCTTCTGAAAACGCTAACACCGGACCGTGCTGCCGGATCGCTGGGCCTCACCGGACTTGGAACCGAAGTGACGCAGTTGCAGGGCTTCGGCATCGAGTTCTTCCTTGGATTCGTTCTTGTGTTTGTTGTTTGCGGGGTAAGTTTACATTGCTTCAATCAAAAAGAGCCCACACTCCCAGATTCTCAGATGCACCTCGAGAAAAGCCAAGGCCCGTCGGTTCAACACCTCAATAAACTCGAATACCAAGACCCGGAGGATTTGTTTATTCCAAAAACACGATTATAAGGAACTAAGTATCCTCCAGCTTGTATATAATTGATTAGCTATATATCGATTAGCTCTCCTGTAAAAAGTGTAATTTTGATTTGTGGCACTTTAGATTTTAAGCAGCGATATGTATACCTTGTATGTATGTATACGAGTAAAAAAAAACATTTTTCTATAAACAAATATGTATGAGTGGGTACTTTGACAAAAGCATACAGTCAGTAGATGAAAATGTATTGTTTTCGTGACACGAGCTATTACCCGTGAATTGATAAATCCGCGATCGCGACCCTTTCCCGCCCCCGCACTCCGCGCTCAATTAAATATTCAACAATGACAACATTCACTTGCACACAACTAATCATTGTAATTGTTCACAAAAATAAAAGTGAACTAAATGGATTTTAAAAAAGCAACTACGTAGCGTACGTATTTAGTTGTAAGAGACTTCCTATTTTTAATAATGATAACCTCATTAATATATCTACATCGAAAGAAATTATTTAGGCAGGTTGCATGCAGGACAACCATATTTTATTCGCAAAATAGCCTATCACTCGTATAATGAACGCGAAGCTTGACAATCAATAAGGGCAGCCGTTGGAGTTATATTTCAACTTGTTATTTATTACAATGGTGTCACGAAAAGATTAACAAAACAGGAAAACACCAAGGTCTCTAGCAACACTATTATCTGTGCTCAGACAATCGCAAAATTATTATAACAAAAGGGAAATAGATTTTTTTTTTGAAAATGAACAATTAATGAAACTATTTTCATTATTACCTACTATTGGGTCTATTTTCAATACAAAATTATGGCGAATTTCTATCACATATCTGAAGACCGGAACGCTGTAAGTTGCTCTTTTTGTTTCAGTCATTTATGAATTGAGCCAAACAGGGGGATTAACTTAATAGGTATAGGTAGGTGGAACGGGCGATAGATATCAATAAAAATTTATCATAAATGTTTAAAAGACGGTTTACAAAAATCAAATAAATTAGGCAAAATTTAATTGTAAGAGACGTCCTATTGAATACATACTGTACTGAATGAAGTATATGTTATGTTGGCATCTGTAAAACAAAAATAAATTAATAAAAATAAAAATAAAATAGATTATTTACTCGTATAAGCAAGTTTAGTTTCAAGTTCAGTGTAAGTTTAGAGAAATGTTTACAAAAATATGTATTATTTTTTCGACAAACCATTCAAATATTTATGTTATCCATAATCAAGGACACAACCTCAAATTAGTTTATATCAGATAAATAGAACTGAACAGGGCTAATTTCACCTGATAATGTGACGGGCGGGTAAATTATAGACTTTGTACATTATTTTCTAATGCATTATTCATATTTTCCTTCAAATTCCTGCTTATTTTGTCACCATTTCCTAGTGAACTCAAAGTTCCTAACTTAACTTATATGAGTCAGAACGTTCTAAGTTATCGTTCGACGATTTGACTGCCTACTCGTATTGAGATGTAAGTTTGTGACTAGTTGTGATTAAATGTAATTTAATAAGCACTTTTTGATCACTTTGCAACTTCATGAAACATCGCCATATCACAATCTGCCTAGGCACATCACGAACTGCCGGATTTTACGATCGGCCGAAGACATAATATTACTTACTTACATTAATCTTGAATTGATACCTTTTAGCAAAATTTAGAAGAAAAAAAACCTAAATTATTGGTGGAAATCAATAATATAATCTTATCTAAATAGTAAAAGAGAATACGTAAACTACTGTTGTACAAACGTATGCTATGTCTGTTTTAATAACATGCGTAGATAAAATTACGCCACGACTTTCATGTGTGTCAAAAGAAAAGCACATCATTTCCATATGATTTCTATTCTGTCATAAATTAATTATTTTCGGCACTATTTTTGAACGTCACTTCATGAGCTTCACTTGGTTTTGCGAATTAAATTGACAAGAACTTAGGTATTATATTAAACTGCAGCAATTTACAGACAAACTAGCCAGCACTAGGTTAAAAAAAATACAGCAATTTATAGACAAAGTAGCCATTACAATGCTACTATTGTTTGGTTACTTTCAAAGCAAATGCGTATTAAATCACGGAAAGTTACGAGATATTTATTTAATAGGTATGCGACCCTCACAAACCCGATGGCAAGCCAACAGCGCCTCTAGCTATTGGACTGACGGTAACTCTTGGCCACCTGCTCGCAGTCGACTATACTGGATCCGCCATGAACCCAGCGCGCTCTTTCGGATCTGCACTGGTTGCTAACATTTGGAAGGACCATTGGGTGAGTAATTTAACCCCTATGCAAAAACGGGGTGTAACAAGTTTGACGTGTGTCTGTGTATCTGTGTGTCTGTCTGTGAAATCGTAGCTCCCATGCGGATGGACCGATTTTAAACCGTTTTTTTCTGTTTGTTTGAAAGCTGACATGATCGGGATCATTCTTAGCAATAATTTATGTAGATCGGTTCAGGCGTTTGTATGCCATCAGCCCATTTCTTAGTTGACGAAGTGATTTCACTAACTCCCACAACATGTTCGACTGGTATACTGCTACTTTCGGTGGTTTTCCTATAATGGAAGTAGTTTTCTTTTTGCCATTTTTGACATAACTAATTAACTACATAAACTACGTAAGTAGAAGCAAGTGAATTCTCAGCTATTCTCAGCCTGACGCAAGGAAGTTTTGCGGGTTTTGCTTGTTGTCATGGGACATTTGCGACAACTGGCGTCGCTATGACTTGTTCTTAGGAGTAAATTGAATTTGTTTTAGTTGTACTGGGCTGGCCCGGTTGCCGGTGGCATCGCGGGAGCCCTGCTCTACGTGCACGGATTTTCTGCGCCTCCGCCCTCGGGCAACATTACACCGCCGCGATACCGCTCCGTTGCCGCCGACGAGAAGGAGGTATGCTAATGCATTTTTTAATTATTTTAGTAATATAAATAAACCGTATCATTTTTTTTTTTGAACAAAATTCGTAGGTATTTTAAATATCTACATAACTACATTGGAATTACTCGTTAACTGTCTTCACCAAAACGACTGCTTGTCAAGAAACATCATAATATAGAAACGCATATATCATAGAACATAACGCCATCTATAGAGCATATTGACAATTACAATAAGTATATATGTGTATATTCATGATTCATGATCATAAAGAAATACAACCCTATTTAATAATACTGGTAATCTGGTAAGAGTACATGAAGTTAGGGTTTAAAAATATATTTTCTGAATTAAATATTCTACTTTTCATTGGGTAGATAGTAGATGATACAAGAATATTTCGGAGGCGCCATCTGTGTTCGCTGTTAGAATATAATTTCATTAGTTTTAATTATTTTTGGGCAGATGTCACTTATTTCGATGGTTTTTTTTTTAAATGATATTTATGTAATATGAATTAAATAATCAAAGTACATTTTTTTTAATTCCTATCCAAATGCCTGTTTCTTTGTACGTACAGATATATTTTCTTTATTTTAACTTCAACGTGCACTATGATTTAATATTATCCTAAATTTTCTATTATCCTATATATTTTGTATATGCGTTTCTATTTATTCTACATATTATGGAAATATTTCTATAAATTTCCCTAATAAACATAAAATAAGAAAAACACTTTAAATTACAAGCGTACCGGACGCCCAGCGCCAACCGCTTGGACAGTTGAACAAAGCGTAAGAAATTTATGATTAATTTGTTTTTTATTGTAAGTTAGAAGTCTTGAAAACGATTCGTTTGCTCTAATTTTTCAGCCCATTTTTAGGCCCAAGTCGCCTTGGTTGACTTTTGCCCCAAGACTTGAGCCAGTCAACCGAGGCGGCCTAAACTTGAAACAACCTTTTACGACGTGGAACGTAGCCTTTTTCAATTATAATTATTTCATTGAATTCAGTTCTTAAGCCTGTAATTGAAAAGGGAAACAAAACATTGTCTAGTGTTTTACGCACTAGACTAGTTAGAAGTTAGAACTAGTTTGCTTTACGTGAAAAGCACTGCAGCGCCCTCTCGCGCTTCTACGTCGGTTGACTTTTATATGTAAACTCGACAAATAAAGTGCTTTATCACCCTAAGATTGAACATTCTTTGTATGTTGTAGAATAATAAGGTCTGTTTTCCTTTGAAAATTAAAAGTGGCAATTATGTCAATTAGTAATCAATACCTATTTCAAATCTAAGCCTTAGCGAATTTTGAAATGAATGGAATTTCTTATCGAAATTGATAAAGCACTTTTCTGGTCGGCTATACAAAGCAAGTACAAAGGTAGAGCGACACTTCTTTAAATCTAGAGGAATATGGCCTTTTTTAGATCGATTTTTTGTTGCTTCGTGTCTCAATATGAAACTTTATAATAGGTATTACAAAATTCTACACACACTTACCGAGGATCATGATTGATCCGCTATTCATAATTCCTTCTGTCACGAGATAATATTTTTTTAAAATGTGTATGTACCTTTGTACGCGCTCTTATTATCTTCTTTTTATATATACAAGGCGATGTGTGTGTGTGTGTATGTACGTTCCCTATAGACTCCAAAACCGCTAAACCGTTTTTGATAAAAATTTCAGTCAATCTTCAGATTAGTCCAGCGGGTAATTCTGTGAAGTTTGGTAGCGATCGGACGCGGGCGAAGCCGGGAGCGGGTCGCTAGTGTACTATAATGATTAACGATGTAATTATCTGAATTTACAGTTGAAACGGTTGGACGGCAAAGGGGACGACTTGGCCTGAAGGTGCGCAGCGACTCACGACTCAAACCGGTCCGGATATCCGGATCGACACTTTCTGCCCAACTTTAACCATAATAACCACTATTTATGAGCACCAAACCGGGTCTGGCCGTACTTACCATAACGTACCACAAATATTTTACAATCTTTTTAGAAGCAATCATTTTTTTTTTGTTGCATTACTCTCATAAAATATAAATTGTAAAGAAAAAAAAGAATTGGGGTTCATAGAATCCATAGAAAACGATGAATTTCTTATTACTATTGATAATTCTCACTATGTTTCCATAGATTGAATTATTTATTATTTTATTTAAGCTTTGTTTATATTTTTATCGCAATTTTATACTGATAGAAATGTAAGTTGGAAAGTTGAATTTTAATCCTAAAACGCAATTAAAATTGAAACTTTTTCTATAATTACTTGTCCGTTAATTATATCTGATTTGTATTTAAGCGATTTTCGACCAGACCTTCTCATTTGAAACTTCGCACTTAATTTTAAGATAAATATATTTCTCTCCAGTTAAAAGTTATTCTGAGATTTTTTTTATAATATAAATTGTATTTTAACTACTTTATGATAAAAAGAGTATGTTACATAGATTTAAGTGAATTTTTTTAGTAATAATAAACTGTACACTCCAGTGAGTCCATATTATCGTCTAATATTGATGTGTTCAAATTACTTAAGTGATAAGCATATACATAAATGTACAATGAGCTTTATATTTTGATATTCATTGCTATTTGAACGAATGAATGTGGACGCGAAAACGTTTCGAAAATAAATATTTTACTTATGATTTTTTTTTCTCTTAATCCCATCGACAGCAACTAGATCACGTCGTAAATAAACTATAACAGTTTCATATTGTTACATACTCGTAAGTACAGTCAAACTTAAAAATAAATATTTATGATATATGCATTATATTCATATTTAAGCAATACATATTATGAAATACATTTATGCAATACAAAAGAAAACTGCAAATTGAAAAAATTAAAAACTCGGTTTAGGTACCCTTTAGAATTTCTGTAATAGATCTTATTCAAACTCAGATGGGAGTTGAAGTTAAAAATAATTACAACGACCATGACAAAGGATCAACTTATAAATAAAAGTCGTATATTTCACAATAAATCTTTATTGAGTTTACTAAAATTATGACTACTTACTGATAAATTACAAAATATTACACAACTCAGTCTTACAAAGTATAAATATGTACACTAGAATAGTCATATAAATATATTAAAAAAAACAATTACATATTTACAAACACTGTACAAAACATAATAAATCTTATTTTATTCAAATTTTCATTTAGAAAGTGAAAATTATAAATTGTTCGAGTCACAGCTAATAACTATGTTTTATGTCGATTATTTATTTACAAAAGGAACATGAGTATTTTCATAAAATGAGAATTTTCATAAAAAAAAGCACAATACACAACAATTCATATGTATTTATTTACTTCATAATATTATATATTTCATGATATTATATCAGAAATGCCACCAGTTGCACTTGCACGGAATGAAGTTAAATTTGTCACTTTCAAATTCAAACGGTGAAATAATAAGTCCATTGAAAAGTACTTACAGCATTTCGCCCAAGAAAAATGAACACTAAATTAGACCCATCGAAACAAATGGCACAAGAATATCTCCAGAGCTATATGTACTCAAAGGCAAAAATCAAAATATTTCACTTTTAAAATTTTGTGATAAATATTTTTATTAGAAAGATGACAAAAAGAATTTTACAATATTTACACACAAATATCTAAGGTGTATAAAAAAAAAAGGTACCTACTTAAATCAGTGTATCACTTGCAAGAATACTACTAAAATTTCACCACTATATATATATATATATTATATCTCTAATTATATATTATATATGATGATTTATATAATACAAATACCTATTTTATTACATTTTTTCATTCGTAGACAATTTTCATTTGAGACGTTTGTCGCCGCATCCATTGAATATTCATTTTATAATATAAACATAAAAAATATATACAGTATTTATTAACGTTTCTAAATAAAAATAAAGAGTTCGTCAAACATGTGAGGCCACCTTAGCTGATACTGCTGTATGGTGGACTTTTTAATCCAAGAACATTATTATTAACTAGCTGGCGCCCGCGACTTCGTCCGCGTTGAAAAAGAAAAAAATAGCCTATACTGTGTCCCGTACGTCTAAATGTTTATCTACCAAGTTTCATGAAAATCAGTTAATTCGTTTAGGAGTTATGGAGGAACATACATACATACATACAGAAAAAAAATCTAAAAATCGTCAATTTAGTTTCAGTATCATGTATAGAGCCTATAAACACGATATCTCTGAAAACAAAGTAACTTACTCCATGACCGACCCTTACAGATTTATTATTAGTATTGATTAATGTTCACTTACAGCATCTTCTTTATTCCTATATGAACTTGAAACATTTCTGTTTGTCGTGTGGTATACGAGTTTTGAACAGCACTGAGTCTGCGCGGTACTGAGTCGACATCAACGGTGTGTATCCCATTACCTTATTAAATGCAAAAAAAAGGGGAAACTTTTATAAGGCAAGAAGGAATGTTCAACTTCTCTGACGATCTTGACATTAAAAAAATAAAAACAATAACTTTCAGTCGTAACTACACAAAAAAAAACTACGCCATCTGTTAACATCTTAACAAACTATTGACAATGTTAAGTACTGCGTACTAATTCGATTAGATGGCGCTTATTTCATACATTTAAACGACACGAGTGCCACTCACATAGTGTGACGTCACGAGTTCACTGTTTCCTCCTCATCCTAAAAGTGCTCAACGCTAAGTGCTAAAAAAACATGCAGCTCATATCTATTTTGAAATCGTACAATGTAAAATTATTATCACACTATACTAGCTATGCCCTCGACTTTGTATTCGTGGTATTCGAAATAACACCCCAACATTTGCCGAGATAAACTCAAAAAGCTCTCATGGTAGACCATAATATGAGCACCACTGAATTAGTCTATAACAGTAATCCCATTGATTAGAAATACAAGAAATACAAGAAACTTATTGCAAACCTGTGAGAAGAATTGTATACACTTGTGTCTCTCGTGAAAGTGTGTCTCGTCCGCCGAGAGCGTTACCGGACAACCGGGACAGCGGAACGTCCAGCGTGACGTCACCTGCACATGTACACAATCAATACTAATCATCGAAATACTACAATGGAATTTGCGTCACAAATGCCAAAGCGGAACATAAAAAGAACGCCTATGACAGAATCATGGCGGACTCTTGCCTTCACGCGTCAGTGGTAAAAGGTAGTAACGATCAACTTCTACTATTTCATTTCAAACTCTAATGGGTTGACGTAAAGTCACATTTTCTTTAAATTACGTACTTATTATTATGTTTGTTTGTTATAAATGACAGTTCATGCTCTACGCATATTATGTCACTTTTAAATGTTCCATAAAATTCGTAGTGTTTTGTATGGCACGCGGGTCCCATGTTGTAGTAGTTTGATGATACTAATAATAAATCTGTAAGGGTCGGTCATTGAGATGGAGTAAGTTACTTTGTTTTCAGAGATATCGCGTGTTTATAGGCTCTATACATGATACTGAAACTAAATTGCTGTGTGACAAACGTCAAGTAGGCCAAAATGTAATTTAAAGTCACCGCCACCGGTAACCGGGGATAATGCAGCTGATATACCTTTGTTTTTACGGTAAACGTCCCAAACATTAAATCAAAAATAATAATAAAAAATCGGCTATCGAATGATGCAGTAAACCGAGTGCATAATTCAATATATCACACAATTATTTCTAAAAGTAACTAATCAACACTTTAATTGTAGTTTGTGAAAGAGGCCCTTAAACGAATTAACTGATTTTCATGAAACTTGATAAACATTTAGACGTACAGGACACAGGATAGGCTACTTTTTTCTTTTTCAACGCAGACGAAGTCGCGGGCGCCAGCTAGTACTACTATAATAATATTTGATAGGCATTTTTTTTTATTACACATGGGTTTGCTCTTGGCCAACATTTAGCCATGTAGCGAAGATTAGGCATATGATTGTGCAAGTTCACCCAGAAGATGCTTATTCACTCGATATATATGAATAGGGAATTGACATCTACTTATAAAATGTATACAGAACTAATTATAATGAACTAACTATATTCAAAGTATGTAAATTATAACTATTTTAATACACAAATACACTACATACTGTCGTTACACCAATTCCCCTCTATGTGGCAGCCATTTTGTTTTATTTCTTAAGATATTCTCTACAAAAAGATGCCTGATATATAATTAAAATATGTAGCAATTTGTGTGCAATGTGGTATACCTTAACAGGAGGCTTCCTTGTGATGTGGGCGACCAGGAAGTTCATGGCTATGTCTTCACAGTTCATATATTCATCGACATAGTCCCTTATGGCGGCCGGCAGAGCGCGCCAGTACGCCCACAGATAGTACCGGTGTACGAATGCAGCTCCTGTCAGCACCATGCTTAGCTCGCAGCTGGAAAAAATATACGTGTATATTCACTTTTATTAATAACAATCGCCAAGCAATTGTATCAAACCTGTAGCTACTTTGTGAAATTTTTAGGCTGGTTTTAGTGTCACGCGGACCGTCAGTATACGGATTGCTCCGCACGGACCAATATTTATTAAAGCTAGATAGGGAGCGTTTTAGAGTAATGCGGACAGGTCCGTACGGACAACCGTCCGCGCGGACAGCTCCGCAGCCGTCCGCATGGCGCGTCCGTGCCGCGGAGCTATCAGCGCGGAGCGCACGCGTCGGCGGAGTACAATCATGGCAAATCGATATTGCGACGTTGACACGAAACGAGTAGGGCAACTAATAATAACACCCGCCACATTGGATGCATTGCGCGCGTCTGTACTCCGCGGCAGTCAAGACGATACAAACGACATACGCGGACGGTCCGCGCGGATGACGTACGCGCGGACCGCTCCGTACTGACGGTCCGCGTGACACTAAAACCAGCCTAGTAATTTCTAGAAACTACATACAGTCTGTCAAAAAAGTGTAGAAATTAAAAAGTGACAATACTATAGGTGTTGTCTCTTTCTCATCAACTACATGGTTATAACGGGAAAACACTACAGTATTGCCACTTTTTAATTTATACACTTTTTTGACAGACTGTAGCTGATATTGATCATGAGAAAAATTTATAAAGAAAAAACCACCTCTTGGCCTCTATCAGTTAGAAAGTTAGATATGCAGATACAGCATACTAGCTCACTGCAGATTTACCACTTGTTGGCAGAATCTCGGCACTTCGCAGCAATCTATTTAAATTTTGCTTAATTTTGCACAGTTAGAGCAAATAACTTCTACTTATGAAATCGAGTAGTTGAGTGTGGGTAGAGTATTTAATCTAACAACTATTATTACTATTTTAATCTACCGATTTTAATTTTTTAATGTTATAAACGTAAAAGTTTGTAATAATGTTCAGACATTTCTGGATCGAATTTGCAGATAAATCTTTAGTTTTGTCTGTTAATAATGTTTAATCAAAATTATTTTAATTTATAAAAGTTAAATCATTATAAGAGTTGGATTAGCATACCTGTAGTTGGAGTTGTATAAGAATCCATTGTTGAAATTGGTGTCCCACGCGTGGTACCGTCCGGGGAAGCCCACTATCCGATCGCGGTGCTCTCTCCACACTCTGTGACACATTAACTTTAATCATGTTAATGGTTACCGTTTAAGTAGCAGCCAACAAACACAAGCACTGTTGCAGTAATGTGGCTCTAACATTTCAACTAGCCCAGTTAATACCTGAACGCGAACACGATCTCGTCGTGTCTGAGATGTGCGTCGTCGTCGACGCAGAGCACGGCCTCTGTGTCGATGTGGTGGAAAGGCAGGAAGCGGTTGTTGAGCGAGTTGCGAGCCGTCCGCACCACCACCACCGGAGCTCCGCTCGCCGGCCACGCGCTCGGCCCAGGCCCGCTTCGCCCGTTCCACACCACTACCACCTTCAATTTTTTTTTGGAGTTTACTCCTTAAGGATCGATTTTCATATATTATAAGCCCGGGGTATGAAAATTTATGGGAGTAAAATAAAAATTGTCACACAGTATGCGTTTTAAGTTCTATTTTCGAATATTTTAGGATATCTCTGAAGTTTCAGAGATATTGCGCCATCAACACAATATCACTGAAACTAGAATGTTACGTAATAATACATCCTTGCGAACAGAGATGGCGCTGATATTTTTATTCATTCGTTCGTTCGTAAGGAGTAAACTCCAGTCGTGCCGTGTGTCGGAGCTTACACACAGTTTTTTCATTAATTTCTTACTTCTGTTATACTTTCTTATGATGTAGCTCTTTATATGTAAAAGAATTCTTAATATCGGTACAGTAATTTTTGAGGTTATTCATTACAAACAAAAATACAATAAGTATCTCTTTATATTATAGCAAATTATGCAAGGGAAGCTGCCATACCCAACCGTGTATCAAACAAAACAACTATACTCACTTTGTTCAGATAAGGCAGCCCGCGCAGACGGGCTAGCGCCGCGGCGAGCACCGCTTCGCGCTCGTACGTCAATATGACAATAGTGAATTGTTCGCGAGGCCGATCGCCGCCTAACGCCTCGCTGAACTCGCGACCGGCGCCCCCAGCACCGGCCCCTATCAGACGGAACCCTGACGCGGAACCCGTAAAACGTGCCTCTGACGTCACAGTCGGATCCCACGGCAATTGCGGGTAGAGCGCAAACGGCTCCCCCCATTCATTCCACATCTCATACCCGTGCACCAACGCCACCGAGTAGTTCCTTTTATACGCTGGGCTCGCGTACGGAGCCTCCAAAGGTCCCAGAGTCTCTTCCGGATCCGGCTCGAGAGGCGGCGGTTCAACTTTGGGCGGCACGAACGAATCGTTAAATGCGGGACTTCCCATCACTGCTACGGCAGCCGGTGCCGGAATGTTCAATCGAAATCTTATTGTCGCCAAGAGCGTATCGACGCTCGTCTGCACCGAGCTTAAATACCTCTCCCACAACACTCTACCCTGACGTCTGAACGCGAGTAAGTCAGCATCGGATAATGCCCGAAGCAGAAAATGCAATTCTGTAACCCTCGCCTTCGGTAACATGAGAACCGCTCTCCGCCAGTCCAACACTTCATCGTAGGGCAATCTTATCCTATCTCCTCCCAATACGACCGGTATAGCGCCGGATCGCAACGCTTCGTACAATCTCGCTTGTAACAGAGCCGTCGTGGCGTAGCTTCGATCTGACGGTGCCAATATTAGGACGAATGTTGAATCGCGTAGCAAAGTCCTTCTCGAACGATCCGTACCGCATAAAGCCCAATCGCCTATAGGCAGTAACGATCGTTTCTCTATGGGCGGATCGCATTCAAATTGCAATAGAAACGCATCCGATGCGGGAGCGGCGTTTACTGATTTTTGGAGGGCATCAATTAAGTATTGATCTTTTTCTATGTTCAATCCGATCGAGGGTGGTTGTGATCCCTGAAAACTAAATTTAGCTAATGAATGTGTTAGATTAAACCACTTTGTTGTGTCACAGTTTTACAATACATGCACTTGTCAAACGAAGTTGCGTACTTGCGTAGAGCAGAGACGCACTCGAACATTGATTGTAAAACTGTGGTTGTATAGTGCATTTCAATTTGTATTTGAACATACCTAAGAAGATATCTTCGGCGTGCCGGAGTGATTGGTGCGCACTCCGCCCAAACATCACCACCAGGAGGTCCAAGTGCTGGTGGAGTTACAATATCAAAGCCTTCTCGGAATTGATCTAGTGTGAAGGTCGATTGCGCAATCATCGCTCTCCCTATTGAAACTCCTTTAAATGAATCACCAGAACCGACAGATAATTCCCTTCGAGCGAAATTTATTAGAACATGATTTCGACCGTCGCCACCCCAAAATGGCAGATTATGTAAGGCTGTTTCGTTCAGATATAGTTTGAAATCGTTTGTAGACCTGCAACAACAGATTAAATAGATATATACAAAAAAGACATTAACACAACCAAGCTCACGCGCACTTGTGTAATGCAAGGACTATACTATACTTGGACCTGTACCTCATAACATTTTGAGAAAATATTTAAGACATTACAGTTTTCAGCCAATGTGCATTGGTTGGCAGATTGATTATGGACAAAAAAAAGAGTCCAATCCTAAAAGGTTCACGCCACGTTGCATTAATGCAAACTAATACT
The DNA here is from genome assembly GCA_945859745.1 of Synanthedon formicaeformis. NCBI lineage: Eukaryota > Metazoa > Arthropoda > Insecta > Lepidoptera > Sesiidae > Synanthedon > Synanthedon formicaeformis. The sequence goes on from OX243958.1 coordinate 7,184,164, forward strand.
AAGTTTCAAATTAAATTAATTAATTTAAATATTATAACTTACATTGAATTTTTCTCCAATGGAAAAGCTTCCCCAGTAATAACAAGATAAATACACGCCTCGTTTGGATTACTTGTAAGGTGTGCATTATATCCCAGTGCCTGTCTGAGAGTTGTTTTGAGGAAGCCGTCTACTTCAGCACCGGCCAGAGGCGCATGAATGTCTGGGTCATAAAGGTAGACGGGAAAGCCCGATGTCAAAGAACATCGAGAGTGGTCGAAGCAGGAGTGCATACGACAGTGGATTTCACTGGACTGGACAATTGTTGGTAAAACAGGTGGGGGTCGGGATGGCAATATTTTGAAAGGCGGTGCAAGTTCAGGTGAATCGCGACGGGTGGCCTCTAATTGAGCTAAACGAGCCTGATCAGCTGAAACTCGTAGTCGCTGCAACTCAGCGGCGGCGCGGATATGCTCTGCTTTCACACTTTCCGCTTTAGCGCTGGCAGCGGCCGCCTCGCGCTGAAGTCTGCCTCGTTTCGCTTCCAACTCCCGCAGTTCCGTTGATACTGAAGCCTGCAATTCAATGTGACCAAAATTACGAGACCGTTTGATGAGTGGTTAGGGTGCTTGCTTTAACGCTGTGTTCCCGGGTTCGATTCTGGCAGGGTCAACTTTGGAAATAAACATTTCAAAGTTCAGTCAGTCTCTCTGGTCTGGATTTGGAGAATAGAAGCAGGGCACACTGCGTTCCACAGTCATTTGGGCAGCCCATCTGGCGGCAGTAACCACCCCCTTAATGAAGACCACATGGGTAATGGTATGGTATCATTATGGGTGTATTATATTTTTTTATTATCCAGACAAATCAATCAATCAATACTAATAATAAATCTGTAATTGTAGGTATTGTATGTATGTATGTTCCTCCATAACTCTTAAACGAATTAACTGATTTTCATGAAACTTGGTAGATAAACATTTAGACGTATGGGACACAGGATAGGCTACTTTTTTCTTTTTCAATGCGGACAAAGTCGCGAGCGCCAGCTAGTTGAGTAATAAATTAAATAATAACTGGCCACATGCTAACAATAGCAAATAAACAATCAGATCAGGTGATGCATTGCATGGTATCAGAGAATTCAGGCAGTAGTAAGTGGTAAAATAAATAGTTGAATGTTATTTTACCACTACTTAGGATGTTATCCATCTGTTCTCCTTCCAACAAAATGATAAATAACATACCTAACAATAAAATAACATAACATAAAAAAGGTTAAAATAATAACAAAATGATAACAATGTATTAAATCAATGTATCTTTTCATGTAATATAGGTACCTTAATCCTGAGCATTTCTTCAATTCTGAGCTTAAGATCAGCAGCATTCATTGTTGAGAAATCACCGAGAGCTTCGAGTGTATGTCTCATGGGATTCATTGTCAATGTATTTGAAGATTCATACTGTAAAATAATAATAAAAAAATTATTACATTTCAGTAATAGAGAATTAATTTAGACACACAATAGATCGTTTGAGGAGAAATTTTAAGCAAAATTAAAATATATTTAAGTATGCAAAAAATAATAATTATGTTTGTGATTTAGTACAGAAATTTAAGTAAAGAAATCTAAAATTCATTTTAACAAGGCAAGACGACTTGTCTTTTTTATTAACCTCAACATTACTAACTAAAGGTAACTATTATAGAAAACTAGCTGCTGCCCACTACTTCGCCCTCGTAACTTTGTAAATTAAATACTAAAACCTTCCTCGAGAACCACTCTATCCATTGGTGAAAACAGCATGAAAATCGGTGCAGTAGTTTTTGAGTTTACAGACAACAGACAGACGCGGTGGAGGACTTTGTTTTATAATATTTAGATTTAGTGATGATTATTGCAACTTTAAATTTACTAACAACAGTGAGAGACAGCAGTGTTTACATTACTTTACACCAAACAACAATAATTGTCTTACAACAAATTTAACATTTAACATGTTGACATTAATTGTAAAATTGTATGTACTAAATAGATAGGATACAATGTGTAATAACTCTTAAGAAGTTTATAAGTCAAACTCTAAGAAGCAAACACTAAGATTGCAGGGTGGGTAATCATTTACTATTTGGGAAAATGCCCCAGATTTATATTTGACTCACAATTACATTTACCAAGGGCTCGCTGAATTGATAAGACTTGTAAATAAATGTAATTTATTTAAAATTTATAAAAAAAACTATCTAAATTTTATAGAACATCTAAGCTACTTTCTCTAAAAAGAGAATTACATTTAAAAAAGAAATATTGTGTAGCCAGGTAAAAAAAAGCTTCCTACATTGAACTTAAACCAATCAAAAACTTTATATAATTAAAACTAGCTGCTGCCAGTGACTTCGCCCGCATAATTATATACTAAAACCTTCCTCGAGAACCACTCTATCCGTTGGTGAAAACAGCATAAAAATCGTGACAGACATCACGATCGTTTGAGTTTATCGCGACAGACAGACAGACAGACTGACGCGGCGGAGGATTTTGTTTTATAATATGTAAAGCCGGCGCCAGACCAGACATAGTTGCTTACTACCCAAACTAGAAAAATGTGGGAAATCTAGGAAAAGTACATTTCCAAATATGACAGTAAATATAGAAACTATCTCTTATAAAATGAATAAATAATTCAATGTGATGTGCGTTACCTTAGATAAATAATAATGAGTTATTAAAGGCACTATGAATAACAAAACTGAAACCATACAAATAACCCTAGATAGTTTCAAGTGTCCCAACCACTGACAAAAACGTTCGTGGAAGTACATTTTCATGAATAATGTCACCGCTGAGCAATATACAACATAATGCTTACTGATTCGTCAGTATAGAAATCATATAGAACTTCATAAATAACAAAAGTAAAAATATACACAATTTAATTTTCTAAATTAAATCGTGATTTAAAATCTGTCAAACAAGGCAAGAAGTCAAGAACCTTGAGCAAGAACAATATTACAATTTACAATCAAACAAATTACAATGACTTTGACTGCCTGATGGCCTGACTGCTGACGTGACCACAGAGTATAACATGAATGAACACAGAGCACATACCATAGCAGAAAACCATAATATTAAATTTTTAATGAAAAAGATTACAGTATCCAAAAATGTTGTCCAGTATGCCAATTTTCTCCACATTCAATGGAGAACCCCAGCACATACAAATATTACTATAAAAGTTACTTGATTTGATGCGCGTACTCGTGCAAATAATAATAGTTTTTGTTTCATCGAAATCAGGCCAGGATTTCCAGTTATAGCATTGTAGTTGAACCGCTTTTTAAAATTTGCGTTCGTACGCGCGCTAATGGGATGACGTCATAACCCTACAATCTTTGTCCGATTGCGAGTAATGCGGAGTGTTTACTTTCATAATATTTGGTTGTTGTGGTTTGAAATTATTATTTTAAGTGTTTGTGTTAGCGATTACTTTAAATATAAACATAACGATGGAAGAGTTTTGTAAAAGGACAGTCGGATATCCTACCAAAAGTCGAATTTTCATGGTTGTGCGATATTGTCTTAGAATGGTGATTACTGATTATGTAGCCTCAGAATAGCGAGAAATAAAACTGAATAAGTAAATAAAGTAAAGTAAGTAAGATTTTTAATCAAGTTTTATTAAAGCTTTTTTTAAAAACCTATTTTCCATAAAAAATAAAAAGTTTTTCAAAGTTTTTTGTTGTTGTTTTTGTCGAGTTTCAAATAGTGTTAAACAAGAGTATAGTGTTAAACTGAAAAAGTGGCAACTAAAAGCATAAAATTGAGATGGCGCTAGTGTGTACAGAGAGAGTTTGAGAGTATGGAATGAATGTAGCAGTAGTTGATGGAGTGAAACGCGCCGAGTTGAATTTTGGTTGAATAGTTTACTGTCACTAGCCTCACTAGCGCCATCAATTTATGGTCTTTTGACGGACACTTTTAATACAGAGATTGCCCTATTTATCTCTAACCTCCTTGCTCCGGAGCATCCGGAATAAATGAATGAATAAATAAATAAATTTATGATCTTCACACATTCCACACCAAGCACCATAAAGTTCCACATTTAAGCGACTAATGATTACTTTTTTTACATATACATATTATAAATACAAAACATCCATGCATGACTCAGGCACAAAGGTAAATGAACACATAAACATTTGCCCCTAGCGGATTCGAACCCGCGACCGTTAGGTTAACAGCTAGATCTAACGAGCTAAATGCTAGATAGGATAGCTAGCTAGCTAACTAGACGTACGAGTATGTAACAAAGAAAAAAAATTGTATTTTTGAAGTATTCAACAAATTTCAGATTTATGAAGTTCTTTACTACGATGAACTATTTTTTTAAAAGATTACCTTTTGGGAGAGGTGCATACCTATCTATACAAATTTTAAAGATAGGAAAAAAAATACAGTTTATTTTTTCTCGAGAACTATTTTGCAGATATGCTGAAAAAAAATCATTGGTGTTCTCCATTGTACCTATCTCTATTATTTCTTAACCTGGATTTTTCCAGATCTAATATATACTATATATAGTCAAAAAAAAATTAGAAATTAAAAAGTGGCAATACTGTAGTGTTGTCCCGTTCTAACCATGTTTATAAGAAAGAGACCACTTTAGTATTGCCACTTTTTAATTTCTACAGCTACACTTTATTGACAAACTGTACCCGAAAACAAAAATCCCTTTATCAACTTTGTAACTAGTAGCATAGAGTAAATAGTTACTTAACCAGTATTTACTATTTACCACTATTTCCTCTATGCTAGTAGGAAAGATTACATTAAAGTTAAAATAATTAGAATGTTTTTTTCCAACTACTTCATTGAACTTTGTGGAATAGATGCCCGTGGACTCTCGCTAGAGTATATAATATTATATTCCTTGCCCGTGGAACTACCTGTGTCAGTACTAGTAGTGCGGTAATTAGATCGGTATTGAGAACGATTTATATAAAAAGCAATTTTTTTTTCTATATCCTAATTTTAGGTTTCGTTCGAACTAAGTAACCTAATTTATATGGTTCCAGGACTTCCTTAAACGAATGAAGCATAAATAAAATACAAACAAAACGTTTTAAATTATAATAGAATTTTATTTAATATTATGTACTACACAAATGTGTGCGTCGGTCGAACATACAGCCTCCTACCTTATGTTATTTTTTTTTCAATTTTAACGATATTGTATTTATATAAACAATTCTTATTCCCATGATGAATTAACAGATGATTGAACAATACATTTGGCGTAAAAAGAAGATCACACTTTGAGCAAACTTGCTTGGAAATCTTTACACTACCACATTGCTTCAGATGAGGTTCAATATTAGCTTCATCCAAGAAATGTAAACCACAAACACATTTGTAAATCCTTGCTATCTTTTCTGTTATTATATTGGTATTCTCCAAATTCGATTCATTTGCTGCTTCTGTCGCTATTTCATGGTTTTTATCATTATTATTTTTATTTGCTTCATTTTCACCTTCACTTTCACTACTATTTTCAATCTTTTCGGGACTAAACGGAATAATTCGCATATTTTCTCGTATGTAATCAATATCACCTTCATGTAATTTGCGATGGTAATTTTTTTTATAAAAATACAAATTACATTTACAACAAATATAATTTTCTGAACAAGGCAAACAAGTATGATTTGATTTCCTTTTGGTACAAAATTTGCATTTAGTACACATGTAGTATGTGTAGTCACATTGATTTCCATTGTAAGTACTCAATAGTTTATTAATTATAATTTTACTATCCTTATTCTCTTCACCTTTATCACCTATGAGGATTACCTTCATGTTATTTGGTATGAAGCTTTTATAATCTTTATGCTTTTTAATATGTAAATCATATTGATCACCATACAAAAGGAGTCCACAACTTAAACATTTTGTCAAATCATTTATATTGCATTTGTGATGAGTATAAGTTTTATTATCTACAATCCCATCGCAACTTCTACATTGATATAAAACATATACATTACGTAAAAGATCTTTGTTATATTCATTATCACGTGCCTTATTGAATAAAATAATTCTGTACGACATACTGTTCATGTTACGACGTTTGTGAATATTTTCGTGTTCTTGTCTATATGTAGATGAAATGAAAGGTATCCCACAATGCGAACAGATGTGTTTTCTAATCCTGGACATATTGATTTTACAATTTAATATTGAATGTTTATGTATATTAATAGGATTCACAAAAATATTGCATCTATAGCACTTATACAACGATAAATCTGATGGTCCATCCTGAATTATCTCCATTTTAAATTTGTGTTCATATCTATATATAGAGTTTTCAAGAATTACATTTACTATATCTTCTGGCAAATTGCTGAATACATGTTTCATCCATTCCCTATTTTCATATGCAAAATAGAAGTCATCATATTTTTGGAAAGTAATTAGTTTCTCTTTGGAGTGTTGTTTTAAGTGAATCGAATATTCATTATATTCAAATAAATAATTGCACTTAGAACATATTACTTTTTTTCCGTTTTCAAGTTTATTATCATAATGTGCGTGACAGTGTTCAGCCACTCTATTATATGTGAGTATAGCAAAATTACATTTTTGGCAACAATATACAATATTATTGATGTAAGATGGATCTTCAATGTCAAAACGTATAGTTTCTGTTTTATCCGGAGAATGAAACGAAGATTCTTCACGAACCAGATTATCTATTTCTAATTTAGGAGAAATCATTATGTCCGACTCAGAATTCATTGTGTTGTATTTTACATCTACAATAGTATTTCTGTAATTTTTTACTTTTGGTATTCTATCCATTGAATAAAAATGAAAAGGCATATGAACTTTATAAGTGGATTCAGAAAATTTTAACCCACATACTTTACAAGTTAAATATTTGCCTTCATTAATATTGCATAAGTGATAGTCTAATTCTCTTTTGTTAATAAAATGTAATCCACATATTGAACAACTCATATATGTAGGTATCGGAGGTGGAATGTTTTTTCCAGTTCTTAAATTGGTAAAAGAAAAGTCTTGTAGTTTCAGATTCTTGTTCTTTCTATGAAGAATTATATGTACCTTCATAGTGGTAGCAGTGAAATACAAACCACAATGTCGACATATATACTTTCTAAAGTTTGCACACTCGGATTTCAGATGTGGCCCATTATTAAAATTGCGTAGAAAACATTTACAGGTACTGCAATACATAAACGAAATGCAAGGATTTCTTTCCTTAATTCTTAGTGGTTTCTTTTTTGATTCTTTAGCAACTGCAATTAGTTCCTCTTTAAGTTCAGTTATTTTGTTGTGAAGAATATTATGTTCCTCAATTCTGATTAATGTTATATTCTTTCCTATTCTGTGATGTTTGTTGTGTATCTTCATCGTTTTACCATCAACTAAAACATCACATTCTATACAATGTTTTGTTTGTGGAACTTCACTGCCACATGTTTCATAATGGGGCTTTAAATTTTCCTCAGCAAAATGAACATTACACTTCCAACAACTGAACAATATGGAGGTTGATTCCTGATCAGTGACATGAACTGTAAATGTGTGTGAATATAAATGTTGTTGTTCATGTAGAGATTTGTCTTGTTTTTTAAAAACACGTTGACAAGTAAAACATTTCCAATTAATCAATAATTCCATATGCCCTAAATGGTTTCCTGCAGTGTGAGCAGATAAAAAGTGAACGTCGCATTTATTACATTTGAAAAGAATTGATTTCAGAACTATTTCATCCTTACTAATATCTTTTGATGAAGTTACATGATTTTCTTGGTCGTGAATAATTATGGTTGATTGAGTTACCTTTTGCGCTGCAATTTTGTTGATGTTTTTATTATGCTGTTCTTTACATTGTACAGGAATACTCCCCTTTTCATTGTCTCGAGTCAATTTTACGTACGGTACTATATTTAAATCATGTCGCTTATCTTGTACTTCGAGTAATGATTTCTGTGATGAGGATTCAACTATATTTTCATTATTTTGGATAGTTTCCTTCGATTGCTTTCTATGAAATTTGTACATGTGTTTGTTATATGATTTATATGTACTTAAATTACTGTGACAATATTTACACCTGGAGTTGAAAGGAACTCCCTTTGGTGGCCATTTTAAATTTTCTTTATGTATCTTTTTCATATGTCTCCGATATATTTTCGAATCAATAAAATATTTATAGCAAATTTTGCAAAAGTAGAATTTATTGCATTTTTTCGGTCTCGAGCTTGACAAAAGAATGTCTTCACCTTTCTTACTATTATTCTGTTTACCTGTTGTTTTTTTCGGAACTTCAGGTTTTGTGGGTTTTACTTTGTCAACCGTACTCATATTTTTCGTTTGTAAAACATCATACATGTGTTCTACAAGCAACTGTTTGCTTGGAAAAACCAAATCACAATGTAAACAATTGTTCTGACTTTCTGTAGATGACATTATTGTTGACGAACAAGTATTATTCCCTGAATTATACTCCTTTCGAGATGTTTTAGTTGAGTGAATATCTTGCATGTGCCTAATCAGGTTGCTTCTAGAGCTAAATATATTGCCACAAATGTTACAAGTTCGTCCAATTGAATCCAAGTTATTTGGAGATTTGGATGTATTTGTCTTCATCATACTTGAATGAAACTCATTACAATGATTTTCAAATGCGTCCATTTTAAAGAAAAATATTTTACAATCATAACAAAATGTGTTGCTATTGATGTATTTATTAAGATCTTCAAGCACTACTTTCACTTCAGAAAATAGCAGGAAACTTTTATTATTGTTCTCATTGCATGTTATTTTTATGTGCGGCTTTCTTTCCAGTATTACTTTAGTGCAGAAATGAATGTCTGTGTGTGTGTTTTGTATTACTTTTTCATGTGAAAATAAAACGTCATTTTTTTGTGTATCTGGATGACATATTGTTTGATCTGTAGTACTAACATTGTATTGTAATTCTTTTTTTACTGTTGTCATCTGAATATTATTCAATTCAGGTTGTTTTGCTTGTAAATCTGAAATATTGTTTAACATTAACAAATATAATGAACAATTATTTGGACAATGTTAATAAAAATGGGTTGGCTTTAGAATCCATGGCCAAACTTTTAGAGTATTTATATGCTTAATCAGTTAAGAATGGATGTTAGTTTTGTAGAAATATAGTTTTTATGGTGAGAAAATTCATTCAAAATTAATTTTTTCACAATTAATTTTAAAACATAACCTGTGTTTGTTTACAATACAAATAAATATGTACATACCTGTAGTGTGTTTGGAAGCGTGATTATTTAGCAATAGATGTTAGTTTTATAAAAATATAGTTTTTATGGTGAGGAAATTCATTCACAATTAATTTTATAAACATTTTAAAACGAATTCTGAAATTGTTTATTAATATTTACTATATTAGACATAGAGTAATAAATAGTGTTAATTTATTTAATATTAGTACTCTGTTGTAGCAGAACGTTGTGCGGTTGTGCGCTTATTACAAAATGTGTTACAAGACTATTTGCACTGGAAACAAATAGGTTAGGTTAGGTTCAGGAATGTTATGAAAATGCGAGCGGAGCGAGCTCACCCGATTACAAAATGTGTTACAATACTTTGCATTGCAGAAAATAGGTTAGATTGGGTACTAGAATACTGGTTGTAGCAGAACAATTGTGTTAAACCAATTTTAGGTTATGTTTTAAAATGTTTATAAAATTAATTGTGAATGAATTTTCTCGCCATTAAAACTATATTTCTACAAAACTAACATCCATTCCCAACTGATGAAGCCTATAAATACTCCAAAAGTTTGGCCATGGATTCTAAAATTTACCCATAAAAATACTTATTAACAAATTATTATACAGTGAAAAACGGTTATAGTGACTTTCAATTTCAAGACACTGCAAAAAATGGGCCATTATATAAATGGATAGTTGCTATAAGTATTATTTCATTAAGGGATTCGGCAAAGACCTTGCCAATTTAGTAATAGTAAACTGAAGTTGTCATATCAAGTTTCCACAGTATTATATGTATGGCCAGATAAACTGCATTCTATAAAAAAACGTGTAGCAATCCAGGGATGTTGACCTGGCAATTCACACAACAATATTTAACATATAAACTATCAACATGCTTACCTTCTATAAAGTAATCTTCAATCTCTTTTTTTATCACTGATACATCTGGAAATAAATTTCTAACAACAGGATTATCCATAATATCGTGCTCCTCTATATCTATATCATCTTCCATTATTGAGACTGAAACAAAATTAAATAACTCACGATACTTTAGTTTAGCGTAACATTAAACAACTTCAGATTTCTTAAATAAAGATGAATAATTTAAAGCAAACTTTTGATCACTTCATAATTATTTTTAATGATGAATGTGGTACGAAATTTTCAAATGATAGATAACTATGCCTATAATGATTATTCAGGAATACATACCTTTTACTGGTACTAAATACCTAAATTATTTAGGTTTGATAGTAAACCTAAATAAAACGTAGTGAGTGATTATTTATATTCTCTTAGAACATAAACAACAAAAAAAAAATGGTTGACACAACACAACTAAAGCGAAGTGTCAAGTGACTGAAGGAAGACTGATATTATAAGTTACTCTATGATGTAGACTAGCTGGAGTGGCTGCCGGAACAAGTGTAACAAAGTGGCGAAATTGAAATGTGAAAAGTTTAAAAATGACACCATACATAGAAATATTTGTAAAATAAATACTATTAATTAGCAGCGTAATCCAAACAGGTTAGACCACAGAACACTATATACTTACCTACCTACTCACCACAAGCACTAATAAATTGAGATAGTATCGTTCACTAAATTTAGCGCCTGCTTTTTACACTTGATTTAATTGTTTTAAATCATAAATAAAATAGTAATATTTCAATTGTTGCCAGATTTCAATTGTATACTACTATTTAGTTTGTGTAACCTACTGACAGCGGAAGCAAATAATGAGTCTGACCATCGATTTTAGTTAATGATATCCCCCAAATATAGCTCACTAGACAAATACGGCAGTGTTTTTATTTTTTTGATATCTTAAAAAATGACCGAGTTATAAGCGTTCAAAGTACGCGCGCCACTCAAATTTTTTAATACCACTCGCAAACGTTGATGACGTCACAAGGGCCGATTCTAGATGCAAGAAAGAGAGATTTGTATGTTTGTAATTAATTAACTCAAAAACTACTGGACCGATTTTAAAAATTCTTTCACCTATAAAAAGCTACGTTATCAGCGAATAACATAGGCTATATTTTATAAAGTTACGCGAGCGAAGTCGCGTGCAACAGCTGGTAATATTATAAAGAGAGTAGGTTTCTATTTTTGTTTGTAATTAATTAACTCAAAAAATACTGGACCGATTTTAAAAATTCTTTCACCTATAAAAATCTACGTTATCAGCAAATAACATAGGCTATATTTTATAAAGTTACGCGAGCGAAGTCGCGTGCAACAGCTGGTAATATTATAAAGAGAGTAGATTTCTATTTTTGTTTGTAATGAATAAACTTAAAAACTACTGGATCGATTTTAAAAATTCTTTCACCCATAGAAAACTACATTATCAGCGAGTAACATAGGCTATTAATATAGACTATAAAATTACGGGGACGAAGTCGCGTGAAAACAGCAAGTTGATTATAAATTATAAAAATATTCTTAAAATGATTCTTGAGCGGGACACGACAAAGATTTCCTCAATACTTTCTGAAGTTATCAGGTTCGGAATAAAAATACGTCAAAATTTTCAAAAATTTCATAATGGTACAAAAAGTACGAAAAGTCCAGTGCTTATTATAGGTCAATGGCGCCGGAGCATTTGAAAATTTAAATAATGACCGTTACTTTTGCCATATAATAAATACTAATAATAATAATAATAAATACTAATAGTTTGTACATAATATATAGTGCCTATATATTATGTACAAATTCAACCATCCACACACCTTCTAAATTATTTTTCCAAGTGCCAATGGATACGAAAAGACGTAAAAAGTGGATGACCATGAAGCCCGTCACACACGTATTTTATTTTAGTGTGTAAGACATCGTCACTTTTCTTCCTTTAAAAAATATACTTACCTGCCTAGTATACTAACAAAAATACCTATTCTACTCTTTATGATATGAGGATGACTTACAACCAAGTATATGCTTGCAAACCAAAGTTGCAAGTAAAGTTGCAAACCGCAACCTAGCTGATACAACAAAAAGTATATTTACATTTTGTGTCATCGAGAGACAGTTAAAACAAATGAATGCTCTAACGTAGACAAAAAGAACTGACCCGCAAGATACCTACTTCATTAAGATATTCCGAACCCGATAACTTCAGAAAGTATTGAGGAAATCTTTGTCGTAAGTCCCGCTCAAGAATCATTTTAGGAATATTTTTATAATTTATAATCAACTTGCTGTTTTCACGCGACTTCGTCTGCGCAACTTTATAAAATATGGCTTGAGTTACTCGCTGATAACGTAGCTTTCTATAGGAGAAATAACTTTTAAAATCAGTCTAGTAGTATCGGAAAATGTCTGTTACCGTGAAGTCTTTATGGGGTTAAGTTGATTAAAGTTAAAGTTGTATAATGTACAAAGATTAAGTTAAATTAATAATTCAAGTAATGACGACAATAAGCATTGTCAACTAAGCAATAGTGTAACTCAACAGACTTCTGGTCATTTTCCGAATGTAGGTATGTAGAGATTACATACCCGATTAAGATCTTCGTGTGCCTGTGTTCACCTGCCCTCAGCACATACCGACTCTGAGTTTGTGTATCTGCTTCGCTTTAGTGTACATGGTGTGTTGGTCACTTTCTCTTCCTTTGTTGTCACACCTATAAAAATAGTTTACAGCCATGACACCTTGCCGGTGCCATGGCGGTCTGGGAAGTGGGTACAACTCTTCCCTCTTAAGTACATAGTTAACACACATGAAGGTTACTGAATTAATCTATACTTCTTTATACCCGCATATGGTGTTGTGTTGAATGTAAATTGTAGTATGATAGCGTTGTGTATCAGTGTATGTTGGGCTAGTGTTTAGTGAGGAAAGAGAAAGGTTAAGATAAAGGTGTGGTGCTGCCTCTGGAAGCCCGTCGTCAACCGGTGTCCTCGCTGATGAATAGAACCTATGCAGATGAACCCGATGCCGTTGCTGAAGCCTGATGCCGCCGTTGAAGAGAACCGCAGTTGATATTAATAAGGTTTTACAGTGGGTCACGATACGACGCCTATTCCCGAACATACCTTGGCGCAACGAGGGGCACACCGGTACCGGCCATACCATGCTCCGACATGTATCCCGGTACCTCCCAGCTCGTGCTTAGTAAGTGTCCTCTGAAAGGACTTAAGTAAGTGTCCTCTGAAAGGACTTAAGTAAGTGTCCTCTGAAAGGACTTAAGTAAGTGTCCTCTGAAAGGACTTAAGTAAGTGTCCTCTGAAAGGACTTAAGTAAGTGTCCTCTGAAAGGACTTAAGTACGCTGCGCATGGTGTACTCGCAGAAACATTGGAGAGTTAGTCACACATGCGTCTCCCCTTGCTCCCTCGATTCCGCTCCTGCCACCTAGCTGAGGGTAATATAAATTGTGACCAATGTGCAAGGATTAGGTGTAGACGGTGTGTAAGTTATGTAATCGTTTGTACGACGCTGATTTAGTAGTAATGAGTGTAATGAGATCATCCTCTACACCATGTGACCAAGTGTCAGGTTATTAATGAAATCATGCCTTATCCCAAATAATCCCGTATATAAGCAATTAAACTAGTTGCTAGTTTAGTAAGTAGCCTTGTGTGAATAATGATTCGTGTGTTCTGATACATAATTAATACAGTTCAATAGAAATATGTAAGCATCAAAGCGTCTCAATTAGACCGCGTGGTCAACAAGTGTGAATTCAAGAAATCAGAGTTAATTACATGTTATGTATCAAGAATTATATGTAAAGTGATTAACTAAGTACTTAACTTTCGTCCTGGAGTCTTTCCTTATTTATTCTTGTATTAGTTTTCACTACTACGCACTTTCCACCTTTTTCCCGCGGTTATCGAATCCGAAAAGAAAGCCCTCCACAGACAACACTGGCCTGTCAGTTTTTTAGTGGTTGTCATTATAATGCTGTCATCATAAAGAGAGAAATGCCACAGAGTACGCTTGTGATTTTACTAGTCTCGATAATACACACCGACATAAAAGATTGGAGGCTTTCGCGGCTCGGCCTGCCGCGACAAGTAGTTTTTAAGTTTAATCATTATACTCGTAAACAAAAATATAAATCTACTCTCTCTATAATGTTACCAGCTGTTGCACGCGACTTCGCCCGCGTAACTTTATAAAATATGGCCTATATTATTCGCTGATAACGTAGCTTTCTATAGGTGAAAGAATTTTTAAAATCGGTCCAGTAGTTTTTGAGTTAATTAATTACAAAATACAAATCTATCTTTTTACTATGAACTTGCGTCTAGCATCGGCCCTTGTGACGTCATCCACTTAGCACGGGCGAACTTGAAAATTTGAATAGCGACCGAAGTTTCGGTGTCAATAACTTCGGAAATACTGCATCGATTTTGATGAAACAAAAACTATTCACATGTACATAACCATAGTTCTGATATTATGTGTGTTTTATAGTCATTTTCAAACCCATCGGTCAGACCCATTGTGTATGTATTTAAAGTTAAGTTAATTAGTCTGTGGACTGCCCTTCACTCCACTCCACCTCACCGCACAGCTGATCAAATGTCAATTGTCAAGAAAATGGAGTTTTGTTACGCATTTACTTTTTCAGAAAAAGTTACAACATGATATTAAATAATATAATATGTAATTCCTGCCTAGGTTAGACAATGGATAGTGCGACTCCATTTCAACCTTGGGCTGGCAAAGATGGTGCGAAAAATGTTAAAGCCGAAAGAGAATTAGAATTAGTGGATGACGCGAAATCTCATCGGGAAAATGTCAATCATCCAAAACATACGCAAACTGCGTCTTACGATAAAGAAAGTGTCTCCTGTGCTAGCAGCAACCCAGGCCCATCAGGAGGAGGTACCCTCGGTACGGAACCAGCAAAAACACAGGAGTCAAAAATGGACTCTGCCAAAATAGCTTCAATGCAGCAAATTGTAGAAAACACTCTAAGGTATTGTAGTTTTCGTTTTTAGATACTTTTGCGTTACAATTTGATTTCTACCTATTTATGTGCTTTTTTAAACTGTAGTTTGCTATGTGTCCGTATACTTCTAGTAATAAAATGGTTACATTAAAAATTCACCTTTTTTTGTATACATTCATAGCTCAAATTTTGTGCAATTTAGTTGATATTAATCCAGAGTTTAAAACTAACTTTGCTATATATTTTTTCGTTGTGATCTAAATCTATTGTGTTATAGCTATAGTGAGTGATATCTACCATTTAAAAGTTTTGTGAAAGAAAAACATATTTTTGTTTGTTTTAGTCATGAAGGCAGACAGCGTGTAGCACAGTTATTAGAGGCAGTGGAAGCTCTGAGTGGAGCGGAAAGATTACTTTTGTATTTGAGGCTACCAACAGGAGTACCCCCACATGATCCACTCAAACAACCTATCAATCCCTTGGGGTCTAGGTGAAATTTTTGATTTAATTTTCTTACATTTTTTTATAGAATTTTGAAGGTTTCTAAAGGAATCAACGTAAATATTATTAAATATTTCAACCTCTTTGTCTGCCACAGTATCAAAGTTAAAGTCCTATCAGAAAGATTTCTTATCTGTATCATATTAAAAAACGAATATTTTTATAATAAAGAGGTAAACCCCAGGGGTTACAGCACCCCCAAAGGCCTCAACATATCGCCACTATTACACTTGCTATAAATTTCTTTCTTACAACTAGTTATAGAGATGAAATTATCATTAAAATGAATTATTGTTAGTATTAAGATATAGTGGATACATTATTCAAATAACATTATGCATACATTAATTAATTTCAAATGTCTTTGTAATTCAATTTTAGTTTGAAGTCTTGTCCTCTGATGGTATTTGTACAAAAACACATTTTTTACACTAGCTTAATTACAGATATTGTTAGTGAATGCAATTTTTACAAGAAATCATAGTTTTCTAACTCCTGAACTAGGTTGGACACCTGTATCTCGAGAGTCAGACATAATAGCATTCTGCATTCATGTTCTTTGTTCACTGTGGTTTTCCATAAGGGAGGAGGGTTACTGCTATCAGTATATGACTGAAACACAAAATGTTTATTTCTACACATTTTTATTTTATTTTAGAGCTGAACTTCAACAGACTGTAACCTGGATACAGACACATTTGGAAGTAGATCCCGATGTTTCATTACCAAAACAAGATGTATATGATGAATATATGTGAGTAACATTTTTATTCAGAGAATTTATATTCTAATTAATACTGTAGGCAATCTACATGTACATGACATTACATAGTGGAAAAGTATGAACTATAAGCCATTTCACCACAATTTTATTACTAAATAATATTTGTATAGTTAAAGTTTCGTATTTCGCGATGATGCAAATATTTGCATCTTAACCATATAAGGCTGCAACACGTATATTTAGTCACATTGAACGAAGACAAAAACTCGACACTCAACACTCATACATCCAAGGATTTTATTAACTTCGCTTACAAGATCATACTGCCCATTCCATGCAATATCTTCTTACACATGCCGTAAACTTACAACTAATTAAAAACTAAATCTATTAAACAAAACTTAAAATCGTATCCGCTATCTCTGATATATCCACATCAGCATTGTTATGGAAATGATTATTTTATTATATTATGTATAATTTTCAGTGCCCACTGTATGAGTAGTAACATGAAGCCATTGTCTACTGCGGATTTCGGGAAGGTCATGAAACAAGTGTACCCAAGCGTGAGACCACGGAGACTCGGCACGCGCGGCAATTCTAGGTAGGTAACTAGAAACTACCTTCAAATACTATGTATATTATGTATTGTAATTTCAACGAGATGCGATGACAGGCGGATTGATTCTTTTAAGATATCACTTGTTTTGACGCCCGACACAAAATACGGGGTGTTGTTTAAAGTTTGACGTGTGTATCTCTCTTTGAGTGTGTATCATGTATCTGTGTGTCTGTCTATGGAATCGTCCATCGTAAACAGATGGACTGATTTTGATCCAATTTTTTTTTTGTTCGAAGCTGACATGATCAATTATAGCTATAATTTATGAAGATCTGTTTAGGCGCTTGAAGACATTGACATTTTCCGAGTTGACGAATGGATTTCACTAACTTCACAAGAGCTCTACGGTCTACACTTTGTGAACGGCTATTCGCCACTAAAATTATTTGCTCCCTAACTTACCTTAATGTGAAAGAACGGTGGTTGCACCGTCAATACAAGTTTGGTAATTACAGCAGTAGAATAACATGTTAGATATGCTATTCAAAATAATTAATGTAATAATTTTTAGATGTTTTACAATAGTAAATTCACATTACTATGATTATATGTTTTTATTTTATTTTATTTAATGGAAATACCAACAGCACAGCAAAATCTACTAAGTCATATAAACAAAATATACAAACACATATATGCGTGACAATTACAGGCATCTAAAGCTACATACATGTTTTATTGATAATAAATCCATCATTTGATCACTTTATATTTTTAATTTATTGCTTAATTTTATACTCTTGATTTGTTTCTTTGAAAGATTTAAAAGTTTTGTCCTGTGTTAAAGTTCCAAGATTTTGCTGGTTGGCAATAAACAGAAAAAATTACATGATAGTGAGTTCAGCTAGTGACGTAACTCAACACATATAGAAAAAAAAAATCTGTACGTTTTTCTATTTATAAAAAAATTAATGTGTCGGGTCTATTTTTTGATAATGAATGATTATCTGTAGTAGATTAAGAGACATAATTATTAATTTGTAAACTAATGAACAAAAACGTAGTAATCTACTGATATGCAATCTTTTAGAACACGTTGTACGAGTGTGGGAACTCTGTAATAGGTATTTGGGGAATTGGTTGTCTCAACTTAACATAATGCAAATAACCTAAGACAGAATGCGACGGAAGACATTCGCGGCACTTATTCAATCAATATTCAATATTCAAGCAATTCTAATAATTCAGAAAAACCTTTATAGATGGTATCTATTGACATCCCAATTTTAATTTTACATTATAGCTAGGATGTTTTTACAGAAGAATATTTATGTCTTTTAGTCAGCAATTACAAGAATTCATCCCGCGAAAACATTACAAATTCTGCACATTTTAGAAATTTATATTTTACTACATATAAAAGATATAGATTTCAGTTTTTTATTTCCATCCAAACCTTCATATTATCATTATTCATACCTCAGAAATATCACGTTTTTTTATGTATTGCTATGACCAATAAATAATGAGTAATCATTGAATTACATAATATGGAATTAGTAAGCTGCTCGCGTTGGAAAGTGCTCCTCCCTTAAGAACTTTTGGCATTTCCGTTTTATATTAAATTATTTATTAATAATAATTTCAGATATTGTTATGCTGGTCTTAGAAAGAAAATCAAATTAGAAGTACCACAATTACCTGACTTAGGTGAAACATCCAAAGTAAGTTATTTATTTTCGTATTTTCTAGCTGGTTTGGTTTGTCCAGTAAGAAAAACACGAAAAATCTGTTTAGTAGTTATAACTAGATAACTAGATCGCAAGTGTTAATATAGATAGCAAATATGGAAGTTATAAATATTACAATTTATTTAAGATTTATTTGTTAACCTTTTTAATAATTAAAATTAAATGTAATAATAATTCAAAAACGACATTTAAAGCTGTCCTTTTTATCTGAACGAAAAATCGGTTGCAATCATTTTTATTTTATTTTTAATTTTCAGGATTCAACCAGTACCTCCTCTAGAGAAAATGAAAGAATAATATGTGATTGGGCGGAATCAAAGCTTGGTAAGTTGACAAATATTTCAATATTAATATGATAGCAAATTAGTAAAGCATGTTTAATTTAATTAATAATTTAGTAAAAAATGTTTAATTTTATATTAGCCCAAACATGTTTTAAATGTTACATTATTGGCACACTCATTTGCAACAAATGCTGGTTTTGATTTTTTTGATCCCACCAGCGTGGGCCTACAACTAAATGAGCCTCATAAATTGAAGAATGGGCCTCATAAAACTAATAATCGACCTCGCAACTAAAATTCCAATATCGAACATATGTAATAATTAGTGATGCGCCGAATAGTTACTGATTTTGACCGAATAACGAATACCGAATACTATTCGATTTGACTATTACCGAACCGAATTCGACCGAATTATTCGGTTCCGCCATCTGCGACTCTAGCGCGTAAACAGGTTAGATAGATATGCGAACGAAAATTTGCTGCTAGGCAGTTCATAGTTTGAGTGGTGGGCAAAGCACAAGTCCAAGTATGCACATTTAGCTATTTTAGCCAGAATTTTCTTGAGTGCACCTAGTAGTAGTGTTTACAGTGAACGGTTATTTTTCGAAGCTGGAAATATTTACGAAGAGAAACGTAATAGACTGTTGCCACACAGAGCCGAATTCTTAGTTTTTTTTACACCACAATTTACCTTTGGTTTATTTCTTCTGTATTAAAATATGGTCATTGTTTATCTTTTCTTTCAATTCAAGTTTGTGTATGATTCTCTTTGAAAAATAAAAATCTTGTTGATTATAATACCCAAATCGTTTATATTTTTTGGATCCTAAATACTTAGATAAATTAGATTAGAATATATTCGGCAACTAAACCGAATATTCGGTCGAATATACCTCTAAAATTGGTGCCGAATACCGAATAGTAAACGAATATTCGGCGCATCTCTAGTAATAATAGAGTTAACAAATATATTCAAATGGTTGAGTGGATGAGATGGCCACTACGCTATGCTAAATAGAAACGAAAGCGGTTATTCCCCCGAAATGTGGATACAAATGTTTTGTATCAATAGTATGTGTAAACAAGACTGTGTCCTTTGTGCGACTGAATGATAGTGTGTTCATTGGACACAGTATTTAAAGTCCACGCGTGAATAGTGAGTCACTAATCTTTGTATTTATTCCGTCAACGCATGTATTTAAATAAAAATAAACGATGGGAACGAATGATTTTATCAGGTGTGAAGTGTGGTTCGATATTGGAGCTGTCAAGGCACATTGTGTCCGGTAGACAAGCGCACCCTCCGCCCGCCGTCACACCGCCTCTCGCACCTGCGCTGGCGCAAGGTAAGCGTGTATATTCATTTATTCGACAGTTACATAAAGGGCCCTCGCACATTAAGAATCAAGATACTAAAAAGCGGTTAGTATCCTACGCAAGTCTCGAGGTTAAGTCTCTGCAGAGTATAAATAAATATTTTCACACGTTCCACACAGCACCATCTAGTTCCAAATTAAGCAACTATAGGCTTGTATGGCTTAGATATAATACATAGATTACTTTTTTTTTTAAATATATACTAATTATAGATACAATCCATGACTCAGGTACCGTTGACCGCGGCCAATACCTTCACCCCTTAATTGTGATTTCGGTCACAGTTAAGGCTATGCTTCGTCAAAAAATCATTCAAAAACTTGAATTTGCGAATACATATGCTTCGGTTACTTGGGTTAATACCAAAAAAATATCTATTTTTAGTATTTCTTTTTGCATAAATCCAAAATTCACAACAATTATTTAGATTTTACATTATTACCTATTTTATTTCAGTGCCCTCAGAGGATCCAACAAGTCGACAATTAATGAAACAGCTCAAACGAAAAATACAGGTTAGTAATATAAAATAATAGTCACCAAATTTTTTTACATCAAATAGATGTATGAGTGAACTGATCGCTGAAATGTTTTCTATATTCTCGCTTGCTAAAAGTATCTCTCGCAATTCTGAGTTCGAAATTAAAACGACTGTGCTGTGTTATTTTTGACCTTCTATTATTTTCGAGATAAAACAACAATACCGAAATTACTGGAATTTAATTGTAACTCCCTCCATTAGAATTAAATTAACATTTCATAAGTATTTCACTAACTTCCACATGTTCGATAAGATGTGAAATTGGTATACTGTTATTTCGGTGGTATTTCCATGATATGGTAACCATGACCTGGTGCCGCAGCATCAAGTAGTCTGCGGCTTCTCAATGCAAATATTTAATCTGCGAATAATCAATCAGCAAACTTAAAGGCAGTTTCAGCGTGTTTTGGGGGTGTCGAGGGTTTTTTAATAATTTTAATTATAGCTTGTGTTATTGGTTTGGTCCTTAGACACACGGCACTCCCGGTCGACCCAAGAAGAACAAGGCCCAGGAGGTGGCGGGCGATTCGCCGCCGTCCACCTCCTCATACGTGCACCAACAAGTGAAGCACGAGAGCGAAATGCTCCCCGAAGGGTATCCGTACCAACCCGCGTACATGCCAGTGTACGACGTGCGACCCCCTTACCCCTACGCCGCACCGCCCCGCGCTCACCCGCCGCCCCTCGTGCCCCACCAGATCGAGCCGTACGCGTACCAAGGAAAGTACGCACCGCACGACCTCACAGTGCCCACCGACACCGCACACAACGTACCCATCAACCTGAGCAGCGACGCGTCGCTCGACTTGTCGACCGAGCGGTCCGACTGGCAGCGGCGGCGTCCGCCCGAACCGCCCCCGGCGCCCGCCCGTCTCCCCCTGCCCGGCAAGAAACTTATACTCGAGACTTACCAGAACGAGAACCAAGCCAGCTCGCTCCGAACCGCCCAACCGGATCCGAATCCGCGCGAAGAGTTCCCCAGAACTGAATATTTGCCGAAAAAGATGAGAGCCGCCGAGATAATGGGTGGCAAGTTGGCGGCCGCGCGCCAAGCCTTCGCCGGTTCGGAAGCGGCGTCTAGTTCGGCGGCGGCGCCGGAATCCTCCGTTCGTTCCGAGGCTTTTTTAGAGGATCCAAAAAACGGAACGAGCCGGTCCAAAAGCACCGCCGCGGCGCTGGCCCGGGAGGAACAGGAGGCGGCGAGTCCGACGCGGTCGGTGAAAGCTCCCACGCCTAAGTGTGAACGCAGCAAGTCGAAGAGGGCGATGCGGAAGCGAGGGGCGCGGGCGTCCTCCGCTTCGCCGGACTCGTGTTGCGGCCTCGACGGGATCAACATTAAGACGGGAATGATATGCGAGGAGAAGCACTCGGAAATATTGAACAGGGAGCGGGTCATAAGCATTTGCAACATAGACAAGCACGACCTGGACGATTATCTCAACGAGGGCAACAGTCAGGAGCACGAGGAGGAGTTGCTGCAGTATTTCCACCAGCGCAACGTCGAGACGGCGGCCGGCAATCATGCGGATTTTTTAGATACAAGTTTGGACCCGCACGACGATCGCAGTCAGGGAAACAATGAAAAGATATCGCAGTTGAGAGAGCTCCTAGCCAAAAATCTTAAAAATCAAAGTGGCTCTAACGTTCAAAATATGTTAGTTCAAGAAGTTCAGCGTTCTCAAGACGGCATCGAAGAACATACGGAGAAACCGATTATATCAGAAGGAGCTTTTAAATCGGTTGCGCCGAACGGGACGGAGGCTGTAAGCGGTCCAAACTTGTCTAATCAAACGGAAATTAATAATGATAAAAATAATACATTAAGTAACGTAAACGGCACTTTCACCGACGTACAAGCTAGCAATTCGATGGCGACGAACGTGGGGGTATCGCACATTTACAACGGAAATTGTCAAAATGTGCCGCAAAGTCCGACGACTAGGACACAGCAGTACGATTTCGTGCCTATCTCAGATAGGTGCCACTCGCCAGTGAACTTCAATTCCAAGTCACCCATGGGTTACGATCCTCGCGAGCATAGTCCGTCTAAAACGAACAAGTCGGTGATGATGGGTGGTTCCCTGCAAAGCTCTCCGATCTCGCACAGCACCGCGGCAAGCCCCTTCGTGAGTCCGCGGAACACGCCCGTACCTCGCTCCCGTCTGTGCCCTCGTCCAGTGCCCAAGCACAACGGCAGGCGACGCAGAAACCCTCTAGCGCTAGCCGTCACCGACACGTGTCCCAAACCGTTCGCCATTCCAGCAGATCTCAAATTCTCGCCTAAGACGTCATCGTGCGTAACGTCAAATAAATATTACCAACCCATGTCTGCGCCCCCATCTCCCAACACTCAATATAAGAATCAAATGTTCCACTGTGCGGGTGTCCCGAACGGCCATTTTATACACAACTCCTCCTATCGGGAAAATAACAACGGGGAACTGGCGCAACCTCTGTCCGCCGATCCGCTGTCGAGCGAAGTTAGTCAATTTTTTCAAGAGTCTCTTCAAAGCTATAGACCGGAACACGAGGCGTTGTATAGGTCTCAGTCTGCCCCCCTCAAGCAAGGGTTAAATAACTTGGCACTGCTCAGTTATAATAACACACCGGTGGGCTCGGTGCCGCCCACGCCCGTGCCCAACGAATTTTGCGATTTCGGTTCGCTCAATCCAGAAACCCTCGATAAAATTTACGACGCAATAGACAGCAGCAGCGACGTACTTAACACCGGCTCATCGCGAACTCTCCTCAGCTCAAATAGTATGAGTAACGGTTGTGATTCTCTACCCGAACAACAGATTCTAACAGACGAACAATTAAATTCGCTTATACCAAATGATCCTCCATTAATACATAGAAGGCCACACTTTAGCCACACTTACGCGGAAGCCACGCCGACCGATAATGTTGATGACTTTTTAAAACGAGCAAACAGTATCGAATTCGATTTGTCACATTTAGTTACGGAAAAGAGTAAATACTGCACTTCACGATCGGTGCCGAGCACGCCGTTGCCTTTCAAACGAATGGCGTCCAATTTAGAAATAGACCCCCGTCGATCGCGAGAATTATTCGCCACCGAGAATTACACGAGCGAATCTAACAGCATATCTTCGAAATCTGTGCCATCGACGCCGCAGATCGCTGAAGGGAGGAGTTTTTTTAGCTACAGCAACAGAGATTTTCTCATAAATGGAAACTCTGTGGATATGTGCGGCGCAACGCAATTGCAGGACAGTTTAGTGGATAACAGTCAACCGATGAACTCTCCCTTGCACGACATGTTACGTGAGGACATACTCGAACCGCTCACGCCCGCCGCGGATTTGTTGGCGGATTTGGACAAAATCGATGGAACCCCATATGTTGACATCTAAACTCTATTTAACGAGTCGAACTCCTAGGTTTCCTTAAATTGGTCAAATTTGGGTAATGTCACACGCATGAGCCAATGGGCGAACACTGGTGATTTTCTTTGTGAGTTCGACTCCTGGAATTGAGTTTAGTTGACATCTCGAGTTTTCAATGTCAATCACATGTAAATAATCGTATGTGTTAAGTGTAACGTTATTTAAAATTTATTATTCGTATATAGTACGATCACGTATGCCTTCAATGAAGGTGAAATTTTTTATTGGAGCACTCCCAAAAATCGAGTCAATATACATATAGCGGTATGTATAGGGTGTACTTGTTGTTTGTTATGTTTATAATAACATGTGACAGGTTGGTACAAGTGGATCACAATAGTTGTCTCTCCCGCCTGTTCGTTTTGTTTGTATCGATGTTATTATAATTCGAAGTATCGAGTCATAGCCTCGCGACGTTAACGGCTCCCCCACAATCGGAGTTACATCGAATTTTTTTATAAATAGGGTATTTTATAAATGTGTAGATATTGATGTGATAAAATGCATATGGAAATTGTTGAAAATCTTACTGATTCGCGTCGTGATTAAACCATCTGCTAGTCGGTACCGACCAGACCAATGTAGCGTGCCAAGCGCGCTTAGAAAAGTAAAAAGATTGGTTTTCTTAAAATTTAATATAAATAGTATATAGTTTATGAGAAAAGAATTTATTGTAAGTTAGCACAAAGATTTTAATATATTTTATTATCACATAGGAGTTTTACTGATATTTTAAATTATACATTGATCGCATTAAATGCGGAGTGAAGAATGTTGACATGCCCTCGTGGCTGCAGTGAGCTTATAAAATAAAATATGACCAAAAAGAAAAATGTCTGTTTCTTGTTTGCTATAAATGCTTAGAGGCCGACCGTTATAATGTTATATAGTCTACAATGCTAGGGGCTAATGTGATTAGTACCTCGAAACCGCGAGTTTCACGCCGGCCTCATATTTCTCATCCTGTAGTGTAATTTTGTTTAACTAGTTATTCGCGGCCTGTATACATATTTTAATCTTACAAACCTATATATATTTTTTGTGGGTGCTATTAGATATTATTTGTTTGGTCATGTTATGGAGTCGAATTCCTCGAAAATCGCGATTTGCTCTCAACCTGTGCCTGAGTAACGGTGTAATGTAGGTGCATTATGTTTTTTTTGGTTCGTTTGTTGTAACGCTAGTACAAATGACACACTGATTCGACAGGGACGTATAATGTAAGTGTAACCGAAGACTGTTTATAACATTTGTAGATATTTTGAGCAAAACGGCGAAGGAAGAGTGGACCTCAGGTAATCAGTGTTATAATTCCAATTTGGTGTAATTAACCAAAATTGTCTAGTACCTAATTATTATAAGTTGTACGTCGTCGTAATATTATTAACAATGGTGACATGTATATATTTCGAGTTCAGTGTTATTCGATCGTTTGACTGTGAGGACAGATTCCTATAAAAGTGGGTTACACTACTATAATCATGCCTACATAACATATGTAATGTACTTTGAGATGGGATTAACTTGGAAGTTAGTTTTGTTTGGTCTGGATTTCGACATAAAATTTTGAAAAAAGGCCTTTGTTGCTGATATTCTTCTTTGTTTTCTTATGCCTAAACTCTTCATGTTCTTTATGTTTCTTCTTTGTTATTTATGCCTAAATTAAATTTATTTTAAATTATTTTATTATTTAATAAATCGGCAAACGAAGAATTGTTTGGCCCACTTTCGCTAATTCATCTTCCTATCTTTTGGTCGGTCTATCTCCGACCAAAAGACCTTATTCTTTCCACTTGCTATTGTAATATCGTAAGGTACTCTATTGGTTAGAATCTTGGTTTTGGTCGTATTCATTGACAATCCCATAGACTTTCATTTGCAAGTTCAGTCACCATACTCTACAATACAAATACAGAGTACAATAATGTATTGAGATTAAAAAAATATAAATATGAACTACGTATAAGTTAGTCACGTAGGGTATTAATATATATTGTATGACAAAGATTTTTCTATAAATTTCTTTGTTTCACATGTATTACAATTTTACAAATGAATATGCACGTGACTGTACAGTTAGTCTTGCAGATTTAACTAAATCTATGACAATTTTTATTTTGTATAAGATTTTCATTAGTTTTGTTATCAAGTGTACGCAAGTTCTTAAAGGGATCTGACCTTACAGAAATTAATGGCGACATCATGTACGAGTATCCATCATACGTCTAATACTGTCACAATCAAGTAATAGCTCTTATTTCTTGTTCGCTAGATATAACAATTTTATAATAGCTAATATTTCCCATCGCAGTCCATGTCTATTTGAACTGGACTGTCATTTTCTTCCACCACAGTGCCATCTTTTAAAGTTGTCGGTTGGTAAAAGAAACTTCGTAAATAACACATTGACATGGTAAGTTTATTGTTTTAATACCAGTCAAAAACAATTGTAACAAATGGTTACGAAATCACTCCTTATAATATAGAAGATGTTTAGAATAGAAGCATTTGATTTGTTTAATTATCTGTGAAATGTTTGTGCGTATTTTAAGATAATTTGTCTTGAGTAAAAAAATGTAAGTCGTTAAGAAAGGGATTACTTTTACCCGAAATGTTCATACATTTGGGAACTTTTATTGTCAAACATCACAACACAACATAATTTAGTTGTACGGCTAAAGCATGTTCAGATAACAAACTATGTAAAACAACGCCATATTATATTCCGGTAGATTAGAGGTTTTTACGATAAAAAGCTTTAATGGTTTTGCCCCATTAAGTAATTAAATGTTATATTTCCCACTCGGCCTTACCTACAGGGGTAATTAATTTCTAGGTTGGTTTAAACATTCGTGTATACGTTCAAATAAAAAAAAAAGTGTATATTGTATAGAAAACGGAATAATTTCAAAGACCACTGGCTAACTAGTGAAAGTACCGATAAAATATGAAATACTTATATTAAAGATAATATCTAATAATAATTTGATGACTTTAATTAGGTATAGACGTATTTTTATTTTTTGATTGCTATTGACATCACAATAATTTATAAATATAAATATTATAATTATATTGCACATATTTTTGTTTAAATTAAATTAATTTTACCGGCTTTAGAAGGTACTGTATTGTACAGGTGATTTTATTATTGTATATTTAAGCGAAAATGCGTTTGGACCTTTTATATTTTGAAACATATTATGCTTACTCAAATATTATTTTGTTACTTATTATACAGAGTAATTTCTGTTTCTCAGTTTTATTTAAGCGACCTTGAGTTCGATGTTTGTATTGGAAAAATTTCTTGAATCAAGATTAATATACTTCTTGAGATTAGCGAAGCTTGTACGTTTTTTTTTCTAAAGAAAATATATGTAGACATTGTGTCCCCATTTAATTTTAAATGATGTTGTTTTAAATGGTAACGTTTTAAATTACCAAAAATTTCCATCCTATATATTATATAGGATAAATATATTTTAATTATAGCATATTAGGTACGTATTTTGTTACGTAAAAAGTATTTTTAGCTTACGGATTTTTTTTACTTTTTTTATCATCACAAACTTTTCAACTATATTTATGGAAAGGTATATTCTGAATTGTAAAATTGTTTGTTATTTTTTTCGTATGTCTGCATGTCTACGATTTCAAGTATCGGTCGTATGATGGATTATGTAACTATGTAATTATAAATAAATAAAGGAGATTTTTATATAAGATGAATTTAACATGTATAACATTATCAATTAATTATCGTATGTTTAATATTACATGGCACTGTTTATTTGTATTGAGTTGTTAATTGTTTTTATTTTTAGACATTTTAAAAAATTGTATAATATTAGTTTTTAGATGTATATTTTAAGTGAAAATCCATGTTGTTGATTAGTCTTTTATGGATGTTGATTTAAACCATTTGCTATGCAGTGATATAATAAATGGTATAATAGTACAAATTTTATTTAAATTTCTTTTTTACCTTGAACTAACTGACCTATTTTTATTTTTTCTAGTATACTTACTTGATGACGACATTCAATGGAACGCAACATCTGTTAATTTTTCCGCTCCCTTGAATTAAAG
Source organism: Synanthedon formicaeformis (assembly GCA_945859745.1). Taxonomy (NCBI): domain Eukaryota; kingdom Metazoa; phylum Arthropoda; class Insecta; order Lepidoptera; family Sesiidae; genus Synanthedon; species Synanthedon formicaeformis. Next base: position 7,212,605 of record OX243958.1, read on the forward strand.
CCACAAGAAAAACAAAGTCTCACCAAAAAAAAAACCGCAAGTTTATCAGATATCTATTTATTTTTAACATTTTCTATAATGTTCTAGAAAGTCAGACGTCAATATGGGATCATCTTCGTGGCTATAGTTTTCTGCTACGTGTACTGAGCCTCCGGGCGACCATTCCAATAGTAAACTAACGAGTGGTAAATTCAGTAAATCGTTCAATTTACATTCACCATAATTTCGTTGTATATGTGTCGACAAGCATTCTTTCACGTAAGTTAAAAATGCATCCAAAAAATTAAAGCACACATCGGCGTTCCAGAATTTCTGAAAATTACAAAAAAAATATTATCATTAGTTAAGGACGCGCTTACGCATTATGCTGTATACATTATAAATAATTTTTTCTAAATTATTTTAGAATTTAATATTTTCTTTAAAACAGGTATGCTTATTACTCGTATAACAAAAGTTCTGTTGTTTATACCTGCAGGAATGCTCACAATATAAATGCAGACTTGAAAACTTAGATTTTTTTTATTAGAGTTGGGTTTGCTCTTGGCCAGCATTTAGCCGTGTAGCGAAGATAAGGCTTATGATGAGCAAGCTCACCCAGAAGTTGACTATTTACTAAAACTTGGAAAAGATTTGTGTTATATGAGCTCGGAAACAAGACACCTGCAGAGTACCAAATTGTAAGAATAAAAGTGGTTGGCATAAAAATTTATTCGGAAAATAACTTACCCGAGACATCTTTGCTAGTTCATTGACCCTATATATTTTCAATTCCTCCACAATTCCACCATTATTTCTACATCCACAAATTATGGTATCAATTCCCGCGAGGAATGATTGACACCACCATTTTTTTGTTTTGTATCTCCTGTAAAGTGTAGAAATAAGAATTATCATTGCTAACAAACGCAAAACACTGAGCTGACACATATATACATATTATTATATACTATATACATTCCAACTATATTTTTCAAATTCAATTAATTAAATATGCAGTCAGACTGGGCAACTTTGAATAACTTTTTAATATTTTTATACCTAATTATTTACAGACATGAAATAATATATATTATACATACTAAGGTAATTATGTCTTTATAATGATTTCTAATTTATATTTATAATATTAGTAGTAGAATAAAAAAATATGAAACTGTTGGAATTTTATACAAGGTGAAATTCCAAGTTACTCAGGTTGACATTAGAATGCATAAAAACTACATCCTATCCTATGTAGTTACATCCTATTATTATTATTATATTATATAAAAAGTATGATAAATTTTACAGGTAACTTACATAAAATTATTCATATGCACAGGAAACTTTATGTGTTTATTAGTTTTGAGTTCTATAAATTCTTTTGTAGATAAATAATCAATTAATTTTTCTTGGCTTTTGTCATTTGCAGGAGGTTCATGCACCGAACCTTTATCACATCTTATTCCATCCATTTCTGCACCGTATATTATACAATGGCCATTTAAATGTGTTGTGAATATTAAACTGAACTCATCGTTTTCATTAACAGGTACATTTGGATTTGGTTCCACTTTTGGTGTATCTGAAAAATAAAATACACATCATTATGAACTAAATAGTCACAGCTGCCATAGACTAGGCCAAGGTTTTTACAAGTTACAAAACTGAACTAAAAATATTTTAGTAAAATAATTTGTTGTAAAGTTAAAAATGAGATTATAAAACAATTTGTATTAAATATACATTATCTCAATATACATTGTAGTATTAAATGTAAATTTAATGTAATGTAATTTGTAGTGAATGTAAGGGCCTCTTTCACCAAGATAAAAGTACCAAGTATAAAAGTGTTGATTAGTTACTTTTAGAAATAAATTTATGTTTATTTAAATTACGCCTTCGATAGGCGAATTTTTTTATTATTTTCTTTTTAATGTTTGGGACTTTTATCATACAAACAAAGGTATATCAGCATCATCATCCCCGGTGACTTTAAATGGCGGTTAGCCTACTTGACAGATGGTGAAAGAGGCTCTAAGTCTAAAAGGCACTACTTTGAAGTACTAGGTTACAAATAGACCTTTTTTTAAATATTTGAACAGGTGTCAACACTTAACACTTATCAATTCTAATTTGACAATCTAATTTTATCCTTCTAAGATGCTTCTAAGCCAATTTATTACAGGTTCTTTTATATGTTGTCATACCCTTGCATTAAAAAATCTATAACATAGTTGTTTAGGCAGCCCCTCTGGTCTTATAAACAGTATTAGTGCTGTTGTGTTTTGGTGAGTGAGTAAAAGATGCCAGAGCTCATCTTTTATCCTTAATCCTCTTAACCCTACTATGAATGTCAGTGCACTTGCAACGCCTGTGGCACTGTGAGCCACCTACCATCAAGTGGACTGTCACCCTGTCTTAACATAAAACAGTTACAAAAGGATATAATAGTATAAATAAATCACAATGCACAAACCTGATAACATAAATTGTTCAAACTTATAACCCCATGATGAAAACTTTCTGTCCTCTCGAGTCTTATGCCTGATTCTGTCCAGCTTTTCTGGTGTGTCTCTCGCACAAAGATAAATGTCACCCCTAAATAAAGTAACAGCTATTTTCCAAGGTTCATTATTCTCGTAGGGGGTACAAGCAATACATGTTAGTAGACCACGATAGCAAATAATTCTAGATCTTTTCAAACACTCTATTGATGAAAGTTTCAATCTTCTCTCATTTTCTAACATAAAGGTAAGTATATTGTCAAGTTTTACATCTAAATTGTCCGGTTTACGTATTGCTTCATTCAATTTAATATTCAAATCATAATAGACCTTACCCCTGCGAATGTGTCTTGCAAACTTTAAATGTTCAATATCAATGCATCCAATAATTTTAGGTCTCTCGAATTTTGGAAATTGTTTCATATAAATATTTTCATCGACACATAATCGAGGATACATGTTTTGGTCAACATTTAAACGTTATTATAGCAATAAGCCACAAATTAAAAACTTTTTTTCTTGTTTCTCATGAAAGAAAAATAATAGCAATAATTATAACATGATGTCAGTTACTTACTATACTATAAATAATACAAAAATAGATGTTATTTATTATTCAATTAAATAGTGTATACTGTATATGAATAAATAATCAGTATTTTTTGCCAATTTTACATAAATAAACCATTTAGGTTGTTACTTGTTACCAAACAAATAATTGTTTGTTCAACTTCATTCATGTCAATGTTAAGATTGTCAAGTCAAGAAAAGGCAGTGTTCAGTGTTGCCAACTGAAAAAGTAATTACAATCTTCCCTCCCATGTTATAAGTGCTTATAAGTTAAAAAGATTTTTGAATATAATATATTTCATATGGTTTCTTTATTTATTACTTTGTTACTTCTTCTTTTTTTCGTTGGCTACTGCTGCAGGACTGACTGAATAAAGTGGTTCATATAATGATTATTTAATTTTGTATTCTTAGCACAAAAACTATATATTGTTCTTGCTCGGTATCGGTTCTTCTGCTCTGTGATACTGATACCGACTGTTGAAATTTTATTTGAATTTTGCTAGTACTAGTACAGTTATGTCAGATAAGCTGATAGCCTGATACTGCTGTACTGATAAGTTTGTACACATAGGTACTTTATGTATAATTATCAAAAGTTTAGATTCCCAAAACTTAAGACAAGATTGCTACAAATACATTTTTTATTTAAAAAATGAATAAACCATTTCATAAATGTAGACTATGTCTAAAATTAGGAGAATTTGGTTCCATATTTGATCAAGACGATGCAGTTAAACTCTCCGAAATGGTTATGTCTTTCGCTAATGTTCAAGTAAGTTTACTGAAATCCTGAACAACATTTGTACTTTCTGTTACATAAACTATCCTAAAACAAGTTTTTTTCGTTTAGATATTCGAAGGCGATGGTTTATCAGACCGCGTTTGTTTAACGTGCACCGAAAACTTGAGTACTGCATATTTATTCAAACTGCAGTGTGAAAGAATCAACAGTTTGATACAAAAGTCGCCAGGTGAGTATTCGGTTTAAGTTAAGTGATTTCACCCCCGACGCGCGATTCAAGAACGAGGTGGTATATGAGTGTGTGTGCCTTTGTGGCAAGAAGCTCCTAACAAGGACCAATTTTATTCAGAGATGGTTCTTAACTATGGTTTATGAAGATATGTTCAGGCGTTTAAAGATTATCAGTCCATTTCTTAGTTGAAGAAGGGATTTCACTAACTTCCACCCATTCGATTGATGTGAAATTTGGTATACCTAAGTACTGTTTCTTCAGTGGTATTTCCATGGTAACCTGAATCCCCTGCAGCATCAAGGGTGTCTGCGGGACACCCAACTCCTCAGCAACTTACAGAAGATATAGCATATCTGCACTCAATAGTAATTGATTTAACAAAAATGTGTTATTATCGGACTAAAAGGCTCAGTCGTCTGATGTTCTATATCATGGGACTACTGATAGGCCATAATTTTAATTATACCTTGTTTCATTATTGCAGGTTTACTAATAAACCAAACACCATCAGCTGATTTTAATGTTCTCATTGACAAAGAACTCTATTTACATTCCGATTATAATTCAGTAGTTGGTGAAAACGATAAAAATTATTCCACCATTACTGAGGCTGAAAAATCTGGAAACAGTCACGAAACTAGTGATGAGACCGACAGTGACATAGATTCAATAAAGTGTGTTTATTGCAATCAAGCACACAGCACTTATGGTGGACACACATGTAACGTCACATGCACTATCGAACACAATGAACTGCAGACCTCTAGCAGCAATGAGACTTTAGTAGCAGCTGACGAAACAGCGTCCCTTAAATCTATGACACCTACATCACCACTAAAAAACCAATCTGAATGTATTGCTGTGTCTTGTGTGCTTTGTGATGATAAATTTGATCAATTTGAGGAATACTCTACACATTTGAACAAGTGTACGATGAATGTCAAATTGCAACATTACGTTTGCCCAGTCTGTCACGAAATTTATACAGAGAAAATGGAATTTTTGGACCATTTAAAAAGTGTACATTTTAAGTTTACAACAAATATGATACAGGGTTGTTTACAGTCTGATATGCCAAACACGCTGGCAAGTTCTGGAATTGATTGTATTGATTTTGCACCGAGGATTGAAAAGACAAGAAGACCTAAAGCTGTCCGTCGACAAATAGGTTGGTCTATTGAGGATATTTATCAAGAAATTATCTGTACAAAGGTCGAGGAGAAACAGACGCCTACATCGAGTCCAATTAAAAATTTCTTTTCAAAATTGGGGAACGAGTGAGTTATGTCAACTATTGGCATGGGTTAATTGTCTGCGGAAACAAAATTTATGCTTCGGGTCTAACATTCTTTCTCAACTTAAAAGTAACCAATTTTTTTAGATGCTTATACTACCACTATTCCCATACAATATTATCATAACTTAAGTAATATTATCCTTAAAAATATATGCTTTATTAATAAAATATGATATTATTTATTATTATCATTATTTAACAAAGCCGATTAAAAAAATGTATTGGAATGTAGTTGTTACTGTGAATAACTCTTTGTAATAACTCTTCCGCCCATAGCCATAGATCTTTAAATAAAATAAATAACCAAATGGGACATTTTATGGTTTTTTTTTCTAACAATAAAACATTAACATTAATTCTTCTTTTATAATTCAGTTTGTCCAGCAGACAAAGTACACCAAAGAAAGTCAGCTTCCGTAATTTCATTGATAGCAGCAAGGCGAAAACATCAAGTTTTCGAAAGTACATAGAAAATTATAGACTCAAAAAAAAGGAAAACGCCTACAGCCCAATAAAAGGCAAGATGCAGGTTCAAAGCCAGCTGAAGTTGAATTTTCCGGAAACGTCAGGTAATAAAACATGTGATTATCAGTCACAATTTGTTAATTAGACTATATATATAAAGTACTAGCTGTTGCACGCTGTTGCACAACATACATACCTATGTTATTCGCTGATAATATAGCTTTCTATATGCGAAAAAAATTTTTAAATTGGTCTAGTAGTTTTTTAGTTTATTCATTACAAATTTATAATACTAGTATAGATTTCTACATATATTTAGATACATCTCATTATTGCAGACAGCGATTACAATTCTCCGAGCGGCACATCTGAAGAATCATGGAAATTAAAACAAACCTTGATATGTGCCTGCGATAAAAAAGTTTTTATGCTGTCTGAATATATTCACGTGAGTATATATGTTTTTAAAAACATAGCAAATAAGCAATATTTTCAAATAAACAAGTTGTAGTTTAGTATGTTTACAGTTTATGTAATAGGTGTAGAATTGTTGTGGATATTCACATCATCATTTCTTGTAAATGCGGAACTTCCGTAACAATTCAGACATCCGCAATAATCCCTGTTTTATAGGTCTCCTCGCACTTCGTTTTTATTCTAATTTTCTTTTCAGATTTTTTATTTCATTTTATTTTCGGTTATGAATATTTTCAATTATTTTACTATATATATTAAGTTATGACTTAATTGTAGATTATCACACGCAGGACTCACTGCTGGACATAGGCCTACCCATAATTTTCCAATAGGACCGGTCAGAAACAGCCTGGATCTACGGTTGATACCATTTACGGTAGATTATCACTTATGATCGTAAAGTTGATTATCATTTGTTTAAAAATACAAAATTCTTTTATCTTTAACATGTGATAATTATAATATTCTTTTAAAAAATCACGTAGTTTTATAGGCGTAAGACCCTCTCTCTATACTTACTTATTTTACTTCATCACATCATCAGCCTGTCTCCAGTGCTGTATGTATGTATGTAGGCCTCTTCCAAGGCTCGCACACTTGGTCTTCTGTTTTTGGCATCCAGCTGCTTCCTGTGAAGCCCTTTAGGCCTCTTACTTATTTTTCTTACAATCTGTAAATTAATTCCAGGATCGTGACAGAATAGTGTCAATGATAAACGAACTGGGCGGTGTAGTCGCGGAGAATACGAAGATGGAAATGTTGGCAACTCACTTCATAACAGTGTTGCCAAACGACACGTTCACTGGCATGATGGTGTGCGCTCTGGCCACTGGCAAATGGGTGTTGCACGTCAGTTTCATATATGACAGTTTTAGGTGCAAGAAGTTCATGCGAGTAAGATAGCTTTCATTATTCTAGTTTTTTTACAAGTCTGGTTTATTTCGGCCTACATGATGGTAGGTGGCTACTGGCTACCGTCGCATATAACACAAGTAACGCCACATATTATGCTGCAAGTGCGCTGCCAACCCATAGTGCGATCTATTCCAGGGTTGCCGGGTTTGATTCCAGGCAGGGTTATCTTTGGAAATTAACTTTTTAAACTTGGCTCTGGTCTGGATCTGGAAAGTAATGGTAGATCACACAAGTAATGGTAGCCCGCCTAGTGACTGTAACCACCCACCCCCATACATAAGATCAGTTAAATAACAGCATGTGTGGTGTTGTTTCGGTGAGTAATAAATAATAATAAATAAGCAGTGCCAATGTCCCCATCCAGTCCCAATCCCTTATCCTTAATCCTACTGTAGTAGGCAGCGCACTAGCAGCACCTACCATCAAGTGGACCATCAGCCTGTTTGCAGACCTTAAAATTAAAAAGAAACAATGTAATTTGTACTTTATTTCAGGAAAATCTATACGAATGGATGAAACATCCAAAGATATTGGAAATAGACAACACAAGTGTGGAAGTGGCTAAAGCCGCCTCATATTGGCATCAAGAACTTGATTCTCGCGATTCAAAATTGCCATTTGAGGGTAAACAAATTGTGCTCATAATGAAGAAAAAGTATAGACAATATTATCAAATGATATTCAAAACGTTAAAAGCGAAGCCTGTCACATACGATCCGAGGTAAATTAAAAAAGCTACTATTAAGGAGGGCAGAGATAAGGGTGTTAAACTGAAAAAGTGGCAACTAAAAGCGATAAATTGAGATAACGCTAGTATGTACAGAGAGAATGAGAGTATGGAATGAATGTAGCAGTAGTTGACAGAGTGAAGTGAGCAGAGTTGAATTTTGGTTGAGTTGTTTACTGTCACTAAAGTCTGTTTTTTAATCAGAGACAAAAATGACACATGCAAATGTCAAGTTTGCATATAATGATACCATGAAATGTATTTAATGCATGTGAAATGTAATTTCATTTATGTCTCTGATTAAAAAACAAACTTTAGCCTCACTAGCGCCATCAGTTTATCGTCTTTCGACGGACACTTTTAATACTCGGAGATTGCCCTCCTTATCTCTATCCTCCTTGGCTACTATACTTTAAATTATATTGATATACTCTGTCCCTCCACTTGGAAGAATACTCCCAGGTCTAGGCTCCCATGGGTTCCTAGAGTACTTTTTTTTACTTATCATCCATGATTCAGGTACAAAGGTAAAATGTCAATACATAAAGATTTTCCCCTAGCGGGATTCGAACCCGCGACCGTTTGATTAACAGCTAGGTTTACTAGCCACTAGGCCAAACGTGTCAAATATAGAAATGTCATAATATGTGAATCTTTTACAGAACACCAGGCAGTTGCTGTTCAGCGGACTATTGTTTTGTGGACATGAAAGTTATTGAGAGAGTGAAACTAAATTTCTTCGCTTACCACAATGTTCCCGTTTTTCCTTACCAATACATATTGATTTATCTGCTGAACAGGGGTCAGACTGATGACGAATATAAGTATTTGTTGCAAGACTATAAGAAGGTTCAGAATCGGGAAGATGTTGATTTTTTAAATTCCACATATTAGTTTTGTTAATATAATATAGGGAGTAATTATAAATTTCGCTGCTTAAAAACTAAAGGGCCATAAAACAAAAAAATCCAAAAATGTTTTCATTGCAAAAATAAAATCACAATCCTTCATATTGTACATTGCAAAAAGACTTATGGTTGTTTTAACTTTTATACAATATACTAAAGTATACTAAGTATAAAGTATAAATTTTATACTAAAGTATATATTGATATTTTTTTTTATATTCAAAAGTAACTTATATGCTTATATCTCTTCTAGTATTCAGTTTATTATAAAAGTACTTCAACATTTAATGTTACTTAAAAATACGCTTCTAACGATGTATAATATGCATATATTTGATATAATATCTAATAAGAAAAAAATAGACAAAAAAAATTTTTTTTTTTTTTTTTCAATTATATCTTCTTTAAAAAGTGTAATTTTGATTTGTGGCACTTTTGATTTTAAGCATCGATTTATCCAGTTCAATTCAATATTTGCCCATTAAAAAAATAAACGGTTTTTAAACAGATAGAAAAACCGGGATTTTTCTAAGGACAAGTGGAACTGAGTTAATTAAATTTATTTGTTCCCAAGGCTTTGTGGAAATGATGAATTTTTAATATGTCGAACTGAAATGTTAGCTTCTGTCCGTGCATTATAATATCTTCGTCCGTGCAATCTTAGATGGACAAACTGTGTTTGTATGCATTATTATATATTACAGAGAAGTCCACATTCTACTCTAGCATACTTTATTCGTGGACTAATGTTAGTGCCATTTGTAGGAATACTAAAAAAGCAAGCTAGAAAATTATAAAGTGTTGTATTACTTTTAAAGGGTTTTAATTAACATTTTAATGAGTAAGGGCCTCTTTCACAAACTACATATAAAGTGTTGATTAGTTACTTTAAGAAATCATTTTCTGATATATTGAATTATGCACTCGGTTTACTGCATCATTCGATAGCCGATTTTTTTTATTATTTTCTATTTAATGTTTGGGACGTTTACCGTACAAACAAAGGTATATCAGCTCCATTATCCCCGGTGACTTTAAATGACAGTTTGGCCTACTTGACGTTTGTGAAAGAGGCGCTTAGTGTTGATATGGTTTATTGTAAGCATAGTGCATAATATTACAGGTCCACATTCATGCATGCTTCATAAATAGAAATATGTAGTTCTTTAGATTAATTCGCGAGCGACATTTTTCTCTATAAGGTTTTATTATGTATATTTCAATTAAACTGTTAAGGACATAATTTTGATATGACATTCTTATTGAAACATTTGCATGAATGCTTTTTAAATTTTATTAGCATTAAACTTTTTATAGTATCTTAATTGAAGATACATTGTGAGTAAATAAGACTTCCATACTTCGGTATAGTTCCTTAAGAAAATTATTGACTTGAAAAATTATGAATTATTATAAATTTAAATTTTAGGAAATCGTTTTCCCTTCGGTTGCCTACGAAACTAGTCACTAGGAAAATTTCCACACAAGTATTTTTTTTTTTTTGTTTTAATTTCTACGGAACCATTTTTTTCCCGCATTCATAAGATCACAACTTAAAAAGTAACTTAAATTAAACTTAGGTAGACTTAAAAAGCAAAATCTCAGTACACGAAATATTAATTAGTAATCTATTATTGATTTTTTTTTTGTTTTTAAAAAACAGAACAGTTCCATAAAAGTAATCAAATGTCTGCTTAAAATTTTTTCCTTACAAATAAAAAAAAATACGGTGGTTTTTATGAAACTAGTTTCGTAGGCAGACTGAGATAATTTTATTTAGTGATATTTTAAAATATTTAATGGTCTTTTTTACTATTTTTTGGTGAATGGGCATTAAAGATAAAATTGTTATAGATTAAAAATGCATTTATTTTTGTTTAATTATGTCTAATCATTAAGAATTTTATACAAACGAGCCATATATTATTAAGATATAATTATTTGTACATGATTATTTCAATAAACATTTTACTTTACATAAAACTTGTCTTTAATTAAAACATGTTTACTTTGCCATCCGAGTTCGTAATTTGTGTTTGAATGACTGTGTGCCTGCCCACTTTAGGGACAGTTCTAGGCCTAATTTTTGTTATTCGAAAATAGCTAACAACTGCATCTAAATCAATACTTGCTTAAACAGTCCGTTTCAGAGTTCCCGGATTCGATTCCCGACGGAGTCAACTTTGAAAGTGAATTTCAAAGTTGGTTCTGGTCTGTGTCTGGAAAGTAGTGGCAGGCACACTGTTTCACAGTCACCTCCTTACAGAAGACAACCGTGTCCTTTTGATATTGGGACCATTTGTTACCAGGGGCCGTCCATTATTCATGTGATGTTTTTTTTAAGCACTTTTAAATTCCCCCCCCCCCCCAACCTGGTGATACGTGTGAGGTTTAAAACTACCCCCCCCCCCCTTCCCCATCCAAAATCACGTGTATTTTTAGTACCTACAAAGAATTTTAAAATTTTTAGAATATTATCTTTAAATACAGGTATAAAAGTATAAGTATACTTCGTTCGTTGCCTGGCAACGGCGAGTTAAGGTCACTACACGCCGCTTTTCGGTGTAAAAATCGCGCTTGACGAATAAATAAATACACGTGATATCTTACTACACCCCCCCGCCCCTCTTGTGATATTTCGTGATTTTTGCTGAACCCCTCCCCCCCCTTTCGGAGCCTCACGTGAATAATGGACGGCCCCCTAGGAATAGGACATTCTGTTCATCATGATTCCCGACAGGCCAACTCTGGAAACGAACTTTTCATAGTTATAACTAATATTATTGTGATATGATACAATAATATTAGGTAGCAAAATTATGACTTATTCAAATGCAGTAGGTAAGTAAGTATAATGTTTCATGGTGTTACGTTACGTGATGTAGGCAAAGACTTTATAAGTATATTTGGGAGTATAGACACGGCGTAGCCCGTAGCTAATGGTAGTAGTACAATTCGTCCACTCGAGGTTGTCCACACGAGAGAGAAAGAGAGAGAAGTGGACGAATTCGCACTGTCGCTCGCTAGTGCGAGTATGATTTTAATACTACCAAAGATTTCGGGGCTTTCTGCTTGCTACGCCGCATCTATAGTTCAGATCAATGGATGTAGGTATGTTTGTACGGCATACTTAGCTGCCAAACAAGTGATTCTGAGAATTCGCTGATTTCAATAACAATCTTAACGATAACAATATATACCTACTTTATTTATAAATCGCGTTTGAGTTACCATCACAATGACTCATACCAACATCAAAATATTACCTAGACCTACCTTTGATACCTTTGTTGTATTTACCTACTATAAAAGTTACAACATTTGACGTGCGTACGCCTGAAAATAATATTAACTTTTCTTTCATTTGCGAGCAAATTCAAAGCGACGCTAATTCGCAAACGAGGGAGCGCGAAGGAAATAATACATACATAAGAAATACGTATTATTTCCTTGTCTAGATTACGCGAAAAAATTGCTCCAGAGCTGGAGAAAATGGCTCCATCATTATCGTTTAAAAACAAACAATAATTCTTTAATTAAATGAAATGAATCGATTATCAACTACATGGTTAAATAGTTAGAACGGGACAACACTACAGTATTGCCACTTTTTAATTTCAACACTTTTCTCACAGAACTGTAGCGAATGCGGGCATTATATTGTAAACTCACACTTGCCACAAAATGTCACCGCATCTCAATCGCTTGACATTGACATCTTTTAGTCTGGGAATCCCTTCAAGAACCATAGATAATAATTGAAAAATGAAACCTGAAACAAGAAACCAACCAACCACTTTAATACAATACAAAATTACAAAATCAGATACAATGCTGAATGCAATGCAATGCAACTTATGCGGATTGATGCGTGTGTGTGTGTATATATAGTGTGATTCTGATCTGATTTCATTTTCAGCTTCAAAAGTTACAACTGATTACAACAATACGATACTTATACGCTATTATAAATTGTTTAGTCAGCAAGATAGTGAATTAGTTGCGCCCATTATTACGTACGCAAAAGTGTAATCAAAATATATGGAATTATGGGTTGCTTTTGGTCTAAGGATGGTGAAGTAAGTCTCATTTTATAATCAGTTTTGAATTAAGTTTTATACTTATTCTAATTTTATCCGTACAACCCCTTTTTACAGTATGTTGATCGTTGCCGCTTTTGTACTCGCAAGGCAGTTGACAATTTAATCGTCATAAATGGCGAATGTGAGATTTGCATTAGACGAGCTGTTCAATCTAGACAGGGGGGATCGGTAAGTTCAGAAATGAAAAAGTAAGAAAAGTGTGAAATCATAGCTGCGATACAGAATCAAGTCCCTGCTGTCACCCTTATCTTATACGTAATTTTGTATATTATGGAAATTATTTATTTAGAAATTTTCAAACACTGCCTATGTTTTTAATGTTATATAATCCTTATTACTAATATTATAAATGTGAATGTGAGTTTGTTTGTTTGTTACTCTTTCACGCAAAAACTATTGCATACACGTTGTCTGGGACACCAGAAAGGACATAGGGTGCCTTTCGCGCGACGCGGACGAAGTCGCGGGAACCAGCTAGTTTTTTTTATAATATACTAGCTGTTGCCCGCGACTTCGCCCGCGTAACTGTAAATTATATACATAAAATTTACATGTAGGTAAACTGTAAATTACCTTCCTCGAGAACCACTCTATCCATTGGTGAAAACAGCACGAAAATCGGTGCAGTAGTTTTTGAGTTTATCACGAACAGACAGACAGACGCTGCGGAGGACTTTGTTTTATAATATGTAGTGATAAGGATTATTGCTGATATAAGTATTTTGTCAGATTAATTTTCCAATGATTTTGTTAATTTCTCTTAAAACTCACCAAAAAGTTACTCCAAGGTAGCTTAAGTATGTCATTCAACATGCTATTCAAAGAAAATTTGAATCTAATCTCTGAAAATACTTTATCCTTTGGCAGCTCCTTATTGTCATAGCTCAACATTTTTTTTATGATAAAAATACATAGGATTAACAGTTTTATACTGTAAATTAAAAGGTTTATATGTGGAAATTACTTTATAATATGATTTTATGTTCATTTACACTATGTAGGTACCTACATTCCGAGCTAATTGATCGCTCACTGAAGTTAATGGAGTGAACACAGTTATTAAAATTTGTTGAAGGTTCAATCTTCCTGCAAGTTTGGAGAGTTCCAGTGTTCGCACTGTAGAAGATCGTGGAGTAGCCACCTTGTGTGGCCTGGGAAATTCCAGAGGTGCAACCGATGTCGTAGACCTGTATACCCTCGTACCCTGGTATTATTATTCATTATACTTAGTTTCAAACCACTTGGTCTTATTTAGAAACTAGCTGGTGCCTGCGACTTTGTCCGTGGATAATGGAGCTGATATACCTTTGTTTGTACGGTAAAAGTCTCAAACTTTAAAAATAAAATAGTAAAAAAAATTCTCCTATCGAAGGATGCACTAAACCGAGTGCATAATTTAATAAAACATAAAATTATTTCTAAAAGTAACTATTCAACACTTTACTTGTAGTTGGGGAAAGAGGCCCTTATTAAGTTGTATGATTTTTTTACGAATATTTTATATTTAATTTCAGAGAGAGAGAGGCCCTTCAGACATGCCGCGTGGCAAAGGTGCAAAAGAACATTCAAAGGAACTTTGCCAAATGTGCACTGACCTTGGCTTTTACTGTGGCAACTTTAACAAGACTAGAAATAGAAAATAAATATTTAGTCACCTTGTGATTCTATATTTCGGTATTTTTATATTTATCAAAGTAAGAGTATCTAATTCCCACTTAATGTTAAGGTACTTCTAACTTTTATTACTTAATTATATTGTCCCAGAACTTCTGGGATCAAGACTTATTGCGAAACATAGGGTTCATATAATTACTTATTATAAAGAAATTTTGTTACACTATCTGACTTAAAGGAGGTATGGCAGAAATTTATATCAAAAATCATTTTAAATGTATAAATTCCGTAAAAACAAAAAAAATAGATATAGATTTTTAAAAAACAAAGACACATTTACATAAAGCCAGGTAAAAACTTGGTTAAAAATGGTACCTATACCGATATTTGCAGCAGTTAAAACATACAAATCACACATTAGGATTACATTGCGTCTCAAAATAATAATAAAAAACCATTAAAATAATCTCATCGGTATTACACAATTGTTATTCTTTTTAAATCTTTTAAACATTTTCTATTTTTAAATATACGTGCAGATATTTAAAAAGTAAAGAAATTACAATTATTTTCGTTAAAAATGCGATTAGTGCTTTAAAACCGTGCTCACTTTTTGGCCTTTTTTGTGTTTAATCAGATATTACTATTCTAGAATTTGTGTTTAATAAAAAAATCTTTTTACTGCTTTGTATTGGTCTTTAGTTAATTGTAATTTTCATCCCTTTATATGTTTAACAAGTCAAGAAATATTTATAAACTATTTAACGAGATTACTTCTCATGGAAAAATATAAAGATATGCAATAGAAAAATGAGCGAGGATACTGTTGCATTGTTATAGAAACTTTTTGATTATCGTGTTTAACATTCCATATATACAATCATTCCAAATTTTCACAACGTACCTACTTGTAATGATTAAGCGCTCAATAAAATATTAGTTGTAAATCTTACAAATCGGGACCAAAACTTAAATACTATAGAATATTATATAATAATTTATACAAACACTAAATACTAAATTCATAGCGGATAGTTACAGTAAAAATTTATAAAAATATCGGTGCTACTATAAACTTAGCTTTCGATCGTTTAATTAAGTTAACAAATCAACTTAATTGATTGGAATACTTCGTTCTTTTCTCTTTTATAAGAAAGAAATGTGTTTTCATTTAAAAATGTTGATTTGTTGTGCCAAAATAAGTTTTCCCTTAATTTGTCATTTCTAAACATTTGATTATTATAATGTATTGTCTAACTATTTTGATTACTAACTATTTATTTTTGATACAAATAAAAATGAACATATTTTCAAAATCGTGTTTTATTTAAGAAGCAGCATTAACTAGACAGATGTGATATACGACCACATTATAGGTCCAAACGCGAAGTAAGTACTGTACTAGTTTATACCAAACTGCCTGCTAATTGGTGGCTTGAATTTCGTTAACGTATTTATTGTTACATTAGGCAAATTTATTCAACGTATAAAAAAGTATTAAACAACTTGACCGTTATTCGAAACCCAATTAAAACATGAGAGTAGCGTTGCTTGTTTCCGTCTTTGTGTGCATAGTGCCGTCCCATTCCGTCTGGTATAGCTATCTCTTTTACGCCCCTCCTTGGTTCTCCCACCCCCCGCGATGTGTCCGGTGACTCAAGGAAGAGTTTTACTTGTCATTGGCGTTTCTGTTTTCAAAGTGAAAGGTTGTCAGCTCACGACTCGAGTTCGATAACCTCCATCATAGTGCCAAATTTTAATCTATCCAACTGAGCTCAAAACTCGCGAATATTTTCTAAATTTACGTTCAACCTACCGATAAGTTTCGTATAGTGCGGTTGATTTATAATTTTATTTTTCGTAAATTTATATACCATTAACTACCTACTTTTTTAGTGCGGTTGATTTATAATTTTAACTTTCGTAAATTTATAAACTAGATTGAACTATTGGCTTTTCGCATTCGGCAAATTATACAGTTCAATTTATTTGTAAAATTTTTGGAATCCATATAATATTTTAACGCTTTTAGCGTTCGAAATTACAATTGATCAATATGGATAATCCGATTCCGTCTACCAGTAAGGAAATTGATAGTCAAGGAGCCGCAAACGTTCGAACGGGGAAGAAAAGATCAAAATCAAGTGATTCTTCATCGAGCAGTAGCAGTTCCGATTCAAGCTTTTCTTCGAGTGACCACCGAGGTAAATCTAAAAAGTGGAAGCGCAGAAAGAAGGCCAAAAACCGTAAGTTTAACTTATTATTCGATGAAATCTCAAAAATAAAACAACAATTATCAGCTTCTCGCGAATTATCTGACGATCGCTATTCTTGTTCTTATAATTACTCTGATGATATCGAGGACAATGTTAGTAGGGACCTTTATGCTAACGAAACTACTGATGAACCCGCTAATCCCGTGCCATCTGGCACTCGATTTGCTAATACCATACAGGATGAATTTAATTTGAAAATGACGACAAAGACCAAAGAACCGCACGTACCGCAAGCACCGCCTGCCTACGTGGAGCAATTGAGGGAATTGCAACGATTTAATAACGAGGACTGGATTAATGTGCGTTATATGGACGTCCAAAAGCAATACGTCCACAGTCCCGGTTTTATTCAACTACCCGCCAACGACGAGGTCACAATGTATGACTCTTCTCGATCTACTAACAATACGGAACGAGCTTTCGCTGGTGTTACATTTGCATTATTAAAACAACGTGATGCTTTGTTAGAAGACTTTAATCAATTTTTATCTTGGGCTTGTGAAACTAATAATTTAGCTTACAGTGAAGTACAGGAAAAGATAAAAGAAATTTTTTCCAACGGTGAATACATAAAAAGATCAAACGACACCCTTCAGCTCGTTTGTGGTCATAGAGCAGAGCTGATTCAGCATAGGAGAGAAACTATTTTGGCCTCGGTGAAAGATCCTTTCTATAAAAACGCATTACGTAAAATACCGCCATCAGTGGACAATCTGTTTGAGGCAAACAAATTCAGTGCGGTACTCGAAAAGGCAGGTGGTACGAAAAGTGTTTTTTGGAATAATCAGAAGGACCAATTCCCAGCTGCATCACAGTCCGACCCCAATCGGAGCACGCACATAAACCATAAAGCTGCTCAACTGAAATCTTTTGGCAATAATCACCACAAAACAAACTCTGTCCACCCAAGTAATACAAGAAATGCTAAGCCCCACCGGGGCACATTTCACAACAGAGGTGGTAAATCAACACAGAGTCGGTCTCATGACACTCACATCAAGAACCACAGAGCGCGCTCACCTGCACCCCACCGGGGTCGGGGCGGTTATGCTCGGCCAAGAAAATATTGACTATGCCAAAAAATTCTGCGCCGGGCGACTCCAATTTTACCACAGTCAATGGCAGCGCCTTGGTGCTCCAGCATCAGTTCTAAAAAGTATAAAGTCTTATCGAATTCCATTTTTACAGAAGCCTCCCCTACAAATACCAAGCTTGTTCAGACACGTCACACGCTCCTCCCCGGAGATGACGTTAGTAATAAAGAAAATGGTCGATCAAGGAATTTTAGAGGCAGTTCAAAACTCACCGAGTTACCTGTCCACGATATTTTTAAGACCAAAGACAGATGGCACTCTCCGTCCAATATTCAACTTGAAAAGCTTGAACTCGTACATCCACGCAGGGAAATTCAAGTTAATAAATATTCACAGAGTTCCCGATTTTCTACAGCCTCGAGACTTGATGGCCAAAATAGACATTCATCAGGCCTATTTTCATGTACCAGTGTCAAAAGCACACAGGAGATTCCTTCGATTGATATACGACAAACAGCTATACGAAATGACATGCCTACCGTTCGGCCTGAGCTCTGCACCAAAAGCCTTTGCGGCAATCACAAACTGGATCGGTCAGATACTCCGCGAGAGAGGTGTGCGGATTTTGATATATCTCGACGATTTCCTAATAGTACATCAACATCGAGAAACTCTGAAAGACCACATTGCCCTAGCTCTGCATACACTAGAACTGTTAGGCTGGTATATAAATCGAGACAAATGCATTCTCACCCCACAGAAATCAATAGAATTTCTGGGCATAATATGGGACACATGGCAGAACTCCAAATACCTACCGGAGCGCTCAGTGAGCAAAGTAAGGGAACATGTGTCGCGAACAATTTCAAAAGCAAAAACGAATCTTTCGGATCTTCAAAGGGTCAATGGAATGCTCAATTTCGCAAGCTTCGTAGTACACAGAGGTCGCCTGAAATTTCGGAATCTACAATCCCTGCAGAATTCTCTACTACGGCACAACAACACACGAAATGTTCGAATACCAGCAGACGCAAAAGAGGAACTGGTATGGTGGTATGCAAATGTCTCACAAAAAACCTCAATTCATCTAAATCTGCCAATACATTATTTGACTACCGATGCGAGCGATGTGGGGTGGGGAGCAAAATTGGACAACACGGATATAGAAGGCACCTGGACAGGCGAGCAAATAAACCTTCACTGCAATCAAAAAGAGATGATTGCGATAAAGAATGTGCTTACGGATCATTGTCAACATCTGAGATCAGTCGCTCTCTTCGTTCAATGCGACAACAAGACCGTAGTATCCTATCTACGGAAAGAAGGTGGGACAAAATCAGCCGATATGATGAGACTAACCACGGAAGTATTTTCAATTCTAGACAACCTTCAGATTCATTTGTCTGTGTACCATATTCCAGGCCGATACAACTCGGATGCAGACGCTCTTTCCCGCAATCGCCCACGTCCCGAGTGGCACCTTCTGCCAAATATAACAAGGATAGCGTTTGCCAAATGGGGAACCCCATGTATCGATCTTTTTGCTTCTCGGCGAGCTCATGTCGTCGACAACTACTGCACACTAGACAGAACCGACAAAAAAGCGACAGCATACGATGCACTAGGACTGACGTGGAATTACCCTCTAGCTTGGGTGTTTCCATCTCCCTATTTGATACCGAGAGTACTCACTCACCTCAACAAATCGCAAGGAACGTTCCTATTAGTAGTACCGAAGTGGGAAAAAGTTTATTGGAGGCCGGACCTGAAGAGCAGAGCAATAGCAGCGCCGTTCACAGTCAGGAACCTGCAACAGAACCTAGTAGATGTGACAACCGGCCTACCTCCTCCGAATGTCTCCGAAATGACCCTAGAGATCTGGAAAATTGGGGGTGGAATCAATATTTAATAGGGTGGATCGCAGAGCAAAAATCTCTATTATCATCTAGCTGGCGTCAATCTACGCTGCAAACTTATCGCCCTGCATGGAATAGGTGGATGAAATGGTCCAAAGCTCATAATATAGATAGCCAGAAACCCAGTGGTGCTGATCTCGCTAGATTCCTAGCAGACCTGCATAATAAGGAAGGTTTAAGTTTTAGCACAATTCTCGTACACAAGTCCGCCGTGTCAACATTCTGCGACCCAAACAATTGGTATAAATTAAGCTCACACCTACTCGTTAAACAGGTACTGAAGGCTATCGCTTTAGCAAAACCTAAACCATCCAAACCTCCAATATGGGATGTCGATGATCTAGCGACACACTTATCCAAAACAGATCCAGAGACTAAAAGTTTATATGAAATATCGGCTCATACAGCTGCTCTCCTACTGCTATGTTCGGGAAGGAGGGTGCACGATCTAACATTATTAAGAATCTCCCCAGATAATTGCGTGGTGACCAACGAATACATCATACTGATACCAGTCTTTGGCTCCAAAACCGACTCAGCGAACTACCGACAGTCAGGCTGGAAACTGACAAGGAACTAATATAATAAAGCGTTAGATCCCATACATTGGATTTGTCACCTGATTGAAGCATCAAAGTTACGAAGAGAAGCTTCTAATTGCAACAATTTGTTCATTACCACTGTCGGAAAATGTAAACCAGCTTCAAGAACGGTCATAGGAGGTTGGCTTAAAAGATTACTTAAGGCTGCACATATAGAGGCCACTCCAGGAAGTTTTAGACCTGCTGTTGCCTCTAAAAATTGGATAGAAAATTTCCCGTTGGATGAAATCTTATCACGGGGAAACTGGCGTTCCTCAAACACTTTTACAAAATTCTATCATAGAGAAATCATCTCTACTTCCCGTCCTACACCAGTGATTACAACTTTGTTTACACCGAGCGGGTGACACATGATTTATTACTGATTAAGAATATGCTTATTGTACGTTCAATACAATATTTTTCTTTTCTATAAGGTGATTTATAGCTATTGTTTGTATCCTACCTTTACCACACTGACCACCCAAAGACAGACTCCACATAAACTCAATCTCAAAACTAAAACACACTATTGTTAGTGAGTTACATACATTCAAGTGGTATTGAATTCATCATCACATTGGCGTTTTCTCCCACCACCAGGCGATAACAAACACTTCTCATGTTTTAATTGGGTTTCGAATAACGGTCAAGTTGTTTAATAGCAGTGTTTTACCTGTAAATTAAAACACATATTAAACATACTTACCTTATTCGAAACCCAATTACTTTTAACCACTGCCTGGTGAAACATTCGATTCCAATGACAAGTAAAACTCTTCCTTGAGTCACCGGACACATCGCGGGGGGTGGGAGAACCAAGGAGGGGCGTAAAAGAGATAGCTATACCAGACGGAATGGGACGGCACTATGCACACAAAGACGGAAACAAGCAACGCTACTCTCATGTTTTAATTGGGTTTCGAATAAGGTAAGTATGTTTAATATGTGTTTTAATTTACAGGTAAAACACTGCTATTATGCGCAAATTCAGCATTCGTCAAATATAGCTTTTTCATGTTAAGGTCGACAGACAGCCAGCATGACTGTCCACTTGATGGTAGGTGGCTACCGTCGCCTATAACACAAGAAACGCCATTGGTGCTGCAAGGGTAATGGGCTCTAGCATCTCTTACACACTCGCCGAAGCTGTTATTTCACGGTGGTCTTCTGTAAAGAGGTCGTTCTGGTTACTGCCGACACGAGTGTCCAAAATATCAGAATATTCTTAAATAATATGTTCACCTCTTGAACCAATTCCCTAAGACTAATGCGACGACTCCGGATACCGAGCTGACAAAGGTCGACCAGAATGTGGCAAACAAGTCATACACAAATCTTCGGCCTTTTTTAAATGCATTTTACCTTTCACAAGCCTGCCCTTTTGACATAAAAGATTTCCTCAACATCAATGAATTTATGCAATGGTACGACGGTTAACAAAGGGTGATTTGAATGCAGTAAATGCAGTTCCCTGTACAAAATTTCATCTGAAACTTATGGACAGATAACGGTTAAATTTCGAGCTGTTACTGGGATGTAGTTTCACTAACTAAAAAATAATATATTTCCATGTTGAATCGATGGATTCACATACATATATTTCATTTATCTACTAAATTAATATTATTTTTTTTGAACGAAACATATCAGATTTTACCGGTGAATCCCCTAAAATTATAGTCACAGGTATGTAATATCACGTCCATACATGTAACGGCAAGTTACACACGAGTACAGTAGTTAAACAATAGACTAATAAGTCACTGATCTCCATATATACAAGTACACAAGTCACACAGCGCCATCTATCCCCAAACTAAGCAAAGCTTGTACCTACTATGGACGCTAGACAACTAATAAATTTACTTTGTAGTTATATATTATTTATTTGCAAATACGAGCATAATACACAGAAAATATTCAGACCAAGACGCAGTGCATACAAAATGTTTGTCTTGAGGGCGAATTCCAACATAGCAGGCTTCTACCACTGAGCCAATCAAATGACTTTTGTAATCATAATCAGCATAATTTACTTACTCCTTATTTAATTAAAAATTGAGTTGAAAATTCCAATCACACTGTCAATATAAAAGCAGCTGTGCTATCAGCGTTTTTGTATTGCAGATAGTGAGTATATTGGATGGCATATCCTTATCCTAACAGGAGTAACAGGGACCTTAGCGCACTTTTAACACTATAAATGAGTGAATTAATATTCAAACACCCTCAGTACTAATCTTTTTTAAGAAATCAAATGCAGCGTTTATGACGCGACTCACAAATCAAAAAATTCGGTACATCCCACTATCCCCATTATTGCAGTTGCGTCACAGGATGCGTTAGGTACTTATTCGCTGTCGACTGAAAAGACACTTTAACCAACAACTGCGAAGCGATTCTTAACGATTCAATAATTATTTCAGAATGTTTTTACTTATACGAGCTTATAGGTTCCGAAAAAATGAACCGCCGCCGTAATAAATGGTCATTCGACGTTATGCAAAATTACTAATAGAGGTAGTGGGACCATAATGTTTTGAAACAATATTCCCACTGACAATGGTGACAGTGGGATGTAATGAAAAAATTTTGCTCACTTGGCCCTTATGCAATAAGGATATTATAACAGAAGTTATTCCAGTCTTATGGAATAGCTGCTATTATTGGTGGCGGTAACCACCTATCATCTGGTGAACCTTCAGCCTAACTAGCGCCGTTTATGTATAAAAAAAAGAATCGGAGGCAGTCATAAGGACTGCCGACAGAAGTGAAAACTTAAAACTGAGCGTCCAACGCACACACATACAATCGGGAATATGTAATGTGTTGGCGTGATCGCGTACGTAGGCAGCTGCGCGGGTACAGCACAATTTGAAAAATAGGTATTTGGAGAAACTATTGCCATCGCGCTGCCCTCCAGCCGTCTTCCGTATTCTGCGGTAAGGACAAATGCAGCTCAGGCCGATTACCTACAAAATTTTTGACTAAATTGAAGTTTCGTATTCCCCTGTTTTCTCCTCTAAAAATTGAGCCCATCGAATAATTTTTACACAAATATTTTCAAGAAGAACGAATCTATGTCCCTATTATTATTTTTTATCTTAAAAGTCTTCCAAATTTGTTTTATAGTCGTCTGATTAGGGTGACATAAAAGGGCCATTTATTACGATTTTTGAGGTCATATTTTCTTATGTAATTAGTTGGTGGAAAAAAAGAAATAATAATAATAATAATCATTTATTTCAGACATAGAACATCCATAATTATTAACTATGTATTAACAAAATATATAATAACAAATATATACGATGATGATAAAAAATGATATAGATAAGGGAATAGATTTAATAACAAAAATTTTTGCTCTAGATGGATTATCCAGGGAGAAAAAAGGGGATTACATTTGTATGGAAAAACGCTGGTAGCGTCCCCTGTTAGCTGTGAGCATTAGCATGTTGCTGACGCGAACCCATACATTTTTTCCCTACCCAAAGTCGTATAACGCTTGGCTATAGAAGTTTTCACTTCAAAAATATCTACGTTACTATTAAAATAATCTGTTTCATTTTGTCAATGCTAAGTAGCTTTAATCGTGTGTTGGAGTCCTTAAGTCTCATTAGTAGAGTTAGATAATGCTAATGTCGCTATCGTCCCTCTCCCTCTACTGTTGGCGGTTGCTATTATTTAATATTTATTTGCTAGTGAAACGCCTGGATGGTTAATTGGTGTGGTCATAAATTCATAATCATAATATTGTCTGCAAAAGAACTGCTAAGTTTGTGATTTATAGCCATTTATAGCCACCTTGTTACCCGAGTGCATATCCTGACTTTATCGAAGTGAACAATTTTAAATATTTTAGTCAGTGTGTTTTTGATCAGTATATCAGTAAGCAAAAATTCAAATTGAATACCTGACAATGTGTGTAAGTATTGTTTTTATACTCTCACATTCTATTGTTTTAAAAAATAATTTACTTATAATCGGAAACTTTTCAACTAAGAGGTCCAACTCCAAATTTAACCTAAGTAAAAAACCTAACGGTTTGTTTTTTGTTAATTGACAAGTACATATTTAAATATTTTCATGTGGCTAATCTAGAATTATCTTGTCATTAAAATATGATGAGGTATATGTCTAAACAAAGGCAAGCACGATGGACTATTGGCACATGATGATGATGATTAGTCCTCTCTCATCCTCTGAGACCGCGTAATCAGACAGGAGACTGTTTCGTTCGTCCGATTGATCGGACACTGTATGCATAGCATATAAGTAAACTAGAAACACAAGCGCATCAGGGTGTTGTATGTAGTTGCGCTGAGGAACCACAAATTATGAATAAGAGAATTATAGAGAAAGGGAACAAAGAGGAATCCGTTGCATAAGCAAAACAGAACAGAAACGTGAAATGAGAAAATAATTTCTCGTTTCACGTTACCGGCTACTACTTAGGTACTTAATTTATTATTAGTGCCAAGTTATTTTGTGTAGGTATAGACATAGTTATCCAAGTTTCTACTAATATTTTAAGAACGAATTTGGTATGCATGGATGTTTATGGCTTGTATTCATGGAAAAACTACTAAACGGATTTGGATGAAATTTTGCATACAGATAGTTTGTAACCTGGATTAACGTATAGGATACTTTTTATCATGAAAAAAAAAAAACGTTAGGTTCCCGAGGGATCGTCTAAAAATAAAAAATGAAAAAATGTAGCCGTCGTCACACCAATAAAGATGTCAGGTTTTATATTATAACTCATAATATATTTTCTTTTTCAACGCGGATGAATATCGCGGGCACCACTGTTCTCTTTGTAGGTATATAGTAACAAATTTCATTGTAGGCACCTACTCATAATTACGGCAGCGAAACATGATACTCGCGCGGAATGGAATGCGATTGCCCATCACCGCCCTGCATGACTAATATCAATAGTACCTACCTATGCACCCGCCATATCTTAATCACTACATAATTATTAGTTAAGTACCTATTTAGACGTTGTAACAGTTCGAAATGTTAAGGAAGAATCCAAAGAGCTGTTGCCAGGCTCTATAATCGCCGGTTATGTCGACCAAACGTTACAATATGTTTTTTTAAAATTTTTAATATTTTATATTGTTCTGAAATAGATAACGCCCCCCTCCCCTAGGTCCTAGGTTCACGGAAAACTGCGATCGTTTTACATTTCGTATAACTAGGTAAATTATAAGTTTCGTACATTCTCAATTTAACTCAATAACAATAATTTATTTCTGCGTAATCATACCATCTAAGTAGGTACCTACATACCTACAGTACAGACAGACCAGTCGCCTTTCTCGATTCTAAGAAAAAGATAAGTTAAGTATTGTCATACCTACATCATTTATCAATAGATAAAAACGTTAATAACACATCCTGTCATTTGGCAAACTATTGCTCTTTTTATTCTTGGTTGGTCTTAGTTCTGATAAGAAAATAAGATGGCGGCGTGTATTTCGCAAAATTGTAATAAATCATTGACTCATCATAACAAAATAATTATTGTTAGCTGAGTCCCGTCGGACCCACCGCGTCGCATTTCTTGCGCACGCCATATTAGACTCAGGCCACATTGGAAACTAAGCTAAACCAAAATTAGTTCGTTTCGCTTTAAGATTTTTGGATTCAAGATTCGCTGTCAAGATTTTTGGACAAAGCAGGGGTTGATAATTACCCTGAGACTGCTTCGTCCGATTGATCGGACGACGCGGACTTTTTTCCCGTTCGTTCAATTAAAGATTTCGTACTGTAAAGTTTGAAGTATATATAGAAAACAGGTAAAAATTCAGAATTGCTGAGCTTTAGCCCAATGAAAGTTGCCGTCGCTGTTTTTCTCTACCGTTTCCGAGATATTTGCAAAAAGGCGTTTTTCAAGATGGCGGCTAACGCTCGTGGTTTCGGACGACACACACTTGGATTATTAGGTTAGGAGACAGTCTCTGACATAATCCAATCGAAAAATTAATTAGCAGGATTTTTTGCAGACCGAATATCTATAAATCTTGGACTATTAGGTATTAGTATTAAAATACACGTAAAACGGAGCGATTGATTTCAGTGAGTTAAATTAGCACAGGGACAAAGACAAAATTATTGCAATCGCCATCGTCCCCCCAAATTTGGAAACCATGGACACTAATTAACTGATTTCGTCCCCCGCCGAGTTCGATATCACAGAGACGAAGTGGAACAATCCATCTAGACTGCTTCCAACCGGTCTAGATGGATTATTCTACTTATTAGAAAATTATGAGGGAGGCCCACATCTAAGTAGTGGACGCCCTAGTCCTAATGCTTAGATACGAGTAATGACGTGAAATCTAAACCACTAACGACGCAAACCTTAACATTTTTTTATTACAGGAGAACCAAAGATATCATGGCGTATATAAGTGCCGGAAATGCAAAACATTTTGGACATCCAACAATTCCTATGAAGGTCAAGGTCAGGAATGTAAAAAGTGCAAGGAAGATATTTTACCCCATAAATTAGTAAGTTTATTGAATTATATAGAACATA
This sequence comes from Synanthedon formicaeformis, assembly GCA_945859745.1. Taxonomy (NCBI): domain Eukaryota; kingdom Metazoa; phylum Arthropoda; class Insecta; order Lepidoptera; family Sesiidae; genus Synanthedon; species Synanthedon formicaeformis. Next base: position 7,239,513 of record OX243958.1, read on the forward strand.
TCTAGATTCTAAGACATCTATATACATATACTATATACCTTCAATTTATACATGGGTACCTATGATAACGTAATAAGAGGAACTTTCATTCAGAGGAACAATACTGTTACCCTGGGGACGCAGAGGAAGTCGCTTATTTTAATTTGCTCTAATGAAAAATATCTCGAGGAACCTGCGTGTCCAAGAAGATGTACCTACTTAGACTAGCCATCACACAACTTTCTATGTAGAGTCAGTATCAAACATCTATTGAGCTCTGAAGTCTATAACAACTGTTCTTTATAAATTTTGTAACATCTATTATAGGGCTCCGTAACCGAAACTGAAACTATCGGATATCCGAAATAAAAATCTATCCGTATACCGTAACCGAATCCGATATAAAAGTTTCAGATAAGAGATATATTAGTCAATCGACGGTTTTCGTTTTGTCCGGCCGAACCGACACACCGCTCGCGCAAGTCTTGCATAGTTGCATACCCGTAACCGAAATTCCGATATACATAATTACATAACCGGACCGTATCCGAAACCGGTAAGTTATATTATTCTTATATCCGTATCCAGGTCCGAAATTTCATATCCGAAACCGGTAAGTTATAATATTATTCTTATATCCGTATCCAGGTCCGAAATTTCATATCCATAACATCCCTTATCTATTATAGATAGATTATGTTTTTGCAATAAATTATTGAATTGAAGTTTTCGCAAGTGCGTCGCAAAGTTAAAACTAACAAGTATTAGCGGGAATGCGCTTTTGACTGTACCTACTTGCGCGAACTAACGCCGGAACCAAAAACAGAGGGCGAGTCGATAGTTGTTTGATAACTCTATTAGTACCTAATTATGAAAATACCTATGTTGTCCTTTGTTTTAGAAACCTTTGAAAGTCAAAGTCAACGAAGGACATTCACCAGACAACTGCCGAAATTGCCGAGTTTTCGGCGAAAGTTGTGTAAGTCCCCAAAATGTTTTCTAATTAAAAAAAATATCTGCGTATTGTTCAAATAGCCATTTCACCTCTTCTCGAAGAAACGTCGTGTTCATAATTATATTAATAGCAATGCAGATGTCAGGCGTTATATTGCTTAGCTTATAGGCATATTTTTTATTCTTCAAAGCGGACGAAGTTGCGGGCACCAGCTAGTCTATAAAAATCGTTATAGTTTATAATCGTAAAAAGTAAATTTAATATTTTTTCAAAAAAAAATTATATATTTCTATTTTTCTGTGCGTTTATGCACGCTAATCTCAGAAACGGATTAACCGATTTGATTGCGGTTTACACTAATGTATTAATGATTACCTGGATTAAACTATAGGATACTTTTTATCCTAAATCTTTTTAGGTACCTGTGGGATTTTCAAAAAACGAACTACAGCGCGTACGAAGTTGCGGGCACCAGCTAGTCGCTACTATTTCTATATTTATCTATGGTCTCGATGGCTCTGTTGCTTTGCTGTTGACACGTTTGGTCTAGCGGCTAGTAACCCTACCTGTTAACCAAACGGTCGCGGGTTCGAATCCCACTAGGGGCAAAAGTTTACGTGTTAACATTTTACCTTTGTACCTTGTTTTGTTAAAAGTAATCTATGTAGTATATCAAATGTCTGGTATCCATAATACACGCATTAGTTGCTTACTGTGGAACTAGATGGTGCTGTGTGGAATGTGTGAAGATATTTATTTATTTATTTTATTGTTTTGTAACTATATGTAGAGATTGTGATATGTACAAACGTTTTCTTTATTTCTTTCTTTCTCACAGGAGAATTTTAACAAGAAAGATAGATATTTTGGGGAGTATCGTTGCTACAAATGCAGTAGATTATGGATGTCCAGCAATTCTTGGCTGGGTTACACTCAGGCATGTAAAAAATGCCATATCATGGTCAAGCCATTGAAACTGGTGAGTAAACTTACTTGATCAAGAAACATAATGTATTTGGAATAACTTTTAATAACTTGGAAATTAAATGTTTCAGCGACCTCTAGATAAGCCGGACGGTTTGGATAATAAGATAAATAGGAATAGGCGTCATCCGGAACATCTTTGTGGCAAGTGTCTAACCTTGGGCGCATATTGCCGTGGCCTTACTACAAGTTACTGATTGTAGTACTATACTATTCTTTTATTCTGTGGCAACGAACGAAGCTGTAACATACTCGTAAAACATCCAATCTTCATGTTTCTTATCAATAAAACTTTTTAAATAAAATAAGCTTTTTTTTAAATATGTATTTATATTAATATTTGTATTTATTTGTAAACTCAAAAACTAGTGCACCGATTTTCATGCTGTTTTCACCAATGGATAGAGTGGTTCTCGAGGAAGGTTTTAGTATATAATTTAAAAAATTACGCGGGCTAAGTCGCGGGCAGCAGCTAGTAACATTATAAATGTGAAAGTAACTCTGTTTGTCGCGCCTTGACAGATCATAATGAAATTTTGCATACATGTAGTCAGGGATACCGGTAATTTTCTAGAAGCCAAAGCCGTTTTGGCTTCGGCCAAAAATTTTTTTTATAATTTACATGATTTCAAAATGTTATTTTTGACCAATAAATTGCAATGTAATTTTTTATTATCTCTAGATCAACTTCTAGAGATGATTTACCTTTTTATATTATATAGTCAATATAAAACTTCAATATTTAAGTTTCAAAATCATTAATATTATTAATTGTAGCTTGTAGCGTTATAGCCAATCTCAAGAATAGCCCGGGAGGTAGCGTTGCAAATGAACAAATCATAGTAAGCCGGTTGATTTTGATATCGGTAGTTGATCTCGAACCGACAGTCAGTGAACTGATCGTCAGCTACTCAAGTAGCGGTGGGTGTGGGTGTGAGAGGCGGCGAAAGTGGTAAAAATAATAATAAAATAAAGTGATAGTAAGCCGACTGAAACCTATTTTCATGAATAGTTGACATCTTAGTGAGATGAAAAAAAATCGTCAGCTGCATCGCGGAGGGGGGATTGTACGTCAGCTGTTCGCATGAACCTGTAAAAAAAAAGAATAAAAAAAGTAATAGTACGCCGCATGAAATTTAACTAGGTTATTGTTTACATAATTAAAAGTACGAAAACAACAATCAGCTGCGTGTCTAGTGGTGGAAAGGCCGTCAGCTGACGCAGTAAAGTTTATAAAGTTTTATAGAGATAAAAACTTTACTGCGTCAGCTGACGGTTTACAAGTTCATGCAAGCAGCTGATGCATAATCCCCCCTCCGCGATGCAGCTGACAATTTTTTTTCATCTCACTAAGATGTCAACTATTCATGAAAATAGGTTTCAGTCGGCTTACTATCACTTTATTTTATTATTATTTTTACCACTTTCGCCGCCTTTCACACCCACACCCACCGCTAGTCTTGAGCAATTGGCTTAATTTTCGCAAACGTATTTATTGACCTGTTATTTATTTAACAATTAAATGGCGACCCGGAAAGAATTACGTGTATAAAATAATATCGTATGAAAAATTTTATGATATGTTCATATACAACATATTATATATATGTATGTAGGTATATGAACGAAAGTTATTAAGTGATATACAGAAATATCAAGTATGATACAGTGTATACACATGTAATATGTAGTAATAATAGTAATTTCTGTATAAATATAAAAATTACATGTCACATGTTTGTTCCTAATGAACTTTGAAACTGCTGAACCGATTTTGATCTAATTTCGTAACTAACCCTCAATTTGATACAACTTAAAAAACTTAAAAGGTGTAAATTGCACCCCACGCGAAGCCGGGAGCGGGTCACTAGTAATATATATATATTTTATATATATATATATATATATATATATACACTTGATAAACGAACTTAAAGGTAATATATATAAAAAATAGGAATATAGAAATTCGTAATTTTCTAGAAATTATTTATTAGCATTTGTGTCGCTATCATAATTGTTCTCTGACAAATCGTCATCAGAACTGCCTTCTAACAAACTGCTCTCTTCATCTCGTTCAAATGTCTCCTTGTTTTTCTTTGCCGTTATCTGTAAATGAATTATTTAATCGTCAAAATTAGGCTACCCGAGATGCACACGATGAAAAAAGGTGTCACCAAAAAAAATTCCATATCTTCAATATTTTCGCTGCTGTCCGTTATACTGGTAATTTATGGGGGTACTTGATCTCCCTCGAACCATTTAAATATATATTTTCTTTTTCTTCCCATCCCCAGTCAGTGGGAGATAATTGCGAAGGGTTTTGAAGGTGTGCATGGCTCCAAAGATGTGCTATATACAATATGTCGTGCGCAATAAATTCTGGCGTAGCTCGGATTTACATGGTGGGAAAATTGCTCCATCGATACGATTTTTCAATTTAAGCATATCGTTCTTGTCATTAATTTTGTGTTTTTTATAAACGTAGATACTCATGTAGCGTTGACATCGTTGATCACTTTGAATCCGTACAGGCGGCAAACAAATTCTCGATAAAGTTTTATAGAGATAAAAACTTTACTGCGTCAGCTGACGGTCTTTCCACCACTAGACACGCAGCTGATTGTTGTTTTCGTACTTTTAATTATGTAAACAATAACCTAGTTAAATTTCATCCGGCGTACTATTACTTTTTTTTTAATTTTTTTTTTACAAGTTCATGCTAGCAGCTGACGCAAAACCCCCCCTCCGCGATGCAGCTGACGATTCTTTTTCATGTCACTAAGACGTCAACTATTTATGAAAAAAGTTTCAGTAGGCGTACTATTACTTTATTTTTAATTTTTTTTAACCACTTTCGCAGCCTCTCACACCCACACCCACCGCGGGTGCGTCAGCTGACACTTGGTTCACTTATTAGGCATACCAGATCTATCGAACAATATAACAATTAAGCGGCGTAAAATGACTACCTGAAATGCAACGCAACCTCCCGGGCTAGAAGGTTTTGGCGATAGCCGAGTAATCAGCATCGGATTCGGCCAGAAATTGATCTTTGGTGGGACACTACTTTTCATCAAGAAAAAAGTGTAATAGCGATAAAGATGTCAGGTGTTATATTGCTTCTTATTAATTTTTTAGTACTAGTACCCATACAATTTAGTAGTGTGCTAATTAAACCTATTCTTGAGTTTCTGCGAGACTAACATACTTTTAATTTCTATATAATATAGTAGTAGTAATACCTCAATTATTTTTGAATAATTTATTTTAGTAGGGTACACACTGAAGAGATTCACAAATATAAAACAATGGTGGGTAATTGTACAAAAAACTATTGGACCACCTGATTAATAGGTGTAGCAAATTTCATAGGCCAATTTTGTTTCTTAATGAATGAGGACATATCGACCTTGTAATCGTCCCTCCTCTGCATCAAGTACGAGAATAGAGGCAGCAAAGTTGTTCCAAAATCTTCTAAATTATTTTTTTCACTTAACGCGTACACCGATGTGTTTAATGTGCAAAGGACAACGCTTACTTTGTCATTGCTGAGGGGCTCATTCAAGTAATTGTACTGAAATTTAAAAAAAAAAAACAAATTTAGTATTACATTTTTACATTATTCAGACCCAAAGCAATTGAGAATATTGAACTTCGGAACTTAAAAAAAATGTGTGTGTGTACAGTGATATGTTAAGTACTATGTACTAGATGGAACACTCAAGACGCGATAAGTGTTCCAAGTGATTGGAGTTCCGACGTCCTACCCGTTCACAGTCTGTTATACGCGCTCGTAGAGATGAGGCGCGTTATTATTTTCAAAACCAATAAAAATGCCGTCTTGTATGATGAGATATTGCAAAAATACAACAAAAAATATTGGTAAAACTGCTGGTGTGACGTTCCATAGGTAAGTTTTATTAATATTGAAACGTTTAATAGGTTAATATTTAATTCGTTAAAACCGACGTGCTTATCGGGTCGGCCATATTAATATTCAGTTGTCTACGACTTGACGTATTGACCTTGACACTACTGCCGCGCCGTCCCCCGCCAACCTTCCGCGTTGGAACATGAATTTAGCAAGAAATCGTAGGGATTGTTCCATCTAGTACGTAGTACTTAACATGTCACTGTGTGTGTAGCTCCAACGCATGACTGGAGTTTACTCCTTACGAACGATTATAAAATACATAGATTAGTAAATGAGGGTAAATGAATTCCTTTTTTTAGCTTTATTAGTTTGTTAATTTTCTCAATTCACAAATAAATATCAATGGATATAAATATATTATATTAGTATGTATTGAAGCAAATTGTAGTCTGTAAGGCATAATGTGTGACATGTGACATTTGACATAAATTTTCATATCTCGGGCTTATATAGTTATATATGAAAAACTCAAAAAACAGTAATGAATTCTTACCCGAATAATATGCACGAAGTTTCCATAACTATGTAGGACACAATCCCAGGACGATTGTGATCCGTATTTGCATTCCAATAGAATCACAAGTAACAGACACCTGTTCAAAACATTCAACGCCTCATCCTCTCCGAGTACTGTGAGATTTTTCCATATTTCACACCACTCCGTTAAGGTACAAGAGACCAGCACCTGGTCACACAAAAAATATATCTTCGCTGACAAACCAAAATCTGTTAAGAGCAAAAAGTATACTTTTGAGTTATAAAATATAAACATATAAACATACAAAGTAGTGCAGTCATTTAGGCAGCCTGTCTAGGCAGTAACCACCGTGAAATAACTGTTGTGTTTCGGTGAGTGAGTAACGGATGCCAGAGTCCATTACCCCATCCCTTCCTTGTGCTTGTGTTATAGTCGACGATAGCCACCTACCATCAAGTGGATCGTCAGCCTGTCTGTTGACATAAAATAATAATAATATATTGATTGTGACTAAAAAAGACAATTAAATAACACAATGCAACTTTATCAAAGACTATGTTTATGATTTTTTTCTTTAATGACCACAACCGGCTAATTGTAAAAGAAGCCCATACATTTATAAATTAAGAACTTACTGTCCATAAGTGAGATATAATTTTAGATGTATCTGTATCACGATTTATGCTTTCCCCACAAATGTGTTCCAAGAGGTTGCATTCAGGACGTTTCCATACAGGATTGTAATAATGAACATTGAGAATATGTCGACGTGTTAATTTCGTTCTCAACCATGCAAATTCAATATCTGTAAACAAATAATTATAATACGTGTATCAAGAGGTTGTTTATGATAATTGATTTTAAATATTCCAAGTATAGGATTTCGTAAGCTTACCCATATTTCCATCTTTGTAAGTTTCCATGAGGGAACGTTGGATTTTTATAGTAGTTTCTAACGCTACCGCCTTCTCATGACAGAAAGTCGTTATAGACCAACGCAATACATCAAGCACCTGCCCAATTATTACGAGCAAAGGTGCTCTGAATTTTACCAATTCATGTGATGCATAAGCTCTTTGCATGAGCATCATTTGAAAACCAACTTCCCTAATATTTCTCGATGGAAGATGCTTGCGTAATTCTGGCATTATTACATCATGGAGTAATATTGATTCAGGAATAATCTCAGATTTTTTTAACAAACACAAAAATGTTACAAAATGATTTTGTTCTGTGGCTGTATTCAACTGCTTAATCCTATCACGAAGAGTATTCATGATACACGTGTTTTCGTCATCTTCATATGTGTAGTTTGTAAAAGGCCTTAAAAATTCAATGATTTTCAACATAATAGATATTTGATTATTGTTTTCTGTGGCCATCTCAAACACTTTAGTGTACAATTTTTGAGGACTTTGAAGAAATGGAATCAATATTACATTGAGATCCACATCATCTTTAACTATTAATTTATTAAACACTTCTGTTATTGTGTTACTCAATTCTGTGCTTTCCAACAGATTATTGAAGCATTTATTACTAAAATGCTCTTCAAGCAACAATTTCCACATTGTTTCCTTTTTACATTTTTCAAAAGCAATACATGCACACAGTTTCATACGATTGATGACATCATCATTCTCTTCTTCAGTTGTACAATTTTTTATAGACTGTACAATCATTTTAAAAATATCTTTTATCTCATCATCCTCAAAAACTGATATATTTTTAACTAAGCATTCTATTAGAGAAATGTCTTTACACAAATCATTTTTCCTCAACAGTGCTTGTACCCATTCAGAATATTCACTATCGTGCACATCAATCGATTTTATTATACTTTGTGTGTCCATTGAGTTTATAATCTCATCATAGTTTTTAGGAGGGCCACTAAATTGTTGAAGCATACTTATTAATTGATGTTCAGCAAGTGTTGAAATCATCTTAATCTGCCTACATAGGCAAGTGCTGATTTCTCTTATACTTTGTTGCATAGTTTTTTCATTCATTTCCAATTCAGCCCAGTAACAAAAATCATCCGCATTGACTGGTTCTAGAATTTCACAGCATACGTCTGCCAGTATTTTATTGCATTTATGGAGACACTGGAGTATGGACTTATTAGGTGAAGCGCTTATTTTAAAATCGACTTCATCTGTATGATCATTTGTGTAGGTTAATAAGTAAATGTCATCAAAGCCGGGCGCTTTAAACTTTGGCGTAGATGAGAATTGTACTAAACATTCATTTGTCAGAGTTAATATTGAGAGAGTTGAATGAGCTTGTAACATTTTTAAGGCAGCAGGACGCAGATTATCCTTATTAGGAAGATTAGTAAAATAGCCATTACACTTTTGGAAGGCATTATAGGCATTCGTTAAAAGAGAAGGTAAATCATTTTTATCCACGTTAAGGAAGTGTAATCTGCATAACAAGGTGTAAATTGCTGAGGAGATTAATTTTAATTTATCAAAACTTTCCTGGGGTTTAAGATATTTGATGAAATACACGAATGATTTAGCTATTTCAATGCCAAAATGGGGTTCCGTGAATACTATAAGTTCATACAGAAATGTGTCCATTTTAAAGTTTGTAAATATTTCGAATGTTAAATATTTGGTTAGAGTGGGTACTGTACCGATGATATGTGTGCCTTTACATTCTAACATTTCCCTTAAAATGTGGAAATCTGTATTCATAACCAATAATAATGCAAACTTCCTCATTTCCACGGTATTCCTATTTTCTGAACCTTCTTCTTCAATATACTCCTTTTCTTTAAGAAATTTATGTACCTTGGTTATGAGACTTTGAACTTCTTCATTGTTTCCTAAAAATAAACATCTAGAATAAGATATATTATCATACATAATAAAAATGTAAACTTTTTTGTCAGTGGAATCTCGATTTATTGAAAGATAACTGATACATTAATACATATCTTAGTTAAGAATTCATTTTAATATGAATTTTAATTTTAGTTCATTATGCATAATAAATAAATAACTAAATTTAAAACAAATCGTGATTCTGGTGGAGCGGCAGACCACTCCTGTCGAATGGTTTTTTAAATTTATAAATAAATTAAAAAAAATGAAAATGTATAAGCATATTTTTATTATAAAGGACAAAATATTTTTAAGAGAAAAACTCAAATACACTTAAATATCCAGGGGCCCTAGACAAAGTGCCATTTTAAAAACGATAACGAAGTTCGATAGAATAAATGTATGGGAAGTATCACGTGATTTAGCAAAAGCATATGTCAATCCCATACATTTTTATTTAGCGAATCGAATGCACTTTGTCTAGGGCCCCAGACTTGTTAAAATGTTCGTCTGGAGTAGACAATTTAAATGATGGTAGCCCTAGTCTCAAACATAATTAAACTCTAGCAATTAATTAAACTAGATAGAAGGTATAAATAATATTTTCTATTGCCTCCCTGATCCCTCCTTCTGGTTTGTAGGAATCATGATTTATTTATAATAGCAAGAGCCTATGATAAAATACAAGAACTAAAAGAAAGGTTCTTTCTTTAAGAAAGGTGGGTAGACACTAGACACTTACCGCCTTTGGTTTTTAATTTCGGGAAAGGAAAATCGTCATTTAACGATGTTAACATGCCCTGCATTGCTGACAATTCTGGTGTAAAATCCATCATTTATAAGTGGTAGTCCACCCACAATTCTAAAAGGTATGTATCTACTTTTGATTTAATAAAACAGAAATAAATACAATACAATACATACACAAGGCACAATACATAATTCAAAATAATGTCAATAATTTAATAATGTTCTGTGTCAAAGTCAAACTACAGATTCTGCTGACAGTTGGGTAGACAGACAACTATATCCTATTGCCTGGTAACTAACTACACTTTTACGTCAAATAATTTTAATTATTAAAAATGCTGTTTGGAAATTACAATATAATAAAGTGGACTGCAGAAATGACCAATAAACTCTGGATTTCGAATAAATTACCCATTAAGATTTTTGATCATAAAAGTACTAAACATCTAAGCAATGTTAGACACCGCTTTTCTGTTGAACTGTATCTATGGTAAAAAAGCGGGTTAATAATCAAAAATAAATTACGTTTACATACCCAGGCTAGGGCGGATTCTCGAATATGCATTCCGAGTATCCCCCTTAGGGTGGATAAACGGAATAACCGGACATTATACGCCTATATATTAGATACTAAATGAAAACAAAAAAAATTAGTAGGCAGTAGCCACCTAGCACCTACCATCAAGTCTGTGATCAAGTGGACTGTCTGCCACCCTGATGACTTTGATATATTGAAAAAAATTGCCTTTAAAACACTTGTCAATAAGAAAATGCCTACCTACCTCAGAAACTTAAGTCTGACTGATACCCATACTTATTTATGTTCATACCACTATAATCTTTCTTTATATCGGTCCAAAATAATATTATTTTAGGCACTAAACAAATTCATAATAAAACAGCAGTTATTATCTACGCCAAAATAAAACCACATTATAAATAAAACAAAAAAATATTTATTAACTGTTTCTTACACCTAGTCTTTTTAAACTTCTGAGATTCTTGATTGCACTTTGGAATGAAGGATCTATTGACAATGCTTTACTGTACATTTCTTCAGCCAGGTTATACCTTTTCCAACGGTGATATAGCACACCTGGAAAAAGGAAATCACAATCGAGGAGGAACACATATTGCATTATTTTCACAATTTTAGTTCATCATTGTATCAATAATAAACAATAATAAATTACATACATAATATAATTGTGAATGGTTTACAACTTACAATACAGCTTTCACTTGCGTTAACCTAGTGTATATGGTAGCTTACCAAAATTTGCATAATGTATTGCTTGAACTCGATTTCCAAAATAACGTATTGCTTTTGAAAAATGTTCTTCGGCTTCCTCATAGCGGCCCAACTTCCCGTATATATTGGCAATTGCAAAATTTATTGCAGGGGAATTGGGCAATATTTTCAAGACATCCGGGATAACGAGAGCCACTTTTTCAAATTGCTCTGAAAACAAAGTTATCTCAGATGAACTTCTCAGAACGAATTTCAACTTTATGCTAATGTGGGATGAACAGACAGATAAACAAATTATATTAATATGGAACGAGTCATACCTGTGTTATCTAGCAATGCCAGTAAATTAGTCCACGCCAACGCATGTGTAGGTTCTAGATTAACAGTTTGAAACCAAGTGTCCAAAGCTTCCTTTGTTTTGTTCATTTGTAGATACTGTAAATATACAAAATTAAATATTATCCAATTGGGTAGAGCCAATTGAGTAGTGGCAGGGCACACTGCGTTTCGCAGTCATTTGGGCAGGCCGTCTGGCGGCTGTAACCACCACCTTACAGAATACCACTGTGAAATAACAGCATAATGTGCTGTTGTGTTTCGGTGAGTGAGTAAGGGATGCCAGAGCCCATTACCCCACCCCTCCCTTATCCCTTATCCTTAATCCTTCTATGGTCGGCAGCGCACTTGTAAGCACTTATGGCGTTACTTGTGTTATAGGCGACGGTAGCCACCTACCATCAAGTGGACCGTCAGCCTGTCTGTCGACCTTAACATAAAAAAAAAGCCAATTTCAATTTCGTCGAATTCAGCTCGGATATTGGCGAAAGTTGGATTTGTATTTTTCATGTTAAAACTCTATAGACAGGCTGACGGTCCACGTGATGGTAAGCGGCTACCGTCGCCTATAACACAAGCGTATGGAAGCAATGGGGTAATGGGCTCTGGCATGGCATCCCTTACTTATTCACCGAAACACAACAGCACACGTGCTGTTAATTCACAGTGGTCTTCAGAGGGTGGTTTTACTGCCGCTAAATGAGCTGCCCAAATGACTGGGAAATGTAATTTAAAAATTCGTATAAAAAACTTGAGTTAATTACTCACGAGAATGCCCAAATTATAAAGACAATCTGGATATTTTTTTCGATACTTCAATGCGGTTGTGTAGGCGACGTAAGAGTCCTCATTTCGTCCCGTGTTCGCTAACACTATGCCCAAATTCATCCACGCCGCAGGAAAGTCTCTTCTAAAAGTTTTAACATCATTTTTTTAGTGTTATAAAACATAAATTTATAATTAGATTTCAATTTCATAATTTGTTATTCAGTGAATAGAGGACGTAATTATGTTAGAGACTGCTTAAATTGTGAAATTTAATTTCGAACTTATCGAACTTAATGAAATTTCAATACTTATAATCGATAGCGGTCCTGAGATATTTTTCCGCTTCACTGTATTCCCTCCGATCTTTGAGTAAATTTGCCAAATTATTCATCGCCTGATAATATTCTGGGTATAATCTGAAATCAATGAATTAATATTAACAGTAGTAAAATTATCAACTGATTTTCATGAAACTTGGGAGATAAATATTTAGACGTAGAGGACACAGGATAGGCTACTTTTTTCTTTTTCAACGCGGACGAAGTCACAGGAACCAGCTAGTATTAGTATAAAAAAGTAAAAAAATAAATTAAAGATTACTAAAAAAAAAAAGAACCCATTATACTCTAAAAAAATTTTGATATTTTTTTTTATGTTAAGGTCGACAGACAGGCTGACAGTCCACTTGACTACCGTCGCCTATGATAAACGCCATTGGTGTCACTTACCGAAACTCAACAGCACATATGCTGTTATTTCACGTAAGTATACGAGTCGTTTATACTAGCACTTTTTTTACCTTATTGCTTCCTTGTAATAGTGCAAGGCTCGATCGGTTTGATTTTCAGCATCGACCACTTTGGCGACGTTGTAAAGCACCTTTGCGTTCAACGGACACACGCGAAGACCTGCCATAAAAAGTTTCTTCTCATTTTGCCACTCGTAAGATCTTTGATGGCTCCTCAGCGAATACACCAATACGAGTGACGCATACATTGTCATCACTATCTGGAACAGTTTATTATTATTATTTTGACAAGCCCCACCTTAGCGCTCTGATTCAGGGGTCCCGGGTTTGATATCCGGCAATGAACTTTTCAAAGTTTGCTATGTTCTAATGGGCGAAATACACGGTCAGTCCATCGCGTCAAATTGACTCACGTGAAGCCAAAATTTGATCGTGAATGGTAAAAACTGATGGCTTGATGTCAAACACTGTATTTAATGGACCAAATACACGGTCAGACCATCGCGTCAAATTAACTGGCTTGAAGCCAAAATTTGATCGTGAAAACTGATGGCTTGATGTCAAAAACTGTATGTAAAATTCGCGCCGTTGCCTCACATCAGTTTGTCGTCACGCCAAATGATTGATCGTGTATTTCGTCCATAAGTGTGCGATGAAAATCCAACAGACAGGCTTTCGCCCCCTGTCTATTGAATTGTTATAATAAACTAGCTAGTGCACGCGACTTTGTTCGCGCTTAAAATTAAAAAATAAATAAGCAATATAACGCCTAACATTTTTATTGCTATTACACTTTTGCCAGGCGTTTGTTTTCGTTATTTTTAGATGATCCCCTGGGAACAGTACTTTTTTTTCTGGATTTAAGGCACCCTATGTCCATTTTTGTATATCTGACAATGAGTATGCAAAATTTCATGATGATCGGTTGAGTAGTTAAAGCGTGAACAGACAGACAGAGTTACTATCACATTTATAAAAGTAGGTAAGTATCGTAAGATATTAATAAGTGTGGACTGTCGTAATAAATCTGACCTTTTTACAACTATCGCTAGTGGCACGATAGTAAAGTTTGTTTAATCCAATTGCAACAAGTAAGCAATATCCAATAGAAGGAATGTAAAGGATCCTTTCAGCGATCACAAATCCAACTGTGTAGAATACGTTTGAGGCTGGCATAAACGGTATAACTATCAGCGACACTGCAATAAGGTTGAGTCTGAAAAGACGAGGAATTCTTACTTATTTCTCGAGAAAGACAAAGCAAAACGAGAAAAATAAAGTAAAACATACGTATGCAGTTGGAATACCGTGAAATAGTCCTAACTTCGCCATATAATATACAAAATAAATAGACTGAATCGTAAATTTTAATATTATTTTATACTAGCTGGCGCCGGCGACTTCGTCCGCGTTGAAAAAGAAAAAAGTAGCCTATCCTGTGTCCCGTACGTCTAAATGTTTATCTACCAAGTTTAATGAAAATCAGTTGATTCGTTTAAGAGTTATGGAGGAACATACATACTTACATACAGAAAAAAATTCTAAAAATGGTCAATTTAGTTTCAGTATCATGTATAGAGCCTATAAACACGATATCTCTGAAAACAAAGTAACTTACTCCATTACCAACCCTTACAGACTTATTATTAGTATTGATTGCAATGTAAAAACTATGTTAAATTGCAATATAAATACTAAATACATACTTACTTACCTTTTATTGATTACATGATTTCTCTTCTCGCGAATTGATAAAACAAGCAATATACAATAGGCATATATTGAAAATGTATACAAAATTCTAACATCCAATGTATTTTCAATCAAAGGAATGCAACCCATAGACCAATCGTAACACAGCCATTGAGGCCAAACCAAAAGAAGTGCATTCAGAAAGTAAACATAGTTCAAATTTGCCACCTGCAAAGTATACAATTATTAGAATAAGCTATACTTAATTAAAATTATAAACTGCTGTAAATTGCCAAGGAGTTGAGTATTCCACAGACTAATTGATGCCGCAGCATCATGGTCAAAGTTACCATGTCATGGATACACCGACATTGAAGTAACAGTACATATTATACCAAATTTCAAATCAATCAAATCTATGGAAGTTAGTGGAATCCCTTGATCAACTAGGAAATAGGCCGATGGTCTTCAAACGCCTGAACAGATCTTAATAAATTATAGCTTAGGCCTTAGATCATTCCAATCAAGCCAGCTTTAAAAATAACCAGATCAAAATTCACAGACAGATCACACAGACACACGTCAAACTTATAACACCCAGTTTTTGCATCGGGCGTTTAAAAATAGTCAATACCTTTGTAAATGTGTTGTTGCTAAAAGCGGCTGGGTTATCGTGCATTTTAAAACTTGGTTTAGTTGATCCCATAATAATCCATCTTCCATACAATAATAGCACAACAAAAAATAATAATGTGACTACTCTTGCAATGGAGAGTCTCTTGACAGTCTGCAGTGGTTTCCGAATACATTTGTTATCAAACTTTCTTATCAATTCATACACCAGACACACTCCCTGAAATGTAAGAATTTTATTTTAAGGCTGATAAAATTAATTAGTGAATCATAGTTAAATGATTGGTCTCGCTACGCTCGACTAGATACGGCCCTACCTAAAAGCAATAGCTGAATGCAGAAACTTTTTATTTTAGCGTGTGTAAAACATAGTCACTATTTATCACTTTTTACACAATTTAATTATATTTTTACACAGTTTCACTACGCAAATTGACATTTTATTATGCCCAAAATTTAATAAGACATTCGGCATATCACAGACAGTTTGCAGTGTGACTAGCTCAGGTACGCCAAAATCGGTGTAGTATTTGTTGCCGCATTTTTCAAGTACGGCGGCTGTATCTAGTCAATCAAATATCTTTGAAGTGAATACACAACAATTTTTGTTCTAGTTAGTTGTAAGTTATACAATGTACTAGAAAGAATTTTTTTATGATTAACAGGTGACTGGCAGCATCAGGCAATTTTTACCACCCCCTTACAGAAGAACACAGTGAATAAGGGATATAGACACATTGCCCTAGCCCAAACCCTTCCTAATCCCTTATCCCTTAACCTTTTAAGGTTGGCAGTGTGCTTGCAGAACCTGTGGCATTGTTTATGTTATGTGACTGTTAGCTTATAAAAAAATAATTAAGAACTTACCAAAACAGTGACACCATTTTCCTTAAACAACATAGACATTGCAGCAAACAATATAGCAAGAAATAAATAAACAAATGTATAACCATTACATCTTGAACATTTGTCATAAAGCAAAAAAGATAGACAGAAGGTGATTCCTGCCAATAAATCTGCTCTACCAACAATACCACATATTGCTTCAACATGTATTGGATGTACTGCAAATAACAATGCCGCTAAGAAACTAACATATGTAGTTTTTCCATCAATCCTTGGCCTTGCATTATGTACGATACTCTCATATAAAAGCCAAACTAATGCAGTACACAATGAATGGCATACAAGATTTGTTATCTTAAATTTTACAGCAGATAATTTACTGTTATTTAGAAAATAGTTGAACCTGAAAAATAAATAGTTATGTATTAGTAGTTACTTATCTATAAAACTAGCGACCCAACAACCCATTCTTCACATGAAGTTTCGAAAATACTTCCTTAGCAAATGTTTGCGTTATATAATAAATCTATGTTCCAAATTTTCGTTTTATAGACTTTTATAGTCAGACAGTATAAACAATTTTATAAGTATACTTAAATAAGTAATTTATAAGATAAATAACAAAAACTCTGTACAGAAGATTGATATTTGTATGACCAATAAACGAAGAAGATTTATATATATTATTTGCAGACAAAATTGCAAAAGTGCGAAGCCGGGAGCAGAACGCTAGTACAGAATAAAATAGATTACCAAAAATTATAAAGAAAGAAGTGTACATACTTAAAAGATAAAACAGCCAATGGTCGATAGGATTTATGACTTAAATTACTTTGTATATTTGTTCCCCAAAAATCATTAAAGAACGGGTTTGTCCAAGAAGTAGATATCACGTCATTATTCTTCACAATAGCTTCGGAATCATCAAAAACAAAATCGCCTTCTAATGTAAATAAATAAGGAATAATTGACGCGAGCACGATAATAATTAATATAACAAAATGCATTTTATTAATTTGAAATTTTCACTTTCGTGTTAAGTCAATATAATTTTTATTAGCATGTTAAAAACTATATTTTATACATTTACAAATTTCAAATATGTGTACAATACAAATTTCAAATATTTTTGTTTTGTTGTCGACTTTGTCGTGATGTTGCTGTCACTGTCAGTGTCATCCATTATTTCATTTCAATTAGTCACATTCTGACAACCGTGACACTAGCAGAAGTGACGGGGCCCTAAACAAAGTGCATTCGATTCGATTCGCTAAATAAAAATGTATGGGATTGACATATGCCTTCGCTAAATCACGTGATACTTCTCATACATTTATTCTATCGAACTTCGTTATCGTTTTTAAAATGGCACTTTGTCTAGGGCCGCTGATGCGTTACCGATTCGATTTCTTTTAACAATCGATTTTATCGATAGAAAATAAAGCCCGGTGATTGGCTGTTGTAACGCCCACATAAAATTTTGACCAATCACTGGGCTTTATTTTCTATCGTTTCGTAAATACACAACGCTCCCGTTTGCACTGGTTGCTCTTGGCTAGGGCCCCGGTTTTGGAAAACTAAGGGTGGGTTACACCATCTAATTTTAACGGTAAAAATATCCAATCCAACCGTTAAATCTTCGCTTAAGCATAATATGCGTTGCACCATTTTTACAACGGTTAAAATGACGTCATAACGATAACCTTAAGGCCCTCTGTTGTGTGACGCGGGTAGCATCGGTCGCCGGCGCAAGGTTCACCGGTTCGCCTGCGTCAGTTTGAAGCTAGTGACCGCAGTGTCACGCGTGTACCGATATCAATCATCTGGAATTTATGTCCTCAGCTATACACGTTCCAACCGGTTACACGCGTGAGTCAGGATTGCCCTATTAAAATTAAACACGAACGCGCGCGGGTGAATCGTCACCCGCGCCGCTGGCGAAACATCGGTCGCGGGCGCACGCTTCACATAGCGCTCTATGAACATAATCGTGTTTCAAATCACCCGCGCACCGGTGACCGATGCTACCCGCGTCACACAACAAAGGGCCTAACCCATAGAGAAAGTATATACAAGAGAAGCGGTGAGCGTACACCCGATAAGGACGGAAACATAGTACCACATAGTACATACCGTAGAGAAAAATCATAAAAATATCATCGAAAACAGTTGTAAAATTTATAACAAGACATAAATTAGATGTTTACTGAACATGCATGCAACAATTATTGCATTTAACCAAAAAATAAAGCACTTACATAAGAAAAGTTATGTTTTCAACATTTCGCTCTGATCGACTTTTACAGCCTAAAATGCTACAGTTCACCATTATCACCACTTTCAGCAACACGTACCACACCTAACACAATACCCAGGAACTTTGAAAAATGCTTGAAATAGGAAAATCGGCAAAAAACAAAGTGCTCCAAGAGATTTGTGTGCCACACTTTCAAGTGTGGCAAACAATAAAAACGCATACGCAAAGAGAGACAAAAAATCAATAATGTGTCTCGCTCCCTCTAAGGTAATAAAGCATAAATGTGTCTCGTTTTCACGACTATTATTATTTTAATGACTACTCTAGTCTTTATACTTTCTCTATGGCCTAACCGCTCTATTTTGGCCGGTCAATGTTAATGTTTCGGTTGTCAACTGTGACATTTTTGAGACAGGGGCTCTAGACAAAGTGCCATAACGATAACGATAACGAAGTTCGATAGTTGTAAATGTATGGGAAGTATCACGTGATTTAGCGAAGGCATATGTCAATCCCATATATTTTATTTTTAGCGAATCGAATCGAAAGCACTTTGTCTAGGGCCCCTAGTGACTTTGAATGTTGCCATATTAAAAAAATATTACGACAACCTAGGAAAATTACATTATTTTATAATGGCAACCCCTTTAACTTTGACAGTGACGAACAATATCATGGTGCAAAATGCGATTGTTAATTTCGACTGTCATCGTGAAATTACCGCTAAAGTTAACTTTCACTTTGACCGTAACAATAACCAAGCCTATTACTCCTATTAGCCTACGGTGCAACTGCAACCCACCCTAAGGAAAATTAATTATAGATAAAGCGGGGTGTCAACCCCGCTTTCAGATTCAGATAAAGACAGATATCTATATTTTACGAACTATACTATTTATTTTAATATGAAATAATAAAATAAGTACATAAACAAACGTTAAACGTGCAATAACTAAAACATTATTAACATATTTGTTATTGTGATTGTGATGTTAATATAATATAAAAGTGGAAATTTGACTATAATAAACACAGAAATAAGATTTATAAAGAAAAATGCCAACAATAATACTTTTAGATGTCTCTCTTTCGATGTCTAGACCGGTACCGACCTCAGATACTACAGAAACACAAACTAGATTCACTATTGCCTCAGTGGCTATAAACACTTTCTTAGATTATTTAAGTATACACGCTAAATTAGAATATGTTGCTTTGGTTTCTTTTTCGTCTTCTTATGAAGGTTAGTTTTGTTTTATTTATCTTAAAATTTAATTCTGCACTCTTAACAGACCAGCTTGTCTAACGGCAGTAACCAAGTTGTTATAGCAGTAAGCAGACCACCCTGAAATATTAGCATATGTACATACTGTAGTGAGAGTGAGGAAAGGGTACCAGATACCATTCTCGATCATCTATTTGTCACTTAACTTTAGTCTATTGGAGTTGCCATCACATTTGCATCTTCTCGGGTGTTGCATGCTACCAAACTTAACAAAAAAAAATTAGATTAACTATTTGAGAAATCCTTACATATTATAAAACAAAGTCCTCTGCTGCGTCTGTCTTTCTGTTCCTGATAAACTCAACAACTACTGCACTGATTTTCTGCACTAATGGATAGTGTGGTTCTCGAGGTAGGTTTTAGTATATAATTTACAGTTACGCGGGCGAAGTCATGGGCAGCAGCTAGTAAGATATAATATAAAAATATACAATTTTTTGTCTTTTGCCTCTGCCTATTTTCCCATTTTTTGGTATAAAAACTAAAAAAATAAATATACATAATTATACTAATTTATTAATTATATTTAGTTTCAGTAAACTTTACAAGAGATTTTGATAGCATCAAATCTAAAGTATTGCAATTAGAGGAAGGAGACAAGACATGTATAGAAACTGCACTTCTTGGTGTTAATCAACTAGTGCTAAATGAATGGGGATACCAGACACCTGTTCAAATTATTTTTGTATGTATTTTACGTTATTTTAATGTATAATTATAATTATGGTATGAACATATTATCCTAATTACTAGTTATAGATATTATGAACATAATATTATAAATGCGAAAGTTTGTGAGGATGGATGGATGTCTGTTACTCTTTCACACAAGAAGAGTAACAAACAAACACTTCTTTTATATTTTTAGATAATCCCAAAGGATCATCTATAAATATAAAATTGATTAAATGAAATAGTTGCTACAACTCAACATTGTTCAAGCATGTTATGGTTATTTTGTCTTGTTTATGATGACACCTGTTGTCAGAGCCTTATTCCTTACCCTTACTATGGTTAGCAGCACATTTGCAGTACCTGTGGTATGCTTGTGTTTGGGCGATGGTACCCACCTACCATAAAGTCTGCCAACCTTTACATAAAAAATAAATACATTATGTAAACAATGACTTCCATGAGATCTGACTGGAACTTCAATAATAATTAAATTGTCATGTCAAATTCATTGTTGTTTTTTTCAGATAACAGATGGAAGTTGTGGAGTAGGTCCTGTTGGCAGAAATCGCATAATTCAATCATTGCCGCTACCACCATCATATCCAGCTCGAATACACATATTACCCATTGTATCTCCACATGACACTTGTTTACAACATGGTAAACCAATTTTTTGTCTAAAATTTGTCTTTAATTTTCATTTAAAAATACTTCAGACAACAATAATACATTTCGTGAATTGCAACAATTTCTTGAATTCACAATAAATGTTTACTTATTTTTGGTAAATTATAATTTTCATTCATTTTAATACTTTTTATATGTTATTTTTTCAGCTATGCCTCTTTATCAAAAAATAATTGATTTAGCAAGTAATGTGAGCAACAATAATTCAGCAAACTCTATTACACGTGGAGCTATATACTGTCCTGATCAACTTTCGACGTCTGGTGTAAGTTACTACTATTTAAGTTTACAACTTAAACTTTTTTAATAAATTTTAATTATGTATAATTTATATTTTTCACTTCACATATTTTTTAATTAATGGCTTTGTTATGAATTTTTCTGCTTAACACATTTAGAAAAATTATTTTGTTTAACAATTTCAATAATAAAACTAAGTATTAATTTGTTTCCAGGTGATAGCGGCGATGACACGTTTATGCGAGCAGCAATACCAAGAGTTCTGGTGTGTTCTGAAATGTGGTCAGCTGGAAACACGAGTGCAAATGTTCCCACCTCCGCAGCCCGCCTCTCACGAAGGGGTCTCTTCCACCATCACTCTGGCCAATCAGATTCATGTCATAGGATTTATAACACAGCAGGAGTTAGGTAATGATTCCCATAAGGGCGCTTTCACATTAGGTCGCAAGCACCGCGGCTTCCATAGGCGAATGCTACACGCTCGATATTTATCACGATATTTGGTTCTCGATCCAGGATCACGATATTTATGTAGTAGCGTATCATGGATCGGTAGATTTTTAGAAATCCAGAAATCTTCGATCTGTATTAAGTATCGTCGATAAATATCGAGCATCTAGTCTCTGGTCGATATTTATCGTGTCAGTTCAGTACGAATCCTGTTAGCGATGGAGGAGCTCACTCGCATTAGTACGGTGAATCAAATTTATCAACGAACTGGTGCGATCTGTATCGAACGTGTAGTATAGTGGTTTGCGTTCCAGAATATCGTCGAGTGATATCAAGCGATAAAAATAGAGCGTGTAGCCCTCGCCATACTAATAAAAGCAGCGCGGCAGCTCCGCGCGATCAACTGCGATCTTCGAGCTAGTATCGCAATCGTTGGAAGCCGCGCTGCTGCCGCGGTGCTTGCGACCTAATGTGAAGGCACCCTAAAACACTCGCAACGAGCAATGAATTTCTTTTTAATACAAAAAGCTTTTTATCGCCTTTGCTCAATACATATTTTGAAAGAAGAAAGAAATTTTATTTAGTTTTTAGTTTTAGCATATTTCTGTCCCCCACACTAGGCTCTGCCTGTCCTATGGGTCCTATCCAATTGTGTTAAATAAATAAGTACTATCTACCTTAATTATAAACAAAAATTAAAACAATAATTATATGTACAAGATAAACAAACAAACAATAGCATTTTTTTAGAAAGAAATAAAAATGATAAGGTAAATTTGAATTTGTGAGATGTGATTGTATGATTGTATGTAATTGTATGTGAATTATCTAATGACATCTAAAATTTGAAAGCAATGTATAAAGTTTCAAAATGACAAAATGTAAGCCATTTTTATGAATGTTATAAAACGTTTTAGGTACGCCGATAGCTATTAGCAAGCATCTAGTAATACCGCAAGCACAATTAGGAGGGAATACAGGGAGTAGGGAAAATTATGGATCTAAAACACCCACTAAGGTAACCACGTATCTTTTTTAAAGCAGTAATCTTTATTATTGCATATAATCTTAGGACAGTCGCCTAATTATATCTGAAGTTTATAAAAATTTAAAGCGATGTTTAAAGTTTAAAATGTCTAAAGGTTTAAAAAAGCTTGCATAAGTATTGTTTTAAAATACAAATTGAGAATGAATTGAAGAATAACCAATTTGAGTATTCAACCGTTAATTTCGATTTTATTTTAAGTTTGTAATGATTGCAAGCGGTTATATTCATAAGAAATCATAAAATTATTACATTTAAGGTAATAATTTTAATGGTAAAATTGGTGTATTTTAATTTCAGGAAGGTTCAAGCACGGACAGTTCGACAAATGACGAAGACATGTCGGATCCCAGTAAAGTGCCCAACTTTTGTGTGCTTCTTCATGGCGCACTCAAGGTATTATTACTTTAATTTAAATCAACATTATTGAACTGTGAAACTGTGATTTCGATGATTCTTTTTATATTTGATATCATACTTCTGAGGTGGATATATATTTTTTTATTGTTCAAATATTAAAAAGAAAATATGTAAAATGAAAAAAGAAATATGAAAGAATTACTAAAATACTAGCTGCTGCACGCGACTTCGCCCGCGTAACTTTGTAAATTATATAATGAAACCTTCCTCGAGAACCACTCTATCCATTGGTGAAAACAGCATGAAAATCGGTGCAGTAGTTTTTGAGTTTTTCACGAACAGACAGACAGATAGACGCGGCGGAGGACTTTGTTTTATAATATGTACTATCGCGGTCAATGGAGCAGACCCACTTTTCATACAAATTTGTCTAACGTTGAATTGAGGTTGTCATAGTAACGTAAATGTTATAATACGAAATACGAGTAGGTATTTGAAGTAGGAACAAAGATAAATACAAAATGTGCACACGAAATTGTTCCTTACGGTGGGACTGCTCCCTTGACCGCGATAGTACATAGTGATTCTTTCACAGAAATGAAAAAGTTGTGGGGTTTTAAATTTGCGCTTGCAATTAAATAATTATTTAATTACAGCGTGTGACGTCACTTGACCTTTTTTTTTTTTTTTTTTTTTTTTTTTTTTTTTTTTTTTTTTTTTTTTTTTGACGAGGAGAGATCCGTTTACTGACTTCCTGCCGCTGGCTAGGCGGCAGGGGTATGTGGGGGTCGACCAGCATACTCCGCGTGCACACGTTGCAGGCTGGCCCCTACCCACTAAAACTCCCCGGTGCCTCCTTGCCCTTTGAGCGGGGTGGACCGGGCTCTGCCGAGGCAACAACTCCAATCCACCCCAGGGCAGCCTAGCCATTCTGGCTAGGCTAACGCCAACGGAGGATTGCCCGGAGACACCCAGGCAATCCCCAGACGGGGGAACCTTGTGCAGGCACACACAGTTAGCCAACCATGTGCGCAGGTCCCCCTTGGACATTTAAAGACGGGCTAGGTATGCCCGCCTTCTCCTGCCCAACCGTCTGCGTCTGAGGGAGGCGAGACCGGCCTCTTCCTCTCGCTCCCTCTCAGCTTCCTCCTTCTGCGACATAACAGATTCGCAGAAGGAGGCAACTGCTCTCCAGGTGGTCTCACTGTCAAGCATGGCTTCAACCATGCTTGACAGTGAGACGTCTCCACCCCCCAGCGCCGCTCTTAGCTCCCGGCGCTGGGAACTCCAGGCCGAGCATACCTGGAGAGTATGCTCGGCCGTATCATCAGGATCGCCGCAGTGATGACACTGCGGCGAATCCTCCCTTTGAATACGGTGCAGATAATGACCGAAGCACCCGTGTCCGGTCATTATCTGCACCATACGGAAGGTGAGGCCACCTCGTCGGCGCCTCACCCATTCCTCCAACACCGGACGAATCGCAAGGATCGTCCGGTGACCAGCGGTAGGCTCGCGAAGAGCCTCACTCCAATCCTCCAATGCCCTCTCCTGCGCCTCTGCCCGGACCCGTTGCACGTCCTCGGCAACGGGTCTCTCTCCAAGGGCCCTTGCAGCGACCCGATGACGATGCACCTGGGCCAGAACCAGGGCATCGACATCCCACGGGAGCATGCCCGCAAGCACGCATGCCACCCCGTGGCTGACCGTGCGATAGGCCCGCACGGCCCGGGTCGCCATGACCCTTTGAGGCCTCCTCAAGAGGGCCCGGGTGCGGGGAGTGAGACTCTCCGCCCAGACCGGGGCTCCGTAAAGTGCCATCGACCTTACCACCCCGTGGTAAAGTCGACGGCACGCCGAGTCGGGTCCTCCCTGATTCGGAAGGAGCCGTCCGAGCGCGGCTGCGGCGGCGGTCAGCCGTGGAGCGAGGAGCTTGAAGTGCTCCTCGAAACTCCAGCGGGGGTCCAGCGTTAGGCCGAGATACTTGAGATGCATCTCGACCGGAATCCGGACCCCCTCCACTCGGACGCGGAGCCCCGGTGGGATCCTGCGGCGTGGGGGATGGAAGCCCATGGCCCTAGTTTTGTCTAGGGCCACCTCCAATCCTAGCAGGCGGATGCGCCGGACGACCAAAGAGGTGCCGACCGACGCTAACCGCTCTGCGTCCTCCCACGTCTGTGCTCTCGCCGCGACCAGAGTGTCGTCGGCGAAGCAGACAACCTCCATCCTGGGAAGGAGGCTGCCTCGCAGGACCCAGTTGTACCCCAGGTTCCACAATAAGGGGCCGAGGACGGCCCCCTGGGGTACACCAGCCGCCATCGGGCGTCTGTGGACGCACCCATTTGCGCCCTCGTACAACACTACCCGAGAGAGGTAGTCGAAGACGAGGGCGCAGAGGTAGGGCGGCACCCTGTGGAACTTGAGTGCCGCCCTTATACATTCGTGAGGGAGGCTGTTGAAAGCGTTGCGGATGTCAAGTGACACCGCAACAACAACCTCCCCCCTGCCGGTGGCCTCCTCAGTCCACGACGTCACTTGACCTAGACGACGAATTAATTGATTTGTGGTGTGACGATCTCGGATAGGTGAAATGACGTCACAGCACAGGCGAGAAGTTCCGCATTAAAATAATCTATTTCTCAGTCATTTTAGTGATTTATTAGTTTTTATCTATATTTCAATTGAATTACTGTAATAAAAGGTTCGTTATTGGCAGGTAGAGGGAATGGCGGCAGTGGTGCAGCTGGGGTGCGAGTGGTGGGGAACGCTGAGCGCGTGGTGCGAAGCGACGCGAGCGCGCCGCTCGTGTCTGCTGCTGAGCGTGCTTCGGCCCGGAGTCTCGGCCGCTCCTTGGATGGGTCCCCTCGACCAGCTCGGCCTCGCCATCGACGCTAATGCCCCGGGTATATTTTACTTTTCTTGCCCTGTGTCCACATCGTGGACAATAGAGGCACCTCAGACCGAACACAATTTCCACCACATTTGGAAATCGCAACCTAAGAATTAAGATGCAATATTGTACAGCAATGCTTAGCAGCTGATGAAACTGTTCATATTATGATTTTAAGAGCTCGTTTCACTGATAACTTACTCATAAAATTTCTGATATAAATATATCTAGCAGATATAACCAAAAGTGATTTGAAGGACGGTGCGTCATTGAATGAAAGATTGCTACGTTCCTATTTGTGCAGTTTCGGGATTAATTAACAGATAATGTGGAGACGCTCTTATGTGAATCACGAAATTGTCTCGTCGCGTATTTCGCTTCATATGAACAAGCTCTAAGCCGTGCTATACGCTGTGGTGTGCAGGCGAAACGTTCCCCGTGAAATCGTGGCGCTCGTACAGCGGCGGGAGCGGAGGAGGCGGCAGCGGGTCGGGGTGCGCTTGGGCTCGGCCTCACGCACTTCTCGCCGACGTGCAGAAAGTTCTGCGCCACGCTCGAAAACTGCCCGACAAAACGCAACACCTTTACAAGGTAACTGCGCTCTTTTATCTGTTTTCTTGTTACTCAGGATCAGCTCGCACAAAGATTCAATATAGATGTAATTTAACCGCCAACCGTGGTTGCAGTCGGAGGTGAGCACGTCACGTGATACTAGTATACACCGCAGCGCACGTCGTGCGGCCTCAAGAAAATTTCTATACATGTAACGATAGACTTACACAAGTATACGGTAACGTGTGTGGCTACTATAAGAGTTGTTGTTCCGTAATCCGTATAGGAGCTGAATCGCTTGCGTCGCGCGGCGATCGCGCTGGGCTTCTCGGAGCTGTTGACGTGCGTGAGCAACGCGCTGAAGCGAGAGTGCTCGGCGCTGCCGGCCTCTGCGCCGGGCGAGTGCACGCTGCAGTTGGCGCACGCCGCCGCACAGCTCTGCGACCCGCGCACGGCTCTCGACATCAAGCACACCTTGCAGCCGCTCGCTCCCAACTTCACGCTCAACGCCATGCAGCACTGAATCGAGCGAATTTGTATGCGAGTATCAATAAATTGTTTATCTAATATATTCGAATGTTTTTACTAAAGGAGGCATCCACAAAAGCACCCGAAAATAAGAATCTATAAATCTATATCTATAGTAATAAACAAAATTAAAGTGTTTGTGATGTCAAAATAACTGACGCGCAGGCCTTGCATGTATGTATTTTTTTGTACAGAAAGAACATCAAAAACGCGTTCTATATATGCCTAAAATAATAATAAAAATGCAGGTAATTTATTATAACACAATTTTGAAAAATTACATTTAAAAAATACTGGCAACATTCAAGGGTTTTTGTACAATTCGATACTAATCTTTATCTATGATTATAATCCCATCAAAATGAACTTGAAATTTTAATTTTAAAAACAAGGATAAACCTCCCTGTTTTTCCTTAGTGATAACCTTGTTTGTTCCAAATAAAGTATATAAACATAGCCTTCTAGATATATTACTGCAAACCATAATTATAGATTCCATTAGATAATGGAAAGCTGTGATGATTTTAAAAGTAATAAGATCTTAAAAGACAGCTATGACAAGCAAGAATACGAGTTCAAACATGACTTCCTCACAGTACCATGGGACGAACGCACTGGGAAAAGCAAAATTGGAGTAATTTCTCTGTTAGTTCTCATTTCGCTTGCGATAATCGTATGCATTATTCAAAACTTTATTATACATTACAAGGGATTCGATTACGACGAAATTTTTAGAAGCAATAATTATTTTGAATGCCCCGTAGTCACAATGAGGAAGAACCGCTATGCGGCTAAAATAAACTCCCTGTTGTCGGAGAGATTGTTATGTATTGGAGCTGTTTTGGCGAGAAATTTAATTTTAACTAATGAAATGTGCACTTCAGCTGGCCCGGTTCGTGTGCAGGTGGGATCTTACGCTGAGTAAGTTTGAAATCTGTAAAAAATTCGTTTTCCTAACTTGGCTGAAAATTGGCAGTTAGTTGTAACAAGCCATGCATGCAGAGGGTTGTCTTCACGTTTTGATTTAATTTCAGCCCCCGGTGCAAAAGAGGCTTCTCTGTTGAATTCGTTCAAGAAATAGAAATAAAAGGTTTTAACTCCAACAAGTTAGCACTTCTACTTACACACAAAGACATGACCGGCTGCGGAGAGCCAATATTCATCCAAAGACGCTTTACTTGGAGAAGGCATGCTCATATAATTGGGAGACCGAATGGACAAAATGTGAAGTTTCTGTCAAAACAGCCCGTTAGGTTTGCAGGCAAAGGCAACTGCACGTTCAGTGGGAGAATTGTTAACAGTACAATTTGTGTTGAAGATGCAGATCGGTGTCCTGTGAGGATAGGGGATCTTTTAGTGCAAAACGGTTTTTTGTATGGCATTGCTGTGGTACAAAACAAGCATAAAAATAATGAAATGGCTTACTTTGCCGATTTGGAACTGGTATACAGAGATATTTTGCGTTATGCCCTGATGCTGAATAATCAAATATAAAAATGCTCCCAACATGGCTTTTTTGCTTTTTGTCCAATTATTCAATATAATAAATGAAATTTAATTTGTAACGAATGAACCAACACTTTCTTTTTAATACTGAATATTATTTACTCAAAGCTCCATAGCAACATTTAGATATTACTTGTGATCTTCAAAGAGAACTACGGTGATAAAAATAATTGCAATTTTTTTACAGGGATTTGACTTACGCTTTAGTTAATAAAAACAAATCTTTAGAGCAATTCATTAATTACGTAAAGACGAGATTGTACCTACCGAGATATTTCCGATGTGTTCTATTTTCATATACAACATATAAACCTTCCTCGAGAACTACTCTATCCATTGGTGATAACAGCGTGAAAATCAGTGCAGTAGTTTTTGAGTTTATCGCGAACGACTTTGTTTTATAATATGTAAGGATAACGAGGGGTCAAAGGAAACAACTATACGAGGCTTAAATCGTGTATTCCAAAATATTTAAATATTGGTATCATACTTACGGTTACACAAATATAAATTATGACATAATCATTATAATTACAATAAATGCAGTATTATTAAACAATCTTTAATTGTGCGACACTTTATTATATATATTTGTCTTATTTTGCCAACAATTTCTTCATATGTCTTACATTTGGTTTATTTAAATTAAAAATGGCAAATGAATGTGTACGTAATGTACCTATATTAAATTTCGTTGTACCCGATAGTGAATAAAACATTTTAAAACATAGGTATGCAACTTTATTTTAAATAGTTAAATTAATTTTACTATTAAACACGTCAAAACTATTTACAAAAGAAGACAAACATAAAAAACAGAGTTAAGATAAAATATTAGATTTTTTTAAAATAACAATATGAAAATAGATATTTAATACGGACGAGGAAAAATGACAATATTGCGATTGGCATGGATAGTTCTTACATTGTTAATCAATACTAATATAGAATAAAAATAATAATTTTCATAGGTTATTGTGGTCTTAGTTCAAAAGAGAATTCGTCCCTCACCCATCTGTTTACCAGACGAAAAGTATATTTTTTAAAATTTGTTATCTATGAGAAAATAAATCGCAATTTTTTTACACTGTATCGAGTGTCTTTGGTGGCTCCGATATTCAAATTTCAAAACCTTGCAATAGTAATTCATGAATGGACTTTCGCAGGCAACTATATTATACTATCGAAGCTATAATTTTATAATTTGAAAATCGGAGCAAGCAAAGATGTACGACAGAGAAGCATAAGGAGTACAGTGTAATAGAGAAGGACGCAGCATAGCAGCTAGTTTTTTTTTTTATAAAGGATATTCAAGAGCATATTTAAATAAAAACAGATGGGTGCAGGACGACCTCTCTTCGAATCCTGTACTAATTGGTTCAATCAATATAACTTATATACATTTGAGGCAGTTTTTTTGCAATCAAAATCTCTGCACCAGATGAAGAGATCGTGATGCACCGGATGAATGCCTATCTTATATAGTAACCGTGATACATGTAATAGTAATTAGTTACACTATATTGATTGACGCAGTAGCACCAAAAGTTTATTATGATCAATTATTGTAACTAATTTACACTAAAATTATTAGAGTAGTAATGTGGCCCCTGCAGGTTGACCTTATATATTTATAATTTAGAAACACGCCATCTATAAAAAAAAAAAAACATTTGCACACGCATCAGCGTCTTTTTTTTTAAATTTGCATGAGATTATTAATAAGAACAGAATAAAATGTTCTTGGAAGGGATAAAGAATAATTAGTCGGGAAGGGGGTCGCATTCAAGTAGTCTCAAGTTAATTCGTACTTGATATATTTTTGTTATTAAAACCAGTCGAAACACACAACTGGCAAACTTTTAAAGCCGCTCAGCTTTTTATATTTTTTTCCAGATAAACTGTTAAATTTTAACGGTCTAAGGAAACTATAGTTTCTATAGTCGGATTAGTTAATCTAACTAACTGGAAATCAAAAGTTCAGGTCTTCCGATCGGTGGGACCACGTGGTCAAAGAAAATGATAGTTTCAAAAGTCCGATTAGTTGATCGAGCAAACAGGAAAAAAAGTAAATGTCCGATCGGTATTAAGACAAAGAAAGTAGGACCAGGTGGCCAGCGCGGGCCTCATAACCGAAGTATGGGACCACATTACCATCTTCTTTATACAAAATCTGTTAGCTACGATGGAAACAAACATACCTAAATTAACTGTAGATTTATAATTTCCGTGTGGTGATATCATTATTGCCTTATTTAAATATTGCAAGTATTGTAACATTATAGGTATGTAAAATAAAATATAAGGGGTGATGGCAAGATGAGGAGACAGAAACATTCTGGTTCCATGGCCTAGATGTTTTGTTTCATAAAGCATATCATATGTCGAAAAAAAGATAATATAAAAATATAAAAAAACTACATATAAATTATATAAAAATAAAATTAATAATGTTATAACAACAACACCCACAGCTATGGTATGGTAAATAGCTCTTGATGGGCTGACAGACACGTCAACCTGTTACAGTTTCAATGGCTAGGACCTAGATAATTGTATGTGCTGGATAGAAATCCACAAAGTGGACAGTGTAAAAGTTGCCCAGAAATATAAAGTGATGATAAGAAAGT
Organism: Synanthedon formicaeformis; assembly: GCA_945859745.1. Classification (NCBI taxonomy): domain Eukaryota; kingdom Metazoa; phylum Arthropoda; class Insecta; order Lepidoptera; family Sesiidae; genus Synanthedon; species Synanthedon formicaeformis. Next base: position 7,270,804 of record OX243958.1, read on the forward strand.
AAAGTGCAATCGCTACTCCGGCTGTTGGGTGAAATAAAAGAGTAATCTGGTGAGGTACTTAATACTGCGTTTTTACGAAGAAAATATTTTTAAGTTACAGCTAATTTACAATAAATGCGTGCTAAATAACCATGTTTAAAAAAGTGATTAAAACACTTCTATAACAAACAGTGCATCGAAAACACGACGCTTAAAAGGCACAATCGTTCCGATTGGCTTGTTTGCAAACCGTTCCACCAAGAGAACATCTATTTTTTTTTATCACAGACTTAACGCGCTTTTTGACGATTCACTTCTATGAACCGATTTACGCAACGACACTTGATGTTTGGGTTTGTATAAAAAAAATCTATTGCAACGTGAATATTGATGTTCCCCACTACAGAGCAGCAACTATAACTTGCCGACGATTTGTCGAGATACATGATACGTAAATAAATTATTATTACAGCTTGTGTCGTATTTTCGCTCATTAAAAGCGTTCCAACGTGAGTCGTGCCATGCAGTGGCTCGTCAAAAAGCGTTTTATTATGTATGGTACATTTTTATTCTTAAGATAGTCAAGCGGCGACCACAGTAGCGAGGCAAATAGACGACCATAATGTCACACGGAAATACACGTACTTTTCTTAAATAGCGCTTCATGATTGACGCTTCACGGTCCGACAATCCGGTGTTGCTTTAGAAAAAAATAGTCTTTCTTCGATCAATTTGTAAAGGAGCAAAAATAAATAAAAAATACAAGCTATACTCCGCACACGAGCTCCGATAAATTTATTGGAGTGTTGAAGTAAAGATCTAGTGCAAATATGTAGCAATATCAAGTAAAGATTTAAAAAATGCTTTTAAAAGTATAGGTAAGCGCGTGATTTCTCGGACCTCGCGTACTAACTATAAAGAGATTTTGTAATTGCAAAGAACCTCACAACTACAGTTCCGTGCAAACTACTGCCGAAGAACTAGATGGCCATCAGTAGGTCCCTCGAAGAAGACTACAAAGACGACACTGAAGAAATGGCAATAGTATGTGATCGCACAAGAGAACATTTGTGCGGTTGGAACATGATCAGCAAGAATGTACTAGTTTCCTAATAATTAGGGGCAAGCTCACCGAAAATCTTAGCATATACTCCAGACGGCAAGAGAAACACTGAATGTTGTGATTTGCCACCAAAGACAAACTCACTTTCAAAGTTTCAACACAACCATAAATCACGTATCCAAAGACATCAATATAACCTAAACCAAGCATCATCCAAGAGGTGACTACCACCTGACTAGTGAGACCGCCGCCTTTCCTTACAATAATTATTTATTTGAAAATTTATTTCTATAACATACCAGTTCTTAAATAGTCAAGTTGTAGTAATTTTAAGAATTCCTAAAATTTAGACAAAGCTAGTTATAATAAATAAACAATTTTGTTTGTACCTTTGTCAAAGTAAAGTCGATAACTTAATTACATATTCAATAATTAAAAATTTTAACCATTTAGGAATAAATATCATTGTTAGAGCACTGATATCATCAAATTACTACAAACTGATATGGAAAGCCCATACCAGGTGTCAGTTTGACAAACCCTTTATTAAAGTATCAATATTTTTTTGGAAAATTTTCGTGACTAGCATTATAATAAATGTTACCTTCATTTTCTTTGTGTCATTTTAATGTATAGGTAATATCTGTTCCAATTGAGTTACAAAACCATTACAAATTATATCTTGAAACCTGAAAATAAAAATATTTAAGAATTATTATTTTTTCATTAAATTTTAAATGTGTTTATAAACATTATAAAAATTTAATAAGCTAGTTTTTTAGTTAATCCATAACAAACAAACATATAAATATATAATAAAAAAATCAAAAGTTTTTTGTTTATATTATTAGTGTAGAGTGTAGATCTACAATTTGCATCCTATTATTGTGTATTACGACCCATGCTACATAGTAATTTGCTTATAAATAAAATTGAATATTTTTTATAAATTTTTATTAAGAGAATTTTTATTTTTATTAGAAGTTCCACAGCAGATGCGGCTGTGGATATCCGCAACAACCCTTATCCCTATATTCAATATAAATTTTGTGGAGTTTCTATGACTAACTACAATTAAATAGAAGAAATCTTACCCATTCTCTTTCATCATGCAATCATAACTTTGATTTTCCTTTCAATTGTTCCTCTGCACATTGGGCACAGTTCTATGTCTTGATCTCCACACGTTTGGCAGCAACACATGTGTCCACACGGAACAAATACTATCTCACAAGATTCATCCATACAAACAACACATTCTGATTCCAATGTTGAAATATTGGTGTTTTTTGTGCTTACAATGCCAGTACAATTCTGTTTGTCAATTTCCATTGAGGGGGCGCTCGGTTCTTTCAAATTAAAATCTTCAACACTATCTCCTTTGTTTTTAGCACCCACATAATCATTTATTGCTGCGATAATGCCTTCCCTATCAGAAGAAAATGATACCCCACTGTGTTTTAAATCTTCCAAAGTAATATTTAATAATGATTCACCAGAAAAAATGAATTTCACTAAAAATGGCAAGCAATGAATCACTCCTTGCTCTAATAAACAATTTGCAAACAATGGATCCAAGTGTTTTTTGACGTCCAGCAGTGATTTTGGGGCTGAATCTATTAACTTTTGATAATTCTTTAACCAGAAGTCTGAACTGTCATTCTGAGTTTCCATTTCCTTTATAGTTTCTAATAATTGATTTTGTCTTTTATGTTTTTGTTGGAAAAGATCATCTAACAGGTTAACTAAGAGTATTCTTTGGTGAAGTAATTCATTGTAATTGTATGCAACTTGTAACTTTTTCTTTTCCTGTTCAATCAAACTGAGTCTAGCCAAATGTGAGGATATCAATGATATTTCCTGAGCTAGACTCCAACTTTTAGCATCAACTTTTTCCAATAAAGATGCGACAACAGCTTTTTGAATATTCTGGTCTTCCAGAAGTTCTAGTACTAAATCAGTTCGTGTTTGATCCTTTGTTTTTAACAATTGCTCCAACTTTTCACTACTTTCTAATTCTTGGATCAGCATGTTTTGTTTTACATCATGTAAACTATCTTCATACTCTTTCTTAGAATGAGCTATGTAATAGTCTTCCTCTATGAGAGACTCCATTGCTTTTAATACATCAGCCTTTTTGACATTGTCATAATTTTGTCTAGTAATCTCTAGCAAACGATCATGCTCCGCCTGTTCGTATGCAAGCTGCTGCTGGATAATGTCTGGGTCTAAATTATTAAACTGTATGAAATTCTTAACTAAACATTCAATTTGTTTTTCATCATTCTGTATTGCTTTAATCAACCTCTGTCTCTCCAAGTCTCTGGCCTCATGAACTTTACTTATTTCAGCATCTAATTCTTCTTGCTCTTGCATAACTTGCGAAAGAAACTTTTCCCTTTGTTGTTTAGCGGCTTCATGTATTTTAACTTCTTGTTGCTTTATAGCAGCCTCCTGTTCCTCCCAAGTTATTGTGTTCGTCTTACTGAATGGATCAGGAATGTTTACTGGTGATTGAACAGTTGACATATCAGTATCTAAAGGTAAAGGTTCTACATACACTACATTAATTTTTTCACAAAGAAATTTCATTATTTCAGTCGTACCCTTAATCAATACTTCTTGTGGTGGAAATATAAACTGATCTATATCCAGGTCTATTAAAATAAGATTTGTGGCCAAACATAATTCTACACAAAGTTCATTTAAATCCTCGTTTTCGTTGATTTTCAATTTTCTTAATTTCTTCAACTTTCCTAAACTGGGTGTTAAATGTTTGAGGCAATTTTTGGACACATCTAAAATTTGTAGGCACTGTAAAAACTGTATGGTGTCTGGCAAACTTCTTATCTGATTGTCTTGTAAGTATAGTTCTGTCATATTAACTAAATGTCTGATATCACCGGGCAGTCTTGTAAATGAATTACAACTTATGTTTAGGACCTTAATCATGTATAAATCTGTCAGTTGCCCACCTCCTTCTAGTGAACGAATATTATTCTCATGTAAATATAAACGTTCCTTCCTATAGACTTTACATATTAAAAATATACCGGCCGGTATTTCTCTAAGTTGACAATCGGACAGGTCGAACTCTGGCTCCGGAGATTCCTTTGCTAAATATAATTTTCTTTCGAATTTGGCACGATTATCCGTGTCATTGTCCGGATATCGACCGAACAACGACATTGTTGCTTTTTGAATGCACGACACAGCACAACCCATAAAATAGTTCATACAATTGTGTATACTACAAATATTTAGAATTACCAAGAATAAACTGCATTATGCGCAATAAATTAATTATTAATTATCTGATGACTAAGTCAGTTTTGAACAATACTTTGCATCTTATCTTTTATAACTGCAATAATTTACGTAATTTATTGACCATCGCATTTCAATGTTCGTAGATAACGATAAGGATATATTTTATTAACAATTTAAAATGAAAATGATTTTTTAAAATGTTTTTATATAAAAATTACAAATAAATAACATTGACATTTGAGAAACAAAACTGACAATTGACATTGACATTACAATTGTCCACAGACAATTGTTTTTTTTTTTGGAATTTTGTGGCCTGGTAACAGAACTATATCCCATCTATTCTATGGTTCGAATTGATCACAATATTTTTGTCAAGTGTTGAATTCTCTATATTTTTAGATGATCCCTTTGTTTTGGATACCAGTACCTTTGTACTGGCTGAGGTACCTTATGTACCTTTCCTACCTGAAGCAAAATTTCATTATGGTCGGTCAAATAGTTCAGGATAACTCATCCTGAACTATTTGACCGACCATAATGAAATTTTGAACCGTGAACCGTAACATACAACAAACAAACTCACGTTCGCATTTATAATATTACTTATTATAAATGCATTATTATTATAGCATGTTATTATTAACATTGTGCATGTTTATTATTAGCATGGTTTATTTGTTTGATGTATAAAAATTAAGTTAAAAGTTAATTTAATTTTACATAGATCTAACGAAGGTTTATAATAATATAAATAAAAGTTAACTGGTTTTCTAATAATTTATTTTAATATCATCAAAAGTATGTTCTTTTGGATGTGTATATTTTAGCGAACTAAACTTATCGTCTGCTTCTTTAGAATTGTAATAATTATAATATGGCGATGTTATATCATAGGTATCAAACTTTGTGTAGTCTTTTAAGATAGACGCTAAGCGTTGCTCCATGTCTTTTTGAAAATTCACATGTTCATCAAAAATATTGAAACCAGAATACTCTTTTGAGTTTTCTTTTTCTGGATTTGGCAAATATACTGATTTTTCTAAAGGCGATCTGGTTAAATTAGATCCTTTCTCACTTCGATTTTTTTTACTTATTTCGCTTTGTTTTTCCGGTTCATTTGTTATATTCTCCTGCAATGCAGTTGATCTTATTTCTTCATTATCATCCCTATCTACTGTTTTACTATTTATTATATTCTTGTCATGACTATTATTTTCTAAAAATATTTTTTTATACCAATTAGGAGAATAATCGAAGCTAATATTATGTGAGTCTTCATATATACTTTTAGGATTTGAACTGTAACTAGCTTGTTTAGTTGTATTATGAATAGGTATGGAATAGATTACATTATGTTTATTTTTATTTTTAATAATATTCTCCTCGAACATGCCAACTTTCTGGTTTAATGACTCTGAATTATTTGGATGTGTATGATCTATTAGAGACAAATTTTCTATCGGGTTTTCTTGTCTTCGATCGCTTGCAATTTTTCCATAATTATGAAAGTCTTCATTAGGTTTATACAGATTTAAATCAGGTGACTGTGATGGATAAACATGTGTCTTAATGATTTTTTCTAATCGATCAAAAACTTCTGTTTTGTCATCGTTTAAACCATTTTTTCCTTTCCCATTTTCTTTGGAATCATTCCTTATATCTTGTGTTTCATTTTCTTTATTTTGTATAAACGATTTAAATCTATTGCTTTGGTCAGTATATGGTTTCGTTTTCAGTTCATTGATATATGCGTCTTCGGGTGGCGCATTTAATACGTTAGGCTTATTAATGTTATCTGATGAAGGTGACTCCCGTGAATATGTTATTTCCTTTCCAATTCCAAATCCTTCAATAAGCGTCGGCGACAAGGCTTGAGGTGCTTTACTGAAATAATCAAATACGTGATATGATGGTAAGTCAGGTAACTTATGTGTTTCGACCGTGGGTAACTTTATAACCACGGTTTTACCTTGATGATATCCTATACCGTGTCCTTGAAATGGCTGGTTTTTGGGTTTTTTCTTCTTTTTCTTAATTACGGGCTTTTTTGTTGTATCTTCCTCATCAGCATCAAAGCTACCGGAGTCCGCATCGCAATACATTTTATTCAGTTTTTGTGTGTCCTTGTCTGAGAGTCCAACTCTTTGTCCAATATCAGCACCACTCTGAATAAAAAAGTGCAACAATTTACTAAATTAATTAACCATCATTTAATTACTTTATTAGGCACGATCTAAAAACTAATGTATATAGATGGCTGATAATAACTTTGGTAATAATTAAATTTATGTCTTGCAGCCCGATGTGTCACCATTGTAAATATTTTGGGAAGTATTGGCAGTCACAGTCTGGTAGCAGTACCACCCACCTATAGACGACTACCATGAAATGACATCACGTGTGCTTCTGTGTTTCGGTGAAAATTTCCCTATCCCTCTCTAATCCCCTATCCTTAATCCTTTAGCATTTCTTGTGACCGTTAAGGTGCAAACAAACTAGCGGGCGCTTCCAGCCTGCCGCGGCAGTCGGACGCGGCTGCTAATGTGCACGGTTGTTCACGGCCCAGTACTCCAGATTTAAGTCGCGGACTTGTTAGTCTGTGGTCGCGGACGTGACCTATGAGCGTTAGGACGTCCGATAGAAATCTGGAGTACTGGGACGTGAACAACCGACAGTGCACATTAGCAGCCGCGTCCGACTACCGCGGCAGGCTGGAAGCGCCCGCTAGTTTGTTTGCATCTTTATGGTAATGGTAGCTATCTACCATCACCTTGATGGTAGATAGTGGTAGCATTTACATAAAGAAAGTATGGTTAGGCTTCCTTTAAGAGAGACCAAAAAATCAATATCTATGGACACATACTTGTAATTTCAGAAAGTGCAAGTTTTCAGTTTGATAATAATACCTAATGCTTTTTTAAGATCGATTGAGTGTTTGATAGATGTCACCTTTTTGGGTACTATGGTGTCCTGTCCGTTCCGAGAGAAAGCTCGTCGGCTGTAATGCAGGACGCTGTCGTAATCATAGCCCACGCCAAAGTCAGTAACAGCGAAGTTGTTGTATTTGCGAAAGTTGTGTCTGGCGGCTGCAATCAAATAAGTGGCCGTTTATTTAACACATGATATTAATATATACCTTTAAGTTTTTTTGACAAGTTCAGTTGTGTTATTGTTACGTTTGTGTGTTTATTTGTTACGTTTTCATGCCTTAACAGATTTTGCATAGGTACTTTTGTCAAGGATATAGAAGAATACATAAGGATACCTTACATTCAGAAAAAAAATCAACGCTTGACAAAAATATGTAACTAATAAAGATTAGATATATAAATAATTTAACACAGACACTACGCACCGCACATTGTGTTATTTTAGGATTGACTGACACGTAGATAGAAATTAAAAAAGTTATTTTCTAACTAATTTGTATTGTATACTACTGTTATTATAACAGAGCATTATAAAAATGTAGGTACTGAAAACATCTTTGAACTAACAAGGACTTGTATGTAGATATTCGAATGTGTCATGTGTTTGCTTAGTTAAAGTATTCTTACGTTGTAAAATGTTCTCCCAGATGACGTCGACGTGATCATCTCTGTCTGGACTGCTTTGCATGTGGTAAAATCCTAGAGTGTGCAACAATTCGTGCACGACTGTACCGTGCCGGAAACATCCGCGGCCCACTGGGTGACGTCCGGAAAGATTTAACACTTGGTATCCACTCTGATAACCTACTTGAGAGAAGCAACCCCTGCGACTTCCCTGAAATATGAACATTTTATATGTTATAATTAAAATTGCTATGATGAAATTAAAATTAAAATGTAATGTAATTACCTAAAATTCATTAATATATACGAGTAGCTACGAACTTTTCCAGGACTTTGCTAGGAACCGATTCCAAAACCAAAAGAAAATTATACCTGTATAACGACGGCGTCTCGGTCTCCTCTCCGATACGGCCGAAATTTAATGCAGGAGGCTTGCGCGAGATCATCTATGCCGTTTTGAATAGCTTGTACTTGATCGGCACCTGCAATGTGAAATGTTTTCGTAATATATTCAGTTACGTTAGCATAGGTTGTAGTTTGTAGTCATACGAAAGTGAAAATGCGATATCGTAATACCGATAACCACCGCATTCAATAACTTTCTCTAGTGTTCTATGGACAAATTTAAATACAGGTATGAGTAACCTAAAGCGGGTAAGTATGGTAGCATGTGTACTCAGCGTTACGAGTCATAAGGTGGGTAGCCCATTTGGTGGTAGTAAACCCCCCTCTTATTGAGGATTACCGTGTAGTAGGTAATATTACATGATGTTGTGTTCTGGTGAGTATCCCTCTTTCTTTATCGTCTCAAGGTCACACCGTAATTGCAACCTCTATGGTGTCGCTTGTGCTTATACATAAAGGTCTTTACAATACATAACTCCTTTGCGTTTAATGTTATACGAGAAGCCGCCAATCAGCGTTGTCAGACGTCCCGTCATTCCTCGCGGGAAAGCGCAAAGCGATTTTTTCAAACGATTATAAAAAAAATGAGCTTAGCAACACATTTATAGATAGATAGATAGATTTAGATATTAAGGCACAAAAAGTAGAATTTGTACTATTTTTACAAATGAGTAATTTTAATGTCAATACGATAATAAAAAAATAACAACTAATTAATGAGTTAGAAGGATCTATAGCTTTTTCGACAGTCTGGAATTTTGATGGCAGAACCTATTGCTATAGTTTGAACTGTCCGTCAACATCGAACAAACCTCGATAAAATTTTCAAGAATTTTAAGGGAAATAGTAAAATACTCACTGAAATGTTCCTTTTGAATGTAATAAATAACTTCGTTGTCCGGCCATTTCTTGGTGCTGTCCTTGAGACCGTTCCTGGAAAGTCCTTCAGCAACATCCTCCACTATTAACTTTCTCTGACGGTCATTCAGAATGAGATCTCCTTCAAATTTACCGCTCTCTTCCCAGGCATGGTCTGACGCTGGCTCTTCTTCATCGAATTCTCCTTCTGTGCCTTCTTTAATAATATATACAATATAAAAATATTTTGTAGTAGACACATTTCTAAAGTATTTGAAGCATGAACTTGCAAATTAACATAATCTGTCATTCTCTTCTAAAACTTTTTGACGAGCCCCTTGGTTGAGTGGTTAAGGTGGTTGCTTTAACACTGCCCCGGGGATCCCGGTTCGATTGCCAGCAGGGCCAACTTTGGTAATGAACTTTTCATGGTTGGCTCTGGTCCGGATCTAGCAAGTAATATCAGGGCACACATATTTATACAGCTCGTTTGTCGGCAGGAAACACGCCCTTATAGAAGACCACTGTGAAATAACAGTGTGTGTGTGCTGTTGTGTTTCGGTTATAGTGAGTAAGGAATGCCCTTTCCCTATTCTCTTAATCCTTTATCCTGAATCATACTATGCTCGGCAGCCCACTTTCTGCACTTTTAATGTTGCTTGTGTTATAGACCATTGTAGTCACCTACAATCAAGTGAACCGTCAGCCTGTCTTCAGATAGACTACCAGAAAAAAACCACCAGTGAAAGGTAACTAATAATGTAATGTATTCACACATTTAAAACCAAAGCGTTTGTAACTCCCTTATACTCGTATCTTGTATACTCAGCATTTATGAGTGAGTATAGGCAATGAACACAGTAAAAATGAAATGACATCTTTTTTGATTCCTCTTTTAGATAGGCATTCTAGTGATTGTACTTAACATATTCAATAAGTACTTAGTTGTAAATAATGCTCTTACTTTTCAAATTTTGATCTAATTGAGATGTGGTCGCGAGAAAATTGCTGAAATCTTCTAGTTCCTCGTCCGACATACTAGAACACTTTATTACACAAACTAACAACAAAATAAGCACTGTTCTTCTTGCACACTTCATATTTTAAAACACTTTTTGGTGGGCTTCTCAATTTAATTAATAATATTCGTTTCTACCTCGGCTAAGTGTTGGTAGAATTTATCATTTTTAAAACTTCATGATATTGAGGTCCTGCAGCCAGAACTATACACTATGCGGACTTGTTGAGTTTTTTAATGAAACAAATAGCATTAAGGCGGGCCGGGGTTTATTATAGCCTTAGATACGGTAATTTCATAAGGTGTCGAGCGGCAACTGCGAGAGCGCCCGCTTGCGACAGAATCTGCGCCTGCCGCCACCACAAACATTGTTCGTGCAAGACCAAGTTGCTACACTTATCGGCCGATTCTTTAATAATTTCATATTACAGCCCTGATTTCATTAGCGATCTACCAGTGACCCCGTCCGTGCTCAATTTTTGTAATTAGATAAGTGAAATAGTCCAAAGAAACCATTGAAATGTCAAATTGACCGTTGCGGACTCGCATTAAAATTATTAACGCATTGAAATAATATGGTCTCCTCAAGCTTTTATTACCTACCTGCCTATAAATTCATTCATAATTCATAGAACACTTGATTTGTGTGAGAAATATACACCAGGGTGATTGCTGCCTTTTTTCCTTATGCATAAATCATTCTTATGACCACCTGCCTACAGGACCTCATAAGATTAATCGTCATAATTAAAAAACACATATCTGACAGAAAAATATGTCTTATATTAAGATACCAGCTGTTGCCCGCGACTTCGTTCACGTTCAAAATGTTATACCTATAGCCTAAAGCTCGAGAAATGGACTATCCAAGACAAAAATATTTTTTTAATTCGAACCAGTAGTTCCTGAGATTAACGCATTCAACCAAAAAAACATACAAAGCTTACATTCTGAGGAAACATAAATATGAAGTATTGCATAATACCTACGGTTGATGTTAAATAAAATTGAGCCAAAATTTTAATTTTTATGAACGCAATGATCAGCTAGTTTTTTATTATGAAAAGGGACAAAGATTTATATATATGTACGTATGTGTATATATATTTAAAAATTGCACCCCGGGCTAAACGGGAACGGCAATGAATAAATTAAACTTGCGATAAATACCTACTTTCACAACAATTCAATGCCATTGTCAAAAAGATAGAAGCTGTGGCCAATCGTGCGGTTTTATTTTGTATACGTAAATAAATGAAGCAGTAAATTAACTTCGATTCTCTTCACGGAGCCAACAAATGACGAAAGCCGTCTCGGTCAAGGATTTCACCAACCTCAATACAAATTATTTTGTGTGTTTGTTTATTGTTAACTTATTCTATATTGAAACTCTTGTGAAATAATGATTACATTGTAGATTTTACAAAAGATAATAGAGCATAATATTCCTTAATTCATCCTACTATGGCAGTGGACTTGCGGTACCTGTTGCATATCTTGTATTATAAATGAAGACAGCCACCTGCCATCAGGTGGACCGTCCGAATTTCTAACTAAAAAAACTAAATATTTCTGGTAATGCTGAGCAGGTAGAGAGCTAATATTCTATTATTCAAATTATAAAAATTAAATAATCAACTGTGCATTTATTGCCTAATTATAATTAAAATGTAAATAAAAAATTAATTAATAATTAATTGACATTGTACTATATATCTTAATAAGTTTTTATCGGCTTCAAAGCTGTATCGAATCAAGGAATTAACAAAGTATTCGCTTTCCAATCTGCATTATTATAAATAGAATGGAAATCACCTGAATACTGAAAAAAACTATAAGGAGTGATTGCAAGTAGTCTCTCTGTTAACAAGGCGCATACTACAGTCTACATCAATAGTTGAATAGTTGGCTCTGGTCTGGATCTTTCTTTTATTTTATACTAGCGGTCCGCCCCTGGTGCAAATTTGCAGAAATTTGCAGAAAACCGCATGAAAATCCGTAGCATAGTTTAAAAAGTCAACGATGCCACAAACAGATACACAGACCGACACGTTAAACTTATAACACCCCGTTTTTGCGTCGGGCGTTGAGATTTAAAAAGCTTCAAAAATTATGTAGGTGACCCTACCTAGTCTCTACATATTAACTTTTCAGAAGATTCCCTAAATGATAGTGAAAAAGGAATTAAACTCCGTTGCAGTTGAAGGTGCCATACTTGTGAGGCGCGATACGGAAGAACTATCACACGTAGGTGGAGATGTTATTAAAAATAATTATAAGAAATACATTAATCGCCACTACATAGTAATAATCTAGAAATTCACGTTTTTTTATAAATGATTGTTGTAATTGGCTTTATTTTGTATTTAAATGAAAATATAAGCAAAGAAGGTTGACGAGAGACCTACTGGTTCACCAACATAAATAAATACATGCTTAAATTACGTACTGGTGTGTAAAAATTAAAGTAGACCTGCGAAGAAACAGGATGTTTACATTTTTAAGTACTTACATCGTTTTACGTTGCCTTCCCCCTTTTTTGTGACATATTTCACGACAAACAATTATTTTCCATACTTATAATGAACGCTTCTTCTGGAAATTTTTAATGCAAAAGCAAACCTTATACATTTATTAAATTTACTGAATCACTTTACACTGACTGTAAATGTACAAATACAGTAAAAGGCCACATTATATTTTGTTAATGAGCATTGAATCAAAACATTCGATGTTCACAATACATTTTGTTAAGCTTCAGCACATCGCTCTCAGACAATCCATTTCTTTGGCCTATCGTGATATTTTCCTGTAAAATATAAACTAATTTTAAAATTTGATCAAATTGCATAACAACAACTAAGTGGTGGACATTTGAACAGACTTGTAAGTACGGTAGATACAGGTTCGAATCCAGGTTCCCTTGTATCTTTTGAATGATTTTCGATTTTGTGTAACATAGAAATTAATGCATATTTTTGAAGTTACTTTCTCCTATTGGAAAATTATGGGGGAGGCCTTAGTCCAGAAGTCCAGCGTCCTACGGTCGAGACTCAAGAGGGTTAGACTCTTGGTAAGGCAAAATATGGAAGCGGACCCTTTAAGTCTCATATTACATACATATTCTGTTCAACGCCATACGTAACTGAATTACGAATTAGAGTTTTGTTTGACGATTATTAACATTATTGTTAAAGCACTTATATTTATTCTCCACCACTGAAAAATATTACTAGACTATGAATAAATAGGTAGGTTTGTATAAAGCTCTTGCTAAGGGTATTTGGAAGTTTATATTTTAATAAACAAAAAGGAGATTCGAAAGTTGTTTATGAAGCTGAATGAAGTTTAAGGTGGGAGAAACCAGGGTGTACAACTAGTAATAGTTAATATATATGAAAGAGACTTAGGTACCTGCAGCGGAACTATAGTCTTATTGCCGTTTTTCGAAAAAGCAGTCTCAGGATAATGCATAACACTGGTGTAGTCGTACGGAACTCCGAAGTCAGTGACCGTGTCGTTAGTGTATTTTGCGAAGTTATGTTCGGTACCTAAAACAACATTATGGATTCAATAAATCTGCAAAAGTTCAATAAAAGGTCTTCATTTTAATTTTTTAATGTAGAATAAATTTTTAATCCCTTTATACGCATATAATAATCGAAATAATATATCTTTTCAAGTTCGCTGCATATAATATAATTAGGCTTTGCTTCGCCTTGATATATCGCTGCTTATAGATTCAAAAGTACCACAAATCAAAATTACCCATTTTTACAGGAGAGCTAATCGAAAATAATTAAATTATTTTTTGTCTATTTTTTTCTCATTAGACATAATATATCAAATATATGCATATTATACATCGTTAGGGTATTTTTAAGTAGCAATAAATGTTTTAAGTATTTTTATAATAAACTGAATACTAGAGGAGATATAAGCATATAAAGTTACTTTTGAATATATAAAAAAATGATTAAAATATACTAAATATGGAATAAAACAACCATAAGTCTTTTTGCAACATACTATATGAAGGATTGTGATTGTATTTTTGCAAGAAAAACATTTTTGGAATTTTTTGATTTGTGGTACTTTTGAATTTAAGCAGCGATATGGTACCATAAAAACGTTTTCCATGAAAACCTAGTTGCGTGCAAACTTTCATGGTGATTCTCAGTTAGAATAAGTTAGTTTTATAATTACGAATGAAATTAAATGTTTTCAAATCAAATTAGTCTCAAGCAGGATTCGAAGATGCTTCTTTCGTGTCGGCTTCCGAAATTTTAATTCGTTGCTCGTTTATTTTTTAAGGAAATCGTACCTGCTTTGATGTTCTTCCAAATAATCTTGATATAGTCGTCTCGGTCGTATGTGCTTTGCATGTGGTAAAATCCCAGCGTATGTAGCATCTCATGCACGACGGTTCCATGTCGGAAACAACCCTTGGCAAGGTTCAATACTTGATTGGTTTCGGATGAATCGCTGTCTTCCGACGCGCCATTATAGCCTACGTTGGAGTAACATCCGTTCTGTGATCCCTGGAAAAACATCACCGAGAGAATGACTGCGAATGTTACGTAGAAAAAAAAAGTAAAAACCATTATAAAGTATAGAAGGAAGTAAGAATATGACAAAAACAATTTTATTATTATAAAATTTCACAACGTGTTACCAAAAAAATAAAAAAAATTTTTTTTTGTTTGGTCGTCATTGCAACTATTGGGTATACAACGTAATTCGGTCCGTTTTTTTTGTTTAAATTACGCATTTATTGATAAAATGAATTAATACATTAATCAAAGTCTTGTCCATCGCTAGCCACTACTTTTCCCCATCTTTCTGGTAATTTATGAATTCCGTCACGGAAGAAGCGTTCATCTTTTGAAGCCAAGAATGAATCGAGCAAATTTTTGATACCCTGTTGTGACGTGAAGCGTATTCTAGTCAGAGCGTTCTGCATCGATCGAAACAAATGGTAGTCGGAAGGGGCAAGGTTTGGGCTATAAGGCGGGTGAGTCAGAATTTCTCACCCGCTATTTTCCAAATAGTTTTTAACCACAATAGCAACCTGAGGCCGAAATTATGATAACGGAATCGTGTCTGGTGGCATACTCTGGACCTTTTTCGGCTATAGCTCGCTTTAAACGGATCAATTGTTGCCTGTAGGAGTTACCCGTGATGGTTTGACCAGGTTGACAAAATTTGACCAGCTTCACTTTTCATACAAAATCAACATTTCCCGCAAATAGTGCTTATTTGGGGCGAAACTCGACATTTTCACCGTAGTAAAAATTAGACTTGATGCGCAAAACTTAAAGGTCTGTAAACGATATTTGGTTAAGAGATATTGATACTTAACGATACAGCAAAAATAAGATGTTGCCGTCAACCATTTATAGCACCTAGAGATACGGCGTCATTTACTAAATATTGGCTGCTTTTATTGTATTTTTGCTTATCTTCTAGTTCTTCACGGTTTTCCATGATTGTTAAAATCAAAGAGGAAAAAGAATGAGTGGAATTTTATTTTATGCTCTACCTTGAATATAACTGCGTGTTCGGTATCATTCTCCCTAGGTCGGAATGAGATGCATGATTGATTTGCTATGTCGGCCATTCCCTTTTCAATCATTTTTACTTGCTCCTCATCTAAGTAATAAAATTGTAATGCATACTTAATAATATAAATGTAAAAGTAACTGTGTCTGTCTGTTACCTTTTCACGCCTTAACTAGGTACTCAACCGATCATCATGAAATTTTGCATAAACATACGTTGTCAGGAATACAGAAAGAGACATAGGGATCTTTCACCCTGAAAAAAGTGCCACTGTATTTTTGGATTACTGGATTTCGTTAAATATTTTTATTTTTCAACGCGCATGAATTTGCGGGCACCAGATGTTGACGAGCCCGTTAGACGAGTAGTAAAAGTGTTTGCATAACGTCTCAAAGGCCCCGGGTTCGATTCCCGGCGGGGTCAGCTTTGGAAATAAATTTTCAAAGTTGGCTCTGGTCTTGATTTTAGAAAGTAGTGGTAGAGCACACTGCGTTTTGCAGTCATTTGGGCAGCTCATCAGTAACCACACCCTTACAGAATACCACCGTGAAAAAACAGCACTGTTATGTTTCGGTGATATCCTTAATCCTTCTATGGTCGACTTGGAGCAACTATTGCACCTACACTCAAATTAAGTTGTTTATCGTAGTTGCAATAGATATCTAAGCAGATACACACAGTTTGCAGTAGTAATGTATTTTCCTAATGTAAATTTATTATTATTACCGAACTCATCCTCGTCAATGTAGTATACGACAGTTCGATCAGGCCAGCGTTTAGCTCCCTCTCTTAAGCCGTTTCTGGCGGACGCCGCCTCCGACACAGCGCGAGCTTGGTTCGGATTCAGCAGCATATCGCCCTCGAAGTACTTACCAAATTCTTCCTGTGTCTGAACATCAGATTCTGTATAGAAATATAAAAATTTACAATCGCAAAATAGAGGAATCCCTTCGCCTTTTCTGTATAGTACGCAGGTCTATCATATTTATAATGTACCTCCATGAAAATGCGATACGACAGAAAGAGCAAACATTGCGTTCAGCAGTCGTAACTAAACGTATGTCTAGCGGTTACGGAAGACCACAGTTAAAAACAGCAAAACGCCGTTGTTCTTCGGTCCTAAAGGGAAGTCACTCTATTCCCCTTTTTTGTCAAGTTCGACAACCCACTTATCTAAAGAAAACATATGACTATACATACTTACCATCATCATAAAGTAATTCAAGAGAATTATCCTCCAAAATAGGTGCAGCGTTGGAAGAAATAAATAGAACAATGGCCAGATATAAGAAAAACATTTTCCTGTAACTAAACCAAAAGGTATATTGAAATAAATAATTTTGATCGTAACTAGCTCTAAACTAGACTACCTACGCTGAACTACGCCATGCGTCATTCCACGAGCCTTTTTAAACCTCTCCATAGACAATGTAATCGCAGATAAGCCGAGGACCCTGCCGAGCCCTCATGAGGGCGTCTGGATCTGCATACTTAAGTGTACACGAGGCTTCACTTACAAGTACGGTCGCAGTATGATAATTTCGTACCCCCCACCGATCTTTTGCTTGTTCACGTAAATGGAGATAAGTAAATAATTGTTTTATTTCTGTCACGAGTCAATGGCATTTGGAGAAATTTGCCCTCGAAAAGCAATCGAGTAAGTACATTTACCTCGACCGGATAACAGCTCTATTGACAGTACTCAAGAAAATATCTACTTCATTGAAGTATATTGGAACATACTTATTCCTCAATTCTGCTAAAGCCAGACTGAAGTAACCTTCGGTTAAGCGCAAATACAGTATCATTCCATTGACCATGTATTTTAAAAATAAATAAATAATAATCTGTGATAATTTTTTATTTACTTTTTGACCGGGACAAGAAAGTTTTTCTTTTATGTCACTAGCGACCCGCCCCCGAGAGAATGCTTACGTTATAATATAAGGCTATGCTCCAAATTATAGCTTTTTAGAATTTAGTATATAGTTTGGGCTGTGCGTTGATAGTCAGCCAGGGCAAACTATTATAAGTACAGAATGGTAAATTGACCTTAATGCTGAATAGAATAATAATTTTAACAATACTGATTTACTAAGAAATTCCTATCGGCTGAAGACATACTTAAAACGAAGGTCGAATAAAATAGAAATAATAAAAAAACGTATTCCTTGTAAATAATGTGCTATATTTTACAAAATAATTACAAAAAACTTGACACACAAAATTTTTACTGTACAAGCATGCACTTCATAATATAACTGCATATAAATTCTACACTAAATCAATGTATATAATTATAATAGGTAATGTACAATAATCGTAAATGTAAACAATAGAAAAAAATATTCACTTAAATAATTAACATAACGTTTACAATATAAAACATAATTTTCAAAATAAGTTTAAATAATAATAATAATAAAATATATGCATTCCATTTGATACATTATGGCATTTCTTTATAAATTGTAATACTGAAATAGCTAATACAACAAAAATATGTACGAGTACGTCGTTTGTGTAAATAAAGAATTCCGTTGCGCCTTTAAACTTTTCTCATAATATTGCATTGGAAGATGTTCGCGTATGGGGAGACCACAGACCAAAAAATCAGCCGCGCCGTCCGCTTCTAGAGACGGCAAAGTCAACGCTATCCATACAAATCTAACGTGTGACGGAGCGTTACTGTTTCTTCACACCAGTTTACGCACGGTTAAGTTTTGTGTTAGAAATTAACATTTCCAAGAAAAGGAAGAATAAAAACCTGAATTTTGCTTATTCACATTATTACTTTAATTATTTCTATCGCTTTCTTGGATAATGTTTACTCCACAACGTGCAAATATAAACTGGTGGCCAAATGGGCCCTGAGTTGCGCGGCACGAATATTATTATTACTGTCGTCTCTAGTAGTGGGCGGCGCGGCAATTCTTTGCTCTGTGGGCGAGACGCATATCGCCAACAATCTTCCGTTTATAAATAAATTTAGGCAGTCTTCATAATATTTCTGTTAATCAATTCGAACACTAAATAAAGCAATAACGTCAGTGAAAATACAATTGGTAACTAAACTATTATAGCACATAAAATACAATATCATAATGAGTTCAATAAAGCACTGAGAAACATTCTAAATATTGGTCTAGTCAATTTAATTTATTGCATATACCTTTATTAGTCTGTGCAAAGGAGCGACATATCTATTAGATGGGGTTTCGTTTACGCTTACCGCTAATATTCGTCTAATATAATAATTGGCTACGCATCGAGGACGTCATAAGACCGAATAGCACTAACAAAGCAGTACGCTATAACGAGTAGTATCACAATTTGTGCACCGACTCTAACAACAATCAAAAAAGTTTATTGCTATTTCTTTCAAGACTTTCGCGTCTTAAGGCAAATTAAACACCGATTACACTATTTGTATAATTTCCCTATCATTATTTAAAATGTGAATACAAATGTTACATGAATTTGCAATCCAAGCCATATAACAAACACCTACGGCTCAGAAACCTATCTCGTATCGAACAGGGGTCTAAAAGCTTAATTATAACTACCTCATACAATTAATTTCATTACATAAAAAGACCAGTTCAATATGCAATAGTATATAGATTTAAAAGTTTTATAAATGGATTTCATATCCACATAGAAGATCACCTTTAAGGAAAATATAATTTTGAATATCAAAAATAATAATACGCTTATTATTTTTTAATATTTATGTTAAAGAACACGCAGAAAAATATTTTAATGGCGTTGACACGTAACAATTAAACTCTATAAGTAGAATTTGTGCCTTTTAATTTTAACAATTCACAAAAATAGATGTACATCGTTTCTGTCACATTTTAATAGCTATTGAGTAAAATGGACATCTTTACATAGGAAATATATTTTTAAAAGCAAAATCTCACTTTCTGACACAACTTTTGTACTTGTCCAGTACTTGTCAATTTTGAACATGTGTAAAGACGTCCTCTATATATAATCAATGTCATAATAATAAAGTAGTTTTATTGAATCGGGTGGATGTGAAAAATTGGCACAAACATCCAGTTATGATATGTATTGATTGGTAGTAAAGTACACACGGAGTGAGAACATACAAAAATAAAAGTATTCTTTAAAATTCGATGTGTGACATTTTAAGGTCAATGTGAGTTTGTCCCTCGTTTATATTTATTTATTTCTTACATATAGATATTCGGTAAGGCTAAGGCCTCAATATAAAGAGCCTCACTTAGTGCTAAGCGCCAAGTTACTAGGCTTAGTGACTGATATTAGTGAACAGACGTATTTCATTGGCCTCGTTGCAAGCGATGTGCCAAGGTAGGTGCCTAGTTAGGCAACAGCAATTCGCGTAGCGAACGAACATCTTGATAAAGTCGCCTTGTGACTTTACAATTAACAATGGAACAAATTCCAATTGCTACCTGTTTTGAAAATAATTTAAATTTTTAATTTTATAAAATCTAAGCATTGAGTTTTCAATCAATAGTAATTTCTTCTATTCTGTTCAAAGTAAATTGATTGTCACCAAGCTGGGCGCCTTGTATGTGACCATTTGTATCATGTACACAAGCGTAGCTCCTAACTTAGCTCTAAGTTTGGAGCGTATAGTGTGGCCTCAGCCTAAACTTTCGATTGTAAGGTGCGTGGCTCACTGGCGAGTCGAAGCGAGACGTTCGCGGCGCGGTCGAGGCATGAATGGCTATGATTACAATTCATTCGACAAATCGTCATCAGAAGACGCTCATACAAGTTATTTATTTAAGCAATTAACTATCACAAACGAGTAATTCATATTTCAATTTAATATTACATACTACAATCAGATCGTATTTGTTAAAAAAAAATATAGAGTTCAGGTTAATAGTACTATATCACCTCAATTTCGATCCAGTCGCATCTTTATCTCGGCCGTACCGCGACTGCAGTATACAACTGCCATATCCCTGACAAAAATTCAGATGGGGTACGTCTGGACATTCTCTGCTTGTATGAGCGACGGGCCATTAGCCCTTTAAATATTTTAAAACGAAACATTCTAAATTAATTTTCAATCGTTGTCAAAAATCTATTTATTAACATTCACTAAATTTAATTATTGGCATAGACATATGGGGAGCTCGGTCCCCTTTATTGGCAATTTATAAAGTATTTTACTCTGTATCTGACTTTTCATATCCTGGACCAGGTAATAAAAATATAGGTTTTGCTGTAGATTATTATTAAGAGGAGAAAAGTACAAGACAAGATAATTTTGAAAATAATTATTACATTTGATGGAAACAGGTTCTCATGGTTTTGGCATTGCATAGAGTACATTGCCAATATTTCGTAGCAACGCTTTGAAAGCAAACACAATTTATTCTCTTTTATGAGAATAAACTGCATACCAATAATGAGACAGATGGAGAAGGAAGATTATAGCAATATCTTACGAGTACTGGATAGTACGTAATTGTTGAAAGCAACCATTAGATTAAGATTTATATCACGTTCCTCTTTCGTGTTTCATTATCCATGAAAACAAGTATAAAATGTATTTTTAAATAAGATTTTTAGTAATACATATATAAAAAATATATATGCATAATAAACAGGCAGAGGACATCTCATCTCGGATGTATCGGGAGCGGAGGAACACGATAAGGAACGCTAAGTCCATTTCTGTCTGTGGGGTGACTCCTATAGCCTTGCATGTCTTACAACGAAGGATATTGTGTTTATTTGAAAATGGTACACATTCGTCCAGATTTATATATCACAAGAGATATCTAGTCGGTGGACGAAATATAGCGGTGTGACGAAATCGAGTATTTGAAGTATAGCATAGCCAAAGATGCCGTAGAGCACACATACACATCGGATTAAACTGTACACATCACCAAGATTTGCTATATAGTATATTCTACGAATAGTACGCCATTATAAGAACTCTAATTCGTTGTATTTAAAATGGTGACATAGTTATTTATGGCGCGATCGATTTAACAATATCATTACAATATAATGTAAACTATGCAACTACTCTAAACATCAATTTGCGCTCATCTTTATAATCACTAAGCAAGTCACGCTCTGATATGTAAACGACAAAGGATGCTTTAAATACTGATAGGAGAATATTTGGCTTTTTGAAGTTTACAAATGTATGTAAGCAATTTTTTTTTAGTAAAAAATAAACTTTTACACACCACAGGAGACACCGACTAATTTATAGAATTAATTTCATCACAATAATAAGTAAAATAAAAGGTCCGTTTCAAATCGACACTTTGGAATCGATTTGAAACATAGTATTCACACTAACGATAGTCTCACCGACGATTGTCGATCGACGTGTCGCACTCTCGCATTATTTACAAATTACATTAATTAGGCCTTTATTTGTAGGACGATACAAAGACAAAGCTTGTCCAACGATTCCTAATTTTGCTCATCTCGAACTATATTCTTTGGATTTCATTTTCATCTGCAAAATTTCTTATAGTCTCAACGTTTGTTTTCATATTCTTAAGAGTCAATGTCAATAACTGCAAATTATCTAATCTTGCATACCTATAGCGAGAGGTTTAAAAATATATTTCGCCTTCGTGAAACTTTGGAAATGAATATCTCGATGAACTATCACAGTAGACGACTAAACGTTGATTAATTCTATTTCTCATCGTTTCTCATCAACGAGACGACCCTTTCGTCTTGCAATACGGTATGTGAGTGGACAGCAAAGCACCGTATTGGTGAGTGGTATTGTCGAGGGATAGACTGATTGGTTTCAGGCGGCCGTTTGCGCGGGCGCAGGCGTGGGGGCGGTGGCCGCAGCGGGTGCGGTCCGTCTACCGCCGCGCGGTTTGATGCTCTCGGAGATCTGCCACATGGTCTCTTCGCTGAGCACGTCGTTGAAATCGTTAAACATCGCCTGGATACGGTCGTTTCTCTTGAACTTGTACTGCCTGCCGACCACATACATTACGTGACTAAAAGCTTAGGACATGTTGATGTGTTAAGATATAAATTATATTGAAAATTAAATATTTAAAAATTGGTTTAGTATGAAATTTATGAATACAAATTACTTTTGTAATAATAAAACTCTTGTTTATTAATGTGTTAATACAAAATTCGGTCCAGGCTGAGAGGAGGCGTTATTTCGAAAGACACAATCTACACAAAAAATAATAATTCATGAATGTGGTTGTTTGAATATTTGTTAGGATCTTTGTTAAAATCCTAATATAGATTAAAAACATAAATAAAAGATTTATGGGAGAAAATATAAATATTAACATTACAAAAGCGTTAAAACGTGAACAGTACTGTAAATAGACAGCTATTTTTAACTCAATTGAGTGTACATTGACGACGTCTTTCATGAGTTCAAAAATATTTTACTGCCCTATTTCTCAAATAATTTTCCTTCATTAATAAAACAGGCTGTTGAAAATATAAATTTTAATGCATATCATATAGATGCTATTTTTAAGTTTTTATTGAATTTAGAAGAAAAATAAGTTGGCTTCAGAAAAAAATAAATAAATCCACAGCGATCAGTGTTTTAAACTCACTCTTTCTGGAAGCGCTTCATGTTCTCCATAATATGGTACTGCTGCCAGCGCTTCGTGAAGTTGATGCTTCCGTCGGGCAGCAGGTCGGGGTTGCCGATGTGCACAAAGGTGAGGTCCTGCAGGACGAGGCCTATATAGGGGATGCAGGGCGGGTGCGTGTCGGCGAGCGCCTGGCGATAGGCGCGGAAGGAGGACGACGAGTCGATGATGGCGCAATGGTCGTGCAACGCGTCGAGCAACGCGCGCGGCCAGCCGAGCCGGCGGACGGGCGGCGAGTCCAGCGCCGACACGAGCGCCAGGTACGAGTTGAAGTTATTGAGCTTGCGCAGCCGCTTCATCACTTTGAGCAGTCTCGCTGCGAGCCCCTCGCGGCGGCGCGCCTCGTCTTGCTCGAGGATTCTCGAGCGCGCCCAGTAGCTCATCTTGTTAAAGTGCTCCGTGAAACGAGTCAGGTTGGGCGAGCTGTCCTCGGACTGGTCGCGCGGCCACGACAGCACCTCGGCCGTGCTTATGCGAGCGAACAGCGCCGCGTCGAGCAGAGTCATCTGCTCGGCCAATTCGCTCGCCTTGAAGTCGAGCAGCGTGTCGCGCCGCAATGACACGGGCCCCAGGCACGGCGTTTCGTACTCGGGCCGGCCGCACGCCTGCACGTACACCTGGTTCTGCTTCTCGACGAGGATCTGGCGGAGCGCCTTCGCGATTGGCAATTCCTCGATCTCTACCAGCCAGTAGATGAAGTCCATTATATTGCGCATCAACGCCTCCTCGAGGTCGGTAGTGCTGCGAACCGAACAAACAGTTGTGTTTTTACATAGACATCTAGCACGTGACTTCGTTTGCGTTACTTTATAAAATATAGCCTATGTTATTCACTGATAATATAGCTTTCATTATATATTGGAGTCACTGATATTTTGGGTCATTAGATATTCGATTTATATTTTCATGTGAGAATCATGTTTTAAATCAGTCGTTTTAGATTAATATTTTATGAAACCTGAATTAGCGCAATGCATTGTCTTATTATTTGATTTTATTTGGTAGTAGTTTATTGTAGAAGCCGCGGGCAGTAGCTAGTTAACTATAATTTACAAAGTTATAGGAAACTCGATTCGCCTTAAAATTAAATCTAATTTCACAAATTTAGCTGCTTGAATAAACATAATTTTATTATAATAATCATACTTCATACATTCACTAATGGTCTGACTCGGATTTTACAAGGAAATGCTAAATGTATCACTATTCAGGGTATCGCAGTAACATCAGCATATCGATAACACACGGGTTGTGTCGAACGATTGATTCACATCCCTGTCCCTCACACATTCTTCGATATAACTATCTATAGCTCACTTGTCTACGACGCTCACCTAGCAACCGGAGCGATACTGCTGCTCTGTACCTAATAATCACTCTACGACTGATAGCAACACAATCGCTTCGTCTCTCTCACAGTCTCACCGTATCTCTCCGTATTTAATTTACGGGTGAATAGGGAACGCTCAGTTCACCTCTCTACGTCTATGCTCACAATGTTGACACTTACGTGAGGTCAGCAACAATCCTGGTGAGCAGGCCGAGGGTGCAGCGTAGCTCGTGCGGTCGCGGCCGGTGGTAATGCGCGCGTCGGACCAAACGCGCCACCAGGTCGTCCGGCCGGACCCATGTGCGGTACGTCGCGAGGAACGCCTCCTGGTACGCGAAGTCTGCACACGGAACAACTTGTGGGTCGCCGATAGTCATAGTGAACTTGACCACACGGGATATCATAATGTGGTATGTCATGCCGTAGATGTCCTGTCGAGTGACAGGCGTCAACCGCGCGCGCTTTAGTTCCAAAGGCGGACTTAAACTGAACACTCACTGACCATTATTTTGCGGTGTTTAAAAAATTAAGTATTCCTCGCTTATTATTTATAACTGAGGTGCCATTTACGCTCATTATGCCGCTCATTACACAAAATGTACCATAACTTTTTAGTTTAAAAGATAAATGAAATAACTATAAAAATAAAATTTTGCAGAATAAATAAATACAGTCAAGCTTTGCACATGTTTAATTTATTGAAGAATGAAAAAGAACTTAAAGGGTCCATTTATCAAAGAGACGTCATAGTCCAAGTCCGCCGTAAGATAGATATTATGCAAGATAGATTTCCTTCTTAGATATACAAGCGACACGACACGACATACGTTATTCATAGTTTAAAGCAGAAGTGCAATTTGAATTTAGATTATTGCTACGCGATATTGTTTTTAATTTTCAAAATCTATTTTAGACATTCAAAATCTATAAACAATTTTCTTACGTCTTATAAAATTAATACGTTCCCGTAAACAAGCACTAACAAGGTTAAGCTTTGATATGCATTAGGGCAAAAGACATCGGCAAAGGAACCATTTCCGATGTCTCAGGATTTGTAAATTGGGACTACTGTAATAGTGCATAGCAAATATTGATTGTGTTAATGAATGAAAACCCATAATGCGAAGCGGTGTTAGTTAATTGTTTGCCGACTCATGCCATTTTAATGAACAAAATATGTTTTATAGTTTAAGCGATTCAAGCCATCGGCAAACGAAGCTATTTCTGCGAAGCTTAAGATATTAGTGTAAAACCAGTGGATGTTCCTTCCCCAAACCAGACAATGATAACACTTACACTCGTCCGACCCTGTAAAGTGAAAGCATGAAGGTCACGTGTTAGCGATGAAAATAATACAAGACAATATTACTGGTAGATGAGAGATCTCGTCCAATGAGCGAATCGTAAAGCCTCTCCCAAACAGCTGTGATTTATTGCTCGATATTATCGAACTGCGATAGTTCGCGATACATTTTGACATTTCGCGATACTGCGAGAGCTTCATATTAGCGCTTGATACGTCGCAGCTGTTCAGGGGAGCCTCAAATCAGTTTTAGATTACTGGTTTGGTTATTCTTCTTCGAAAATCAGAAAAAAATACTCTACTAAAGTTACTCTTAGCAGAGCAGAAATATAATAAGAATATTAAAATCACTTTCAAATCGCTTCGGCGGCTTCGAATTCACAAGAATTTCGTAAGTAAAAATAGATAAATTACACTCCAGGACTTATTTAATTTCAGCAAATATATAAAAGTTTCTAAGTTGCTCTTAGCAATTTTCTGTCTTTTTTTAAGATATTCAATATTCTTTTTTTAAAGACATTAAAAGATGAAAAAATAGTTTACTCCGTTTATTAACACACATAAATAAACTTTTTTGTATTGTTTTTATTTGCCGACCGTAGCGTGCGGTGCTAAGAAATTGTCTACCAGTTACACTTTGGCGAGTCTGTCATCTAGTTTTGCCTACTAAATTTTTGGGCTATTATCGTACTTGTTTATTTGAGGCGAGGACAGTGCAGATAGTTGTTAAAAGTATTAAACGAGTGGAGGTTACCTTTGGTGGCCTTGGTGGCCAACACTATGAGAGCGTCCGGATGGCCGCCCCTCACTTCGGGCCCGTCTTTGGTAGGTACCTTTAGCAGCAGCCAGGCGCTAATGTCAGTCTTCAGAATGATGTCGTCTGATTCAGACGATGCCGGCTCACCTTCCGCAGCCCCTTCACTTTTCTGCAAACACAATACACACTTTGTACGTTGCAGTGTGGTTCTAACTGAAACTTTGAACCGAGACTCTGCGATGTATTTCTCAATTAACTTTAGTTAGAATAATTCTATACTTTTTAAAGTATAATAGCGTCGAAATAAAATCAAATTACAGCTGATAGCCTATAGAAGGAAATTTAAATTTTCTGTAAAGAGTGGCCCACAATCTAGTTTTATAATAATTCTAGCACGAGTGACGAAAAACATACATGTGATGGAACGGGCGATGGCGTCGGTTGAGGTGCGAGCATTTTCAACTCCTCTTCGAGAGGAAATTTGGCTGGAGACGAGGCGCCAGTCAACGAATCGTCACCTATGCTCTGAAATAGACAAAAGAAAACACATAATGAAATCTTCATACATCCTCAAAACAATACACAGAGGAAATAGGCTGCAAGAGAGCTTTACCAGGTTATTGAAGACGGCTTCGTCAGTGACGCTGTTGTGGGAAGACGGCCGCGGTGACGCGGGAGGCACTAATTCGTTGCTCAGATCTAATGGGGCGTTCTGAAAGTATTAGGTCACCTTCAAACAAATATTTAACTTTAATTTAATTGATAAAATGTTAACAATGTGTAACGTCAGGTAGATGAAGTTGTTCCCTCAAAAAAAAAAATGAGGAACTTCATCACTTTGTTGCATAGATTTATTATGTACTATCGCGGTCAATGAAGCAGACCCACTTTTCATACAAATTTGTCTAACGTTAAATTGAGGTTGTCATAGTAACGTAAATGTTATACGAGTAGGTATTTGAAGTAGGAACAAAGATAAATACAAAATGTGCACACGAAATTGTTCGTTACGGTGGGACTGCTCCTTTGACCGCGATAGTACACTAGTCTATGTTTTACCACTTTCTCTCTACTCAGCTATAATTGTACCAATCAACGCAAAAAGTACAAACAAAGTATGTAAAAAGAAGTGTTTTTGAAGTGAAACTTCTATGCTTCAGTGTAACGATCACGTGACGCGTCTTGAAACGTTTCCGCATGACATCTAACACCAAAAGAGTAGCCAAGTACCTACATGTTTACATAATGTAACGTTTTTGAAACTTCTTTAGGCAGGCTTGGGTCTTGGGCAGTTTTTTGCATGGAGAAATTTGTTTGGTTAGGAGTAATACTGTAAATTCGATCCGACATGCTCGCTCAGATAGAAATCTTGTAAGAAAAACTGTAAGGATTTTGTGGAACGAAACGATGGCGCGTTATAACCTGCTGGCTACGAGGTTAACTAAAAAAATGTAACCTGTTTGTTCTTCTTCATCTTGGGCGGCAGAGCGGGAGGCTCCGGCGGCACGGGACTAGTGCCGCTGGACGTGGTGATGCTCACGCTGTCGTCCGAGCCACTGAGGGGCGGAGTGCCGAAGTGTTGGACGGTGAACGACTGAGCGATGGAGCGTTGCACCTGCTGGTGCTGTTGTATGCTCATGGCGCCGGCGCTCGTGTGTTGAGAACTACGCCCGACAATTTCAATGTAAACTTAACATCGGTCCCTCACTTTATTTGCTAATCAAATGTCATTTGAGGAAAACATATGATATTTTTTTTGTGGCTAACTTATTTTATTGATAGAGATGCAAGTAATCACCTGGCCAAATTGTAGGTGTGAATTGAGTGACGGAAGAGGTCGGCGGGCGCGACGGCGCCGGCGGCAGGCGGATGGCTGCAGTTGCCAAACATCTCCATGTACGCCATTACTGTTAACGTTCATAATCTCACCATAGAAATATAGAATGGACTATGCAATATCCGCATGAAATTGACACTAGAAAGAGAGCAAGCGATCGTGCAGCAAGTGTAGCTCTCCTCTCTCTCTGTCTATCTGTAGTAACTTCGAGGCCCAATCGAAATTCCAGAATAATACAACTACTGACCGCACGATTGCTTCGTCTCTCTTACACTTTGTGCTGGTATTTACTTTACAGGTGGATAGGAAATTCTCAGGAAGTCCTTTCGAGTGTGATTCTCACTAACGTATTACTTATCACAGTCTACTGAATAAACATTACACGATGCGCTCCGAGTGTCGGAATCAGAAGGTTGTAAAATTTGGTAACGAGCCTAGATTTTTTAAATTCTATTAAACAATGAAATAATTGTTCTCATTCTCATAATTATGGTGTGATCAATAATACACTACTATGTATAATGTAACACGACTCGATTCGCAGGAATGCAATGTTAAATAAACCAGCTAATAATTTGTTACAAATTGCTTACAAAATACAATTAATACCTATAACATTTTCACAGTATTATTGCTTTTATGTGTTTTAAAATAAAATAATAACAGAGTAATACACTGTGGCACTCTAACTCTAGTACAAACAAAGAGAGCGAGGCCACACCGTCAGTACCGAAGCGCTAACTAAACACACTCATCAAGAGTGATAACGAACTAAACACCAAAAACAAATTCTATTGGTTATTAACATGTTTTTTAAGCGAATGGTATGGATAGGATTCCGCATTGTGATGTCAAAGCTCGATGAAACTGGATGAGTCATCAATGAAAAGGCGAAAAACACTGCTAAAGCGAGTATCGACTGATACCTGTTTTGAGCACTCGAAATGCAAATGCGATTGTTTTACTGAACACAAATTAAATGTTATTTTTACGCTATAATCTAGTAATTTAAACACAATTGACAAATTCAGCAACAAAATCTCTAAATGTTATCCAAGCACAAGTGCAAAATAAAATTGAATAACAAAAATTCATTGGTAATAGATTACGAGCATATGGTCCACTAGTCCACATTTCAAAATTAAAATAAAATAGGTAATTAAACATTTTCAAAAGGAACTTTCTTATTCATTAAAAAGTAATTACGGCTGTAGAGTTGTTGCATTTATAATTTTATATAATTGTAAAATTGTGCAATAATTCCTATTATTATATCGCACCTTCGGCAAAACAAGGGCATAACTGCACTTTTTGTAATTTTACAATGGAGCCATTTAAAGTAAATTTTTTTGCATTCAATGTCGTATTCTTCTGCTTATATTTCTTTTAAACAATTCTTCAGCAAATAAGCCCCATAGTCTTGTAAATATTTTTTAATTTAATAATGTTTTTAAGACATTTCTGCATATATTTTAAGTTTCTCATTTAAAAAAAATTGTAAGTTATACCCTTGTGCGATATGCTCTAAAATGTACTTTGGCCGTTGTAGCACTCGAAAGGCTATTTTAAAGTGGACATAATGCTATATGGACTTCATTCTATGTGGACGTTTTGCTACATGAATTTTATGTGTCAGTGGACCCCTTATGCTTGTAAATACATATTATATTATGCTTCTGACATCCAAAAAATTACTTTTTCACACTGAGAAATGTATCAATTATTAAGTCGCTAATGACCAATGGAAATGGATGCACTTGTGTTTGGAGTGTGGGAGGCGATAAGCCGTCGACACGACACCAGCTAAACAGCGCGTCATGCAAGTAACCACTCACCACTGTACGCGACGCTTTGGAACACTGCACCGCACCGGCACAACAAACAAACATGCCGTTATAACCCACTCATATTGTACACTAGGTATCATACCAATACCAATACCCACAGAACACCTTAACACTACACACAGCAAATTGTGCGCGACATGATATTGTATGCCTTCACTATATTCTGTGTACTAATAAAAAGTCAAATAGAATCATGAGACTACGAATATATTTTAATATTATTCCATTTATTATTAACACATATGATACGTGCTTTTCCAAAGAATGACTGATGTATAGATAAATTATCCTCAAATATTTCAGCAAGACAAATATGGGAATATTTAATCAAAACAGCAATAAAGCTTATCAAATTTCATTTAGAGCCATCTAAGATAAAACTTGATAAACAGCAGTGTTTATTTTGGCCATAACAAAATACAATCAGTGTGTATAAAATGTAATGTAACATTATTTACGAATAAAAGTACAGTATTATTATTTATTAAAATTATAAAAAGTGGATTTTTCCAAAAAATTGGAATAGTAGATAAAAAAATATCATTAAACAGACGATAGTGGACAATAATGGACAAGTGATTTAAACTAAAAATTACAATTATAAAACAAATTTTATCAGTGCAATTGCATGAAATGTATAGAACATTGATCCTAAATTATGTTTGAACACTGAAAGCGAGTAAATACGTGTTAAGATGTTCTGTGCCAATTCCCCAAAAGCAACGTCACACCACGGTCATATTATTTACAACTTGTATTTGAAATAATACCCACCTACAGATTGTGCTGTTTTTTGAGAGT
Source organism: Synanthedon formicaeformis (assembly GCA_945859745.1). NCBI lineage: Eukaryota > Metazoa > Arthropoda > Insecta > Lepidoptera > Sesiidae > Synanthedon > Synanthedon formicaeformis. The sequence continues at coordinate 7,302,013 of OX243958.1, forward strand.
CAATAAAATCATCAAAGAAAAATTATTGTGTCAATTTGAATAATGATTTGATTAAATTATCTCATTTATTGGTGACTGAAAATATTTTAAAGATGTACTGAAAATCATCATCGGTATATCGTGAAAAACCTCAAAGTTGGTAGTATTGAATGTTGTATAAAAAAAGGTTTTTTTTTTTTTTTTAGAAATTTCAATCGTAACTTAATATTTAGCACTCAGTCATCGAATTAGAACCGATAAATCGATTCTTAACATAATCCGTTTATAAGACCGGTTTCAGTACCGACAGCGGTAGCAATACGCGTGCGTACGGTCAGGCGAGCTCTGTAACGACTTGTGAATTTTCATACAAATGACAAGCGCGTCGGTGGCACGGTAGGACGTGCGTATCGTCAGGACTGACCGTCAGGAGAGCACTGAAACCGGCCTTAATGTTATGTAAAATTTCAATTCTTGAAATAGTTTTATATAAACTTAATATAGCTAGCTAACTTTTAAAAACATCCGACATCAATTGTCTTTCTAACTTATTGAATATTTATTAGAATATATTATCAATACTTGAATTTTTTAACCAATATATTTATTTTAGCTTTTAAAATTCAATTCAAAATTTTCTCAACCTATAGTATTATTTCAATTACACGATGACATTATGACAGTAACAATAGGGATATTTTATATTGGGGACAGGTCTAAAGACTGAAATTGTACAGCTCGGTAAGTTATTATGGATTCTCTTGCAACGATTTGTAGTATGTATATAGTTAAAGGATTGATAAAATATACTGACTGTGTTTCTTTTTGAGCGGCAACGGCGGTGGACGCGTAGAGTTGTCTGCGAGAGTATGCGGTCGCACTTCGTTGTGTAACGAACACATTGGATGTCTGAAATCAATTAAATCAACCAAATATTACCATGTCAACAAACACGGACAATTGAAGTAAGAACTAAAATTCAAGAGAGCAACCATTAAAGTTACTCTCTTGAAGCTACAACCATAAACTTATGGTTTATAAATGGGTCAGTGGCGCTTGTGTAGCATTGCCGTTTGAAATGAAAAGAAATTGCTTGGTTCATGAAAGCACCTTAAATAAAATGCTACTACAGCGCTTTATATTTAATAGCGGTCGACCAACACTTTCTCATGTATACCTAGGACCCTAGCCAAGAGCAAACCAATGCAAACGGGAGCGTTGCGTATTTACGCAACGATAGAAATAAAGCCCGTTGATTAGTTGTTGTAACGCCCACATAAAATTTTGACCAATCACTGGGCTTTATTTCTATCGTTTCGTAAATACGCAACGCTCCCATTTGCATTGGTTTGCTCTTGGCTAGGGCCTCTAGAGTTTAAGTCTATTCTCCTTGCCAACAACTAATATGTATTTAGTACGCTTATACATATGTAACATATGAAACTACAGATGGGCATTACCAACTTTAAAGATAAAGTAGATTCACAGTTCACATTTGCAATCAATGCATTCATGAGAGTTCTTTATGAGACAGTCCGTATAAATAAGGGAACGAATGATTGAGTGTTGGTACCTGATTTCGACGGCGGGGAATTGGTGACATAGCTCCGCTCGCACGTTCCGCCGCGTCTTCACGGGCAACTCGGGCGGAGTCTCGCTCTCGTCAGACGTTATGCTCGCCAAGCGGCTGCAACACGTTCAATTCGCACAATGAAAAGGCTGCTTTAGTTATAGACGCAATCAGACCATCATCAGTATGCGAACATGAATACGCAATAAGTAATTTAGTTGAGTAGCAAGTAATTTAGTAACTAAACTTGTCTGAATACCAAAAAAATCATGTACGAGTCGATACATTTTGTTCTATGTTTTCGGATGAGTAGCGAAGGCGGTTCATTAGCTATATTAGTCTGAACCTGTAGTTTTAGTGGAGTTCATTTCGCTTTGCAAAATGCCGTTTCGCTGGTGAGTAGAAACAACTTTAAAATCTGTTTCTAAATATGTATCACATGAATGCTTGTAGTTTTTTACAATATAAAAACAAACAAATGAAGCATTTCTTCAACCACCTCTTCTAAAATAGCCATTAAAGCTTTATTAGCCTATTAACTTTATTATGTTGCAGCCCATTCATCTTGGAAAACACCACTGACTTGTTTACTGTACTCGACCGTAATGCGAACGATTTCTGGGCAGTAGCGAGTAGTTTAGCTACTAAATTACTCATTACTATACTAAATTAGTAAAGAAAATATTGATTTCTCCCTTGCATTTGTCCACCGCAGACCAGACCGTGAGTCAAGCTGATTTCAAAAACAAATACAGTACACAGTAACAAATATGTATTCAATCCGGTCCAATAATTTAATATTTATAATTTTCTAGATGTCTGTTGAATATTCTATATAATAAAATATATTATATTTTATAGATATATAAAATATAATATTTTATATATATTTTCTCAGTGATAAAATGAGAGAAATCAGTGCATAAAAGGATAGAAAGTACACTCACTTAGCGTTCACAGAGTAATGTGTGGTAACACTGTTCACATTGAACACATTGCGGCTTTCAAAGCTTTGCAGGGTGCTTTTCATTTCAGTAAAGCAGTCTGTACTGTCAAAAGTACTGCAAAAATAACAGAAGCTTCAAACACACAAAAACAAAACAACAACAACATGAAAAGTGTGATTGTTAATGAGAAAAAGTCATGCAATAGCAACAATAAATAAAAGACAGAGACACGTTGAGGTGAAAATACTAACTAAACATACAAACACACAATTTTACAAATGAAAATGGCACGGTATGCTCGTAATGCCTATGTAATACAAGACAGATGTTACATTATTTGCATAAAAGACCGATTTTCCTAAACTTAAACTGACTGGTTGAAATTAAGCTCATTATATTTAAGTCTACAATTTGCTTGACCTACTTTAGACACATTTAACTTTACTAATATAATTTTAATTTTTTTTTAGTAGCAACGCAACTATGAACACCTGGTCATTATCATTTTTTAACAATAGATTGAAATCACCAAATTATCCCAATGTAACTGCGTCACGTAATTTCTCTATCGTAACAGTCAACTCTATACATAAACTAAGCTATTGTAGAATTCTAATGACGAAAGGGACGAGGTATTCACCGTTTTAGTATTTATATACAACGGGTATATCAGTGGAATCTCTACCACAATTTAACAAATCCTCTTCTTGAATACCTTTTTCATTTTCAAGCTCTAAAAGTAAATCTGTTTTTAACGCTAAATATATCGTTGTCGTAATTTTTAATTGTAGTCCTAATCCGTAAGAAAGTTTTAAATATAGAATTGAAGAAATGAATCGTTTTATGTGTACATCAAGAGGATGGGCATGCCCTAAATAAATCCTAAATATAATGGAAACATGGGAATTCTCCATTTACCTGTCCGCGTGACTGGAGTAATGATGGGCCGAGAAAGAAGATGTGAAGTTGTGCTCCGAAGAGATTTCAGAATGACCCACGGAAACAAAGCCAGACTCATTGGAGAAACTGAAAATATCAAAATCACATACATCAATTACATGAATTAATATATATAACAATTATAGTTTATAGTAGCCAGTGAATCGCCTTCGCTACTAGTCCGAAAACAGACTTCAATATTCAGACAAGTTTAGTAACCACATTTATTCACCTTCAGCTCAATTCAGATTTTCTCCACAATAAATACCGGTTTTGTATAGAAATGCGATCGCGTTCCTTCAGCTGAATTGAGCTTTCTCTATGTATAAAAGCTGAATAAAGGTGGTTACTCCCCTTATCAATGGACTAGCGTTATGCCATTACCGGTTGTGATTGTGATGCGCCTGAGCGTCGTGTGGATCTCCGCACGCTCGACTCTCGCCACCGCAGCTGCACGTCGCTGCAACATTGTTGTAGCGCTTTTAGACATATCTATTTGCGGATGCGCCAAATTATTTGAATAGTACAGTAGAAGCTTTTCGGCTTGACATTTTTTTCGGCCTGGGACAAACCAGTACTAATATAATCTTTGATCATTTAGCTATCGAGTGGTATGTATACGATAGATATGGATAGTTGTTTGATAAACTCTCGCTACAACATTAAACTGTATCTCCCTTTTTGTTTTTGTTATTGCCACCCACTATGGAAGCAAATTTAAAAACGTATTCACGCTAGCACGGTGTAATTGAAAGTGTGTTAAAAATGCACTCACCGATGAGGTCTGCGCCGGTGGGTGTGATGAAAACGCTGTCGTGGTTGGCACTTAGATGGGAATCGTCATTGGACACGTTCAGCATAGAGTCCAGCGAGCCGCTACTGTGCGACTGCAATGACAGTCTGAAAACACGAGTGGTCCGTCATTACATCACCATCATTATCATCTCAGCCGAAGGACTGATGCCTATTACTGGTGGACTTATGCCTCCCCATAATTTTCACATAGGACGAAGCAAACTGAATACATTGTCGACCCGCGGCCCTTATCAGGTCGCTGCACTTGTCGGCCCGTGGCCTCCACTCGAGAACCTACCGGCCCCAGCGGCCCAAGGCTCTCTGTACTGTGTCCTGCCCACTGCCACTTTAACTTACGATTTGCCGGCTTATGTCAGTAACTTTCGTACGTCTACGGATCTCCTCCTCATTCCCGATTCGATCTCGCAGTGTAACCGAGCATAGCCCCTTCATAGCTCGTTGGCTTTCTTACGAGGCTTATAGTTAGAGACCACGTTACATCACTGGCAACACACATTACAATATACTGGTTATTGTCAGAAAGGGAGACCAGAGTTTAAAGACCCACCTGTCTATAGAGAGCGCTATAAGGGAGTTGTCGTTGGCCGACTTGCGCTTCGGCGGCAGAGGCGGTGCCAACTCCATTTTCCTGTAATCCCATTACCATATTATTAGTCTCACTGATACTAAAATGTCCCTACATTACATGTTTAGATTATGTCGATTTTGTAGTCTATGAGATCATCGAACTAAACTGTCTATGACTAATCTACTATAAATAGCACAAATACTAAACTGTTATAATTCCCTGTAATAAGTCTAGCAGTTTCGGTAGCAGTTATTAAAATAACTATTAAAGCATTGGGAAGTGTAATCATAACATCCAAAAATTAATGCCTTAAGATTTTTTAATGCAGTCATGTTTATTAAATATAATTTATGTATATATTTCACTTTTATATTTAAAAAAGGTATAAACGGGTAAGGCTTGTATATATAATTTGCAGAAAAAATTTCATCCATGTTAAACTGAATCATAATATCAAAATATGACTGTAACTAAAACAGTTTGTATTCTTTAGCTGCTCATATTTCGTAATATTAATTGAAACAAAATAGAAAAGGATATTTTAGTTAAGTATACCTGTTAGGCCTGGCAGGTTTCGGGGGTGGCGAATCGGGCGCATCCAATACCGACTCCGAAGAGTGGGAGGCTCGCACTCCATTGGTCTCAGCGCCACCTTCACCCGTCAGAAGAGACCTTTCTTTGGGCGTCAAAGGTATGTCTGAAACGAGTCAATTCAGAATTCAGAATGAAATCTATTTTATTTACCCTCCCTTCAAGATGCAATTAAATAGTGTATTGAAATAATGTGAAAAGTAAGAAAGAGGTGTCAGTGACTGACAGTATGGCATTGTACGGCACAGCAAAGGATTTTTCCTGAACATATTATTTTTAACCTTATTGCAGATTTTAGCTCTTACAGTCCGCTATATGCCAAAGCATCACATGGTATGGACGCGGAACGTTACGGTCTCTTGGTATTGAAATAAAGGAATGCAAGTGAATCATCATAACACATAACCATCAAGTGGACCATGGAGTCATAAAAGAATCCCTTATAGAGCGCTTACCAGGCAAAGAGTTCCGCTGGGTGGAGGCGCGGGGCGAGACGAGGGCGGGACGCGGGGCGAGCGCGGGCCTGGTCATGTGCTGCTGCGCTAGCGAGGCCACCTCGTGCACGGCCAGCGTCACGTCCTCCACGACGGAGGCGACATGCGCGGGCGCGAGGGCGGGCGCACTCTCGTCGAGGCCCTCGTGCGCCAACTTGGAGCGCAGGTTCACGCTGGTGATCTCGTCGCACAGCCGGATCAGCGTGGCCAGCACCGTGCACAGCCGCTTCACGGCGCCGACCAGCTGCGGCGAGCGGCTGCAGTACGGCTTTATTGCTGAAATAACATAATATTATGTCATTAAAAAATATAAAAAAAACCGTAAACGAGCCGTGTCAGTAAGTACCTACATTATTAAATTTAAAAAATACAACAATTTGTACAAGTTGTATTTATGTTACGGAGGTCAAAAAAATTGTTTTTACACAACAAAAAAGTTTTCTAATAACTATTTATTAAAGCGCCATCTCGTTTTTTGGTAGCTATTGGTAGCATCTCGTTTTTTATTTGTTATCTTGTTGTGTAAACATGTATCGTTTCCAATGGATGATAATCTATTGTAACCTCAAAACTTGGTGAGATGGCGCTAATGAATTATTAGAATAATATTACAGTTTCAATAGAATAACATACCTTTATGAATATTTGCTATAGACTCGAACACTATTGTACCGTTGTCCGGCAACATTTCCAGTTTCCTCTTTGTGATGACATCCGAAAAATGTTTCAGTCCAAACGTAACCTAGCATTCATAAAAAAAAAATTAGATGTGACAATGAAGCGATTTTTACGGATGAACGAAGAAGCGGATAAATCTTGCCCACCTCTTTGACTAGCCGTTCCAATTCTTTGGTGGGCGTGACTTCCCCCTCCTCTGATGTGACTGACTTAGTGCCCGTACGAAGTTTCGGACTGAGCGGGGAATGAGATCTGAAATTTCAAAATCGAATTTCATTATTTTTTTCCCCACATATTTTACACGTCAGGCGGGCTTAATGTAGTTAATGTTAGGCGGCTTATCCAATCAGTGGAAACGAGTGTTAAAAAGCCGGGAAATGTATATTTATATTAAATACGTAGTTAAATTTATTGAATAATCAAAAAGCATGAGTAATTTGGAACACCATAAAGAAAAAACGTGTTCGTATGTTGAATTGAAACGCCAGTACAGTAAGTGAGTATTGCAAAAGAATCCGTTTTGTATGCAAACCCACACGTATCGTTATAAATCATATGAATGCTAAGCAGTTTCGATTCGACGTTCGAGTAGGAGGTCCCGGTTTATCCATACGTAGCGTTCGGATCATGATCGACACAACAAAAAAATCATCGGACGTTTCATCGATGTTCACGATGTCATTAGTGCACTTTGAAAACCTCTATTTAACGTCAGCGATGTGTAAAATTAATTCATACCGTTTGCCATTGTTAACGAATCTCCTCTGCAGATCGTTGGTGCGTCTGTTGATCCAGTGGCCGACGGGCACCCGCACTGCCTTCGACATTTATAATGAAAACAGCCAAACCGTTAAGAAAACTCGGTAGCACTATTCTGCAATATTTGCACAGAGAACTCTACTTTCGAACGACAACGTCGAGTACAATAAAAAAGCGCATTGTGCTCAGTGGCCGCGAGATAAATAAAAAAGGAGGCGAATTTAGTCACGCCGAACGCGGTCCAAGCGCGGACATTAAAATGTAATCACTTAACAGTGAACGCACTAAACTAATGAGATTTCAGCGGACATGTCACTAATGAGTGCGACAGCGGCCCCGTGACTCATAATCGCATCCAATTTTAGTGCCTCGTACGACTCGGCGCTCGGTGCAAAGGTTACGACACCGCCAACTCTAGGTACACTTTACGTGACATTTTCAAAATAATTATAATTCAATCAATTTATTATTGAGCAACTACCGTTACACCTTTGCCTCGCGATAAAACTGTTGAAATGAGCGACACTTCTTTATGATGTTTTGTCTCAAGATAGCCGAGTTGAATGTGTATAAAATTATCAACTCTGATAAGGAACAATACAATTTGTAGATAACTCCGCTATGTACACAAAGCTTGACGTTTGATTCGAGTAAATATTGTTTAAAAAATTTCAATATTATTTTCTTAAACAGGAACCGGATATGTAAACTTGATTACCTTAGCAGATAGATATACGAATAAATAATTGAACGAGTAAATAATTTATACATGGGAAGACAAATACCGCAGGCTGTTCGAAGGATCAAACAATAAATTATGTACAAATATTTTTATATTCAGAAACAAGAGAGACGTGTCTTAATTATTTGAATGATGTTATCTATTATGTGTGTCAAAAACCCATAGTAGAGACAAATTATACATTACACAGTGAAAGAAACAGACAGTTGTTAAAAATTAACCCAGATAAAATTATTTTGTCATTTGAAATAGACAAGAGGTCACAGATTACGAAGTACAATCTAGCAGAACCTGTGATTGAGTTAAGTTAAAAGAAAATCCGTTTTTATGCGCTGTGATGGGTAAGTAATTGCCCAATATGTACTATATTATTATTATTTATAGTATAAATAAATGCTGAAGACTTTCGTTCGTCAGGGGCTTGGGGCTGGTAAAGTACCTGATAGCAGAGGAGAGATGCGGTGGATGTTGCGCCGGCGATCGCATGTTGGAGAGGCGTTCTAGCAGATCGTCCTTGAAAGAGCGCGCGCGCCGCGCCAGCTTGTTGGCGCCGCGCAATGAACCTCGATGTCCGGACCCCGACTCGCCGTACGCTTCGTTCTCTGCAATTCGTTCAATCTCGTTAAAACTGCAGTCGGTCAGACAAGGCGCTCGCACAGCACACAGCGACTAACAAATTGATCCACGAATAAATTCATTTATCAGATAAATACGTTTTAAATTTTCGACTGCCAGTATTATTTGTTCTTAAACCAAGCAATGAGCATCCCATAGAGATAAAAAGGATATCATAAATAAAGATTTCCCTGACCTCACAGATGGACATATAAAAATATACCTAAACATTATAAAAGAATTTTCAAATAGTGTTACAACTTATTAATATAATTCTCATTTGTTTACATTCTCGATATATTTTTGTATAAACATTATTTACGATATTTTTTCTTAAATAATATTTATCATACACAAAAGTTTGAAAATAGTTCAAGCTAAAGGATTGATTTTCTTGCTTTTTGTTGGTGTAAATAAATTTTGAAAAAATCATTATAATTTTAAAAATCTTGTAACTATAATGACATTTTTCACATTTACATTTTATTAAACCCTTTGCTATTTTACCGATTTTTTTTGCGACAAGATTTTACATATGGGAGTAGGCGAGTACAAATTATGACAGCATACAACAAAAATGTCTACATCGTCAAGTGAACGAAACTAATTAATTAATTAAAGAAAACACCAAACTACGTCGTCTTGTCTATTATAAAACGCTGGGAGAAAATTTTTTGAGTGACGTCTATAATTGCACAATCTATTGATGCGTGCACATATTAAATCATGTTTAGATCCCACAAAAACGTTGTAGTGTGCACGTGTTGAAATAGCTTTTTATTCAATTGGGAAAAATTATTAAATGCAGCAGTGTTGAGAAAAAACCAAACTAAAATTTTTGTTGATATTTTGAACAGACCAGCTATCTAAAATAATATAAAAAGGTAAATTATTAGGTATAGTTACGCTGATAATATAAAGAGGAAAGACTGGATTTTTTGTATGTTTGTAATGGATAAACTAAGAAGTACTTGATATTAACTAGTTTTGTTTATGAAATTATATATTCATATATCTTAAGACGAAGTCCTTGTAAACTAAGTCGCAGGCATCGCCTAGTTTTAATATTTGCAGAATTCAATAACATCACTCTATGAAGTCGTAATAGTAATCTTTAACAAACACATAACTATTTATTCGTAGCACATACCACTTTTATAGCACTTTTATAACTCATTACCACTGCCCTATTATAATCAAAGTTATAACCAAACACACTTATATACTTCAGAATTGGGGCCATAGATTTTGCAAATGGTAAATTGAATAAATTCTCTCAGCTATTAATAAATTAAATAAATAACCACGGTAAAATAGGTACTGACTGTCAGCGTCAATCAGTGTACACTACTAGCTGTAACCGTAATAAAGTGATAATGTTTTAAACAACGCCTAGAGGGAATTTTAATTAAACACATACAAATTTAAAAAATCATGACTAATTACCAAGGCGTTCAATGTATTCTTGATAACGGGGTGATTTACTAATGACATTTTGACTAATTCATTAAGTAAATTAATAAGGGTATAAGTAGAAAATCATGCGGGGAAGTTGTAATAATTAGTTCACTAGTTATTTTTTAGTCAATAACAATCGAGATGGCTGACGTGACGGTGTTGAACGAGCACAGCGTTTAAATTCCTTACAAAACAAGGAAATAGAGATGACTACTGTCTCCGTTGACATTCTTCATGACATCTTTTCATGATCTTTCAAGTCAGTGCAAGATAGGTGCAGCGAATTCTCACGGGCGCTTCAGAAACACGTATGAGTCAAGTGCTATAAGAGAACTTCTAGAGCTCTATGGTAAAAATCCATCAAGAATCCTTACTCGTGATAGAAACGTGAGTTGATTTGACCCTGAAAGTAAACACGGGTCCATGCTTTGGCACAAGTAGGGTCCCACAAACAGACCCTCACGAAGCCATTTAAAGTCTCTGCTTCTGCCGAAAAAGGCCTGGGTATACAAACTCAATATCCATTTTTATGCATTATCAGCTAGCTGATACACGTATGATTTAGGTATACGTGTATTCATATTTCAAGTAAGTATTGTATATTAAATAATATTTTTAAAGTCAACCCTAAAAAGACGTAATTATTAGTTCATGGTAATTTGCAATGTTTACAGTACATATTTATTTTATTTTATAACGTAAGTGTCCACTATGAAAGAATTTTTTGAAAATTTCAAGCCCGTGCGAAGCCGAAATTATTTTAGAGGTTAATAGTTAATAATTAATTGAGCTAAAATTGAGTTTTTAGTTAACAATAGTGTTATAATATTATAATACTTTATTTTTTGTTGTTTAAATGCTAAGCTTTCAGCTGCTACATTCCAATAGCTTTTGACAGCTAGTATAAGATAAAATTATACAATTGAGTTAAATGAAGAAAACATCAAACACTTGCCTTACTTGTCTACATTAAATGGATATAATGTTTAAACTTGTGTCTTGAAACGATACTAAAAATGGAATTAACATAATTAAGATCACCATAAAGGTACGATCATTTATATAATACATATTGGAGGATATTAAACAACAAAAAAATATCAATACAAATACACAAAACAGATACAGGAAAAAACTGCCAACTACCTAATTGAATCATTTAACCTTCCGATGACGGCATCCGTTGTAATTTGTAATATTCAAATGTTTACACATATTGAACTAAGTCTCCTTGTACTGTATCTCTCAAATGAATAAATATTACAATATTAATTCAGCAGCAGCAGTAACTAGCAAAGAAATAAATGCAAATCGTAACCTCACAGGACGCCCAGAACAGGTCTAGATTAAAAAACCTACTTACCGTCTACTACTACTAGTCCTACATACTAAACACAGTCAATGAAGGTTCAATGGATGAATTTGTTTAATAAATTAACGCACTTAAAAGCTACAGCTACTGGACGGCCGTATATAGAAATACATAGTTACTTAAGAACCGTTTTACAGAAAATTACATACTAACTACATCTTTTTTGTAATAAGGATAAAAATTTTAAAAATAATATTGTAGTATAAGAATAAATATATATCCCAAAATTATTAGAAGTGCGTGACTTTGTCTAAAAGAGTCAAGGTTTATTTATTATTTTTGATAGTTTTAGGTACTTTCCGCTGACGTGTAGTTTTTTTTATCGATTTCGATGCAGATTTCATTATCATTTACGATTTAAACGAGGGCTGACATGACTTACGATGGCTAAAACAAAATTGGCTATTTAGCCAGTGCTAAGAGCTTATCGCTAGTTGTAGTCTACTAGAACTTGTCATAAATGAGGTAAACAATAAAATTTAATATTTACATTAAACAATAAAAATACGTATAAATAACAGTTTCAAAGATATAAATCGTATAATGAATATTACATGAGACTCTACCTACCTGTGAACAATGACGTCAGATATTTTGCAAAGTTAACTTTATTAAAATAATATCAATAACATCAATAAACACTTTCGGTGCGATCACACTACATTTATGGACATGGACGGCACAAATGAATCCCGAAGGGCGTCATAAGACGCGTACAGGCACAGTTTATCACTGGAATGACGCGGGAGAGTTTATAAATACATTATGGTAAGCGACGCGAGGACGCACCCATACGGACATGCTGTGACTGAACCGAACCACAGTCAGTACATACCACTACCGACAATCCGACAACTCGCTCGACGGACGCCCGCGCTTAGCTGTGGGTCATGCTCATGCATGATCACTTCCCGACACTGCGTCACATACGCACACATTTTGATATTGCATGCGGCTCAGTGGCACCATTCTTCCTATATTTATTTATAATGCATTAGCTTTTGCCCGCGACAGCGTCCGCACCCATTTTTAATAGTTAAAAAACATTAATTGCTCATATACATACATATTTTTATTTCCTTTTTATTTTTTATATAATTAATTAATTAATTTGTTTGTTTATTTTCATTATAATAATATTAACTTATATAGAAAAAATGACATAAAAGTTAAAAAAAAAAACTGCTTATCCGATCATCACCATCACCATCACCCGCTAAGCTTTCAGCAAAATCGGTTAACGGTTTTAGAGTCCACAGGAAATATATAACATACACACATCGATGTTTATATGTATGTGGAAGACCCATAGTATTTAAGTTTCCCATATTCAGATTTTTCATTAATTCAATTTATATTTAAGCGTTAAATAATAAATACTTAGTACAAACTTTCGGATGAATGAATGTCAAGGCGAACCATTGCCAAATTGGCATAACAAACTAAGTCCGATCTAGTCTCATAAACTATACGTTGTCTTTGTCCATTTTTTGTTATTAATCTATAAACCTTCTTTATAAGGTTAAGAGTAAGTCTATGATTAGTTAACCACCGCATATCAGCTATGCAGTCCAAGTTGAAGTACATATATTTTTTCGATAAGTAATACTAATGACTGTCGGAAGCTACTCGTAGTATTGCGTTGGCGTGTTGTAATGTAACCAACGACGAAACTCATATTTCTTCTAATTGGGTCAACTGAAATTTATATGAAGAGCGATTTGGATTTGAGAAAATTTGGAGGAGGTCTTGGTCAATGGGTAAAAATATAAGAAAATAATATTTGTACAACCTAGTCAATTTAAGAAAAGGATTTTGCAAGGGAACTATTAGCATGTAAATTAGTTTTCAATTGATTTTTATTTTAATTAAATACACCTTATGTGAAATTTTAAATTGTATTTCCATTTTATCATTTTATGATCTACTAGCTGGTGCTCGCTATATATTTATTGATTTAGTGGTTTAACCGTCAAACGTAGTTAACTTCCGCATTTTTAATAGATACTAGTGTTCGTCCACTGGAAAAAAAAAATTGAGGCATGAAATTTGATTAGAAGGTAATATTAAAAGGTTGAAATTAAAATTAGAGGTAGGGAAAAAATATTTCTGATTTTTTTTTAACACTAAAAATCTTCTATTAGCTCATAGTTATTGGCTTCTAAACAAAAAACAAACAAACTACATAAAATTATCGATAATAATATTTTTGTATTGTTTTAAAAATATTTAAAGTTCCTGTATTATTTTATATTTTGACAAAACATTTAAGTCTAGTGAAAACTGAGAATTAGTGTCTATGATAAATAAAAAAACATTCCACCCAAAATGTACTTGTAAATTTTTTTAAGATGTAAGTTTAACTAAGAGTAAAATGTGCATTTATGTAGAGTAAAATCATAAAAATTAGTATCTCACAGGCGATTCTTTCAGTTTTTGTAATAATCTTTAGTGACCATACAGAAAAACATGTAGATACCTACTACATACTTGTGTTTTAATCCTTGTGTAATGTATGCCAGACCCCTTTCCTATATCCCCATCTTGTTCTTATATTTTATCTTAAATAAAGTATTGGTGACCTAAAAACTGAAATCGTGACTAGAATTTTTATCATTAAAAAGAACACAATAAGATATTTATCATAATAAAAGTTTCGTCTGATTATGTGATTAAAACTAAGATGCTCATGTTTACAAGTTATATTGTACAAATTAATGCATGTTGCGAGCACGCGAATCAGAGCGAATCCATAAAGTCAACTTTTTGAAACATTACATTACACTCTCTCGGTATGCTGATAAAATCACCTAAACAATATGACCCACATTCTAGTAGTTAAGGAAATCAACGACGTTTACGATTTGTTTACAACTTCATGGGCTCAATAGTAATTTCTATACATTTTAAACTTCACGATTTTTTTGCCTAGAAATGACTTTCATAAAAAACGTGTTTTGAAGTTTGTAATTTCTAATGTAAAAAATTAAAAAAAAAAACTAGATACTTTAGAAATAACTAATATTTTAGGTGTGGTCGCGCGGATCAATCAAAAATATTAATTTTAACTTTTTATTTTTTACGAGTAAATCATTGAGACAAATCGAAAGTACTCCAAACCAACACAACTCACCTACTGTTTGTTGTTTAGGAGCTGCGAGTCTGATTACATAATTGCAGTCAATCAAGTCATTTATCATAACGATTACGTTATTTTCGTCCCAACTTTTTGCTTTGGGAATTAAAAAAATGGTGATCGAAAATATTGAGCAAACGTCTATAAAAAGTCAAAAGACAATAATATGAACATTATCATATACTAAAAATGCGAAAGTAACAGTGCCTGTCTGTTACATTTTCACACCTAAAGTAACGTTGATGAAACTTAGTACTGAGATAGTTCTACTCATGTAGAATGACTAAGCAATTTTTTAAAAAATTTCTTCCACCTATGTCCTTGGGGTTGCAAGTATTTTTGGTTCGTGAAAATAGATAATTTAAAAAGAAGGTTTTAGAGGAGAAATATCTAAATGAAATGTCAATGTTTCTTTTTCTGAAATTAAACCCCATATCCAGGTAAAGTAGGGGGTTGAAACTTGGGGTGAAATTGTATCTCCGAAATTAATTTCATAAATTCTTTCAACAATAATTAGAAATGAACTGCAGGGTAAACAATGTGGACATAAGATATATTTTCATGGCGGGAAAAGCTAGTAAACTTCACTAAACTAAACACTATAGATTTTAAAATGTTCTACATATTTAAATAGAAAACACAATCGGCAAACGTTTTCCCGCGTCTCTTACGTCTCGTTATACAATAAGATAAGACGTTTCCTTAAATGCACGAACTTTTTACAGAGCTAAATGCAACAAATAAGGAAGAAGCGATGGTACACTCTCTCTTCTATTGCGAAGAATATAATACGAACATTACTTGTTACAGGTCCGACATCCAATTTAGCAATACAACAGCGTTACATTATTACGAGATTACGCAAGTGTTAACAAATGGTCATGTTCAATTCAAATAACATTAGTATTCAGACCGAGAGATCATCTCTCGCTGGACTAGATAGCGAAATCAAAGTTGAAAAAAAGTGTTATAATATCGGCACCGTCTTGTTTGTTGACCTTATTACTTACATAAATATCAATATTAGTGTCGTGTCTGTGGAGTAATTAAATCAGAATAGATTACATAATAAAAAAGATTGTACCATTCTTTTTGATTATAGATCCATCGTTGCTGATTTGGCGGTAAACTCCGACGCCAGGTGGAGGCGTTGCACGCGATAGACGACGCTGCGCATTCCTCCTTCGAGCATCGACAACTGAATATGAATTCCTAGCATCGCCACTCTTCCTATTGGTAGCCAAACGGTCATCTATCGGAGAAGCATAGTGCTGCAAGCTCTCTTCGTGTCTCAAATTTTGAAGACTCGATCCGTTTCTCAACAGTTTGAACTTAACGTGGTTCTTGTTCGGATTTGTGACAGCCAAATTATCGAAACTTTTACACGGTGCCAGGCAATTTTTCTTATAATGAACATCAAAATTAGTCAGTCTCAATCTGGGGCAATGATCGAGTATAATATCTGGACCGTCTTTAGCGGCTCTACCACTGTTTGTCTCCAAAGTTAGCGAATCCGGTTTAAAACGGGCATTGCGGTGTTTGATGTTTCTAATGTTTTGCTTGATCGCCGATGTGCCCTTCTCCTCGAGTGCGTGAAGTACATCACCAGATTCCAAAAATCTTAGCGGATTTAAACCGTTCTTGTACACTCTGTAGCTTCGTTTGTTCTTCCTTTGGTTTTGATTGTCATCGTGGATAAATGTTTCGTCGTAATGCGGCATTTTCGCTTCATTATTTACATAATCAGTAAAAGTCAACACACATATTTATTTTCCTTGCCTAATACTTGGGCCGACACATTGATTGCACAGCAATTGTAACATTCACTTCATTGCCATTAACTATGTACTAACACTGCGATGTATACTCACTTGAAAAGTTATCTAGAAAAATATCTGCATAAGACAAGCGACCGTCTTATTATTTGTCTTAGTATTGAAAGTTTTTGTCATATACAGAAATAGCACCTATGTGATGTGAGGTACATACAATTAGATCATTATTTATTTACATTGAGCTTGGCGCGACCCACGTCATAGCCGTTCGCGCATCACGCGTTTTCATGTCGGTCAATTCATTTTTCCGACCGGCTGTGCTCCCAAAACCTTGAAACTATAGAAAAGAAATATGGGACGTGTGTGCGCTACGGAAAGAACGTGGAGTCAGCTGTGATTGAGATAATCTTCGATATTATTAGGAAGCGAAATTTGTATTTTATACATTAACCTTAAATTGCACATTCAATAATGTGTCTTAAACATATTCGACGAAAGTCCAAATTCAAGACAGGCGAAACCTCGCGACACGACTAGTATCATTAAAATTCACCATCTCTTACATTTCCAATATATAAACGTGACACAAAAATCACCGTAAATATAATCACAGCATTATTAGTAAACGAGTAAACGCAAAACTTGAAAGACATTAAAAGGAATTTTTAGCTTTCTCCCAAAGACTACTTTTGGATATAGAAATTCGATTTTCACTAGTCGGTTTCTTACACAACACCGGACCATACAAATATGTACACGACATGAACCGCATGTCCAAACAACACTCCAACAGAAAGAAACGCGCACGTCCCCGAGGGTCTGACGGCAAGGGAAGATCGTCTCACACTGACTGATGGGAAACTGTACTAGACATCCTAAAAATAAATACAAGCGATTTTTCACATCACACACCCGATTTACGAGTTGGCGAGCTCGTGCGCTACCGGAACATAATTTATATTGATGGATCGTCAATATGGCTCGCGCGACGCGTGAGCGGTGCGGTCGCGACGCCGACCGACTCGTCAGCACCGAGCGACACAGTACACTGCCACCGCCGCTACGGCTGTCGCAAAACTCAAACAAGAGTGAAAGTGCTGACTGGTCCTACATCTCCGAATCCGCACCTTAACACACCTGTCCCGGTCTAGTGCGATAGGTGGACGAACAGTTATCCCACTCATTAGTGAAAACGTTCAACACTGCGTTTGTATGAGGCGAAGAAAATTTTCTAACATAATTATGTAGGTGTGTGACAAAAGTATAGTTAATATTGAATTACTATTACGTAAAATTACGTGACGAAGCACGTAGGTGATGTAAGTTAAGCAATGAATTTACTACCTAGTTATTTTTAGTTAGAATAAGTTTCAGTTTACATAATGCAATCTCCCATTGTCCGCTAGAAATATTAGAAGTTTTGTAAAAAGTAAATATTCTTTTATTACTTTTTTTTATAAACAAATAACTTTCATCGGTTTAATAAAATTGGTTTGCGCTATGACGGTTTTCATGGAAAATAATGTGTAATTTTACAAATTGCGAATTGCATATGAAAACATTGTGATTTGTTTCATTCTTGTTTCTTTACGAATGGAGTAAGAGTTTCAACATAGCAAGCTTTCCATTTCCTTTACAACTTTCGAGAATTGTCTAGAAATGGATTATTTAATTTCTTCTTGTAATGAATCTTTCAAATAAAGAAGGATCGCTATCAGCCTGGATTAACATAGACAGAAAAATTTAAACCTACAATATTAGAAATCAGTAGGTAGATAAAATTCAATCATGTTTTCAAATACTTTTGCTCCCCATAAATACCTACTACGTATGTAATTACTATCTTGAACCTTTGTAAAAACAAGTAGGTAACATATACGAAGGACATAGTAGCTGCATCAAGAGAAACCTCCGTGAAATGGCAAATTCCTTTTAGTTTTTAATTTTTAAAAAAAATATAAATTATGTCTTAAGAAAGTTATCGTCACCGTAGTTTATTTTTAGAAAAATTGTCAATTTGGTACACATTTTGGGAAATAGACATTTAAGACTGGACGTTTTAACACTTCTGACATTTTAAACCTGAGACCTGCCCTGTTGCAATGCTTTACCAAAACGATAAATAAAAGATGCGCAAGTCACGCGAACGAGGTTGCCAAGTCGGTCCACCGACGATACTACTACATTAACACAGATTGCACACAATTAACTCCCCCGAAATAAACATAACATGCGTTCGAATGCAGTGCGTCTCTAAAAATCATAGCGCAATATTATAGATTAAAAAAACCAATTACATATTGGATTACGCCTAATCCAATAGTCTAACTGTCCCAATCTTTCTAAACCAATCGAATTATCCGTAAAACATCTATAATACTCGAATCGCTTATTAAACGGAGTAACTGAATGTCAGTTATCGAAATTAGTTATATTGCCAACTTTCAAATCGTAGTAATGGGATTTATACGCTTTATGGATTTGATTCACATAAAAGCGGAACAAGGTATAAATTTAAATGAAATTACTAGGTATGGAATAGTAGAAACATCTAAATAAATAAGTCTGTAAGAGCAGGCCAAAACAGGAAAGGAAGACTACCGTGACGAAATGAACTCCAGAACGATTCGATGACTAGGGGAGTTTTACCGAAATTGAAACTAAATTCGGTAGTGGTCATTCTGGATAATGAAAGGTAACAAAACCCCACTTTAGACAATATTTTTGACTTTACGGATACCTCTAGAATACAAAATAATAAAATATAACACTGAACTGCAATGAGATAAGTAAAACACATAATAAGTAAAAGTAGCTATGACATTCGTCCTGCCGTTACTTTGTTTAATTAGCAATGTGAGGTTATAGATAACAAACCCACTTTAGACAGGATTTTCGACTTATCGAAAACCTTAGAAAACAAAATAATGAAATAATACAATATACTGAACTGAAATGAGTTCAATAAATAATTGAATCTTTTTAGCAACACTATTTTCATCTAAAAAATAAACATTCGACCTGTCATTACGCTGTTTAATTAGCAATGCGAGTTTATGTATTGTATTTTTGTGTTCCGCACTAAAAGAGTATTGAGTTAAAAAGATAACAAATACATCCTGGTTTAAATTCCGCACGTTGCTTAACATTTAACGGCCATATTGATTACTATCTTGAGTCTTTTCTTCCGTCTGCAGAAAGTCCATGCGCGCGCGCACACTACTCACCGACCACCGGCTACGGTCTAAGCAACTCACTTTCCAATACTAAACACCGGCTTGTGATACCTAACCTAACGGGATTGTAACTTCCAAGTAATTGGTTTCTCGTTCCATTGCACCAGCTTTTCATTTATTTTTCTTTAATAAATACCGACGTACATTAAGAAAAAAAAACTATGTTGTTTCGAGCAATCTCGAAGCTCTTTCGTAACGGTTTAATGTCATTATGACATCACGTCAATCTATTGTAAAATACTAAAGAAAGAAAAATAAGACCATTCAAAACTTCAGCACTTTTCATTTAGGAGTCGAATTAGAATTGTACTATTAAAGATTTGATTGAAGGTCGAAGATATTTCAATAGCAAATTATTAGTCAATACAATATAATTGCCATGTTATTGACCATAATAACGGCAATTTGGTAAGCGTTCTCACGCACAGTCTATTTACAGCTTCATTGCGAAAAATATTCTTTTAATCTTATAGTATTACGATAAAAAAAGTTTTTTCTTATAAGAATTTACAAAAACCCTATAAGAAATACAATTTTCTTTTTTACAATTTTCATCCGTTTTTTTTTTGTAATTAATGTTATACCAAAATTAATAATTTCTCTCTCTTTTTAATCAGATTGGACTGGACACTACAACATTTTTGCAACATTAAAACCCGTTTTCACTATTCCACTCAAATAAATGTTAAAAGTTTGCATTTTCGATAAATATTTATGTTTGAAAGTCCATCCTCCACTTCGACGCTGTTTACGCGTCTGTCAGTTTAGTTAAATATCAAAAACCACCTCGTCTCAATAGTCATATCGATCGACTTAGTGATGCAAGACATTATCAGGTTCGAATGGAAACCGCAAATGCATGTGTAAAATGATAAATATCATAGGGACTTAGTAAATATTATCGGCCTTTCACTTTTGTCAGCGAGGCGCAACGGACACAACTCTGCTACTGATGCTGCCACCGACTCAAGGCAATCAACCTGTGCCGCTACGACTAAAGCCATCAACATCAATCACAATCTTCAGCGAGAAGATTGTTGCATTCAAACAAACATTTGCATTGAACGCTTCGTGCCATCAACATACTCGGTTAATGGAGAGAGGAGGCCTAACTCCTAACGGCTCTAAATGTCACATAGACGCAAAATTGCCTGTCTGTGTGTCTTTTATAAGATGTACATACTTCAGGGAGTGTGATCAGGAGCTGCGAATGAGCTCATACCGCCTTCCCCTTTCTTCTATCGGACATTCAGACGTACGGCGGGTAATCATCCTCATCTTGTCAAAATCTCTCTTTTTCGGACCAAGTGCTTTAAATATTCTTTTATAATACGCAGCACTGATTGGAATTGGCTGCCGGCGTCTGTCTTTCCGAGCTCATATAACCCAAATCTTTTTGAATTTCGAATGAATAGGAATCTTCTGGGTGCTCACTCTCGAGCGCGAGCTCGAAAAGATTTACACAACTAGTGGACCGATTTTAAAAAATCTGCATAATCAGCGAGTAACATGGGTTATATTTTATAAAATTACGCGTATGAAGTCGCGTGCAACAGCTAGGTCATTAATAAAAACAAAAAAAAATCTCTTGATACCAAACGACACACAAACGGGAACCACAATTTAGAAGCTCCATAAAGAGAAATATTACTGCAAATAATGTAGTTCTACGTGAATTATAATTATATACATAAATAAACTCTAAGTGAGATTGCAAATAGAAAGAAAAGGAGCCATAACACGTTCGCGACCAGGCACAATCCCGTTACGCTGCGCCGCCATCGCCAACAAACTTTAAACTGTTGTTTAGAAGTTAGGAACGCTATAACTTGGTACAAATATTCGGGAATTACCATCAACGATCTGAACCGAACTGTTCTTTTTTTTATTTTATTAGAGATGGGTTTGCCCTTGGCCAACAACCAGCAGAGTAGCAAGGAGTAGCAAGGAGCGAGCTCACCCAGAAAATGCCTATTCACTCGAACTTTGAAAAGATTCGGAAATACAGACGCCTGCAGTGAGTTCCATAAGGATGTTTCAAAGCGTTTGGTCCAAAAAGGATGGATTTCGACAAGAAGAGGACGGTAACCAGCCGTACGTCTGTATGTCCGATGGAAGAAAGGGGAAGGCGGTATGAGTTCATGCAGCTCCAGAGCACACTCTCCGAAGTACATCCTATAAAAGACACATAGACTGGCAATTTTGCGTCTATATGCCAGGCTCTGCTTCTTAGATTTTAAAAGAGTACTGTCGCCTATGAGTCTCCTAGTTCTGTGTTCCACCAAGTCGGTATTTGGCTGAGCCATCCCAGAGGTGGGAGCAATACTCCATGCAATGTTCTGAACAAAAAGAGAAAAACGCTCTGAACCGCATATCACACATTTCATATTGCAATTATTTAAAGATAATTATTGCGACATAGCAAAAAAAAAACTGAGCTAAATCGGCATTCACAAAACGCGGATCAATCTGTATAGGTATAGTACCGGACAAAAATGTTTTGAAATTTCCATTAAATGAAAAAATAATTGCATAAATTGATAGCTACAGGAGTGCTGAAATGTCTCGCAGTCTGGCAAACCATCAGTGAACTAAAAGCATTTGTGCTATTTTAAGTTACGCGCTACAAAAAAAAAGTAGTTGGCTGCCATTCTTCTAACCCAGCCTTGTTTTTGTTATCCAATTTCTTAAGACTGTCTTATTTCGTTTAATATTAATATCTTATGTTTAAAATATAACAAGCCGCTAATTATTATTGAAGCACTTTATTTTGTTATCAATTGGATTCGTCTACAGAGCAGTTTATATAATATATTTTTACAAAGAATCTATGAAAAGAATTGTGTCAATTTCTTTTCCCGGTTGTCTTGCCAACGTTATCCAAATGAGTTGTAACGTTAAGGCGGCCGCAATCACGTTCAGTCAGTCAGACCTACGTCCGTGACCACTGCACCGCCTAATAGTTTACTGCACATCGACCACATAAACCGTCTAACGACTCGTTATAATGAATATCTAAACCATGTAACCGTGACTAAATAATGCTCCAAAAAATATTTAACGTATTATTAACTATTGACGTCTATTGACAAGAATTGAAAAGAAAAAAAAAAAAACAAGTCATTATGAGCCGTATTTCTGACACTAAAATGTCTAATTCAAGCAGCCCTATTGAGAAAGCGGGGTACCGTTAGCAGCTATGTACTTGTACACGTTTGTAACTCACTTTACTATCTACGACCTGAGTAACTCCTACTAGACGGATTGCATCCACTATCTAATAATCATAAATGTAGAAAGCCTAATAAATCAGTACCTACAAATAATGAAACAGTTCAATTCAAAAAAGAGGTGAATTCTCAATTTCCTTTACCATACGTCACAAAGTTAGCTTTAACATATAACATTTAACATATATATAAATAGCGGTATGCCACGAATATAAATTGTTGTTTATTTAATAATATTTTGATTTGAGTATTTTGCTGTGCAATCAGTAATTTAAAAAAGTCCTTTTTTTGATGTGCGTTTAAATACTACCCATAAATAAATTGTCTAATTCTATTTATGTCTATGAAACATTATTTTTTTCGAATTTATAGAATACGATGTTTGCGGATATTTAGCGACAGTCATCCTATAGTTTGAGTCTATAGTCTTAAGTTAAAAAAATGTTCAGATTGAATTACTATAAAGACATATCAGAGATTATCGGTTTTCTTTGTGAACAATATTCACATTAAATTAAAATATTACGGCCAATCGTCATTTGGTTATTTCACGTATTATGTACTAGCTTTGCCCCGCGGCTATGCCCGCCTTAAAATTTCAGAGCATCAAATGTTTTTAGTCGTTTGATGTTGCCAATACTTGGGTCACGTAATGGCTGTCCTTTCGTACAGTGCGCCTACCACAATGTTCCGTTGCCGCCGCTATAAATTTCGAGGCTCTTGCACGCGTTTATCCTTACATATTATAAAACAAAGTCCTCTGTCGCGTCTGTCTAGACAGTTAAACTACTGCACCGATTTTCATGCTGTTTTCACCAATGGATAGAGTGGTTCTCGAGGAAGGTTTTAGTATATAATTTACAAAGTTACGCGGGCGAAGTCGCGGGCAGCAGCTATTTAATGATAATTATCTCTTAAACTAATATCACTTAACTTTACATATTTAATTTACAGTTAATGGCTAATTTTATCAAATTTAACACACATTATGACTACATAATTTATTTAATTAAACATTGTCTGAATAATTTTCTTAATTTTTTAAGACATAAAAGAACTTGAGACATAATTATGTAAAAGTGGGACATATGCTGCCTCTGACTTCTTTATATCTTTGAGGCTGAAGTCATAAATTATTGTTTTCACATATTACTTTATATCAAATGTTTTGTCTATAGGCATGCTGATAAAGCAACATGTTTAGTAGTACACTGCAGTTTTCAGTCATTTGGGATGAAACTATCTGGCAGCAGTAAGAACCCATTCAGAGAAGAACACCCCTAAATAAAAGCATATGTGCTGACTTGTGTTTCCTAATCACTTATCCTGTCGGCAGGGCACATGCAGCACTTGTAGCGTGGATTAGGCGACGGTAGTCACCAACCATCAATTATATCGTCAACCCGTCAATCAACCTTAACACAAAAAACTAAGTTTTGAATTTATTTGTCACAAAAAAATTACCATTTATTTTGATTTCATTACCAGTTTTATTTTCTTTAAAAATCATTAAACTGAAACCTGATGTCCTTTTGATTTCCTTTTTTTTTAAGTTTTGGAACTCCTTGAAATTTTATTTTGAAGATCGCACACAGAATATCGGTATTTGAATCATCGCCAATATGGTTGTGAAAGAGATAGAACATTGATTCTTTTTTTGTTTATTCCTAAGAATAATGCAGTTTAAAATAAATAAATAAAAATAAGTTTATTACTAGACTTTTTACGAAAATATTTGCTAAGATATGAAAAAAATAAGATTTTTTTTTTTTAATTTTTGTCAATTTTTATTTAATTTTGAAATGTTAACGTTATGAATTTTGCATGCATTTAATTATAAATTAAAATGGAAGTAATGTACACTTTTTTTACTTAAATTGGTGGAATATTTGAAGAGTTCGAGCGCACTATTGTAAGGAATTGACAAATAATTATAATTTAACTGCAATTTCCAACAAAAGAAACAAAGGCTATGTCTGAAGAACATATTTAAAAAAGTTCAACTAACACAAATAAAATTACTAAATTTATTCCAATAACAGAAGTTGTGGAAAAGATGTTATGGTGTTATTTGGCTGTTTAACTTTTAATTTTATAGTCAATATCGAATCAATACAATCAGTACAATCAGTAAAATGGAACTTAGAATTCCACTTTTAAAAATTCAAGGGCCATTAGAGCCATCTATTAAACTAGATCCACACTCGGCATTCTTTCCTCAAAGAAAAGTTCAAAGAAATAAAGATTTTGACTGTTGCATGTCAGTATATTTATGAAAATTTAATTTATGTGCATAAAAATATTAGTCAATTTAATAAAAAAATGTGATGTACACAATATCAATACTAGGTTTAAAAGTGATTTAAATTTACATAAAACACAACTCCACGAGATAAGTAATTCTTTTATGGGTCAAGGTGTCAGGTTTTATAAAACTACCTCAAAAAAGCAGAGCCTTATCTATAAATAAATTTAAAAGTGTCATTAAAACTAAACTCCTCTCGAAAGGCTATTATTAAGTGTAAATTAAAATTAAGTGTAATTATGGCTTTTTTCCGAAACCCTGGTAAATTTAAATTTACAATGACAATCATAAGAGTTTCTTGTAGAAACCTAATTGATAAATAAATATTTTGATTTTTGATTTGATTCAAGTTCAAAAAGGTGTTATTTTCTTAACATACTTCTAGGCATTTAGGTTATACAAAAATATCATAAAACATGACTATTAATAAAATAATAATTTCTTAACATGACATACCTATTTAAGAAATTATTATTTTATTTTTATTGTGGTGGTCAAAGCTTTTAATTTAAAAAATAATGGTACATTGTAACAAAGTGGCTTTACCTATTATAAACAAATAAAATAATTGTCACACAATAAAATATATTGTAAATCCAAAGTTATTAGTCATAGAATGATAATTAGTTGAATGCTTTCAATAGGTTTAATGCTAAATATATATATAAAATTATAACTAATTCAGTGAATATAAGTACATTATTTACTGAAATAAAGGAAAATCTTATTGGAATCTTTATCAGTAAGTATGTAGATAGCTAAAATAGTTTATTTTAAAGTTTGACAAAACAATAAATTTTGATATCAAAGGGTAATGGAACCCCTTTTTTGAGTTCTGCTTTTTATTTCGGAATACAGATGGTATTCACATGAGTTATTGCCATAGAAAATTCGAATCGCAATCTATTCTTAAATAGTTCAAGTTTGTTTTGTTTATTCGTAAAAATATATTCTTTGAAAAAGGAAAAAAATAAATCGTGATCTAAGTTACAAGAGTTCAACAAAATACACAACCCAAATCAGGCGGTCATCAATCAACATGCATATCTACAATAAAAATTGAAAAATTATGCCAGCAAGTAGCTCGCTTCCACCAAAGTAAAATTATACACGGTAATCAAAAAGAAATGAAGAATGTCATTCATGCTCAGCCTACCTTGTCCGCATTTTTCAGTCTTTGGAGTAGAAGTCATTCTAACATTTAACTATTTCCACTATCACATATTAACACAAATAGAAAGAGTTTAAGTAATAAACTGATTTATAGAGCAAAACGCACAAAAATACTCATTTAAAACAAGAACTACCGACCGGCAGCCATGTTTAGAAACAGTTTTTCAGGTTTTTTTTAGTTAGATTTTTATTATAATTTGACACTATGAACGCCATCTGTCGACGCGCAACATGATTATTTAAGTACAACATGAACTTGATGTGATATTGTTTTGGACTCTATGTCCAACATGTCCAATCAAAGTGATCTTAGTCACAGATTATATACTCTATTTTTTTCATAATACTTTGGAGTATGGAATAGAGGCTAGAGCATAGGGCTAGAGTCACAAACTAAATAGAACCATAGAGTAAGTATTTACTCTAGAACATAGTAACCAAGGAGAATTGAGTAAGGAGCGCCATCTTACACGGGTGTTAAACTGATAAAGTGTGCACAAAATCCGATAAATATAGATGGCGCTAGTGTGAACAGTGAGAGTTTGAGAGTATGAGAGAATAATTGACGGAGTGAAGTGCGCCGAGTTGAATTTTGGTTGAACACTAGCCCTCACCAGCGCCACCAATATATCGGTTTCCACGGACACTTTTAATACTCAGAGATTGCCCTCCTTACTCAATTCTCCTTGGTATCTACTGTCTACTTTATTGTATTCAACGAAATTTTACATAATTGTATTATAATTATTATTAAACGTATCTACGTATGGCTGGAGCCCTAGGAGGTGAGTTATATGTTATATATTAAAACTAAATATTTATTATATGTTATAATGTAGATCGATCAATAAAAAGCTGTGATTTATAGAATACGATTTCATCTGTATGGCAATGAGTATCTATGACTTTAATTTAAGCTTAACAAACACATAGCGCCTCAGTGAGGATGAGTTGAAGATGACAACTACTGCAGTGCTAAGCGACTTAAATAAGTTATACAGTGCTTAGCGTACCACGGAAAGATTAGTTTAGTTTAATTCACTTAATATCAATCTAAATATGGTCTGGCATTCTGCAATACAAAATCTAGAAACCTATTTCTTGGGCTGTAATAGATAGATCTTGTGAGTGCCGTATAAAATAAAGATTTGGCTATAAAATCTAGTTACCAGGCTACAAAATTTAAAAAAAAGAGTACCGTATATATGAGTGTTCTGTGAGATAAATACAAAACGTCAAACGCAATCATGGCGGATCCGTTGAGTTTACTTCGTCAATATAACGTAAATAAAAAAGAAATAATAGAACGTGATAATCAAATAATATTTGGAGAATTTTCTTGGCCAAAAAATGTCAAAACTAATTTTCTTATGTGGAGGTAAGTGATCAATCCATTTAAAAGTTTATAATCAGGCAGCTGCCCTCTAATTATTAAATAAATTTTGTTGTCAACAGGTCTGACAGAGGTCTCAAAGAAGGCAAAGAATATTATACATTGGAATGTCTGCTATTTATTCTTAAGAATATACACTTAACGCATCCAGTCTACGTCCGACAAGCAGCTGTAAGCATCACATAATTTATGGGTTTCACTTCTATGTCAAATCGCATTATTAATTTATTCGTGGCATTTTCTAGGCCGCAAATATACCAGCTGTGCATCGACCTGATCGTAAAGAACTCTTGGCTTATTTAAATGGTGAAACTGCCACTTGTAATTCCATAGACAAAAGTGCACCGCTTGAAATACCAACACAGGTAACTAAGTTATACTTTCTCACTTGAGACTATATTTTTCAAAAGAAATCTTGTATCAATGCGAGTTATTCTACCTTAAAATATTTATATATTTAGGTAAAACGTACACATGAAAATGATGGAGGCGAGTCTGCTGCTAAGAAGCCTCGTATCGAGGAGACTCATGTGCAAAAAGTTCGAGAACAGCTTGCTGCAAGACTTGATGCACCAAAAGAAGCATCTGTTACTGTTGACAATATTAAGTGAGTATAACAGGCGAAAGAAGAAATGTGTTAAAATATAATATTTGGTGCAGTCTTAAGTCAATATTTTCGGAGTGATATTAGTATTAGGAATCTTTGGTCTTATATAAAATTAATTGTTTGCTTATGGTAACATGAAAAGAATACAAATATTGAACACAACAGAACAAGCATTGGGCACCTGCTATCTAAAAATAAAGATGTCAGGCGTTAATGTACGCCAGGAGCTATATTGCTTTACATACTTTGTCAGGTGTTATATGTTTTATTTTTCAACATAGTCAAAGTCATGTGCACATGTGGCAAGTCATGGCATAGGAGTTATAGCCAATATTAACTTCTGTAGGCTTAACAACAATATTTTAACGAGATTCACTTTGTCTTTCCCATCTTTCTAGCTGAATCAACTAAGCCCAATCACATAACTTTATTGAATTTGATTGGGTGGTATAATAAGAATAGCAATTGTAAGATAGTGAATGTTGTAACATGTGATTTTTATATGTTTCTTGCAGATCATTATCAGAAGCTATGTCAGTGGAGAAAATAGCAGCAATTAAAGCCAAACG
Organism: Synanthedon formicaeformis; assembly: GCA_945859745.1. Taxonomy (NCBI): domain Eukaryota; kingdom Metazoa; phylum Arthropoda; class Insecta; order Lepidoptera; family Sesiidae; genus Synanthedon; species Synanthedon formicaeformis. The sequence continues at coordinate 7,330,965 of OX243958.1, forward strand.
TTTAGCCAAAAAGAGAACCACAATCAAAAGCAACAATTATTCAGATACTCTAGGTGTAGTGGGATCAGATTTGAGAGCCATCCTAGATTATGATGTAGATCTCACCAAGGATATCATCAGTCGGGAAAGACAGTGGAGGACTAGGACTACAGTTTTACAAAGTAATGGAAAAGTATGTTCACATAATCCTACTAATATTATAAACGCGAAAAATTGTGATGATGGATGTATGGATGTTTGTTACTCTTTCACGCCAAAACGGCTTAACGGATTTGGATTAAATTTGAAACACACTCAGTTTATTACCTGGAATAACACTTTTTATCTTGAAAAAATTTCAAGGTTCCTGAGATATCGTATCATCTAAAAGTGTATAAAAATTGGGCGGCACTGTCGACGTGGCGGCGCCACCGTCGTTTTGGCGATAATTATGTACTTTTTTTCAGTCTGATAATTATATTTCTTCAATACATTTTCAGATGTTTGCCAAAAGTATTTTGGCATTGCTGGGCAGCATCAGAGCTCGCGAAGAAGGCAGACCTGGCGCCCCGCGAGCCCCACCTGTGGTCATGCCACAGCCAGTGCTTCCCACACAACAGACACAGTACAACAGATATGATCAAGAAAGATTCATTAGGCAAAAAGAAGGTAATAACATCATACTTCAAGGCAAAATCAATGCAAAGTTTATGCCTTTATTGTCTATGCCTTCTATTGATAAATTAGTGGAAATTAAAAGAGATACCTACTTTGATTTTTATGATAACAGTCAGTTAGTTATTAGGCGGAAAATGTGTACATATTTGTTTACTTTGTTTAAATTTATACATATCTATTACAAATTTATACAAATCTATACTATTATTACATTGCATTGTACTAATTTTCATGTATAATTTTTAAATCTATTTAGAAACTGAGGGCTTCAAGATCGACACAATGGGCACGTATCACGGCATGACGTTGAAGTCGGTGACGGAGGGCCCCAGCGTGCCCGCCGGGGGCCGCGCGGCGCCATCGAGCCAGTCGCGTGCGGCGATGAGCGGCCCGGCAAGTATGACGCGCGCGGCGTCGAGCGGCCCGTCGTTGCGCCGCGAGCTGCTGCCTGTGGCGGCCGCGCGGCCTCCGCAGGGCGTCAAACGGCCCTCGCGCACTCCTATCATCATCATCCCCGCCGCCGCCACCTCGCTCATCTCCATGTACAACGTTAAGGACATGCTGCAGGATTTCAAGTGAGACTCGCATACTCATTTATCTGTTCAGGCATTTGAAGTTTGCGTATAAAATTTAGACTAAGTTACTCGCTGCCCTGTGTATAATAAGCGTGTTGTGGCTCGATAGAAAGTGTTTGTGTTTAGATTCGTGCCGGTGGAGCAGAAGAAGGCGGAGGGCGCGTCGAGGGAGAACGAGGTGCTGCTGCAGCGTCGGAAGGGCGCGGGGGCGGATGCGCCGAGCAGCAGCAGCAGCGTGACAGTGCCGTACCGCGTGGTGGACAACCCGGGGCGGCTGTCGGCGGCGGAGTGGGAGCGCGTGGTGGCGGTGTTCGTGGCGGGGCCGGCGTGGCAGTTCAAGGGCTGGCCGTGGGACGGCAACCCGGTGCTCATCTTCGCCAACGTGTGCGCCTTCCACCTCAAGTACGACGAGCTCAAGCTGGACGCCAACGTGGCGCGCTGGGCCGTCACCGTGCTGCAGCTCAGCCGCACCAAGCGCCATCTCGACCGCGCCGTGCTTGGCACCTTCTGGGAGACTCTCGACAAGTAAGCATATGCACATCTCTCACAAAACCTATTGTTTTATCACCTGTTTATATTCCAAGTAATATGGGATCCTTAAAGTAATCCCTTCTGTGGTATAAAGTATCACGGCTAAACTGAGGAACTAACTCCTTCCTTCATTCATGGATTCTATCTCACTATTCCATCCGACTATTAAGTCGGCTAGAGTCGTTTAAAGGAGTTAGAGAGATATAGTCAACTCGTCACTGTTGAATAAAGAACAAAAAAAATTGTTGTATTTCGTATTATTATTAAGTTTTTACTTCTGTCGTATGTCGCACACCGTTTTTTTTCGAAATATTTATCGTTGAAGGTAATACGAAACTGTTTTTGTTTCAGGCACATGATGAAAAACAAACCGCACCTTAGGTTTTAAGTCTGTTTTAGCTTTACCAGAACTTTATCTTTATGTGTACAGTGTACATATATGACATTGCGTATATATATGTATATTGTGTAGGATCCTATTTGCTTTCGAAGGAGTGAATTTTAGTCAAGTCATGCCATTTAAACAATTTTGGTCTATCATTTTATTTAAGAGAAAATCAATTTTGCGATGGGAATTCACTATAGTGCATGTTTTGAAAGTTATCAAGCATTATTAAATTTGTCGGACCAAATATTCAAAGGAACTTTACCCAGGCTCATTAAAATCATTGTGGTCTGATAATTAGAATAATGGACAAGATTTACATGTAATATGATCAAGACGTTATATTGTGAATGTATGCTTAATTGATTATTGATTGACACAGTAACATATTTTTATTTAAATGTGACAATATTTTTGGTAAATGAATTTACCTGTATTAAATTAAATGAATGAAATAAATCAACAATGTATTGTGTTCATGAACAATAAATTTTAGAAAAGTTATTGTGTGTTAGCGTTTGTACTTTGCAATAGGCTTTAATTTAGTTTCGTTTGCATATAAAATATAATACCTAGACGTATTTAGTTGTCTGGTTCTAACTTTCGAGCATACATATGTATTTTAATACAAACAAAGTAAGATAATATCATATTAACATAACTAACATAGCAGCTGTGCTCGCTACGGTATTTCGGTATTCAGTATAACTTTTATCGTTTGTAAACTGATTCGAATGAAACAAAAACTAAATGTTACGGGAAAATTGCTACAATACATCAGTGAACGCATTGAAATCGGTTAAGCAATTTCTGAGATTAGCGTGACAAACGCACATACAAATAAAATTCTAAAAACTATACATCTTATCTGTATAGATAATTACCATGGAAATGGCTGTAGGCACAGGAGTGGAAATCTTGAGAATATCTGGAGATATTCCCAGGTCCTCATATGTATGTAGGACGTGGCATCCGGGTAGCCATTAGATTCAATAAAATTTTCAATAATTTACTATGAAATTAATTTGTAAACCTCGGACGTAACAGTTTTACTGTAACAGTAAAACACAGAATTTACTTCACTCGGAAGTAAAGTGTCCACCGACTCCCTAATAATCTTTATAAATAAAAATGAATCCCTAAGGCCGGTTTCAGTGCTCTCCTGACGGTCAGTCCTGACGATACGCACGACCGACCGCGGTAGCAATACGCGTGCGTACGGTCAGGCTAGCTCTGTAACGAATTGTGAATTTTCATACAAATGACAAGCGCGTCGGTCGCACGGTCGGTCGTGCGTATCGTCAGGAGAGCACTAAAACCGGCCTTAATGTGTTGCTAAGCGCAAAACTCGAGAACGGCTGGACCGATTTTAATTCTGTCTTCACTCATGGATAGAGGGGGTAATCAGGGAAGGTTTTTACGTAAAAAAAATGCACGCCGGGCGAAGCCGGGAGCGGGTCGCTAGTGATTAATATGCAATAAATAAATGACCATTGCAAACAGTTCATGACATAGCTTGTCTATGATAGCAGGGAATAAAAACATTGCGGTAAGCTTGAACCAGATAACATACATATTATTATATCAAATTTTTTTTAACTATTAATAATTTCCTCGAGTGACACAATTTATTCGTATTTTTTTCGAGAAAATGTTGTTTTGTTTATATTGGTGGTCTTACGTTTCACTGCCGAGCACAGTCCCTCATATAGCTAAAAATATATTTGACTATATTACTCTCCGACAACCAGTGGCACAAGCTTTATACAAATAGTTTATACGTAAAGTAGGAACTGACGCCAAAGCGCCATTGGTTGTTTTTATTTTTTTTCTGTATTCTGAACTTACACAACCAATATGAGTCTAAAACAAACCACGCTTCCTGTCTGAGTTAGCCACAAGAATCCTGAACATCAGCCAATAGCCAAAATGTTTTAGATGGTAATGATGTGAGTTCATCCAGAGATCTGTGAACTTTGTATACCCACTAAAAATAATAAATTGTTAATTAAATATTGCCTCTTTTATTTTGGTATTCACTTTTTTATCCCAACTTAGTTTGCACCGGTTAACGCAACTGGAAAACAAAAGATCTTTACAAAGGGAGCTAATTTTTCTACCCCTTCCAAATCATTAATCATACTAATTAAGCGACGGTAGCCACACCCCATCAAGTGGACCGTTAGCCTGTCTAACGACCTTTACACATAAAAAAATAGGCATTCATTTAATAGGAAAAAATTCTTGTCAATGAAAAATTAGAGGAGTCCTTGCTTGTTTTGTTACTTACTTATTAAGGGCCGCTTTTAGCAACTACAAGTGTTGATTACTTACTCTTCAAGTAACGCTAATTGGCGAGTGAATGTTACGAGTATCTTGTGTCAATTTCATTGAAATTACCCACTGAGTAATGTTACTCGAAGATGGTGAAACTCGTACGCTTTCTTACCGGTGACTTTAAATGGCAGTTAGCCTAGTATACACTACTCAGAGATTATGAAAGAGGCCCCAAGTCAAATAAAACACGCATCAATAATAATAATTTGTCTTTATTTAAAATTTCAATTTTTCAATGGTAGTGTATAACAGTAAATAATAATTTAGTTCTCTCATAGAGCTACGTTGTAGTATATAGGTTATGATATTTTTTTCTGTACCCAAACTAAAAGTCAAAGGTACCCATAACAATATCACATCATTGGGTGTGTACTTCTTGATGTGTGCCCGTATTTACTTTGTAACGTACCAAATATTATTATTTCGTTTACTATGATGCCACAAAATACTTTATTTTTATTTCATTTACTTAGACAATTTAAGAAAATATTTATCAATAAGCTCCAAGCTTTACAACTAGGGCTAGTTAAATATTTTACCCTATGTCAATGTTTAAATTAACGGGTATAGAAAAACCTTAACTTTTTTTAAAAATGTAAAAAATATATAATTGAAAACAACATTAAAAACGCGCTCTCGTTTGCCCCAGTAAGGAATGATAAGACCAAATTTTACTGATCGCAAAGAGTAACGCAGACACATCGTTTGCAATACTTTCTAGAAAAAAACACACTTTAGTCTTAAAATTGGGACAATTTTATTAGTACTTCGCCCTGTTTAAGATTTTTCGACATTGTAGTCCCACACAACACTAAAAAAACCAAAATTCTAATTGAGTTTTAACCTAACGTTTATTACTAACGATGAGATGATACACTACTTTACTATGAGTTTAGCACAATCACTCATAGTGATAGAATTGGAATCAAGTTTTACGAGACGCACCTCGGTAGGTATTAATATTAAATAAAACTTCTCTATAATAGTACAAAAATGTAGAAAATAAATTGAGATCAATAATTAAACTTTTCAGCACTATCTATTTTTTCGAAATTCCAAATTATTAACTTGCAACATTGAGATTTTTTGTTATGGCAACATTCTCGTATCACTTGATTCTGTAGGAATGATTCGTGCAAACTAACGAAATGATAAATGGCTACTACACCGTTTATATCAAATTAACACAAAAAAATATAATGTCAATGAATTCAACACAAATTTAATCCATTAAAAATCTCGTACAGTATAAATAAGCACATAGTAGGTAGAATATATATATGCTTGTAACAAAATATGAATATTCTCATATTAAAAGAACTCTCTTGTGACCTTAACGATCATATGCTTGAAAAACTGTAACATAGGTATAATTATTTTTAAATAATTATATTTAACTGTATACTTATAATTATTATCAGATTAAAATTACACGGTATAAACTTTAAATCACAAATTATTGCATTTTCTACGAAGATGCACGTTTAAATTTAAAAAAAATCTCACGAGGAACTTTAAACATATTATAAATACCTACCTACCCACTTTTCAGTCGTAAAATTATAGTAATGTATAACATCTTCGCTAGTTTTATTTCTTTATAAACGAAACTATTTTTTTTCGACAAATCTGTCAGCGCAGGTGTGTTGAAACAAACAGATGGTCTAATATTACAAATGCTTTTTAAAGTCTAGCACAGACTGGCTTAGTACTCAAAAGTTGTCGAAGTTGGCACAACTTCCAGCACCATTTGCAGAAAAACGGTTATTTTGTCTGCAATCAAAAAATGAAAACACGTTAACCCTTGAAGTTTTCGTGTGAACAGTTCGTAGTATAAATTACTTAAATTGTGAAGAAGACATACCCATAAAGGGAAGCGAATAGCCCCATTTGACGAAGGGTAGGTAAACGAGTAGTCCACAAAATATAAACGCCGTGGCGTACAAATACTCCCACTGGGGCTTGTCCACTATTGGCGCTATCACCAGATATGTCGACACCACAAGCACTATATAGGGAATTACTATGGGCACCTGTAATTAAATAAAAAGCGAGTTTCCTTTAAGTATAATGCGTTATATTAGGCCAATGAACACGGAATTGGGCAATCCAAAGCGCAATATGGCAGCGTACACTGCGTCTATTATTATTATTTTATCTGCTAGTGGCTATTACTGTCTGCTAGAGAACCAGTATCACTTCGTCCATTGCTGAAATATTGTGATCGCCACGTATACTAAAGCTGTCTACCTCTAGCTCTACCGTAAGCTGCGTCTAGCTCGTCCTCTTACAGAATAGCACCGTGAAATAACAGCATGAAGGTTGTTTTGTACATATAGTCGGGTCGGATACTAAAAAAAACCCGGGTGATTTTGCCGATAGGGACAGAACATAACTACGGGTCGGCTTTGTTGTTCAACAAAAATAGCCGAATCGAATGTGCCGGCCCGACTATACATATGTGCAGCAACCCTTAAGCCCGGTTTCCACCGCGAGCGGAGCGGACCCATTAAGGACTCCATTTAACTCGCACGACTAAACTGCATACTTGTGTTTCCACCAACAAATAGGCGAGCGTAAGGACTCAGCGAGCAAAAAGAGTCATGCGAGTTAAACGGAGTCCGCTCCGCTCGCGGTGGAAACCGGGCTTAAGGGTTGTAGACTTACATAAACCCCTAACCCCTTATCCTTTATCCTATTAAGGTCTGCAACGCACTTACAACACCTATGACATTTCTTGTGTTAAATAGGCGACGGTAGCACGTTTAGCTTCCATCCTATATAGTAGTTGCTGAAAAAAAAGTATGATATCTACTCGGTAGAGGTTTTTGCGCGGACTTCAGAGCCACGAGTGGATTTATAAGGATTTTACACATTCGCTACCAGTGTTGGCAAATGGGATTACCTTTCCCCAGTGGCCACCATTTTTCATATCACATTTGATCATAGAATTATCATATTTTAATAACATGTTTTACTTATACAGAAAAAAATATATTAAATAAGTTACTTATGTATAAATAAAAACATTATAAACTTTTCATTATTACATAAGTACTTACTTAAAAATTAGAAGTTCAAGGCGTAGAGAGGCTTACCTTATAAGGTCTCGGCGCGTGAGGCTTGGTGCGCCTCATGACGATGAGGGCCAACATGGCTCCGCCGTAAAAGATCCACGCGGTGAACGAGAAGAAATCGATCAGTGAGTCGATCGTCCCATACAACACCATCGCCACCGCAATTATGGACTGAATATTATTGTTTTCATTAGAAACGCCAATTGTGCATTATGTTTAGAGTCCCCGCAGACTACAGACTTTTTATCGCCCGATAGTTTGATCGCCTTTTTAATCAGTATAAAGAGGTATGCAAGTGTGCACATTTAGCGATTCACCTCTTCATACTGATTCAAAAGCCGACCAAACTATCGGCCAATAAAAAGTCTGTAGTCTGCGGGACTCTTATTGTTAAAACAAGCTATAATTAAAATTATAAACTAACCCCCGACTTTCTTTTGAGCCCATATACGCTACATCTGCTGTAAGTTGCTGAGGAGTTGGATGTCCCGCAGACTACTTGATGTCACAGCGTCAGATCAAGGGTAACCATGTCATGAAAATATCATCACAATAACAGTATACCAAATTTCACATCAATCGAACCCGTGGAAGTTAATGAAATCTTTTTGTCAACAAGGAAATGGGTTGATTATCTTCAAACGCCAGAACAGATTTACATAAACTATAGCTAAGAACCAACTCGATCACGTTAGCTTTCATACAAAAAAAACTGGATCAAAATCAGTCCGTTATACACTCTAACATACGTCAAACTTATTATTGCGCTTACCTAATGTTATTGTTCTCACTCTTGACACCGTAATTATTGTCTAATCTAAAAGATGCTACTTTTTCAATAATATGACATCATTTTTATAACAGCCTACTTTGCGTAAATACCTTTATTTAATTTATTATTTTCTTTGTTGGCTGTGTACTGTGTTAATATTTTAGTTTGGACTTTTATTTGCCTGCCAATAAAAGTCTTAGGTAATTTTATCTACCACCTGTTTTTGCTTAGATGCATGATTTTGTTTGATGTTTGCCTCGTTGGAGGCCATGTAATAAACAAGAAAAGAGTAGCGTTTACTAATTATGTACACGCTCAATCAGTTCTATGGAAACAAATATTCATGAGATATTTACGTGGAATATGAGTCCGGGCGCTGGGGTGAAGCGGCGCACGTGAACGTATGAGAGGATGTCGAGTAGATGGCCTTCCCTCGACGCCGCAAAGCACAGTCTGCCCGCCACGAACAGAGTGCCGTTTGCTGAGCCGAACGTTGAAATGGTGACGGCCAACGGCATAAGCCACGCCATTGGCCCCAGAAGTCGGTTCCCGAAGGTGACCGCTACCGCCTCGCTGTCCGTCATCTCGCTCACCGACATGACGGCCAAGTAAGACACGTTCACCAGCGCGTAGCAAAGCGTCACCAGCGGAATGCCGATCACTATACTCAGCGGCAGGTTCCTGCGCACGACCGTCGCTCAACATCGCTCAACATCTCGCCCAATCTTAATATAAGATTATAAACCATGCATGCAATATAAAACACAACATCTCTTTGTCTGTCCGTTCGTTTGTGCGTTAACTAGAGAGCTACTACTTCAGTTTATTATGGATACGTGATGAGATACGTACATTTGGTTAAAACTTAAACTTAAACTTGGGTGTCCATATTATCTTGCAAATTAGAAGTTAATAAGAACCAAACTCAGGCACTTGTGAAATGCAAGGGCTTAGGATTGATACTCTTAGGACAGGTCTATTTTTATATATTTTCTCATTTTAAATCATTGATAATAATTAATTGATCAGCTGGTATCTTAAGAGGAGGCTTACTTGGAAGGGTTCTTGATCTCCTCGGTGACGTAGTTGAGGTTGTTCCAGCCATCGTAGGCCCAGAGGCCCGTGTAGAAGGCTGTAGCGATGTTGCCCATGGTCGCCGTACTACTGGCGAAGTTGGGCTCCTGTAAATGTCGCGTATTACCTGCACCATAGGGACACAACCATCGTCAGTGTATGTGATGCGTGCATTCTCGGTCGCCCAAACCAAAGTGCTACTTAAAAGGTGGATCAAAGGACCTGCGGGAACTCGGTTATTACCTAATATCAGTTTGTAAACGCCGCCGCAGACAATGATCACGATCGCACCCAGTTTCGCCGCAGTGAAGATGTTCTGAACGTTGGTCGCCAAATTCACGCTGTAGCAGTTCACCGCCAATATCATCACTGAAATAGAATTTGTTTATTTGAAAATTCAGTTAATTTGAAATAGGGATTAAAATACTGGTAAATACGCGCCTCAGAACTTCAAACCTTCAGGGGGCCAAGATTGAGTCCACAATCCTCATTTATTTTACCTGTGAGATCATGAAGCGTTGTTACGAATTAGGGAAGAAATGTGTAAAGTGTCTGAAGATGATTATTTATTATATACGTTTAGGCATTCGGGTGTAATTGTAAAGAATAGTCATTAGGTTCCAAGTAAGTAAAAATTGTGTTTAATTAAAATATTTAAAATTCATCTGAGATCTGAGGCGGAGATCACTTATTTATTTATCATGTTGGAGTTTTCTTCGTTTTTCCAGCGAACTTCAATCGATTTTTAAGAAAAAGTTGTATGTATAATAAGTAAAAAGCATGGTTAACAAATGTGCGGTAAGGCTAGCAATAAGATCTTACCAATAGAGATGACGGCTACGAGTTTGACGAGAGCATGGGGAGGTTCACATTCGCTCACGAAAGGTTCCACAGCGTATTTTGCAAAACTCAGACAAATTATAGCCATCTGAGAGGGTTTCAGAACCAATGTAGACACCTAAAAACACAGTCAAATTTGAGTAAAAATATCACACATATATATTATGACCTTTCTGTTGTAATTAATTATTTTACCCATGAAAACAAAAATGCAGGCGGTGCACCAAACGCGTCCATGAAGTAAGCGTATTCAGCTCCTGACGATGTATTCATCGTGCCAAGCTCCGCGTATGCGAGCGCTCCTGTTTCAGAGGAAAAAAACACGTGAAAATTTTTTTACAATTTTTTTTTATATCTGTCACCAAAGATATTTTGATTTATCTCGCTTCACTCGACTATACAGGACACAGCCGTACTTGACAAATGCAGCAACAAATACTACGCCGAATTCGGCGTACCCGAGCTACTTAGTCACACTGCAAACTGTCTGTGATGCTGATGTGTACGAGCCGAATGTTTTATTAAATTTTGGGCATAATAAAATGTCGATTTGCGTAGTGAAACTGTGTAAAAATATAATTAAATTGTGTAAAAAGTAACAAATAGTGACAAAAAAGTTGCCGCATTCATTCAAGGAGCTTTTGCTTTTAGGTAGGGCCGTATCTAGTAGAGCGCAGCGAGACCAATCAGTTATCTATGTCTGTGACTATAGAACTCGTCGGCCAGTAAATTTAGACAAGACGCGAGGCGTGGGCGACATCGTTGCTTACCGAAACGAGTTTCTATAGTTTTGATTTGTAAATAGTTTTTAAACTAGAATTATAATAATAGTTTTAAAATTTTAAATTTTGCCCAATTTTACATTTACATATACTATTGTTGCTTGCTCATTCACACGCAATGTGTTGGCAAATGATATAGTCAAACTTAAAAATTTTCTTTGACGTTTTCTTGTGAATACTTATTATGTATGCATATTATTATATTATGACACCAACGTCGCAAAATATTTTATATTTAGTAACTTAGCTGCTGCCTGCGACTTCGCCCGCGTAACTTTGTAAATTATATACTAAAACCTTCCTCGAGAACCACTCTATCCATTGGTGAAAGAAAAATTCTTTTCAATTCGAACCAGTACCTATTTCCTGAGATTAACGCGTTTGAACAAACAAACTCTTCAGCTTTATAATATTAGTATGTAATATAGAATAGATGGGTAAAAAGTACAACTAAAATTAAAAGTTTACTAACAAATTCGATTGGTTGAGGTACTCACCAAGCAGCGAAAGTACGCCGCACGCCATCCAAATGACGAAGCTAATGCCCACTGAGCCCGTGCGCTCCAGAAGCCCAGAGGGCGAGACGAATATTCCTGAACCTGAACATAGTTTTTCATGAGTAAATATATCACATCCTCACAGTAGCCACTGGTCTAACACTCACCTATCATGGTGCCAACGATTAGAGCCACCCCACTGAAGAGTCCCACCCGTCTCTTGAGGTGAACAGGGTCGTCCGGAGCTGCGTCCGACCCCTCCAGCTGCACAAAGTATTACAAATTAGTTTAGCGAAATTATGGAGGAAATGGGGGAGGCCTACGCCGATGAGGCGACTACATAAATTAAATCGGAACTAAATCATAATAACACTGATGACTAAAATTTATAAATTGGACGCTTCTCTATTTTTATTAAATTTGTAAAGAAATGTTACATGTATCTGCGTTATTTAAATTTTGTCCAAATGTTATTAAGGGCCTCTTTCACCATCTGTCAAGTAGGCTAACCGTCATTTAAAGTCACCAGCCACCTGGGATAATGGAGCTGATATACCTTTGTTTATACAGTAAAAGTCCCGAACATTAAAAAGAAAATAATAAAAAAAATCGCCTATCGAATGATGCACTAAACCGAGTGCATAAATTAATAAAACATAAAATTATTTCTAAAAGTAACTAATCAACACTTTACTTGTAGTTGGTGAAAGAGGCCCTTATTAATAATAATTAATCATGGACGAAGTCGAAGGGCCCCTTAACAGTTTAAATATGAATATTAAAATTTTTATTTAGTGCAGTTGATCCACCTAAGTGTAATTACTTTCGAGTAAACGTAATACAGCGTAAAATGAGCGTTTAAAGAAACATTAAAACGCTTATTTAACTCGTTAAATAAACATTTAAAGCATTTAACGGGTTTAAATAAACATCAGTTTGTACTATAGTAGGTATATTTCAAATGGTTTAGTTCTTAACCATATTAAAACGAAATTTGCCGATTATGCGTTGACCTCGATAAAATTGTTGTCGCATTTAAAAGTGTTCGACGCGACAGCACTTACCTACATTGCAATGATGACTTATTAAAATTATTATTAAAGCTTCGTTAGGGTTCGGCACATATCCGACGATCTAAGTTGTATGATTCGTTCGCATTTACCGGCCATACATGGCCGATACAAATAATTCAAAACGAATGTCACCTAAGATACTTAAAAATGTCGTATCTATAATTTTTTTTCTTTAATTAGGTATATTATCTACGGTTATCATGAAAATCTATTTTCTGCATATATCTTTCTGCGTGCACTTTAGAAACAGACAGAAAAGTTCCTACGTATTGTTTAACTTTTAATTTAAAAAATACGCATGAATGAACTGTATGACGTATATTGTGAAAATATCGTAAGAGAACGGTACCTCTATAATTAGGAATAACAGATAAGGAAGGCATTAGGCAATAGGGCTCTGGCATCCCTCTACTCACTTATCGAAACCCAACAGCATATATGCTGTTATTTCACGGTGGTACATATTGCTATTGAAACGCTGTCCCGTCCCGCTGAACATGTGCCAAAGCCTTTAGTTTCAGGAAATGGGAGAAATACCATTGTTTTATGTTTGTTCATTTTATCACGAACTGACGATTTAGCATATATTCGTAACTTAATGTTGGTGACGTTAAGGTAAACTTAACGTTAAGCTTATTTTTCTTAATTACTAGAAAACTTAAGTATACTTACAAATAAACTTGTATATTGTAACTTATAACTTATAAAAGAAAAGTTAGTACCCTTGTTAGAGTGCCTACTTACATGCTAAGTAATTTTAGGTATATTCCAACAAAATTACTCTATAACTATCACCGATCCATAACCTTTTTGATGTTTTTTTTATATTCAATATTCACGCATTTCTAATATTTTTCATCTTTTTTGCCATTGTTTCTATATTTTAGCATTTTTCTTTATTTTGTTAAAAGATTTTGTTAAGTATTGTAAATTCTCTTTTTGCATGCTTACTTTTTCTTTAAAAAAAATTTATTTTTTCAAATATTTGCATTATACATGCTGTACTTTAGTCAGTAATTATTCTTTTGTACATGTTTTGTACATTATAATTATATAGAAACAATTGCAATTTTGTAATCGAATATATACTCGTAGATATAATATCCATGGTAGGTATTAGTCACATTTTTATTTATTATCTACTTGTCAGACTTGGCAAACTAAAGTAACTATATTATAAAAGTCGATATAAATTAAGATTTAGATTTTATGATGACACTTATTAAAACAATGGCGACTGTATTGATTTGTTTAGTTTAATTGTCCCGACTGCCCACGTGTTCCATAACATCCGGATGACTAGTTGGCAAAGTAATAAATATAATGATAGTAATAACTGATAAACTTGATAACAATGGCTAATTTATACATTGATGAATGTGCTGAAATTGTCTATACGATATTACATGTGCAATGCAATTCTAAGAATTATTCGCGGTTGTTATAATATTTCAAACACGATAATTAAATGCTTTTTGGTTTTATTTAGGTACTTTACTTAACTATCTTTGAAAATTGTAAGTTATAGTAAAGGTGTATCAGAATCTCATGGCAAATGGGGAAATAAAAATTTGTAGAGTGCAATACGAAAATTGGACTAAACTTTCTTGATAATGCTTAATTTTTATTTGTCTTTTGTTCTGAGATTCTGAGATTCACGCGCACAGCCATAAACGGATACAAAGTACTAAAAAATATTTTTGACCTCGGTAACATAAAGTCCAACGTGGTGGGAACATGGTGCGACATTTATACCGTGGTGCGAAAGGCCTAATTTATATATTCAATTTAAAATTGCAACATAATAGGTACCTATGAGAGTTGATAAAGTATGGCGATAAATAAGCCACGTGCAAAAGTAAGCTATAAAATAAAACAATAGCCTTTAATATAAGCATTCGATAAATATAATTGAAGACGTTTCAATAGACCGCTTTGCTGATATTGAAGTCTATATAAATCCCTCATATTATTTACTTATTGAACAGTCTGAAAAGTTAAGTATCATCTTCCTGTTTATTAAAGTACTTACGAGGCTTATTAAGAGGCTTACTTGCATAACTATATTGGCGACAGTATTTGACTAGGTTTTAATATAGCAAAAAAATAGTTGACTGTTGAGTGCTACATAGAAGTACATAGATTTTTTTGTTACGTTACATAACCTGGATATAGCGTGGCAAACAGAACATAGTTAGATACATAGTAAAGTGGAACATATAAATCATTATTGAAATAATCATTATTGTGGAACAATAAGCCATTTAAAATTATTGAAAATGAAATATATATTTTTTTATATTATATACTTACGAGTACTTACCATAAATAATTGTAAGTAGCTTAAAGTTTAAGTAAGTAGTTAAATAGTAAGTTGTAAATAGATTTAAGCAAAAAAATAACAAAACCAAATATTGCTACTTACGTAGTTCATTTGAAATATATAATAATTACAAATGACATTTTATTAATATCTAATAGCTGGTGCCAGCGACTGATGATCTGATCTGATGATTTTTTTATTATATTTAATTGAATCTTTTCATAGAGAATTTCCTTCACCTTGTCTCCTGGATTGGAGTTGCTGTCACCGAGCGCTCCCGTCGTGCCGTCTTCGGCGTCGCATTCGGCGGAGCACCCGCGCCATACCAATCCGCCTTCGTGTGTGCTCCCTGAAATGTACAAAACAATCTCAACTTATTCAAACCGTATTTCATTGGCAAAGACCGGGATTTTAGCAATTAAATACAAAATACAAAATACTATCAACTCTTAATACGATTTAATTTAGTACCTAAACTGGATTGCATTTGATATTTCGTTTTTGTATGAAAGCTATTATGTTTAGGAACCCAAATTAAACTGCATTGAATTTGAATCGTCATTTAAAAGTTGATAGTATATAAATATATTTAACTAGCTGGTGCCCGCGACTTCGTCCGCGTTCTCTATAGCCTAGCCTTCCTCGATAAATGGACTATCCAACACAAAAATAATTTTTCAATTCGAACCAGTAGTTCCTGAGATTTGCGCGTACAACCAAACAAACAAACAAACAAACTCGAGTTTTATATATTGGTATAGATTTGGCTATAAATAATCGGAAGGTTGCCTAATCGTTAGAAATTAAGAATTTTATTAAATTTCTTAGGTATAGATACCGCACTATCAATTATAGGTATGGGATCACAGTGAAGATAGCCTACGAGTTTGCTACGCTACTGCACCTAAGGATGACTAAATGTGCTAAGGGCAAGTGTTTAACTAGAAACATTTATGTTTTTTTTTTTTCATATATTAGCCGTATGTTTAAAAAGATATTTTTATCAAAAGTTAGTTAAGATAATTTTAGAGCACATATATATATGCCTTTGTGGTTGGGTCAACGAAGCAATTCAAATTTTATAAAATAAATAAGAATGTTTTTTTGTGAACATAAAGGAGCTAACAATACATCTAACGTTTTAACATCGCGTGTAATGTGTTTATGTAGATAATTTAAACGTTCTTGTGTGATCAAAACAACCCAAAGTCACGTTGCCAAGAATTGGGGGTTAATTGAGGAATTTAAACTGCATTGTGTACAATAAAATTAGATATTATTAGAAAATAAAAATACTCCGTAACCAAAACTGATTCATAGTTTTATTATTATATTAATAAATGTTTATACTTTTATGAATGTGACCAAATGGTGAAAACAGTTCAGAAGCAAAAGTCGCAATCGATACAAGGACATACGGGGTTAGTATTGATTTCGTTACAAATAGAATAGCAAGTTATTATTATATCTAATTTTGTGTCGCTGTATTTGCTCTAGTTAATTCGTAGAATAATTATAAATTCCACAAATAGTCGAGTACTATTTCGAATATGTTAGGTATTAAATTGTAAACAAAACAATTAAGATATATTAAAAGAGGTACGTGTAGTGCCAATTGTGATCATCATCAGTGTGTGTCTAGCCATCGGCGTATGATGCCAAAATATCTGACAGTCGAGGACTTTGTCATTTTTACGTTCGACTCGTTTCGAGCCCTCGGAAATAAAATTGATTAAAACATAAAACATGTTTTGTCGTTTACCGTCGTGGTTTAATATCACAGAACAATATGTTATGTATGTAGGTAATTAACGATAACGAGCTATGGACATTAAAGCGTCCATTAGACATGGATAAGTCTATGCTCGAGGTTACATTGTGAGATCGAATCGGGAATGTATGAAAGTTGAAGACATAAACCGGTGGATCAGCAAGTTGAAGTGGCAGTGGGCAGGTCACATTACGGAGAGCTAGGGTTCAACCACAAAGGAACAGACGTCGATGTGGGTCGCGGGTGGACAGTTGGATGATTCTGACTGGTCCTATCGGGAAACTATGGCGGAGGCCTATGTCCAGCAGTGGACGGACGTCCTGCGGCTGAAATAGTGCATATTAAAGATAAAAGAGATATCAAACATCAATTTTACCTTATTTATCAAATTATCAAATCAAATTTTTTAGAAAGACAATAAAATAGACATATTTTACCTATTTAGAAAGAAGAAGAGACGATATAGGAGTAGCGTTTAATCGAATTAGCATACAGTGCATTAAGTGTATTTAAAACAAAATCGATGCCTGACACAATGATAAAAATTCGTCATTGGTTGGTTAAACATAAAAATTATGGTTATTAAAATAAGTTGTAAATATATGTATCTAATTGAGTTCTATCATAATACTTCGCAAGTATTGTAAACAATTTCAGCTGAATATGTCATAAAATTACTGAATCCAGTATTGTTCAGTCATTTTATGTGAGTTATGCATCGATAGAGTTATGTGACTATTCGCTAGTAAGAAAATTAATCGATATAAAATTAGTTTCTGTTGTTTCAATTTTATGTGCAACCTACATTCAATACTTAGTTTGTGGCCTAAATAAGTGACCTATCCAATAGGACCTATTTGTGATGTCGCTATCCGCCTCTGTCTGTTTTTACGCTAACTTCTTGTAAACAACCCAAAGGATTTTGATACGGTTTTCTTTCACTAATTAAAGGAGCAATAAACGAGGAAGGTTTGCGTGTATAATTTTCAGAAAAAAATGTATCCGTGCAAAGTCGGGGCAAGATCGTTAGTAAGATATATATTAAAATGTAACAAAAATTTGGCTCTGATATTTAACCTTGAGACCACATTGTATTAAATATTATAAATCAAAGTTTTGTCTTATGCGCTGCTTAATTTTTGTATAGTAACCTACTCTCACTCTGTTGGAGAGGGATGAGGATATAATAAATGAGATAGGGATATAAATAGATATCAACAAAAATAATATCAACAGGTTCAAAATTTGAGAAATAATTAGGTAGACATTCGTACGAATAACGATTATTGCCTTACATTTTTCTTGAGTAAAATATCTGTGTTGATTGCGTGCCAAGTGGAAAGTCACGTGAAACGAAGTACAGAAGCTTCACAATGTAAAACGCACGACACAAAACTTGAATTATCAGCAAGTCTTAGATATTAACGCCAAGAAAAAAAAAGAAAAGTAAAAGTGAAATTTTCTCAGTTTTCCCAAGTAAATATATTTTGCAAACAGATATATGTATTTGATATTTAGCAAATTTTCCTTTGTAAATAGCAATCGTATTTTTAGATGTATTTTTTTGCAAGTGTTGACAATAATTTGTACTACGTGCAAAAGAAGTCAGCAATGAAGCCTATGATGTATAGGGAACATATGCATCTTCCTTTGAATAAAATCCTTACTAATATTATAAATGTGAATGTGAGTTTGTTTGTTTGTTACTCTTTCACGCAAAAACTACTGAACCGATAACCATGAAATTTTGCATACTCGTTGTCTGGGACACCAGAAAAGACATAGGGTACCTTTCATCCAGAACGCGGACAAAGTCGCGGGCACCAGCTAGTATTGAATAAAATAAGACAATAATTCGGCAAAAATTTCTAAAAATTTAAGAAATCCTTTAAATTTTAAACGAAAATTTTTTTAGAATTTTACTGACTTATTTACCAAAAGAAAATTCATATCCACGCTTCGCTGCGTAAAATATAGTCTGTGTAAATCCTGAATTATTCTTTACTAGCTGGTGCCTGCGACTTCGGCCGCGTTGAATGGTAAAAGGTACCCTATGTCCTTTCTGGTGTCCCAGACAACGTGTATGCAAAATTTCATGGTGATCGGTTCAGTAGTTTTTGCGTGAAAGAGTAACAAACATCCATACATCCATACAAACTTTCGCATTTATAATATGTATTAGTACGGAATTAGTACCCGAGTTCGTAGGGATGCAATTTTTCGGGCAATTTCCCCCAATTTTCCTCTTTATAAGAATCTTCCTCAGACTTCAACGAATATTTGAAAAAAAAATAGCCTAATTACTTAGTAAATCCGTTCTCGAGTTGTAGCACATTGCTAATGTGCTAAAACTTTTAATATTGATCAAGAAATTATTTAAATCTGATTAATCTTTCCAAGTTATAAATAGGTACCTTTAGGTTTTTTAAGTAACTTGCATAAGTGGGCAAGTTCACGTGAAACCTACTGATCTTTAGAAAAGAGGATATGACCTAACGGTTTAGTTAGACGGATAATATTTATGTATGTATTAAAAATTTTGCTTATTTATTTAGTGAAGCCAAATACCTACTGTCAAGATTCAGCATATAATGCGCTTTGTGGCTACATGTTTCAGCTAGCTCTCTAACTAAGGAAAACAGAGAAATTAGTGTCACATAAGTTAAATAGATTTAGAACACGAGACGGTCTGTTAGTAGACTAATAAAAATCATTTTTGAAGTTTTACCCGAATGACGCACATTTCGCTTCGCGCCGTCACGTGCAGATCGCGGCGTCGTTGTTCGTACAGCGACCACAGAATAAATAAATAAATCTCGTCAAAGTTACGCGACGACGAACCGCCATATAGTGTTACAAATTTTACTGGTCCGTGTACAAAAATGTGTGTACACTCTAAACTGTGTGAAGTTTAAATGCAAATAGTAATTATTATTGGATGTTATTCTTTGCGCGATGCTAAAATCACGTACTAAATCCGCTTACGCAGTCGTGAAATCTAAATAAGTAATGTTTATTAATGTTACGCAATAGATATAGAAATATACCTGTTCGCGTAATTTTCAAATGATACAGGAATTCTTGGCCGCATTACATTGATTATTTTGTATCAGTCTACGATTATAATACTGAACGTCCGGCACGGTATTGATTCTTCAGAAAAAAAAAAACGCTTTTAAAAAAGTGAAAAATTTAAAATGCAAAATATCTTTATATAATGGAATTTTTATTTTTAATTTTAATTAGATCCTATTTAAAGTGTCAGGGCACACTGCGGTGGACAGGCACTGCACAATGATAGAGGATTAGACCATCCTATTCTAATCCTTTATCATTTGTTTAAATTCAATAACACACTTGCAACACCCATGCCATGGCGTTGCTTGTGTGAATAGGCGACGGCAGCCACTTACCATCGAGTGGACCGTCAGCCAGCCTGCCATAAAAGTTAGTCTTTTATGCACTAAGTTTAAAGTATGGAGTTTTAAGATAGTGTACATATACCAATATAGTTTACATAATACTACACATAGGTATTATCTTACGTTGCTAGCCTCTTCTTCGTCGTCAGATGTCATAACATCTGACGACGAAGAAGAGACGAAGAAAAGTCTTCATTAGATTTTCTCCGGTGATGTTCATTTCTAATCTACGATATTAAATCTAAAATACTGCGTACTGAAGACTCGACAGTATCCAAATCTGCATTTAACGGTATATAGCCAATCAGTGTTGCACTAAACCTGAACCGTCATTGCTATTATTATTCAAGTAAAATAATACAAAAAGTGGAACGTGACTAAAAGCACGTACATACGGATCGAGTGTCATAAGCCACAACATCTCGGCCACATTAAACTTATGTGTACTTTAAATATGCAAACAAAAAACGTAGGTACAGACGAGGAAAATTATTGACGTTTTTTTTCCTGTATGCACTGATCTCATCAATGTTTCGCCGAAGAAGAGGTTGTAACTGACGGACATAACACTATAAAAAATGTGGACAGTCTCACTACAACTGAAGTACTGTACTTAGCGAACTCCGCCCTTTTGATATTCGTGCTGAAAGTAGCTTAGTGTGAGGTCAGTTTACTGTCAAAATTAAATATACGTTCGTCCTTTCTCACGTGACTAAGTGAGAGACGAAAGAAAGGGCGATTTAGATTTCACCAATTTGGTAAACGACCGTTCTGAAAACTGGGATTTTATCAACGCTTTTCAGAACTCCCTTAACGCAATTGTGGTAGTCAAATATTTTCACAATTTCTAACAAGACAATTTTATGATCTGTGAGGTGAGACATTCTTTTTCGAAAAATGTTAACATTCGCAATGTCAGGTTGTCTATTTTGTATTTCAAAGCTATAAGGTATAGATAGATCTAAAGTAAGAGAAATTATAAGAATACGAAGCGAGTTTTCTCTCTATGGCCAAATCGTATTCGAGCCTTACAATGACCAAAACAGTGGTAAAACAAAAATTATGAATGTAATGATTATTTCACAAAAAATTGTTTATTTTAATATTTAGTGTTTGCATCACAAAAGTCGTTTTCCGCATCTGTCTTTCTGTACCTATATAATTATATACGCTTTCCCCTAAACCATACAACGGATTTTGATACGGTTTTCACCATCAGTTAGATACTTTTCACGGAAGGCAATAAGTATACATAATGAAACCTAATTAAGGTTTATACTCGTATAAGGAGAAAAAAAGCTACCTGCGTCTGTCTGTTTCTCCGCCAACTACTTTTAAACCACCTAACAGATTTTGATACCGCTTTCACTAATGGAAAGAACGATAAACGAGGAAGGTTTTTGTACCTATATAAAAAAATGACAACCCCGGGCGAATCCGGGAGCGGGTCGTTAATATATAAAAAAATAAGTTATAAAATAATAATGATTAAAAGTGCATTATAAAAATCTCAACCCAGCAACACAGTTTGGATTTATTAGTAATATATAATTTAATGTTTGGATTCATAATACTTATATATTTTTAAAATTATTTATGCAAATTAAAATGTCAAATATTTATAATTATGTATACCGATGCCAACGTCAATAACATTTGGCCATTGCATGTATTTGTTTCAGTGACTATAGCTTGGCAAAATAGTTAAGAAATTAAAAAGGGACAATACTTTAGTGTCAACTCTTTCTTATTAACGAAATGGTTAGGTAAAACGGGACAACACTACAGTATTGCCAATTTAATTTCTTAACAATTTTGCCAATCTTTACTTTAGATCACAATATTAACCTTCATCTGGAAACAAGTGTGCAGATCCGAAAGTGCCATTCTGCAGCTTGTCCGTGGTTTCTGTGTTGCCAGGCGTACGGACGGCGCTACGAAACAGCGCGGCGAGTTTATCACGCATCGCATGCGCTCAAAGCGCCTTTTACACCTGCTTGCACAGGCGCCGGCGCCTGTCACCGCCTGCGCACTGGCTGGCACAGCGAATTCTAAATTCAAAAATTATATCCGTCGACGCGACGCAGCTCGTTACGCGCCCACACCGCGTTCCAATCCTTCGTACACGATAACAAATTTTAACCCTCAACGAATTTAATTTAGTCTTCTATTATTGCTTTCGTTACCACACCGAGAACACACTGGTGAATTTGTATACTGGCACTTTTTATTGCTTAAATTTGAAACAAATGTTTTTATTCTTTAATTAAAATGCGTAAGTGTTTCTAAAAATGGAGCAGATGTAACTTTAAGTTATTAATTTTGTTAATTTATTTTTTTCTTACACACGAAATACGGTTTGACGATACAATGAAAGCGAACGTACGCACAAGGCGAGGTTGCGCGGTGGACTGTCTATTCCCGGCTCGGCTCGAGACACGTGGTTGCGTTCATGCCGCCCGCCTTGCCGCCGCCCGCCCTTCCAAATCGTCCGCTATCCGCCCTCACACCGATCAATGGGGCTTACGTTAATTTGCACTGCCTTCAGCTACGTCACGTACACTTAAAAACGTTCCATAGACCTAAGACTATACGTTGAATACCTTTTCTTTACTACGAACCTGCACGAGTTCGATAATACGTCAAAGATTGAATTACATTACAGAAATTGTACATATATGAACGTTTGTTTGCGACCGTAAGCCAAGAGAAATTAAGATGTAAAAATTTGTTCTGAAAACATTAAGCTCTATTTTTTTTAAAGTTATGTTATGTTTAGATATTTTAAAGATTATTTTTAAAAGAGACGGTTATTTGTATATTATCGACATGTGCTGACTGAATGGTAGTAAAAAAATTAAAATATATATAATAAAAACAGTATCACTCTGGTAGAAAGTTTGACCATAATTTCGAAGATTTTTAGAAAAAAATTGTTTAAAAAATATATTTATTGATAGCACTAATGAGAAAAAGATATCTACTGAATTTTTTTGTCTTTACCCATTTAGATAAAATTTAGAAAATAATTAGAATGTGTATTATCATACACGAATGTGTATTATCATACACGAATGTGTATTATCATACACATGGCAGAGATTTTTGAAATCTACACAGGCGAAGTTGAAAACTAAAACTAGTAATTTATATCCATAAAATGTTCACAGATTTTTTCTGGGTATTTTTGCGGTGTGTTTCCAGTTGTCTGTCACAGTAACTTTGTAGGTAACTTGACCTCTACGTTAACGAGGAGTCGAACACTCCCGAAATTGTACGATCAGCAACAGGTCGGTGAACTGGAAGGACACACGAATAGGTATCTATCAATTTTGTAGAATATTGATGTCACGCTGAATACGCATTACGAAGTGGGTCAATAACCGTTGCCATAAGGCTGAAAATTTCTATACTTCTACTAATATCTATACGAGTCTGTCTGTATATCCGCTAACTCCTCCAAAACCACGTATCGAATTTTGATGATGTTTTCTCTAAAGTAAAGAGCGATCAACGAGGAAGATTTTTGTATATTATAATTTACAGAAAAAAAAAAGCATCCGTGCGAGGCCGGGACGGGCTGATAGTCTATAATAATATTACTTATAATGAGAAAAGATTTGTTTGTTAGTTTGTTTGTTTGTTTGCATTGAATAGGCTCAGAAACTACTGGACCGATTTGAAAAAAAAATTCACTGTTAGGAAGCTACGTATATTAACAGCGAGTAACATCCTTACTAATATTATAAATGTGAATGTGAGTTTGTTTGTTTGTTACGCTTTCACGCAAAAACTACTGAACCGATCACCATGAAATTTTGCATACATGTTGTCTGGGACATGTGGGGTACCTTTCATCGTTCAACGCGGACGAAGTCGCGGGCACCAGCTAGTAGGCTATATTTTATAAAGTTACGCGGACGATGTCGCGTGCAACGGCTAGTATATAATAAAACTGTTTCTCTGCTAACTTCTTCTAAATCACCCAACGGTTTTTGATACGGTTTTCAATAGTGGAAAGAGCAATCGATGAGTATTCGTGTACACAATTTTCAGAAAAAAAAATTGCATCTGGAGTCGGGCCGCTAGTGTTCCGCTAAACACGAGATAAATATATTCATTACATTCGCCCTAAATATTACAGAAAAAAATCTCATTCAGCATGACAATTGTGATCGATTTAAGTGTCTGTTAAAGTAATTAATTGCAATATTATTGCAACTAAGTTCAATACTGCAAGTGTCATGCAGAATTCAGAGAATTGTGTGGACGGTCATCAAATATTATACCTAATTATAGCCCAAGAAAATTAAAAAAAATCATTACTGAGGTACAAGAATGACATGTTACATAAAATATAATATGTACGAAAGGCACAAAAAAATTTCTAAGGTAAAGTTTATTTAAAGTTTTTATAGAGAAGGATTCAATGTTTTTTTCTTATATAATATGGCATAGGAATAATATAGAAAATGACGCAATTTATTGATAGCAAGTAGCAATAAGACCAATACCACGAATCTGTAGTGGATAGTGGATAAGATGAGAGGATAAAGAATGGCGATTGTCACGGAATTGTGATAGAATGTGGAATCAGTGAGCGAACTCTAGTAGAAATTGTACAATTTTATAATTATTTGGCGCCATTTTTTTTATTGTTTTTGAATATGAACATTGAACATACATATCCTTGACTTTGACAAGTACCGTCTACATAAAATTATGTCCGCAGTAAACCTGTGTAATTATAGCAACGACTTTTTATTCGGAAGTAATTTTAATTACATATAAATATTGTAGCGTGTGCCAACTATAAAAAAAAAATAACTATAAGTATGTACACCATATATATGTTATCTGTCATTTATGATACAGATAACAAAAAAACCCTTTGAAATAAGTACAGGAAAATAAAGGCGATTTCAGAAAGTTCAGATGAAATCTGCTGTCAAAGCACATAATGATTTTCTCAAGTCGGCGGCCCGAACTCATCGGTGCCTGTAGCTAAAATGGAGTTAGTTTCCGAGTAAAATAGGTATAAAATATTTAATTAAATAAATCTTCTGTTTTGTTTCCTAATCTATGCAAAGAGGTTCGGCTAGGTATACCTACATACTTATTGCGCACACTTTGATATTTTTCAACAACTCACCGTATAACCTTCAAACGTCCTTTTCGCTTAAGCTCTTCTTTTTGCATCGCGTAAATTAAGTGAAGTGATTACATAATGCGTTAGTATTTTATGATTTTATGCTTACGAGGCATGGAACATAGGGGTGATGAGTGAAGAGTGGAAGGTCACTTGAAGGTTACCACATTTATCGACGTTTTCCTAGTCAGTAGAAGTACAATAGTCATCAAAAAAACCGCCTACTGCAATATTTGCGGAAAACGAAAGGTTTTTGTTATTACATTTGTGTATATAAATATTTAAATATCGGTGACTAGTGACTACTGCGTTACCACTAGTTCCTGAGATTTGCGCGTGCAACCAAACAAACAAATAAACTTCAGCTTTATGTATATTGGTATAGATTATAAACATACAAATCTTCTCTCCTTAAATATTAGTATAGATAATGATGAGCGGACGATGTTGCGTGGAATCAGCTACACTTAGTAGTGTATATAAATATTTGTATTTTTATGTTTATTATACTCTAAGTTAAGATATATGCAGAACAATTTTATTGCATGTAATAACATAAAAACATCAAGTAAGTACGTTTGTCAACTATTGGTGAGTTGCCAATACAAATAGATATGTATTATTAATTGATTAGTTCCCCAGGTATTTGAAATGCGTACACGAAGACAGATTAATTAAACGAATACTGAACTGATGTAGGAACTCTCTTCTGTAGATATTTTTATAATTAGATTTATTACGGTGACGTCTTTAAGTGCAGGGTCTTTAGCAGTCATAAGTTGAGCCGAGTAGTGAAATGACTGATAGCTTATCATTATTGCGTCTAGGAAAACTACTCACTCTAAACTCTACTCTAAAATTACTCTAAAATTAAAATTTCAGATCTTTAGGTGAATTTTTAATATAAGTTTCTAGAATAGGTATATTTAATATCAATGGGCGAAAGCAATTTTCGAATCCAACTTGTAGCAGAAATGGAAAAAAAACCTTAAAAAGAATTCCTCAAATTATACAAGTTTCAGACAACGTTGTATAGATTTTTTTTTTATCTTCTAACCTCCCTAACTCTGTTAATTTTAATTTTATCAAATAAAAAATATATAAACATTTTCATGTAAAACTAAATTCTCTACAATATTTTTCTGAATTTTTTTTGTAACTGCCATTTTTGTATAATTTGAGGAATTTTTTATTAGTTTTTGTAGAACAAGTTTCATTCGAAAAGTCTTTTTGCCTATCGATATTACATATAAGTATTCTAGAAACTTATATTAAAAATTCACCTAAGAATCTCAAATTTTGATTCGAGCGAGAGTAAATTTTCTATGTGGAAAGTCAGAAAGAACACTAAGCTAAATCGAAGTAAAAACGAAGTTTAAAATACGAATTCAATATTGAAAAATTGGTCGATTTTGGATTAACTAAAATTGAAAAAATAAAATATAAACTAAGTTCTCACTTAATTTTCAGAAATAAAATACTATACAATGCATACGTAATATTAGGTAGCTACCACATAATTAGACTCTGCGTTCGCCTATTTTTAGTTTACGTATTACGTCACGCTGCCTGGCCTACAACTAGATTCACTGAAAACATTAATCGGTTGAAATACCAACATTGTTTTAAGTGAGTTTATTCATCCGTTTATTACTTCCAATCAATGAAAACATTACTCCAATAAAGTACCAACATTACAATAAAGAAGTCTTTGAAATAACAGACTTGTATTAATGCGAACATGCTTATTGAGTTTTAAATCTGTAACAAACAGTTTCTTTGATGTTTTATCAAATGTACACACATAATTATACTCGGTATGGAAATAAGAATCGATAACCTTGTTAAGTAGTACCATCTACTACCAGTTGGGTTAGTCCAAACAATTCTACTATTAGTTCTACGATAGAACTGTTTGGATTTCTATTTTTAGATTATCCTTTGGAAACATTATTTTCTTCTGAATGAAAGTATCTCCTTTTATGTATGTCTGACAACGTTTAAATGCAAAATTTCAGTATGATCGGTTGAGTTGTAAGCAAAGCGTGAAAAGGTTCAATTTTTTTGACAGACAGACAAACTTCAAAAATTTTTATAAGTATAAATTAGTGTGGATAATGTGATATTCAAGGTTCTCTACAGGCTTATAATTTCCTTACATATCATGATATTTAATATCTCTATCATTGTTATTTATACTCATTTTATAATTACGTAAAGTTTGAACGTATGTATGTAAGAGGTAATCTTCTAAACTACTTATCCGATTAATTCTTTTACCGGTCGTTGGAAAAGAATTTCAGTATGGACATAGGCTGAAAAGGGCTGAAATATATTCCACGCGGGCGATGTCGCGGGGACCAGCTATCTAAAAAATGCAGATCCAACGCTTGGCGGAAGTGTAATGTCAGGCGTCAATGTATGTCAGGCGCTATATCTTTTATTTTTCAACGCGAACAAAGACGCGGGCATCAGCTAGTTTATTTATAAAACAATAAAGAATCAGATGGATACCTACACTTGCTTTTGTAGCTAAAAATAGACACAATGAATATAAAGATATAAAAAAGAAGCTAAAAAGTAATAACGAATCTGTAAGAATATTGAAGCCTTATGTTCTCATCTTAATGAGAATCTCCTCGAATAGGATCAGGCTCCCTTCGGGTGAAATGAACGTTGTAGGTACAGTATGGACCAATCAATAAACATGGCGCATGCGTAGCAATCACTACGAAATGTCTTTGCAAGTTCAAGAGCGTGGGCGTTTGACGTTTTGTAATATATTTCACGAAAGTAACATAACAATAAAGTCACCGCATGTAACAAAACTGTACCTACATGCGAGAATATAAATCAATGGTAAATAAGTAGGGAAATGTTAGCTGTTATTATCTAATGGATCATCTAACTGGAAAAGCTAATTTAACAGCTCGATTTCAATTCGCGTGCCCTTCGTTGAAGGACAAATAATAATCAAAGGGCAGATAAGAAACGTGCTAAGCTCAGCGAACTTGGCTAAGCTTTCCTACAAAATTTGCTACGCGCGAAGAATTGATTTTTTTTTTTTAAATGAGGTATTCTTTCTCTTACGACTTCAGGTTTTCGACCGAATATTTTCTTTTTAGACGGATTCCAAATATAGAATTAGTTAATAATTTTGAAAAGAGTATAAGCTTAAGTTGGAATTTTTAAACAGTTCTATTCTTAGAACTAATAGTAGAACTGTGGAACAAACAAAAAAATGACAGGCAAGTTTATATTTTCCATGTATTTTATTTTCGTTCTGATTCAAAATGGGCCTCTTAACGACAGCGCAGAAGGACAGCTGCTGTGACTGGACAGCGGAACCTTAATATCACCTGCTGTTAATTCGTTCCTTAGAGGGGACGAAAACCATTTACCTTCAAATAGGTAGATCGTTGTCACTGCTTATCTTAAAAATCCATTATAAAAATATTTCATTTAAAAATCTAGCATGTTTTCAATCAGACATTTAAAAGAATGTCGGCTACTTCCTGTCATTAAAATAATACACACATACCATCTTTACACCTCTATGTACAAGTAGGTAATGATGTATTATGTTTCATGCGACGGTAACTGAATCGAAGGATGATCAGATTGCTTACTTCTTTGGTTATATGTATAATCAAAAATGTATAGCCATTATCTTTCGACGTATAACATATTTGATACTTTACAATATGTACCTTGTATTAGTCTTGAAACATGAACTTACAATACAATATAAATCAAATAAAAGAGTAAAACTCTTGCATTTGCAATCGCCTGATTTACAATATTCGTCAGTTCAGAATGCAGATTCTATAAGGATTGAGGAAGAATCCGGAAAGATATCTTATATGTGGTCTTTTCAAATACCTAGGTACATGTGTTATTCATACAAAACACGAAAAAAGTTAAGATTGATTTAAAATATTAATAAATTTATACGAGTCAGAATAGCTTTTTATAAGCATAATATCCATGAATGTAGATTGTAGGACATCATAGGATTACGACAAGAGTAAAGTCAGTAGAAAGAGGAGGACGAAATTGGAAATGGCAAGCCACAATCTTCCAAGGGCCTAGCCTATTAGGTACCTCTGCTGTATCTTATCAAAAAAAATTGCTAAACAGAAAAATGTACTTTTATTGCGATTGATTGGGAATTTATTCGATAAGCTTTATAGTCATGATTATCAATATTACTCATCATTTACAACATGATAAATGTTTTAATATGAAGGATCCTAATACTTTATATTACTTATTAATTTATTGTCCATGTTAAATCCCAATAAATACGTTGATATACAAATTTTCGTAAATTTGCCTTTATGTGCAGTTT
Source organism: Synanthedon formicaeformis (assembly GCA_945859745.1). Classification (NCBI taxonomy): domain Eukaryota; kingdom Metazoa; phylum Arthropoda; class Insecta; order Lepidoptera; family Sesiidae; genus Synanthedon; species Synanthedon formicaeformis. The sequence continues at coordinate 7,360,581 of OX243958.1, forward strand.
CGCCCGCAATTAATAAATCGGATATGAGTAGGTACACTGTAGGTTTTCGAGATATTGTTTTAATTTTTATTTAAATACCTACCATTCTGATGACAGACAATATTTATTTTAATTATTTCGTTATCTACTTGATGCTGCTTTTTAACGTAAAATTTTGTGTAAAAAGTTAGTTATTTGATTATTATCACCATTAAACATCATTAATTTATTCAAAAATACTGAAGAAATTGTTTAAAAAAAGATAATAATAACTAGTCTATGTGTGTATCTATGTATCTTCCTTTATTTAAAAAACAAAAAAACTATGAAAACCGTCTAAGCAGTTGTTTCTTAAAAACATACACGTCTTCTTAGCTATCTAACATGATACCTATAATGATTCTATTAGCCTAGAGTTACCAGGTAGGTAATAGTTTAAAATAGCGTCACTTCCATCCTACTAAAGTTTTTATATCATAGAAAATTGACGATGTGAGGCCCTTGCGGAGAATTACACCTATTTAAGAGAATTATACAGTAGGTATGTCAGAGCAACGTGTGTGCCAATTTAAATTAATAATAACGGTGATAAATAATCTCATCTTAAACAGACAATAGCCATTGGGCGCGTGACAATAATTACGAGATACCTACCCAGCATTCGCTATAGATACCTAGGTATAGGTACCCTGTATCGTGTATCGTAGTGCGTTGTGTTACCAACAAGTATGACACACTGCGACTGTCTAGATCAGTGGTTTTTTTTTAAAAAACTGCTGTTAACGGCATTTTGTGAAACTTTTTGCCACCGGGTCTTTTTAGACTAATTTGACCCTGCTGAACACAATTCTGCCCGGTGTCATCCCCTCCCCCGCTCCCTTCCCCCCCTTTCCTCCCCAAACGTGTCCCGATCTGCGGTTTTTTCAATTTATTTCGGAATCTATTAGAGATAAAAAAAAACTGTCAATGACAAAAACAATCTGCACTAAATTCTCTACAAAATGTGTATATAAATAATTTGATAGACATAATAACTTAAGAAATAATGTGTGTCGAAACTATGTAAATTTTTATTTTTTTCAACATTTTTGTATTTGCTGTTAATTTATCCAAAAACAAACGAAGATGTGATAAAGTAGTTAAGAAGTGAATTATTCTTGATACTTTTAGCTATAAAACAAGACCTTACTTACCCTCGTACGAGTATTCGTTCACGATTTATAGGTCGTAGCGCAGACGCCGCCAAGCCGCCCATGAATCTCAAGTACTTACACTATGCTCGATACATCACATAGACACGTATATACTTAAAATAACTACTTTTTATAAACATTTCGTCATCATCATCTCAGTCAAATGACTTCCACTGCTGTACTTAGAGTTTTACTGAAGAAAAGGGGAGACCACGAAGAACCAGACAGAAGGCTGGTAGGTAGTACAGCCTTGTGCCATCATCCACAGATGTTTGGAGGCAATCATCCCCCAATGATGTAGAAGTAAGAAAAAGTTATCAGAACCCCTCACTAATACAATAACGCCCTCAAACGGACTGTTCAAAGCGTATACTATCAGCCTTGTGTCTGTTTCTTCGTGGTCTCCGATTTTCATTAGTAAAAATTAAAGTCCAACAGTGAAAGTCATTTGACTGAGATGATGACGATGACGAAATGTTTATAAAAATAGTTATTTTAAGTAGGTACGTGATGTACCGAGCATAGTGTAGGTACTTGAGTATCGTGCGCGGCATGGCAGCGTCTGCGCTACAACCTATAAATCGTGAACGAGTACTCGTATGAGGGTAAGTAAGGTCTTGTTTTGTAGCTAAAAGTATCAAGAATAATTCACTCCTAAACTACTTTATCACATCTTCGTTTGTTTTTGGATAAATTAACAGCAAATACAAAAATGTTGAAAAAAATAAAAATTTACATGGTTTCGACACACATTATTTCTTAAGTTATTATGTCTATCAAATTATTTATATACACATTTTGTAGAGAATTTAGTTCAGATTGTTTTTATCATGGTCAGTTTTCTTATATCTCTAATAGATTCCGAAATAAATTGAAAAAACCGCAGATCGGGACACGTTTGGGGAGGAAAGGGGGGGAAGGGAGCGGGGGAGGGGATGACACCGGGCAGAATCGTGTTCAGCAGGGTCAAATTAGTTTAAAAAGTCCCGGTGACAGATAGTTTCACTGAATTCCATTAACTGTTGAAAGCAGGCGCTTTTTGAGATTTTTCCGAAAGTCTAATGGCTGCGTCTGCGCTACGACCTATAAATCGTGAACGAGTACTCGTACGAGGGTAAGTAAGGTCTTGTTTTTTAGCTAAAAGTATCAAGAATAATTCACTCCTTAACTACTTTATCACATCTTCGTTTGTTTTTGGATAAATTAACAGCAAATACAAAAATGTTGAAAAAAATAAAAATTTACATAGTTTCGACACACATTACTTCTTAAGTTATTATGTCTATCAAATTATTTATATACACATTTTGTAGAGAATTTAGTGCAGATTGTTTTTGTCATTGACAGTTTTCTTTTATCTCTAATAGATTCCGAAATAAATTGAAAAAACCGCAGATCGGGACACGTTTGGGGAGGAAAGGGGGGGAAGGGAGCGGGGGAGGGGTTGACACCGGGCAGAATCGTGATCAGCAGGGTCGAATTAGTCTAAAAAGACCCGGTGACAAAAAGTTTCACTAAATGCCGTTAACCGTTGAAAGCAGGCGTCTTTTGAGATTCCACCGCCGCTCTAGTCTGCGACTGCGACATTTTTTCAGTCACCGTGGGCTTGTCAATGTTCAAACAGTCCGCGTCACGCAACAAAATGCTGATAGCGTTTTTGCCGCTGACTTCTTCTCTTAATAAATTTTTATTGGGGCAATGACATCCGCAAATATCGACCACTTAACACTTAAGACTCGTACGTACTCGAATAATTATTATACTCGTATGTACCCACTACGTCAATCATTCAAGAGTAGTGGGGGACAGTCTTTTTCCTGTCTACTCTTTTATGGAGATGAAAATAAATTGTTTGTAATTAGGTAACTATTTTTATTGTGACCGTGTACTTGATAGAGGACACGACACGAGGTTTCAACTTTCATTAGACGGAATTAGACACAAATTACATATGAATCTTGCAGACCAAAATATTAATATGAAAAATATATTTCCATGAGCCATCACGTGCATTGGTAGGTGTAATAAAAAAAACTAACGGGGCTTAAAGTTAGGTCTCTAACCTATTCTTTCTGGATGTTTTGGACTAGACCTTTAGCAACAATGGGAGGGATACAAATTCGCTGCTCACCCAGATACGATGAGGATAAGGATGAGCAAATATTTTGTAATGTTCAATAATATTATTTTATATGCAACATGGTTTTTGAAAAAATATCTAATCAATAAAATCAAAATTCTGTATCAACACATTAAACAGATTTAACTACTCGACCATAGGGTACCTATCAAATAGGAAGAAAATATTGTTCCCGAGGGATAATTTAAAAATTAAAAAAATCAACGCATGACATACATGATACAAAGAATAAAAATAAACATTAAAAAATTAATAAATGTTCTACTACCTAAGAAAAGGGGGTACGGACGAAGTCGCGGGCAAAAGCTAATACATAATTATGGAAAAAAATATCAGCAGAAGGCTTCCTTACTAATATTATAAATGGACATAGGGTACCTTTCATCGTTCAACGCGGGCGAGGTCGCGGGCACCAGCTAGTAATTTTATAAACACTACCGTAGGTAGGCGCCTAGTTAACGGAGCGTATCTCTTAAATCTTTTTTAAAAATAGAACTTACCAATATAATAAAAATGAAGCTTTATTAGGTTCTCATACACTTAACAGCCAGTTACAGAGGAACTCCAAGTTGTATGAAAAATACGATTAACTACATCAGCAAATGCTATCGGTGCTATGATTGCACGTTGGTCCGGCTCGTTGCTTAGCTAACACCAGATTGTTTATTGTTTTAGTGTTTTAACACTAAATCTACATCAAGAATTTGTTAGAGGTTTGAATTTTATACTGGTGTAAAGTTTAAAAAACATAATTTGGAATGTGATTTAAAAAACAGATTAAGGGATTTAACAAAATGCATGTCAGTTGATTTTAATTTTAAGATTTTTGCAGAGTATTGTAATAAATTGATGATATGAAGTTCTACTTGTTTCTACAATGTTAGAAGACTACTTATTTAACGTAATAAATAGGTCCCAGAGAAATATAATGATGCCCCGACGATGAAATAAATTTTTAAGAGAATTTTTATTTATAATTTTTTTTATTAACTGAAATTCGTTATTTTTAAGAAATATTTAATTCCTTTTATAAAAAGGCTAAGTATAACACGCAACCTAATTATAATATTCAAGGGAAACTTCCGTAATAGGTAGGTTTGAGGAAGTTTCGTACTAGTTATAAATACAAAATTTAAGTAGGTATAGGTAAATATAAAATGTAACGTATTTATAAAAGTGCTACCTACTGCAACTGAAACGGCTTTGTTATTAAGGTAAGTTAGGTAGGAGAGTTCAAAAATCCCTTCAATCTACCTTTATTTATGGATTGAAAATTTTAAGCACGTGCATAGGTATCAACCATAGTTGTAAATCAATCAGATTCAATAGTTTATATGAACCTACGTTATTAATAAAGAGTAGATACACTAATCACTACAGCCTTATTCTTACATATTATAAAACAAAGTCCTCCGCCGCGTCTGTCTGTTCGCGATAAACTCAAAAACTACTGCACCGACTTTCATGCTGTTTTCACCAATGGATAGAGTGGTTCCCGAGGAAAGTTACGCGGGCGAAGTCGCGTGCAGCAGCTAGTATGCAACAAATATTAGACAGCACACGAATAGACAGCATTTTTTTAATGTTTTTACGTCATATTTTTATTTAAAATTCTGTAGTTTTTATAATAAATATAGCTAACTAAAATCTAAACTGGCTAAGGTGGACGAACTTTATTTCATATTATATAGGAACCTTGAAATTATACAGGCTTGTATCCTGGAATATTTCATAAACTAGACTTTCCTTGCACTGCCTTTTTAGGCCGATATGTATGTACAGAAACACATTGCACAGAAATGCATTACTTAGGTAGTGTCATTGCAAAAATTACTACAATTGTATTTTTTAAACAAAAAAAAAAGATAATTTTAACAAGAAACGTGGTGTGTGGTAGAATTGCATACTTACCGTTGCATGCATTCCCTGGCGGCTGTTCATGGCGATGCATTTCTCGAAGCACCGTGATGCTAGTAAAGGAGCGCGCCCTTTCATGTCACAAGCGAGACTGTATGAACAAAATTATTACTAGCCGGCTGAAATATTTCATCATCACTTCCAATCCCCCCTCTACTGCCCGCCAGGCCCCGCATGCGCAAAACCATTTACTCATCGGCATACAATACCGTATGAATGATTTCAAATATTCGCATTCGCATCGGAGCCCAGTCATACGCAAAACATGACGCTATGATTTTGTTATGATGTAGTAAATTGTTAGGTACATGGAAATATTATGATAATAGAGCCATGGTTGTTAATAATGCGAAAATATGCTGAGATCATTTTATACCGTCCTTTTCCTACTATGGTCTGCAGTGCACTTGGAGCACTTGTGGTGTAGCTTGTTATATCTCCTATCAAGTGGACGGTAATCTTGTCTGTAAATCTTAACATTTAAAAAACTGTTTATCAGTATATTTGATGAATAAGGAGGTAATAATAAAAGTTAATTATAAAATAAATTGCCAAGAATATTTGAACTTATACAAATAATTTTATGAAGCTGGCCTGACTTATCACTATTATAGCGTAGCAATGGTTGAGTTTTTTTAATTTAATGTAAAAAAAAAAAACAAAGAAATAAAAACAGTGATGTGGTATTCTCCGTATCTGCTCCCTTTGAAAGATCTCTTTGTCTGACTTCTTGGTATAATTGTTTTTTGTAATGACTTCACTACATAAAGTCTCATAATTATGAATCAAACAACATTGTAATTATATATTTTATTTATATAAAATTAAAAGCCACTATACAGCATACATTATGATATAACTGTTACAAACTACGGCTTATGAATTTACCATGAGTAGCTGTACTATTTTATCCTAATTGCAATATATTGTATTTAAAATAATCATTAATCTAGTAAAAAATAAAGAAAGTATACTTGAGGCAAGGTAAGATGAAGGTGTTAGGTTCTTTCGACTGTTTTACCAAGAAAATAAAAATATATTGTAACCAAAATAAATTAAATTTAGTAAATAGATAATAAAAAACATTGATTAACTTTAAATTTTGTAAATGTACTCTCATATGACATGATTAATAAAAACTATAAAAAAATCCCTCTTTTATTGAATCTTTAAATATAGAGCAAGCAAATGCCAAGTAATTAAAATTACCCATGGATGGGTCGACCCATTGGGACCATGGGTAACCACATGGATTAATCTTATTTATCATAGTTTATTTAACTACTTATAACTAACATTTTAAAATTCAAATTTACAGGTTAATACATTTGTAACATGACCATAGAGAGAGATGTCTTAGAATGAAAGTATTCTGACAATTTTGTGGAACTATTTTCAGAGCAAGCCTAGGCGTAGTAGATAAATGTATTTCACAATGCAAATCACATCACTACAAATATCACAATTTTTTTACAACAAGGAAGGAACATACTCATATTATGTGCAAAACACAAATGGTCAAAACCTCTCACAAATATGTTTGCAACACCAGTTATCCTAACATAGTCATAATAATCAAATAACAGGCACTAAGAGATTTATAAGGTTACACAACATTTTATTGTTTCTAATTATGAAAAGAATAAAATAATAATGCAAAGATCTGATACCACATTATTTAATTTTTAAAAAAACACTCGAGGATAGATTTTAACAAATGTTATAAACTGGGTTGTATAAATATAATTTTGAACATATATTTTTTTATAACAAGATAAGAATAACACAGTGATTTATTTCTTTTGAGACAAAGCTTTTCTTTTATCTAAATGGACTCCCAGTCAGACATAAATTATGTTATGATTAATTTCATGTTATTAAATAGTAAAAAAATGTATTGTTTTAAAAGTATATAGATAGTGCCTATCTAATATTTTAGAGACAAAACAGTGAACATCAATATTGCTTTATCTAGAATAAAAATTTAAATATCGGTTAGAAAAACAATAATAGAAAAACAATAAAAATTGTTTTTGCTTTAATAAGTCTTAAATAATGCACCTATAGTTCACACACAAGCTCCGAGGAATCGCAAGATGGGATATATTCTGATTTTAAAAGCATTTTTAATGGAGAAAACATTTAATAAAACCATCTAGAATAATTTTCAGATTACTTAATATCAATAATATAACTGCACAAGATCTTTATTTCAACATTCCTAAAGATTCCTCAAAGCTCATGTACGGAGTATAGGTATCGCTATAAATGACAATAGGCATGTATGGTTATAAATGATAATTTTCACTTAGAAATTTTTAAGACGAGTGCTAGAAAACAAATCCACACTGTGTATTTTTTATATCTATACATTTTATACAATAATAATATAAAAGAAAATATTACTTACATAATAACATTATACTTGTATTCATTTTATATAAAAAAATGAAAAACCATTAATATTGCCAATGCTGGCGTAAACAAACGTAGGCCTAGCAAGCGCAGTTGTCACCGTCCCGATTGCGACCATTCTCATTGGCATTGAGTTTGATTTGATCCGGGAACTCATTGTAGAGCTCTGCTTCGGTTTCCTGCGCCAAGGCGTTGCGGGCTATGGTTTGGAAGGCCAATTCTACATTGACGGCTTCTTTGGCACTCGTTTCGAAGTAAGGGATGTCGTTCTTACTCTGACACCACTGTTGGGCGCGTTTAAGGGAGACAGCGCGATTTTCCAAATCAACCTTATTACCTAATATGACGAATGGAAAGTTATCGGGGTCCCTCGGTGATGCTTGTATGAGGAATTCGTCTCTCCAACTCTCCAAGGACTTGAACGTGTTAGGGGCAGTTACGTCAAAAACTAATACGCAACAATCCGCCCCGCGGTAAAACGCAACTCCTAGTGACTGGAAACGTTCCTGGCCAGCGGTATCCCAAATCTGCATCGTAACGATCCTATCGTCGACGATAACCTCCTTCGTGAGGAAATCTGCACCAATTGTTGCCTTGTACTGGTTGGAAAATTTTTTGTTGACAAACTGATTCATGAGTGAAGTTTTTCCTACTCCGCTATCGCCGAGGATGATCACCTTTAACAAAACCTTTTTCCTTGATGACATTTTGCACAGAAATTTTACTTGTAAAGAGAAAAAATAACAATTTACTTTGATTCTTTGTCTTGCACTTTTTGTAAAGAATGGAAATGAATGACATAAAACCCAAGATGATATGCGTCACCTTCACCTGTTCATAAACAATGTTACCAGTTGAAAATATCAACAACGTTTGTTGACTTTGATATGGCTTCTTCTTTGACGTAGCATCCTCGGGTGTAATCTATCTAACTAATCTAATCAGTTTTATGGTAGCACCTTAATTTCCATCATCTCGCCCCTTCGCAATAAAACTGTACAATTCCTAAAAACTTTCGAAATTGAGTTAATGTGCGGAAACGTTCGGTATCAGCAGTAGTTTTCTCTTAAATTTTGACTAAAGAGTAGTTCAACCAATATTCGCTAGAGAGCGCTATGTATAGTTTTAAATTGGCCGAAGTGAGACCTTTTGTCGCGCGAATAGTATGAAATTTTTTATGCGAATAGTATGTCTTCAAAAGTATTCAAAAACGAAAATTTTATGCAAAGGTAAGCATTCTTTTTCATAAATATTATACAATCTCAAAATAATACACTCTTATTGCTTTAAATATTTTGCAAAATTTGAATGAATTTTCCGTTCAAAATTGTATAATTAGATAATTGTACAGTTTTTGTGTTAGAATAATGAATAATACTGCCTAATGTTTTTCATCAAAACTATGTTTTTCAACATTTTATCAAAAAAAGTATTTAAACTCAAAACGATTATTTTCTAAGCCTTGTTTTGACTACCATGTAGCAAAAGAATATAATAGTTTTAAATACTTTGTAAGATAGATAACGTAACTAGCCAAAAATTAAAAATAAACATTGAAGAGCTCATTATTATTAAAACTATTACACATTGAATCTTTAAAACGCTCTCCTGTAAAATTAGTAGATTTTGAGATTATACAGAATTCTTGCGAAGGGGCGATCTCATGAAATAATAACAGTTTAAATAGTAAGTAATAGTAAGCGATATTAGCATTTCAATTATTTGAAATTTGTATTATTTATTTATTGAAGTGCTGAATGGTAAGACATTTTAAATGAAATTATTTTAAAATAACAGCATGAATACTTTTGTGTTTTCTTGAACGATGCCCGAACCTTGTACCCTGATCTGATAAATTCACATTGTCGGGAGAACGCTATCAAAAACAGAACGGTAAATAGCGCAACATGGTCTTCTAGTGTGTACTAAGCTTTAAATATCATTATTTTAAAAATGAAGATATCTATACTCTGTATTCGTAATTCAGTAGATGTCTGTGCCCCAGTATTCTATGTTTTAATTTCCTCTACCACCTATTCTGCTGTACTGCTGTATGTCAATTGTCAAATCGTGAGTGAAAAGTATTTTCATTTGTTGTTCCTAAAATTTATTTAATTCCAAGTTGATGTTGATTGGTGAATATCTCCGTGAAATGCTATGATGTCTTTTTAAGTTAAACAATTATCCAATGAGGTGCATGAAACCCTGTAACGTAAAACGAACTATTGGATAATCGTATTTGGTTTTCGTTGAAGGATTTCTTATTTCGCGATTGACTGATTGCCGAGTGGATGGAGTGAGTGCTGTTTCCGTGTGATTCATGGTTTTGATAAAAAGCGATTATAATTTATACAATTCACAATACAACTGCAATAAAGTGCAACAATTGCAAAATGAGGTCGTTTTAAAAGTAATGTATTCTAGCGTTTTTACGTTTGTCTTAGAGGCGTCATAATATAAAACCAGAAGGCACGGATGTGAGTACATATTGAAATATTTCGCGTTTAATTGGGAGTTCATTTGTAATGTGACCCTTAAAACTTTCTAAAATTTCCAGGATGGAAAATAATTTGAGTCGCAGCGAAAGCAGATCGAGTTCCGTTTGTGAACTCGAAAAAGATCTAAATGACTTGGATATATTAAAAAGTAGGACAAACCGACGTAGCGCAATGCTTCGAACACCACCAGCGCGAAAAGCTAAACGTATTCGATTTTTCCGAAATGGCGACAAGTTTTATTCCGGTGTTATTATTCCAGTCTTGCCCGAACGATACAGGTACGAATGTCTCGTCCATTGCATCAATAATAACATAGAAAAAGAAACCACTTTCACTTTCGTATTTATGCAATTTTATAGGTATTTCCTTAAGCTAATTGCCTGTTTTATATTATCGTAAGTAATTACATCATCCAAAATCCTAATCTTAATTATAAATGCGAAAATTTGTATGTTCGAATATTTGTTTCTCAATCACGCAAAAACGGCTAAATGTATTTGTATGAAGTTTTGCACATAGATAGTTCAATACATGAAATAACATATAAGTACTATAGGATACTTTTATGCTGAAAAAATATTAGGTTTTCAAATAGGTTTAATGAGTACTTTGATAACAACTTAAAGTAAACTTTGTGTTTTAAGTGAGTCCATTTTATATTTTCTTTTAGATCCTTTGATAGTTTAACAGCTGATTTGACAAGGGTACTTGTGGACAATGTTACACTTCCGAGTGGTGTAAGGGCAATATATTCACTGGAAGGCAGGAAAGTAAGTAGAATCTCTTTGACATTTAAGTTGTGGAAGGGTGCACTGTGCTTACACACTGTTACAGAAGGCCACTCACTACAGAAATAAAAGCATCTGTGCTGTTGTGTTTCATTGAGTGAGTAAAGGCTTGGTCTAACAGAAAGAATAGGATGCCAGAGCCCATTTCCTCATCCCTTCCATTGCTTGTATTATAGGCAAAGGTAGCCACCTACTACCTAGTGTGAGATTCTTCAGTCTGTCAGCTTGTCTGATGACCTTAAGTCTAAATAACTATCACACAAAATATCTATTACATTTTCTATAATCAATCTATAAAAAGAGTGGATTATGTTCATAACAAGAGTAATTTAAAAAAAATGAACAAACTGTCTTTTGAGTGGTGGTGATTGTTTTTTTTCTAAATCACTATATATTATAAAACAAAGTCCTCTGCCGCGTCTGTCTGTCTGTTCGCGATAAACTCAAAAACTGCTGCACCGATTGTCATGCTGTTTTCACCAATGGATAGAGTGGTTCTCGAGGAAGGTTTTAGTATATAATTTACAAAGTTACGCGGGCGAAGTCAGCAGCTAGTTCTCTTCAAAAGTTTTTCTTTGACAGTGAACAACCCTATTATCCAACAATAAAGTTAAACAATTTCAAATGGCAAGTGTTTTGAGAGTTGGTTACAGGTAGTTTTCTTTTTCTTTTTTAGATAGGAAAATTAGATGACCTGGAAGATGGCCAATCTTATGTTTGCAGTGGTTTTGGTGAACCCTTTAAACGCTTGGATTATGAAGCGAGTGCAATAACCCCACAGTCGTTTAGATTGAGTGGCCCAGAATCCTTAAATGATGGTGCCAGTCCATCACCAGCTAGAGTTAACAACAGGCTGTCCCGCTGCTTTCAGGTAACTTATCGGGTAGTTCAGGTAATAAATTTATGAACTTACATATACAAATAGAATTGACATTATTTTACAGTAGCAAGATCCAAAAGAAGAATTAGTCATAAGGGATTCTTCTTTTGGTTAATGCTGAAGACATATTACTACCTTAATTTTAAAAAAAGGTCCATTAGAGCCATTTAACAAATAGGTCTGCAGTCTACCCTCTGAGAAAAATTGAAAACCCTTTGAGAAAAAATTTATTAAAAATTTGGTGGGATCACCCACCAAATTTTGCAAAGGTTGCATCAGCAACCTTGTGGGATGATGACCAAGTTTGACCGGATCCTTTTCCAAAAGTTTCGGATTTGTTGGAGCTTATATTTAACTTGCTTTTGGCTAATAAAACTCATTCAAAGTGGAGAATCTCATAAAAAGAAAATCTCTAAAAAAGCTATACCCACAGAAATCTTCACTGGTGTACAAGAGAATCTTCTAATTTAGCTCTCTATTGTTGCAGACAAATGGTAGTGCCACTACTGGCAACGGGACAGCGAGAGTTAGCCCAGCCGGAGACAATGTTGTACGGCCTCGAATAGTTACTATAATTAGAAATGGAGTGAAACCTCGTAAGGTATTATACTTTGTTATACTTACTACTAATGTCTACAATGTTTCTCATTGCAATCTTAGTTGGATCTAATTTCGTAAATTATGAATTGTTTTAAGCTGTTTATAAACAACTAGCTAAATCCGGTCATGTTTCACTGCAATGTACGTGTGGAGCGCCTGCCTTACTCGGCAAATATAAATAAGATATTCTTGAATTATATACATAAAACACCCACAGGAATTCCTCTTTCCCGTCCATAAAATTACGAACAAAATTAGTTCACAATTTTCTGAAGTTAGTATGTACATATGTATAGACAGACAGAAAAAGTAGGACTTTATACTATGTAATAAATGTGTAAGTACTTGTACTGTACACCATTGATTCCGTAGTTACAAAAACTTATGAATTTATCTAAGTGTTTTTACTATGCAAGAAAAAGCAGACAATCCAGTGGGATACTCACTTGGATAACTGTAAGAGCCTATGTAGTATTATCGTAGGATGAGACAAGCGCACCCTCAGTGATACTACCGAAGACTGCCCTTGTGTACATGAGACAATATTAGTACACATCTAATTTAGATGTGTACACTTGAGGTACAGTCAGGGCAGACTGCGAAATTCTACAATCTTTGACTAGCAATCTTCGAGAACTAAGGTCTACTAGAACTTCTACCAAGAACTTTGCAGAAAATTTTAAGAAGTGACTAAAAATTTTACTTTGCACCTTAGGTGTGTAGACTACTCTTGAACAAGCGCAATAGTCCGACGCTGGAGCACGCGTTGGCGGCCATAACGGAGTGCGTGAAACTCGACACGGGCTGCGTGAGGAAGGTGTTCACGCAGTCGGGCTCTCCAGTTACTTCGCTGCACCAGTTCTTCGACGATGAGGACGTGTTTTTTGCTTATGGAAACGAAAGGTTAGAAATCTAATAGAACAGTCAACAGTAGGTGGTTTTAGTATGTTTTACGTCTTCTTTACAAAATAATATCAATTCCTATATGTTCTGTTTTCATTAGCTCTCTATTATTTATACCATTTAGACTTTAGAGCTTGGCACATACTAATGTGTTGTTTTTATTTCACAACCAGAATGAACCAGGAAGACTTTGAATTAGAGTTCGAAGAGAGCAAGGCTGTGTTACAATGTAGAAAAACCCCAATCACCAGGAGTTCGAGGTAAAGTTGGCAACAGTTTGCTGAAGAGATGGATCGTTTTTGGTAGAGGAGAGCCCTCTAGTGAGGCTTTTTGTTGCAGGAGCGGGCCGAAGCCACGGATGCCGGTGAAGGAGCGGCCGTCGGGCGCCGCAGGCGACGCGCCCGACGCGCCTCTTTTGCCGCCTCCGCTGCGACTCAAGTACTCTGTGGGCAACGTCATAGGCGACGGCAACTTTGCAGTGGTGCGGATATGTAAGGACAGGACCACCGGCCGAGAGTACGCTCTCAAAGTGATAGACAAGGCCAAATGTAAGGGCAAGGAGCATTATGTGGAAGCTGAGGTTTGTATTTGCTTAATTAATTTTTTTCATATAGATAAAACATCAAACATAAAACTTTTCAGTTGTAAGTTTTTTTTCAAGAGATTTTAAAAATCTTTAATTTTTAGTCTAATTAAAGAATTGAAGTTTGAACTTATGGAGATCAGGCCATCAGTTTATTTTTGTTATAACTGTTAAAACTTGTGCCATTAGGTAAGAAAAAATTATAGATTATACTGGTAAAATAATCATATTAATGAGGTTTTATCTTCATAGATATTTAAGTTTGATCTAAGATATTAAAATTTAGAATCTAAATTTTATAATTTTTAAATTTTCACAAGATTATTACTGAAATTGAAATACTTTTATTTACAATTTCTCCAATGTAAACCAAAAAAAAAACCAATGGCCTGGTTTTGAATGATGTCCTTTATATAAGTGTTAATTTTGTTGTTTGCATCTAAGGTATCGATGTTTGAATATTTGTCAGGTGCGTGTAATGAGGAAATTGTGTCACCCGCGCATCGTTTCGCTTATCGAAGAGCAAGATAGTCCGGAGTGGCTGTTTCTCATTATGGAACTTGTCAGCGGTATGTATATTCAAACATATATGTCATATAAAGTTGATAATCACACTGACTGACATTCAAATCATTTAATATAATAATATATCGATAACATTTCTGACACAAGAACGTCATTATTAACAGCTTTTAATAGAATAGGTCACCTTTATTTGTAAAGCATAATTATGTAAGTGTCTGCAGTTTATTCAGTCTAGATTTATGAAGAATAAGATTTATCACATAATTACAATTTTTAATATTGCAATTCACTTTTATATTATATCCGTTTTCACACCTAATCAACCAAGAAAACCTGTTCAATTGTCTCATATTAAAACATTATCATAATTATGGCCTAGAACTTTGGTCTAGGTGACACACTTACTGCCTTCAACTAAAGAAATACATAATGACGTTATATTGATTAAGTGTACACATGTCTTTTTTTATATATACCATAATTAGCTAATTATATTCAGCACAATTATAAAGCTGAACGCTGCAAAAGCTGAATAAATGCAGGTACTCCCTTAGTTTTTTATGATGACACGAATTTCCATTTTACTATTTATTGAAAAATCATGATTTTGTATATTTAATTTTCTTTGCATAAATACTTACCCAGCTAGAGGGGTAGCCATAATATTCGATACAACAAGTTGCACGATTTGATTGAAACAATACAGGATTGAATGATCTAAATTGTGTTTGTTTGTAGGTGGAGACTTGTTCGATAGTATCGCGGCCGCTTCCAAATTCTCTGAGCCGCAAGCCCGTTTGCTAATCGGCCATTTAACATCAGCTATTGCATATCTCCATTCGCTTTCTATAGTACATCGAGATATCAAACCAGAAAATCTATTGGTAAGCAGACTAACTATTCATTCATTCAACATTTCTCATCTAAAAAAGTAATTCAACATAATTCATTTAGTTTCATGAATCGCCTAATCGTTTCAGACTTCCATTTTCTCCCGGTTTTTGATGACATAATATGATTGGTGACGGAAAACTACGCTTGCAAGTATTTTAATTATTATTCCTAAATAGTGAAGTGTCCAGTGGAAGTTTTCTTTCGTCTATAGAAAGATACATCATCAGCAAGTAATATTTAATAAAAGTTACGCGAAGGAAGTCGCTCACAACAGAAAGTTATTCATAAGCAAAGTTTTCTATAAGGGGCAAAAATCTAAGGCCTAAGCAGTCACAAGTAAAATTGTACGTGTCAGGTGGAGGTGGGGTTGGATGGCAGCATCCGCGGGCTGAAGCTGGCTGACTTCGGCTTGGCAGTTGAGGTGTGGCAGCCCCTTCATGCTGTCTGCGGCACTCCCACATATGTCGCGCCCGAAATCTTGCTCGAGACTGGCTACGGCCTCAAGGTACCGTCCACAGAACAGACTTATAGCATTGTTTGGCTCTTTACATTCACTGACCAATTATTATAAGTGAAGTCTCTCAGCCAGTTTTTTATTTTATTTAAAACATTTCGTTCGAAATTAGTTTTTAAAGTGAGCGTGGAAATTGAGAGATTGGTTTAATTTTTTTGTTTGCTCTTGTAAATGATGAAAAGTTGAATTTGATGACTCAGGCTAGGTATCCCTACGCCGGAATGGCGAATTTAACAAGCCGTTAAAACTGCCGGAAAGTGCAGTCAGTGGCTGTACAATTTATCTGCCGGTCCGGCTTAGTGGGAACCTAGCCTTACGGTGATCCGATTGTGTCAGATCGACGTGTGGGCGGCCGGCGTGATCCTGTACATTCTGCTGTGCGGGTTCCCGCCATTCTCGGCCGCCGACGGCGAGCAGGAGAAGCTGTTTGACGCCATTTTGTCGGCGCGACTCGAGTTTCCGGCGCCTCATTGGGAACGAGTGTCTGCCGCCGCCATTGACCTAGTGGCCAACATGTTGCGGCCTCAGCCCGAACTGCGCTTCGCCGCCGAAGACGTGCTCGACCACGCCTGGATGTCAGACGACTGCCCTCTCCTGCACCACTTCCCCCACTGGGACGACGACGACTCCTCCTAGCCCACGCTCTAAACAACCACACAACTCGTAGCTTCGCAGGCCTTCTCCATTGTCCAGCTTATCAATCGTAACCCAAGTATAGGGGACAGATAGTGGAGAATAAAGTTAAGGAGCATAGACATAGAGGGATGGATTGAGTGTTACAAGTAAATACGGGCAGTAAGTATGAAGAGAGACGAAGCGATCGTGTGGCCAGTAGTTGTTTTTCTAGAATTTTGATTGGTCCTCAAGGTTACTACAGGCCTACAGGAAAGTGAGGAGAGATCTTAGTTGGCCGCTTGATCGTTTTTGTCTCTTTCTAGAGAGTGGTCAATTTCAACTTGTATGTCTATGTAAGGAGGAGGACCAACTCTATACATGAGAAAATGCCGGTTGACCACTATTAAATAAAAGGCTCTGCAGTAGCATTTTATTAACGGTGGTTTCATGAACTAACGCAACCAATTAATCATATCAAGCGCCATTCTGACCAATTTGTGAACCACTATTTAATGATTGAGCTTGCCAGTTTTTTCCAATCAGTTAGTCCTCCTTACCTGTATTCTTCATGGGACAGGTCTAAGAGGAATCTACACTGAATTAGTGTTATTACTCTAATAACAGGAATCTTCGGGAGAACACAACATCCAAACGGGATTTGAAACCTTATACCAACTTATTTATATTAATATCCCATTCCATATACTTACACGTTATTGTGCCTTAATCACAAGTGCCCATACTGTATAGTCGATATTTATGTTCTACTTAAACCGTTATAGCTATCTATAATAAAATTTAGATGTTCCCAAATGCGTTTAAATATTTTCATCATAAAAGATTCCTAGTCTCTAATCCAAGTCTAATTTAAGAAATAAAATCCATCACGTCAAAAAACAGAACGTCTAGACAATTTTCCCAAGAACATTTTGCCAATGGCTATAATGGTTTATACTGACCCATCTTGAATCTATAATGTTTTGGACATTGAGAAAATTAATCACAATACAGTTAACAACGTTGTGTTCGTCCAAATATGGCGCTTTCGAAAAAGACTGCACTTAGATTTGTCCCTACTTCTTCACTGTAAAAAAAGGAGCTCCGTAAACGCTGAATAAAATGTATCGACGAGTTATTAGTTCTCTTTGTTTTTAAATAGGTTTAGTAAATTTATATTATTTATGAAACAAATTTTATTTTATTATATTATAGTCTCGTAATTATAAAGCCCATAGTGATCACTTGAATGAGTTTAATGTGCTTTAATTTATGTATTGTTGCAATTAGGCGTATTATATTGCTTCCACTACATACGAGCACCACGGAAAGTACTATAAGTGCCAAATTTGTATCGTTTTTGTATGTGTGTATCAAATGAACTTAGTAATTAATGCAATTGTTCTGATGAAAGTATTTATTAATTTATTAATTAAGGGACTTTATTTCAAATTCAGACGTGTTTTTTTTTTGTTTGCGTTTATTTATAATATTATGAATTACCAACTTAATAAATGGCTAATGACGTAATAGACTGAATCACATTCCTTTTAGAGCACAATTTACGACCCCTGACTCGATTATGTCGTCCATACTATTTGTAGCCCTTACTATAAGACGTGGGAATCAATGGTGCACTAAAAACAACAATTAGCCCCTAAAACATACGAAATATGAACTAGTATAGTCTTGAATTTCGTCAAAGCAAATTCAAGACGCTTATTCTAAGATTGGTCCATGAATGTCGAATATTAACCCATTATTTACGTATAAGATCGTTTAGGAGTGATATGATGTAACTTAGAATCATCGAAATAGAAGTTATATCACTCGTATAACTAGTTTAAAAATACATTAAATCACAATCGGTCCGTAGTTACGCTAAGTTACCACATGTGACTACAGATTCATCTTATTTATACGTAATAACATTGATATGAAGATTGTTTTTGACCATAATAATTAAAAATGTGAGAAGTTTCAAAAAAATTTTTTTATCAATAGTCACACCTGAGTTGTAATTTAGTGTGACTATGGATCTGTTATGCATCAAATAGTTAACCAAAATATAATATATAGGCGATTAAAAACACTATTGTTTATTGAAACATCAAAAAACCAAAATAAATATGAACAATGTGCGTTTTCAATATGTATCCTTATAAATACATGAATCTTGTTATACAGCCATATAATGGCTATTAAATATATTGCGGTAAATGCTGTCTAATTGTATCAAAACGTTGGCTAATAATTTAAATAAACCTATACTGGACAGTTATATGTAATAAATTAAAGGCGTAATAAATATAACTATAATAATTTCAATACAAAATACACAAAAAAAATCATATCTAAATTAATTTAGAATTAATTTGTCTTTGAGTAGAGGTATGTTTTGAAAAATTATACAAAGCCTGACACTGCAAATTCTATATAAATTGTATACTTATATAAGTGCATTTAGACATAGTTTATGCATTTCACTGATGAGAGCATTAAATTTATAAAAAACAAATGTTTTTGTATGATTTCAAATGTTTATTTTAGTACATAACCTGTTAACAAAAAGCCACTTGCGGCATTCATCATTACTTCAGGATGTGTCCTTTCAGGGAGTACCTGCAAACAAAGACCGAATATAATATTCTCCTTGTTCTTGTTTGTAAAAACTTGGAATTTGGTATAGTAACCTTAGTTGGTTTTCTACATTTTCTCATTTGAGCAAAATAGACATATCTCTCAAATAAATAACAATTTTAATAACTGAAAAGTAGTACTTTGGTACTTATTTAACTAACCTGATAATTTCTCATCCAATTGCAAGTCAATTTAACAGCAGCTACATTACTTTGACATCTCAGAGTCATATATAGTTGTTGCAATGGTTCTGCCACATTATGATAAATTACAAAAGGTCTTCCAGGCTTCACAAATTGTACTAATTCAATAAATATATTCTCTGGATCCTCCTTAGAAGCTATCACCAGAGAATCCACTTTTGTTTGTAACAATTCAAATGCATTCATATTCTCAAAATGCCATTTTGGTTTTTTGGGCTCATTAGTGTTTACTTCAATGTTGCATTCTTTTTTATCAGTTTTCTCTTCACTATGTACATCTACAGTATGTTCATGTTTTACTACTTTTGCATTATTTGTTTCATCATCGAGCGCTTTTCGTTTTAGCGAGTTGTCAGAATCATTTGTTTCACATGACTGGTTGGTGTCGCAACCCTGATAAAAGAGACGTAGAACAGAGTAAATGTTGATTGAAATGCATCGTTTATATTGTTCTTCATCAAAGTTCATTGCCAACAGGGCTTGTTTCTGAGACATGTTACCTGGGTGCATATTAATTAGTTTCCCGTTAGTCTGTGGACCGATCGCATTGAGTAAAGCCGCTGCTAACAAACCGTTTGAGCCAGAATCATACAACAAATGAACACCCTCAGAGTTCACATTAGATAGTGAAAGTATTTGTGATAAAGTATCTAATCTCAAATATTGAATTTTAACAGGTTCCAATTTGTACTGGATTTCTGCTATAGTCCTTAAGTTGGGGCGCACAATTTGGAAATATTCAAAATATTTTTTCTCCTTCTTTCTTAAATATTTCTCCTGGGAATACTCGGTTTTGCTGTGAAATGTGTTTGAATTTGATATCAAAGTTTCTATAATATCG
Source organism: Synanthedon formicaeformis (assembly GCA_945859745.1). Classification (NCBI taxonomy): domain Eukaryota; kingdom Metazoa; phylum Arthropoda; class Insecta; order Lepidoptera; family Sesiidae; genus Synanthedon; species Synanthedon formicaeformis. Next base: position 7,380,706 of record OX243958.1, read on the forward strand.
GACGCTTTGTCAGCGTCACACGTCAATTCTTCTATTTGAGCAGCTGTCAGTTTTTGAGATGTACCATCATCAAATATATTTCTATTATCAGAACCAGACGTAGTCACTGTGATTTCATCTTTCAACACTATAGTTTCCTCGGCTAATTCTACTGTATATTCTTTGCTTCTTTTATTTCCTTTAGGTATCATTTTGAATACAGATGAATATGGGCAATTTTCTATGCCTAACAAGTTAACACTATCTCTACCTATAGTCACAGTAGAATTAGACTTATTAAATTTGAAGATTTTTTTAAAATTATGTCTTTGTATAATAATGTAATCTCCAATTTTTATTATATTATTATTCATTTTTGCAACGCAGTTTTTTTGAATAAATAAAAATCTTATGGGTTATTTACCGACTAAATCTCTTCAAAAAGCCGAGGCTGAAGTGTTCTTATTTCTACATTCGCTTTTCACTGAATCGTTTCTCCCACACTACAGTAATCCCAAAAATGTTATAATTAATTTAATATGTATTTCATTATTAAAGACTTTTATAACTTAGACAAATTAAATAAAAATACGCTTTGACAACTTAACCTAACCTAAAAAACATGAATGATGCCATGCCGATGCCACAGACCACAGACATTTTTTTAGTATCACACCAAACCTAATTTAATTAATGAGTAATTGATTGTTTTTAAATAATAATGGTGGAGGAATTTTTTTCTAGACTAGACAAGGAAAGTAAGTACCTAACTGGAGCAATTTTTGCAAATGTCTTAATTCAATGGAGTATTTTTAATTCGGCCAGGGTTACGGCAAAGGAGAATTGAGTAAGGAGCGCCATCTTACATGGGTGTTAAACTGAAAAAGTGGCAACAAAATCCGATAAATATATGTAGATGGCGCTAGTGTGAACAGTGAGAGTATGGAATGAATGTAGCAGTAGTTGACGGAGTGAAGTGCGCCGAGTTGAATTTTGGTTGAACACTAGCCTCACCAGCGCCACCAATTTATCGTATTTCGACGGACACTTTTAATACTCAGATTGTCCTCCTGGGGCCCTAGACAAGTTGCATTCGCTCCGTAGCGATTCGCTATTGAGTTCGTCAATCGTTTCCGAGATAACGAAAACAATTTCCTAGCCAAAGTGACACTACGATCGTTATCGTTGTGACGAATGGGTTCATTCGCTAATAAACGAATATTGGCTATGGTTGCGAAGTAAATATCACAATTAAGCCGTCAATATTGTTGGAAGTATTTATTGGAATAATACTAACTAGTTTTAGAAAATAAAATAGTTTAAAAAATAGATTGGGAGATGATGTTATGTTTTAAAGATTATGTTTACTATTGATTTATAAGTTATGTAAAATGAATGTGAAGAGTATTGTAATTGAATTATGAAAATATAGAGATATGTGCGCACTGAAGATCGAGTTTTTCTAATAGTTAATGGATCCCATATCCCATGAAATAATAGACCAAAACAAAACACCGAGAACTCCAATAACAAGTGTCAAATGTGCTCACAAGTGAACTCGTTTTTAAAAGAACAAAACAAACAAAGAAAACTTTCACATCATTTGAAATGACTCAAAATTCAAAAACATCTACCAGCTAAGCCAAATATTCATGGAAAAAACTCCTGTTTTTTATTTGGCAGCCTGGTGTATGTAATGAGTTACTAATTAATATGTAGGGATATACTTAACCTTCTTGTACTTTTTAATCCAATAAGACTGACAATGTTGTTCAACTATGAGACAGATTATGTTTTTTCAAGTTTTGCACAATATTTATCAAAGGTAGAATACCCCAAAGGTATTATCGACTGAGATTTATTTCAATGATAGTTATTTAGGGTTATGTTTAGTAAAACTTATCTACTTAATACTTCCTAACTTAATATCTTCAATATTAAAATTGAGAGCTGATTTTTACTATACAAATTTTATGTTTGCTTAATAAAAAGTTGTCTGTGTCATAATTTTATTTACCCTGACTCTTATAATTACTTACCTACATTACCTCTATATACAGTTTTGTTTTAAATTGTACACAAAAACAAAACAATTTTTAAATATTTTTATTATAATACAAAGTAAATGTACAAATATGTAACAATAAAATAAAATTGTGAACTTCACGTTTCATTACACATGACTCACATATTATGGGTCAAGTCATAATATTTCCAAGTTTGCTAATCAATTCTTCTTGATTTGGGATCTCTTGTGGTGTTTGTGGAAACACTATCCACCTGCTACCCATACAATTATGGTTGAGGGCGTTAACAACCTCTCTGATGTAGATACTTGTTGTCCTTTGCGTAAGATATTGGCCCTGAAAAATACAAAAGGCAATTTAATAGGCACAAAAACCAAATTTATAATTTATTAATTTGTTGCAGTCATCGATGGTTGCAGTTTATAATTTTAGGTGACACCATCATAATAATACGTAGGTACCTATCATTACAATAAAATTAACATTTTTATAAGAAGTTAAAAAGACGATTAGGTTTTATATAAGCTGGCACTGCTTTGGTTATGACTAGCTAACTGTATGTAGGTAATATAGGTAATCAAATAGGTAGGTTTATTAATGTGAAATTTCTTACCTTTGTTTCAAGGGGGAATTTCTTCAGACCCTTTTAAACCGCTGAGCTTTTAGGTCGTCACATAATTTTCTAAAAGTTATTTTATTTAACCGAAAATGCTGTGTAAACAATAGTTCCGGCATATCGTGTATTTTTTCCATTTGTCGTCGCAACTTAAACCTCCTTTGGCGCCTCAACCAGTTTTGTTTTGTGCAGCCCACAATAAACGTAGAGAATGCATTTTTAAATATGTACTCTTTGATTTTTAACAACTTTACCACGAAAAATAACACTCGGCGAATGAATTGTGTCGATATCTACAGCATCTTGGGCTTCGTTACATTATCGAAGACGAAAACGAAAACGAAATCGAAAACGAACGTCAAAAGTGCCACTTGGCTAAGCATATGTATGGGAATAGCACTAGAACCCATTCGCTAATAAATCATTTCGATTCGAAAAGCAACATTTGTCTACCAACTTGGTTATCGAATTCGTCGTACCACGTGACATATGTCAATCCCATACATTTTTTATTTAGCGAACTTCGTTATCGTTTTTAAAATGGCACTTTGTCTAGGGCCCCTGGGGCCCTAGACAAAGTGCATTCGATTCGCTTTCCATTCGATTCGCTAAATAAAAATGTATGGGATTGACATATGCCTTCGCGTGATTTAGCGAAGGCATATGTCAATCCCATACATTTTATTTTTAGCGAATCGAATCGCTACGGAGCGAATGCAACTTGTCTAAGGCCCCTTGTCTCTACCCTCCTTAGTCCTAACAGAGTCAGATGCATGTCAGATGTCATCCATATTCTATTCCATCTGTGGTTTTAATATGTCTATCATGTCTATGTTGTGTACGTTTTGTTGTTATTTTGATTTGTATTTTTTTTATAATTAATTTAAACTGTTATTTTTCGTGTGTTCGTAAATAAAATTAAATACACACAAAGCTTCAAAAGACTAATTAAATAGGAAACGTTGTTTTAAACTTTCACACGTTTGTACGTTTAAATTTTTGAGAACTTATTCACTTTTTAGAATATATGAATTATTTATTAATTTAAGATTGCACACACAAAACAACTTAGGACGACGTGTAGATAAATTCACGCATATGAAATAATTATATTCGTCAAGTATAGCGTGTCAAACTAATTTTTAAAAAATGATTACAAGAATGTATTCCTCGATATCGAAGGTCTTTCGTGTCTGTATTGTGGGTGCTGGTCCTGCTGGATTCTATGCAGCTATGCATATAACAAAACACTTGCCAAGCGTCCATGTAGATATCTTGGAGAAATTACCTGTGCCTTTTGGATTAATCAGGTAAACATTTTATAGAAAAACTAGCTGCTGCCCGCGACTTCGCCCACGTATAAAAAATAGATAAAAACCTACCAAATGTACATATAAAATTTCATCAAAATCGGTTAAGCCGTTTCAGAGGAGTATGGCAACTAACACTGTGATATGAGAATTTTATATATTAGATATATTTAAGAATTTATACCAATATATAAAGCCGAAGAGTTTGTTTGGTTGTACCGCTAATCTCAGAAACTACTGATTCGAATTGAATAATTCTTTTTGTGTTGGATAGTCCATTTATCAAGTAGGTCTATAGGCTATAGAGAACGCGGACGGAGTTGCAGGCACCAGCTAGGATCATAAAAGGATTTTTTTTAAATTTTCTATTCACAACTGCTCAAACTCTTGCTAAGAACTATTCTTACTTTGCTTTGTAAATATTATTTTCAAATTTTTAATTGCATTTATTATAAGAATTACTTTTATCAAAAACTAGCGACCCGGCCCCTGACCCTGAAAAATAAAATTTGTTAAATTTTTTATTTCTATAGTTATATAAAGATAAAGTGTAATAATAAGTGTAAGAACTCAAATTTATAATTTTTCTATAATAACTTTTGGATATATATATACAATAAATTATTAACATTTCATATAGCAAAATTTTAAAAGCATATACTTATATGTATACTTGCAATAAGTTTACAGAAATCTTGTAAGTGAAATTTTAATGAATTCTTATATAATCAGTGCCAGATTAGCAATGTAACAAAAGTAGAAATTGCTACAGCCCCGCACATTGGTGGCTCCACATACCCTTAACTGTAAAATATTTTTTCACGCTCCTATAAATGAAAAAAAAAAAAATTGTGCAACCTTAAGGAAACTAAATTTCCAATTAAACGAAACCAGATCTAAACAGAAAATTTTTCCATATTTTGAAATGAACATTTCAGAAAATAGTGTTCAAATGTTACTCTTTAAGGGTCAGCGCCGACGGGCGGAGTGGCAGCGAAGAGACTAATTTAGTAACAATTTAAATTCAACCTAAAGTGCTCCTGAATACGACTGTATTTGGTACAATGAAATAAAATGACGGCGAGCGACTCAAAGCGCGGTCGAGAGGCGCGCGGCGAATCAACTCCCTTGCCGGCTCTTTGTGCCGCGCGCTCAGTGGGCTTTGCGACCTGTAACTGCTCTTCGCCGCCACTTCGTCCGTCGGCGCTGACCCTTATGTAGAACTTAAAAGTTTAAATATATTTTTTGTATTATATTTAAAAAAAATTGAGAGAACACACTTTATTTTAAGGTTTTAACATTTAAAATCCACGTAATCTCTTAACACCTTAAACTGAAGATCCTACAAGCCAAGAGTCTCTTGATAGAATTTGCTACGGGGCCCGCGGCATCTTAATCCGGCACTGTATATAACATATAATATCTTTGTCATTTTCAGGTATGGTATTGCCCCAGATCACCCAGAAGTTAAAAATGTAATACATCAATTCACAAAAGTAGCTAAGCAAGAGAATGTTAGTTTTTATGGAAATGTAACTTTAGGGAAAGATGTCAGTTTGTCTCAGCTTAGAAGTTATTACGATGCTGTGTTATTGGTAAAGAAAACTTTTTTAATCAACACCGCAGAGAGGCTATTTGACTGTTCAATCAGTGTGCTATATTTGTAATGAATAAATTCAAAAACGACTGGACCAATTTTGTAAACACTTGAACGTTCGATCACTTCAGCTTTTTAACATAAAAAAACGGATCAAATTGGTCCATCTGTTTGGGAGCTACGACTCCAAAGAGTGAACACAGGTCAAACTTATAATACCCCGTTTTGCGTCGGGCATTTATTAATTTTGTGTGGTCAAGTGTAAATTAAAGTGCACCAAAATTCGGCATTATTTTTATTTTTGTAGCAGTGACATAGCTTGAAGATGTTTTAAGATGTTAACAATATTAGATATTTTAAAAAAATGATTTAATAGCCAAATAGCCTATTATATGTAACTAAAAAGTATATAGTCCCTCTAACCAAATGTCTAATGGTCTAACCATTTCAGACTTATGGCGCAGAAGAAGATAGAACTCTTGGTATTGAGAATGAAGATGCAAACAATGTGATTGCTGCGAGACACTTTGTCGGATGGTATAATGGTCTACCAAGTGACAAGCATTTAAAAGTGAGGTTTCATTCATATATATTTTTTTAATAAACTTTTAATTTTAAGATTACAATCTAGTTGTAAGTCTAATGAGCCATTTGAGTACCTAAATTTCAAAATTGATTAATAACTAAGAATAACACAGTTTTTGTCTATATTAAAAGAGGCAGGACACTTTGTAATAGTGTTCTTTAGAAGTAGCACAAACTTCATTACATTTCACTAATTTGTTACTAAACTAATTGAAAAGGTTTTATCATTTTAAATCCTTAAATTATATTTATGTTATCGAGAGTCTTGCGAGTTGCAATTAGTTATTAGTTACTTACAGGATGTTTAGTTTAGTGATAATAAAATTAAAACTTGTCATTCTCAGCATCCGTTGCCACAGGAAAAATTACCATACAAATGACAAATTGTCATATTTTTGCCAATTTTGCTAAGAAAATCATTGTTTTTATTATTATTTCCCCTTTTTCACAGATAGACTTATCTGGCAGCACAGCTGCTGTATTAGGTCAGGGCAACGTCGCCTTGGATGTAGCCAGAATACTTCTTACGCCGATAGATGAACTGAAGAAAACCGATATTACAGACTACGCTCTAAACGCTTTAGCCGAGTCTAAAGTTAAAGAATTGTATTTAGTGGGCAGAAGAGGGCCTTTGCATGTGGCATTCACAATCAGGGAGTTGCGCGAACAATTAAAATTAAATAACTGTAAAACCGTTTGGAGGGAGAGTGATTTTGTTGGAGTATCGGAGGTTGTGAATGAACTGGCTCGCCCCAGGAAGAGATTGACGGAATTAATGTTAAAATCTTTACAAAATGCTTCAGAACACAAAGAAAACTCGTGCAACTATTTTAAACCAATATTTTACAGAAGTCCAAACAAGTTGCTTGTGGATAATCAAAATCATGTGACAGGAGTGGAATTAACGTGCAATCGTCTCGTAGGGGACAAATTAGAAAACCAAAAATCTGTGCCTACAGATGAAAAAGAATTGCTGAATTGTAGTTTAGTTTTCAGAAGTATAGGTTATAAAAGCGTTATTGCAGATAAAAATTTGCGCGACTGTCACGATGGACATTTAAAAAATGACAGAGGTCAAGTTATGTTGAACGATTCCGAGGATACTGCAAAGGTTTATGTGGCAGGATGGCTTGGAACCGGTCCCGTTGGCGTCATATTACATACGATGGGAAACGCATTTCAAGTAGCGAAATCAATTTGCGAGGATATCAGAAATAGTGATAGTCAGAATGTGAAAGGTGGCTTTAAAGATGTGGAACAAGTAATTTTGAATAAGACCGAAGTGGTGGATTGGAGAGGTTGGGAAAAAATCGATGAGTATGAAGTTGAGCAGGGAAAGAGGAAAGGAAAACCAAGGGAAAAAGTTTGCGATATAGATAAAATGATTGAGATAGCAAAATCATAATATCAAGCAGTCGGCATAGGAGATTCTCTGCATTAAAATAGTTGTTAAAAATTTATATTTAAACCATGGAGACAATATAAAAATGTTGTAAAACTCAGTATCGAGTTATCGAGTGATTAGATTATGTATTTCTGACTTTTCCCTTGCACTTAAAAATATCAGAAGTCAGAACCGCTATCTGTTTTGATACAGAAAAATTATCTTAACAATACTTGGTCACTTTTTTAATGTATGTTTACGCTACTAGATAAAATAAGTACTACTAGTAAAATATATACCAACTTTTTATTTTAAAAAAATGTTATGAACCCCTGAAAGTTTATTTACATTCTTTGTCTCCGTGGCATTTATTATGCAATTTATTTTGCAAATTACCATTCCAGACCTGCCAACCAGATATAGCCTGTTGAAACCACTTGGTCTCAACTAGATCGGTTTGCCACTTATGAATCATAACCCCGAACCCGTTAATGTTATCTTTTGAGTTTTCTGTTTGTACAACTACAACAAAAGATGTATTTTTTTAAGGTCACTATTACAAATGAAAAATTAAACATTCTTCTATGAATATTCAGATGCTGTCTGAATAACTCGTGAGAACTCTTTGTTAATTTGTAAGCTAGCAATTTAGATTTATTTAAATAATTGTTATTTTGATGGATGATTAGAAATGGGTTTTTTTATATAATAAAATCATTTATTTTTTTATCCTTTGTCTTTCAATATATGTACTATTTATTGCTCGCCTAATGCATGCCTTCCGGCTTTATTTGTATCATGAGCCGCGGTTCTCGTGGCAGATCAATTCCGGCGGCAGCTACCCTTCAACTTGAATAAAAATGATGTTTTTGTATGAAAAACAATTTTTTTTTCACCCCTTCTGCAAGTTGGATTCGAGAATTTCTCTCATCGATATTACATTTCTTGAAACATATCAAAAATTCCCCTAGGGATCTCAAATTTTGTTTTGGAAGTAAATTTTCCTGGTCTAAAAGTCTTGTGAGCCGACTTATTGAGTCTTGAGTAATAAATAATGCGGATAAGCGCCTCTTTCACAAACGTCAAGTAGGCCAAACTGTCAGTTAAAGTCACCGGTAACCGGGGATAATGGAGCTGATATACCTTTGTTTGTAAGGTAAACGTCCCAAACAATAAATAGAAAATAATAAAAAAAATCGGCTATCGAATGATGCAGTAAACCGAGTGCATAATTCAATATAACAGAAAATGATTTCTAAAAGTAATTAATCAACACTTTACTTGTAGTTTGTGAAAGAGGCCCTAATTGTAATAACAAATCATTGGGGGTGGGCAAAGATTTAAACCGAGAGATTATTATCGAAACTGTTACAAAATATAACATAAATTATACTGAAGACAAAAGTGTAAAATACATATCATTTCGTCTAAACACACTTTTAAACACAGACAACACATTCCTTAGAAGAAACGTGACTGTGACGATAGCGACGCTCTCTTCAAGCGACCGTCACTCACTGTAGCTGGCGTGCAACTGTAGTTGGGGCTTAACAATTTTCGTTGTGTTTATAGTATGGCGCGAGGAGATTAGGGCGCATCTTTCGATTTTAATCTTTGGGGGTGGGTAAATAATACAAAAATTGAATTGCCAACAGAGTAGTGTATTAGATAGAAGTTGAGACACGTTATCGGAATAAGTTGAGACGACGTGCCTCCCCGCTGGGCCGAGTGGGCGCCGCGTGGGCCGAAATCTCCTCCAGAGTGGGCATGTGGTCCAGGCGGCCTCTCGCTGCTACGCTGGTGCGCCCGCGCAGAAGACGTGTCGCCACGCGCACTATGTCATCGCCAGTGGTTCTCTCTTTAAACATAATATTACATTTATTACCTTTGCTCACAATTCTCCTTATTTCCATATGATGCTGAGAAGAAAACACAATTACCAATTTCGTTGATGAAATATGAGGGTGGTTTTCTCTTGCCCGTGGCTAAAACTTGTCGGCCGATGTCTTCGAATACGACCGGTCTCGCTTCAAGATTCATCAGTAACATGGACTGCAACTGAGTCTTGGCTCTCTGCAAGTTAATCAAACCAACTTTTTATCATAATTCAGCAATGCTTTAGGTGACTGCAGCTTGATTTTATTTGCGTAGCTTTCTCTAGATGGGCCCTGTATCAAATTTTATTAAGTGTCTTTCTACCTGATTATGGTGAAGTCCAAATGAAGGGTAAAGATATTTACTAACGGCTTTTGTATAAATTCGTGCATATTCATGCGCTCATTTCGTTTGGTCCTAACTAAAAACTATGACGAAGTAAGAAAACACACACACAAAGACACGCGCGTGTGCGCTCACATTCGTTCCATTTAATATTTTACTAGCTTTTATGAGAAGGCTCCTGGCACAGGCTTCCGCTTAAAAGGAGTCTTCAATCATGGTTATTGTAAAAACGATTTTTCTAACTGTTAATAAACATTTTTATTTTATTTTTTTAACCTTAAAACTTGAATACGTTAATTCAAAACAGTCTAAAAGTTGAAAATTGAATCAGGATTTGTCATCTTTAGAAATGTTTTGTTTTTGTCAGACACTTTTTAACGTAAAAATTGTTAGCAACTGTGAATGTTAACTTACTCGCAACTCCTGTTCGGCGACGCCGGCGGCCATGTTGGCGAGCTCCCTGGCGATGACGAGCGCTGTGTCGCGCAGGCGCGTGGGAGGCGCCGCCGCGTGCACACAGAACAACCCCGTGTCGCCGTACGCGTGGTTGTACGCAGTCGCGTTGAACATCCAGTGGTATCTTTACACCAATTTTCATCATTACAATAAATTCATGCTTAGTTGAATCAATTATACAGTAGAGATTCGAACAAACGCGTCGAAAGCGTAAACGTCAATTTGTATGGGAATGAAGTAGTGCTACACATTAGCCACCAGGTAGCGCTGCTTTCATTCCCATACAAATTGACATTTACGCGTTCGATACATTTAATAGAGTAAAACTCGCACTAGGCCCTCTGTACGCTCACGGAGCGTTCGGGTTTAAAATACGTTTTACTAAAGTTTTTAATCACAAAATATTTTCATTTATTCATAAACTGATGTAATATTTTGGTCTAGTTTGTTTTATTTATAGAACAAAAACAATATTTATCTGTCAATTTTCTAATCTCACAGACTACGGGTTCTATTATATTTCCATGAATAAATAATTGACCTGTTGAGCACGTTGGTGTAGAGACGCGTGTACATGCCCTTGCCGGGTCCTCCGGCGGAGAAGGAGCCGCCGCCTCCCATCATCATGTTGAGGACACACGTCGCCACGAAATCGGGGTCGCTGTGCGAACAACCTGAACCATTGAGGACACAATTCAACCACAGTTTTCACTATGAAAACGCCACGAACCGTTCGCAACCATTATACTGTCACTAAGACATCGTAGTCATTAAAAACACCATACTAAAAACATTGATCACTAACTAGAATACAATTATAAGAAAACTTACTTTCCAGGCCAATTACAATATGAGACAATTCCGGCAAATCCGATCCAGGATAGAGAGGGATTTTACAATCCTCCTGAAAATCAAATCAAACAACTGTTTATATTAACAGATAAAGCTGTGGCAAAATAACATGTTAACTTTACTTATACTAAAAATGGGAGCAAATAATTTCCCTATGGTTTCAATATCACCATGCTAAGCTAATTGATGCGTTTTGAAAACATAATAAATAAAATTACTTGAACGATTCCACCGGTGTACTGCGAAATGGACTTGTCCACATTGCTAGATTCCGTCTCATCACCGTCCGAATGCCAGGTGGGTTTCATGTCCACAAAGTATTTTTGCACAAATTCAACAAACGGCTCGTGATCCACCTGCAAGTTATTTTAAACAAGTTAAAGAGGATACAACAACAAAATTCTCACACAACTTAGTTGAAAAAAGAAATATGCACACATGCGTAAACACATACCACAATATTATCATGATGGATATCAAAAATGTATGTATACTTCAACACAGTCGCCACAATCACTTTACGAAAATCGGCAATAGATGGAGTTCAATTAAATAAACCGTTAATTTTGAGTCCATAAAGAAGTACTGAGACAGCTTTTTACCAAGGCAGGGCTGCGCCAATATTTCACTATTGTCTTCAATTGAGACAGTTTTATGTGAGGTCTAAAATTGGGTTATTCGAATCTTTTATTCAACCTTTTCTTTTTATAAGGATAAAAAAAAATTTAGTTAATCGCAAAATATAAGACTCACCCCGACAGCGGCGACAACCATCCTTTTTGGTGTATAATGGTTTTTTAAATAATTCAAAATGACGCCTCGATCTATTGTCTCTACATTCTCCTGAGGGCAAATCTTCGGTAGACCAAGTGTGTTGCCTTTGTAAGCAGCCTGGAAAGCACATATTATATTACAACTAAATTATTAAAAACTGGCTTTTGTACGCGACTTCGTCCGCGTAACTTTATAAAATACTAGCTGGCGCCCGCGACTTCGTCCGCGTTGAAAAAGAAAAGTGGCCTATCCTGTGTCCTGTACGTCTAAATGTTTATCTAGAAAGTTTCATGAAAATCAGTTAATTCGTTTAAGCGTTATCGAGAAACATACATACAATACCTACACTTACAGATTTATTATTAGTATTGATAGCCTAAGCTTTCTATGGGTGAAAGAATTTTCCTAATCGGTTCAGTGGTTTTTATGTTTATTCATTACAAATATACAAATTAGCTAGTATAGATAAAATATACTAGTTAGTTTAGTTGTAAAAAAATAGATAGTACAGTGGTCAGTACTCACCGCGTGTATCATGTCCATAAGAATTGTCTCTTGTTCTGGTCTCATTAGCAATGTTTCTAATTCAAAGGCAACGGCCTGTCTTGCCGCCTCTATCTCGTCTGTGGACAGCCGCGGTCTCAGAGTCACCTCGGCCAATACCTGATAATTAAAACCATTGTAGTATCTGTAACCATGATTCACTGAAATGAGCTAATATAGAGCTTTCTCTTTCACTCAAATCCATACAAAAGACAAGGACAGCAAATCTTGAGTGGGTGTATACAATAATAGGTGAAAGTTCATTCTATGCTACTTTTAGCTTTGTAAACTATAGTAAAATATTATAGTAATACCTACATACTTACTTACAACCCTACACTTTTTATTTTGTATAAGTTATTCTAGCTATTAAGTTGTGAATTATTTATTAATTAACATTTTGGTTCCTGATATAATCATAAAATGAAAAATATATGTTAGTTAATATACGTTAAACGTTAGTTAAACGAAATGTAAACCTTAAAATAACAATATTACGAATGAAAATTAAAAAATGCAGTATAATAACAGTGAAAGCGTCTGAACAGTGAGAGTTCTACGAACAGACTAAAAAGTACATGTACTGTGTACACTCACCTTGTCTGCTATATCCACCAATCACAGCCGAATACTTTATCTCTCTATAAGTTCGTTTCAGTGAATAAGGTTTAGTAATATACAAGAAAAACATCTATTTTCCTATATATTACTTCTCATATGGCTGGGTTAAGAGAATTTTTTTAAATGATGTCAGACGGGTCTCGTTATCATAACTAAGAGACAAAATTTATTCCCAAAATTTGTTATAAAATATGCACTGCTTTACACATAAGCCACCATAAGTATAAAAGCCACCCATTAATCATTTTATTGAAAATCACAAATAATTTGTTTGATTAATAATTAAAATTTGTACATATGTTTGATAAGAGATTTTTCTCATGTCAATAATGATATTATGTGATGTTCAAATAGTTATATATTTTTCGTGTTACTATTTTATGTTCATTATTATTGTGCCTGAATTTAACATTGAAAATGGATCAGTGTTCTTCAAACAATAGGTACCTGAGTGACAGCTTCCAATCCCCGTGAATCAGCACTGGTAGCATAAACTGTGGTGTCCCTGGAGCCTTGACAGTCACATATGCCACCATGTCTCTCCAATTCATGCAGCATCACATCCCGAGTGGCAAATTTGTGTGTGGCCTGTGACATATTCGCGATATAATATAAATAAATATATTATAAATAAATATCGTCACACATTCCACACATCATCATCTAGTTCCACAGTAAGCAACTAATGCTTGTATTATGCTTCTATTATACAAAACATCCATGACTCAGGAACAAATGTAAAATGTTAACATATAAACATTTGCCCCTAGCGGGGTTCGAATCCACGACCGTTTGGTTAACAGCTAGGGTTACTAGCCACTAGACCAAACATTTCATCATATACCAATACAACCTTTTTAAATGCACTCTTTAAAAGATTCGTATAAAAAGATACATACTATTATAAAAAAAAGGTACATACTATTATAATATACTTACACCAAAGCTTAACTTCTCAAGGAAATGGCAGATACCACTGGGGTATGCAACTTCATATCTTGGACCGGAATCAATCACCACTGAAAAAAATATCATGAGATATAAATTAAAAATTTCAAAGATATATTAAATTAAATTATTATGAATACATATATTAAAACTATAATAAAACACAAAAATATTTATTCTTAGGACAAATGGAGGCAAAAAGATCTACCACTTAGATCTTATTATAAGGAATTAATATTGCTTATAAAGACCATCCATTTATTACAACCAATTTTTCCCTTAAAGTTATAACCAATTTTCACTGTATTTAAAAAATTAAAATAATATAAAATTCATTTATTTCAGGCATTGAAAAATTGCTCAGATTAAATGTATCAAATTACTTTGTTAAATTATATGGAAATAAATTATTGAATTGAAAAATTATTACATCAAGATTATATCATAAAACAAGATGAATCACATTTTTAAACATATAATAGACTAGCTGCTGCTCGCGACTTCGCCCGCGTATAAAAATAAAATAAAAACCTATTCTCAGACCTACCAAGTGTACATATAAAATTTCATTAAAATCGGCAAAGCCGTTTTGGAGGAGTATGGCAACTAACACTGTGACACGAGAATTTTATATATTAGATTAGTACACATGGAGTGATTTAACTTCTGTCATCAATTTAACATAAAGAAATAATACTTACCGCCGGCTGTACAAAATTGGCCAAACTTTTTTTCTGATGCAACTCTGAGTCCGTTACTTAAAGTTGTTACTTCTGTCGTATAATCCTCAGACTTTGCAGTTGTGTATACCACTGGAGGTAAATTTGGCAAAGGTTCCGAGAGGGGTGGCATAGGTGTGACATTGCCTTTAGAAATACCTTCCGATTTGCCTGCATTCTGACTAAAATTTCTTAGTCCAAAGTTCTTACTACCAATAACACTGTAAAAATAAATTAATCTTTTAAGAGTACATTAAAATATGGTCTTAATAAGAAATTGCATTTTGTATAAAATATTACATTTTAAATAAGCAATTTTATAAAGTTAGTACTAGATATTTTGTATACCTATTAATTTTAGAGCTTCTGTTTAAGCAAAACTTAAAGCATTCTTCTTTGAGGGTTCAAAATAATAAGCTTGCCTGAATGGTTTAAGAATAGCTTTTAATCTATTTGGACCATTCATATTTTAATAATAGTGTAACGAAATTATTGAAAATTGTGCCGAAAAAGCAGCTTTTTGCCAGTGACTAATCCCAATTTGCGTGAGCTTCTGACAACATATATATATATAGCAGATAACAAAATTCTTAATAATTTACTTTAAAATAATTAAATGCAATGAAATTATAGAAGAAAGATTATAACATAACAAATTGGATGGATACTAACCCATTTTTTAAACTGAATAACCTAGAAACAATATGTTTAACTTCGGCTGCGTGTGACATTTTATTCTAAGCCTTTTATCACACTATATAAATGTTGGTTAAATGTCAGCAATAAAATAAGTAATATTTTTATTTTTATTTCTAATTTTTGTTTTTCTAAAATAAAAATCAAATGCACATCAAATCAAATGTCAGTAGTCTTCACAGACACAGACCACAGAAGACAACTATCATATCTGCAAAAAAATTTACTTAACTCTATGGTTTATATTTATATGTAAATATGTACAAACGGCAACACACTTAACTGCACACAATTTTATCTGTCATATCGCAGGAAAGGAACACCTTTGACGTTAACAATTTATGAATTTTCTTAGATATTAATAATTTGTTAGGCTCAACTCACACAAGTAGTCGAAGCGAAGCATTATGTTTTTTTACTTCATATTTCTCGTAGGGACCACGGATAAAAAAATACCCGTTTTTTTACTTTATTTTTATTTTTTTAGTTAATACACAACAACTTTATTTTGCCTATGTTTTGCCCGTGCCGGTAATTAAATACTGCATAGTGGGGCATCATCGAAATCGATGGCTAAATGTGTGAAATTGCTATCCGAATTTCAGGGGTCATATTAATGTACTCAGTAAAACGAGCATTTAATAGTTATAATTACGGTTTAAAAGTGTATAATAAGACACTATTACAAGTTGTTACAGCATACCTAATTACCTACCCACTTACGACGCGGTCGTTTTCGTGATATATGCCTCTCGCATTCTGTATGAAAATGCGCGCGGGGCGTGCCGTGCACCGCGCACTCCTCCGACTACTGCTATAATTTTTATTTTAAATATAAAAGGGATGCTTGTCACATTATAAACTTTTAAAACGTAACTGCTCCTTTTACCGAGCACATTAATACTTAAAGTATATTGAGTACATTAATATGATCACTGTAAAAATTCGAATAGCAATTTCACACACTTAGCCATCGATTTCGATGATGCATATGCATTATTTAATTACGTCATTTTTACCTATAATTTGAGTTACAATTCGTTTGCGCCGGGGCTGGGATTTTTTTCGATAGGTACTTCATGAGCATTCTCCTTTGTTGAAATAAAAATCAAGTTTAACTAATGTCATTTATTCATAAAAACGATTAAAATTGCCTCCATCCTCGAAATATATATACCAGATATCTATATTACAATGATCTGTTATAACAGATACCCCTAGGTGCCAAAAAAATACATTCTAGAAGTGTATTGTCATCGACAAAATATTACTTAACCAGTAATAATATTAACCCAAAAAAGGGTTTTTGTTGTTAGTTTACAGAAATGATTCGACTATTTGTTGTTTATCTAATTCAGTCTTAACATGTTATTGTTAGTAGCTGACGAAAAATGGTAAAATATAACAAGTACATAGTAAAATGAGAAAATGATTAATTATAACCAATAGAGACTAAAGACTAGTAAAAAATATTACCCCTGTAACTATTTTCTGCTAACATAAATTCATCATTTGCAAATATAGTGTTTGGTGATACAATTTATAAAGTATTTTACACCTAATTGCATTTACTTAAACAGTAATTATAAAAAGGATTGTTATGAGGCCAGTAAGCGTAGGCTATCTAAAATTTTAGATAGCCTTACTTCTTAGGACATACTTATAACATTCCAAATGTTAATAAAATCATTTTTTTTGGAAAGATAATATGTTTTTAAATAAACTTAGATACTTTGCATAGAAATGATATTTGTCATATTGTGACCAAACATGGTTCGCTACAAGATAAACGACAAATGAAAGGTTTAGTAATGGCCCAGGATCCTAGGCCTCCCAGACATCTTATTTTCAAAAATTTTAATAATAAAAGAATATGACAAAATGTGAGGATTCGATTCGAGTAGTGTTCCTATGTACTTTGAACGTATGCGTATCAGCTAAGTTTGGTAGATGGCTCATTTCGAGCTAACAGGTGAGAAAAAAAAGACTGATTTTTATATAATTATGATTTGTAGAGTTTAAATATTCAGCACTGCCAGACACTCTATAGGCCTATCTAATTTATGGACAGTGTTTGAAGGCGCTTTGCAGTGGATAGTATTAATACCAACATCATCAAACACTTTATTTGCAAGTTGTGAATCATGTCCTACATGTATGTAATATGGCAAGAAAGGATTGTTTGTATGTTACTTTACTTAAAGGAGCGCTAACATAACAACACACAAAATATCATTTAGTTCTTAGCTAATCTGACGGCTGTCTTAGCAGCTTCATCAGCATCGTCGATGATTATAAAAGGTAGACCAGACTCTTCTAGTATTTTTCTTGCCAAAGTTGAATTAGTACCTTCTAGTCTTATCACTAATGGATGTTTCGGTGGATTCTCTTTGCATGCTGCGACTATTCCATTCGCTACTACTGCACAGTTCACAATTCCTGGAAACGAAAACAATTTATCAATCAGTAAATTTAATAGAGATAAAAAATGAACAAAGCACCAGCATATATTAAAAAAGTTGATCTAAAACTGTTAGCTTAAAAACAATTTGAGTACACCACAAAAGAATATTCAACTAATACAATATTACATATCTATATATAAAAACAATATACATATAAAATATCCTGGGCCATTACTAAACCTTTCATTTGTCGTTTATCTTGTATGTATATTGTTTTATACAATATACATATAAAAACAATATTATTACATTTTTCGATCACCCATTCGAAAATATTACATACTACTTAGCTGTTGCACGAGACTTCGCCTGCGTAACTTTATAAAATACTAGCTGACGCCCGCGACTTCGTCCGCGTTGAAAAAGAAAAAAGTAGTCTATCCTGAGTCCTGTACGTCTAAATGTTCATCTACCAAGTTTCATGAAAATCAGTTAATTCGTTTAAGAGTTATGGAGGAACATACCATAGATACATATACAATACACTTACACCTACACTTACAGATTTATTATTAGTATAGTATTGATAGCCTATTTTACTTGCTGATAATATAGCTTACTAACAGTGAAAGAATTTTTCAAATCGGTCCAGTAGTTTCTGAGCCTATTCGATTCAAACAAACAAACAAATCTTTCCTCTTTATAATATTAGTATAGATTTATTGCCATGGTAGACTAAACACGTGTATAGAATGACAAAGGAGTTCGATACTTACCAGCAAACACATTCACGAATATAGCTTTAACTTTGGGATCAGAATCTAAAATTCTGAGGGCGGCAGAAACTTGAGACTGTCCGACGCCTCCGCCAAGGTCTAGGAAGTTAGCGGGACGTCCTCCGCTCAACATGATCAGATCCATGGTCGCCATCGCCAGACCAGCACCGTTCACCATACAACCAATGCTACCATCCATGTCTATGTAGGTCAGGTTAAGCGATGAAGCTTCTCTCTGAAAATAATTACATTTGTTAGGTCATTACAATTAATATCGATAATTCGAAATTTCATCATATTTATGTTTCTTGAACTCTACATGTAAATATTAATATTTCAGAGATTCAAAGGTACAGTCGGGGTAGGAAAAGGTATGTCACCTTAAAGTCGACATTTGCTTGCATCACAGTCATGCCAAAATTTCATTTCAAACGATAGTCACTTGTCTGCTTAGTGCTTTAGTTTCAAAAGGTACTAAGAGTAAGACTTTGATAGAAAAAATAATAATTTGAAAACTGAGAAGGTTTTCGTACCCCGACTTTACATACTTAGAAAGCATTTTATTATATAATATTTGTAGTGGCAGGACATACTGTGTATCTTCATCTTTACAAAGGACAACCATGAAATAGCAGAATGTGTGCCTTTGCTGATTTGGTAAGTAAGGGATGCTAGAGCCCATTTCCCTATCCCTCCCAAATCCCTTATCCTACGAAGGGTAAAGATCCTACTAAGTTGCTTGTATCAAAAAACGACGGTAGCTATCATCAAGTGGACTATCAGACTTTGGTTGTACTACTGTAACAGCGAGATCAAACAGAAAGAACAGTATTTTTATGAAACACAAAGTGTCAGGAATTCATTTATATATTGTAACAGAGTTCACAAAACTTAAATGTCTTTACTTTTGAATTTGTACATTTTATTTATGATAATTTGTCATATCTATGAGTGCAAGTCAATAGCCTTGTTCCCTAGTCTCATAGATAAGCAGTATAAAAGTTGATAAGCAAAGAATATTATTCAGCTACAAACTATCATATTATTATTATTGTGTATACTTAACATATAATGTTAACAACATGTTTATAAATATTGTTTATAAGCATACATATGTATGTACTCCACATGCAAGCTCCAATGAATCTTTAGGAATGTTGAACTAAAGCTATGCTATTGATATTAAATAATCATGAAGTTATTCTAGAAGGTAATTTAAAAAAAATGGTCCGTGTGATTCAACTGCGATTCTGTGCAAACTTTAAGTGCATTATTTAAGATTGCTTCAAGAGGCTTTTCAAGGAGGGCGAAGAGGTCACTGAAGAGCCCCATTTTGGATGCTCCTTTTCTTGTAATCCCACAATTATAATCAATACTAGTAATAAATGTGTAAGTGTAGGTATTGTATGTATGTATGTATGTATGTTCCTCCATAACTCTTAAACGAACTGATTTTCATGAAACTTAGTAGAGAAACATTTAGACGTACAGGACACAGGATAAGCTACATTTTTCTTTATCAACGCAGACGAAGTCGTGGGCGCCAGCTAGTATATTATAAAATATATATTATTTAAAATTCACCCCTATATTTGATTCTTTAAAATGTAAATAAATTTTGTAGTTATCAATTTATTTGTGTAAGTTATAATAATAAAATATAAACAATTATAATGGTTTAATTTGCTTACAAACAGTTATGTATTATAATTTGAGTTATAAAGACAAAACATATAAAAAAAATAATGTAGTGCATAAATTGCATACAGTAATGCAAAATGAACACAATTGAAAGTAATGAAAAACAATTAAGACGTCACCATTTCAATTACTTGGATTGAATTACTTGAAAAACAATTAAGCAACCAAAGTCCATTGGAAAAATGGTGACACAAAAATCTAATTTTAAACTTAATTTAGTAAAATATGTTTATAAATAAATCCATATATATATATAAAAATTACGTGTCACATGTTTGTCGCCAATGACCTCCTAACCGATTTTGATTAAACTTCATATCTATGTGTATTTTCGTCCAACTTAAAATATAGAATTTTTCAAATCGGTCCAGTAGTTTTGGAGCCTATTCAATACAAACAAACAATCAAATCTTTCCTCTTTATAATATTAATATAGATAACAATCCATTTTACAAATATTTGTATTTGTCCAACATTACATTCATATTTCATTGTAGTCATTTCAGCCCGGGGCTAAATTAACCAAAAAAAAATAAAAACATATTTTATAGTGGTCATTTTCGCTCGCAGGTCGAGTGGGATTTGGGCTGAGTTGAGCATAGCATCCAAACTTATACTGCATAAATAAAATGACCATGACATATTTTACGCATAAATATTTGCATTTGCAAGTCAAATAAATATAACTTATCTGTGTCACATAAGCGATGTCGGTGTCAATACTTACTTCTCTAGGATCTGTTCCAGACAAATCATCAAGAGCGAAAATTTCTTGTTGTCTGAATTGAGCATTGTCATCAAAGTTTATTTTAGCATCCACAGCCACAACACGTCCATCATCGGTCTCAACCAGTGGATTAATTTCAAGTTGTGTCGCATCAACCTAAAATATTAATAAACAAGTAAAACAATATATTATATACTAGCTGCTGCCCGCGTAACTTTGTAAATTATATACTAAAAACCTTCCTTGAGAACCACTCTATCCATTGGTGAAGAGCATGAAAATTGGTGCAGTAGTTTATTGCGAACAGACAGACAGACAGATGCAGCGGAGGGCTTTGTTTTATAACATGTAAGGATATTATCGTATGGCATAAAATTTTTACATCTTCAATGGTTAAATTTATTTTTTAGAGTAGACAGTTAATATGAAATTATTTAAAAGTTAAAGTTGTGGCAGGGCACACTGGGTTTCGCTTATTTGGGGAGCTTGGCTAGCTTCAGTAACCACCTCTTCACCAAAGACCACAGTGACCACAGTGAACAGAAAGTGTGATTTCACTTTAGACAGCAGCAAGGTAGGCAGCCAGCAAACTGCATAATCTGTGGCATTGCTTGTGATATAGGTAATGGTGGCCACCTATCATCGAATGGATCTTCACACTATCTGACGACCTTTAAATAAAATAAAACTGAAAGAATTTAAGTAATATCCACTAATTACCAACCTTTATAAACAGTTGCCATATTTTTTTTATTTCTTCAGCACATTTTTTTCTCAATGCTCCTTTGAACTCTAAGAATTCAGCAACTTCATTTGCTACTTTATCTGTGATACCCTCATAGATGTCTATGGGAACTGTTTTGATCAAGTGAGGTGTTTTCTCAGCCACTGCCTCTATGTCCATGCCTCCGGCTGGTGAAGCTACAAGTGCTGCACCATTATAACTTCTTTCCATAACTATACTCAAGTATGTTTCTCTTTTAATATCCACACTCTCCGCCACCATCACTTTGTCAACTAATATGCCCTCTTTAGGGGTTTGTTTTGTTATCAACTTGTGACCAATCATGTTTCGAGCCAAGCTCAATACCTCATCTCTATTCTTAGTTAAGTGAACTCCACCCTTGAAACCATTGTCAAAATGACCTTTACCTCTGCCGCCGGCTAAAATTTGTGCCTTCACAACGTACTCGTCGGCTTTGAAATCAGATAGTGGGTTCGAATTTAAAGTTGTATCGATAATGCGAAAATCTTGAATCGACACTTGATGTTTTCGCAACAAATCTTTACTGTGATACTCTTGGAGATTTAGGTTCCTCTTTAGATTTATTCGCGGGTAATATTTAGGAGCTAAAACGCTTAATTTAAAATTGAATTTCTTTAAAGCAGCCATTGTGAACTTTGTCCAATAGATAATAATATAAAAACACACACGCACAGGTTTCGACCAATATCTGTGGAAGGAAAGTATCTTTAAAAATAAATAAAAATATATATGATTATACAAAACAAAACCCTCCTGGAAACTAATATAAGACGAAAAATAGACTAGGTACACCTAGACCTTCGACCCCTACCTCCTAGTTAATTGATATCTCTCTAATATAATAAAATTTCTTTCTGCTGCTGAGCCTGCTGAATATTTCTATGCTCTTTGGCCTCCTGCTGTGCACTTGACACTTTTGCTGTGCTGCCGCTGCCGCTGCTGCTGTAAATAACAAGGAGAATTGAGATAAGGAGGACAATCTTACTTGGGTGTTAAACTGAAAAAGTGGCAACTAAATCCGATAAATATAGATGGCGCTAGTGTGAACAGAGAGAGAGTTTGAGAGTATGGAGAGTATGGAATGAACATAGCAGTAACTAGTTGACGGAGTGAAGTGCGCCGAGTTGAATTTTGGTTGAATTGTTTACTATCCCTAGCCTCACCAGCGCCACCAATTTATCGGTTTCGACGGACACTTTTAATACTCAGAGATTGTCCTCCTTATCTCAATTCTCCTTGATAAATAATTTGGATGTCTGTGGTAATTAATTGGTATATTGGTATCATATATATTTTTTTATAATATTTTCTTCTTCTTCTTTAGGTAAAATGGCAATTCGGCTCATTACGAGAACGGCCATTTTCTGCCAGTGTCAAGTGAAAGGATGTATATCCGGTATATTAATCATTTCTCTCATTCGTGCACTCCGCCACGAGCTCCGCAGAACGGAGCCCGCTCGGAGCACACGGGTGTGGGCCTTCTTGGTCCCAACAACAATCCCATGGGACGAGGAAAGGCCGGTGAGAACCACCGGCCCCCCGCGACCCCATCGGATTGTCGAGGGTAAGCCCCCCCACCACGACAAGGTCATGGCCCACCTAGGGGGGGCCAATATTTTCGATATTCATTCAAATTTGACATTTGACAGTGACAAATATATACAAAGTAAATTGCTGACATCTTCAATGTTACGAGATAACATGACATACTACCCTGTGTCAACTTGGTCTCATCAACCATGGAGAATAGAAGTAAGGAGGACCAACTTACATGGGTGATGGGTGGTAAACTGAAAAAGTGGCAAGCTTTAAATATTGGTTTATAAATTGACCAGAATGGGGCTAATGTAGTATTGGTGTTTGATATGATTGGTTGGTTTCGTGGTTCATAAAGTAACCGTAAATAAAATGCTACTATTGCGTCACACACCAACGCTATTACAGCGCCACCTAATTAAGCGTATTTGACGGACATTCTCAGTGTGATCATTCAGAAAGACTAGTACTATTGATTATGGTTGAACCAATAATTGCTCAATTCACCATTTAACGCGCATTCAATCTGTTTTTTTCAACTTGTAGATTGTTAGGACCAGTGAGCATATAAATACTAGAGAAGTAACGTCTTACAAATGATTATCAGAAATGCTTGACAGTTCAAAAGACGTAGCTTTGAAACCGATACATTATGCCAAAGTAAACTATATTTGTCTCGTTTCATCTACTAATTAACGCTACTTAATTAATTAACTTTAATTAATTAATTTTAACGGCCACGTCACGCTTCCTAAATGTCTGCAGGCATATTTGACGTAATGGCAACGCGTCGCAGCCGTAAAATGCTAATCTAGTAACATATAATAACATTGGCTAGGACGGGCCACGCGACAATCAATATGTTGAAACTAGACCTCAAATTAGTTACAATCACAAACTATATAGATAGTCGATACTAACGTATGTTACAATTCACATCACAATTTGACGATTCACTCAAATTAAAACGACAGATTGCATATGAAATTGAAGCGATGAGCGTCGTGAATGCCAAGAAATTAAATCTACTATGCATGAGAGTTAACAATATCTTAACCAATGAATAAAATATTAAATTTGTTTTATGTTTAATATGATGTTATATTATAATGTTTATTTAATCAATATTTAAATGAACACTTAAATAGTTTTTAAGTTTTTTATGTTTAAGAATACAAAAATGTTAGTCATGTAATTATATTATCATTGTTTACTTATATTTAGTTGTATTTTCTGTTGTATGTACTAATTTTGATGTGAATAAAAATATATGTAAACGACAAGCACAGAGCTTTATAGCGCTTAGTATAAATATTTATTAATGGTAACATTTTTAACCAGTCCGTAGGTAGCTTCCGTTTGTCTTGTTTTTGTCTATGTTCGTCTCTATGGCAGCTGCTGTGGCTTCCTTCCTGTCCTTTTTCTCGTGGTCTTTCTATTGACAACACGAGGTTATACTTGGTGTTTAGTTAAAGTAAGAATCTTTTTCTGTAACAAGTAAATAATGTATTGTAAACAGTGCTTAATTACATAGTAATATTGTTTTTGTTTCATTTGTAGGCGTGACAATGGCTGACGAGAACTGGAACGACGATAGTATGGAGGCTGGTAGCATGGCTGTCGAAAGCATGCCACTCCCGCAACCGGCTGACATCCCCGAAATCAAACTTTTCGGGCGATGGAGCTGCTATGACGTACAGGTATCGGATATGTCCCTTCAGGATTACATTTCCGTGAAAGAAAAGTACGCCAAGTATCTGCCACACTCTGCTGGCAGATATGCTCATAAACGTTTCCGTAAGGCTCAGTGCCCTATTGTTGAGCGCCTAACCAACTCGTTGATGATGCACGGCCGAAACAATGGCAAGAAGTTAATGGCGGTTCGTATTGTAAAACATGCATTTGAAATTATCCACTTACTAACTGGAGAAAACCCCCTGCAAGTTCTGGTTACGGCTATCATAAACTCTGGCCCACGTGAGGATTCTACCAGAATAGGTCGTGCTGGCACGGTTCGTCGCCAAGCTGTGGACGTATCTCCATTGCGTCGTGTTAACCAGGCAATATGGCTATTGTGTACTGGTGCTCGTGAGGCTGCGTTTAGAAACATCAAAACAATCGCAGAGTGTGTAGCCGATGAACTGATCAATGCTGCCAAGGGTTCATCCAACTCATACGCCATCAAAAAGAAGGATGAGTTGGAACGTGTTGCTAAATCCAACCGTTAAAATGTATGTTTTAAATCTATATTTAATAAAAATATAAAAAAGATAATATTGTATCTTTTTTAATACCTTTTAGGCAATGTTAGGTCATTTATCTACAGTCTAGTTGATGATTATTATTTGTTTTTTATTTTATTATGTGTATACTCTTTGCTTTGTAGGATGTAAAAAGGATGGAAAAGTAACTATTATAATTTATGAAGTTTTATCAATAGGGATGAATAGAATTTATTTAATACAGATTTAATATGGAAGTTTTAGAAGTAAATGGAAATTAGCATTTGTGAGATTTTGATTGAATTCATTCAAAACTTTACTGGAAGTTTTAGGTGAACAAATTATTACTGATCTCTGCGATCAGTTAGTTGATGTGGCAGTGGGCAGGAGACAGTAGCTACTAGATTTGGGAGTTGGCGGCCACGGACCAGCAATTGCAGTTAGGGACATCCTCCCACAAGGTGGAAAGGTGGACAGACATTCTTATAAGGGCCTTGGGTAGAGACAGTGGCTTCAGACTGCTTCTCACCAGTCTTATTGATCTCGAAAATTATGGGGGAGGTGGATGTCCAATGGATGAGTATTTAGAAGTACATATTTTTGTATATTATAGTTATGTGTTCAGCCATGGTGGTGCATATAATTAAATGAATACTGTACACAAAGGAATATTACTGACTAAAAATACCTAGTTATTTGTTTAACAAGACAGCAAAATTCTTTTTTTTCTGTGAGTGTCGACTTTAAAACAGGAGCTAGCCAAGTAGTCTAGAATTGAATCTCAAGCATAGCGAGTGATTCTAATATAGACTACTGAGCAAAGTGAGTGATAGGCACGAGACATAAAAAAAATTGCTTGCAACTTACAACTTTTCACCTTAACAGCAAGAAAAGTGTTACTAGGTCATGTTTAGGTCATTGACTTACTATATTACTTCCTACTTTCTAGGATCAATGCTTTAAGTAAGAAAATCAAGACAATTTTAAATATTATGTTTATTATAGCCAACATTCCCATAGCCATCTAGTCGTGTAAATTATAACTAAAAAAATTAACAAAAAAGTTGAAAGTAAAATACTGCATTTGTAAGATTTTAAAGGTAACACTTTTGTTCTCAACTGTGTTCTCTTAATTCTTCTGGAGTTAGACCATCACCACTGCCCCACTGGACGTACTCATTATTTTTATTCTTACAAAAACACGAAGACCTTATCC
Source organism: Synanthedon formicaeformis (assembly GCA_945859745.1). NCBI lineage: Eukaryota > Metazoa > Arthropoda > Insecta > Lepidoptera > Sesiidae > Synanthedon > Synanthedon formicaeformis. Next base: position 7,407,382 of record OX243958.1, read on the forward strand.
TACCAGTTTCTGAACGACTGAGAAACTACTATCTTCACAGCTGGGCCAGGCGCCAGGCCAGCTCTAGTCGGCTATGGTCGCCCAAATCTAGTCTGCTATGGCTGGACACTAATAAATAAAATCAAAATCTTATTCCTGTGAGTTAAATCGCGTGTTCGATTTTCGAATCGCGCTCACATCAAAAATATATATTTCTTTATGTTAAGGTCGACAGACAGGCTGACGGTTCATTTGCCTATAACACAAGCAACGTCATAAGTGCTACAAGTGCGCTGCGAGTTTTTAGGCACCAAAAGCACCCATTTCGTGCTGGAAGGAGAGGTGAAAAGTATATTGCATATTTTAGGGTTGTAAACAAGATGAAAAAAATTAGAAGTTTAGAACGCCATTAATTTTTTTTCGTTGTCCTGTAATAGGTAAATTAGTAGATCCTACATTCCTAATAATTTTATAAATGCTGGTTTGGATTAGTTTGGATGTTACACAATCTCGTAAAAACGGCTGGCTGGATGAAATTTGGCACATACACAGACTACTACCATTAACATAATATTATAATTATTATAGAATACTTGTTATCCTGGAAAATTGTTTCTTTTCTGTGGTAAAAACGTAAGAAGTGTACAAGTAAATTCTTTTATAAATTATTGGAATCGCACTTTTCAGTTCTTTTATTTTTTTTGTTTAGTTTACAATATTAATATTTTTTATAAAATTATATACCTAGATAAAGTCACGGGCATCGGCCGGTATGCTATTACAATAATCATTTTTTTATTAAACCTACATGTAGGTTTAATCAGAGATCTAAATCATGTTTTGCACTGAGGAAAGGAAGGTCTATCAGTATATAGTATTCTGTGACTATCAATGACATATCCTTACGTCATGTCAATTTGAGTTCTGACCACTGACAGTACCACTGACCTGTAATAAGAACTGGACTGGCTGTCCCATACAAATCACAGATAATTTCGTGTACCATTTTGAAACGGTGCCGTACGAAAGCACGGAGAACTATAGTTCGTAAAATATACCATGATACCTGTGACAGATGTGAGAGTGACATACCTAGTGCTGCGCAACATGTTTTATTTGTTCATAATTATCGATATTTTTAGTTCAATATCGTCATTGATAATAAATAGTAGTGCATTTATAAATAACTTCTCATAATTTCATTCAATTCAATTCAATTATTTATTGCGAAACCATAATATACAAAGATGTTATATAAAAATAAAGACCAATGTTATGGACCCTGTTGGGCATGCAACTTAGGGACTAGGAGAGAGGAAGCGTATATATATAAGCATATAATTATTTATTTATATAAATATATATAAGAATTTTATTTTATTTAAATTAAAATTAAATTATATTTATATTTATATTATTAATATTTAAATGATAATATCATCTAAAAAATATTCATTTGAGTTATAGTAACATTTATTATTTAGAATTTTTTTAAACTTTTTTATAAATATGATATCATTTTTTTCTTTTTTTAAATTTTCTGGTAATTTGTTATAAATTTTTATAGAAGAACTGAAGGTATTTGAAGAATTTAGCTTTAATCGTGATGTTGGTAATATTAGATTATTTTTATGTCGTAGCGTATATTTGCATGGTAAGTCGTATTTTTATTCCATAGATAAGTATAATAGTGTCTGCGGACATCAATAGTTTTAGTTCCATGTACTTACGCTCCACAGCCTACAGCGCCAAAATGGCCAATAACATAAAAATAATTTGACAGCAGCCTATCCAGTGCTTATACAAGTCAGTGGACAGTACTGATACATACTTTTTCTATGACTGATAATATCTATTAAGTGTCATTTGTCAAGTGTCAAGTCAATGTCATTCTTTCATGTAACTTGTAAACTTGAAGGAAATGAAAGAAAATAAATAGTGAAGAAACATAAAATAATAAAACCTTTATCCTTAAATGTAATGTAAATAAAATATATTAGTATACGTATATTTAAGTTACATATTTATCACAAATTTATCTACAATGATTCATAGTTTATTCATTATTAATCCCTCTGGGTACGTATGCTAAATTGTACTTAAAACTTTCACTCAATTATACCTACTCAGTATGTCATTTTGGTTTGGTACTTTTAATTGAATTTCTATATTTTCAGGGATGTGTTTTTAGAAAAACATTGGCGAAGTGTTATACCAAGATCAGTGTGTGATTATTATTTAGAAGCTCAGCGTGCATCTCCTAATGTTAGTATTATAAAATGCAGTTTTTATAATATTTCATTATGTACTCTAATTATGTATTTGTCTATAATATAATGACAATATTAGCACATATATTTATTCAGTTAAGACTGCATCTTGCCGCTAATAACAATAAATAATATTGGGGCTGACAGTAGCCACTCATACAGACAGACAGAAGAAAGTGGAATTTTGCTTTACATTCTAGCACTGAGCACCGAGTCACCTTTGCGTGCTCTACTAGAGACACCATAGTCAACACTTTCCATACAAGTTCAATCTGTCAGAGGGTGTTACTGTTTATTCAACACCAGAATAAACACAGTTTATTCATTGTTTGTGTTCCAAGACAATCTCAATCTCTGTATTTTTAAAAAGCCTAAAAATTGCATTTAAATACCAGAATTTTGCTTCTTTACTTGATTATTACATCAAATCATTCTATCGCACAATGAGGCATTTCTATCGCTTTTTTTGATAATGTTTACTCAACAGCGACCTGAATTTCTATCTTTTCTCTATAGAGGCCTCTATAGGCCTCTATTCTCTATAGGAACTTTTTGTATTTAAACCCTTCAGCCACATTTGTAACTATTATTCATAACTAGATAAAATCCGTCTTTACATATTATAAAACAAAGTCTTTCACCGCGTCTATCTGTCTGTCTGTCTGTTCGCGATAAACTTAGAAACTACTGCACTGATTTTCATGTTGTTTTTACCAATGCAAAGAGTGGTTCTTGAGGAAGGTTTTAGTATATAATTTACAAAGTTACAAGGGCGAATTCGCTGGCAGCCGCAAGTTATTCATAACTACATAAAATGATTAATAAATGAATGCATTTTACTTGTATTTTAGGATGTCCCTCCTGTGTTAGCAGCACCCCACCACTACCTCATCTCTATTCAGAGAGGAGGGGTGGCTCTTGTTGCTGTGTGTAAGCAGGAAGTAGCACCACTGTTTGTTATCGAGTTTCTGCATAGAGTGTTTGATACATTCCAGGTCTGTATTCAGGTTATCTAATATGTTAAATTCCCTTTCAACACTAATAGCATTTGACTTTTTGTCATTAAATATGTTCTTATTTTAAAGGCATTATTTTATATAAAATGTTTTTCAGGATTATTTCTCAGATTGCACAGAGACAATAATTAAAGAAAACTATGTGGTGGTGTACGAGCTTTTGGATGAGATGTTAGATAATGGGTTTCCATTGGCAACTGAAAGTAATATTCTAAAAGAATTAATTAAACCACCAAATATTCTAAGAACTATTGCAAACACAGTGACCGGCAAGTCCAAGTGAGTCAAGTCAAAGTCGCTTTTATATTTTAATTTTAATACTAATTTTAACGTCGATTAACCGAACTGCTTGTTCTCGCTCGCTCGCACACGCATCTCTTCCCCACTATCCCCTAATGTGATGTGCAGATCCAGGTTACCATACCTGGCTCGAACCAACAGTCGAAGACTGGTCCTTGTCTAGTTCAGATCTGAACCCCTTAGACTTCAAATTATAGTCAGTTTTAGAGGACATGGCCTGCTCTAAACGACACGCCGACATTAAGTCTTAAGAAATCTCTGGAGCAAGCAGTGGCTAAATTTCCCATGGAAACAGTGCGTAAATCCATAGATTCGTGGCCAAACAGATTAAAGGCCTGTATCAAAGCTAAAGGTGGCCATTTTGAATAGAATTATTTATTATTTTTTTGCTGAGACCAATAATAAATCTAATATATAAAATTCTCATGTCACAGTGTTAGTTGCCATACTATTCCGAAACGGCTAAACCAATTTTGATGAAATTTTATATGTACACTTGGTACGTCTGAGAATAGGTTTTAATCTATGTTTTATATGCGGGCGATGTCGCGGGCAGCAACTATTATGTATATATAAGTTTTATTAAGATAACCTTACTTCATAAAAAAGTATGTAAATGCATTTTCATTTGTAAATTGTAACAGAACTTATGCCTGGACTAGGAATAATATTGATTTATATAACCTATCTCTCTCACATAAAGTACTAAACGAGATTTATATTGTAAATGTGATTTTATTGGTACATAAAGGCATAAAAGTAGAGACATAATATATAGATCGCTTATCTGAATAAACCGGTTTTTCCGAACACCTAAATCTCCCAATTAGTTCGGATAATCGACGCTCTACTGTAATTTAATTTTTCTTCGAGTATATTTATTATAATCTATACTTATAAAATCGTTCTCCTGACTGACCTATCAATGCACAGCCAAAACAACTTAGTCTTGGAAGCTGAAATTTGGAACATAGGTTTTTTTTATAATGTAAGCAATAAGCATCCACTAAAAAGGATTTTTGAAAATTTTGCTTTTCGGATTGATGCTTGATTTTGCTTTTGAAAATTCGGGTTCCGGTAGATTAGTTAGATTATATAACTCACTAGCTGTTGCCCGCGACTTCGTCTGCATTCAAAATGTTATATAGCCTAAAGCCTTCCTTGATAAATGGACTATCCAACACAAAAATATTTTTTCAATTCGAACCAGTAGTTCCTGAAATTAGCGCGTACAACCAAACAAACAAACTCTTCAGCTTTATATATTGGTATATATAGATTATGGACGGTTTATGTATAATAAATTCTGATTATAATGTTGTACTAGGTGGCTAATGATTAATAAAAAAGTATTATCTGGATTTTCAGCGTATCATCGATACTACCTTCGGGTCAGCTGTCGAATGTTCCGTGGCGACGTTCGGGGGTGAAGTACGCCAACAATGAGGCTTACTTTGACGTGGTTGAAGAAGTCGACGCTATTATAGACAAGAGTGGAGCCACCGTCTCCGCTGAAATACAGGGATATGTAAGTGTGGCCACTGAATTACTAAAGGGTCCTGAATTGTTGAAACTGTCCTCACACAAGCTTTGTAGGACTTATACTTATTCTCGAGAAATACTATGTATAATTTACATTATTCTCGAGTAATTCAATTTGCAATCTTAAATTAGTTAATAAGATGAAACAAGACTTCTGAAATGACTGCTTTATTTGTTAAGTAGCTATTGTCAGTGACTTCATCCGTGTTAAAAAAAAAAGATTAACGCCTGACAAAATGTGTGAAGCAATAGCACCTGACATTATACTTTTGCCAAGTGTTGCATCTTTATTTTAGATAGCTGGTGCTAGAGTGGAATATTTAGCCTGATAATTTATTTTATTATTAAAATATCTTTTAAAATTAGATGAGTAGTTTTGAAGATGACCTCCTACATACATACAAACAAACATAGAAATTTCACCTCTTTGTAATATTGGTATAGTTTTTGTAATTATATAGTTTTTTGCAAACTTCATAATCTCTTTATAATAAACTAGCTGCTGCCCGCGACTTCGCCCGCGTAACTTTGTAAATTATATTACTTGTAAAATTAAAGAGGCAGGAATTCATGGACCTGTCTAAGTAGAAAATTCAAAAAGAAAAATTAATAAGTAAATGTTTAATCAAACAGGATAGAGTGACCTTCACAAGAAGGTCAATCTCTGAGTGATTCCGGCATTAATTACACTCATCTGCTTATAGTTGACAGACTGATTGCAGATTAGTGAAAAAAAAAATACTAAAACCTTCCTCGAAAACCACTCTATTCATTGGTGAAAACAGCATGAAAATTGGTGCAGTAGTTTTTGAGTTTATCGCGAACAGACAGACGCGGTGGAGGACTTTGTTTTATAATATGTAGGGATTTAAATTTATCCCATGGTGTTTTCAGATTGATTGTTGCATAAAGTTGAGCGGTATGCCTGATCTGACACTGACTTTTGTAAATCCAAGACTGTTTGATGACGTGTCTTTTCATCCATGTGTAAGATTTAAGCGATGGGAGGTAGGTACAAGTTTTTTTAACTAAGCAAACAGGGCAGGCACAGTTTCCCTTAAACGGATGAGAGAATTAATGTGAACATTTGTTAAATTGTAAGTGCTCACTATTTGTGGAATTTCTTTAAATAAAAAAAAAAACTATTTACATATTAGGTAAGGATAACAGGACAGGTTTTTACCTCTTACAACTAAATATTTTTACTACATTTTGAACAAGTACAGTCAATAACGTTAGACAAATATAACTTTGTGTTTCGAGTCCTTCGAGCCTGATCAATTTCGGTATAGGAGTATCTGTCTTTTTTTTATTGTTATATTGGATTGTTGATGATATATCGCTGCTTAAGCACTAAAGGGCCTTAGTACTTTTGATTTGTATCAAAATTGCACTTTTTACAGGAGAGCTAATCGAAAAAATTAAATTATTTTTAGGTATTTTTTATTATTACATATATATCAAATATATGCATATTATACATCGTTAGAAGCGTATTTTTAAGTAGCATTAAATGTTTTAAGTACTTTTATAATAAACTGAATACTAGAGGGGATATAAGCATATAAGTTACTTTTGAATATAAAAAAATATATCAGAATATAATTAATATTGAATAAAACAACAAAGTCTTTTTTCAACATACAATTTGAAGGATTGTGATTGTATTTGCAATAAAAACATTTTTGTATTTTTTTGTTTTACGGCCCTTAAGTTTTTAAGCAGCGATATATTTTTAAAAATTGATTTCAGTCTGAAAGAATACTTTCATTTATACCACCGGACGGAAACTTCCGTCTGATGTCATACCATATCGGATCACAGAGTGTTGTAGCGATACCGATATATGTGCGACACAGCCTCACTTTGAAGTCTAACGGAGACCAAGGCAGGCTAGATCTAACTGTAGGACCTAAACAAACTATGGGGAGAACGTTAGAGTGTAAGTTTTTTTAACGAGTTTATCGAGTACTTCATGTCCTGAATTTTAAGTACAAAGTTAATGTTGATTTACAGGTGTAGCAGTGGAGATATGTATGCCAAAATGTGTTCTCAATTGCTCACTGACAGCGAATCAAGGGAAATATTCATATGATCCGGTCAGTAAGGTGCTACTGTGGGACATCGGTCGCATAGAGCTTCCCAAACTGCCAAATATTAGAGGAACTGTGAGTTTTAACATGTGTTGCTTGACCTCCCTCCACCTGCCTCGTATAAACCCCATTTATACTAACATTATAAAAAGTAAAGATTTGTATATTTGTAATTTTATTCGTAACGAATAAACTCAAAAACTACTGGACCGATTTTAATAATTCTTTCATCTATAAAAGCTACTAATATCGGCGAGTAACTTAGGCAGGATTTTTTTAAATTAGAGATGGGTTTGCTCTTGGCCAGCATCTAGCCGTGTAGCAAAGAAGATGCCTATTCACTCGAACTTTGAAAATATGTAGATATTTTATAAAGACATTTTATAAGGTGCAAAACCTAGTCATTAATAGAAAAAAGCAGAAAAGTTAATGACCTATTCGACACGTTTGGTCTTCTAGTGGCTAGTAACCATAGCTGTTAACCAAACGGTCGCCGGTTCGAATCTCGCTAGGGGCAAATGTTTATGTGTTAACATTTTACCTTTGTACCTGAGTCATGGATGTTTTGTATTTATAATATGTATGTACTTACAAAAAAAGTAAATCTATGTAGTATATCAACTGTCTGGTATCCATAATACAAGTATTAGTTGCTTATAGTTTGTTTTTTAATCTCAGACAAAAATGACATTACATTTGACATGCATTACATACATTTCATGTCATTTCATGGTATCGTTATATGCAAAGTTTACATATGCATGTGTCATTTTTGTCTCTGAGATTAAAAAACAGACAGTGTGGAATGTGTGAAGATATTTATTTATTCGATGGTAGGCGTTTAACGTTGCGTCAAAACACGAACAACATTCCACACAGCACCATCTAGTGCCACACTAAGCAACTAATGCTTGTATTATGGAAAACAGACAGTTGATATACTACTTAAATAATTTTGATACTCCGGTCATTTTGTACAATTGGACATTTTGATACTCTGGACATTTCAATACCTGAAGGCCTAGTGCGAGTTTTACTCGATCATACGCGTCGAACGCGTAAACGTCAATTTGTATGGGAATGAAGCAGCGCCACCTAGTGATTAACGTGTACGTCTGCTTCATTCCCATAAAAATTGACGTTTACGCGTTCGACGCGTTTGATCGAGTAAAACTCGCACTAGGCCCTCTGGAGATTTCAATACCGGTCATTTTGTAGAACTGGACATTTTGATACTCCGATACATAGGACCTAATGGACCGAAAGGCATCAGGGGATATCTGCCTCTAATGACAGTTTCATAGTGATTTATGTGGTGACGGTAGGTGATGGTGAGCAGCGGCGCAGACGCGTCCGGGGCCAACCCGAGCATCAATGTGCACTTCTCGATCGCGCAGCTGGCGGTGAGCGGTCTTCGCGTGAGTCGCCTGGACATGTACGCCGCCAAGTACAAGCCCTTCAAGGGCGTCAAGTATCTCACCAAGGCCGGAAAGTTCCACGTGCGCATGTAATGCAGACAAATTTCAATCTAATATACCTACTATTAATATATCTATCTATACACGTTACTATGGTCTTTTCATTTCTACCTAAGAATTTCTTGTTTTATTGTTATCGCGATAAAAATAACACCAACAAAATTATCTACATGTTCGATATGTGATTTTAATATTTTAATATCGACTCAGCACGAATTTAAATTAAAATGAAAAAATTAAAAAAAATATTCTTTCTCTTTCTCCCACACATTTTGCAAAAAAAAATATATAGAAATTTACTACTATGTAGAAAAACTATACAAGAACGGTTTTTGTGCTTAATTTTGCAATTAATTAGAAAAAAATCATTTCTAACTATGCATGGGTAAAAGAAAAATAACATTAAAAAAAACAAACGTTCGTTTAGAAATAATTTATTTCTCCACAACCTACAATTTATTACTTCGTCTAGTGGTCGCTGTACATCGTGTAAAGAAGAGCGAAATACGAGTAAGATCTTGTTAATATCTGTAACAATAATAAATATACAGACATTTTTATTTCTAATTTGACGCCTAGAATAATATGTCTTTGATAAAGTCATATTATATAAAAACGTATATTCTAAAGACTGTTTTTTTTATAATTAAAATTTTCATGCACACTGACTATCCATTTGCACTCAAAAAATAATATATAATACATATATAATTCAATTTAGATATACTACAACTGTTGTAGTGAAAATCGGCAATAGGTGGAGTTACACGAATTAATTATTTGCTTATTAGTTATAATAAGAAATAAATTAGTAAGAATACACTAATACTTAAAAATAAAAAAATACCAAATATGTTTGGTTTGGTCCCATAACGTCAGAGTTGACATTAAAGAATGAAAATAACTTATTTTGCGAAAATAAATTCAAATAAGACCACGAAATGATAAAAAAGGCGTTTCACGTTAAACACAAGTCACCTCTGACATTTATATTATTAAAGTAGCCTTTTGTTGGTTCCTGATTGTTGTTATTCTTATGATAAATTAAATCTTATCGATACCCTAGCTAACAAAATCACAAAATATTTACCGAAGAGTAAGTCACTAGAGAAATGTTAGTGAATCCCATTGCAGTGAATGCAATAGGTTTTTGAGACCTGAAAAAATAAACACAAAATAAAACAATAAAACATACTAGGGCTGATCATAAACCTAACCGGAATTTAGAGTGCCTCATGTTCACGACTTTTTTTACAAATTTAAGATTATTTTGAAGGAGAAAATGAAAAACAATATTTTTTCAAATACAAAATATTTCCACATATTTTTTGATCAATCAGAGTATTCAAGCGCCCGACCTTCGCAGCAGGAAAAGCAGAGCACGGCGACACTGAGGACTCGTACGATACCACTTGCTGCCATAAGCCGCTTTAGCCACGTCAGCATTCTGAAATTATAAAAAAAATAAAAAAATAAAAGGCCGGTGAATGGCGGGCTAATGGTCCTTATGATCGTAGATGGCAACCGTCGTGTTATAAACAAAAAGATGAACACAAATGTTATTACAATTACAACACAAAGGTATCCGTAAGAGTGGGGTTACTGTAGCCAGACTGGCTATTCAGGGTTTAGGTCCCAATTTCTTATCCTAAATCCTACTGTAATCGGCAGCGAACTTGCATTACATGGGGCGTTGCTTATGTTAGCACTTGCCGACCTTAAGGTTACTCGGCGGCTCGAACTAATCGGTGGGCGTGGCTAAAATGCGTCCTGTCTCACACAGCACAAAACGCGGGAAGAGCAGTTGAGTGAAATGCACAATAATTTATACCAAAAATGAACACAGAAAAAAACATAAAAAGACCCCTGGAAAAATGCTTTTTTTTACAAAACTACTGCATGTATCTGTTTGTGCCTGTAGTCTGTGGCCGGTTTTTGTATACACTAGAGTGACCTATTCACCCTCAAAGTGGCATTAAAACTTGTGTTAAAATATGGATTTTCAAGGATCATTTCTTTTAAATTAATACTTTTTTTTTACTAAATTGTATAGCAATGATCCTAGTAAACGACAAGATAAATCGATATCATGCTTACTGTTCTAAATTAAACATAAAACAGCGGAATAATAATCTTAAAACTTTTGTATGGAGGAAAGCTGACTTGTGTCACCTTAACATAAAAAAATAAATAAAAAAAAATCAGTGGCATGCCGGGAGTGCCGACAGAAGTGGAAACTTGAACAATTACGTGTTTATTTTTTGAATCGTCAGGAAAGTACATATATACTTATATACGAGTACAGACGAGTCGGTTACAGGTCGCGAGTTCAATGGTTTTTCCCATCTCACAAATGCAAATGCAAAATGCGCCTAAAGAAGTTTTCACTTCAAAAACAACAAACTTACCGCATGTAAAATTTCGTCTCCGTACCAGCACAGCATACCTGTTTGAATTAAAACGGAGCCAAGAAACAATTTGTTGCTAACGGCTAAAAACGGTTCCAATAACTGCAACCAATCAATTTTTTATCTTCGTTTATGTAGAAATGCATTTTAAACACTGTTATTCGTCGTGGCACCTACTTACCACAATCACGAAGACAACGCAACATATGTTGATAGAGGAAAGTAAAATGTTAAATAAATTCACAAAAGAAAATGCTTCTTCCAGATCATTGCAATATCTGAAAAATTAAATACGTTAAATTGTTAGAGATAGGTTGTCACATTTTTTCCGACGATGTGTCGATACATTAATATGTAGCACTCATGTTACGCTTAAAATCACGATACAGTTAAAAGAGTAATAGTTTCTAATGAAGTAGGTACGTACGAGGGATGTTCATGAGGGGTCATAGAAAAATAAAAAATAAAAAATTCAACGCCTGATAAAATTATATGAGCAATAAAGACTGAATAAATATTTTAACACCTAAGAAAAGGGTGTGCGGACGTAGTCGCGGCTAAAAGCTAGTAAGTATTAAGGAGGCAATAGAGGTTTGGCATTGGCATTCCTTACTCACTCACAGAAACACCAGCTGTACTTATTGTGTTGCTTCTGTAAGGGGATGAATGATGGTGAGTCGCTAGCCTGCCTATTTTATTACTACGGAAAAAATGTGCCCCACTATTAGGTACTAAGTTACAAAAAGACAGGATTCCTTTTTAATTATTAAATCTGTATGTTAATGCTACTAATTTAATCCGCCCGCTTCTCATCCCCCCACGATACAGTAATCGACTCTCAATGGAGTATCGACATTATGTTAATGATATTACCCACCTTATAAGTCGCTGGTGTAATTTGATTTTGCTAATTAAATCGTCATAATGTTCATTGACTGTCTGGTCCGTAGACGCGAGTGACATTAACTGGCGTTGCAGAAGACGTAAGAGTAAGGTAATGTGACTGGCCATACCAGTGAACAGTAAGTCCGTGCTGATCATAATCCACACGCAAGTTTGTCCTGAAATATTGTTTCAGGTTTTTGTCTTTTACTCGTACTTCAAAGAAACCTTGAGCGTGGTGGGCGGGGTCACGAGGGGACGTTATTTTATGACACGACATCGGTGCCCCGCTACGGCTATCTAGCGCGAGGAGGGCTACGCTCCCTGTCAGAACCTCGGCGTACCCGAAAGCATATATAAGACTCTATTTTATTTAATTTTATTTGGGAAAACAAACAATTACACCATATATGTATAGTAAAATTTAAAATGATTAACATACCGAAGTGAAGGTAACAGTGCAATCAAGATCATTTTCTACGAATTGGTAAACAAATTTTGTACAGAGAGCACTAGTTTTATAAAAGAATACACCAAAAAACAAAACAACACCATAAAACTAAATCAATTTAACAATATTATCCTCGAAAGAGGAGGTTACGCCGACCATCCCGGAGACCTTACGAAGGGCAGTCTTCCCCAAGTAGGTACGTAATTTACCTAGTAGAAGTTATGTACAAAAAATGTATAGCAACAATAACTAGTAATACTTTATACACATTTATTTTATTATATTATGATTGTCATATATAAATGTAAGTGTCCAATTATAATCCAATTGTGTAGTGAAATTGCAACTTGCTAATTCTAAACAATAGTTAGCGGCGACCTCTTTAATGTAATTGTTATATTGAGATAATTTTATGTTTTGTATTTCACTTTCACATTTCACTCTCGATGTCAATTAAATAAATGTTGTTGCGTATCCAATAGAGAAAAAAGCCGGCAGGCATAAACTTATAGAAGTCTTATAGAAGTTCACCATGTGATCTATTATCTTTTATCCTATTATTGTTGGCAGCGCACTTGCAACCGATACTCGTATGACATTTTTTGTGTTTGGATATGTTAATGGAAGGTAGCCATTTTATATCAAGTGTACAAATAAATCTGCCTGCCAATTATTGCATAAGAAAACGTAAAAGCAATGTCTTATCCTAATCAAGATAGACAAATAATACCTAATACCTAGGTATATAATAATATGCGACTAGCCAACACCTACTAACAAGTTGGACTAGCCCATTGGATAAGTGGTTAACGTCCTTGTCGAGTTCGATTCCCGGCTAGGCTAACTTTGGAAATAAACTTTTCAAAGTTGTCTCTGGCCCCCCTAGGCTAGAATTACACTTGTAAGTTTTACTTATGGGCTTATGTAAGCTTACATAAGTGGCATATAAATACATTTACACCCGAATGAACTTAGGGTTTACTTACTTTCGCGACTTACAGCTTACGTATGTTAGAAAAACTTCGTTGTAACCAGCTTACAAAGTTGTTTACATTAGTAAATTTTTCGTAAGTACTAACTTACGTAAATAAAAGTTACAAGTGTAATTCTAGCCTTACACCAACCCGCAACCAACCGTAACCACCCCCTTACAGAAGACCACTGTGAGGTGTTGTGTGAGCCCATTGCCTTAACCTTTCCCAATCCATTATCCTTATTCTACTATGGTCGACAACGCACTTGCAGAACATGTAGCGTTGCTTGTGTATAGACTGTTATTATTTATGTAATATTATTTACATATTCCGTATAAGATTTTCTTAAGAGAAATGTTTATTTCTCACCGGCCAGTATTTCAAAAGCATACACCGCCACGTGAGCCACAGGTTCATGTTTATCGAAAGGATACCACGAGGCCCACACGTAGCCGACTTCAGCTTCTTGCTTCTGCCACAAGCGATAGAAATATATTCCGATCGGGGTCAAATTGTAGAACCATACGCCTGCCACGTTCACGATAAAATACCCTGAGAGTAGACAGAGTGATTATACCGACTGCAGAGAGACAATTGTTGCTTATCGAACCATTCAGTAACATAAAGATGATTAATACATACCTAGTGTCGTTATAGTAATCATCTAGTGACCCGCTCCCGGCTTCGCCCGGGGTGCAATTTATATATCCTATCTTTTAAGTTGGACGAAATTACACATAGTTACGAAATTTTATTAAAATTAGGATAGTTTTTATTTTGAACCCGGACGAAGCCGGGAGCGGGTCACTAGTTTTCTATATTTCTGGAAATTATAAACACAAATCTTTCTTGTTTATCGCTCTTTCTACTAGTCAAAACCGAATGAAAATCCGTTTAGTGGTTTAGAAGAAGTTAGCGGTGTAACAGACAGAGACGTACAGCGACTTTATTTTATAATACGAGTATTAGCGCCTCTTTCACAAACGTCAATTAGGCCAAACTGTCATTTAAAGTCACCGGTAACCGGGGATAATGGAGCTGATATACCTTTGTTTGTACGGTAAACGTCCCAAACATTAAATAAAAAATAATAAAAAAAATTCGGCTATCGAATGATGCAGTAAACCGAGTGCATAATTCAATATCAGAAAAAAATTTCTAAAAGTAACTAATCAACACTTTACATGTAGTTTGTGAAAGAGGCCCTTATAGATACAAATAATAAGCATACATTGGTGCGTGATTCGTAGTGCTTTAAGACTTTTAACTTTCATATCCTGTGTATCCTCATCTAGAGGGCTTACAGGCCAAATACCACTCAATTCTTCTAAAAGTTGACCAAATACATTCTTCTTGTACCACAACGCGAACACTTTTGCTATGCCTGTGGATAACAAAAGGAGTTGATTTATATTGTTTTTGTAAATTATCTTGGAAACTCACTTTTCAATTCGAAATGTAATTATATTTTGTCGTAGAGGGTGTTTATAGAGCAGGAAGAATGAAAATATCGCGGCTACGTCATACAAGGTAGTGAATTTTTGGAACTTGTCCTCCTGTTAGTAAGAAGAATGTATGAAACTGCTATCGTCCAATAATGGGGTCGAACTTAAAAGTAGATTTAGTAGATATTGTCACTACTCTTTGTATTACGAATTTATACCCTCAGTTTGTCCTGTTATTGGATATTTCATTTCGGATTTAAGATTCGATTTTTCCTAGAGGTGGTCTAAAATAAAAGTAGATCTTACTAAGCGCGCCGTAGCCGAATGTATGAAAAAGTGGGACGACGTCCTCGACTCGTGGCGAATTCGACAACGTGAGGCCTATGAAAGCGATTTCACTGAAGACGTGATAACAAATCGCGCACACCGACATTATAAACACGAGCTTCTGTCGAATGAAAACCGCCGTACTCTCGGGCTTATCGAACGATAATCCAATTAGTTGCATACTAAACGTACACAGAGTTAGAGAGTCATGAATTTCCCTGCGCGATTGCTCCGCAGAAAGCTCAGACATTCTGTACGAGTTTACTGTCTATTAACGTGATTTCAAATGGTCTGATTGACCACTTACTTTCAAATATATCCCAGTATAGAAATGTTAATACTTTATTAGTATAGCCGTGAAGTGTCAGGAGAATATTAAATAGCAAAGTTTTGATTGCTTCGCCACGCCTCGTGATAAAGTTTATGTCAAACGTTGAATACATTTTAGCATTATAATTAGGGGTGTAAAATATACAAGGTAAATATCGGTTGAAGGTAAATACTTTTAAATATAATTACACTTTGTTGGTATATCTAATCGTTTGAGGATTTTTTTAAAGTTAAAGTTGACAGACAGGCTGTGACCGTGAATAAATATACATTTTAATTTCGTCCTACTAAAAAAGCTTTATCCTCTGTTTACATCCTTTACAGAATGTAATTAGTTTATCACAATCTCAAGTATAGGATGTCAACTGTTTGATATAAGCTCTTCCATAAATTTACAGTAATTCTTGTCAAAAGCAGCCTGGATTTAGCCTCGATTCGCGGCAGTCCGTTAGTTATAGATGTAATTAAATATGATAGATAGTTGTAGTTATATATTATGTGACTGCAGGCAGGTAGAAAATCTCAGTGAAACAAGATGTGTCCGTGCTGTTGTGTTTCAGTGTGTGAGGGAACGCCACAGCCCAATTTCTACACCCTTGTAAGCAGCACCTTTAGTTTTGCTTGTGTTGTAGGAGACGGTAGCCACCTACCGTCAGCGTGTTTGACGACCTTTACGTTACAAAAGTAGTTGTAGAAAAAATATATAATTTGTCAATCGATTTTTAATGTAAAGTTTTTCAATAAAACTAAGATAAACTTTAACATTGAATTACTCGCGTGATAAATCGAATGCTTCAATGAGTACCGTAATGAAATAGATCTCACAGATTTCATTAACTACAGTGATTGAGCGAACAGCGAACGCCGTATCTACCGGCACCTCGTTCATAGCACGCAAACCCATTCAATTAATATCTGAGGTGCAAATTCCAGTTAACCAAAACAATCATAATTATGCTACAAACTATGTTATAATTACACTGTGGGAACCTTAACGCGGTGTGTTATCTGTACATACTTTGTAAATGTGCATTTACTTCCTTATGTAATAATTATTATAGAAACGCACACTGGATGTAACGGTTGCTTTTTATTGACATATCGGATACAAAGGCGCTTTCTTTTTGCTACAGTTTAATTGTTAACGATATAAAGTTTGAAGTGAATGATGTTAACAATTTATGGAGGCCGCCGCTCTTCTTACAAGCTCATACACATCTTGCAAATTTTGAATAGGAGTAAATGATAGACGTATAAGGTAATGAAGGTTCAAATAAAGCCTGGTAATGAAAATCTCCCGATATAAATAAAAATATGTAAATATAGATCTTATGTCGGGAGATTAGTAGCTGATTAACCAAAAGCCCACTTAAGAGGACAGGCCAGCCAGCCCATCATCTGATGAAATACAGACACACTTTAGATTGCGATAAAGGAAATGTGACATAGAAAAGACATAATAAATAATACATATCTGAGTGAAATTTAAAAAATATATCTAGTCCAGGTCACTCTGTATTGCTACTTACATTGTGTGCTGAGTTGACCTACCTTGACAGTCTACTATGTTGAAAGTTATAACCGCAATCCGCTATTTTTTAAAAATTCGCTTCGAGTGCGTGTCAGCGATTTAACATTTCACACCTAACTGCATCGTAGCATTTTATTGGAGTCCATTAATTAACAACACCGTTTCACAATGTCTGCGGTTTTTCAAATTCAAATTCAAATATGAATTAGGTATTACTTGAACGATATAGACTCGATTATTAGTTATGGACCTGGCTGTAGCCCTCTGAGGAAGTTCGCTTATAGACAATTTTTTCAAGTATGTTTAGTAATAGTCTTAGTAAGTATTTTAATCTTGCGTGGATATCCGCCACCTGACACATTTTTTTCCTATATTCATAGTATGATATAGGACACTCACCGATACAAATTAAAACCAACATTGA
This sequence comes from Synanthedon formicaeformis, assembly GCA_945859745.1. NCBI lineage: Eukaryota > Metazoa > Arthropoda > Insecta > Lepidoptera > Sesiidae > Synanthedon > Synanthedon formicaeformis. The sequence goes on from OX243958.1 coordinate 7,424,832, forward strand.
AAAGTTAATTTTCATAGGAAAAATCGCCTAAGACCGTTAAGGAAAGCATCTTAACCACTTAATCCATTACTTTTTTTATGTTAAGGTCGACAGACCGACTGATGGTCCACTTGATGATGGTAGGTGGCTACCGTCGCCTATAACACAAGCGATGCCATAAGTGCCACAAGTGCGCTGCCGACCATAGAAGGATTAGGGATAAGGAAGGGATGGGGTAATGGGCTCTGGCATCCCTTACTCACTCACCGAAACACAACAGCACATATGCTGTTATTTCACGATTGTATTCTGTAAGGTGGTGGTTACTGCCGCCAGACGGGCTGCCCAAATGACTGCGAAACGCAGTGTGCCCTACCACTACTTTTCAAATCCAGACCAGAGTCAATTTTGAAAACTACATTAAAATTTCCAAAGTTGACCCCGCCGGGAATCGAACCCGGGACCCCTGAGACGTTAGGCAAGCACCATTGCCACTCATCCAACGGGTTTGTCAAAACTGTAGCAAAACGCGCCCATAAAACGTCTAATGCGGGTTTCTGAAATTTCTTTCCTTGCCCCAGCTAAAACTTTGTCATGGGGCGTCAAATCTTGTTTTCTCTAGTCTATTTGTTCATTTTTACCTACATGTAGTAAACTCATATGGACTATTACAAAAATACTAAAAGAAAACTTTTATATTTATTATAAATAGCCATAATTTTATAATAACTGAACGAAGAGACGTTATAAAATTCTTTATTATTGGTATCCTGACATTTTTTATCCTAATCCTACTAATATTGTAAATGCGAAAGTTTGTGTGACGGATTTTAATTAGTGTGACACATAGACATTTGCAATTTTTGCACATTCAAAATTTTCAAAATTTTGCAGTTTATTCCTGTAATTTTTTTTAAAAAAACTGTCTTCAGCGCGTACGAGGCAGCAGGCACAGTTAGTATTAAATGTGATCCCTACAAATGAAAATCTCTGTGTAGGTATTTGTAATAACTATTCTTATTCGAACAAAGGAAGAAGCAATTGATCTTAATGCAATACACTTGAGCTAATGGTATTGTATCATAGGCGGTTGTTAAGTTTTAATAGAGTCGTTTGAGATTTTCCCGCTAGAACGTAGTGTTTCGGCAAATTTAGCACGCAGCCCGCACTCCGTGGCGGGCTTTACAGTTCGCCACCGTTAAGACGATTATGTCGGGCACTCGTAACCTGCTGCGTCATTCGACTTACCTCTGCACCACACCCGACACTCCACATACACATTACAATAGGAGGTATTGTGGACAACAAATTACAGGCCGGTACTAATGTTAAATTAATAATCGTCGATCTCTCTTAAGAAGTAAAAGTGCTATGTTATCGTCACTGTTTGGACGAGCGACCCAGTTCTATTGACGGACACTCGCAAAAACATCAAGTCCACAAACTCCAAATAAAAGGTGCGAAAGCGAATCTAAGAGGAGGGAGGCGTGTATGGGCCGCGGTCGGTCGGTTCGTGATCTAAGCCGGACTGTATTGGACAATGGTTAGGTATTAGATATTCACTAAGTCACTTTTAATTTGTACTCCTTAATTTGTACTAGTATTATGATTTACTAGTAATAATATATGTACTATTAGATAGTCACAATTAAATAAGTCCGACAAGTTGCAAAACTTCTAATTAATGTGACAAGGTTTAGACAAGGACTAAATAAAGTTTCAAACGTTCCGTGGACATAAGAATCTTCAGTTTATGGAATGGAACATATCAATATTTTACCATTTAACAAATGGAATCATATGAAAATAAAAATATTAATAAGTCAAATAGATTTCCAAGAAACTCTTAAAGGTCATATCATTTATATCAGGGTTTCGAAAAAAAAAATAGCCAAGATGATGAAGATGAAGAAGATACGACGAAAGAAATTTTTTAAATAACATCAATAATATTGTATAATTACAACAAATATCAAGTAAGCCTGCCTGCCAAACTTTGAAAAGAAAAAAAAACTAATATGCATATTGTGTTCAAATTCAATAAACAACTTCTCAAATTACTTTTTATGAATTCAATAAAAATAAACAAAACCCACAATACAATAATTATGTATGTGAATGTATTTGCAGTTTTAAAAAATGATAGTGTCATTTTTGCACGACTGTTTGAAACACTAACTAGTTTATTGATATACCTTTCTTTTGGGAAAACCAGCGACACAAAATTCTTCGAAATCACAGCACTATCAGTCATACTCAAAATTTCGGCACCTAATTGTATTTTTTATTTTATGTCTAGTACGGTATGATAACTTGTCTAAGCCTAGTTCAATTTAGAAAAAAGAGAACAAAGCCATATTAATCATCTCTCACACTATATCCATAACAAGATTTTGTCTGCGCCCCCTTTTCTTAGAGATGCGTACATTTATTTTATCTTTATTGCTCATAAATATTTTGTCAAGCGTTGAATTCATTTATTTTTATTTTTAAACGATCTCTCGGAAATAGTATTTTCCTTCTGGACTAGAGAAAACTTATAAAAAATACCTGTAACCCTGACAATGTGCATGCAAAGTTTCTTGATGATCGATAAAGTACTATCGGTGATATGATTTTTAACAAAGGAACATTAAATTATTATGCAATTAATGAAAATCAGATCAGATCAGTAGAGTTCGAGATATTCGCGAACATACAGACATACCGGGGACTTTGTTTTATAATATGTGAAGAAAAAGAAAGTTGTGTTAGTTACACCATTTTATAACTCGAGAACGACTGGACTGATTTTATTATCTTTGATTTGTTGAATTTATCTCTTCCTTACTTAGCAGAATATCTATTAAAACATATAACAATAGAAAAATTATGACTCATACATTTTGAATAGAGGTTTTTTTTCTGAGGCGGCACGAATTTCACCGGGTCAGCTAATTTGTAAATAAAACTTATATGTAGATTACACGTCACTTACTTCTTTACACTGAACATTTTCAAACTGTGCTTTAGAACTTTTGATTAATGAACATTACATGGTGCCGGACATTGAGTTCTATCTCATACGAGCTGTTCGACCTACCCGATTCCCGACACTCGCGTTAATGTGCGATCGTGTTGTAATGGATTAAGTGCTCGCGACATTAACACAATAACCTACTTGGAGTGCATTAAAGGCGCTCGGAAAATTGCTATCAAGCCTCAAAAAAGTTACATTGCATTTAATGTTACTTATGAATGTATCGGTAAGTTGTGGTATCGCTTTACGGTCAACTTTTAACGAACGCTCGGATGTTCTACTTCAGTTTAGGTGACCTATCGTTGAAGAATTATCTCCTTTTAGTTTTTGTTTCAAAAAACAAACTAAAATATACTTATTCTCTCATCGATCATTTGAACTACGCGGTCGGATGAAAATTATTTAGAATTTTGTCTTCCTCGATTCCTCGAGATTATTGGTAAGCTATTTATAATCTCTATATCCTTACTTAATTACTAATATTATAAATGTGAATGTGAGTTTGTTTGTTTGTTAAGCTTTCACGCAAAAACTACTGAACCGATCACCATGAAATTTTGCATAAACGTTGTCTAGGACACCAGAAAGGACATAGGGTACCTTTTATCCTTCAACGCGGGCGAAGTCGCTGGCACCAGCTAGTACTTATATAAAAATTTCGTGTCACATGTTTGAGGCCAATGAACTCCTAAACTACTGAACCGATTTTAATAAAACTTCGTAACTATGTGCAATTTGGTCCGACTTAAAAGATTAGTTTTTATTTTGAACCCGGACGAAGCCGGGAGCGTGTAGCTAGTTTAATATATTTCATCAATTTGCTAATTTATTACGGTTAGTCTGTACCTACAACAACACAACATTTTTTTTATTACAAATACTTGTTGGCAGACGTGCAATTTTGCGACGCGTTAAGGCACGTCCATAATCTAAATATCATCATTAGAGACTGTAATAATGCCATATGTAAACACATGGTACAATCTACAATCCAATTGCTACTTCTTACTAACCGGAACCTTACTGGAACCTACACTAAAAATATAATAAAATAAAATATGTAATGGGTATTTTAGGAAGCTGGCTCATACATTTATTACTTTGTTTTTGTTATTTTATAAGCTATTTTTAAATTATCTCCATCAAACTACTTCGATGATTATCTGTCATAAATTTGTTAAAGGGATGACAATAACCATACACAATAAGACAGTGTTTCCCAGCGTAAATAAATAGATCAATTCTTTTCCTCACGAACCTCGCCCTTTATCCTAACATGATCAGAAGAGCATAGTATTCCCCCCCTGTGGTGGTAGCTTGTGTTTATAGCTATGTCGGCAGCCACTTACCATCAAGTAACACGTCAATCTGCCTGTCAACTTCATAAACTTTTTTTTGTGACTTGCTTACAGTGATGTTATAGCATGCTTGAACTACACAAGTATAATGTTGTAGAAAAAAATTTTTAGCAATAACAAGATTATAATTATTATATATAACGAAAATTGACATAAATTAATGATTAATATTTAAAAAGTATAAAAAATAAAACGACTTTTTAACGTAGCCGATCCCACGATTACAGATAATAGAATATTATAATTTTAGCACCTCTATGTTGAATGATAATTTATTTTAAAAATATTATTATTATAGTTTTCAAACCAAAGCTTCGCGGTGGTCATGTTTTCAGAAGATATAAAAATATTGTTTGGAAAGTGAGCGTAATACCATCAATCATCAATCAATCAATCAATACTAATAATAAATGTGTAAGGGTTGTCATTCATGGAGTAAGTTACTTTGTTTTCAGAGATATCGTGTTTATATGGGCTCTATATATGATACTGAAACTAAATTGACCATTTTTAGAATTTTTTTCTGTATGTATGTATGTATGTAAGTATGTATGTTCCTCCATAACTCTTAATTGCATTAACTGATTTTCATGAAACTTGGTAGATAAACATTTCGACGTACAGGACACAGGATAGGCTATTTTTTTCTTTTTCCACGCGGACGAAGTCGCGGGCGTCAGCTAGTTATTATATAAAGTTATTCATTTTGAATTTTTGCATATATCCCTAAAACTCAACGTTAACTTGGTCGACGAATTATTATACTTAGCTTACAGAATGACACGCTAGGACTCAAGTGCCCTCCCATTTCCTTGAATACGAGTTGTATGTCTTAACATCTCGTATTCAACACTCTCAGAGCAATAATTATTTCGCATTTCTTGTGTTAATTTGTTTTTGGTGTTGTATGTCGCAGAGCAACTCGTTTGCACAAGGCGCCTTCGGCTCGCCTTTATTATCACTTGGAAACAAGTATCTATTCAAATCCGCACAAATAAAACACGTGAAGTTGAGCCGTGTGGAGTGCAATTTAAGATTTTCATCGCACAGATAATGAGTAGCAACGCGAATCAAGGCATTAACTTTCACTGCTGCCTCCACTCATAGAGTGGCCTTAAATTCTTCTTTGGGAAACCGCAGGAAGTTAGATTAAAAAGTCTTTCTTACTTTTTATTTGTCTTTGTTACAAAGTGTTTTTTTTTATATGTGTAACAGTAATTCTGTCCATGAACTTAATTAGTATCTTATTTCTTATTGGTTCAATATTTTTCATTAGTCTCTGCCAGTAAAACTGCGTTCGCAATTGTAAACAAAACTTAACCCTTTCAAAAGACCTTTCATCAAGTGAACCGTAAGTGTCTGCCGACCTTAACATAAAAAAAAAAACACCGGGAAATCACAGCATTCGTGCTGTTGTGCTTCAGTGTGTGAGTAAGGCCAAAGCTTATTCCTATCCAAGAAGCTTATTCCTTATTCCTATCGGCACTTATGTTCCCTCTTGACGTTGTTTGTGTTTAAATAATGTTTGTGTTAAACAGTCAGTCAGGCTGCTTGCTAATCTTTATATATAAGGAAAATAGTTGTTTAGCTCTGTAAACGTAGTAGATATTCAAACAGAGTTACTTGCATTTTCACAATTATAAGATAAGTATGGACATTGATGGTTTAGATAAACGCATAATCACTATAACTACACTTTATACGATTTTTTTATTAATATTAGTAAAAAAACGAAGTAAATATTAAGTAGTAGTGGCAACATACTGCGTTCCGCAGACATAAAGTGGGAAGTACATCTGATGGTAGTAATTTCCACCTTACAGAAAACAACCGTGAAATAACAGAACTTGTGCTATTGCGTTTTTGCAGTGCGTGAGTAAGGGATGCCAAAGCTCATTCTTCAATGCCTTGTTCTTATCTTTTGTCCTATTAGAGTTGACTTGCATTTCTCTTCACCTGGTGTTGTTTTAGGTGACAGCCATCGAACATCGAATGGGTTGTGAATCTGAAAACCACCCACTAACATAAAAATTATAAGCAACGTTTATTTTTGCTCATATTATTTATTATGAAACCATAGTCTATAATAAATCTTTTTGAGGATTTAGTTGACAAGAAAGGATAGTAACGGCACTTTTAGATATCATTTTAAAACCTGCATATGATGTCATATATTTATACCTTCCATTTTTAGTTGTCTTTGGTTTGCAGAAGGCAGGTACGAATCTGAAAAATATATTTATTAGCTTAAGCTTAGAAAGAAGTTTAATTTTTGTTAGCCGAATTAATTTCTATAAACAGTGTTTCTTTAGTTTACAGTGTTTCTTCAGTGTTCTGCTGGAAATAGGCCTTCCGCATAGTTTTCCAATTATGGAAAATTATAGGCCGGTCAAAAGTATCCTGGATCCACCGTTGAACCGCGACCCTTGTCAGGTCGCCCATCTACCTTAAGAATTGACGTCATATACTGCGCTTGCCGGGCCATGGCCTACACTCGAGAACCTTTCCGGCCTCAGAGGCCTTCGGCTCTCCGTATATGTGTCCTGCCCATTGCCACTTCAACTTGTTAATCCGCTTTATTAACTTTAGTAACTTTCGTTCGTCTACGGAGCTCTTCATTGCTAATTCGATCTCGGAGTCTAACCCCGAGCATAGCCCACTTGGTAGCCCGTTGAAAGACGTTGACCTTTTATTACGAGGCCCACAGTTAGAAACCACGTTTCAGCTCCATATTTTAAAGGCAAGTCGAAAACTTCAGGCACTGAGGAATTTTGGACGAGAAGATGTCTTGGAGCTTTCCGAACGCTGCCTAAGTATTCTTAAAGCGCCATCTATTGCTGTGAAACAATAGATCCCCTTAACAAGTAATGACTGCCGATGACTAGATCGCGTGATCGATGAATTCTAGTAAGTGTAGAAATGCATGTTTTCAATATGTGGTCGCAGGAAGTTTGTACTAAACTGCGCTTATGCACCCTCTTAAGATACTCGTATTACTTATCTATTGTAAATTGATGTTGTTTTAAGTTCCGTTGTCCTGTCGCTTGTTTAGGCTTGGGCTAGATCGGTGTTAGCACTAGCAAATTGCAGTGTTCAGCTCCAGGCGCTTTATTGAAAATTCGAGTTATCTGTTCCGGTGAGAAGGAAATTTCGGTGAAAGGATTGTGTGTCTTATGCGAGGCGGGGTAAAGTTTATAATTGCGGTGCGGCGATGGCGACACGAGTCCGTTATCCGGCGTCAGGTTACGGTCACGTCTATATAAGACCGCGGCGTCTTCTTCACCATTTCATTCCGTTTAAGACGCTCGGCTGTGTGCGGGCCCCGTGTCTGTTCCGCTGTGTCGCGTCCTTACTTTACTTACCCTCGGTTCTGCTACTTCAGGCTCCAGTGCTTGCGCGTTTTTCTTCAAAGGACCATAGTTTTGTTTCGTGTGAACATTAACAACATTAACTCTTGTGAATTTGTTACAAGTGAGCAACTCATCGGACTTCAGGTATTGTGTTTTTAATTGCATTATAATTAGGTTTTTATATTGTTAAAATATCAATGAACTTCGGCAGCTAAGTTATTATGATTATGTAAATGTTCAAATTATTATTATAAAGCAGCATCGAGCGCCTGTTAATATAAAACTTGGACTATGTCCTTCCGGAGAGTGCGAGCTATCGGCCTGCTAAGTTTCATCAAAATTGGCCCAGTGGTTTAGTTGAGAAAATATAACAAATATTAATTTGAGCATTTCTAGTATAAGAATGATATCTATTATTCATGTTAACAATTGAAATCCAAACTAATATATTTTATTATAAAGAGACATAGAGCAATAAGATTTAAAAATGAGGATAATCTCCGAAACCACTGAAAATATCTACTTGAAAAAATCTTTTACTGTTTGAAAGGTACATTATTCCTAATATGTTATATAATGTATACTAACATTTCCAATTGCATCCGAGCGAGTCAGGGTGCATCGGTTTAGTAATAAAGAGACCGGAGAAAAAATATTAGACAAAGACTAGACCAGGCTAACTTTGTTTCCCTTATAATTTTTTTTCTGAACTTCTAGGCTTTCGTAGGCAAATTCAAGGTACATAATCCAGATAGATAGGTATAGATTTCAAGTAAAGGGAAGTGAGTAATTTTTACATTATTTAAAAAAAATGTAGTTAAATATAATAAATGTTACGAGTAGGAGAAAGTTAAAGAATTCAAAAATAAATTTAAAAAAAAGTAACGAAGCCTTTTTGGAATAACTCTCGCTTTGAAATTGCGAAATACACTGAAGCCTTATTTGTAGGTTTTAACAATAATATAGACATACAAATACTTATCAATATACAAATTATACTTATATAGTAATGTTTCAATGTTCGTCATAGCACTTAGGCGACATCATTGATCACATTTTTGCAAAAGTTTCAAATATATTTTAAACTAGCTACTCGCTCCCGGCTTCCCACGGAAATTATTTCCAATTTTTTTTCATATTAACGTTCTTCGAACTTTTAAGAATATTTTTAAAAATAATTAGCCGCATTAGCCCAGCGGATTTCGAGTTTTGCGCTTAGCAACACAATAAGCAATTCATTTTTAATTATATAAGACTAGTGGCCCTCTCCCGGCTTCGCCCGGGTTCAAAATAAAAACTATCCTATGGTTCAGTAGTTTAGGACTTCACATCAAACAACGTGACAGGAAATTTTTATAGACAAAATAGAGATTTCGGTACGATTCAGACCTTCAACGAAAAGATTGTCTGAAACCGTGCTAAAGTAGTGCTGAACCGCATATGCAAGATGCAAGTAAATATAAATAAATAATATTTAGTTATAAAAAGTTTTCGCACGGCCCGTACCCTGTGCGCTTAGCTAGGCGAGCCCGCGCCATTGCTACGTAGATGATAAAATGATTGCAGTCATTACTTCGGAATTGCTGGAGACTACTCGGCCGCTTCCATTACTGAGCTGCCGTGAGATACTCACTTCTTGATGGCATTGTCGTACAATAATGTTTTTGTTCAACTTTCTTCATTGATTGCATTCAACACAATTACATATATTAGTATCTACAATCGTGATCTTTTACCTTATAAAGAGGTCAGTAGTCGAGCTAGCGGACTGACAGTTCTTAATATCAGCGACACACTACACTCCTGATTTTGTGAAGAATGCGTAGCATTTTTTACTTTGTAAAAACAAAGGATTGTTTTATTCCGAAATTAATTAGATATAACATAATTATAATTAGATAGGTTTATAAAGGCTACAGTTTACGTTAATGAAACTGCTTTAAAGACATCTAATTTCAATTAATTAGTAGGAAATGCGTCGTAAAAGTAGTAAACTTAAAACTTTTATGATAAACTTAAATGCAGTTTTAGTATATTAATTGTTATTATATATAATCGATAATAATGTTATTTATGATTAATTGATTCATAATTATTTTAGCGAAATGCATCTAAATCCTAGTATTTTATATATGCGAAAACTATGTTTTTTACTTAATCACGCAAAATCGGCTCAATGGATTTAGATTAAATTTGACTCTGATAGTTTATTACTTTTAATCCTGGAATAACGTTAACTTCCCATGCGATGTCCAAGAACTATAGCGCGTACGATGTCGCAGGGACAGCTACTTGTAGTATTTTATATTTTATGTAAGAGGCTTCCAGGCAAGTTAATTGGTTTACTTAATTACAGGTGGTTACATTCTATGAACACAAGCAAATTTATGTGATAGAATAGACAAAGGTTATGGACTAAAATAACAGGGTAGGGGCCTCTATATGAATAATTGTATATGTCTATATGTATATATCAGTATATAATTATTTTAAATATATATTTGGTAAACTACTTAGGTATTCAATGATATTAAGCTGATTTTACATATATTGATTTTCAATTAATATATGTATTCATTTGGTGTTCTAATTAAAATTTATTTAAAAAATTGAAACACCTTATAAGATAATAGATTTATCTTTTATGTGTTGTACGAGTATCTCATAGGATAAAGGGTAGCCTTTATCCTATGAGAGTCAATAACTCAAAAAAAAAAAAAAATGTTTAAAATCACGGACCACCTCTCATCATCAAAACTTTAGACTTTTTGGTACTAAATTACTTCTAATAATACGGAGAAGGTATCTTCGAAAATGCTTTCATAAATTTACTGCAAGATTAAGCTTCTGGAATTGGGTAGCATTTGATATCAAGATTAATAAAATTGTGACAGTCATTCACGAGTATCTCATAGGATAAAGGGTAGCCTTTATCCTATGAGAGTCAATAACTCAAAAAAAAAAAAAAAAACATGTTTAAAATCACGGACCACCTCTCATCATCAAAACTTTAGACTTTTTGGTACTAAATTACTTCTAATAATACGGAGAAGGTATCTTCGAAAATGCTTTCATAAATTTACTGCAAGATTAAGCTTCTGGAATTGGGTAGCATTTGATATCAAGATTAATAAAATTGTGACAGTCACTCACGAGTATCTCATAGGATAAAGGGTAGCCTTTATCCTATGAGAGTCAATAACTCAAAAAAAAAAAAAAAACATGTTTAAAATCACGGACCACCTCTCATCATCAAAACTTTAGACTTTTTGGTACTAAATTACTTCTAATAATACGGAGAAGGTATCTTCGAAAATGCTTTCATAAATTTACTGCAAGATTAAGCTTCTGGAATTGGGTAGCATTTGATATCAAGATTAATAAAATTGTGACAGTCACTCACGAGTATCTCATAGGATAAAGGGTAGCCTTTATCCTATGAGAGTCAATAACTCAAAAAAAAAAAAAAAACATGTTTAAAATCACGGACCACCTCTCATCATCAAAACTTTAGACTTTTTGGTACTAAATTACTTCTAATAATACGGAGAAGGTATCTTCGAAAATGCTTTCATAAATTTACTGCAAGATTAAGCTTCTGGAATTGGGTAGCATTTGATATCAAGATTAATAAAATTGTGACAGTCATTCACGAGTATCTCATAGGATAAAGGGTAGCCTTTATCCTATGAGAGTCAATAACTCAAAAAAAAAAAAAAAAACATGTTTAAAATCACGGACCACCTCTCATCATCAAAACTTTAGACTTTTTGGTACTAAATTACTTCTAATAATAGGTATCTTCGAAAATGCTTTCATAAATTTACTGCAAGATTAAGCTTCTGGAATTGGGTAGCATTTGATATCAAGATTAATAAAATTGTGACAGTCACTCACGAGTATCTCATAGGATAAAGGGTAGCCTTTATCCTATGAGAGTCAATAACTCAAAAAAAAAAAAAAAAAACATGTTTAAAATCACGGACCACCTCTCATCATCAAAACTTTAGACTTTTTGGTACTAAATTACTTCTAATAATACGGAGAAGGTATCTTCGAAAATGCTTTCATAAATTTACTGCAAGATTAAGCTTCTGGAATTGGGTAGCATTTGATATCAAGATTAATAAAATTGTGACAGTCACTCATGGTCGTTAACTTACTTGTGTCTTGCCGCCACAGTTTAAAAAATTGAAACACTTTATATTAACTAAATTTATAAAACAACATAAAAGAAATTCTCTTTACAGCAAAATTTTAGTCATATTCAAGTCACATTATATAACAGTCAGCTTCGACTTAAACCTGTCGGTAATCATAGCAGAGAACGCTATTTGAATATCTATAAAAAAATGCACCGCTCGATATCTTGTGTAGTCACTTTCATCGTATGTCGTAAGGCATTACCACAAAAAATGCGACTATGATAACCGCATGCGTGGGCGCATAACCAGTTGGTAGTTTTTTGCGGGCGCACCGTCCGCGACCTTGACAATGTGGCGTTTGAGCCCGCCCAAAAAGTTCGACGCTACATATACGGCGATGAACCGTATAATGCAATGTATAATATAAGAATATATCAAATCTATTTTTAACTGTCTGATCCGACAGCCGTTGCCCTGTCAATTTTTATATATAAGAATTCAGATTTCGTATTTTTGTGTCTACAAAACTGAAAAATGGATTGACTTGTTTGTACACATCAATGAATTTTCACAGAAAAGTATTATAAATATACGTTTTATTCCAAAATTCTGCGAGTTTTATGTTAAAAATACCACACATATCCCACTTTTCCCGTGGATTTTACAAAAAAAAAAAAAACTCGTACAATTTTGAGTATTTGTATGAACGACAGTGGGAGTGAAAGTGGAAAAAAAATCAGCAAAATCGGTCGTACCGTTTTATATGAGTGTGGTAATTGGTATTAATTTATATTGGAGTAGATATCTTTTAATATAATTTAAAGGGCGTATAAAATACACATTACAAGTGTGTAAAACCACAACATGTATACAAATTCATTTAAAAAAAAAAAAATTTTTAACCGTTAACGCATTGATTATAAATTTTTTATCGTTGACGTAAAAATGTAAGTTACAAGAGTAATAAAATACCTGACGCGATTAAGATGGTCATCGTTTCCATATTTATGACTTTTTGAAAATTAATTTCTTAAAGTTAACACTACAAATTAACACCGTAGGTCGTGTACACAATTTGTACTAGAGAGTAGACAGATTAATTTATTCAATTATTATTTATTCATTAGGTCCACGACAATTTGTTCATGAAAACAACTAGGCACCTTTAGAATAACTTAATGATAGAGTACATACATTGATAGAGTATTTGTTATATCGCGAAACTTTATCGAATTAGTCTGAAAAAAAAAAACAATAAATCAGGAATACAAATTAAATGAAAAATTTAAAAGCATGGGACAACAATAAAAAAAGGGAAAACAGAAAATTAAAAATGTCACAGGTTTAATAATAAAATATAAAGATTTTTACTAGCTAGTGCACGCGACATCACCCGCGTGAAATATTTAGCATCATGTCCCCCCTGAAATTCTATTCTACATAACTATTGATGAAAGAATTTTTTAAATCAGCTAAGCCGTCTCTGAGATAACCAGAGACAAACAGACAAAAATTATGAAAACTAACTTAAGTTAAGTAGTTACTTAACTTAAGTAGTTAACTTAAGATAACTTAAGTAGTTACTTGAGCAAAAAAAATATGTACCAGAAATTGACATGGCTCGTTTACGATATTATTTATGTATAGATGTAAATATTCTTTGTTCAAAAGTAGCAAAGGTTTCTTTATTGGCCTCTTTCCGAAGATATATAACATAGGTTCTACATGAAGGTTTTATTAATGACCTATCATATTTTAACTGATTTATAGAGACGCAGTTAGCGAGGTTCGTTTTACATGTAGAAGCACTACTCATTAATACCTATAGATTTAAAAGGGTAATGTTTAGCTACCGTATCGTATTATACACGACGTACATAACTATACTTATTATAAAGAGAGAAGATTTGTATTTTTGTATGTTTGTAATGAATAAATTCAAAAACTACTGGACCGATTATGAAAATTCTTTTTTTTTAATTTTTATTTATTTTTTATGTTAAGATCGACAGACAGGCTGACGGTCCACTTGATGGTAGGTGGCTACCGTCGCCTATAACACAAGCAACGCCATAAGTGCTACAAGTGCGCTGCCGACCATAGAAGGATTAAGGATAAGGGATAAGGGAGGGGTGGGGTAATGGGCTCTGAGATCCCTTACTTACTCACCGAAACACAACAGCACATAATGCTGTTATTTCACGGTGGTATTCTGTAAGGTGGTGGTTACTGCCGCCAGACGGACTGCCACTACTTTTTCAAATCCAGACCAGAGTCAATTTTGAAAATTATATTAAAATTTCCAAAGTTGACCCCGCCGGGAATCGAACCCGGGGCCCCTGAGACGTTAGGCAAGCACCCTTACCACTCATCCAACGGGCTCGTCACATTCTTTCACATGTAGAAAGCTACATTATCAGCGAGTAACATAGGCGAAGTCGCGTGCAACAGCTAGTGTAAAATATACTTGGTTCTTGAATATCGCGTATTATTTCAATTAACTTATCTTTTTTGTTTGTTAACCGATTGGAATGAAACAAACAATAAATGTTACTGGAATCTTTCTACAATACATATGTGTAAACCGCATTCAAATCGGTTCATTCAAATGCATAGACAAACAGACGGGAATTCTTAAAGCTACTTATTTCAATCTCGATCGGTAAAATAAGCACAATTGCTTTTTGTACAAATTCGTGTTTTTTTTAAATATTATTTATATTTAGGTAAATATAATGTACGTACATACACGGTTCGTGTACAATTTTAAAATATTGCATTGATACATGCGTATTGAATAGTTTGTATACATAAGTATACGAAATTGTTTTAAAAATGTCGAAATCGATTTAGAAGTAATACAAGTGACATAATTAGTATTTATTGTGGTTATAAGATGTTGTTGAGTGCGGTAGGCAATAGGCATGGCATGAGGCAGCATGCAGCACGCATGCGCCTGCGCACCTATAGCCACTTTCGTCGACCCAGTGCCCTCTCTGCGCCGCCGAGAGGCCGACCCACAACAGCCGCACGGCTCAGTAATGTTTCATTTTATTTGAAATTTGCCGTAGCTCATTACACGTACACTTTACAGCTATGTTTAATAAAAGCTTACACCACACAACTATACAATCCAGTTGTTGAGTAATTGATGGCCAACAAGGTTAATGCCACTCTCTCCCTACAATAAAACGCGATTCTGGCACAAATACATAAAATAGTACTCGTACATAACTTTCCAGGCCTGAATTCAAGAAAGTGGCTGCCCACCTAGTAGATAAGCGATTTCAAAAGGTCGTTTATAACTTTTCAAACGTGAATTATATGTATTTAATAATGAATTATATAATAATTTTCGAGGAAATAAACAATTTAAATAGTACAAAAGTTTAACTCCCATTAAATGACTTGTTTTATTATTCACACTTCATTTCGACTGCGTGCCGTTTCATTCATATAAGCAATTTTTAAATATTAAACTTAACAGACAGGCTGGTGGTCCACTTGATGGTCGCCTATAATACAAGTAACGCCACAGGTGTTTCAAGTGTGCTGCCGACCACAGTAGGATAAAGGATAAGGGATAAGAAAAGGAAAGCATAGGAAAATAAAAAAAAAATGTCAATAAAATAAAACGATTTATTTAACTGAGATAGGTATGTTACATATTTATTTATATTTTGTATATTATATTTTTGAGTATAAAAATGGATAAAAAAACCCGGCAAATTCTATCATAATCATTACGAGGATAGCCAAATATTATGAGGATTAATATTTCCCGAAACGACGTCTTTCGACGTATAGAACGTTTTAAGTAATTACGAAAAAGAGAAAATTTAATGTTTGCTTATTAAAAATTAATATCTACAATATTATTATATTATAAGTTAATAGAGGGAGAAAATATAGAAGAGTGAAATACTTTGGGAATCAACACATCTTCAAATATACACGATAACAGTCAGTTACTATACACAGTAGAAACAAGAAACGCATTTATGTTGAGAAAACAAATAGTTATAAACATACGTACATATTTTTGAGTAACAAACGAAGGGACAATGATACGGCTCATTTTAACGGTATATATCTCAGATTAAATAAAAGTGTTAAGGAAAATAATTTCATTCCATAAAAGCAGTTAACTGGCTAACAGTATTTTTATTGAAAGTACCTACAATTACTTTATAACGTTTGTCTTTGTATTGAATTCCTGCAGGAGATT
The DNA here is from genome assembly GCA_945859745.1 of Synanthedon formicaeformis. NCBI lineage: Eukaryota > Metazoa > Arthropoda > Insecta > Lepidoptera > Sesiidae > Synanthedon > Synanthedon formicaeformis. The sequence continues at coordinate 7,440,911 of OX243958.1, forward strand.
TTTTATGAGCTCCAAATGTTTATTGCGATACGAACGGCTAAATAATTGAGAAACTTTTTTTATGAATAGGGTTGTCAGATATTTGAATTAAACTATTAACTGTCAGATATTGTTTGTTTTTGGAAAACCAACCTGCAAGTTATTTACCTTCCATATGAGTTTTGCAATAATTTGAATAAAAAATAGATAAATACAAATTGATTCGATAAATACTTCAAAGTAGAAACATCCTTAGAAAGTAGAACAACAGCGATATTTTAGTGCGTTTTTTCTTTACTTCATCACCGTAAATTAGAGGGAGACAAATTCCTTAAAATGATCTTGGTTAGCATTGGGTCAAACACACTTGACATTTCTTAGAGTTTAATAACAACAATGTCTACCTATTTTAGATCTTTTAATTCAAAGGACGTTTATTTATAGCGATCCTGCATACCAACACCCAACACCAATGGCTTGAAATAATAATTGAATAAATAATTTATAGTATTATAATTTAAATTATAACAGTAAATATAATTTGAAATAATGATTTGTGCCAACCCTAAATCAGTAACAGAAAATGGATGTGATCGTCTTGGTCTCGCACGAACAACGCGGCGCCTCACGTGCCTAGCAATACAGAGCCGCCCAATGTGATCTAATAGCCGTGTAATTTAATCACGCTCCTCTATATCCCTCGGACACTTCGACATCGAGTTATTTATGTCTCACAAAAATAAACGGACACCAGTCATCATAAAGGATAAAAATGCTGTTCCTACAGAGATCTGTAATTGCTATTTGCAGTGGTGTCAGGTTAGGGATTGAAAAAAAGTCAAATAAGTGTAAGAAGGTTTATGAATAGGGTTCACTGTACACTTACCGACTCAGATTTGCTTTCAAACTATCAAATAGGATTTTTATTAAACTCTTCCAAAATAGGAGGCTTAAAAGCGGATTTCTATATTACTGTGGCATATAATTTATGTTTTACTACTGGGATATCGATAAATGTCAGATATATTAAAAAGTTTTTTATGATAGTTTTTGCATTTATATTCTTACATACGGAATGATACCTAAATTAAATTGAGTTCTGTTTGAATTTATATCCTTGGAGATTCTGTGACACATTTATTTATTTATAACAGGCATTTTGGTATAGTTACACATATTGAAATCAATTTATGAGCCTGCTAAAACTAGTTACTAATTTGATAAACCGTAGTAAGCTAGATTAGAAAAAAAAACTTTCTGTGTTTTACGTTTGTCTAAATGTGGTTCAGCGCTGAAGTCATACTATATTATTTTACTAAAATTGAACGTTGCATATTCAGAATAAAAAAAACAGATATTTTGCAGAAGACAGACATAGCAAACAGTCTTCATTGCTCAAACGCAAATCTGAGTCGGCAAATGTGAAGGGACCATTACAAGCTGTTGAATAGAAAACCAGATGTACAGCAAAATGACTTCTTCAAATGTAGACAAACTTGACACACGAGTTATAAGTACACATTTTATTTCTGTAACATCGATATTATCACACGAATGTAAAGAAGTGACCACAATAAAACTTTTACATCAGTTTTGTCAGCACTAAGTTGCGAGTGGTTTGGTAGCGCAGAGAACAGTTAGACGGAATTTTTTACATTCCTCTCAAACTTGTGTCACATCGGATGTTTTAAGTTATATTACCTCTAAAGAGACAGGTGAAGATTGCTTCTAAAGAAGTGTTAAACGATAAGCTTAAGTGTTGTTATTGGTGTTATTTGTCTTTCTTTCTAGTGGTACTTTGTCAACTGCATTTTTTAAAATGTTAATGTTGACAGACAGCCTGATGGTCCACTTGATGATAAGCAATGCCACAGATTTTGCATATGCGCACCATGTATAATTAAGGATAAGGGATTGGGAAGGGATAGATATTCATGGAAAGTAGGCAAATATTAAGTAAACAAATAGCAATGATAGATAGGTAATATGATAGCACATTCCGTTGCCTTTACTGCAATGAATCCTATTCGAGTCAGTCAAATACTACTAAATCGAATATCATATCATATCGAAGTGTTAATTAGAAACGGCTTCTATTATTATTTTATTAATGCACAACTTTTTCGGTATTGTAGTTTTGCGTTTTGAACGTTGTTTGAACGTTCAAACGTTAACGGACTGACATAGACAAAATAGTATCTATTTTTTGAAGCGAAAAGGCGCGGAAAGCTGTGAAAAAGAGTGAAGGTACGTTGGGCACTTTTGGTAGGGTAAACGCACTGTACTTGAAACACCTAATATGTAGGAAGGTTCGGCAATTTTGGGATACGGAAAAGCACGTATTCATGTCATCACAAATCATAATAACTACTGCATTTTTTAAACATATCACAATACTGGACCGAGACCTGCTTAAGCATAATTACTTTTACTTTTTTGTTGATTAGAATTAAGATTTTTTTCGTTATCGAGCTCATAGGCGGTGGTGCGGGGAAGAGAGTTAGTGAGGCGTGTGTTGCGTCTTGAGAACCGTGCCGGCACGTCTACAAAATCGCCCTCACCTAGATGCTCCACTCGGTCCGACCTAAATCTCGTACATCAGCATCGCCCGTGACAACGGTCGCCACTGGAGCGAAACCACCGGCCAGTTAACGCAACCAACCGAAACTCTTTCCCATACTATTAAGTTTTCCTGTCAAGAATGTTCTTCAACCGATCGGATTTGTAATTTAATCTCTATTTTACTTACATTTCTAACTAGTTCAATATTACTTGTATGTATACAAACATAGTAATTAATATTACATATTTATTCTATTAATATATAATTTTTCCTCTTTATAAAAACCTTCGTCGCACTTTCATTAAATGTAATAACTGAATTGAACCAGCCTTGGGTTTAGAGTTTAGCAACACTTTTAGCGATTCATTTTTATTTGTTTGTATTAATTCAATAAATATGAATCTTGTTTTGTTTAAAATAAAGGAGAGTGTAAAATTATATTAAACGTTATAATACTCGTAGATTTTCTCATGTTATAACTTTCATTTTTAATCGCGAAACAGCTAGCGGACAAATAATCCAAAATAATTTAAAATTGATATTTAAAATTGAAAAAAAAAAAAAAAAAAAACGTTATTACAGGACTTAAGACCTAAGCAACAATTCCGTTTTAAATCTGACGGTATCGTGTTATGATGTAATGAATAATGACCGTGTATAGGTATTTGTTTGTTAATGAAAATGAAGCGTGTCTCGGAACTGACACCGCGTCGGTTCGTTCGTCGGGGCACTGTCCATTTTGTTGCGCCTTATCATTTGTGACATAAAATGATTATGATGGAACCGTATCAATAAGTCATTCAATGCGGAAATCTTTACACAAGGATTATTATAACGCAATTAATTTTTTATTTTATGAATAAGTTATTTAAAAGTACAAGATAAATAATTAGAAATCTTTACTTATTTATACAACAGTATTATACTTGGCTCTAACATTTTTTGAAATGATTATAATTTTACATAATTTTCAAATAGGTACTTGTAAAAAATGAGCGCAACCTTCTCTGAGTTTCTCGGAGATAACCAACATATTTAAAATTGGAAAGTTTCTCTTAAATATTGTATAAAATATGAAAAAAAGAAATAAAAGTAGCCGATTGAAACTTTACTACAGTTAATTATACTTTAGTTAAGTTAATTATTAAACTTAAAAACAAATGTAGTTGTCGCTGAATTTTTTTTATAATAACTGTGACACGAAATGTATGTTTTGTTCATTAATTTATAATTTAAAATTTTATCGCTTTAATATTCTATTGCTTAACAATTTTCTTTGATTTCCTCAAACCGTGCAGTGAAAAGAAAGTGGATTTGCTGGGAAGATAGAATAGCAGGGTTCATCCCTTGTAATCTAGCTCGGACGTGCGGTCGTGTACTCAGGCGCACTTATTATTTTTTATTACACAATAATTGTGAGGACGGCGCAGCGTCGTGCAGTGCGGTCGGCGACCTCCGCGCTGTCCGGCCTTAGCTTCGCCGTCCGGCGTCCGATCCGGCGACCGCCACCTCTACGATCGTTGTCACGAGAAAAACAATGATATAACATTAACCACGCTGTCAACGATCGGAGTGTTATGACCGAATCATATTGTAGTCTCGCCCCCCCAGTTTGACCGGTTCTCAATGACGCACACTTTTAATTGACAGATAAAAATACTGCAATCGTCCATCATTTACATTTACAATATAGGTATTACCTTTAACAACTAAAGAAATATTGTTATAAATCACTTTCATTATTTTAATAGTGTTAGTAAAATCGTTATAAAAAAATATTAACAATATAACTACGGCATAATTTTTAACAATAAGAATAATTGTTAAAATCTTTTTTCTCATAAAAATATATTTTCAGTTAATTTTTATCATTTTAACAACATGAGTTTATTATAACTATCACTCAACCAAAAATTTAACAAGTCTACCTATCCATCAATTTATAGAAACAACAATGACACATAAACAACTAATAAAAATAGTTTAGTTGATAAAAAATGATTGATATTGATATAAAAGACACATAACATTAGTTTTTTTTTGTTGCATTAGTTTGACAGCTACGCGGACGCCGCGCCGTAGCTACTCGCTCGCGCATACTTTAGACATAAACGCGTTACCCTCTACGTGCTAACTGAGTTGTGTTTGCTTAATGCCTCTTAAAAACACCTTATAAGAGAACTACTTCATTTTATTACCAGTTTATAACAAATTATTGTAATAATGCACGGTCAGTTTTAAAAATAGTGTGAATGTCACCATTATTTATGGAGGTGTTCATGACCTAATCCGGAAAGGTGTGAAATTTAGTACAATGATACTTTGAGAGCGGTTATTTGTTTGCCAAAAGAATGCTAACGGACCTACTTCCATGTCGGTCGTGGGTTTCGGCGTTAAGCTACGAATTCGAGATATGATCAAACGAAAGAATAAACGAACATTGCGATAAGCTTTCGGCGGAAACACTATAACCGGCGACGGGTTTGACGGGATGAAGAAGGCAAGACAAAACTAACTAATGTATGGTGTCTTGTTTTGCGTGTTTTTGGTTTTACTCCTTAAGAATCGATTTTATCGGGATATGAAAATTTATGGGAGAAATCAAATGTCACATGTCACGTGAGGCGTTAGAGGCTCCAATTGATGTTTCAATACATATTAATATATGTATTATATACATTATATGTATTAAATTACTAGCTGGTGCCCGCGACTTCGTCCGCGTTGAACGATGAAAAGTACCCTATGTCCTTTCTGGTGTCCCAGACAACGTGTATGCAAAATTTCATGGTGATCGGTTCAGTATTTTTTGCGTGAAAGCGTAACAAACAAACAAACAAATAAATAAACTCGCATTCACATTTATAATATTAGTAAGGATAAGGATTTATACATATATCGTTCGTAAGGAGTAAACTCCAGTCGTGCGTCGGAGCTGACACATTTTTTTTCGTAATAAAAACTATAGGTTTTCATGATACTATATGATAGTAGAACCACTTGTTAACGATAAGTATAGGATACTCGTATTTAGTACTTCCAGTGTCTAATAACTAATTGTTCATCGCAGATCGATACAGACTTCATGGTAGCCAATGATACTTAATATTACACTTTTAATGCATTCATTAACCTTTATTAGTCAGTTTCTCATGGATTAGCATTGAAGAAACAGCTCGCGAGTGCATTGCTTTATAATGGCGCGGGAATCTCTTAGGGAACTCAAACTCTACAGTTATAACACTGTTTTTAATTAGAGATGGGAAAATAACACGTACGCAGTTGTTGGAACAACGGTTTTTTGGACGCTTATGTGTTTGCTTAATGACGACACAAACTTCCTTAATATCGTGGCTAATGTCTCTGTTAATGCCTGTATTTTATTTGCGTCTGCAACGGACAGTCGGACAAAAGCGAGCAAATCTATAATCACTTTTAGCGCTTTAGCTGTGGAGTCGTTAACTGGAGCTGTGAAACACTAGGAGCTTACAGTGGCAGGGTAGATCATTCAAATAAAGGATAAATTGAGTGGGAAAAAACCCCTGTCAGGTTATGGCTTTCCTTAAGTCGAGTCTTTTTTAAATGGTGGTTTTTGACAGCCATGTCATACAATTAAAATTCTGGCTTCAAGACAATTTAATTCAATTTTTTGTATGAATGAAAATTCTTAACTTGTAGTTTTGTTATTTTTCGATATCCAGATATAAATATTACTTATAATTAAAATAAATTAAATATTTAGTTAATCAATTGCTTAGTCAAACATTTTATGTAATGCCATTTTAATGTATTTTTTTTTTCTTTTAATTTAAATAACTATCCTCTATGACAGATAGCAAAGCTACAAAAGGGAACTGATAGTACTAACTTTCCTGTTATGAATGTTCTGGTTTTACAATAATGTTAATTTTTAGAATCAAGATCGTATCGATACATACTCTAACATTAACTCCATTGCCACTTAACCACATTTGCCACTACACATTCTATTTAAAAATAAATGATAAATACTCATTGAAAACACAGTGTCACAATCAATATTAACCATACTTGCAACTTGAACCAGCAGTAAAATACTGGCTGTGATTGTTAAATAGTCTATATATAGACAGTGAAACAAGAACACCATAATTATTCCCCCTTGAAAAGCGAGTTCTCATAAAAAAACCTCAGCTCTAGTTGCAGTTCACTATTTCTTTTTATGATTTAAGTTTATGGGCGAGTTTTCATTAGAGGCTGACAGTAAAAGTAAAAAAAAAGCAATTCGCTAATTTGCTTATATTGCCTTTTGCTAATTGGTAACAGGTATAAATGTTAATTGTTTATATTATTGCCTTTTTTTTAAAATAATAAATATTTTTACATGTGTTTTGTGGGTATAACTTGTGGCATCACAAGTTTAGTTTTGGAATAAAATAGAAATATAGTTTGGTTATAGTTAAAGCTGATTTGATATTTAATAGCAAAATATCGTTAATTGTTCAAGACACGCCTGTAGTAAAGATTGTGGTATAATTTGTGCCTTTCAAATAGTTCGATATTTTCACACAACAAGTGTTTATTGTGTAAACACTGACTGCAAGCTGTTTGGTAGTTTTTTGTAAGGCCAATTCTATACCTGACGTACACTTATAAAAATCAGAAACCATCACACCCTCGTTAGTTTAATTTTTATAAAGATATTATAACTATAACAATATAACAACATAGCGAAACTATAACAACGTTTAAAGTCAAATAAAGTAAATAATTTCACATGTGGAATAGTAGATGTTGAATCATTAAATAAATATGTTCAAATAAAGATATAACAGAGTTTATTTATGTTACATTTCGTGGGCGAGAACAATTTGTTCCGCAGCTTGAGTACAATACGAATTCGAAGTCATTCCGAACGGTTTCCGCGGCGTTTGTTCGTGGTTTTCCGATAAATTGGTCTAAAAGTCCGTTACATCCTGCGTGGGTGCCTCTCGATTTGGTTAAAATATATACTTTCTCCAATAAAATGAAATTCAATGGTGAAAAAACTTTATTTTAACACATTTTTTAGACATTCGTTATACCGAGCACCTTCTGTTTACACAGTCCGCTTGTTTTACGTTTTCTAAAAGGTTGTTAACCCAAATTTCGTGGTTGCATTTTAAAACGTACGTGGGTCTGAAGTCTGACCGTATTTGCATCCAAAATTTGAGTCCCACGCGTCATGGTTCACGTGATAAACCTAAATACATATTATGCATTGGAACATCCACTTTTAGATAGTCCACGCGGCGACGTGATGAGAGTAAATAAATCGTGGTGGCAGACTAAATACTTTAATGATGGTGGCGAGTACATTTTAAAGATAATATGCAAAGGATGCATTGTATCCCCCTTTGAATAGAGGCTAGATGCAGAACATAGGCAGGGAGGGCCGCGGGCTCCTTCGAAAGAGCGCGGACGGAATGTGCGCGCAAGGTCATTGCGCCCTGCTCGGTCATACACATGCGCCCTGGGTCCCTCCCCCTTCCCGCTTACACCCAGCATTGTCTATGATCACTCGCGGATAAAGGGGACGCAACCGCAGCCGCACCGACCGATAGAAACCATTTCAATGCGAGCTCGCTTTTTATTCTCTATTTTTCCCTTGACTAGCGCACGAGCGCCAACGGCGATATTGTTGCATGCTCTAACGCCATTTTCTAATACAAAGAAAACTCACATTCCGGCTCGATCGTGCTTTATTTAAGTCGCTTGTGGCTTATCTACGGTTCAATATGGCTTTGTTACTCGTACTTGTACTACACGAAGACTTTAAAGTTGTGTAATAGTGTTGGATTTCGTTTGCAATTTTTATTCTAGATAGTCTCTTTAATTAGGATCCATTTCAACTTTTTTTTATGTGAAAGTGATTTGTCTGATCACGGTTAACTTGAGGTTCGGTGGCTACCGTAGCATATAACACAAGCAAAGCCACAGCTAGGTCCACAAGTGCGCTGCACTGCAGTCTGCACTAGAAAGATTAAGGATAAGTGATTAGTAAGAATAAGGTTCTAAATAAATTATATATTGTCAACAGCATAACCTATTTATCACCATTAAATAATCTTTGAAGATATTATGAGGTTTAGGAGGTTTTTTAATATATTCTAATATGAAAAGACCTCATAAATATAAGACTTCATTTTTCATAATTATTAAGACTAACGTTTTTATTTATCCGGAGTCATCTATGCTGATTATCAGTCTAATAGAACTATATATATAAACATATATTGGATAATAATGAACCTTGGATAACAATGAAATTTAGATGAAAAAAAGCCCTACTTATTAATCTCTTCAACTAAAAATGTTAACTTTATTAGCATTAGCCAGTAAGTGGTGCAGTGATCAAATATAAGTGCGTACACATTTCCCGCGGACCGTTAGCTTCCTTTAAATGATGAAATTAAACCAAACCGCGGGTCAATGAGATAAAGCCACATTTTACCGTGTTTAACGGTGCAATAAATTAAGAAGCTTAGAGATTTGCAAACATTATCGTGATCGCGTCTTCGAAAATATTGTATACAAGCGACATATTAATTCAAATTCCGTTACCAATTTGTATAATGCCTGATTTGTTTACTTGAATCGTGAAATGTTAAAATAAATTTATAGTCAAATATACCAGTTATATTATATAGGCATGTTAATTTACATGTATAAAATAAAACAGTTCATTTTATATCAAACTAGCGACCTTCGCCCAGGTTTCGCACGGAATTGAAATTTTGAAAAATCATTTCTCAGCGGATGCTTACGTTATATATGTATGTCTCGGTCTTTGACAAATATGTTTTTCACATTATTGCTTCAAATATTTACTTTAAAAATAGTTCTCAGGGGCGACAGAACTGGAGCAAATAAATTATTAAAAACAAATAGAAAGCAGTGCAGAGAATTGACAATTGCTTTGTTTGTTGTTTTAGTCAAATATAGTTATAGCGACAGTTAGATTTAGGCAAGTATTTAGGCACATACAAGGTTGGGCTGAAAAATTCATAGACTAACATAGAAAATCTTGCATTTGATTTACCATATATTACTTAAAAAAAAATAGCGATTAAAAGTAAGATGGCATCCCTGTTGCACATGATTCATGGTAGCATTGACTGCTTATCAGGTGTCTTGGATCAGACTGATGAACAATCACTGAAAATTACTTTCTTATGGGACCTACTTTAGGTCGAAATTTATTACCTTGTTTTACTAGAGAATTAAATTGGTTCATTATTCAAAGTTGTGCGAAGTCGAGATTTTATTTTTATTTTTTATGTTAAAGTCAACAAACAGGCTGACGGTCCACTTGATGGTAGACGGCTATCGTCGCCTATAACACAAGCAACGCCTTAGGTGATGCAGTTGCGCTTCCGCCCATAGTAGGATAGAAGATAATAGTTGGAAAAGATGGGATATTTAATATATTTTAATTAGCTTCTTCAGTTCCTCCTATTTTAATCAATTAATTTTTAAAATAAACAATTATTGTTACAGATCATCCGGAGCGGAAGTGCTAAAATTGTCAATTAAAAGGTAAGACATTGATGTACTGTTCTGGCAATATATAGATTCTCTGAGGGCTTGCAAAGTGCTTAGTCATGGCTTAATTGAAGAAACACAGTAGCAGTGTACAGGTGCGAGCAAATGCTATGTTGTGTGTTTGTGTGTGGTGTGACAGCAGCGATTGTTAGTTCGTGGGACGTCTACGAACTCGGGCCGGTCGTTCTTTTTGCGCTGTCAGGCGTTCGATTTGTTCGAGCGAAACGAGATTGCATGCCTCCACTGACTTATATTGGGTTCAATATAATAGAGGGTACCCCGCCTCTAGAAATACAAATCATATGCGACAAAATAGGGGAAGCGGTTATGATTTATCTCACTCTGTATAGAATGAACGTCCGAGGTCGAGGAGGCGGGAGGTACTTACGCCTCCTATTGATCGAATGATTTATCGATATTAAATTTGATAGAAAGGAAAAGTGACATGACGCAACAAAAGAATACAGAAATGTATGTAAATCAATTATAAGTAGGTGCTCTCGTAATTCTTGAAGCAGAATCTATAGTGATGTTATAAATAATTTACAAACATCTAAACTAAGAAATTTCAATTTTTATGTCACTCAGGTGTTAATTATTATATGAATAGGATTGATAGAATAAGGCCAATATCCTATTTCTTTAAATCACACTTTAACTTAAAGTTCTAAATTAGTAACTTAACTAAATATAAACAAAGAAGTAATATTGAATCAATAATCTTATATTCAAATTATTGATGAATTAATAACGAATTTATAGCACTAAATCTATGTTAACACATAGAACGATGCGACTGCTATCTTAATTCATTTAAAAATTAACATAAATCCGTAATACAGTTGTTAGATTGGTTTCTAGTTTCTACAGCCTTCTTAGTAACTAATGGCGTGCTTGGCGCCACAGTAACCTTATAACTGTCAAAGTTCGTATCAGAAAGCATAAATTTCCACATATTTTTAATTCTCGTCTCTAAAGAGCCTCTAGATCTTGTAACTATCTCAGACTTTAAGGCAAGGCATTTAAGGCCTAACTTTGAAAAATGTAAGTTTATCGTGATAAATTATAATAATATGACAAATGTGTTAGGAGTTATTTAGATTTATCAATATAAATTAATGTAATCAATAATCAATATACGAGTAAATCAATTTTTATATGAGATTTACTAATATGAATTGTATTGCAATTGTTATCGTTGTATTTTCGGTTTAAGTTTTGATGACGAGCTGTTCATATTTTCAGTTTTTAATCTTGTACCTTACACAAATAAATATGATTGATAATCATTTCTATAATTTTACACCATAAACTGTTTAACCATATGCCATCTTTGATGAAGAATACACGCTATCATTAAGTATCCCCACAAAGAAGACCCATTTTTGGTACCATTGCTATCTGCCTGGTATAGGCTGTCTATCTGTGCATCATACATTGACAAAAATGACACCACGACTTGCTTTTTTCTGACCTGTAACAGCATATCAATGACAACACTATACAGGGCGTCCCAAAACTATGCGACATGAAGGGAAAGTACCTGAAATATCGTAGATAGGATATTTTGCTGAAAGAATACTTTATGTTATTTTTAAAAGTTAGTAATACTGCATTCAAAGATTTTCTAAAAATTACGTCGTCGTTGGCAATAAATAATATTCTTGAAATTTGAATCAAATATTTTACGTTATACCTTTCTTTTAAGATACTATGTTACTTAAGAAGAATTATTATTCTTTGTACATTCTTTCGATTGGCATCATAAATATATGGGTGATTTTTGTAAACATTTAAGTAGGTTCGATTCCCAGACGAAGCAAGTAATTTTTAGAAAATCTTTGAATGCAGTATTCAGTGCCGTAAATAGGGCAGTGCCACCGGTGCCCAGGCACAGGGCGTAGACCCTGGGGGGGGCGCAAGAATGGACAGACCAGGCAGGACTATTATTTTTTCGGTTTGCTCCTGATAAGTTCCCACTGCGCCCCTATAGTGCTCGATTCCAACACATACGTACCTACATGCCAGTATCATCAAAAACGTCTATTAAATTAGACAAAACATCGAGCTAATTTTTTTGGCAGACACAGTAGGTGGTATAATAGGCGAAGTGTCCACTTAACATCAGATGGCTCGTCTGCTTGTTTGCCCACACCTACATCAGTTCTTTAAAAAAATAGATTTTTCTTCCAAAATATTAGATAATTGGTCCACCAACACCAAGTTCCTTTGTGCTTTATTTTATCAACCTGAATGAAATAAAGTAGGCCTATACATAGCATTGCTCTATCTAGGGTACCTATAATATCTAAAAAAAAAAACAAGGGCGCAGTTATAGAAGCTCGCACAGGGCGCAAAAAAGGCTATTTACGGCACTGGCAGTATTACTAACTTTAAAAAATAACATAAAGTCTTCTTTCAGCAAAATATCCTATCTACGACATTTAAGGTACTTTTCCTTTATGTCGCATATAGTCTTGGGACACCCGGTATATATTGATCAATGATTACTTTGTTGTTCTGAACCGTGCTAAAGCTATGAACGTATTTTCCAGACCATTTACTTTGTATGTAAACGGTGGTTATTGAGATAGCACACGCAAACATCAGTAGCCGTGAGTGACAGACATTAGATTGCGTGTATTTGAGCCGCGGGTAACAAATTCAACAATCGATTCCGATGAAGCGTTTAGAGTGAAATGTCCGAGTAACACCAGATAATGGCTAACATCATAATTGACACAGATGTTATGTCGTAAATAGGTTGTTTGCAGTGCGTAATGAAGGCGTTATAAACCTTTCGAATACAGTTATCGAACGCGCCACACTCTATTATTACTATATAAATTACGAACAAGTTATTAAGAGTTGGCTTACTGTGTTGATACAACTTTAGGCGCGCTAGGCTGTTTTTAGGATACATTTTAAACTCCAACTGCACACCTTTTGATGACGAAAAAGAGGTGATAAGGAATTAGGGTGCAGAGTATTGGATCAGAGAAATGTAAAAAGTGGAATATGGCGTTAAAAAAAGTTTTAAATATATTTATAAATGTTCCTAAATTTCCGGTTCGGTTAGGTTACTCGTAGACCAAAAATATACTTTTGGAAAAAAATTTGTGCTTTGACTAAAAAACTTCAAAATACCAACACGATTTGTTTTTGTCACAACTTGATTGAAAATAAAATAATTATTACATTAATTTAAATAATAATCTATTAAAAAAAATTCATGAAATCTTTATGCTAATATAATGAAGCTAAAAAGTTAAAGCTCTGCGAACTACCAGTCGGATTTTGAAAATTATTATTTTTGCTTTTCATAGCCCATTTTCTGAGGAAGGTTATAGGCCGAGAATTGCCGAGAATTTGCGGGAAGAGCCGACATATGTGCATGCCTAGCAAATTAAATTATATGGCGAATAAAACCGCGGGACATTGCTAGTATAACTATAAAAATAATAACGAATAAGATTAAATTTTAGCACTGAATTAGCGAACAGCACTAATTGAAAGTACACTTGAAATGTTTTAATTATAAACGCATTCTAAGGCGTAATCATTACTGGCATACAGTTGACTCGCGTGAATAGCAATTACTGAGATAGATAAGATTCTCGTTTGCGAAGGATACTCGTACGCCGATAGCTTCTCGCGTTCATGTCCGGAGATTCGACTGCTGATAGCTTTAGTTCGTGGCCTGAGAAAATATCACACAATATCGTCGGCTTATTAACAGAATTTCTCATGGAAATGTGAATTTCGAATTTGAATAAAGTGTACTCTGATTTAATTTTTAGTAAATTTATTTAAATATTTTTTAAACTTTACTCAAGTGAAGTCTATTTAAAAATGTCTAGCTAAATGTTAGGCTAAATGTCTGGCTAATTTAAAAATGTTTAAAGGTGGCTACCGTCTCATGCCGAAAAAAAAATGTATACCCGTTCACTTCCTGATTACTTAGTTTATGAGTGCGTGCAGTAATCACAGGCAATATTCTAAAGGAAGCAGTCACAGGATATATTATCACGTCGGGCTGTAAACAGTTCAGTGGTCATAAATTTTATACGTGTACTTAAGAAACATAATAAATTCTATAATTACAAGTCTGGCTGATAATAATAAGTGTAGCGGTAATGATAAATTTTATAGTTAGACTATAAGTAATAAATCATGAACTATTTTAGACCGGTAGTTGGGCACCAATAACCGGCTCGCCAAAGCAAATTGATAAATGTAGGATTTTCTCCGAGCACTATAATAATTTAGATTGTGTCGACACAATACACCAATTTAAACGAAGAAAATCTAGTTTTTTTTTAGAATACGGCATAATTTTTGTCAAGTTGCAATTGATTCTAAAATTAATTTATTACAAAAAAAAAATACAGTTAAAGGGACACCAGACTATACACTAAATATAAACAAATTATGTCTGCCAGTGATTTAAATGATTTTTCATTATATAGGTCTAGCAATAAATTTTCTTAGAATATAAATCCAGTATTTTCGCGACTTGTGAGAAGTGTTAGATAAACTTCCTATTGGAACAAAAGACACCGAAGATTCCAATACCGTATTCTGGGACGAATCTGTTTGAAATTTGTATAGAAAACAATGGTAATTGTGGTGCCGCGTCGAACTCCTTATTAGGCGTTTGAAAGAACATCTCGCACTGGCAACGTTACACAGAGCGGTATCATGTTCCATCTATATATTTGTACTCCACAAACGATCGACTCGGCTTGCCTGGGCTACCCGCGGCCTGCTAACGATACTTTATTATATGATTTTATTGCTATTCTAATTTAGCCTCCAACAATCGAATGATCCTAAAGAAGAAATACGATATTTAAGTTGTACCGACAATGACGAATTTGGCGTTATCACGAAATTTCTATTTAGTAAAAAGTTATTAAAGTTTTATTACGTGATGACGACGAAGAATTATTGTAAGGCGTTTTTGAGGATTCGTTCGTCAGTCCACTTTTAGTTTTTTTATTTATTTCCATAATATCCGAATACGAGGGACACTTGAAAGTTTTAATATTTTTTATTAATTTATGAAAAATTATCTTAATTTACTCAATTTGTTTCATGTGTAAACAACATACGTATTCATATGATTAACCTCCTTCCTTGTTCCAAGAAAGTTGTGAACGGTGAGCACTTCAGAAATAAATTTTGTAAGCAACATTATACTCGTATATTACTTAAAGTTCAGTTATTACATGAAAGGTATATTATACAAATAAATAGTGTGTTAAATCAACAAAACAGCGAATAGCACTTTGTTTTCCTTCCTAACGTGTTTCTAAACGAAGATCTACAGTTTGCTCAACTAACAACTCCAACAGACCAAGACAGCCATAATAAAGTGCGACGTCTTTACATACCGATTGAAACTGTTTTCCTTGATAAACACGCAAACGTTATGTTACGTTAATTAATGTTATTCGTTGTCGAATCAAGTTTGATACTGCCGACATAAGTTTTTTTTAAATATAACAAGCTACAATTAAAATTATAAACTACACCCGACTTTCTTATGAGCCTATATCTGCTGTAAATTACTGCGGTTATCTTGCATAGCACTAAATGCTGCAGCATCCGGTCAAGGTTACCGTGTCATGGAAAAACCGCTGAAGTAACAGTATATCAAATTTCACATCAATCAAACCTTAGTCAACTAGGAAATGGGCTGATGGTCTTTAAACGCCTGGACAGATAAATAGTTAAGAAAAATCCCGATCACTTCAGCTTTAAAAAAAGCCGGATCAAAATCAAAAAATAAAATAAAATCTCTGAAAAACTCTTCTGATTGTCATTATAAATTTAAATTTACCAGGGTGATCTTTTGATCCAAATCGGTCCATCCATTTGGTAGCTACGATTCCATAGATAGATACAAAGATACTCGTATACAGACGACACCCCGTTTTTGCGTCGGGCGTAAAAAAGAATGCAATTTGGCAGATGTTTACGTGTGAAAGTTTTTATATGCGTTCAAAAACGGAAGGCCCACTCGTGGCCCACTTGTGAGATAATTGGGTCAGGCGAGCAACCTGTCAGTACGCTCACACGCATTGTCTCGCGCCTCGGCGTGCCTTCGGCCCCCGTCACCCGCCCGCACCTTAGTCCCGTTACTGCTCGGTCAAGTTCGGCCTATTATGACGTGACTGCTACTTAATAACATGTGACATACGGATTCTAGAGAGGTTACATACACATACACTACCATTTCTAAAGGATCAATAAAAAAATTAATTAAAGATCCGGTTCTCCTTAATTCCATTACTCCTTGTTCCATTACTCCTTGTTCGTAAAGAAAATTAATTGGATTGTCAAATTTAAAATAGTTAAATAGAAGATCTTCTATAGTTCAATGGATTTTATACTTGTAAAATCGTTTGTCCAGATTAACTTTCATGCTTTCAACGCATAGCCAAAACTACTAATTCTAGAAAGCTGATATTGGAACCATACGTTTATTTTATAGTGCTTCATTGGCTAAGAAAGTATTTTTCAAAATTTGAACGCCAAGACTTCGTGTTAAGATGGGGCCGGGTCGCTAGTTGACTTATATAATTTTGTATTTCATTGGATTTTTATGCTCTTTAAATATTACCAGTAGTTTTCATGAAAAAGAGTCGAATACACTTTGACTTTGAAATTAATGTGGAATTTACTTTGTTAATTTAGTTGATAACTTCTAAAGCATTTTGGAAACTGAAAGATATTTTATTTTAGCACTTTAAAACAATTAACAACAAAATCACTTAATATTTTATATTTGTCATAAAAAAAACCTCATTGTTTTATGTAGATATCTATCCATGCATGTTCGGAGTCTTGCGTATATCTGATTATGTTTATGAAGGTACGCACGTGCGCCTCAGTCCCTAATCTAACATCTGAATATTATGTTAAGATCAAGTATGCACAGAACATAGTGATAAGCACGCATTTTACATATGCCCGACGGGCCCATTTCACTAATGTTCTGACTGCATAATGCATTTCTTTGTAACGGACCATACAAATTGTCTGTGAAGATGTCTGCATTAAATATTTATCATATAATTTTATTGTTGGTAGGATTTATCGCGGGATTTATTCTCATTTGAATCTATAAAAACAGATGATTCATGAGCCGGTAGATGTTGTTTGTTAAAGAAAGGTTTGTTACTAGAAATGTCAAGGCGCTGTCTCTTATACATCTCTTGGTTTTCTTGACAGGAGGCTTAGAATGTTCTGTCTCGTATATACGGAACTAATAAAGTTAGTCTTCGACTTGACAACTATTTATGGTAGTTTAAGATCCCAATTACAAGAAGATATTTATATTAATTTATACTGGTTGGTAAAAGTACCCCAAATAATAATGATGGCATATTTTATTAAGAGGAAATACAATTTTATATATATAAAAAAAATACTAACTTGAACTAGAAATTTTAAGGTCTACTCATTGAAATTTTATCTAGATAATATTTATTGGTGTCTTACATATAGTATGTTTTATAAAATAATGTCGCCAACTTTATCTTTGTTTCTCTGCTAAATTCTTATAAACCACTCGACTGACTTTGATATGATTTTCACTAATTGAAAGAGCGATAAACGAGGAAGGTTTGTGTATATAATTCACATCAATGAAGCCGGTAGTGGGGCGCTAGTAGTATATAAATATATACCTATTAAATTACTACCAAACAATACAACTCAAATCATGAATGCATTTAACTTTCCTTCGGTGTTTCAGTAGTTCATCTTCCAAATTACATTAGATGAAAGTACATCAAAGACGCTAGAAGAACGTCAAAAGACGTCAGAATGAGGTACTTTCAACTGAGGGGTTGATTGAAGAGAAATTAAAATGAGATTTATTTACGATTTTCGAATAAGACGTGTATTGTTATTTTGTTAGTAAGTGTAGAGTAGTATGATCATGATGATGACATAGCATTACTCTCTAAACCCGTTAAAAACAGTTTGACCTGCTGCGTTTGGTTCTCATTATTTGTTAGTACCACACGTTTGACGGTCACGGTCGCTAATTAAAGAAATGATTTGTCAGATACGAGTATGAGGTCAAGTGCCGCTTTCCTCTTTATTTATGACTGTAAAATCAGACTCAAATGGTAAATATTCGCGAAACGGCCTTTGAGGCCATCTTGATAACACAAAAAATAAAAACATTAAAGAAAGTAACGAAACTGGAAGTAGTTTAACTTAATACGTAGGTAGTTACTTAATATACATATCTATATTATATATGTGTGTTTCGGCGTACGAGTAAAGGATATTTGTGTTTATATACCATCAAATCACTTAAGCAAGAGGATCGTCAGCATGCCTGCCTCGTTTAATCAGAAAAAAGATGTATCTCTAGATATATTAGAACAGTTACATAAATTACCTTTCATAATCCCCTTAACATAATATTATCATATAAGTTTGTTAGTATAGAACCTTTGTCTATCATCACATAATATCACTATAATATGTTAAAATATTGTTAGTTTGCGTGAAGTAAAATATGCAAAAAAGAAATATAAAACCAAGTAAGCAATTACTAATTTAATGAAGAATTATTTACTGGTAAATGTTTTATGACAATAGTATGTGACAGTATGCCTCCTACCGTTGTGTTGTAAAGCTGTGTACACATGTTCTTATTACTGTTTAGCGATGTAATAATAAGTGAGTAGAATGTACACTCCGCATGATGACCCCTTCACTACACACAAAGAAGCTTCGGCATCAATATGCGAACAGCAACTAGGAAACATGAACAGTAATTTAATTGTACAAAGCCTCATTTCAAATAATTGCAAGAGATCCAATAGTAAGTAGCGCTTGCATATTGTATTATGCTCAATATTAATCTGTCTACAGGTGGCATGGGAACAAAAAAGCTATTGTGTATTTTAATGAAAATTCTTTCAAAGCGCACCACACGCTCGATTTCTTGACGTTAATTGTATTGTATCTGCTCGACCTGCATACTTATTTCATAAATTAATCACATATTAACGTGTACTTGATTTAAAAATATGTGTGAATATTTTTTAACGTGAATATTCAAGTGAGGCCACACTGAGTTCTGCTGTTGACTTTTATCAGCTGATGACTTTTAAGGCTTCAGCAAACAGGTCGTTGACCTAAAGTGCATTTTTGACTGTTGTCTCCATTCCTACCGTCTACCTTATCCACTGCACGACATACTCGTACTTTGTATAAATTTCTTCAGTTACAGGCAAAAATATACGACTGGGCGTTGCCTCCATGCGACCTCGTCGGGTTTCTCTGGGTAATAGTAATTTATTGCTGGTAGTAGCTGAGTACAATTCTGTGTCACAAAGTCGTCTCGCCCCTGTTGTTTTCGGTCGGATATTTGCCGAAAACAACAGACATATAGTCTTTAGATTTAACTGAAACGGAGAGAAGACACACTTGGCGAATCTCGCCTAGTAGGCTTCACCGTTAAATTGGGCAATTTGTGAGCGCATATCATATACGGTGAGTGAGCCCGCGCACGGTCCCGCTGCGACACGCTCTTGCGCATCATGATATAACTGTTATAATAATCATAATGGTGACACATGGAATCGTAACAGGTTTTTTTTTTTCATTTATTGAAGACTATAACTGCTTCGAGAAAATGTGTTTTCTTATTTTATATTTTTCTCGTAGAGCACTAAAATCTAATCGCAGATTTATCCATAAAGTTAAAGCAATAAAGTCAATATTATTTTTGAAACAGTTAAAGTCAACATTAGTATCTTAGAATAACCTATAAGTTAAAACTGACCACCCACAAAAAACGAGTGTGGATGTGACGCATGATACTGTAAATAGTAAATAACTGTATTGGCTTACGAATTTCTAGTTTCACCAAAATGTTGCGGCTAGTAAGTCACGACCAGATATGTACGAGTAGTTGTGATTCAACTCACTACATATACTGACTGACCCACAAATGGGGAATGTGGAAAAAGTTCACGCACACGCTCGCCAGAAAACTGTCAGATATATGTATGTACATCAAAGAGGAGACTATTACTCTAGGAAATGTCATAGTAACTGAACCAACTTATAAACTGAATTGAGGCGGACAGTTAAATTAGTTCTATAGATGAAAAATTCAAATAAATGATATTAAATATTAAAAAACGTTAGAACGATTCACGTTTAGAAGATATCTATATCCTCAACCTACTTCTGCTTACTAAGAAATGAGTTCTGACAGTTTCAAAATGATCACAATTCGCGGTTAAAGCTTTCATTGTTCGCACTATTTATGAGGCGTAAAATGATTTCCCTTTGTGTCTTATATTGTACTTGTACACATTCGGAGGTCGAGGGAAATGTTCCGCTACGCAAATAACTGGGCTAAGGCATCGGACTGCGATGGTGTTATAGGTGAACTAACTGTTTCACTGGCTCCTTACACCCGTCTCACCATCATGTCGGTCCTTAAAAGGCGTGAAATGTGAACAATTCCGTAGGTGCTCGCTCCTTGTACCGTGTTCTATAATCTGGGTGCATAGTGGTTATGATCTTCTCACATTAATATTCAATTCAAAGCGAACAAACAGCAACGATATAATATGCAATATCCATACGTTACAAAAGCGGAATACAAATGGATGTTTATTAAAAGCTTAATACGACAACTTGAATAAGATAAACGAAAGACTCTACACTTTTTCCTTAGATTACGATAAATATATGTCTAGAAAAATTTTTGCTACATATATTTGTGTATTGACTGTTGTGGATAAGGGAAATCTACCAAATCCCGTTTGCTTATACCTTCCTAAATCCTTATCCAGAGCATTTGCACCACTGGTGGCATTATGCAACTGTAGCCATCTACCATCAAGTAGATCGTCAGTCTCTCTGACGACCTATACGTAAGATAGGTCAAATTTTTAATATGTAGTTTATTTCAGTCTTACCCCAGCAAACATTTATGGCAACGATAAGATACATCTTATCGATGCCATAAATATTTTATCATTATTATAAGTCTTATAAGAATTTGCAACATGTTATTCAGATAAGAGAGCATTGGAGTAATGAGCGACAAAATTTTCATTCATAAATTTATACTGACAGACATTAAGATAGTTGTCAAATCTTAAAATGGAAACTGACTAAGTTACTTTGGAATACACTTAACCAAAATTCAACGAAATGTATTCGTAATGGTAACGGTATAATGGTATAATTATAATATAATGTTTATGTGTTTATACGAGTTTTTAAGTAAACTTGTACTCATTATGGACATTCATATCGATCGATGTACTCAATTAAACTGGAGAATTTTATTGCATGAAATTTAAAAATATAATATATGCATGTATCAGTTGCTAGTCATACCAAAATACCGATAAGTTTTGGACCGGATTTCGAGAAAATATTGTTAAGAACTTGCACATTTGAGAAAGCAACCTACATTAAAATAGCGGTATACGTGGTAAGTGCAATTTAACATTTTACTGTTTTATTAAATTGAGAAATGCAACTGTCAGAATTACGATGGAGTTTATTGGCGATATTAACAATAATGATTTTCACATAATATTTCACATTGCAATGAACATTTACTTAATTGTGAAGTTATAAAGTAGCCGGGAGACTACTGTATTCTGTTCGTAGAATATTTTGTGTAAAACTTATTAATGTATTGTATGTTCTACTACTATTAGGAATACTATTTTGAGATTTTAAAAATTTAATCATAATCTTAGGAATTTATTCTATAATTAATAATCAAATAGAAATTAAGACGACTTGTAATGTTAGTACATATTATGTTATTATGAAACTGTAATATCAAGTACGTAAAAGTAAAGTAAAGTAAGACCTCAAGAAATAGAAACAATATTTTGTATAGTCTTACAAAACTTTTAAGGGATTGACTAAAAGAAAGACAACAAATAAGCCTATATATTCAAATTGGCAAGAGAAAATATAAATTCAATGAAATATTAGGTTGTAAAAATTTGCAACCATTACTTAAGCTGTTTCTCTGAAAAGATTCATTTACTTTTAGACAAAAAAAATCGAGATGTAACGAAAGTCTTTCTCCCAGAGAAGCTTTTTAGCAGTCACGTTACATCAATGCAATATGTACTTGAAAAAACCATTTAAAAGTCGCAACAATCACTCGCTTGGTTTTTATCAATGACGACTTAAATGTCACCGGTCAATTCAAGTTTCGTGTTTTGGTACGTAATAATGGATTCTAATGTATATAAATGTAACAATCGTTTTACTTTCACGTTTACAAATGAACATTCATTGTACTTAATAAAAGAGCAGTGAAAGCGATATTGCGATGCAAAAAAGCCAATGAAAATTTGTGTCACTGACTTTCCTGTTTGCTTTCGTGTATCAGAGTTCATCTTGTTTGGCATTCGTTCATTGCGAACCATTGTCATTGTTGTCTATACGATATAATTGTGGAATGATAACAATGCGTTACCTGATTATAGAAATAATATATGTATTTTCCAACTCAATCAGAATGGACAAAACATCACGATACGAATTTTCTAAATTATTCTTTTTTTTAGCACTGGAATTGTTGGACGTATTTGAAAATTCATCTCATGACATTTTGTAAGTCATTTGGAAAATGGTATCCTGTGAAAAAAACATTAGTGGTTCATATATTCTTCGGTTAAAAATTTATAAGCCAAAATAATAAGTCCACATAATAAAGTAGGAGATAAAGATTGTAAGGGCTGTTGTTATTATTTAAAGAAAATCTAATTTAAATTACGCACACAATATACTAGTACATATATATAAAACACTCAATATTAATTTCACATTACAAAAAGTAATATTTCATGATTTTCTCATTTTTACTAATTGTAAATTGTGACCCCTTTCTCAACATGTATTTTTTTATTACTGATTCGTCCACTTTATTTGCGTGCCCACGTTGAACTAAACTGAAGAATGAACAAAACGCCTTCTTCATTATTTTAAAAAATCTCCATAAAAATACAATGGAAAATACAATTAGTAATTGCCTAGAAATTAAAACAAATACGCCTGAAAAAAAAAATATTTTTTAAGATTTTTTTTTTATTTTTGTCTCCTGAAATAAACATAGAAACGTTCTTTTAGGAACTTCGACCGGTTCCAATATGTTAATTAGACAATTAATAATCAAGGTACATACTTTGTTGAGCAATATATCGCGATAGCTCAATTTCTTGAATTTCAAATTTTATAAAATGAAATAAGATCTCTGCTTAATCTATTATCATGACGTAAGCTTTTACTAGGAGTTTTTTTGCTAATGTTTTTGTAAGATACATTTCTACTGTGCGAGTGGTATGACGTTCATTTAATTTGCCTATCTCAAACACGAGATGCAAACAAATATAGTTGCTCGTTGACCGGCTTTCGGTTTTATTCATTGTTGTATAAGCACAATGGCATCGTTCTGTATGAATACACGCAAACAGAAATTGGGATCGCGTGCATTTCAACGGAACGTTACTTTTATACTTACACTTTTTTACCACTTTCTACATCTTCTTTATTTTTAATTTGTCCGATTCTTGTGCCTACTTTTTTGCTTTTTCATTTCCTCCAAACAGGTCTGTTTGTAATGTCTTTTTTTGTTGAAGATATTAAACTGTAATAAAAGTCAAATTATGCTATCTGTATTTTAAGTTTTAGTATCTAAATAATTTATCTGTATTTAAGTTAAAGCCAATTATTCCAATACTACTAGACTTTTACGTTAAAGTTGGCGGGCAAACTTGGTAGTATGTGGCTACAGTTGCGTCTACACACAAGCAGATATCATATGCTATAGGTGCTAATAGGATAATCGCTGAGAATCAAGGTGGAGTTAGAGATATAGACGTTTGCATCTCTTGCTCAGGCCGAATCGCAATATGCTCTAAGCTTTTCTGTAAAGGACCTGTAAATTTATGAATTAGGAACTCACTGTACACTGCTACTAAATTTAAGGTTATTATTAAAGCAATTTTTTTTGCAGGAGGTGGCTTCGTTAGTATGAAGGGTGACACGCTGCGCTTGACGCGGCTGGCGCTGCTGTTGCTTCAAGCTACATTTGCATTAAGTAAGTAAAAGTTATGTAACGTTTACCATATTAATCTTTATGGTATATATTTTGTCTCAATTCGGGGTGCACTCCTCTCTTTTAAATTAATGTGTATCTACCGTTACTACCGTAAGACCATTGAAGATTGGCTAGATTTCACATGTCTACTAGAATTCTCTTTTCTCGTACACACAGATTGTCTTGTAATGTAGAGACGAGTGTTCATTACAAGGTAGAGCCAAATATTCTTCAGAGCATATATATCTAGCAGCATTATAAAGCTGTATAGCGAAGAAATTCTAAATAAGAAACCATATCATAATATATGTTTATGATCAGTAAACAGGACTGTTTTTTTAGGATGTGCGTTTACTTGATACATGATAATTTAGGTATTAAGTACCTAAATAGATTAATAGGTACTATTAATATTTTTAGGTATTATTAATCTGTTTTACCTAAATTCCTCATAGTAAAATTATGAAACAGACTGCCCATTACCTAAATATGTCAAATCAAGATAAGGTGTAATTTATTTATAACACATTACTTGATTGTATTTCTATGTAGAGTATGTTATAAATGGTGTCTTATGTGAATTTGTTTGGGCCATAATAAAAATAAGAAAACTTTTCTTAAACTTCTGTATTTAACTGACTGACAGTTGATAGCAATGCCTGTCAGTTACCAGACAGGTGCCCTGTCAGTACCTTTGCTGCTCTTAATATTTCTATGCAACGATATTCTATAACTAGTTTGGTATAATAGTTAGGTATATAGTTAGTATACTAGTTATATCGTTGTTTCTATGTTGTATTTCTGCTATTCTTTTAGAGTGTCTAATAAAACTATAAACATACATATTTAAAACTAGTATTTTACTGGTATTTTATATGGTATCAATTAATCTCGTTAGACAATTACCAGAAAATTTGATACCTTCCTGAAATTGGTTAATGATATCCGGTTTTTATAATATTTCTCAAACTGGAGTAGAGAAAGTATCCTGCACCGACCCACTTCTACAAAACAATTTGGGTAGTGGTTGTTTACAGAGCCAATTCATGTCTTGTATTTATGGGGCCTACACTCAGATATTTATCGAGACGGGAAACGTAATGATTCAATAGAACAGCGCAATCTAGAACTAAACAAGAAAACTGGACATGGTATACCGGTCTTACTTGATTTGGTGTTCAGGATTACTAATTTTAGCGACTTGATGAATCCAAAAGAAAAATTAACTAGTTATCTATAAGAAACTATTAGAGTAAAAGATAAAAGTTAAAGTTCTGGACTCAAACGTTTGAATTAACATTGCAGGAATGTGAAAAATTTTGTTTTCACATTCCTGTAAGTTTTGATGACAGATAATTAATTTAAGATTGATTATAATAATGTTTTATAGGTCGAACTGCGTTTGAGAAGTTAACCGACGTGGATTTCACTGGTACTGCGTATTATACGGTCCGCAACTTGTCATTGTACGAATGCCAGGGTTGGTGTCGAGAGGAACCTGATTGTCAAGCAGCTGCATTTAGGTGAGTTAAATACATGTCTCATCTAATATTCAATAACTATTTCTTTCATTTATTTTTAAAACTAGTAAGATTGATTTTTAACCAGTTAATGTATTCCCTCTGTTCTGACTGTCCATCCACCCCTTGATACTCGTATGTCTCTTTTTGTTTAAATTAATTTACGAAAACAAAAATATACTCCTGAAACGAGTGGGACTAGCATTATAGTAAGTAGTCTGAACGAAGTCGATAAAATACTTATTTTTGACCATATTTTTTATCTCTTGTTCAGATATTTCGATTTTACTAAAGTTAGCATGAGTGGAAGAAGTTTTCTCTATCTACCTAGTGCGAGTATAACTACTGTTGTTGGTCCTTCAAAGTAAATATTTTTCTCTTACAAACTGTCTAATCATAGCCATGATTCGTCAATTTGTGTCTGATCACGAAACAGAAATTGACATGACATACATTATATCTTTGATCTTGAAACTGCTGACCCAAATGTCTGGAAGATACACGATCAGATTGACGTGAAGATTCACTTAACCGTACCTAGTGCGAGGGTCATTGGAGAAATTTTCGAATTCAAACACACTCTTGTAACTAGCAGGGCATACAAGTAACCACCAAGTTTTTTCAGAACACCGCTAGTAAATAAGAGCATGAAAAGTATTTAGAAAGGATTTCATAGCCCGTTCGGTAATAATAATCAGAAGTGACATACATTCACTTCTAGTATACAACAGGTCTATATTTGACATCCTGTTTAAAGGGATGTCACACATTTGCATAAGAATACTGGCTATATTCCGCCAGAGACTCAAGTCTTCGTAATGTAGACAAAACAGAAAAGCACTTTATTGGCTCCAGTGACCTATGGTCGGACGTGAAATGTGTGTCAGTTTGCCGCACGTCCTCCGCGTTTTCAACATTCCAATGACACGCTCTTGGCTAATAACAATGTGTCTAGAGAATTGGTGGCCACAAAGCGTGGAAAAGTGGAGACTTAGCTCGCCGCGCTCCAAATTGGATAACAGTAAAAGTGATCGCATACGTCTTCGTCGGATTTTATTGATAGTAAAATTGTTGGCGTACGACATTGATACCGTAGTAATTTCAGAATTCGCTACAGCATCTTCGAATTTTGTTTTCCAATGTCAGTCATAAATGGCCAAGGAAGACGCTGTTAATTGTTTTATTTGATGCTCTGTTTAAACTGCTCGTTAATTGGCTTCAATTCACAAACGTTATGGCCAGTTTTCTAAAGTTCGGCGGCTTGATGGTAGCACTTTGGTACGATATCTGATCTTAGTAGATAAAATGGGAGATAGGTATTACTTACTTTCGCAATGAAGCACAACCCAAAAGTTGTTATCTTTACTGTGGTTTTCTGTAAAGGAGTGGCTACTGTGCACTTAAAACTTGTTAATCAAAACTGAAAGTATTAGAGTTTGAGCATTAGACATGGGAGATTTGATATGATATGAAAGTTCTCAAAAATAAATTTAATCTCATTGAAAATAAATTTTAATGATTTAAAAATATACTTAATTAAAAATAATTGGTATTTTTCCAGATTATTTTTTTCATCATTTTTTGAAAATATATTTAAAAAAACATGCATAGAATGCATAGGTACACATAAGATTTTCTAGAAAACACAGTAAAAAGTGCAATCGTTATAATATTATTAAGAGTAATCGAGGCGTGTAACAGTATTGTAACGCTTTAGGTACATCTCTTGAAATCAATTCGAACGGGATCTGACGAAAATCGATTCGGTATTTAATTAAATGAGACGGAACTTTCCCGCGCTTCTAATCTAGCATTGCACTACACGACGTATCTCGATTCTCGAATCAATCTGTCCAAAGAAATAGCGATCTGACAAAAGAATGGGACGAGTGCGGTATTAACAATCGCTAACTGTTCACCGCGGTGTAGACTGTAGCCGTGGTGGCACTGGGAAGCATTTACGGTATCCGAGAGCAAACGACCTCGGCGCAGGCTTCGACACCAGAATGCCGCTCCATTTGAAAATGTCTCAAACGATCGCCCCGTCTGTGCAACTAGGGATCATGACCCTTTTCTTTGTCTGATGCCTTTATGGTATACGATAAAATCTTGTTTCCTAACGATATCACTATTGATGTGCGAGATCGCAATCTCTTTGTCGTTAACATCTAAATATGCATGGCGTTTGTGGGAAAGAGTCTAGACAGATTTGCCATAATTTGGACTTAGGGTTCCTGCGGATGGTTCTCAAAAAATAACGCCAAAAACACATATATCCTATAGGCGGATTTATAAACGGATTAAATTTTAAGACAACGTTAGCGTCTCAAAATTAAAGCAGCGTTGCGGTCTTAACGAAATTGGAGCATTCTTTTGTCCGACTCATTTTTAAATGTGTGTACTAGGAAGTAGAAAATATGTATACCTATATAAAAAAGTGAATATTGTTAGTATTAAAACTAACACATACACGTGAACGTGTATGTGTTAGTTTAATACTACGTGTATAAGACATAATTGCGCAAATAATTTAAAATATAACATTCTATTAGAAGTTTAAACAATTATTTTGATTTCACTTAGAAATTGTAAATTCTATTTCTCTTTGAGTTGTTAAACATGATACTTGGCACACAAAGTCTCATGCCGTTAATAATTTCCAATTAAAAGCTTTGATTCCTTAAAATATATATCCACAGTTTTCCGTAGTACATGGCTAAGTATTTATATTGTTACTTACATAATAATTATTTATTATTATTGTTCATATTGTTGAATCCAAATTGTTATTATAACTATAAAATTCTAAATGTCAAAAACTTATATTTTCAATACAAGCACTGTGTCAAGCTAAATAATTTGCTAGCTAGATTATTTGCTCATTACGTCCTCCTATAGGTAAAGTATTTAAATTTAAATCCAATGTATAGTTGAATGAGGTTTTATAAGGTGGAGTGATCATAAAAGCCATAATAAAATTTATAATGATTACATTCACAAAAATATTTCCTTAGTTAAATGTAATTGATAGTAAAATGCAGTAAGATTACAATCTTTAGAATCGCCCTGGAGGTATATTTATTAAGAGTAGATTGTAAATCGTGTTCGGAAGCCTCTAATATACGTTAGTTTAAATTTATTGCCAAAGATTTCCAAAGATTTATTACTAGTAAATCGAAAAGAAGTTTCACATCATTAGTTTAAGGGCTACGCATGCATTAATCATATAGTAGATTAATACAGTAGTCTTAAATAAATTTCACTAAAATAGAGGTCAGATAATTATGTTATGTACTTATAAGATTTATTATTGATTTTTGTATTAATTTTTGGTGATTATTGTACATTCACTTTCTATCTTCTTATATATAAAATTCTCGTGTCACAGTGTTTGTAACAAAACTCCTCCGAAACGGCGCTTAACCGATTTTTATGAAATTATTTGTGTATGTTAGATAGGTTTGAGAATAGGTTGTAAAATATTTTTTTTACCCCAATTTTTTTTTGGCAAAACTACATTTGCAGGGTCAGCTAGTAAATATACAAATAAATGTCTTTTTTAATGGGAAAATTAACTGCTTTTTACTAAATTTATATCAAAGTATATAAGGTATCTACTTGCAACAAAAAAAAAATTAATATTTTTTTGCCTGTCTGTTCAAGTGCACTGCCAACAATAGTAGGATTAAGTGTAGGTATTAAGAAGGTGTAGGAAAATTTTAACTTTATTAGGAATTCCAAAGGTAAAACATTTCTTTTCAATAATTTTACAGTAATATTTTGTTAATGAATCTTACATAATATATCTCAACCTTTTATAGATAAATTATTATATTGTCCGATACATTAATAAATGCATTTAGATTTGCGTATTTCCAACGTAACGATAAATACGAAATGTCAGAGTAAACGGTATACCGCCCCGTTATCTGCTTTAGAGATACGCTGCATTTTCGTTGTCACTTCACTTCCTTGTGATACGGACACACTCAACAGGCGGACTACATGCGAACCTAGTTAGACAACGCCAGATTAATTGTTCTACTTATATATTAATGGCTTCATGATGATTACTTTCTTATATAGATGGAACTAGCTGCTGCCCGCGACTTCGCCCGCGTAACTTTGTAAATTATATACTAAAACCTTCCTCGAGAACCACTCTATCTATTGGTGAAATAAACAGAAATAAAAAGCATGAAAATCGGTGTAGTTTTTGAGTTTATCGCGAACAGACAGACAGACAGACTCGGCGGAGTACTTTGTTTTATAATATCAATATAATCAGGATATATGTCTTAATTGATATAAGGGTTTTGAATTAATAACATTAAAGTAGCGGCTCGAAATTGTTTTTCTGAAAAAATAAAAAAAAATAAAAAATTAAATCCTTTCCGTTTCATTACATGTGTTAACGAGAGCTCATCAGATTATTCTGTATAGTTGTCCCTTATTATTATTCTATCAGAAATGATAGCACACTGGCATTCGTTCGGTTTCGTAATTATTTATCAGCGAATATAGTCACCTAATATAAAGCGAAACCTCACAACTTTTATCAAGAAATTATAAAAAAAAAAATTCTAAATAATTTATTTCCAATGACTTTTATAGTAAAAACTATATATATTTATGCGCAGTTCCTTCTAGAGCATGTATTTCAATACGATTTCCACAAACTATCTGCGTTCACACGTATAAAATTTTATTTATTTATTACATTAGTTACACTATTATGGAGGCAAATAAACTGGCTTGCAATTTCACTGAATCATGTCTAAGTGAGCAGTAAGCAAGTAGAAGACACGTTGTTATTTTGCGAATAAATATACTTAGTTGGCTGCTGACCGAGTGTGTAATAAGAATATAAAAGCACTAACTGGTATTAGTTTCCTTACTCGGCAGCACCTCCTCTATTATTAGACACATCGACTGATTGCCGTACTACCTTTGCTATTTCTTTCATTTAAATATCACATATTTTCTTGAACGCTTATTTAGAATGACCACTCATCACTTTCATTGACAGTGATGCCTATTTAACTCCATACTCAATGCGAGTGGTGTTAAGAACTTATTGCAATTGGTGTTGTCTAATTATATATAGAATCTTTTAAATAGACAATTAGACTTGTACAACATTTGATGGAGTCGCAGATGTAGAGCAGGTGCACATTGTAAGACTATAATTATCTGGCTCGAATGTCTCAAATATACAACAATTTTGACCAACTTGTTTGCGGTACTTCTGGAAAGAACATAGGGAGTAGACGCTTAATTTATTTATTTCCTCTAGCGTATCTTGCGCATTATTTTTATAATTTACTAGCTGGCGCCCGCGACTTCGTCCGCGTTGAAAAAGAAAAAGGTAGCCTATCCTGTGTCCTGTACGTCTAAATGTGTCTATGGTATTGGGTTTGAGAAGCTCTCAATTTCAAGAAGCTTCCATATATATTCACAGGTAGTTATTAGTGAAAGGCAATATTGCAGGAATGCGTTATGCGTCTACCGCAGAGGGATTGTTTTGATGGATGCACCGGCAGCGGTGGAAACAAATATGTGCATCATTCCTGTTCATTCCTGACGTTGATTGCGTTACAGCGAAAGGATTTATTTGCGCAGTGGATAGTTGGGTTGTAATGAAGGTGTTGTGGTCCCGCTATCGAGTTACAGTGCAGGCATGTCGGTCGACATTGCTCTCGGTAGCAGATCGCGCCGGCACTTCCCGGTGCAATGGTCTAACTCCGAGACGCGTTGCTGGCGTACGTAATCTATATGTTGGAGTCATAAATAGATGTAGATGTATGATGTCTCCTTGAAGTAACTATCCTAAATATGAGAAACGTTTCGTTACACCCAAAAATAGACTTTTTTCGCCTTTTGATGTTGTGATTTTTATCAAACCTGGAAGTGATTAAACTTCTGTAGTACCGAAATCAATATATTATAATATTTTGTCTTGACTTGTCAATGTGTAAACAGAAATATCTTGGTCAAATTCAAATTTATTTTGAGCTTTTATGAATAATATTTTTTTATTTATTTATTTACAACACACATGATACATCATTACAGGAGTAATCCTAATTCAATGTATCTGTTCCTAATGTAAGTTAAATGTTATATGTTAGTTTCGTTAGTGAAGATCAGCACTATCAGTCACATATTTTTTTTTATTTTATTAAAAAATACAGAAAATAGGCTAATAGTCTACTCGGTGGTAAGTGGTCACCTAAAGATACAGTTCTCTTGTAAAGACCCATAATGTAGAGTTTTATCAATATCTCCAGTTTTTATGCATGTGTCTGGAGATTTATTTACTTTATACTTTGAAATAAGACTGAACTGACTCGACGATTTCACCATTTAAATATAAAATAAAATTATTTCTAAAGCGTGTAAATTTAACGTCCTCAATCGTATCTCACTATATGTGACATTAGTTGGAGAATTTAAAACAAAACTATCATTAATTTCTCCGAGCACTACGTGTAATAAAAACTATTTTTATTACATGTCTCTTAACACACATAAAAGTAAGGATGCCAATGGCAAAGGCTTCACTAATTCTTTTGTCGGCATCGTATGCCGTCTCTTTGACTTCAAACCCTAAGAGAACTCTCCAACTAAAAATAATTATAGATTCATATTAATACAAATAGTACATAGTTATGTGCTGCTCACACTATTCTAGGCTTATCAGAATATATTTTTTTCGTGCATGTGTAAATTATCTATCCTTCCACATTCAATAGCATTAATAGAATAAACACATATTTATTGCTTTTCTAACCACGATTTTTTTTACATTTCTTGTAAATTTTTTTATTTCGATCTCCCAATTTGCAATGCGTCCTCTCAATTTCTTTTTTGATTTCATCTTTAGAACGTATAATATTTCATGAATGTATTTCCTCACTATAGTATATATCAATACTGCAGTGAGATATCAATACACATATTGATTAGAGTTGCATCAAATCCAATCTTTTAAATAAATATAGTATTAGTTACAGTAACATGAAATATGAACTTAATAAGGAATACTGACGACAATTTAATTGTCGATATTAATTCGAATAACTGTATTTATAAGTGACGGAAAATAAAAAAAGTTTTTTTTTTTTTTGATGCCTGAAAAAGAAATTAAGAAAAAAGTAGAAGCAATTAATGTCTTATCTTTTTTCTTAGACAACAGCGGCCGAGATCCGAATGACTTGAGTCTATGCTTGAAATTGAAACTGATAGGAATTCAATTATACCGCTTATATTTACCGTTTAGTTGTCGATCATTTAAAAATGAAAGAATAAAATTTTTTGCTCAAAAAGTACCTGGTTCGACGTCCTTGCTTTGTTTTTCCTAAATATTAAATAAAGTTCAAATGACAAAAAATAATTAAATTTTTAGAAAATTCAATACTTGAATGTGTACATAGCTTTTGCAAGACAAGATGGACACTTATTACAATAGCGCATGACATTTTATGCATAGGTATATACATAATTATGTTTAAATGCTTGTACTTTTTTGGATTCCTTTGACGTGAACACATCTAAACATTGAAATTTGTTTAAATAGTGGAAGGCAATTCAAAAAATGTGATGATAACAAGATCAGGAGTACTACATTTAAAATTTAATTCGACCACTCGATAGCTATAGTGTCAATAATTTTTTTGATATATATCAAAAAAATTATTGACCCTATATCGAGCCATATATATGGTAAATTCTTATTCGTTAGATATATAAATATAATACACTCAAAGAATATATTACTCGTAACTTACAAGTATTCACGTAA
Organism: Synanthedon formicaeformis; assembly: GCA_945859745.1. Classification (NCBI taxonomy): domain Eukaryota; kingdom Metazoa; phylum Arthropoda; class Insecta; order Lepidoptera; family Sesiidae; genus Synanthedon; species Synanthedon formicaeformis. Next base: position 7,474,465 of record OX243958.1, read on the forward strand.
AACACACACACGATACAGCCGTGCTCCATTTTTTGATTTTGAATTTTAACAACTTTGGTACTTATATGGTAGTTATACAAAATGTTACTTATATGTACTTTTATTAAGTGTATCTGCTCAGTACTAACTAAGTGTTTTGTCCGCAGTTTCGTGTTAAACCCTTTGACTCCGGTGCAAGAGACGCGGTGTTTGCTGCAAAATGACACACAGGCCAACAACCCCATGGCCACGCCACAGGTATCCGTTTGTTCGCAATTGTAATTGAAAAATAGTAAAACAAAGTAATTTATTACACTCGCGTTTGTGGAAAGGAATAAAATATGTTACCTGCATAGTTCAGTTCTCTTATCTCTGTTAGTTAAACCATTTCGAGCACGTTCTGCATCTGCGGCCCACACTTGCATTTTTTATTTCACGTTATATTTCACACAAAGTAGTGTGAGACTATATTGACCTACTACTCTGTTATAGTTGACAGGAGTAATTAAATAATATCACCAATGATGTTATATTGGTTAAAAAATGAAGCACCTTTTGCTCGCTCGGTTACGCTCGATTTTTTAGACTGAAATATTTATTCAATCTTTGAATTAAGTTTGTCAGGTGCTGAATATTAATTTTAATTTTAGAATAATCCCTCGTAACAGTATTTTTTTTGGATGAAAGGCACCAATTTTCTGTGACAATGTCATGACAATGTTAAGGAGTGAAAGCGTAACAAACAAATTCACTTACACATTCATAATATAGGATAACTAGCTGTTACACGCGACTGCGCCTGCGTAACTTTTTAAAATATAGCCTATGTTACTCGCTTTCTATAGGTAAAAGAATTATCAAAAATCGGTCCAGTAGTTTTTGATTTTATTCATTACAAATTTACGAATCTTCTTTTTTATAATCATTACATCTGTTCGCGATAAACTCAAAAACTACTGCACCGATTTTCATGCTGTTTTCACCAATGGATAGAGTGGTTCTCGAGGAAGGTTCTAATATATAATTTACAAAGTTACGCGAGCGAAGACGCGCGCACCAGATAGTATTAAGTATAGATAATCTATACTATTATATAAAACTGAAGAGTTTGTTTGTTTGTACTGGTTCTGGAACGAATTGAAATTTTTTTTTTTGTGTTGGATAGTCCATTTATCAAGGAAGGTAAAGCCTTATGGTAAGGCTATGGCTTATGGTAGGTTAGGAAGGTAAGGCTATATAACATTTTGAACGCGGACGAAGTCGCGGGCAACAGCTAGTTGTTAATAAAATGGTTAGTTCAATATGAAGTACCTATCAAACAATTTTATTATGTTAGTTATTTATTAGACGATATTAAAGAAAGCTAGTTACTTAGCTTGAAATTTCATTAACTATCAAAGAAATCTATTTCATTATCTTAAGTTACGTTATTGTAATTCTTCGAGTGTTCCTAAGATAGTACAAGGTAACTTAGTTTATCATACAATTAATCCGTATATGGTAACTGATCGCCATCAAACCCTTGTCTCAACGATCGTGGGAGCAAATTAAAAACTTTCTTGCACACGTAAAGCTAACATATTGATTCTAAACTATATTAGGAGTTGAAAAGTAACTTCTAAATATATATTTTTTAAGAATTGTTGAACACACCTTGTCACCTCGTCATTAGATTACAATCTTTTTTCGACATACCTAGTTTCGCAATAACATATCAAAATGTGTTTTAATGTTTTTTTTTTATTTTTCATAATCAAGTTATTTATTGAAGATATATTAATTAAAGATAAAAAAATACGTAAATAGTAGTTCAAGTTTTTATGCATGAAATAATTCATGTTTTGATATTTTAAATAAGGTTTTTTAATTATGATTTTTTGCTCTTTTTGATATCTCAGGCCACTGTGAACTTTGCTTAAAATTTAACTTAAAGTTATTATTTGACAATAACTTACTGTTTATTTATTAATTGCTTTTTAAAGTTTTGCAATATTACAAGTTTGAGTTGACAAAAAAGTTCGCGTGTGTATTTGCAACATACATTACTTCTAAATGTTACCCAAATTGTTAATTAATTGATTAATTGATTAATCAATAATTAATTGAAGTCTAATATTTAATTTTTGACAACCTAATACTGTAAAATTAAGCTTTACTGTAGATTGGACTTAACTAGTAGAAGTACTTATATAAAGCTCGATTTAAAGCGTCGTGTAAAAATAGAATTTCCACGTGGCGCAATTTCTATTGCCTTAGATAGAACCGAGAAAGGTTAATTTCCTTATTGCCGACCTGCTAACTGAAAATGCATTTAGTACTTAGTCACGCGGTCTTAATACGGGGCAAGTTAATAGCCGAATAAATCGTCTGCTAGATAGAGGCCACTAGCGTTCCCGATGCTGCCAATTAGCTGTTCGATGCCTAGATTGGATTACCAATTCAGATTACATCGGGGGAATACTAAAGTACACGGCGAGATAGCGTTGTATAACTGTACGGGCAGCACGTTATGCCGTCTAATCGCTTTCAGGCCTAATGAGCAGTCGCAACAATAAATATACAATGTTACATGACGCGTCTCGGAAACGCTATTTGAGTGAACAAGTGAAAATAAAATTATAGTTTGAAGCGCAAGTTAATTTTAAACTAACTACCCGACCCGATTTTGCATAAATGCAATTGACAACGGAGCAATTTTAATTTATACCACTGGCCATTTTAATAAGTAGGTCACGTGAGGGCCTTAAATTCTGCTCATAGGGTGTTTTGCTTTAACGTCCTTCCGATATGAAGGGATTTTTTTTTCAGGGCTACGTCATTATAAAATTTTAACTTTTTGTAAAAATTCATTAATTTAATGAGAATGTGATGTATAAAATTATACTTCTGGATATTTTATAAACAAAATACGCGGGAAGTGACTTTTTCTTAAATTAAATTATCTTTTGCCTGCGACTTTGTCCGCATCCCTCGAAAACAATGGTTTTTTCGGGAAAAATTACTCCAGACAATATATTCGCAAAATTTCATAATTGTAGGTAGAGTAGTTAAAGCGTGAATGCGTAACAAACAAATTCACTTTCGCATTTATAATATTAGTTAGGATGGAGATAATGTAATATTAACTGCATATATAAAATAACTAGGTCTTAGACGTCATCCCCTTATCTTTATCAAATTAAATTAATAATTCTAAGGGCCTTTTTCACAAACTACAAGTAAAGTGTTGATTACTTACTTTTAGAAATCATTTTCTGTTATATTGAATTATGCACTCGGTTTACTTCATCATTCGATAGCCGAATTTTTATTATTATTTTCTATTTAATTTTTGGGACGTTTACCGTACAAACATAGGTATATCAGGTAAATTATTCCCGGTTACCGGTGACTTTAAATGACAGATTGGCCTAATTGACGTTTGTGAAATATGCGCTAATTCTAATTTATTTATTTTCAGGCAACTTATCTTTATAAATTATCTCTATGAATATTTTTTTCTCAATTATAAACTATATTATTAACTGTAGGGTTTCCTCAATATAGGTTAACTAGTTTTTGCATGAAGGCATGAGAAAGAAGCTGTTGTATAAGTTTAGTAAAGTGTAATTTTATTTTCAGCGATCGGTGAATACTTATTACATGGTTAAACTCCAAGTGAGGACAGAAAGCGTATGCCTTCGGCCATGGGCATTCGAACGGGTGCCGGGCAAAGCGCTGCGGGGACTCGACAACACTATCATCTACACCTCAACCAAGGAGGCGTGTCTCGCAGCTTGTCTCAATGAGGTATTACGGCTGGTTGCATATACCGCAATCTCTTTACTACAGAATGCAATTCCGTAACATTTCGATATCGGTATTTTACGGGACCGAACACTGTCGGTCCCGCGGATACTAGACTTCAAATCTATTTTATTTTCTACAAACACAGCGAAATAGAAATAACATACAATAGAGACTGTTCATATCCGATAGTGCGGAATGGATACGCGATCAGTATTTTCAAGGTTTATAGTGTACGATGTGACGACAGATATGTGTCGAGGATATATATAAATTTCGGTCCATTAGGTCAGAATGATCGGAGTATCAAAATGTCCAGTTCTACAAAATGACCGGTATTGAAATGTCCAGAGCATCAAAATGTCCAGTTGTACAAATTGAAACTCTTAAATTATCAATACCAAATTCATATCAATTCTGAATACATATAAGAATATTCGTTTATTTTCAAACTTATAAACCGCAACGGAACTCCACTGAATGTACTGTACTGAACGGTATTAAGAGTCCCGCATATTGTAAGCGGGATCCCAGTATTTCCATATCCCGATATTATGTTCCCCACTTTTAATCTTGCTTGAAAACCGTAATTGCATAAAATGTTGGCCGACATTGAGTTCGCGTTTTACATGGTACCGCTTAGTATAAAGCGGACATTTCAAAGTATTAGTGGACATTCTTTAGTGTAAGATCGTAGCGTGATGGGAAGTGAGATCGCATAAAATTCAAACGGTATGAAGCTCTTTAGCGGGTCTTGAATAGTTATTGAAAGACACATCGTGCTGTCAGTGCCAAAGTACCTTTTAGAATTACGAAGTAATCTTGACTTTTATAAATTGCAAAATAGTGTAGTGAGTTTTTTGTTATTATCAGATCTTAATTTCTTAAATATTGTCTCTTGGGCAAAATTGTGATGTGTGCTTTGATAAAAATTCATGATAGTCGTTGATTTTTTTTTCAAAATTATCTTATTTCAAAAAATGGTGTTAGTAATTAATGTAAGATAGATAGATTTATTTTGAAAACAAATTATTTAAATCTATCTGGTGCTAGCGACCACATCCGCTTTGAAAAATAAAAGATATATAACGCCTAACATACATTTTCGTCTGACATTATACTTTTGCTAAGAGCTGGATCTTAATTATTAGATAGTAACCTATGAAAGATTTCTTTCAATCGGATGAGTAGTTTCGAAGATTACTTCCTACAACTTACAACAACATACAAACAAACAAAGAAACATACAAACTTTACCTCTTTATAATATTAGTAACAGTAATACTTAAACAATAAAAGTACGATGGGTGTCTCCAGCGCCCATCATATTTTTCTACTCGTATTGTTCTCTTGGACTCATTTGATGAATGAATTAAGGAAATAGAGTCCAATAATTTCCTTTGTGAATTATATGGAAAGTTTCATCTCACACTAAATATAGCTTAGTTAGCCATTTGGATGCCGCAACGCCCCCGCACTGCACTTTAACTGTTATCTATTCAATTTATATTTTATGGTTTCGCCCCACTTGTAGCGGCATTCGAGATATAGGCAAAATGATAGACTCGACTTTATTGTATCCAAGGAACCATATTTTAGAAAATTGTAAGACGTCATTGTAACTATAAATAATGATATAACGATTACATAAACAACGGATTGTATGAAGACGGCAACTGTTGACATTTTAAACAAACGAACTGTAAAACAATTACTATAGTTAACGAGGTCAGATATTCTTTTAAACAAATTCCGTAGCCACTACTACAATCTGTGGTAAAGTATTTTAATAACGCGACGAAAGGCGGTAATAAAATTGACCGAAATATTGAATTATTTTTTTAACTTTTGTTTTTTAAAATTTATTAAACTCAATAATTTTTGAATTTTGGATAATTGTTTACTTCATAATTTGCTAATAACTCTAAATGATACAAGTAAGCGCAATACAACTCGTCATACGATTACGATTACACGATTATACGATTATACGCACCTCTGCGCGCTTATGAGTGATCCTAAGTAATCAGCCATCCTGGATCTTCCTGGATGCAAATGACATTGTAATTACTGAACTCAAGTCTATTTCTTTAAATCAGTAAATTTAAATTATTAGATACTATTTGGTACAATTTTTCGCAATATATGGTGATCGCTCATATTTATATTATGTTTTGAGTATTGAGCGTTTTGCACACGTTTTGAGCCTAGCGTTTACTTTGTAAATAGAATTCCTTCAAGCTAGCTTTTACTTTGGACAATAGTTGGGAACTAGTCGTTGGGAGAGTAATTTTTCCAAGAACGCTAAACAGTGTAGCCCCGTGTACATAAGTGCGGCATAACTGTTTTACATGTAACCCATATGCCTATAGCTGGAGGTGGGACCACCGTCAGTCGGCAGTAACAAGTTGTAACAGCATTGTTGTCGTACAGAAACGGTTTCCGTGTCGGTCGGCCGAGTACGAGTATGGAAGCATGCGTTGCGCGCTCAGCGACTCAGATCGACGCACCGCCCAACACTTTGTGCAGCTTGTCGATACTCCGGGCACAGATTACTTCGAGGTTAGTATCATCTGCCACACTATGGTGAACAACGTTTCATAAGCTAATAGACTCTTTGAGTAAAAGGTTTCATAATAATTAGTAGTCTTTGCCTAAAATTGCAAAACATAACAAGCAATAACTGGTCCACATTTTTCCTCACATGACCAATGATTACGCTCTGTTCTCTGGTAATATGAAAACTCTTGTAAGTATAAAAGCCTCAAGTATCCTATATTGCAGAGACTTAGCTGTTGCTAAGTGACTTTGTCTGCACATTTTTACATTATTAAATACTGATATAGCCAATAAAAAGTTTATGTAGAAAATAAATTGGTAAAAAAGAAGGCACAGTAGATATTATATTTTCTTTGATTTATAATCTTTTCTTGATCATGTAAGTTGGTAAGCAGGCTGGAAATCCATTTGGTCGTAGGTGGCTACTGTCGCTTATAACACAAGCAAAATTAAGATGGGTGCAGTGCTGCCTATCTTGACAAGATAAGGCTTTGACATACATTACCTACCTACCGAAACATAACAGCACATAGGCTGTTATGTGACGGTAATAAGGAGGCGGTTACTGGACTGGGGCAGGTTGCGTTGCCTAATTAGTTTATGAGTACCTTGCCACTACAAAAAATATATTATTGATAGTAATAAATCTCAATCTTAGATACAGGCATACAGTTATGTAGCTTACCATTCAGGATTTCATTGATTCACATTAAATATTTCTTGCGATTGTTTAGAGAACGTAACAATAACTGGACATAATATAAAATCATCAGCTAATTCTATTGGAAAGCAATTTAATCTCCCGTAGCCGCGTGTAAGGCGCCCTGTTATAGTTGCACCCTGCAGTGCAGTTTTCTCGATTTCGAGAAACGTTTATTGAATACGACATAATAGAAGTGGTTGAGTGTTATTACGATGTTAGCGTGTTATTTGGCGTGATTGTGCCGGTGTGTGGTCGTGCAGAACCTGTGCCTGAAGGCGTCGCAGGCATGCAAGGGGCAACGAGTATTCACGGCGCCGCGTGTCGGAGTCGCCGAAGACAAGGTGGCGCAGTATGCCGGATTGCACTACTACACCGATAAGGAACTGCAGGTATTATTCTACTGAAGATCTAGTTTACATTTTTATATACCTTAAGAATGCGTATAAAGCAAACAAAATTTGTAATTTCACCCGCGTGGCCCCTTGGACATGACAGTGACACAAAATACGTAGAACTACGCACAACATGCGACGGAAGATAGCGCATCTCACTCAATAAAAATGTTATAAGTGCCAAAAGTATTAAATATTAATTATTCGTAAACTACAATGTCAAATGAAAAATTGTTACATAAAGCCTTAGATAATATGTGAAGTGAAATTACTGATACACTTTTAGCTTTGTAATGTGTGTCATTTTGAAAATAAAACTAAAATCAATGGAAATGAGAGCTCACTTTGTGATTTTTTTCTATCGAGAAAATTTCATTATATTATGTTTTCGGTTACAGACGTCACTTTCATTTATAATGTATTTATCTATTTAAAAAAATTAATGAAATTAGACTTTGTTTACTTAGATAAAATTCAAATCTAGTATTGGCTATTTCTCTTTATGCCCGCTCTTAATTAAGGCGAGGACTTAGCAGAAAAATTAAAACGTAAATAAAAATATAGTGTATATTTAAAAAAAATCTATTTTCTGATAAATAGGTAATAATAAATTACTGCCCAAAAAAATAATTTAGTTCTGTACTAAAGTTTTAATCGGCTACTTTTATTTCTTTTTCCATACTTTTCGCAAAATTTAAGAAAGCCCTTCCAAATTTAAATCTGTTCGTTTATCTGTGAGAGAAATTTTGTGTTCGCTCTGGGATTAGTCCTTCTCTTAATTTTAATATAATAAATAGTTGTAAAAGTTATGCAAATATTGTTGCGCCTTATATTTTATTTAGAACAAGATTGAACAGTTGCATTTGAACTGGCTCTTAATATCCCTCATTACAGTGCTCTAATGGATATGAGTATGTAAACGCAATATTAATACACTTTTTGCCATTCAAAATAACACTTTAAGTTCCAGCCGTAGCAAACAATTCTATTTTTAAAGCATCACCTAGGGGGGCGTGCAAATAATTAACATGGCAATGTAATCTATTTGTAGTCTGGAAATTGTTCGTATAAAAGAGAGTCAGCGATGACAGCCAGTCGTTAAAGTTTATATTTAGAGTAAATTGTAACAATTTTTTTTTAATAAATAATTTTTTTATTTAAGGTCGACAGAAAAGTTGACAGTTTACTTGATGGTACATGGCTACCATCACCTATAACACAAGCGACGCCACACATACAATTACACTACACTGCTATTATTACATTACTACACTGCCACTACTAGAATCATTAATATAATTGAAGACGTGAGTGGATGAAGGTGATATGTCGCATAATTCCAATTTTGAATAAATCGAGGTTAAAGTTTTACTTTTAGTTTTTGATATAAGTCGCCACGAAACTGATTTTAGTATTAAATTATGATGTAATGTTGTGTAAACAACCTAAAATATTAATGGTATTAGTAATGGTATTAGCAAGTAAACACTTCTATTATTTAATTTAAAAAAAAGTGAACATAGCTCTCTCTTCCATTAACAAAAGTAAACTTTTCTGAACCTATTGCTTTTTAAAATTAACTGTACATAACACCTTTTTCAGCTTTTTATTTTCCAAAAATGTTAATAAATCGACTATCTTAAGGTCTGTAATCATTTATAAGGACATATTACCTTCATCAACGCAAAAAAACGAGAAAACCTAAAAATGCGACATATCACCTTCATCCACTCACGTCTTCAATTTTAGTTTTTCCTCGTTGATTTTGTACTACTAAAAGACTTTATAAGGGCTTGTGCACACGACATCTTTTATACGTCTACGCGGTATCAGCAGCGCGTATTTGCAGATTGTTTGCATTTGTATCGTTACAATACAAACGCATTCAACTCGTCATTTCGTTTAAAAGACCTCATGTACATAGGCTCTAAGCGAGGGTATTTGTCTAACTTTTTTTCTTCTAAATTTGAAACAGGTGACGTCAGAGGCAGCGTGTCGTCTGGCCTGTGAAATTGAATCGGAGTTCTTGTGCCGTTCGTTCTTGTACCTCGGCGCTCCGCAGCCCCATTCAGCATCGTATAACTGCAGACTGTTCCACCTTGACCACCATACACTCCCGGACGGGCCATCGGCTTATCTTAATGCGGAGAGACCTCTCATCGATGACGGAGAACCGATTGGAAAATATTTTGAAAACTTCTGTGAAAGTGAGTACTTACTTTTAATTTCTTTAAAACACTTAAAATCTGCTTTTAAGGTTTTGATATATTTTTTTAAAATAATTGTTTTGTATTTTACAACATCATTACTACACACAAAATAAGGTTTAGCATTCAATTGTCAGTTTTAGGTTCCACTGGCTGGCGTATAATAGCTTTTTATTTTTCAAAAAATAATAATCAAAGCAAATACTATAATCCTTTCAAATATTGTATCGACACTATTTCGATTCGAAAAATTGAAAAAAAATCTCAAAAATAATTATGTGTTTGATCCGGAATAACTGTACAGTTCAAACTTGTCTTAGTAAAAATACAACCAAACAAGTAGGTATGATTTTTTAATAAAAAAATATATAGAAAATTAATATTAAACCTCCTATACATATATGTATACTTACGAAGTTTTATACTATTATAAAAATATCCCACTATATTTCAATTATTTTACGGTAAACAAAAGTGGTAATAAAAAGCTTTTTTTAAATGCAATTTAAAAGCCTTCAGCTGAGCCTTAAAGACAATTTAACGTAAACACGAAAGCAAATGTGTGAATATGGTATAATTTACTCAAAAAGATATTATGGAGGCAAACATATCAACGTTGTCATGAACTAGAAAAAGCGTATTAAACTACGATCGTGACATAAAAAAAATGTTGACTGACTGATCTGGTATTAACTTTGTGAGCCGGTTACTTGACAATATATAATATTTTTTACTCGAGATGATGAGAAAATAATACTAGGATATAAATTAAGAACTTGTAATAACATTACCGTGGTCGATAATCATGCGTTGATGGCGCCTACGCCGCATCGCACTTTTCACTTATTTGTTCTCGATGTGGACTTGAAAGAATGAAATAATATATAGCCTAAGGATAAATTACACAGTAGCTTTAAAGGTTTGAGTTGGATGTGACTGCGTTAACATGTCAAAGTTTTTTTTTAAACAAGAAAACATCTCTAATTATTTTTGCGAATAAATAGTGATTGCATATTAAAGGATCCGTTTTAAACGCTGAATTTTATTTTTAATACTGAATGTAGTAAGCAAATCATTACGTACTTTGTATCTGACTAGCGACCTACGCATATACGGGTACATGCATTTTTTCTGCCAATTATAAAAACAAAACTCCAGGTATCGTTCTTTTCATGAGTGAAAACTGTATTAAAGTCTATTAGGTGGTTTAGAAGAAGTTAGCGGAGAAACAGAAAGACGCGGACAGCGACTTCAATTTATAACGGCAATCACTTCACTAATGTGCATTTGTGCATATATAAAAAATTTCAAAAATGTACTCCAAAAATTTAACTTTTCTCCTCATTGATAGCTTTAAAAAGGATCCTCATTGATATTAGCAAAATGTATGAACTTTGATTAAAAGAAAAATAAACTTTATTGTGGTATGATTGACTTAAGTTTGAGGTTTTGTCTTCTAAATATTTCTTGTTCTAAGTAATTAATACCTAACAGAAGATCAAAGTTCACTCGAATTTCCACCGAAAATATAAGTTATTTATAGCAAATTATATTTTATCGCTTTATTGTGGCGGCTAAGTGTAACCTGTACGCAGAGGCCAGACAGGACTAAATTACGGAAGTGATCGCGACCGGTGCATTATGAGAACATATTTATTGGCGATGTTTTGAACCGATAGCGGAATAACTGGGAGGTACCTACGGTTGTTATTACCAATTCAAATTTAATTAAACATTTCTACTTTAATATATTAAACAATCACAAATTTGTAAGGTGTTTTTTTATATTATGTAAAAATAACAATAGATTAATGCTATGAAACGATGGTATGAAACTATGGTCGATGGAAATACATAGATATTATATCAGTTTAAATAAATAGATCAATTTAGTTAAATTATAAACATAATTATGAAATATTTCACTGAAAATATTCAGGTTAGCTCCATAAGCCGACATAGATGAAAATCTAAACTATCCACCTGCTTTAAAATGCTAACTGATTTTAATATTATGCTAGATGCCCACTATGAAAGAATGCCACGAGAGGAAATGATTAATATTTTTTACACGCGATCCTTGACGCATCCATAGAAGCCAATGTACGCGAAATCAATTCGTATGTGACGATATTTTTCTCGGAACAACTAAGGATAAGTGGTTTCTTTAAATGGTTAGAAGGTAACCCTAGCTTACGTACATGTGTGTGAGCGACGCACGTTGTAGCATTTAGGTCTGGACATATAGGTAACAACACTTATATTAGTAGCCCGAAGAAATACGGTCGGTATGCTCGCATTGACATCGTAACACCTAAAAAGGAATCCACTATACTTTTTAGTGTCTGCTTGTATGTTACACTCCGTTTTAGTGTTAGAAAGTAACAAGCTTAGTGGGCAATAAAATTTATGTCGGTTGAACGTGTAGTTATTTAGAAGGTGTACCGCGAGGCCGCCGGTTCAACTCGATTGTCAACATCTAAAGTAGACGGAGACAATCTGATTGTACATGTCTTTTACAAATTAAAATTCTTAGTATAAAGAAATATTTATACTAAAATAGATGTACAGATGAAATTTAATGTTAAAACTTAACGTTAACATTATAAAACTTAACGTTAAGATATTAGATACGAGTACATACTTCAGTAAAGTATATATGTTCGTATTGAAAGTATTGTATATGTAAAAATAAAATACATAGAAAATTCCCAGCCGTACATATTTATAAGTATATCTGTCTTCAGTGAGAATTGAACCCGCGACCTGACACATCTGACAAAGGTATGAGCCAATCTCATTTAGGGTTTTCATTTAAATTACGGGACACGAAAACAATCAAGCAATAAAATCAAAACAAACTTGCGAGAGATATATCGCTGCTTAAAAACTAAAGGGCCACAAATCAAAATTACACTTTTTACAGGGGAGCTAATCGAAAAAAAAGTTTTTTTGTCTATTTTTTTCTTATTAGATATATATCAAATATAATGCATATTATACATCGTTAGAAGCGTATTTTTAAGTAGCATTAAATGTTTAAAGTACTTTTATAATAAACTGAATACTAGAAGAGATATTTAAGCATATGAGTTACTTTTGAATATATAAAAAATGATCAAAATATACTAAATATGGAATAAAACAACCATAAGTCTTTTTGCAACATACACTATGAAGGATTGTGATTGTATTTATGCAATAAAAATATTTTTGGATTTTTTTGTTTTATGGCCCTTTAGTTTTTAAGCAGCGATATATGTACATGCGTATGTATAGTATATGTATATATAGAATTATATAAGTAAATATGTATATGTTGTAGACGTGTAGTATGCGGCAATAACATTTGTAACTCAAGACGAGTTGCGACTGTGATTGATTGTCGATAGTTACGTGTTAAAATCTGTTGAGGCATCGGCATCTCTACTGTAAATAGTTAAATTTTATCGTGTCGTCCATCACAAGGGCTAGAGGCCGCCAGACTTCGGGAGATAAATCAAAACATAACAGCCGCCGGTCACAGAACAATTAGTTATCGTCGCTATCTGTACAGCATCGATATCGATAAATTGTTGCACAATCGAACGGCGCCGCCCGCGCTGCTTTCGCCTGCCAGTGGCAAATGAATAACGGGTCATAGTTGAGGCTCTTTAGGACACGCTCTGCCCACTGGTGCTCACGATTTACTACTTCACTTGTCATGTATTTACCACTTGCTGTCATGATTCCTCCCACCCACACCATTACGAGTTAAAACCAAAAAGTTAAGGCTTTTAAACAAAATAATGGTCTTCCAGGGGTACAAATTTGTCCATACATTTTACATACTTACGTGTAGTGTCAAACGTGTGTGCGTGTGTCAAACAAGCGGTAGATAGTCTATATATCTGCTAACTCCTTCTAAACCACGCAACGGTTTTTGATGCGGTTTTGGAAAGAGCGATTTAGGTTTTTGTAATATATATAATTAACAGCAAAAAATTCCAAAAACTCGATATTTTAATATCATTATAAAAAAAACGCAAAATGCCTTCAAACACCTTAGTAGGTAAGCTTTTAAACCTATTTTAATTAAATTTAAAAGCATAAATGTATAGTTATCACATTAAGCGATTAAGATCACCACTTTACTTAAACAACAGTTGCTAATTGTTTAATTGCTACGGAGACTACTGTGATTACGAATAATTTTTCTCACGAACTCGTGAGAAATGTGATTCACAACGAAGTTCATTTTTTGTGTTTTTATATCTGATAAAAGCAGAACGGAAGCGGAATAATGTGTTTTCGCGATTATGACTGAGTATATTTTTTTATTTATTTATTTATAATTTTCATAGGCAAGTGTCTATTTTCATAGGCAAATGTTTATTTTCATAGGCAAATGTCTATTTTTTGTTAATTAGGCGAACCCTAAACAACTTGCAACAACCTTTCCTTGCCGTTTGTCACTATTTCCATATTATAGTGGAAAAAAACAGAATATACAGTGGTTCCTATAAAATAACATAACATACGAAATCCGCCCTCTCTCTTTATTAAATTACTATAAAATCAATTTAATTCTTTTCGTGAATTTTGCTTTTCCTTTCAATAAATTCCCACAAACTTTAACGGCATTATACATTATAGGTGAAATATATGTACAATTTAGAATAAGCGATGGTAATGCTATACCCGTAATTTGAACGTTTTCGAACATCTAAAATTTTCTACGGATTTTCTTAAGTAGGTATAGATTGCTTGCTGTCAGTTGAATCCATAATTCACCATAAGGTTTAAAGGGTCGGGGTCAATAACAGTAGATGATCGTGGCGACTCGAACATTATTGATGCATTGGAATGCCATCGATTTAGTTAAACACGATGAGGTATATATTTATTATCGTTACAATATTTTGAACTATGTGGTCTTTTATATTGAAGACTGGAGTTAGTTCGCGACTTCGTCAGCGTTCCTTTTTCTAAGATATTGGAATTCTATGTTTTTTTATTATTTTTAATTTTTAAAAGAAAATAAAAAATTCTTTTTGAATATCAGTTTGTGGTTATAGTTCAACGGTTTCAAACAGTCCATTTTGCATAGTTATTGTTTCGCTACTATTTTGAATGTATAGTGTCACTCGATTTTCTTACACTTAAGACTTTAGGAAAATTCCAAAAAAATATTGATCGCAGATTATTGACAATTACATTTTATTCAACTTCCCTTAATATTTTCAGCTTAAGAGTAATATTTTAATATATCACATAAATTTTTCAGAGGTTTTGAACGTAGGTATATCAACCTATTGATTTGAGAGTTAACGAACAACACTATATAATTTTACAGTAAGTTGGGTGGGGCAGCATTCTCTTCAAACAAGTTAGAATCAGTTGTTACGGATCCGCTAGGTATAAGCGCTGTGGATGCTAGCTACTCCATTACGTATACCGTCAGTTATGGCATTAAGATAGCATCTGTTGCCGCCGGTCTAGTTGTATTGCAAAACATGATATATCCATCCATTATTAATTTGTATTAGGAACGGACGTGCCATAGATAATAACAGAGGCAGGCCACACTGCGTCATTTGGCTCCCTTACAGAATATCACCTTGAAATAACAGCATGTGTGCTGTTGTGTTTCGGTGTGCGAGTAAGTTTTCCCAACCCAATGATTTTTAATAGTAATGGTCGGTCGGCAGCAAATTTGTAGCACCCTGTGGCGTTGCTGGTACTTATTGTACCACTTATTGTCACGACGGTAGCCACTTATTGTCAAGTGAACAGTCAGCCTGCTGTATGTCGATGATAAGATAATTTTTTTTTATTGCAAATGTAATATTAAGTTTTAAGACAAAACAATAATTATGTACTATACAACTATAGCAATCACTATTATAGGAGACGTGTATTTCTTAATTAATTTTGATTTTAAAGTGATTTCTAACTCTACTAAGTGGAGCAGGCTCAGATAAAATAAGAACTAAAGATAGATATCCCTGTGGATGTAAGAGTGTAGCCAGTAAAATTACCCCTTTGCCGCGTACTTTACACGCACACAAATGCAATAAAACTATGCATTGCCTTATTAAAATATTTATAAAAAAGGCTGAATTGCGTAGTGAAAGGGCGTAAAAACCAGTCTTAAAAAAATAAAATGCATGAATTACATTTGACACGTAAGTTAACTTGGAAACAAATATTTTCAATGAAAGTAATAATGACTTATTATAGTAAACATCGAAAGCAAAATTCGCAAAATTCCGTCTTAGCTTTTATTTGGTCTGAGTGAGTAGGCTGTATGCTGTCCCTCACACACAAAAAAGCAAGTACCCTAGAGTAGGTGTTACTTCCATTATTCGAAGAAAGGTCTCAGCAGCAGAAATTTCTATTATTAAAGGAAGTGTGGGTGGATTGAATTTCCGCTTCTTTATGGTAAATAAGCACGTTATAAATTGCAAAAGCTATTCCTTATATTTCCTCTTTCGTTATGCCGGTTCATAATTTATGCAAAGTTTATCTAGTATGTAATCACAAAGGACATTAATTGCATAATTACAATTTGTATGAAATTATTCATTTTATGATCCATTGTCCGGAAATTATCTGATTTATCAAATTCCTCCTGATAATATAGCTTGATGAGTTCAAAAAAGGTGTACAGATAAATATTAACAAACCAAAGAAACAATCCTAGATATTTTTATCTTAACGAATAGAACGTAACTGTAAATTATTCAAACAATGTCTAGGCATTATTGAAACAAGTCTTAATTTTTAATATTAGAAAATTTATTTCGAAAATCCATAAGCAATACCTACAATACAAAGATCACAAAGGTTGGATTAAGTTTAACCGAACATTAAGCCACAATTGTCTGTATATATTTTTGTATTTAAAAATAAGAATAAAATTGTAATAGAGTCGTCATCGGCGGCGATCGTGCGTACGTTTGTAACGGTTGTAAGCCTTTACAAAGTATAAGAAAAAGGTGTCGACATTTTGTTGCACCTCAATGAAGTTTTTATTCGTTGTACTTACTTTATAGCTTATTTTAAAAACAAGTACCTTTTTAGATTTATTTTATTATATGGTATTACCAACAATATTGTAAAAGTAAATTTAAAATTGGAAAACAATAAAAAAGGTACTAAGTAAAACTTTTAGTAGGTCGTAAAAATCGGTCCATGTAACAATTGTTTAGGAACTTAATAATATTATTATAGCAATTCCAATTTAACACTAATTTTACGCTAATATTATGGTTTTGTTCCAGTTAGTATAACACAACATGCAGTTTTAGAAAATATTAATAGTTCGAATGAGGTAGTTATATCACGGTATAACGGCCTTGGTCGACCTTGCCTCGCCTCCGGTATCGATGTTACAGATATAGGAATTCTTGTAGCAGGTCACCGGCCTCACCGGTTTTAATATTTATCGCAAAACATACTCGTGTACCACTATAATAATCAAACTTCCAAAGATGGAAAGAAACAATCAGTATGCTAATATAGAAAAAGTTTGATGCAGTTACATTATAGGTACAATGCACAATGAAGACACTACCTAATGTCTTCGGTCTTCAAATAGTTCAAAAAAATCTTTTGTCAGCTCTGTCTATCTTAAACCAGGCAACGGATTTAGATATATTTTAGATAGATATATATAGATAATGTACAGCAAATTGTATTAAAATTATTAATTATAGAGAAATGCCCCAATAATCAAGCCATTATTATAATCTGGTTTTACTTTAGTTTTGATGGGTTAAAATTAAATTGCCTGAAACTGAGAAATAATCTACATAAAATAAATTTCTGGTATAAATTAGCCTAAACCTACATTATGTTTAGGGTGTATCTGTATGTGTAAACATGCGGTAGGAACATAGTTTTCTATACAAAGTCAATAGACATGTTCTTAAAAAGGTTAAAATTAGAAAAGAGATTACCTAGTTGTGGTTTCAATGATGAAAGAAGATCGACTCGGTTCGTAGAGAAGCTCATTTTAATATTTCGATGATAGGGATGCCTAATTGTGTATACTGGGAAAGCCGCAGACATATCGTATCGCAAATGAGACTTCGTAAGCAAAGAAAATTACTTACTAGATAGGTACAAAAAGTATAATTTAGCTATTTATAGATGTCTTGGATGATAAATTATACGGGCAAGGAGCATGAACGTCGAGAGGCAATCATGATGAAATGCATACATAATGTTAGAGTACTTTTCTAAATATTAACAAGATACTTTATGAGGTACAACTACTACCTATATTTATTATAAATTACATTAAATTCTATAAGGTTTAAGGTTCATGATTTAGAGTCAGATTTCAATAACATTTTGTTCTGTCTAAACTCATACATGACATATCAAAATTACATAAATTCAAACTTTACCTACATAGGTTTTTAATGTTTTAAACATAATTTGATATTCCCGCTTTTGCACTGGTCAAATTTTTTTCCACAAATTATATATAGAAACCTTCCTCGTTTGACGTTCTTTCCAGTAGTAAAAACAGGATGAAAATACGTTCAGAGATCGCAATGATCTCAAGAGTAAAGATGTATTAAGCTATAATACAGCCATACATATTATAATCAACATCTAACGACGTTTGTCAGTGAAACTATTAATTCTAGCGTTTAAGATGAGGATATAAGATATAAAGTCTTGATGTTTGCGCAAGAACTGTAAATCGATTTCGGATAACTGTTGAACAATATTTAGATTGTGCTACTAGTTAAAGACAGCCTTATCAAGCGCTCGCCGACCGATACGCTCCCGAGTATTATAACGGTTGCCTTGAACTAAAGTAGCTGGAACCCTGTTTTCATACCCCTTGTCAAGCATGGTCGCACCGTTATTGGCGGACATTTCCGACTATGCGCCTTCATAGCCATTTTTAAACCGCTTTTTATCCTATAGCTTTGCGCAGAGAAGATCGCTAGGAATGTTTCCGTGTTGACAAATGACATAAATATCTTTCTCAGCAGGTAAAACACTTAAAATAGACGTCTACCTATTGCGGAAATGTAAAAAAATAGAAACCATTATATACTTGATCAAGTTGATATTATCACATTTCGATTCGATGTAGCTTTAAAAAAACGGTACGGTCATATTGAAGTGATCATAGTGACTTAACACATTCTAAAACGCAACAATGTAACAGTATCGTTCATTTTGGTTTTGTGAAGGTAATGATAAAAACCACGTAGGCCATTGATTCGGCCACATCCGACCTGCAACCTTAATCTAGCGGCAAGACCCCAATAAACTTATCCACAATCTTTGTAGTGCGCAACGACAACAGCAGAACAAAAAGTGTGAGCAGGAAGTTTTTTACTCTCTTTGTAAAGCCATTACAAAAAATGAAACCCACTTACAGAATTTAGGTAAAATTTGAGAGTAGCTAATCTAAAATCAATCCGTGTAGGTTGATTAAATGCAAACTTTGCTCACATTTTAAACAAGCATGCAAGGCCTCGTACCTTGTCAATATAAAAATATACATGTCTAACTAAAGTCAGCTTATCTAAATTAAAAAGTTAAGAGATCTTACATCTTTTTCTTATGGTAAAATATTTCTTCTAACTTCATCCAGTGCTTAATCCTCCATTTTTATTTCTACATTGTTTCTTTTCTTTCTCTTCCTGGGTGGTGGAACTTTCATATAGGTACTATTTATTCAAGCCTTTTAAAGACCTGCATATCATTTTTGAGTAAAATTTTGTATGGTAATCAAATGGTATTGTATAATAAAAAAATTTGATTTAAACATTCCTTTCCAAAAACTCCACACAAACGCTGATGCCAATTACAGAAACTGAATCTGACGGAATAAATGGCATTTCTTCGTGTAGGCATAAAATCATAGGTTTTACTAAGAGCTAAAAAAATTGCTCCGCACGAGATTACCATTTATTTTTCTGCTTTTCCAACCAACGTGCTCTCATTACTTCATGTAATGATTTATGCGACAGTTAAACCTGTTATGACAGCGTTCAAGGATACGACTAATATGCATTTCGTGATCTTTGAACGACGGAGTTCGTACATAAAGAGATAAGTTGAAGCAAACGTGTTGATACTTGGTCGCAGCGACTGCTATGAATAGACTTCAGTTTCTATGGTTCTGTGAATTATATCGACTCATATTTTAGAGAATTATAAAATATTTCATATTTTACGTAAATTTCAGCTGGCCAAACGATCCACTTTATGATAGATGGTAGCGTTGTCTGTTAACATAAGCGAGACCATATGTGATGTCGACCTTCGTAGAATAAAGGATAACGAATTCACTTACCCTAAAGTATCCTTTATTTACTGGCGTTAGAATCGCAGTGAATCCTGCAACTATACCTAAAGCAAATTTATTATTGGTAATAGCTGCGAAGTTGAGATCTATCTTAATGTGATGCTTGCAGTTCGATCAGAGCACATATAAAGAAAACTGTTGTGGAGAAGACTTAATGCAGTCAGGATACTTAGACATAAATGCAATCCAGCAAATCCGTAGTAGGTTTGCGTGGGTTAGGCAACGTAATAATATTGGCTGGTAAAGATTGGTATGTATCTCTCGCGAGACATTTCGAATTATGAGTCGTATGAATACTCAGGGGTTTTGGTCGTCTGCTGGGCAACAGGAGGGCGTGGGCGAGTATAGTCTTTTGTCCAGATATGAAACGGTCAACGGCCTAAATGAGTTATTTACGTCACCTCATTATAGACGAAGCAACGTCGTGAATATGTCAAGACATCGACTTTATGCTAACGAATCGATTTTGAACGCTCCGTCGATCGGTTCACCGAAAGCGTTCCGGGTACTGATTCTTTTGTTCACTATTGGCTCTTGCCTGCGACTTCATCTGTGCAAACTTGAGAATTTTCAATAAATTAAAGGGTAAAGGGTACTTCTTTTAGTTCGTCAAAAACATTGTCATAATTAATGTTAAGCGTATGTATAAATAATTATTTAGCGGTTTCTGTGCTCGCAAATCGAACAAGGCGGTTAAGTTAAATGAAAGATTCTAACTAGGAATGAAAGAAAAAAAAGAAATTATACATATTACTTATATTATGTAATGACTAAAACATTTAAGTATCGATAGCTATTATTTTTAAAGTAATACCTAAGTAAATATCGATTAGATTTATACATAGGTACCCTATCATGGTTTCTACACGATCTTAGCATAGACATAGATAGCTATGATTTATCGGCTATTATTTTTGTTACCTTTTCCCCCTACATATTTCATCTATCTTTCTTTTCATTCCTCTTTAGGTATTTCTCTTACTGTTCTTCTGTTCTCTGAGTGTTCTTTATTCCTCATACTTAACTTCTCCCTCTTAATTATATTCCTTCAGTAGGATTCAATCCAAATTAATTATACTCTAAATTTATCAAATATTTATTTATATACCTATCACATCTGATGGATTACTTGTATGAGTAATATTGGGGCTTGCAAATTTTGTTTTGTCACAAACAAACAAACTTTACTACCATAAAATTAGTAGGCACAGTTTAAACTGTGTTACCATCGGACGGTTCGTCTTTACCAGACAGAATCTGTAGGTAATAAGTACCAAAAGATGTTAATGAGTTAATGAACCCGTGCGACACGTGTAATTACAAAATACTTATTCTCTTTACATATACTTAGTATAATTTCATCATTAGCGAACCCATTATGCATGTTGGCCCAACATTTTTTTGTCCGGATTTCCATCTCGGTACACGTGTTTAATGCTGCCTCTACACCATGGCCCATGATGGACAATTACAGGCGATTACGAACGTGTAGAGGGCATAATCGTCTGCAATTGCCCATGATAGTGGCAATCATGGCGCATTCTGTGATTGTCCATCATGGGCCGATGCTGTAGTGTAGAAGCAGCATCAGGTATACGAGCACAGTTGTTACCGTGATCGCTAATTGTTGAAATGATTGTAAATCACATAATAAATGTCCCCATCAGGTGCATCTCACGCCATTTTAACAGCACGCATTCGTTCTGGATATTAGTGTGCGATCATCATAGCTCAAAGGCGCTTGGCAATAGCGTGCGAAAATCAAGGATTGTTCAATGCTCGAAGCCTTGCGAGATGTACTTACTCTAATTGGCGTATATTGCACTGGGATTCTCTAAGGGCGCCGACTTTGCTTTAATCTTGTATCGATTATGTTACACGCTCAGCACGTTCCGATCGCATCGTCTAATCGGTGAATTGGTTGTAAAATCTTTACGGCATTGTACTTATGGTTTAATTGACCATAATGTTATGTGCAATACATTTATGAATTGATTTTTTTTTGTTTTAGAACCAGCCAGTACAGCGAATGCAAATGGCGAATTGCCCGTTACAATAGAACACCAGCAGGATGCAAACATGTCGAGCAACATGACGCGAAACGATGCTAACTGCGACAAGACAGGAACTTGCTATGACGGTAAGTTAAAATGTAAACTAAATTGACTTTAGTAATGGACTGACCAAAACTTTTCCTGCTTTTTTGGCAATAGGAGTACCTACGTTACGTTAGAACTGGTCCAAAAGTTCCAAGTCAAAAGTTGAGACTTTGACTTGTTGTATCAGAAATTCAAAAACTCTAATCATCCTAATCACAGTAATAGAGGTCTGAATAGTAGTATATTTCGAACAGTCTGGGTAAGAGTGATTCCTTTACAGTTTCGGTCCACTGCAAAGACACCAGGATCGCCGTGCAAGTCCGCACGAACAAGCCGTTCAATGGACGAATCTACGCGCTGGGCCGCTCGGAAACGTGTAACATTGACGTCGTGAACAGCGATCTGTTCCGGCTCGATCTCACCATGGCGGGGCAGGACTGCAACACGCAGAGCGTCGTGAGTTTCCTATCAAATTGTTTCTATCCCAGTACACTAAGAGCAGAGGCGGAATTGTGACAGTATAGAGTAGAAATTTAAAGTATTTATTTAGCAAGACTGTAGGCTGACAAATCGGATAATTATCCCTTATCCTTCTATGGTCGGCAGCGCACTTGTAGCACTTATGGCGTTGCTTGTGTTATAGGCGACGGTAGCCACCTACCATCAAGTGGACCGTCAGCCTGTCTGTCGACCTTAACATAAAAAAAAAAAAAAAAAATTACATGAAATAGGTAATGGGTGCGTTCATCACAGACAGGCATACAGTCCACTGGGTGGTAGGGTGGCTACCATCGCATAAAACACAAGCAGTGCCACGGGCGCTGCAAGTGCGCTGCCGACCGTAGTAGGATTAATAATGAGGGATACTGAGGGTAATGGGCTCTGGCGTCTCTACTCACTCACCGACACATAACAGCACCAGAGCAGCACATAGATGCTGTTATTTCACGGTGGCCAACTGGGTTCAATTAACAGTTACAGAAGTAAGAGGGTGTTTACTGCTACCAGATCTGTATATGTGACGAGTAATAGATAATATTGTGATAGCACATTATGTAATTGACTACTAAAATAGAATTGTAACGCATTATAATGTTGAAGAAAATTAATTTTCATTGCAATTAAATAAAATTTATAGAAAAATTGCTATAAATAAGAACTTCTAATACGGAGACTATCTCCAGCAACCCGTGTGTCAACAGGATATATTCCGAGACTGATTTAGAAAACTTTGATTTCCAGACTGGCGTCTATTCCAATACTGTGGTACTACAACATCACAGTGTCGTCATGACGAAAGCCGACAAGATTTACAAAGTGAAATGCACCTACGACATGAGTTCTAAGAACATTACCTTTGGAATGGTGCCAATTAGGTGAGTGTGACACTGTTTCTTATACTATTCAATTTCAACTGTTCAATTTGTAGGCACTGTACAAGTCTTATCAGTGAATAAGTACCCCAAGAAGTAATATAGTAAAAATAAAAGGAAGTGGAATGTTCTTAAAAAATATACCTAGTATAATTATTAGATAATTATGAGCATGAAAGGATTAGAGTAGCACATCAGGATTATTTGGAAAAAATCATTATTATCAATATTACTGAAGAAAAACCTTTAATCTATTTAGTGATGGCGTTGCCAGTTTTGGTTGCGAATCTGTCGAGTATACGGAGTCTTTCATTTACATAAATATTATTGAGTTCGATTAATAAACAGAGTTATGTAATTTGTTATGTATCTAAGTTATGTAACGGAGTTAGAACAGTTGTTTAAAATTTTATATAATTTGTATTTATAATCGCACGATTTGAAAATTTTGTTGTAACGAGCTTATAATAAGCGTAGGCTAGTTTAAAATTCTGTCCGCTACTGTTGCACTGTAAACACGTAGGTAACAATTAGAATCCCATTGGCGAGTAGCGATGTGCTCCGCACGTGATAAGCACCGTAAAGCATTGACAATTTACTCCGTATGTAATTTTGATGAGTTAGTAGGAACGCGATATCGATCGTGACTGTTGTCAATAAGGTATTATAACTGCTTTCGAGTACTTTCAGTAGCCTGGATACATAAAATATGGTGGGAAATTTAAATCCAAATAGGTTGGTCGTAGGGCAATTGATGTGCAGTATGTTACCTATGTACGTAAAGATCTCAGACCAAATAAGAACTATAGACAGAATTTTTGCGGGGGAACAAAGGGAAGACGGTTTTATAGACATGTGTGCGTAGGCCGTTTTGTATTGAGATTTGGTGTTCAAGTTATAGCCTCAATTTTTGTTTATTTTTAATAAATTAAAAATATTGGTTTTCAACTTTACTTACGCGTGAAAGGTAATTCCATCCTGCTTTTCATTTTTTGAAACCTGGCTGTTACTATGCGATTTGTAATTTTCAATAGTAAATATTTTAATAAGGTAAGACGAGTTTGATTGCATTTGTGTGCGTGTAACTGTGTATGTTACCGGCTTCACTCTGCCGCCCATAAGGCTTTATCTTTAGTTCACATTTTATCTAAGGTAGAGAGAGCAACGTTGTGGTAATATTCTAGACCATATCTAAGGATTTTTATATAATATTTGTAGGGATCCTGAAATGATCTCGATTACCGCTGCTCCGGAGGCGCCCCCACCAAGAATCCGTATCCTGGATGCTCGCCAACGAGAAGTGGAAACAGTTCGCATCGGCGACCGACTTACTTTCCGCATCGAAATACCGGAAGATAGTAAGAACTTTCTTTTAATCAAATGCATTGATTTGCAATATCTGTGAGTTGCAAGAAAAAACTTAAGAATAGTATTAAAATCGAGTGTTACTTTTACACACAGCTCCTTATGGCATCTTCGCGCGCAGCTGTATTGCAATGGCAAAGGACTCGAAGAATACTTTCCAGATCATTGACGATGAAGGGTATGTAGTAATTTATAAATATGGAGTATTTATTGTATCAGATATTGAATAAAAATTTATAACATATTATTAGTAAATTTTTAAATATTTTACACATTGTTATGTAAGCGAATAATTACCTACTTACACCAGAAACATTAATTTATACCTACATAAATTAAACCTGGACATTTCATCATAATATATGAGAGGAAATAAATGAATAATATGACTACTATGATTGCAAAGTTTAAAACTCCAATATTAATTTTATCATTTACTTAAGCATAGATTTCAAGAACAAATTTTGTAATTACCAAATTCAACTTTAATTTTTTATGAGCTAACTTACTACTATTATAGCTTCAGTTAAATATGACCTATGCTATATGTTAAATATGAGCATGCTTACTGAAAAAATATATTCCAAGTCTTAGTTTCAATAAAATCAATATGAATTTTCTGATGCAGGTGTCCAGTGGATCCATCCATCTTCCCTGCTTTCACCACCGACGGCAACGCTCTTCAATCGGTGTACGAAGCGTTCAGATTCACGGAGTCGTATGGTGTGATATTCCAGTGCAACGTCAAATATTGCCTCGGACCTTGCGAGCCGGTGAGTACTTTTTAATGTTAATGTGAGCCCGACAATATGATAGAAAACATCGAATCCTTGACCTCCTGTTACCTTGATGAGCTGGTTGCAGTAGGTTAAGTGGACGCCTGAAAACCTTGTAGGGATCACTTTTTTGATAGTCCCATCAGATCAAAGGAATAGAATACTATCATTGCTACTCTAAGGTAAGACGAGGATTAAGGTGGTGAGGAAAGTTTTCGTCAAAGCATATAAAGAAGATGGATACAACCGTCAGCAATGAAGATTGCTATACAGACGTCCTTTTAATTGGGATTTTTACCTAATAAAACTTTGTACATCAGGAGGGTCGCAGTGATGCTATTGATAAAGCAAGAGTCGTAAAGAGAAAAATAGAATCAATGGAAAAGAAAAAAACTTATAAGGAAACATAATGAACATATAATTTGACAGTGATAGGTAAATATTTATAAACACAAATTTAATTTGTCTATTTTTCTTCAGGCGGTGTGCGAATGGGGCAGGGAGTCTATCGAATCTTGGGGCAGGAAGAAGCGTTCCTTGCGCCACAATGAGACCGAGGGTCACAGCCAAGAGGAAGATATGAATATTTCGCAAGAAATCCTCGTTCTAGACTTCGGTGACGAAAGACAGAGTACCGATTTCCTTCGTTCCGACAAGCCTGGTGGAGTTGCGTCAGAGGCTAATTATGGAGGTCAGTATTGGGACGTTTATCTATAAACTGTGAGCTGACGAGAAAATTTATTTTTTTACCGAAACCAAGACTGCCTTATATAAAGATGTTCCCTATTTTCTGACAAATCACTTTAAACTTAAAAAAAAATGTTTTTCTCTTTCAAATATAATTAAATATGTCTTTTATTTTTATGGGACTTATTTCATTTAATATATTTTTATAAATATAAGAATAAGGTGGCTTTAAATTTTTGTGATGTCAATTCGTCTATTACCAACCGACAAACCATACTGTTAGGAATGATAAAAATACTGTGTGATTGTTTTAAATTTTGGATATTTTTTTTTCAGAAAAAACTGTGACAATAGTGGAACCTTGCCCGAGCAAGGCGTCGGTGTTGCTTCTTGGCGTCGCATGCGCACTCCTGGTGCTTCTGTACATCGCCACCATCTTCTGCTACTACATGCGCAAGTGGCTCGCACCCCCAAAGCATTTGTCGTAATCCCACCGGCCCTAGGGCCAACTATTTATTATGTCCCAGCGACTATCTTCGAGGACATGTGATATAAACGACTGATCTTGATCTGAATTTGTCCACGTTCAACAGATCTTTAACGTAATCCGTCCATTTTATTTATAAGTATCAAGAATGTTGTCTAATTCGATTCAAAAAGGTTAATTTTGTATGATTCGTTTAATCGTGGAGAGAAATTTCATTTAGAAGCATTTATAACTATTTTATTAGTATGAGTGAATGAATAGACAAGTTAGTTAGGTAAATAATAACAGCACTATGGCAGCCATTAGTGCAGTGCTCTATTTTCATTATAAATGATTTATATTAATAAGAATATCGAATGCATTTAATACTTTTAAGAAACTAGATAGATAAGTTTTTCAATTTTAATAGTGTACAATTCAATATTTTAAAGAAAATTGAGAACTAACACATTGGAATAGTCCCTGGAAATTTATGTTTTGTAAACAACACAATTTTATGGGACTATTCTGACATAGGAAAGAAAATTCTTAGAATAAGATGTTTAGACAAGGAAGTATTCATAATCAACTTCGAGAGTAAAACCTATTTAATTACTACCTACATTTTTATGTCAGTAAAATCTCCTTCATAATGCCCTTGTTCGAACCTTTTTAAAAGGTATGAATTAATCTGTAAATATGCTGCTATACTTGGCTTCGACCACCTGGAGACGGTGGATGTTTAAACAGTTTAGGTCGTCTTTTGAACTTTCAGTTGGGTTTTGAAGAAATATTTATGAAATTCATTTAAGTACAATTTATAGCCACAAGTAGTAGATAATTTCTCTCAACCCAACTTGAGATTTCTTTACTATTTATGTAGATTTTAACTATTATTACTTTATTTATTTTTTCATAATTAACAAACGAAATAAAATTGTACAAATTAAAAATTGTTTCATTTTATTTTTATCACCTCTGATTAACAACAAGTAAAATACTAACTAAAAATTTTACAATATCAACAAAATAAATTAGGTAAGTATTTATAAAACCATTATACCATTACTTGTGATAGTGAATTATAAACATTTGTTAATATTTCTTCTTGTATTGGCTTCTCTAATTCCTCTGATTTACAATCAAACACTCTTTCAAAGCTCTTTGTAAACATTGGTGTCATTTTTTCTACAGAACAAACGATACCAGTCTCTTTAGTTAAAGAAGTTACACCTTTATCTTCTATGCCACAAGGGTCAATGTGGTCAAACCAAGACAGGTCATTGTCACAGTTGAGGGAGATTCCATGTGTTGTAACGTATCTTGATGCATGAATACCTATAGCTGCTATTTTGTTATCATTCACCCAAACACCAGTGTGTGGTGATCTGTTTGCTTTAACATCTGATACAAACAAACAACAAAATTATTAATATATGCATATATATAGTTGCAGACAGGCATAATTGCTTGTAGACAAGAATTAATATATTAAAAACAATCAAATATTAAAGAACAATCTCTTTAATATAAAAATAGATGTTGATATATTTGTGATTAATAACTTTTTAAACACCGTTTGATTTTAAAGTTAGCATATCCTAGTAATTTTTAAGTTTTTTTTTATGCTATCCAATTTCTAAGTGATAGTAATTTGGATGTAATTTCAATTAAATTGATGAGTCCCTTGGATGAGTAGATAGAGCAGAGCTTTTCAAAGTAGTGGCAGAGCACTATGCATTTCACAGTCATTTGGGCAGCTCGTCTAGTGGCAGTAACCACTGGTGGTGTACGGTACACCACTGTTAAGTAACAGCATCTGTGCTGTTGTGTTTCATTGAGTGAGTAAGCGATTTCAGAGCACATTGCCCTATCCCTTATGCTTAATCCTACTATGATCTGCAGTGCATTTGCAGTACCTGTCGCATTGCTTATGTTATAGGTGACGGTAGCCACCTACTATCAAGCGGACCGACAGCTTGTCTGTCCGTCCACCTTAACACAAAAAAATGTGAGTGCAACTGCAAGGCTCAGCTAATAATAATATATAGCAGGAAATGGAACAAGTAATTATATGGACTCGTAAGAAAATCAGCACTGTAACCTCTGTATTAAGAAAATGTAGGAGTAGTAACCACCATAAGAGTCTTACGGTACCATAGTAATACCATAAAACGGAGAAAAGTATTCTAATCCGTACTAATATTATAAATGCGAAAGTTTGTATGGATGTATGGATGTTTGTTACTCTTTCATACAAAAACTACTAAACTGATCACCTTGAAATTTTGCATACACATTGTCTGGGACACCAGAAAGGACATAGGGTACCTTTCATCGTTCAACGCGGACGAAGTCGCGGGCACCAGCTAGTACTAGTACATATGAGTTAGTTCACAGTATGTTGATCCACTTATAAAGCTGAGAAGTTAAAACAGATTGACATATGAAGATGATATCTCATATAAGGTTTGCAGTAAGGTTTGGTGGGCAACTAAGTTAAGGTTAATATTTAGCAGAGAAATTAGACAGTTGACACATTTAGAACATGAAAATTTACATATAATATGAGTGAATTCTCTCCAGTTAGGTTATTATATTATTTAAAAAATGAAGACATTTCTTACCTAACTCATCACACAACTGGATAACAGTTTCTTCTAAACAATTGACATACCACTTTACGCTAGTCTTAAAATGTTTTAAATTTATAACAGGATATGCAACCAGTTGTCCGGGGCCATGGAAAGTGAGTAACCCACCACGGTTTGTTTTCCGAAATTCAGCCCCTAAGCTTTGTAGTCTTAAAACTTCGTCTTTTGATGTGTCGTTTCTTATGCCTAAAATATTATTAAGAGAACATTATTTTGTCATAAACATAAGGATAAAGAGAAAAGAGGTTAGGAAAACTAACCAACAGTATATACAGGTTTATGCTCAACAAGGAGTAACGTGTCGATATTTGCGTCTAGACCCAATTTCATTGCATCCAAATGTTTTCGAGCAAGTGCCAGTTGAATTTTTTGAGCCGTGTCGTAACTCAACAAACCGAGTTTCCAAATTTTAACCATTGTTGATTTGATATTAAATAATGTCTCTTTTCAATGCAAGTAAAAGAGGTATTTAAAAATATTTTTATTTATTTTCTACTTTAATTAAAATTTTTGTATTTAAATCATTTTCAATTTAGCTGAGATTTTCAAAACAAAACAAAAAATTAGCTTTCAATTCAAAATAATGTCAAAAATTTAACATTGCCATTAAGAGAATAACATTGACAGTGACATTCCTTAATCACTTTTTTTATTAATGGCAATAATCGCAAATTGTTCTTTTGAATTATTATACATTCAAAGTTATTGTCTCATGCTGATTTTACATTACAACCGCAATAAAGCTTAAAAAGAAACACATATAATTACCAAATAACAAAATTTCTCCTTATAGCATATATCATTTAGGGATAAAAATATCAGCACGCATGGTGAAGTAAATATGAAAATAATTATGTATTTTAGTTTATAAAACCAGATTGAAAGAGCTAATAAAAAGATAATTGCGTTAGATTCTAGCAATAATTCCAATGCATAAGTACTTTTCAGAAGTTTTTTTTTCTCTTTTTATCGAACAGTTTTTAATGTATTTATCACACTCCCATCTGTTATTTAACCTAAAGTTTCACAAATACCATCTCTAATTTTGCTATTACAACTTGATAGATGGCGCTAAATGCAACTATATCCCTCTTTAGCTACTCGTCGTAAGATGGCGCTTACAGTTCTACAATATAAACATAAATAGGGAATAGAAGAGGGATGATAAGCACGTATACTTTTATTTGTAGTATCCGTCGTTTCAGTCTTCAGTATTCATGCGTTCTCTGCCAGTAGGGCGGTGTTTCGAACGTTACGTAAACCGGCTGTCCCAATATAAACATTTTCTTCAAAAGCAACTCTTTAACTACTTAAATTTTTTTGTCACTTGTGTGAATCTTTAGAATACTTTGTAGAACGTGTAATTATTTAGTTTGAAATATATATGATATACAAATGTTTAGCGACAATAGTAAATTCTTGTTGGACTTGTAATATAAATGAAATATAACTCTTAATGACACCGGCATCGCACTTAGTGTATGAGTGCACACGTGAGATCGGAAAATATGTGGTGTTCTTTAAAGCGATGACAGCAGGGGTAAGAGATACTTTGATTACAAGCAATACTGAAACCATTTTATTTAGTTAATGTAATAATAAAATAATCTCGACCTAATAAATTATTAATGATTTCTATATATTTACTTAAATAATTTATAACTGAGGCCTAAACTTCTTATGTTACTTATGTTAATTTGTTAGTTAGTGTACAAATAATACACTAATTAAATATATATAATTATAAGAATTTTTATATTGCGTTTTAAATTCGCAATGTATGATGCGACTTTATTTTTTGCGATCTTTGAAAGTCTATCTATAATAAACCTCATTTTCTGTTAAACATAAGTAAAAAAAATAAACTGCTTCATGTTAACAATTTTTAATGAAATTATAAAAAATATGTCTGAATTAAATGTACCTATAAAAAGTCAAATAAAAGTTCTAATATTTTCAAGCATGCTCCATTTTCGTTTCGCTTGTGTGAATGTGAATGTAAAGGTGACCCTTGTTGTTGCTGTTGGCCTTTTTGTTGACTATAAAACCCAGAGAAAGACGAAGGAATTCATTGAATTTTAATTTTAACTATCAACTTTAAAATGTTAACTGTATTCTAATTAATACATTCAATTTTATTTGGCACTGTTTACCACTCGATAAGCCAATTGAAAACGATCGAACATGGACGCCAAGTCCAGTAATTGGCTTATACTGAATTGATATTAATATGCATTTTTCAGTTTTGCAACTAGTCTGTAGTATCCTACTAATATTATAAATGCGAAAGTTTATACGTATGTTTGTTACTCAATTACGCAAAAATGGCTGATCGGATTTGGATGTAATTTGGCACATAGATAGTTTTTTACCTGGACTAACATAATATGATAACTACTTATCCTAAAATAATGTTAGGTTCCTATGGGATGTTCAAAATACGCAGAATATTTCAAAAGAATATTGTTGTTTTGACTGTTCTAATAGTATTAAAATAATGGTTCGTCTCACGCCGTAGGGAGTTGGAGTGGATAATGTAAACACAACATGCGTCTAACGAATAGTTGAAGCCGGAAGGCCGGGGCTTCCTGGCGTCCTGCGGTTTATTTATACCTCTCTTGTTACCGACGAGAGGTCACCACCTTTAATAGGTGTCCGTTTGAAGAGCAACATACTTTTCAATACACCAATTTCTGTTGTTTTCTTTTATGTATAATACATTGATTCATATTACATAGGTCTACTCGTAATATTTGTCTTAGACAAATCCCAAGTCCGATTTGTGATTTTTTTTTTATCTATAGCCGATTTTTCTAGTTTTCAATTTTACTTTTTGTTTTATTTTTGGTATTTTAAGTTGATATATTTAATACAATTACATATAAATAAAATATTTATGAAGGTTCATTTAATTTAATTTATTCCATCGATGATAATTATTGCACTACTCGATATAGTGCTGATCGTAGATCTTGATCTGGATCCAGAAAAATCATAAAATTTACAATAAAATATTAGCTTTTAATGTGTTGGTGGTACTCAGACAAATAACTCTCCTGTTACAACTGTAAAAATGTTACTGAATTGACAGTAACATTGGTCTTTTATAACAGCCGAGTCTTTGACAATAGTCAAAGATCGCGATAGAACCGATAGACGACATTGACCAACAGGTTAGATGTCTTTCATTGGTAAAGCAAATGAGCACGTTGTAAACGACAGACAATCCGTGAATCATTGGTAATGCATTAAACGAAACTCAGATAAGAAGATAATTCTTCCACGAAATATTACATAAATTATTACAATAAAAAAATCTTTATTCAATTTTTTTTAAGTTATAAAGGTAAACTTTATTCAAAGTTTCATTCAAATTCGTTACGAACAAAAAATATATCTTTTTTTTTGGTAAAGAAATTGTTATTTGTGAGGGTTTATTAAGAGACTTTCAAAGGTAAAAGGTAAAAGTTAATTCATATTCAAACCGATGTTGGAGCTAGCTGCAACTAGCAGCTAGCTCTAACATCGGTTTGAATATGGGGGCAAACATCGAGAGAGTATCCACATGGTAAAAAAAAATTTAATAATCTTTGGATAGTGTGTTATTCTAACCCGCGAAGGGTTAAGCGTCGTATGTTCCCTCAATTCGAGTAACATTCGTTATAATGTTAATATTATAACAGGAATACTTCAATAAGGCAAGGAAATTCTATGTACTCCACCAAAAATGTATACAAATATAGCATTTCTAAGGTCGCAACCCTCAAAATGTTAATTTGGCCGTAAGTTTCGCGACATCTGCATGGCGTGGTGTCGCGATAAGCTCACAGGACATGTGGATACATGTCCGGATTGTCTGTCGTTTACAACATGTTGCCTAGCTGTGTTACACACATCAACATACGTGTTTAAATAATAGTACCTTCTAGCTTATAAACTTATAATAAATTTCAAATGAATAAAAACAAATGTCGACTAATTTCATAATGTTTTCAAGGAAGAATATTGAAGAAAAAAGAATATTTTTATAGAAAAATATTTTAAAGAATTATTATTACAACTTAATTGATTAATATGATTTAAAGATTAATGAATTTTAATATTTTTATCTTAATTTTATTACATCTTGGTTTACAGTAATAAAATATATAGTGTCGATTTTAGAATATTTTTATTTTTAGAAACATTTTCAGAATATTTTGGTAGTCAAAATTAGGCGACTTTTTTATGCGACTTTATTCCAAATGAACGGTTTTTATTTTTTCTCATTTAGTAGTCAACTTTGAAAATCATGTCTTTGGGGACAAGGGCCTAAGACTATTATAAAATAATTTTGCGAGTATCGTAAAATTTATGTAACCTGTAGTACACAATACCTGCAGAGTTACTTGTGTAATTAGGCGATGGTAGCCACCTACTATGATGTGAATCGTTAGCCTGTCTGGCGTTTTTCTAAAAAAAGTTAAACACGTTAGAGTATTCTATAAGAAATAGGGAAGTTTTTTAGATTCTAAACAACATTTTAGGTTGATTTCTAGAAAGGCGATTCTAACATAACATTTTCCTATATCCAATACAGTAAATACTTAGCTAAGCGACACGACACGAGATAGTTAATCTAGATAATGGAGCTTCCTAAAGGTAATCCATATAAATAAATATTAATATTATAAATATGAATGTAATTCTGTCCATCTGTTACCTTTTTACGCCTTAACTACTCAATGGATCATCGTAGACATTGTTGGGTATACAGAAAAGGTTATAGGGTACCTTTCATCCAGGAATAAAAGTGTTCTCGAGGGATGATAAAAAAATAAAAATCCAACGCCTGTCAAAACTATATCAGCAATAAAGATTGAATAAATTATTGCTCATATATTTTATTCAGGTTTTTTTTTTTTTTTTTTTTTAACGCGGCCGAAGTCGCGGGCAGAAGCTAGTATGATAGCTAGGCTCTCTGATTTGACTACTCCTTGATTTAGAAGTTAACTCTCTCAGGTTCTATGAGTTTCTAGCACAAAAGCTATTTTCAACGTCTGATCGATGTTATTGGAGAACACAGAGCTTCCTCGTATATTTTTAGCTTAGATATATTTTAGCTTGAATTGCTTAAATTATCTACTTTAGATTTATTATTAAAAGTAAATATAAAATTTTAAATTAGTTACGTTTAAATTAAATATGTACTTTTTTGAATATGAATACGTAAAACTGATATTTTATATTGTTTTAATAACACAATTACACTGTTGGGCCTCCAGTGCAATTGGGAGGATTAGTATACATAATAAATGCCCTAATATACCTTTCAAATAGTGAAAGAATTTTTCAAATAAGTGCATTGGTTCTGGAGATTTTCCATTTATAAAGATTTATATCAAACCCGCTTTCTCTCTTTATAATCTTTATATGTATATGAAAATCAATCGCCGTGAGTAAGTCTCGCAAAAATGCGAGAAAAACCGATTTTCATTCGATTTTCACGTAGGGAAAGATGGTATGAGAGAAGGTGTGTATATATAAAAATTGCATGCCGAGTGAAGCCTAAAGCGGGTCACTATATAGAGTTTAAATATAATACAATCGAGAAGCAATATATTTGAATATATTTTGGCGGTAATGCGAATGTGCGTCGCCATGACTACGGCGGCGCAGTAGGCTGGCGAGCTCCGTGACGCGAATGTCAAGCTTACGGATCGATGCCGCAGCCGACACTTTTTTCATGACACACCGTCGGAACCTTTCATCTAACTACAGTTCATACACCTAAGGATACGAGTATCAATTGTTTCTTCTATAGGTTAGAGTGCAAATTATGAGTGACTGGCCGCTACTTCGTCCGCGTTGAAAAATACGAAAAATAAAAAAATAACGCTTGACAAGCAATAATTTATTTAAACGGCATCCGCGGAAAATCAGAGTCATGATGATAAGGTGATCAGGACTACATGCTGAGCAGATACCATTTTGGTACACTGTTTTATAAATTATACTAAAACTTTATAATGTACCAAATAAACATTTGTTATTTCTTTTCTTTCTGTTATAGTCGTTAGATTTTTATTTTTAGGTGATCCCTCGGGAACAGTATTTTTTTTCAGGATCAAAACTCCCTATGTCCTTTTCTGTATCCCTGAAAATGTGTATGCGAAATTTCATGGTGATAGGTTGAATAGTTAAGGCGTGAAAGGGACAGACAGAGAGAGTTACTTTCTCATTTATATATGACTAACTAATATTAAAACTTCAACTAAGTATTCACTTTACTTTTATGTTTACTTCCCCAATAGCATAGGCAAAGCCTAGTGTAGAGGATATAAAATAGTAATTACGCGTTCCTAAATAATATTCTTTCTTTCTTTAATAATGATTAACTAAAGAATCATATCATATCATGCAATTCCAGCGCAAGAACAAAGTAATTTTGCAACATACTGCTGAAAATCTCAATCGGATAAACATGCACATTGTGGCTAAAGGACATACTTAATGTAAAAGAGCTCCTGCAAGCGGTTGGCTTTATAGACTTGGTTAAAATAATAAAGACCTAATATGAATGCAACCATGAGCACTCGACGTCAACTCGTCATTCCTGTTATTTAGTCTTACATATTATAAAACAAGGTTCTTCGCCGCGTCTGTCTGTTCTGAAATCTCAAAAACTACTACACCTATTTTCATGCTGTTTCCACCAATGGATAGAGTGGTTCTCGAGGAAGGTTTTAGTATATTATTTACAAAGTTACGCGGGCGACGTCGCGGGCAGCAGCTAGTTGTTTATAAATTTAGAATTTTAAATGACATTTATTGATTGATTGATTTATTGATTCTGACTGCTATTGGAAAATTATGATATCCAATATGGGAGGCCTATATTGGAGGAGGTGATTATGATGACTAAGAGATCTAGATTTGACACACAGCGTAGCACTCACAATATCTTACTTCTCCAATGGTTATAAGTCTACAAAAAAGCGATACGATAACACAACGAATAACAAATAGTATCGGAGCATGGTCGGATAGAACGCCGCGCCGTGTAACTTGCACAGTCATGCACTTTAGATAATCGCAAGTTTATAAGCAGATGTGTCTGTCCTTTCGCCGTGAGAGAGCACATAGCGATACACTCCCATCGCAGTCATTCGCTTAACTTACACTATACATAGAAAGTTTTTTTTAATATTAAAGTTGGCAAATAGGCAGACAGGCTTTTCCTTCGGAAAAACAAGAAATCTGCTTCTCCTTCAGTGTCAGCGTATCTCATAATTTAAGAATCTTTAATTTTTCATTAAAGTTAAATGTTATTACATATATGTATTTGTTGTAAAATTTAGAATAAAAAGTAATAAAAATATGGTTGCCAGATAGATTTTTAAAAACTATTTTGAAGATTTTCTAAGTTTTCTAGAGTACAATGTGTCACTTTTTTTGCTAAAGAAATGTAAACCGGTATTACCTAATACCAAGCATAAAATTTCTGTGGTTGGATTCTGAGTAGGTCAGGTTAATTTTCATGAAACTTGTTTATACGTGAACATATTGTATGCTTTGTGGAGTCATGAATATAAATGTTTAAGTTTCATCAAGCGATATTCTTGTTACCCTAATTTAGTGAACGACCTCCCTCAGAACTCAGTGCTCTGGTTCTCTATGTAACTAATTAAGTAATAAAAAGTGGCACTTTCTCTACGAAAGTGTTATTTTGTGAGAAGCGGCGCACTACGCCCCTGCGGTGTCGGGGCTAGAGCGCGGACTGCGAGTGAGTTATGGCTGAGATCCCCGGTTTTAATTATTCATGAGCCCGACACCCGGATAACTTTCGGCAAGTTCAGACCAACATCTGGCCGACGTCTCTTAAATAATTTTCACTCTATTTTTAAGAGATTCCAATTGTTTTGTTTGCAGAGGTCGCCGTCGCAGTGCGCGCGCCGGTGAGATGAGCACTGCGGCGACGAGCCGCCAATATTCATACGATGAAACTATACAGGTAAATGATTCACTTATTAGTAACTTATTAAACTTATCATTAGTGACGTCTGCATCACTAGTTCACTAGCTGTGCCTGCGACTACGTATGCGTATATCCGGAAAAATCGGGCGTACACAAGTTTTTTGTTTGTAAGCCAATTGGCATGAAATAAACACTAAATGTTACGGGAAAGCTTGCTACAATACACCAGAGAAAATCGCATTCAAACAGATTAGAGTGCACAAATTTCAGCCTTTATAATGAATGTTCATAACAAAACATAATGAGACTAGAAGAAGTCGAATACTGTCTTTGTTTTGTAATAAAATCTACGGATTTAATTAGAATTCACACATTATATTCATATGTGACTTTTGTAATACTTCCCTGGTTATTGGTATTGCAATTTGTAGTGAAATTTTTGGACACGGACGGTAGTATCATAGATCTATGACTCGCACAGACTCCGACTGTTCTAAATGTATTAAAGTACTTTAGATTCGATCGAAATTGTGTCACGTAATACAATTTCAACTCAAAATTGTACGCAATAAAGCTTATTTTTTAGTGATATTGGAAGATTTCCGCGGGCTCTTCAAGCTGGTGCGTAAATGTGTTTCGCTTATGTAGTGCTATTCAAAAGCGGACCTTAAAGCGTTGTTTTAAGTTTGTTATTTTAATGGGAATGCGTTTTTGGGGGCACTGAAGAAGTTTTTCAGGTCGAGCCATAACGACACATTAGCCGACGCGGGCAAACACCTTTATTAATGCGGTAAAGGGATCAAGGCTTAGAGGAGCCTATGTTGTTGCTCCCATGCGTTATGAGCGGGTCAATGAGTAGACTAACACTCAACTACTTACGATTAGTGCCTTTTTAATGCCGGCTCGGGTGCGGTTTTCATTGAGGAAAATGGAACGTGCTTTGTCAACTTTCACCATATTGTGTAATGAAGTTGAGAACCATGAATGAACTGAAATTAAGATCTGTGGTCGTTTAAATAAATAAAGGGTTTAGTTAATCTTTCACCAGTGTCTTTAAAATTATATAAAGGCACTAGTTTTGCCTTGCGGTTTTACCTGCCCAGGACATGGAAATTACGTTAAATGTTTACTTCCCTTTCGCTTAGCGTTCCTAAGCCTGATGTTTTAGGCCTAAGCTGTACCTACGGTTATTAAATGAAAAATTTAAATCCTACTGGTAGTTTCAGATATTAGAGGGTTACTTTATCCTCTAATATCTCTAATCTAACACTTGTCACATATACTCCTAGATTAGTTTTTTACAAATCTATATGTACCAATACCTATATAAAGCTGAAGAGTTTGGGTTGTACGCGCTAATCTCAGGAACTACTGGTTCGAATTGAAAAATTCTTTTTATGTTGGATTGTCCATTTATCGAGGAAGGCTATAGGCTATAGAGAACGCGGACCAGCTAGTGAGTAAATAAAATATCAGAGCGAAAAAATAACGTATTAACATTCACAAATATTTTTTTTTTAATAATATGACTAGGCCTTAGTTTTATTATTTTAATAATACGTAATAATAGGACCAAACAATTTCGCTTTACAGCCCTTATTTCAGAGATATTGTATCCCTTTGGGTTCGCTACCATTTATCAGCCCGCGACCCACATTGCCTCGACATCTGCCGACAAACTCCGCTCGGCTTCACCCCCGTATTGAGACTCCGATAACTCGAAAAGATTACCCTATTGTGAAAGTTCCATCGGCGGTTATTATTAGTCAAGTTTCTCTAGTAAAGGCAATGTAGGAAAATAGCGTCAACCTTTCTCTGGCAACGTTATTCCCTAGAGATCCCTAGTTTTTCTGTTGTCACACCAGTGTATCAACAGGGACATGTTGACATCCTCCTTTGAGCATATTATGATATTTTCAGCGTTATTTGTATCACTTAGTTCATTATTTTGATTTAGCTATTTTATCTATACTAAGTCCGTAATCAGTTAAAATGACTGCGACACACTGCGTTTCGCAATTATTATAAATTTTAAACAGCCTGGCGGGAGTATCACAGAATTTATATTACTCTGAAATAATAACTATATCACCGGCAAACAACACGACTGTGCTGTTGTGTTTCGGTGAGTATTCTTTGTAAAGATTTAGACAGGTTGACATTCCACTTCATTGTAAGTTGCTACCATCGCCTATTAGTAATAGTATTAAGGAAAATGGATTAGGAAGCGAGAGTGACAAGCACACTGAATCACAACAGCACAAATTTTGTCATTACATAGTGATCCTCTGTAATGTGGTGGTTATTGCTGCCACAAGGGCTGTCACAGGGCAATGTGAAATAATAGCATGTATGATGTTGTGTTTCGGCGAGTGAGTTAGAGACACAAGTCTATTTTCCTATTCCTTCTTAATGTCTACATTAGATCGGCGGCGCATTTAAAGTTAAGTACTGTGGCATTGCTTCTGTTAACAGGTGACGGTAGCCGTCTACAATCAAATGGACTGAAAGCCTGGCTGCCCATATTTACACAAAAAAACTCGTATTCGTAACATTTGAAATTTTTTGTATACTTAGAATGAGTAGGTACTGTATAATAAAGAAGTTACATTTCAGTATGCGAACCAACGATGCTAGTTTCCTTCCGGATAATTTAATCTGGCATTAAGACAATATATTGCGATCCAGTTATCTCCATGGGCGGATATCGGCTCAATAAATTCGATTAGCGAACTGTTTTCAATGCGGCAAGGGTTTGACATAATGCGTGGACTAAGGGCGCGGTCCACAAAATCCAATTATCCGCATCATGATTTCGCTAAAAATACCTTTTTTAAACGAGCTATACAATCATTTGAATATTAATTATACAAATTTTGGTATTGAAATCAGCCTCAAATATTTTACATAGTATAAGCACGGATTTTTTTCTGAAAATTATAACAAATACCGCATCAAAATCTGTTTCCGTCGAGGAAGAGTTAGCGGATATACAGACAGAGACAGACAAAAATATGAATATTTGTATACAAATATTAATAATTTGAAACTATACAATATTAAAAATACATAGGACATTGGATACATAGGATATTAAGTTAAAGTGAAGCGACATATAAAATATTTTTTTATCAGTTTTTGTACAACAAACTTAAGTATATATAATTTATGTGTTTAATTAATTTCATCGAGGCTTCGAATTAGCTCGCATTTGCTGACTTTCTAGAGGGTTGGTCCTTAATCCAAATTCAAATTTTCCGAAAGATAAACCGTCTCGGGTACGACGCAGGTTTACGGGCCCCGGGAGCCTTCGCAATGTATTCCGAACAACCTATATAACGCGAGCCTTTTACAATACACATAGATACATAGATTGTAGGTATACAAAGTTTGTGACGGCCATAAAAAGACGATAAAACGGTGTAAAGGAATATGAAATTGTTTATTACAGTAATGTAAACCGGTTATTTTGTTTTATATGTAACTAGATCAACGCGTCGCGGTTTCGCACGGGTGTAAATAGGGAGTTGTACCTACCTCAGACCAAACAAAAACTAGACAGAATTTTGCGGACAACACAGTCAAGCCGGTTTTATATAATATATGTTTTGTGTAGACCCAGAGTTGCTTTAATAATTATTTTTTATAATTTTCTATTTCCAAGTTTAATTATTTGTCAAATTTTATTCCCTTCTGCTTATATATCATTACTACTGCTTATATATCATTAAAAATTATTTTTGTGTTGGATAGTCCATTTATCGAGGAAGGCTATAGGCTATAGAGAATGCGGACGAAGTCGCGGGCACCAGCTAGCATCACTTTTATCTTTAGTTCTTATCTTATTTGAAGTTTTTTAACAAATTAAAGTTAAAAATATCAATCAATATGAACCAGTTTAAAAAATTTACCTACACTGTTGGAAATTTCGTTAAGCTGATGTTTAAGAAGTGAAACAATACGTAATCGTTAAATGCTTTAGATCGTTATTTTGTATTCAGAGTTAATTAAAGAGGCTTCCGTAGTTTCGAAACAATACTTTATCTGGATCCAAATTTTTCGAAAGATTAAGCTACGGACAACGGTTTCAGGGGTTTACTACAGAAACGAAACCTCACTGAAAATGCTATTAAGCGGAGAAGAGAGAAAGAGAATAGAGTTGAGAGAGGAAAGTTTGTAAGTTTGTTTGTTTGTATGTAGGATTTAAAAAAATCTTTCATCAATAGTTGCAATAAGAGTTTCAGGATGGAGATAGGCTAAATATTCAACTCGGTCGCAGCCAAGGGTAGGCTAGGCACCAGCTATCTAAAAATGATAATTATATTGTCAGGCATGTAATATATTTTTTATTTTTTAATGCAGAACGCAGATCGCTGGCACCAGTTAGTAAAAAATATATGTCGGTCATAAATAAATGTATTAAATATAAAAGTACCTATATATTTTCTAAATTTACGGACAATGTGTTATTATCAGCATTCAAATTGTGAACTTAATAACAGTAATTTTTTAAAAT
Organism: Synanthedon formicaeformis; assembly: GCA_945859745.1. Lineage (NCBI taxonomy): Eukaryota > Metazoa > Arthropoda > Insecta > Lepidoptera > Sesiidae > Synanthedon > Synanthedon formicaeformis. Next base: position 7,516,308 of record OX243958.1, read on the forward strand.
GTTTTCTTCTTAATTATACATAAGTAGTACGTGAGTTAAATAGTACATCTGTACTATTTTTTGCTGAAAACAATTTGATTATAAACTTTGATATCTGCCATCTAGTATCGAGTAGAAGCAATAAAATTTAAGTGTCATTTATGTTTGGCTTATGGAAGCTAGAGGGCGTCGTACCTATTTATAACTATAAAAAGTATTCGGGGTAAGTTAGCCAGCCCCTCATCACGTATTCGGTAACCTACCATTTCTAGAAGTATTTTGATTGTCCCATTTAGGTAATGAGTAACACGACTGTTACATGTCGTTAAAATTATTTTAAAAAACTAATCTTAAGAAATACCTGTCCCTAAAGACTGTTAGGCACCAAAACCAATAAATACATCGCAAAAGAGTAATAATTATATTTTTGACACATGAAAAACAATACATGGATAAAAAGAAACATTTTGGAGACTGAATTCTAATAGTATATGTCATGTTCATTTACAGCTTTTCTTCCTCCTGTCTTTGTTTTATATTTATTTATTTTATAAAGAGAGATTAATAAATAAACAATAATTAATTGCCAATAATAAACGTGTGACACCAGAGTCAACTTGAACTGTCAAAAATCAAACCCGTGATCTCACAGTCATTATGGCGCTAAGGCAAGCACCTTAATTATTCTACCAATGTGCTCCTCGTTATATAAATCTTTTGAAATCGAATTTAATTTGAAACTCATCAGCTACCAATCTCTATTATTCACCGTTCATTGGTCATTTGTCGTAATTAACAAGAGAAGGTTAATGTAGCGCAACCTCACCCCTTCCGTCTGCCACCCCACCCCCGCAGCATGCGTCGCGCCGCCCTAAATCACAGAGAACCAGTTGACAACCCGTTAGCTTTGTGCCCTTTTGTTCTATACTGTTTCAGCCTTTCTCTGATCAATAAACTTTTTATACCAATCTCTTCATTGGACGATGCAAAGATGGTAGTTAATTTGGTGCAAGGCTAGATTACAGAGGCCAAACACAAGTAGAACGCAGACAATAATATATCAATAATATAAGAGTTTATGTTTACACAAATGTTAATTTAAATGTATTAATACTGTATTAATAAATAGATAATTTGAAAAAAACTGCATAAAAAGATAAAAAAATTGAAAATTTAAAGAGAGGATATTAATTGGGACCTGACTGAAAATCTCAATTTAATAAAACGTAACGTAAAGGAACATTGAAAATTAAAAAAATATGTTTCATACCTATTTTCCTATTCATACCTATTAAAATATGATACTACAAAAAATACCTACATAAAATAAATATAAACGTTAGAATATGCGCCGTCTATATATTATATATATATATATATATATATATATATATATATATACATATAATGGCGTATGTGTTTCCATTATTCGCTTGCATTGACACCAAATACTACAATTTAGCCACTATGGTTTCTATTCAATTCATACGCTGCCTTGTCGTGCTCGCGTTTTGACTGATTAGCTGTGACACATTAGTGAATCTTAAATTACACCGCTGAGAGTTCACTAAGTATCTAATGTCGACTCCAAATAAGATAAAAGAATAATATGTTAAGAAAAGGGACTCTGCTCTGCAAAGAAGCGCAACAATACATGTGATGTAGTTTTATGGTGTTATGCCACGGCTACCAGATTGATTTAATATGGGTTGTCTAGTTAATGACTGCGGAACGCAATATTGTGTCGCATATCCTGGTTCACGTATTGTCGGCTTTACTATGTATAATTCAGAATATTAGAATTCGTATGCGCTTCCCGCATCCCTAGCTAAAACAAAGCTAGATGTCGACAATTAGGGATATACTCGTATATACAATGTTACAATAGTTCTATGGATAGTTAACTAATACTATCCATAGAAAAAGTGTTAAAAACACTGCAATTATTATGCTGATGTATTCAATTGTCTAAAAAAAGGCCTATCGGAAAGTGTCAGATTATATGCAAGGTCTGCCTTTATCCGGTAATTTATTTGTTTCGGTCTATTTTCAAAATTAGGGCCTCTTTCACCAACTACAAGTAAAGTTTTGATTAGTTACTTTTAGAAATAATTTTATGTTTTATTAAATTATGCCCTCGGTTTAGTGCATCCTTCGATAGGCGAATTGTTTTTATTATTTTCTTTTTAATGTTGGGGACTTTTACCGTACAAACAAAAATTTAAATATGTTATATTTTTAAATTGAAATAATTTTTTTATGAGGTGTTAAAGCAATAACTCCAAGAAAGTTTCCTATGGTGATCGCTTCCTAAGATTGTATTCTCACGAACTTACAAACATTCCTTATTTCGTATCGATGACGTCATCTCTCCCTCGAGTTTCCGAATTCTTTCATCAAATCCGAACATTTCTCAGTGCGATAATTCACACGATACAACAGCGGTGCTCAAAGTTTTAGAAGAAAGCAAGTTGAATAAACGATATTATGTTTCTTTGATAGTGATCGACGATAGTAATTATTATTGTTTCACTACTGCAAATTATTTTGAGATTATCAGACATGGAAATAATAGGCATTTAATTACAGAAATAACTTTGAATCTAGACTCGATGTTAAAAATTATAGCTAGTCCCATATTTGGCCCTGACAGCCTTCATTGTCCTATAATAACGGAAACATAAGATAGTCGTACTTATGTACTTATTACTCGTATTATACTATGGAAATTTGTATAAAAATAATTCATGGAATTAATTTAAATTCCTTAACAAGCTGCAACTTTAATCAGAATCCAGAGACTGTACTACTCTATTAAAAAGTTAAATCATCGTATGAAAATATGACTATGGAAGTAATGTCAGAGAAGCATTTGCATACCTATTTCATTCAACAAAAAGTTTTTCATGAATATGACCATTAAAAGTTTGAGAACCCGTTGAATTAAAAGGAAATAAACGATCCCCTTCTTACAACAGTAATCCCAAAAGTAGATGGCAATGTGGTGATAGCTACAGGCTGATCATATTTTTTGTTGATTAAATTAATTTTGTATATTTTTTATCGTGTCACTTGTTTATATGGGCAATGGTTACATACGCCATGGGGATACAAATGCGTTGTCAACTTTGAATGGATTGTGGTGATTGAGGAATAGGCCCTCAATTCCTTCACTTACATATCAAAACACAAAAGCATATATGCTGTTATTTCACGATGGTCTTCTGTGTGGGTGGTTGCCATGCCAGACGAACTGTTTCTAATGCAGATTATATGTCTACTGCCCATAGTAAAAATATACAAGTTTTCGGGCCTCTTTCTCAAACTACATGTGAAGTGTTGATTAGTTACTTTTAGAAATCATTTTCTGTTATATTGAATTATGCACTCGGTTTACTGCATCATTCGATAGCCGATTTTTCTTATTATTTTCTATTTAATGTTTGGGACGTTTACCGTACAAACAAAGGTATATCAGCTCCATTATCCCCGGTTACCGGTGACTTTAAATGACAGTTTGACCTAACTGACGTTTGAGAAAGAGGCGCTAATATGATAATTTAAGATATGATTAATTTGACATCTCGCTGTCGACTCGCTAAAGATCATTGCGAGCGTGGGTGATTTGATTATGCTCGTAGTAAAGTACAATCTAAATTCCAAGCTAAAAAGGTTTTGTAAACTTTCATATTATAATAGATTATATATTCGCCATGAAAAAAAAATAGATGACCTTACAATAAATAATATAAATATATTTTTTTAAATATAAATAATAATTTAAATAATATAAAATGTAAATTAGAAATAGTCCAATTTTTTTTATGATTTATTTACATAGCTTTTATAACAGCCTATATTTCAGTTGCACCGGTGCAGTGTGCAAAGGGCGAGCGTGTAGCGCTACGGCGCGTGGGTCGCCCACTGCAAGTATCTCGCCTTAATCAAACCCAAGCAATTTACGAGCACTACTGCGCTCGTAAGATGGTCGCGACTCTATTCTGCAACCTTTTAACTTTATGATTCAAAAGTAATTTGTTCTGTAAAGATAGGCAATCAAGCTTAGAGTCCACTTGGATGGTGTCTTTTTATTTGCCACACTATTTGATAATTTTATAGTAATAGATAGAAAAACACCGAAATGTATAATAAGGTTTTTGTTATACCTTTTTGTTAATTTTAAAAGCAAAGAAGGAAAAATAAGAAAGTAGAAAGAGGAATATGAAAGAAGAAACAAAGAAGAATGGGTGCACTAATTGTTAGTTACCAAAGAAAAGAAAGAGAATAAAACAGTACGAGATTTATGTAGATATTGTTGATATTAGTAATTTTTAAAAATATTGCCAAAATATGAACAATTGTTGCAGAATGTCGAATGCAATGCAATCGTATTGTATGTTAAACCAGAGGGCGGCCCACCCCTATTGAAAGTGCTTACATTAGGAGAACCCAAATCCCGAATATCCCATGTGCTTCTTGCTGCATTTCGGACAGTTTTTTAGAATTGATCGTTTATACCACCAAGTGTTTTATTTTAAACTGTCGATTATTTTTGACATTGTTGTGCACAATTTTTTAGATTTTATTCTAAACTAGCTGGCGCCTGCAACTTTGTCCGTGTTGAAAAAGAAAAAAGTAGCCTATCATGTGTCCTGTACGTCTAAATGTTTATCTACCCAGTTTCTTGAAAATCAGTTAATCCGTTTAAGAGTTATGGAGGAACATATATAAATGCAATACCTACACTTACAGATTTATTATTAGTATTGATTTCTGTGAATTTTAGTTTAATTAGTACTTATAGTATGCTATAGTAGACTACGCTTAGTGGTTAAGCAAGTATCATGGATAAATATGATCGAAAAAAAAACTTGTCTCATCAAATTTGGTTAGGAAATTTGAAGATTAATCGTGGAGAAAAGTCAGAAATACCAAAATTGAAAAATTCATTTTGATCTAGCTATTTCAGAATAGCAAACATTTCAACTTAATTTCTTTATATTTTTGTTTTAAAGTTCATTATTGTGTTTAGTTTACATAAATAAGTAATTCTATTCATTATCTTAAATTATTTTTGAAATTTACAGCAAATGACATAATCTCAAACAAATATTTTGTAAGACCATGTCCATACCATGTCACTTATATTTATCTAGTGAACTTTCAAATAAAGCAGACGCATTATAAAATGCATTCAAAGTGCAAGTCATTTAAGGGTGCGTTTGTATCCACTTTGTTTGAGGGCGGACGGATAGCACAATATATTGACAACATTCAGTGTGGCATCTTAACAATTTTAATATGAAAATAACCTCTGTTTTCCAGTTCCAAATTATTTGAACTTAAAGTCAGAAAATGTGCTTATATTTTCATGTTAAAAAGCGAATAAATGTGTTTTGTTTTAAATAGTCGAGAAATGTCAAAATGTCAAAAATGTCAAAACTTTGACAACCTCTGAAAACAAGACATAAATAAAATTAAAGTATTTATATTGTGCTATTTAGAAATATTTTTTATCTTGTACTCACATGATTATGGTTATAGATGCTAATAACAAAGAGGATTTTAAAATTTTCTTAAAAATTAATTTATAAAAACTAAGATAATATTTTGAAAAGGTTGAATAAATTTTTGATTACACAGTTTCCCTCAAGGTATTACTTGCCAATCTAAGGCTTAGGGACGCCATCAAATGGACCAGTCTGCCTCAAAGGGATCTTAAAAAAATAAGAAACAACAATATACTCGTACGAGTATATATAGGTATATCCAATTTTAGTTTCCTTTCCGTTATCATTTTATAATGTGTCACAACACTCACTCATTCATGTAGTAATTTATGCACGCGACGAAGCGTAAAAACGGATGAGCAGTCCTGTAACGATACTGCCATAATTGAGACTTAGGGAAGACGAAACCCGCCTACATTTTCTTTATCTTCTAAGTAGACGATTACCAAGAGCATGATATTGCATGCGGTATACCAATACCACTAAGGCTTTTCCTCTCATTATTTTATATAGATTAACTTTTTAAAATTATAAAATTCTAATACTAATATAACCTACACTTCTATACTAATATTATAAAGATTGAAGATTTATATGTTTGTAATGAGTAAACTCAAAAACTATTGGACCGATTTTGAAAATTCTTTCACATATAGAAAGCTAAATTACAGCAAGTAACATAGGTTATATTTTATAAAGATACGCGGGCGAAGTCGCGTGCAACAGCAAGTTTCTAATGGGTACAGTAATTAGTTCTTCTTCTTCCTTATGTGCAGTCAATTACCATTACTGAAGGTCGGCAGTCAATTTTTTAAATTGCTCTTTCTATATGTTAACTTCGGCAGGATTAAGGATAAGGGATAGGAAATGGAAATGGCTCCTTAAAAGGTTAATACTTTTAATCCCACTTTCTGATATTACGTAGCCTTGACGTTTCTTCTTCCTTTACTTACGCTTACTCTACGCTTTCCTTATATCTTCCCCACATCATTTTATATGAAGTAGCAACTATCTATCATATCGCAATATAAGTTCTTACACTTTCTAAGATTCTATATGTAGTATACTCGTAAGTTCGATTTGTAAAAAATAACTCAAAACTAATAATATTGTTTCGATATTCACAATCACTTTATCCCTCTATGCAGTTGCCGTTGTAGCTATCTGCTATAAAACTTTGTGGAATAAGATCAAAAAGCCATTTCCCTTCGCTTTAAGTTGTCAGTTCGAGTTATGGAAGACTACGTGACCAGACCTCGGGGTTTCCTCAAAAAACATTTTGTTTTGTTTTACAGTATTGTTTCCCCCAGTGCCTTGTTTATGATTCTTTATGTTCCCGTAAAAGTCTTTTTTATTTATAACCTTTGTATTTATCTTTAAAGTTAAATAGTAAAATAGTTACCTACAAAAATTGTATAAACACATATATGTTTAGTGTGGATGTTATGTGTTGTTGGTCTCAGGATCCCAACTGAGCGCTAAATGCATGCTGTTCAACTAGAAGCAGTTACGTTATCTCTACTAACGGTTTTAGTGAATTAATATAGTTGAATGTTTACACAAACAATGGAAATTGTATTTAAATCCCCCTCGATTCGGAATGTATATTCTATAAGTAATAAATCGATAAGGTAAGCCCAAAGTATCTCTTTTCAATCTGCTATTTGGTTTAACTAGGTAACCCCCTAATTAATTAATTAGGTTTATTTCAATTCGAAAGTGTGCCAAATAAAAGGATCAAATTAAAATTAATATTTAACCGAAACAAATCTTTTTATAGGAAAGAATTTTTATAAATATCCGTATCTGCCAAACTATTTATGGTAATATACATATTATTATACTATTATAATACTATTATAAGTATATTATTATACTATTTTTTTAAAAGCAATAAAATTATCATTAATATGTTGTTCATTGTTCTAAATACTTTCTTTCTTTAATGATCTCTTCGAGAACGAGTGGTAGGTGATCTGTCCTGCAGCGTGAAACCCAATGGGTTTAATGCGTTACATACTCAACGGATATTATATGCGAGTATGTCAGCATATGTCCGTTGCACACACACAGACATGTGAGACCCAAGAGATAGGCCTCTTAAGAGACCTAGATTAAGAACTCCAGTAACATATGCATACATGTATGCATATATATACACATGTATATGCGCGCTCATAGGAGTATACATACATATGTATGTTACTAAACAAAATTAAAATTTTGAAATTTCTTTCACATTTTTTTATTTTGTCTATTATTTTTAATATCACCATCATCACCTCAGCCATACAGTCAAAAGCAACCTGGATACACCGTCGACCCGCAGCCATTATCAGATCGTCTGCCCATTTTGTGGTTGGACGTGCTACGCTACGCTTGTTTGCCCATATACGAGTATATGGTACGTTTTAAACATAATTTGTCACAATTACGAATAGGCAATATACATAAAATCAATTACTCATTAACTTATAATAAAATATATTAATGTCGTTAAGTTTGATAATACATGAATAAACAAATATATTCTAAATTAAATGTTATTAAAAATTAAAAAATAATAGTTTATCAAACTACTAAAAATAATTGGTTATACACAAGTGAATAAAGCGTGTGTGATTCGTCGTAAATCTTCAAATATCCATTTCGACATAATTGTGTAACATAGACATAATAAAAATATTAGGTTTAATGTTTACTAATATACAAAACAAAAAAATATTCATTAAATTAACAACTAAAATTTATATCTCAAACTAAGTTATTATTTACAATTTAATTTAATTCAAAAAAAATTATCTTTTAAAAACTCTATTCTAAAAGCTGATTCGCTAATATGGTTCCAAAACGTTGAACAAATTCCCAAGTTAAAGAGAGTAGTGCAAGTGCGCATTCCGTGGCGTTTGGGGCGGCGAGGTAACAGGGGCGGGCGGAGGCTGCAAGCCAACTTGTTTTCCGGCGGCAGTGCGCCCCGCGCGCCCGTAACAGACATCGCTTCGCGCGAATTTTCCGACACCCTTCGCGAAACTTTATCACCTCACCTGTGCATTTTATACACCCAAATACACACAGTGTTACGTGGCTACACACAGAGGTGGATAATGTGTTCATAGTTGTTAAGTGTCCAAGTGTATTTTCAACTTCAGTGTGCTCAAAATATATCCACAAGTTTTTTAACGTGTGTTTTGGTTAGACTAGATACTAGTGCATTGTGATATTATGTATTCACAGTAAATGTAATAAAATATCTGGGTTTATCTGATTCGTAAGAGCCGGAACATCGTCTGAAAAACATATTGTGTGTGTTGTCATATTATTTTCGCGGAGGTTTTCCTGGTTTTTCTTTCCCGACTTAAATGGGCTTAAATGGGATATTCTTTGGTAGATGCGTTTCCTTTTTTATAGAATTAACTACTGCTGTTGGATAGTAATGGTTCTCTATACAAGACGCGTACATAAAATTTATCGTCCGTGGTTTGGAGCCAAATTTTATTATTCCCATTTTTATCTTTTTCTGTTCTCTCTTTTTTGTTTTTTGTTATATGTTACTGCATATACAAGACGATATGTGTTTTTTTATTATTTATATTACTATACTATTATATACTTAGTTTTAGTATAACTGTGTCTTAATCTATTGGTCAGATGGCCGACAGACAAAGCCAATTTTTTACAAGGTTGAAAGATGGGACCTTATCTACTTTTATTTAAATTCGTAAACGATAAAATATTGGCTGTAGAAAATGTTACATTAGTGAAATATTTAATAAGCGATTTCGTTTTTGTTTATAAACAGGTATAAATAACCAAAAGTAAACCAATTTTGGAATTTTGACATGTGGGTTCATTTATTTATATCAAAATATACAGCCTTTATTTTATTTTATAGACGTCACTGGCGACTCCAGAGCAGGTCATTACCTCAGTGAACAATTTAGCTTTGCTATAAACATACAACGAGGTAAGGTAATGCAGCCATCATGCCTGGAATCGTGCCTAAGCATCCAAGTTGGATATTAGTTACAATTCTTAAATCTTTTTTGTAAATAATTTAGAATGAGACATTTAGACGAACTATTAAGTATATTATTTATATTTAAAGCTTGAAATTTATTAATATACTGAATTGCACTTAATCATAAGTTACTCAGTTAGTATTGGTTTAGTTACTGATACAAAGTATAATGTTGGCATTAATTAAGAATAATTATTAATTTCTAAAGTCAGCGATAAAAACTGAAATCAATATTTCTGAAACTTTACCAAAATTTCTGTGGAATTAGCATTAGATTAAATAAAAATAAAATAACTACATTTACATATCATACACGCTTATTAAAATTATAAGGAAACAACGTTACTATTGTAAAGTCATTCGGTCTCGCTCGAGCAGTACAGCTACGAGCATGATGGATGACTTGGCTCCAGTAATATGACTCATCGCGAAAACCTCTCTGTATTACTAATCTTTTTTATTTCAAATTAGCCGGAAAATGACTACAGGCCTTTACAGTTTTTTGTTCTTTTTTTTGTACTCACAATCGACTATTACTGTTCTTGTTACTTAGAAACAAAATAATTTCACTAATAGCTCTGTCTATGAGTAATGATTTTATGAGTTAAAGGCATATTTTGATATCGATATCTTAATACTTATTTTTATATTGATATCTTAGTAGTATCAGGTCAATAGGCAATAAAGATATGTTACTAAATTATTAGTCATTCGTGGATCTAAAGTCAACGATCTGATAAAACTACCTATCATATTTAAGCAATTTTTTGAGCATTTCAAGTAAAGGAGTATAATTGAAAACTGTAAATTGTCTTAATCATTATCGTGATTTAATATCTCATTTATTATATAAATTTTATTATTATATCCGGAGAACTTGATAAAGAAATATAATACAATACATTTCTCGTATTATAAGCTCGCACATAAAGAAGGGTATGTGATCTACATAAAGTTCAGAAAGAAAGCAGCATTTTAACAAGTAGAAAGCTATGAAGAAGAATATTTCACACTAAATAACTATGAATTCTAGTCGAAGTCGACGTCACAAGAAGAGCTAGTATTTTTTTTATAATAAATTCAAATCAAGTTAAAGTCAAAAGTATATTTAATTTGAATTTCAACCTCCCGGTGGGAAGGCACGAGTCATAAAGTTGGAACGACGTCTGGCCGCGGCAACCATTCTCTCAGACGGCCAAGGTGAAATTACAATACGCTTCTGTGTCTTCGTACAGAAGCAAAATAAAAGTTGTATGTTGTACAATTTTCTTCGACTTAGCGCCTCTTTCACCAGCTACAAGTAAAGTGTTGATTAGTTACTTTTAGAAATCATTTTCTGTTTTATTGAATTATGCACTCATTTTACTGCATCATTAGATATGCGATTTTTTTTAATTATTTTCTATTTAATGTTTGTGACGTTTACCGTACAAACAAAGGTATATCAGCTAAATTATTCCCGGTGGCAGGTGACTTTAAGTGACGGTTTAGCCTACTTGACGTTGGTGAAAGAGGCGCTTAGTCCATTAAACTATTTCCTTTTCCTTTGTGACATTGGAGCTGTTTCAATTATGTGATTGTTTCACTCTTTAATTGTTGTTTTCCACTACTAGCTGGTGTCCGCGACTTCTTCCGCTTTGCAGAATTACACGATAATGTCAGCTAATAAGTCAGAATTTCCCGTTGACATTTAGAACACTTAAATACACGATACAAATCGGTCAGTAAATTTAATTACTTTTAGGGCCTCTTTCTCATACTACAACTAATGTGTTGACGTTTGAGAAACAGGCGCTTAGGGCGCACAGACTGTAGAAAACTAAAGCAATAAATTGACGAAGCAATAATATTGTTACGATGTATATGTACGGCCATCGATAAGGTGTTAGTAAGGATAGAAATGAAAACTATTATCTTAAACTTCTTTTGATGTGTAATTTAATTCATAAGTTAATTTGCTATACTATCAGAAAAATTTTAAAATAATATTTAAAATTTTATGTTTTCATGTTAACTAATGCAGCTAATCAAAATTTGTAGATTATTAATTTATCAAGTATATAATATTCATGTATTTTCTCACCTAAGAAAAATTTAATTGATCATTTTATTTTGTCTTTATTAACAATATGTTTTTTGAAATATGACCATATATCCCATAATTTATACTTCTATCTATGTATCATAGCTGATTTGAAATTCTCAAGTGAAAATTGTACAGAGATGAGCTGGTGTAGAATTATTGGATGTAGACGTGACCGACTCGCTGTGAGAAGAATACCAATATTTGTTTTCGTCTGAAACGAACAGTAACTCGTGTTCCTATATTTTATGGTTGTAGCTTTTATTTTGTTTTTATCAAAGTTCCATCCACATGCGTTTTTATGTTCGCAAATGATTAACTTATATTTTTTCTTTATACTATAAAGAAAAAATATAAGATTAATTAATATAAAAATTTCACTTGACCTTAACGTTTAATATAACTTTATACAAAAATCTAGGCAAATAAGTTTAATTATAGATTCACAAAATTAGTAAAAAACTGCAAAAGTATTTCTTACATAATCTTGGATTAAATAAACTATAAACACCTTTATTAAAGCTAATTTAAATAATCAGCTGCATCAGGAAATTTCTCTTTGAAAGGTATCTTTTGGTTTACTTCCTCATAGAATCAACATTACGAAATATTACAGGAAAACGCACAAACAAAATGACAAAAATTGACAAAAAAAGCAATATTTTTTTCCTCCTCGGTAACATAATTTTATTAGTGTACACACGGCTCGTACGATTTTATTTCATACTAGTTGGCGCCCGCGACTTCGTCCGCGTTGAAAAAGAAAAAGTAGCCTATCTTGTGTCCGGTACGTCCAAATGTTTATCAACCAAGTTTCATGAAAATCAGTTAATTCATTTAAGAGTTATAGAGGAACATACATACATACATACATACATACATACATACATACAGGAAAAAATTCTAAAAATCGTCAATTTAGTGTCAGTATCATGTATAGAGCCTATAAACACGATATCTCTGAAAACAAATTAAATTACTCCATGACCGACCCTTACAGATTTATTATTAGTATTGATACCTATTTATTTATTGTTTTAAAATTTCCCATTAAGTATATTGAGAAAATAATCTTCAAACGAAACCCTCGTTCGTAAAAAGTTTGGTAAACGTGATTCGTTCTAATGAAATAAATCTTCAGCGACAGTGACAATGATAAACAAAAAAATATCGAGTTACAGAAGTCGGCGCTTCGCTCGGGGGGCTGGAGGCGGGAGGCCTGAGGCCTACATTTTGTTTTTGATTAAACAAATTGTCCGTACAGTTTATTGCCCCCCAGAGAAAGCAACGGTGAGATCAGCTGTGACTTTTGTTCTTTATATTAGCCAGATCACCCAATCCTTTTATTCCTTACGTACAATGAATGCTCTTTATAATGTTGTTGATTCTTGATTAAACTTTTTTTGTTATTATTAGCATTCAACTTTTTTATTCAATGCTATACTCTCCAAATCTGTTAAACTATTTACTCAATATGGAGTAACTAACATCATAATGAATCCTCAGAGTAACAAAATATTTTGTATTATAGCCATCTAATGCCGATTTTAAAAAAAACGGTCAATAATAAAACAGTTGTATAGGTAACTCTAAATTGAAGGACATATTTTTGTTCAATGTCAACAGCCGGTGGTGCATGGTTTGGTACTTGACATTTTTAATTGTGTACATGTCGACGTGGGTTGCACAAAACGTATTTTCACGAAAATACGAGTGGCTTTTAGCTTTGATTTGTATTTAAAAAAATACTGCCGACCTGCCCCCGGCTATGCACGGAGTTGAAATTTTTAAAAATCCTTTCTTAATGGACGTTTAAGTTATAAAATAAACCACTGTTCCAAATTTCAGCTTCCTAGACTTAGTAGTTTAGGTGTTTAGTAAGGAGAAATAACGCCCCTGAATTCGCACGGAGTTGAAATTTTCATTCTTATCGAAGGCTTACGCTAAAAAATAAATTAATGTTTTTTGATGGCTGTGCGTTGATAGTTAGAACAAACGATTTTATAAGTATAGATGAAACAGCCAAAGGCCAGCCAAGCATGCTTTTATATCTTCCTGAAAACACGTGAAAACACGATCCTATACATCAATATTATATTAAATACTTCAAGGAACATTTATTAACAATAAACCCTTTTGTAGCCCCTTTCAAATTTGTACCAGATGCTAAGAGCTAAGCTAAGAGCCAGATGTCAAGAATGCCTAATGAAGATATTAATGATAAACTAAACATTTTTTAAAATTGTCTATGAAAATCACAAACAAGTTACACGAAGAATCTAATGTGAAACTATAAAACCTTCATGTTGCTGACTTTTCTCATGAGACTCATTGTAAAGGGCAAAACATTCGATATTGAATAAAAGCAGAATAACACAAGGCATCTCAGAAAATGTAAAACGTGCTTATCTTAAATATCTCCATAGATGCAGTCAGGCGATTTAGGAGAGAAATAAAAATAACGACTTCGGGCTAACCGTTTCCCAATTCGGCCTTCTGTCTGAGACCGTACCTTAGACACAGTATCATGAAGTTTGTGGTGGATAAGCTTTTGGTGGATAGTAAGAATAAACTGAGGTTACTATCTCGACACATAATTTTTTTTAAATTATAAAAGATAAAAGGTAACTTTTCATACATCACTAATAATGTACAACGCATTTTTAGAAAGCAATTGTACGCTACTGAGCTTATAATTAACTAGCTGGTGCCCAAGACTTCGCGCGTTGACAAAGAAAAAAGTAGCTTATCCTATGTCCTGTACGTCTAAATGTTTATCTACCAAATTTCATGAAAATCAGTTGATTCGTTTAAGAGTTATAGAGGAACATACATACTTACATACATACATACATACATACATAGATACATACAGAAAAAATTCTAAAAATCGACAATTTAGTTTCAGTATCATGTATAGAGCCCAAAAACACGATATCTGAAAAAAAAAGTAACTTACTCCATGACCAACCCTTACAGATTTATTAGTATTGATTGATTGATGATTATTTTATGCTCTACGTAAAATTATTTTCAATTGCCAATATGTTGAGTCATATTTATCCATCGAAATAATATATCTCCTGTATTTATCCAAATTTTAGCCGTGGCATTATTAAAAATTTATGAGTGAAATGTCTTTTAGATCTGTTTCTTTTATTGTATGGGATTACGACTTTAGCCGTGGAAAATTGCTCGCGCACCTGACAAGCATACCGATTGTAGCTAAACGTTCAAGTTCCATAAAGATTTTACTGTCGTATTTTGCTGGCTCGAATACGCAAGGACGTATCAATGTACAATTAGTGTAAGTTATAGAAGTAATAAAATCAATTAAAATGTAATTTTTATTTAAACAACAACTAAGTGTGGTTACACACGCCAGCCTATCAAAAATTTATCAATTTAGACTCTAAAACCGATTTGTCCATACAGCAATTTGGCGCTATAGAAAATATTACGCTACTTTCATATTATAAAATTTAGCGCCTCTTTCACCAACTACATGTAAAGTGTTGATTAGTTACTTTTAGAAATCATTTTCTGTTTTATTACATTATGCACTCGGTTTACTGCATCATTCGATAGGCGATTTTTTTTATTATTTTCTATTTAATGTTTGGGACGTTTACCATATAAACAAAGGTATATCAGCTAAATTATTCCAGGTGACAGGTGACTTTAAGTGACGGTTTAGCCTACTTGACGTTGGAGAAAGAGGCGCTTAGTTTAATTTTTTTATAAGTAGGTATTCAGTCTCACTGTTGGCCACGGGCCAGCATTGGATAGGTATTGGCCAACAAGCCAAGGTATAGAGGATTCACAGGATTTTACAAATATTTAAAGATTGCTTATTCTTCTAAGGTTTCTAAACCTTAGACACAGTGTTCTAAACGATTCTGCAGACGAGCCTTCGTCTGCCAAACAGACATATAACTAGCTAGCTCAAATACAATTTCTTATGGAGATCAGATAACAAAATATGAAAAAGCTTTAATCTTTTTCTACCAAATATAAAGTAAAACAATTTTTCTGTCTACAGATTTTGCGATAAAGGAAATTTAAGTCTAGCTTAAGATAAGGTTCTTAATTCATATTCACACTATCCTTACTGTAACAGTTTATTTTAAATCCTCGAATGAAATATTGAAATTACACATAAATACGAGTAGATTGCATTTTATGTAACGCTCTGCTTTATAGTTGCGTGTGTGGCAGACATTAGACACGACACGTGTGTAGAGGAACCCCGTTATTTATTGAAGAGCGCATCCAGCCGGCGACATCTATACTAATCGACATTATGTTTTCAAACTTCCTCTTTATGAATTTTCGTATCCATTAATACTAAGAAAAGTATTTTTTTTTTAACAAAGTTATTGTAGAAGATCTAAAGTTCTAAATAATTATTTGTTTGTGATAGGAAAGAGTAATTCTCGACCTCATTTTGAGTTGTAAGACTTTTTTAAAAGCCTAAGTTCGAAAAAGTCGCTGATTCCTTGAATTTAAATCAAAAGGGAAAATATTTTCGTGAATTAATGAATAATTTAAAGGGGTGGTTTGCCTGAGCTGCATTTCGATAATAAATATCTATGTTTGGTCGTAATGTAGATATAATCGTAGGGAATTGGGAAAATAGTATGGTGTCGTTAAAAATTAACCGGTCGCCACCTAATGGCAAATCGATAAGTTTCTTTGCTTAAAAGAGCGTTTAAGTTGGTTTATTTATTTACGTCAAAACACAGTTGTAATTTTGAATAAACTAATAGTTGAAGATTATTATTTTACAATAATTTTATTGATAAATTTGTTTTTGTTCTAATGTTTGTTTGTTTTAGTCAATAATTTATAATAATTAATATGCGTAGATTTTATATTATATATATTTTTTATGTTTTGGATTTGGTTGTATATTCTTTGGAATATGCCTGATTCGTGTGAATTTTGATTTAAATGAGTTCAAACTTTAAATTGTAATATTGAAAAATGTTAGTTTTCCAACCAAAAAATAAAGTAATAAATAATATAATTGTTTAGAAAAACATACGTATATCAATTTTAAGTTACCTTAATTAGCTATTAATATATCTTAAAAAATATATTTGGCCATTTCATAAAATATTATTTTAAAATGGAATTTAATGGCATTTATGTAATTTTACCTGTAAATTTTATCAGTTACAAATTAACTAATGATAAATATAACGCACGTCACGTTGTTCTGTTATTAAAGGAAGTTTCGGTAAATCGGATATTCTCGTAATGACTATAAATTATATTTAATTCGGTCAAACACATTTACCTAATTCTGAGTTCGGTGTCGTAAGAGGGTTAAAATCAAGGACGATCATAAATTATTGCTCACCCTTGGCGCCATGTTGTCTCAACGATCGTAAATACATTCCTTCGTAATTATACTACTATTTTAATTGATTATAAGCACGCATCCCTGAACTCAACAACCTACCAAAAATATTATTATTTCTTGAATCGTTTTTCTAAATAAAAATTCAAAAAATATTGTTATATAATGTAGGTATACCTATTATATTATGATAACCGACGAAGCTATTACGAGGTTTCTAGAGATAGTAATGGAATATGTTGTATTACATACAAATTCAATTATAAATCTTGAAGTTGCTGACAAAGTTATTATAGAAATTGAATAAATAGAACTGTGGCTTCGAAATGGCAATTACGAGTACCAGATATTGTACATCAAAATGATTGCTATGAGATATGCATTTAATGTTTCTTTCCTTGCTGTAATTGGCTTTCGTGTGCTTTTGAATGGAAATTCTTGGAAATATATTTCACTTTTTAAGTGTTTATCACTACATTGTACATAGTGTTAAATCACTACATAGTAGGTATATAAAACAAAGTCGCTTCCCGTCTGTCTGTTCCTATGTATGCTTAGATCTTTATAACTACGCAACGGATTTTGATGCGGTTTTTTTAATAGATAGAGTGATTCAAGAGGAAGGTTTTAGTATATAATTTTCAACGCGGGCGAAGTCGCGGACACCAGCTATCTACTAAAAATAAATATACAACCCCCGAAAATTTTATAACAGCAAAGATGTCAGGCGTTATATTATTGCTTTACTCATATAGTCAGGCGCTACACATCCCTTACTTTTAACGCGGGCGAAGTCGCGGGCACCACCTAAAGGATAAAAGGCTTGAATTACGCAAACATTTTCCTTTTTGTTTCCTTATTTACTACGCTGATTTACTAATGTATATATATGTATAACTATGTGTGTAATATGTATGAAGCAACTAAGGTTCATATCGGGTCATTAATAAGGTTATAAATCGCTTGCCCGGGTCGAATGTTATGTTAATTTATAACCTCGCTGGACACCGGTCATTCCGGATCACTGTAATACCTGTTGAGTTACAGTTGGGCTTATGTTGACATACACAACTCTTTCTACCTAAGAATATATAGGGGATGCACAGTATATTGGATAAATAAAGTGTCAATTCTAGATATTTTTATGTGATAGAGTAACGAAGAGGTGGAGAGCCCATTAGATTACCCCATAGCTCTAAATATATTTGCGACACTAGGGGGTCGCAGTTGCTCAGTGGACCATGCAAAAAAAGCTCTGGCATCACTTACTTATTATACTATAACACATAGCACAATAGCATAGAAAACATGTTATTTCCCACAGATCTTCGGTGAGGGTTTGGTTCCTATATAG
Source organism: Synanthedon formicaeformis (assembly GCA_945859745.1). Classification (NCBI taxonomy): domain Eukaryota; kingdom Metazoa; phylum Arthropoda; class Insecta; order Lepidoptera; family Sesiidae; genus Synanthedon; species Synanthedon formicaeformis. Next base: position 7,534,617 of record OX243958.1, read on the forward strand.
CCCAATTTGTAACTTAATTGTATAAAAAAAAATGAAAATTGATTTTCTGTGATAACGATAGTGATAACGGGTATATTTTAACCCGTAACCTATATAACTCAAGTAAAAAGTAAAACAACGTTAACGAGTAACTGCCGAACTTTAAAATTAAAATGCGAAAGTGAGTTAGTTTCTTTGTTACGCTTTCACGCCTTAACCACTAAATTGATGACCATGAAATTCCGCGTACACTTTGTAAGTTAATAAAAAGGACCATAGGAAAAGAATTTTCTAGAAAAGTAGTATTTGTCCCGAGAGATCATCTAAAAATTAAACAAAAACAATACTATGCCTTAGAAAAATTAGTTATGTATTTATTTAACTAGTAATTTCTAAAAAAGAGACGTGGATATTCACAGGCAAAAGTTGTTTATATTATGGTGCACATGGTAATTTTATTAAAAAATGTCCTCAGTTTTCGTGCTTCCTGATTAATGCTCTCTAGAAAGTATAGAAAAATCAATTATGTAAATATTTACTCCTATATTTTTGAACAAATATTCTATGCCCGGTCTCCGCCGTTAACCCTGAGGCTAGTGTCAGAAAGACTATCTATCTTGCGCAGGACGGCCACACGATTGATGACCGGACTAGAGAATTTGCATATTGCTTAAATGCATATGTAATATTGTGCCTTTCGCAGAGTGTGAGGAAAAAACAGTTGTGACACTGGTCTACGAGTTTGCTGCTTTTTGCTTGAGGTCTGCTTCGTTAAAATTTATCGGTTTATTTAGACTAATGGGATTTAGAACTTAATTATATTTTAAATAATTGAGTAATGAGTTAGTTCATTGAGCACAACCCTATTTGTGAATGCATGTGTCTGTAGAAGTAGAAAAGGAATATTGCAAGCCAATTTTATGCATTGAAACTATTAGTTTGACACTAGCAATTGGTAACATAAATTAACCAAGAGAATTTGCAAAATCCATTAAATATAGGATTCTTCTTAGCTTCGAAATCAAAATAATTCACAAACTACATGTAAAGTGTTGATTACTTACTTTTAGAAATCATTTTCTTTTATATTGAATTATGCACTCGGTTAACTGCATCATTCGATAGGCGATTTTTTATTATTATTTTCGGTTTAATGTTTGGGACGTTTACCGTACAAACAAAGGTATATCAGCTAAATTATTCCCGGTTACCGGTGACTTTAAATGACAGTTTGGCCTAATTGACGTTTGTGAAATAGGCGCTTAAACTAATAAATTAATTTAAAAAAAAATCTTTATTAGCACATCACATGTCTAAAAAAACTGTAACACATAATCTTTACTATCAATAAAACTTTGACATTGTTTCTTTATAATAGAAATCAAGTAGGTATAATACAAGAACATTAATAAGTCCTAAATTAACACACCTTCAAACTTTAAGATTGGGTTGTTGCATAATCTGTCGATCTAATAATAAATGTCTTTATTAAAAGAAATCGATACATCGTTGTTCGCTTACCTGTGATGTAGGAAAAGTTTAATAAGTGCTTTCGTAATCTCCTCCTGCCATATTTTCATTATTATCCTAAAACACGTCTCCCCCTTCTTAATATTGCTTCATTTCATTATGATTTGCTTGCTCTGTAGGCAATTTTCTACCGCAATTTCGCACACAAGAATTTATAATTATTCCATCAGTAAGATAAAGTGTAAATAAGTGGGGTATACGGTACAGAGTTGTGTTTAATTAAAAAAAATAAAATAATTAATTGTTTAAATTATATAATAATGATAATAAGTTCTTTTTAATTGGTCTATACAAAATTTAGTCTTAGATTTAAAAGTGGCAAGGCATACCTACGTATTCTGTAGGTAGTTATAGGTAGTTATAGCTACCTGGACAGGCCTGTCTGGCGGTAAAAAAAAGCTTTTTGGCGTTGCTTGTGAGCAGGGCGGTTGCCAGCTACCATTCAATGGACTTTCAACTTGCCTGCCGTACTTCCATATTTTTCCATACTAGTACTAACTAATGTACTAATCCATGCTAACTCTGTCTGTTTGTCTGTAACAAGATCATCAATCACATTTAATCATTTTATTATTTGTAACATCAATGTCAAAAAAATAATATGACATGGTGTTATTATGAATTCGACCGTGGCCACAATATACCACAAATGTTTTTGCATTTTAATCCCTTCATTCGTAAATCAATAATGAAACAACATGTCGCCTTATTGTAATTAATTCCGCTCCCTTGCATTACAACTTATTAGGAGAGAGTTCTAACGCAGCAAAAATGCACCCCAGCCAAGTGGCTCTGCCATTTAACGGGCGTCATTAAGGGTATGATTCGGTAGCGTGAGCGGATAACTTATGGTCGGCCATGGAATCTGCATATAAATAGGAAAGAGGTCCGCATTGAAAGGATTACGGAGCTCGGGAGTGAACTCGTGCGTTGTTTCGGCTGTGAACGCAGTGTTGGTACTGAAACTTTAAATAAATTTAATTATTTTGCTAGAATTTTTTGGGGCAGAGACAATTAAGTCCATATCAATCTATAAATATAATAAAAGTGAAAACGTCCGTGTCCGTACATTAAATATTTAAAAATATATAATAATTTGTACTTGTCGTTTTCAAAAAAATCGTTTTTAGAATATTGGTCTGTTTGTCTGTCTGTGCGTTTGTGCACGCAAATTTCAGAAATTCTAATTTTTCTTTGATCACTTTAAAAATAATAATTTGGAATTAATTAGTCTGTGTTTTCGAGCTCATATAACTCATCTTCGAGCTCATCTTTTGAAGTTCGAGTGAATAGACATCTTCTGGGTATGAGCTCGCTTCATCATAGGCCCCATCTTCGCTACACGGCTGGATGCTGACCAAGAGCAAACCCATCTCTAATAAAAATATATAAATAATGAGTTTAATGATTCTTCTAGCTTGCTTGTACTCTGTAACAGATTGCTCACTCATGCATGTGTTATGGTGACTCCCCTGTAATGGAATGGCGAGAAAAATAATTGTTAATATGCGGCGAGGGTTAGGACAATGTAATTACTTTTCTATTTTTTTTAACTTGATTTAATTTCTCAAAATATTCAAGTATTGCATATATATTTTCTTAAGTTAAAATATTTTTAGTATCGATTTTACTCATACTTAAAATTCGTAAGGATTAAGGAGGTAAGGGTTGGTATTATCACATCAAAAGATTGTCCAAATCTCAAGACGACCGTGATCACTTTCATCAGTGTGAAAGGCGACAACCCCTATGCAATTAAACAATGATAAATGGTTCACGAAAAATCTAATCTAAATATTTAATCGAAAATTCCCCTACACGAATGCATTTGTGTGAGTGCCTCGTATGCAATGCACCTACAATGCGAAATGACAATATTATTTCATACCCCTACTGCAAGTTCTTCGGGTGGGGCCACAGAAAAAGTTCTGTTATACTTCTACCATAGACAATAGGCGATTTTGCAATTGCAACGACTGTGCTGCACGGATTTATTTTTTAATTTAACAATGGGCGATTGAAACTGTGGCGATTGATTGCTTCACATTACGACTCTCCGAGTTCAAAAGTAAAGTTAAAGTAGTGCGATTTAGTCAAAGTGGAGCGCATCATGAGTATTGAAATTCGAATGTGCAGAGTATGACGAGTCCAGTCGAATCTATGAGTAAATTGGTTTGTTGACTATAAACGAGTGTCATCGTCAATAATGACTAAATAATGATGGTTTACGAATATGTTGACATAGATGTTTAATGCGATAATTTACAAAATTTATTCATGTAACTAGTTACTTACAAAACATCTTACAATTGGAATATGCTGGTAAATTAGCACATTTTTGCTCTAGTGACTATTTGCTCCAGATAAAAAAAATGCATCAAAAGACTGATCAAGTATACAGTGCACCGTTAATAATAATGCATTATTTACTTAATTAATATTCATATTCGTAACTAATGGAAGAAAAAAATTCAAGAACATTTTCAAAAAAATGTTAAATTTTGATATCAGTTATGAGAAAATACACTACATGCTTCTGTGCACGATTTTTTAAACGCAATAGACATATAATAGTCATACTTTTTTTTATTTTTTATGTTAAGGTCGACAGACAGGCTGACGGTCCACTTGATGGTAGGTGGCTACTGTCGCCTATAACACAAGCAACGCCATAAGTGCTACAAGTGCGCTGTAGACCATAGGATTAAGGATAAGGAATAAGGAAGGGATGGGATTAGGAAGAAAAATATGGCTTTATAATTTATATTAATAAAATTAGTAAAAAAAAAAAATCTCTAATGTCAATAAATGTTGACCACCATTATTTGGTCCCGTTGGACAAAAAATCTTTTTTTTTTATTTTAAAATTTTCTAAAGAAAAATATTCTATAAGAATAAAGTTTTCAAGTCCCATAGATAATGTAACATTTCCATTCACATTTCACTTCCACAGTTCCCAGGGAAATCCTTTGCTTTACTCGCCAGACGTAGATTCGGTTACGTAATATGGTTACGTCTAGTCTGCTGTGTGTGTTTGTGTTCACATGAATGAAGACAAGAGTAGTGACAGAAGTGCAGGAATGTAGTCCCCTGCGTCCAAGGGGGTGCCACCCTTGCATTACTAATGCAAATAATATTTCTTTTCGACAAATATTGCAGTGTTAATATCACGCTAAACTGGCGTACGACGCCGCCCCATTGTGTACTTTGCTTATTCTGTTTTATTGGTTCATTTTATTGGTCAGGGAAAGGGCTAGTTTGTTTTGTTGTTGATCGTATTAGTTTTGTGGCTTTTTTGTTTGTGTAGGTTTAATTGGTATTTTTAAAGTTTGATTTTTAATGGCAATTACGTTAGTTATAGATTCACGCATTAAAGTATTTTTTCAATTACTTCGAAAAGCTTTGGGATGCATTTGCATAGCTCATTAATTATTCATTATTTATGTTTTTTTCAAAAACCTATAAAACTTTCAACGCCACTCCTCTTAATATGGAATGAATTTTAAGACGTTAGTTTAGATTTACAAATTGTGTATAATATCTAGTTTGTTTTCCCTAGTATAATTTTATTATTTCAAGATATTTAAATATATTTAACATTTTATTTAATTAATGTTAATTAAATATTTAACATTAATTAAATAAATAATTCTTGTGACATTTGTATGTGAAATTCAGTCGGACTGTGATAGGTTAATTTTAACTATAACCGCTTAAGAAGTTTTAATGTTCAATTTTAAATTTGACTCAAGTTTATTGTATTTTTATAATTAAAATTATTAAAACTTGATGAAAACGGTAACAGCTGCTTTACAACTAATTATAATATTACTTTTTTAAATTATGAATGCATAGAAATTGGGTTTAGGTGTCAATGTACTCAGAATGCTACTGGTTAGTTAATTTAATATAAAATTTTATTATACATGTATCGCAAAAATCAGTTATAAAATTTTAAGTGGTCCAAATCGGCTCACTTGAAACTTTCGCATAATTTTCTAATTCCGGTTATATTGCGCGGATTTTATTGCGTTTCGGTTTCCCTGACGCTAAATTGCGATGTAAACTTCGCCTTCCTGACCCATTTAGTCGGATATTGTTGGGGAGGACGTTCCACATTTCTATATCCCACTCAACTGTCTCTCTCTAACTTTAAATTTTGAAAAAGGATAGATGCACGTTTTGAGCCCTGGGTTCCGCAATGCTCGCGAAGGAGGTTCTCCCTTCAGTAAGGTTGTATTCGCACCCGCCCGCGAAGAAACTGTAAATCACTTAAGACGTGCGGGCCCACGGCCCGTTCAGCTCACAGGGGAGTGCTAACGCGACGATAAGCAGTATTAGAAACTGTATACGGCGGCCGTATCAAAAGTTATTTCATTAAATTTCTAATGTATTTTCAACGACAAATTTTCAAATAAATTTGTCCTCATGATACTTAATGGAGGCACATTTTATAACCTCCTATGAAGGGTTAATTTTGTTCTTACCTTTCTAGTTTTTCTAGTTTCTATTTCTAGTTTTTCATTCTTTCTACAAGCAAAAACTGTAGGTACCTAAGTCCGTTGGTTGGTTTAGAAGAAGTTACCTGGATTAACATATAGGATCCTATATCTTAATCCAGACAATAAACTATATCCGTTCATCCGTTTTTGCGTGAAAGAGTAACAAACATCCATTCATCCCCTTCCTATTAATATTTTCTCAGGTGTTATATTTTTCATTTTTCAACGCGTACGAAGTTGCGGGCACCAGCAAGTCTTATATAAAATTGTACATAACACAAGTAAAAGTAACTAAATTTTTAAAACCAAAACTCTATTTTAAAGAATACACTTCGTTATTTCAGCCTTAGCTGTAAATAAAACATGAAAATAGCTTGAACATGTATAGTGTATAGTTAGAAAGTTCGTCCGTTGAAGCTCTCCTCTCTGCACGTGGTCACATACGTGTACGACAAAGTAAATAGCTAACTTCGCCAGTACATAGGGCGACGCAACAAATTACAAAGTTTGTCTTAGACATAAAAGGGATGCAGCGGCCAAACAAATTTGTAGGGACGATACGTGACACTGTAAGAGTTCCTTATTATATCTTTTTGGGTGGACGGTAAATTGTGGATTTTATTGCATTTGTATACAAAGTGTGTATACATACAATTAATTCTAATAAACAACTATCTGTGCTCGTGACTTTGTACACGCTATAATATAGCACAAGAGCCTAACATTTTTCCAGGATAGAAAGTATATTAATCCAGGTAATAAACTATCTATGTGCCAAATTTTATTTAAATCCGTTCAGCCATTTTTGCGTGATTGAGTAGGTAACAAACTTCGCATATTACAAACATTCGCATTTACAATATCTTTAGGATTAAGATACTTCTACACTATGTCAAGAAAAAGTATTTTCTTAAACACAATGCAATCTCCTATTGTTTACTAATTTTAAACTACGCAACAATTTTTGATGCAGTTTTTACTGTCGCTTAGAGATTTTTTCTGAAAAGTTAAAAGGTGAACTTTTTTCCTAAAAGTTTACATGTTAAACACTACATTAGATAAAAGTTACTATCATGAAATCTAGACTTGTGAACAAGGCGTCAAAGATGATGACAAGGTTTATGCTGAAAAGCCTTTCTCTCACTGCAGGCGAATGAGATTAATGTCATTTATAGCAGATTACATAAAATGTATTATACTTATAACTTAATTTGTTAACTTTTAAATTGACACTATACTCGTAAGTTCCATTCCACCCCTCGTAACAGACGTATTTATTGGCGTTACTTAAGTAGTAATTAGGTTACATAGGGACACTTGGGAGCAATTTGTCACAACTTTGCCCGTTAACTTACTTCCACAAACGATAAAGTTTATTCGAACCGTGTAGTTTACATTTTTATGGCGCATACAACCATATATAGAAATTTAAGATATAGAAAATTAGAATAGGTTTACAACCATTTTGTAAGCCTTAAAGATTCCTCTTTAAGTATTGTGAGGAAGATTAACCTTAAATAATCAAAGTAAATTACAATTAGCTGATCTATATAGATAGCTGATTTATACAGATTATATAGATAGAAGATATCAAAGAATAACTTTATTTGAAAAAGATCACCATACTTTATCTGCATCCTCATCTTAACTTAACTTAGTTCCATCTTAACTTAGTTAATATGTTAATTTTAATCTTAATTTTAGTTTAGTTGATTTATTTTTGTTCTAATATAGACTTGTACGTACAAGCTTTTATATATCTATCAAAATCAACAGCATACAATAGAAAGATACTGGCAGCTAGTGCACCGGGTTCCTAATTAGATAACTATCGAACGCAACCACACGTGCTTGTTCGATTCCATTAATGACTGTACGGACATGTTTACAATTTCAGTACTCTGTACGTTATTTTATCTATCGCACATGGTGTTGACATAATTACGTTTTCAGACGATGTTCTAGCGGATAAATTATTCCTTTTGAGTGTAATTATAATTAATCTTAATTTTTTAAATAGTTTTTTAAGATGAAATTTACCTATAATGACAAGCCCAAGACGATCCAAAAAAAGTGAAGGTCAGTGCGCAATTCAGTCCCTGGACTGGGACTCTCCATCGGCTGCCACTGGTACAGTGAAACGCAGACGATCGTCATGTCCAGAAAGTTCAACTATAAACTCAATACAATCACATGAAGCCATTGTAGAAGCTGACACGCCTTCCGATTCAGGCAGTGGTACCTCTAGAAGTATAGAAGCTGAAAGAGCAAACTCCCTAATAGAAGTAGAAGAAAGAATATCGTGCATTATCAATGAAAACAGAGGATCCAAAAGCAATTCTGAATGTAGTGACGTAGAAATCATTATAGATCAAATACTAGGAAATGTCAATGAAGAATCCATTATTGATGGTCAAGATGACATGCTTATACAAGAGCATATCAATAAATCTCAAGATGTATCTGTCAATTTCAAAAATGAATCTGTGCATGCAAACGTCTCACTTTCCGACAAAAAGGTTAAAGAAAGAAATAAAATTCCAGCACCTATACGAAAATTAAACAAAACTTTAGATATTACAAGAATTAGCTCCAGATCAACTAAACAAATTCCAAAACAGAATGCTGAGTCTAGTATTTTGCCTTTATATAAAACTTCCATAGAAGGATCTTTAGATATAAATATTAGTAATCATAAGAAAAAAGTGACGTCAAAACTTAAATTACCATTTTCTCCCACAAGAACGATGGACAAGCCAAAATGTAGTTTTTTTCAAAATAGGAACAGCGGACTAGAGAGTAAATCATCACCTTTACTGGCGTCACCTGTCCGCAGAACAATATCAAACGAATACGTTCGTTTAAAATTTGCAAATGACACCGTTGTTAGGAGAACTATAGATGGTAAATCAGTTCAAAAAATCACGCCCAAAATACAATCAATAATACCTGAGAGTCCGGTTGATAATGAAGACCCATTTTTGAATCTAAGTCCTAATAAAAAATATACTGTTACAGTCAATAATAAAGTCAGATGCGATAAAGATAACTATGTAATATTTGATCCAAACACTGGATTTAAGCACGATGAAGTTCCAAAACTATCTAGAATACCGTTAAAGTCTCCATCAAATGAAAAATCGAGAATACCTCTTAAGTCTCCAATTGGTGAAAAGTCTGGTGTTGTGGCACGCAAATCTGTGAATGTAAGCGACTCTGACAGTGGGATATTGTCACCAAACTCTCCCATTGAGACTAATGAGGCTTCTACGTACTACGTCAACGCTGCTGCGTTCACCGAAACAGCAAAGAAATGCACGAAAATCAATGCTGATATTACTATACTCGATCCTGTATTAGCAAAGAAAGCCACCGAGCAGATAAAGGTGAGTAAATTTAATATTACTCCAAATTGCAGATTGTAGCGCCATCTCTTACCGGATGGCTAAACTACTACACTCGCATGTTCATTTTGACTTTAGTAAAACTTTTAAGCAATTTAATAGATGTAAGTAACTATTTAGTGGTTATTTTTTTTTTGAAAATCCATTTTATTCAGTATTTTTCTGCTAAAAGTTATATTTTATTGTAATTTAACCAATGTATCGTCTCTTGTGAAGACCACTTGTACGTAGTTACGCTACTTGACACTAGGTGGCGCATTTTCGTATTTTTCTTACGTAGTACAAATTGTTGGACATTATTCAGAAGGGAAGTAATCGTGCAGTTAATCAGTCCAAATGGGCCCATTTAGCGAAAATAACGTATGGTAGCTATGAAAGATGCTTGTAGCGTGTATAGTCGTGTAACGTCCGTGTCGCAACGTTAATCCCGGGACATAATATAGATACTCATTAAGTATATTTAAGGGAAATATAATAATGTTATACAATACACCCTATTCTGATATTTAACTGTAAAATCTTACAATTTTAAATCAATAAACAATTTGAATATGCATTTTTTTTATGTTAAGGTCGACAGACAGGCTGACGGTCCACTTGATGGTAGGTGGCTACCGTAGCCTATAACTCAAGTAACGCCATAAGTGCTACAAGTGCGCTGCCGACCATAGAAGGATTAAGGATAAGGGATAAGGAAGGGAAGGGGTAATGGGCTCTGGCATCCCTTACTCACACACCGAAACACAACAGCACACAATGCTGTTATTTCACGGTGGTATTCTGTAAGGTGGTGGTTACTGCCGCCAGACGGGCTGCCCAAATGACTGCGAAACGCAGTGTGCCCTACCACTACTAAAATTTAGCAAAATTCTAAAATTAATATAATTCTGATCTAAATACATAAATTTAAATAGCGTTTCATCAAATTTATGACACCGTTATATACTCGTACCTAAAACGTATTGAACGTCCTTATAATTATGAATCCCAAAACAGTTTTAACCGCGAAATTATAATTACATGATTACAATTGCATATTCGCCTTTACTTTGTAATAAATGGCTTGAAATTATATTAGGTTAATATTTAAAACATTTTAGCTTTATTTAGTTTAGTTAAAACAGTATAATTCAAAGGCACCTATATAATTTTAATTTCAGTTAACTTCTAATTTGCTTTGGGACGTTTGTTGATGTATAAATAATAATCGAAACACGTAGGCAGGTAAACTTGAGAATAGGTGGCGTGTAGGAGTCGTGAACTTATTTGTAAGTTAATGTGCATTGGCGAGCAATGTGCATTCAATGCGTGCCATTGAGGATCAGCTTCTTGATTGCAGAATTCGCAACACTTGAATACAAATAAAGATTTCTTTCAACTAGGTTCAATTAGATACAATTGGGAAATAATACTGCGAATATGTAATCTAATATTAAGATCTAATATTAATAATCATTTTAAGATTTATCAATCAATACATAATGATCATTATGAAGATTTGTATTTTTAATATAAATGTAGACAAACAGGCTGACTGTCCATTAGATGATTATATAAATTATTTATAATAATTAATTGACTGATTAAGCGCCTCTTTCACCAACTACAAGTAAAGTGTTGATTAGTTACTTTTAGAAATCATTTTCTGTTTTACTGCATCCTTCGATAGGCGAATTTTTTTATTATTTTCTTTTTAATGTTTGGGACTTTTACCGTACAAACAAAGGTATATCAACTCCATTGTCCCTGGTCACCGGTGACTTTAAATGACGGTTAGCATACTTGACAGACGGTGAAAGAGGCTCTAATTGTAATAAATAATTCTATCGGTAGCATCGAATCACCCAAACAGATGGATCGATTTTGATGCGTTTTGTTTTTATTTGAAAGCTGTAGTGATCGAGATGGTTTTCAGCTATTACCTAATTATGAAGCTGCTCAGGCGGCTGAAGACCATCAGCACATTTCCTACTTCCTAGTTGATGAAGGGATTTCACTAACTTTCACAGGTTCGATTGGTGTGAAATTTGGTGTGAAATTGTGAAATCGCTTGTTTATAGTTTTTAATTAGCTTGTTAGAAGTCGACTTCTGTGTAGTTCGAACTAGAATGAAGCGAAGCGGTTGTCGTTTACATAAAGACAAAAATTATGAAACACTAAATACTTAGGCATTTTTTTTTAAATTTGCTTGACTATAAAAAATATATGTATAAAATAAGTACAAGAATCTTTTTATGTGTTCATAAAGTATTCAATATTAGAAAAATGCTGCGTTCGAATAATGAATGTAACGGGAGCAAAGTGAGTGGTGTTTTGTAGGAAAAAAGAGTAAACACTCAACACAAAGCCGGCAACTACGAAGTGCCCTCCACATAAACGGGCCGCCACTTTTGTGTGAGCCGCATCTCAAAAAGATTTTCTCTATCACTTTATTTTACCTGGTGCGGTACCTAGCCCTTCGGAAGGATTATTCCGAGTTTCAAATAATCTAAACTTATCTCAAACTCGATTTTCCCCACTATTACTACAAATTACAATTAAAGCTTTTTCCAGGAATAAAGCTCAAATTTACTTCCTGTCGCATGTCGTTTCTAAAGAAATAGCTATACAATAAAATATAGTTGTCTATATAGATATAGATCAGATTTTAGTTTATAATATTACTAGCTGTTGAACTTTACAAATGTTACTCGCTGATAATGTAGCTTTCTATAGGTGAAAGAATTTTCAAAATCAGTCCAGTAGTTTTTGAGTTTATTCATTATAAATATTCAAATCTTCTCTCTTTATATTCTTAGTATAGATATAGAGTAGACTAGTAGAGATTTAAACGTTAATTAACAAATTTCCTTAAGGCTTTATTATTTTAAATGGTAACTCAAAAACAACTCATTTCATTTCGCGGAACAGATATTCTAAACACACATCTGTTATATTGTATTTACTCGAGAGTAAAATCAATGTGTCCATTGTGAACTGTAGTTGGGTTTACCTAACTGTGTGTACGAGTATTATGTAGCAGGAAAGTCAGCATTGGCTTTGAAGCGAAATCAAAGAGGTCCCCGCAGGCGCCCTAAGCGAGTGCTGTGGCAGTACGCAGCTCACGCCCGCGTGGGGACCGTAACCTAATTACTCGATCCGTAGAACAGCTACCAGCCAGACACGCTATGTTTGCTACATTCATTGGGTTTGAATTTATTTCTGTGCTCTCCAACTATGTATATATTGTCCATTAAAACTGTATTAAAATCCGTTTGGTGGTTTATAATGACTAAGTGGTAAAACCAAGAATATCGTTGGGTGAAAGCGGACAGTGATATTATTTCATAATACATATTATATAGATATATCACAAAACACCCTAAGTCTTGAAGTAAAAAATATCGTGCATACATATTATAAAAACTAAATACTTCTATTAAAACAAAAAAAAGATCACAGAGAACTCGATGTGAAAAACGTTATTCGCCTAATACCTCGCTTGTGTGAAAAGTTTAAAATTGAAATTGAAAATAATAATGAATGCCCCAAGCTTTTATTTTCTCTGAAGAAGATGTCTCTTAGCATGTTTTCGAATATTCTTTCTAACATGCCATATCTATAAGAAATAATTTGTTGTTTAGTCTATGGGAATCGTGATTCACGCCTCCATCCGGGTGAATCTTGGACCCTAAAGAGCCTATTTCTCGACTGAGCGAGGGTGCATCTGTGCCAGAATATAATAACTCAGAGGTTTAATCAAACTGTATTTAATGGGCTGTCTGACAGTCTATCACTTTTTCAGATAAAAATGTGGGAGACCGAGTAGTTTGGTAATCAAACAATAATATATACTCGTATTTTTTTTTATATCAACGTAGATATTTTATTTTTATTGCTAACATTTACAGAAAGTTAGACTTCGTACATCAATCGCGATGGTTATATATTATATGGAGCCACCGCTAGAGAAAGATCACAGCACGTCGCGGCAATATCTCTTCTTATGTTAAATAAAGTATGAGTCTGCGTTCATCTTTCCCAATCTTCCCCACGCCCTCCCACCGTCTCTTCAACAAATACGCAAAGTGAACCGAATGCATTATTGAATACCTCCCTTGATGTTTGACTATGAAACTTTCGTAACAGTAACACATGTTATCTGAGATTTCAAAGCTAACATTCTAAGCTACATGATAAAACAGTTACTTGGTAAGCTCACATATAAGTACATCGTTTAGGCAGTATGTTGACTAAATACACTCCTATGACCTATGAATATCAAAGCTTGTAATTTTCTACGCCCACTCCTTGGAATTTCTGATTGTGATTTTCACAAATTCCCTTTTAACGACTAACTAAAATTTGATACACAAGCAACATTATGTAAAAGTGTAACATATTAAAAAGTCAAAATATTATTTTTATTTATTAACTATCGGCGAGCCCCGGCTTCACATGGATATCTGAAAATTAATCTTCCTTGTTGATCGCTCTTTCTATTAGTGAAAACTACATCAAAATTCGTTGCGTGATTTAGGAGAAGCCGATGCATAGACAGCAGACAGACACAGTCAATTTATATTTTTTGAAATAATATAATTAATACTGGAATGTCATAAGCAAATCAACAGTACGAAAAAGCATTTAATAAAAATAAAGAACTCATTTAATTATATTATTATTATCTCATTAACATGTCTAAAGAAACAGAAATAGGAAAGCATTAAAACAATACATTCGATCCTTCGAAGTTGTTTATGGAAGGACACAGTTGTAATTAATCTTTTTTAATTACTCAAGTTATTCCAAAAAGTAACTATTCATATAGGAGACAGTAAACCGTCCGTATCCTGTCTGGAATTAATTCCGGTTGTTAAGGATTAGAAGTTAGGAGCAATAAATTATTTTCTTTCGGCTTGAGTTATGTGCGAGACGGGAGACAGGCCGTTGTTTTACGCCTTTAATACGGATACAAATAAATTTAATATGCTTTGTTAGGGTTTCAAAATATTACTACATACATGAGACAACGAATGAATAGGAATAGCAAAAGTTCGAGTTGCTTAGTATGTGTTTAGAAATTAAACTAGTACCTATAAAATTTCTTTTCTTTGGCATTATTGCCAAAGAAATTTTATACTTATTATAGCTTATATTTATATTGAGATATAAGTTTATCACTAAGTACTCTTTCTGTCCATGTAAGGGTTATTTTTAATATAGGTATCATATTTAATTTAACACTGGTCACACATATTATTATTAAATTTTCAGTTTTTCGATTAGACAAGCCAAATCACAAGGAATATCACAAGGAAATATCACACGTTTTTTTAAAAATATCACAGGAATCTAAATTTTTTTCACAATAAAAAGTATCCTATACGTTAATCCAGGTAATAAACTATCTGTGTGCCGAATTTCACCCAATTCTGTTCAGCGGATTGAGTAACAAACATTCAAACTTTCGCATTTATAATAAAGAAGATAAAGTAAATAAAATAATGAAATAAAATAATAAAATAATTTATAATTTTTTTTATAATATCTATTGTTTTAATATTATTATATTGTAAAAAATAATAATTAAGAAAATAAATAAATACAAATTAAATAATAAAAAGTTTGCTTGTATAAAATCTAATTTAAAGTTTATTTTGTTCACAACTTCCCCCGGTATCAATTCGCATTTTGTTGAGGCTTGAAGTTTCATAATATAAATCGCATCGGAATTTATCTAGAGTCCTGTGACAGTCGTCAGTGACAGATGACAGGGGCGATAATTAGTGTGATCGGTGCTATTCTGAGCGGTGTCGGTCGCCCTTCCTTTGCGACGGCTAAAAATGGCCCAATCAGTCAAATGAGGTACCTCCGCACTGCACTGCGTGATCACACGTGTCGGAAGCTAGTTAGATAGTTAGATGAAGGGACAGGAATTACATTATTAAAAGTTTTTCTGATCTTTTTTCGTAGTCAATATACCAACTACGCTTAATGGATAGAAATAAAAAAAACTGTCAATATCAGAGATGCCATGAGTGAAGAATCAATGCACTGAAAGTAGGAAGTTTGGGTCTTAATGTTTCTTATTAGCAAAATTATATCTCGCCGCCCATACAATCAGTATATAATATTACGGGAAGGTAAAAGTAACACGCGATGAGTTCAAAAATTAAAATTAAAGATTTAAGTATACAAGTTTAAATGTTTTCCATTTTAACTCAATCTATAGGCCGATTTTCTTTTCTTAAATTGTTTTCTGCGAAATACATCAAGTCAGTCTTCACAAGCTCACGAGACACGTACGAAGCGCACACTTTGAGTAACACAATCCTTAAGTTCAAAGGGATAGTCACCTTAAATAGATGGTCCGTCGTACTTCACATCCAAATACGTGGATCTTCTGTGAGTTATTCAATTTGTGTTTATTTGTGGATTCAGAAAAGCGGGAAGTGACAAGTATTTACTCGCCAACCATCTTGTTTCAAACTTCTTGCAACAATAAAAAGGACATATTTTTTTTTATTTACATGAATTAAAAATCACTCGTTAATTTTGTTCGCAAATTCTTAAAAAGGCGTCCTCGCAATTTTCTTAAAAAGGGAATCAAAGTTTTAATATATAGAAATATTCATACCGTATTTAATATATATAGATACTTTTTGAGTACGAATAAATTTTGTCATAAATGCCGATGTATTATGAAATCCAAGAATACAAGACAACATTTACCGTCAAAAGGTTTATTCTAAAACGTCCCGTTCAAATGATATGTTTCAATATTTGACTGTTTCACCTTATACCACTCAATTTTGGGACGTGTTCAGTGGCTTTGTTGAGAGGTAACCACATCCAGTTGAGTTTTATGTGGTTGGATGCGTGCATCTGCATCCCCGCGGGACTTGCTCGTGGCTGTGCCGGCAGCGGCAGGGCGGGATCGATCCGCCCGAACCGCCCCAGTCGCGTATCGCTCGTTAGCCAAGACGAACGCCCGCCCGCCGCGAAAGCCTTCCACGTTTAGGCGGGAACGGTATTACGCGCGTAATGTTTTCATTACAAACGAACTTTATAACTGAAGAAACTCTGTATATACATTAGTTACTGGCACCTACGTGCTGTGGTTTTATGTTAGTAAACACAGTGAAATAGCTACTTGCGGTTCCCGGGACTGATATTATGTAGTGCAATTCGTGACATACAGCACCGAGACAATAGAACATTTAGGCGGTTATTGTAGATTGTTATGACGATTGCCATAAAGTTTGAACTTAACATTTTTAGGTAAAATTTATTATGAGTTTTTTTTTAACTTCAAAATGAATGTGAATGAATCTATAAAATTTTGGGAGCCCCAATTTGACATATGCACAAAAGTCGTATTTGTGCCTAATTCTTTTTTTCACAGATTTTTTTTTCTCTTATTCTCGTTCTAATTAATTTTGACTTTTTCTTGTAATACGTGTAATCTTAGAAAATACTTGCGCCAAGTTTTGTTAGAAAAGTTAACAATTTGCTTTTGACTTTGTTCCAGCTGTTTTCCAAATTTTCTATAAAGTATATATTCTGAAAAGTCGCCTTAATTGGTAATCACAGGTACTATCAAAATTAGTTCAGCGATAGCCCTGACAATGAAATATGAAAATTTTAAAGCAAATAATAAGCAAATTTTAAGCAAGCAATAAGGGCTTTGCTTACAACGCGGTTTTTAAATATCATTGGCTTTTATATATAGATTACCTGTTAAGAATGTAGTAAAGAAATCTATATTAGACTAGATAGTTGCTTGTAAGAAAGTTGCTTGGTTATAAAGAAATTATAATCATAAATTACTGCGCTATACTCGTGCATAATTAATTAGCACCGGCTGTGTACTCATGTCTAGTGCAATAAGTGTGACGCATATAGAAAGTATAGTCACCATATCAAATCAACTACATTCGCCCAAATAACACAAAAACTGATTTAACGTGATAGTTTCAACAAAAAGTCGATAGCAAATACATTCGTCAAATGCAATAATTACAACCCTACTATAAAAAAAAAGAGGCAAACATAATTTTTTTGGATAAACTGTCTATTTGAAAAACCGGACCCACATCGCTAGGATTTCGCCTTTTTTCGTATTCAGTTTCAGCGGATTGCCGGAATTAATGTAAATTCCCTAAATCAACGTACGCATGTCTTCTCCATCAGGAACTTGTCAGAGGCGATTAGTTCTCCACCACCCGCTCTCCGCTTTAACTTCCCTTTGCCACAGGATTAATATTTGAAACAGTGAGGAAACTACACTAATATTATAAATAATTATATTCTTACAATTTAGTATCTAATACATTTTCTTATTGTACCAAAGCATAGCTTGGCATGTTTCGATTGTTTTAATAAAACAATGGAAAAAGAGAAAATAACTTCCTAGGCTTGAGGAGCCCATAGTAGCCAGATACAATCAAATTGATCGTCTACATTAAAGTTGATATTGTATCTGTATACTTCTCAGATTTGTATTCTAATTTTTGTTTATGATATCTAATATGAGTCTGAATCTGACTGTTTATCTGTTCTGTTTTTCCGAAAGATTCTATAAGTATTACAGTCTGATTAAATTAATAAGTACTAGATACGTCAATGTTTATGATGTATGACTAACGAAGACTAAACTTTAATTACATTGAACATCAATACTAATAATAAATCTGTAAGTGTAGGTATTGTATGTATGTATGTATTTTCCTCCATAACTCTTAAACGAATTAACTGATTTTCATAAACATTTAGACGTAACAGGCTACTTTTTTTCTTTTTCAACGCGGATGGAGTCGCGGGCTCCCGCTAGTTTAATATAAAGATGTAAGTTGCATAATATGTATGCTAAGCCGGGGCTGACCATTCTCTGACTTATTACGTTATACTGTGACGAAAAGTCTGTAGCTAGACGTAATCCTAGAGCGGTACACGCGATGCCCGCACCGCGTTACACACAATAAATTTATTGATTAATTTTAATAGAATTAATACCGTTTAACCAGATAAACTTGTCAATCAACTGTAAGCTTTTACAAAGCCCTCTTGCGTGCTTTAAGCTTTGTACATAATTAAATATGTAAAAAAAGTTTCTGACTTGGAAATAGGCTTTTATTAAGTAAGAACAACTGGCGAAAATATAATTGTATGTTATATTAATAAACGCAACCAGAATCCGTTACGGGGTTTACGCGTAATTTAGAAATATTTATAATATGAGTAGGATGTTCTAGCGCTGAGTACAATCTTGTCTTTCTGAATAGTATGTACCACATCACCACATGTACCACATCAAGTATAGTATGTATACTTATCTACCTATACACTGCAGATTGGTAGGAATTGACATGTTTTCGATTGGTTTGGTTACTTATCACGTCATATCCTTCATGCTTAGCAATGGCAAATGGTAATTATTTTTAACTAGCGACCCACTCCCAGTTTCGCCCGGGATACAATTTTTTTGAATACGCAAACCTTCCTTGTTTAGTCCTCTTTCCATAGGTGAAAACCGTAACAAAATCCATTGCGTGGCTTAGGAGGAGTTAGTGCGGTATCATAATATACATCATATTATCAATTTACATCAATTTTATTCTACGAATTTATCCATAATGAAAGTTTACAAAATGTCAATGGAAAGATAGATTACGTTACAATATTAATATTTGTAGGAAACCATTATAACATACAGTCACCAACTGTGAGCGGACGTACAAGCGACAGAAGCCATGTTCCGGAGTTCGTTCCGGTCCCGACTCGAGTTGAAAGGAGTAGCCTCAAACTCATTAAGCCCACAGATATTTCGGATCGGTCTGATATCGCTTCAACGACCTTTTGTTGCTTCCATATGGGCTACTGTTGTTATATTGCCTTTATCTCGTCCGTTTAAATTGCCTTTGATAAATGATGCAGGGTTCGAATGATGTCTTTCGAAACTTGTAATCTGCTCCCGTACTTTCTATATACCTATGTAGCAATTCATCTTCTTATCTAAGAGTTAGATCTTGTTCTTAGTTACTTTCCTGGATGTTTTTATCTTTCACAAATAATTGCATTTGTTTTCTATAATCATAGCTTACGGCCGTATACTGAAATCGTTCTTTTAAAAGTATTTACAAACAATTAAAGCAACTTTATTAGTATGAAATGAACTAATAAGATTTCATGTACGAGTATATAACTAATGATAGTGACCCCTCTCTCGGCCTCGCGATCCCTCTTTGCATGAGTAAAAACCGATTTAAAATCGGTCTAGCCATTCTTGAGTTTTTGCGAGACTAAATAACGTATACGGCTGCGATTGATTTTTAGTAATTTATATATTCAATATTAAATTAAATTAATGAATTTAAATAAAATTTCATTAATTTATTTAGTGAAATATTATTATTTTTTATTCTCTATTTTAATAGAGATAAGGATTCAGTAATATTTATGTAGATAATTTTGACACGATATAATCAAAATTTCATCACGACTCAAATATAATAGATGATAGACAGGTATACTCGTAGATAAAGCCACAACAAATTTATCCCACAGACGTACACTTAATAATCACGTAACTGGTCAGCTCGTGTCACGTCTACCGGTTGCAAAGGGCATCAATTTGCATTTTAATCACGTGTTGATTTAATATTATGTTCTGATGCGCACGCGTGGGCTTCACACTTTTTCATATAGGTAATTTCAACAAACCATATTTTTTAAACATACTCTTAATTACTCTTGTACGATGATGAAATTCCAAATAAAATTATCATATTTTACCAATATCAAGCAATATACCGGTTATCACTATTGTGGCGTAAGCAGTAATAAAGTATGCAGTAAAGTTATGGCCTATGTCCAGCAGTGGACTATCTGCGGCTGAGATGATGATGATGATGATTATATAGTAATGATATCCAGAACCGGTGACTCGTAAAGATAAATCGGCATGGAGATACTCTACTACGAGATATCTAATTTTAGTAAGTGTGTTATATTAAAATGTCTTAAAATGAAATATATTTGCTATACTTTATTTTAAAATACTTAAATTTTTTGACGAGTATGTTTAATAAAAAAATCCGAACATACCGATAATGACTTATTAACATTAGGCAGAGTATTCTGCATGAGCATCCGTCTGACGGAAGTAATTACCTCCTATTCAAAAGAACACTGTGAAATCATTGTGTGAGCAGGTAAAGGATACTATTTTTACAACAAATTCGAAGGTTAATACTTTTTAAAATATATTTTCTTACTAGTATGGCGAAAAATGTTCGGTTTTATTTGTCGCCTCAAAAAAAAGGAAAAAATATTTTTAACAAGATACTCGAAGTCGATACGTTAAAGGGTAGAGTTTATATCCGTAAAGCTATGTCATCTTAAACTTCAACAATGTAGTAGTTAACTAATAAATCATGTTTGTCCCAGATACCCAGTACACCACAACAATAACTCACTACTACCGCGAAGAGCGTCGTTTACTACCGCATTCGTTCGTGACACTTATACACTCTCCATATCCCCTCGGGTTCATAGGGAACTTAATTCATTTTACTTGGGGAGAAGTCTTAATTAAGCTTACGGAAGATAAAGTAAAGTAAAGATAAATAATTTTATCGTTGCTATTTTCGGTCGCGATTTCCGTTAATTTAATTATATCTTTACTACAGTCGGGTTAGACGAAAATCGGGCCTAAGCTTACATTAATTCTAGGTAGCGAATTCTTTTCACCCACCTTTACCAGTGGGAGTGTAAAACAAGAATCTCGACCATTCTTAAGGTGAGCTATGCCAGTTATCGTGATATTAAGGGGTAACACCAACGAACTTTTACAAATTCGCTGGGTAACACATATTCGCTTATTATATAACTTCGTTATTTTTGACCGTACGACAAAAATGATAAGGACTAATATTGTTCTTTATGCAATTCTCTACAAATATTTGTTGCACATTTTTACGTACATTCAATATTTTTTGAGATAAATGAAAGAAAGGGGTAAAATATATTTTTCAACATATCTCTTTTATTATTAACTTTAGGGCCTAGGTGTACAGGAACAAAGTTTTCGTAATTAAATTTTCCTTAAATATTGGTTCGTAGAACCAATCTACGCCCATTTATTTTACCTCTTTTTTTCATTTATGTCGAAAAATATTGATTGTACGTTAAAAATGTGTAAGAAATATTTTGTAGAGAATTGCATAAAGAACTCTAATTCTAAATTTTTTACTATATATTTGAAAAAAAAAAAAAAACAATAAATATCGTAATAAGTAATAATAAGCAATACTAATAATAAACTTATTATAATTTTATTTGTTTCAGCTACGTATGTTGTAATTGTAGAATTTATCTAACTAATTTATCTTCGCGAATGAAGATTAATTCAATAGTTTTTTTTTAATAATACGAAACGAAAACAAAACAATCAATCTATAGTCATAATAATATTTAACTCTACAAAAGTAACAACAACAAAAGCAGGTTTAATTTCACATATTGTCTCTCGAAGTTTAATGAAAACAACGTCATCCTACGTTTCCTGCCTATTTCCGAATACAATAAGATAGTGTTAAAAATAAACATGTGGGTAGATTGTCAAGTTCGCGCGCGCCGCGTAGGGTGGATGTCTATTTCTAATGCTGCGTTCTATAAGTTCAGTGCATACCATTATTACTCTACATTTTTTTTTGTAGTGACATCCACTGAGTGTAAAGTTTATTGAACTACTGTTTCATAGGTGTTCATATGTTTAGCAGATGTCTATTAATTTTTGTGGCTCCCAGATATACACTAACCTCTAGATAACATACGAGTATGTTCTAGATATAGATAGATAATTAGGTCTAGGAGTACTTTTCAACATTTTAGGAATTCAACATTTCCGGAATTTCCGGGGGTTGGCTTTAGAATCCATGGCCAAACTTTAAGAGTATTTATATGCTTAATCAGTTAAGAATGGATGTTAGTTTTGTAGAAATATAGTTTTTATGGTGAGAAAATTCATTCAAAATTAATTTTTTCACAATTAATTTTAAAACATAACCTGATTTTGTTTACAATACAAATAAATATGTACATACCGGTAGTGTGTTTGGAAGCGTGATTATTTAGCAATAGATGTTAGTTTTATAAAAATATAGTTTTTATGGTGAGGAAATTCATTCACAATTAATTTTATAAACATTTTAAAACGAATTCTGAAATTGTTTATTAATATTTACTAGGTAGGTATATCAGACATAGAGTAATAAATAGTGTTTATTTATTTAATATTAGTACTCTGTTGTAGCAGAACGTTGTGTGCTTATTACAAAATGTGTTACAAGACTATTTGCACTGGAAACAAATAGGTTAGGTTAGGTTCAGGAATGTTATGAAAATGCGAGCGGAGCGCAGCGGAGCGAGCTCACCCGATTACAAAATGTGTTACAATACTTTGCATTGCAGAAAATAGGTTAGATTGGGTACTGGAATACTGGTTGTAGCAGAACAATTGTGCTAAACCAATTTTAGGTTATGTTTTAAAATGTTTATAAAATTAATTGTGAATGAATTTTCTCGCCATTAAAACTATATTTCTACAAAACTAACATCCATTCCTAACTGATGAAGCCTATAAATACTCCAAAAGTTTGGCCATGGATTCTAAAATTTACCCATTTCCGGAATTCAAATTCCGGAAGGCTCATGACGACGTTGTGGTAATATCGTTGATATTATAATATAAATTTTAACTTAATTAGATTCATAAAACGTTTGTAATGTTATATACTTACTAATAAAGTAACTGTTTGTCTGTTACCTTTTTACACCAAAACAAATCCGGTCATCATGACCAGAAATTTGGTTTGCATCACGTTGTCAGGATTTTTCTAAAAAAAAATTCTTATTTTATTTTTCTTTATGTTTTGTATCTAATTTTATAAAACGATTTTTCTTCGTTTGCAAAACGCAAAAGGTAAAAAAAATCCCGATATAAACAAGAACTAAAAGAGTAATGGTTTCATTGGTCAACATTTTGATGATAGTCATGTTATTATTTTGTAAGATCAATAATTATAAGCACTCCTTGCAGTCTTCGGATTCGTCGTGTCATCGAAATGTAATAATTCCCCTCATGGCGAATGAATCGGGGGGTTATTTGTAAGGAGACATGCGGATGAAAGACATTTTCAAGAAATAAGGGAAATAGAAAACTGTCAGCGTTGTTTTATGTGGCATTTTGACAAACTGAACATTTTGTCACTGCAATAATACTCGTAGTTTAATGCAAAAACCATGCCCTAATAAATCATATCATGGTTTTTTATTTTATGATTTACAAGATTTGCATTTATATGCAGGAAATTTTGAAAAAAAAAAAAGTTCTAGGTATTTTTCTTACTTACATTATGAGAATATTTTATCGGGGGCATATGTTTACAATAAGTAAGTACATTTCAATATTCTGATTACCTTCTAATTCTTAATCCATACTTCATGCTAAATATTATAAATGTGAAAATTCTGTCTGTCTGTCTGTTACCTTTTCACTACTTAACTACTCAACCGATCATACTCATGAAAGGACATAGGGTACCTTTCATCCAGAAAAAAAGTACTGTTCCCAAGGCATCATCTAAAATAAATTAAAAAACGAACGCCTGGCCAAAGTGTTATAGCGTTATATTGCTTAAGTATATATATTTTTATTATTCAACGCGGACGAAGTCGCGGGCACCAACTAGTATAAAATAAATAATGATAATGTAATATAAAATTGAATAAATAAATCTTTCGTGAAAAATTCTATAACTGATGGCGAAAACCGCATTAAAATTCGTTGCGTGGTTTAGGAAGAGTTAGCGGATATACAGTCAGACAAACAGACGCGAAAAGCGAATTTGTTTTATACCATGTTGAAATTAAACTAAAGATAACATTAAGAAAGGAATTTCCTCCCTCAAAAGAAAGGTACATAATGGGACAATGTACCTCAAGTATAGGAGAGCGGCTTATAGGAGATTGACCGCATGTAGGTACGAGTATAGATAATCGGAGTCACGACTGTGCTCCCAAACGGTAACGTAGCTGTGTAAGTAGCCACTTATTTTATACCTACCTTATATTGACAACTTATAGGTATGAAGCGATGCTTTATTTCGTGTTTTTCATACAATTTCCCCATTCCCTCTTCATTTTTTTTTATTCTTCGGAAGCGCATTTGCAGCACCTATGGGTAGCAAACTACATAGTATGAAGTGGCGGTCAAGCCTTTCTGTCGATCTTGACATAAAAAATATAAAATGATTGTTGCAAAAAGTTTCGATTATTAGTCGACAGATGGCGACGTCTATTATTATTAACTAATAAAATAAATAAATTTTATTAATTAAAACCTTGTCAATAAAACTTGTTAACCACTGAAACTTTGTTAGCAAAACGTTTAACCACACGTTTAACATTGTTTTAACTTTGCTAGACCGCTTGTAACGACGTAGTCCTGTTACCCTGAACTCTGTATTTATTATTTTATAATGAATCCTTTGTTTACAGGCTGTTTTGACTAGACATTGGGCACGTTCAGTCTAGAACGAAAATGCTTACAAATTAATTTTAGATTAAATCGATGTTTTGTGTCGCCTCACGTTTTAAGACTATTAGGGCCTCTTTCACAAACTACATGTAATGTGTTGATTAGTTACTTTTAGAAATCATTTTCTGTTATATTGAATTATGCACTCGGTTTACTGCATCATTCGATAGGGGATTTTTTTAAATTATTTTCTATTTAATGTTTGGGACGTTTACCGTACAAACAAAGGTATATCAGCTCCATTATCCCCGGTTACCGGTGACTTTAAATGAGAGTTTGGCCTACTTGACGTTTGTGAAAGAGGCGCTTAGGCTTTCTGTGATAATTAAATTTCTAAAAAGGGATAGGATGGAATAGAGAAAATGGCTCTGTTATCCGTTACTCAATCACTGAAACACAACAGCACATATGCTATTATACCACGGAGGTCTTTGTAAAGGGCCTCTGCCACTACTTAACCATTCCAATTACTTAAACTTAACTTACTTAAATATTCCAGAATTTGTGATTAAGTTAACCAACAGTTTACCTTGTCTATTCTTCAATCTATATGAATGGTTTCCATATCAATGGAATTCGTGTGGAGTGTTTTGCGTGCTAACAAACAAAAAGAGGGGTTTATGAAAGTCCTGTGTTTTATTATTGTGTTCCCTGTTGTTCTTGATATATTATCGCTGTAATTTTTACGGACATTTAATTATACTTCAGTGGCAGTTTCTAAAATGTTAAGTATTTAGTTTAAAATAATAATACTTTTGTTTAATGGGCTTCGAATACTTTATTTAGGTAATTGTATAATCTTTTATATTTATTTATTGTACATAATATCCAAATTTATTAAATCTAGCTGAAACTGGCTCCGCTTCGTTGTGGAGTGCGCGTGGGGGCTCTCACGTTACTGGACACTGCATATTTATATATTTTTATTTCTAAAATAAAACTAGCCCAAGTTACTCCATATAACATCAGCTATCTGCCAGCTAAATTCCCGTCAAAATCAGTCCACCCGTATTGGAGATTAACCGGAGGAAACAGACATACTATTTTTTTATACTTTTATATATTACTAGCTGATGCCCGCGACTTCGTCCGCGACCAATTTTTTTTAAATACAAACCATTCCTGATTGTCCCTCTATCCATAAGTGAAGACAGAATTAAAATCGGTCCAGCCGTTTAGGAGGAGTTCAGTGACATACACACGCACAGAAGAAATATATATATAAAGATATTTAGTAAAAAGCATTTATTTTGACATCACCAACAGACACTTCAATTTTATTTATTAGTATAGAGTATATATCATATTAGTACAGTCACCTTTGACTGCTTTAGCTTAAGACTTTTTGAATTACAACCTATACTTATGTAGATGTAGACTATAATAAAATTAGTGAACGTATTATTTACTTTATAGCTAACACGGTGGTTGCGCAAAAATAGAAGGCATGATTACCTGTATAAGACTCCAAAAGCCTTTCAAACAACGACGATTTTGAAAGTTTGTCTCAGCGAAAGTTTACATAGAAACCAAACTAAATCTTTTTGCCTTATAATAAGGCTCAAAATTGCAATAGGAAAATTGGCACGCATAACAACAGGGGTGGCAATGTTTACCCACGCACGACGATCGATAGGCACGGATAGAACCTCCGCGTGAAAATTGCGATCCGTCCGAGATACATTAAATACATTCTCTTCTGGAAGAGCTTGTAAAGAAAACTATATAAAAAAATAAGAATCGTATCTTACTTTTATGCTGATGGATGCTATTTTTATAAAATAAATATGAATAGAACAGAAAAATTATATTTAAGATCAGGTCTCTTCTAGAATTTTTTATAACATAAAATTCAGGTACGACGCAGTTTACAGACATTAAACCGTCTTGCCAATTCAAGGGGCTCCCCTATAGATTTATTCTGCTCGGTTTGCTTTGCCTTTTTGAGATATCATGATATTTTTCAGGCAGAGTATTCTTGCTAAAATGGTATTTATAAATATTAGTTTCGAACTTTTTTATACGGACTCGACGAATTGATGTGATAAAAACAACAATTGAACTTTGGAATGTCATGGCAAGAAAATACATGGAGCGGCGTTTCTCTAAGTCCCACCGCACCACTATACCAGCAAGCTTCAAAGTTCCCGAGTCTTACGAGTTTTATAATAAGGCTACGCCATTTGTGCAAAGAACTCTGTTGTTTGTTGCTGATGAAAATTCCGGTCCGAAGCCGAATACCAGCGGAGTACCAACCGATAGCTCTTTGGATGTTAATAATACACAAGCGGATGAAGCGACCCCGTCTAGCTCTAAATCCTGTGACGTGCAAGAGAAATTGCCTAAAAAGAGCTCGTTTTTCTTCTCCCCATCGAAAAGTTGCAAGATTCACGGGCGCAGTTTTTTCCGGCTTCCGACGAGCCCCAAAAAGTCGAAAGCGGAGGCCGCTACGAGTGAAGTACATAATACAGGGACAGTAGTCGCCACAGGAAGCGGGGGTGGAGGTCTCATCAGTTACGCTCCTGGCTGGTCTTTGAAGGGTGAACATCTGATGAAATGGCAATCGTCCGGGAAAACCACATTAGAGGTAAGATTGATAAACAATCTCAAATTAAAAAAAAAACTCTTTTTTCTTTATACACTAACATACATTTTATTATAGAATTCAAATTGAATGACTTTTTTTTAAATTAGAGTATAAAACAAGTATACTTGTAAATAATTATAATATTTAGGGCCTCTTTCACAAACTACATGTAAAGTGTTGATTAGTTACTTTTAGCATTTTCTGTTATATTGAATTATGCACTCGGTTTACTGCATCATTCTTTTATTATTATTTTCTATTTTATGTTTGGGTCGTTTACCGTACAAACAAAGGTATATCAGCTCCATTATGCCCGGTTACCGGTGACTTTAAATGACAGTCTGGCCTACTTGACGTTTGTGAAACAGGTCTTAATGTGTTACCTACTGATTACTAATTAATTGAGACACCAAATAAGGATATAATCATTAATGAAAATGTTATATGTCTAACTTCCCTTGAAGTTAGACATAATATAACATACTTATTAATTTTTTTTAAATTTTTGCCTCACTTCTTAAGTATGGAAAATGTTTGAAATTAAGTTATATTATAATATGCATTAACATTGCAAAAGCTACTGATTTTATAGGCAAGGTAAGGTTTAAAAATATTTTAAACTAAAAATGTTTTAAAAATAATTTAAAAGTAGAAATCGGGCATGCAAATCTCTGAGCAAACGAAATGGGTGGCGCGGTTAAGTTTGTTTTTTTAAGCAGAAAAGGAAAATTTCAATCTAAACGCACCCCCAGGTGATACGGTTAGGGTGCTAGGAGGTAGGTATTGTGCTGCGATGAAAATTTCCTTCAATTCAATTGCAAGTTACTGTAATTTAGAATAAAATTTAAATAACTTCGAATACTTGAGTTACACACACACACACACACATTTATTTAAAACATAAAATTATTTGAATTGTGAAACTAAAATTTAGTACAACGTACTCGTACTACCCATAAGACAAAGAAGATTAACTATATATCACAAATCCAAGTTAAATCGTTAATTCATATAGTGAAAGTAATTGTGTTTAAATTACCTATGGAGTAATAGGTAATCATAATCTATTCAGACAAAAACTAGCCTCAATTCTGTATAAAGTTTTTAATACTACTCTTCCAATGCATTTCTATATAATTTTATTTGTAAATTTATCATCTTATTATTTTATTTCACACCAAAACTTCAATTTGTCATCAGAGAGTAAAACTATATAAATTACTTTCAATCATATTAATTAAGTTTCCCGAAGTTATATACACAAGACACTTAAACGTGCATTTGACATCAGACAAACAACAGCATCGCCCGAAAATCTCATTAGTTCATACGCTCCGAACGCGTCTCCCGTAACCTTTGAATATGTATGAGAATTTGATCTGTACATATAATGAAGAGGCCAGTGAATAGGATGAACAAGTTTCAAATGGACGAAATGTTTTCATAAATCGTTTCCCCCATTTATTACTGAACAGCGTGTGTTTACATTAGGAGAGTGAAAGATAAAATAACATTTAGAGATTGGCGATTACTCCCTCTTTTGTGAGAAATGTGTTGTTTCAGAAATGTGTTGTTTCTTCTTGAAAAGAGTGCATCAGTAATGCACCCTTCTATCTCTTTTGGGTCTATATGTTATATTATAAATGTATGAAATGGCGAAGCAGTACCGAAAAAAGGAAAATGATGTCGCCTCATCGACAAATGCGAAAGTTGGATGGATGTATAAATGTATCATGTATGATTGTTACGTAAAAAATACTCAACAGACTTGAATGAACCTTTGCACAAGGACAGTTTATTACTTGGATTATATTTGATGATTATATTATATGAAAAAAAAAATGTTAAGTTCCCGAGTTATCGTCTGAAAATATAAAAATTGGGTGGCATGTCACTATGATTTTATTTCGCTACGAAGTCGAAAACCAATATATACAAAAAATATTTTAAATATATTAAAAAAGAATTATAAAAAGTAGATAACAATAAAATAAGCATCCCTTAAAATGCTTAACTCGGAGAATACTTATAAGCTTATAGGCAATTATCCAAGCAAAATAAGCTTTAATTAATTCTATATTTTTCGTTACCTACTTCAACGTTCTTATTATCTCTTAAGTAATTTCTTTATTCTCATCTTACACTTTTTATTTTTCCTATCATGTGTTTTTTATATTATCAATACTAATAATAAATCTGTAAGTGTAGGTATTGTATGTATTTATGTTCCTCTATAACTTAAACGAATTAACTGATAATGGTAGATAAACATTTAGACGTACGAGACACAGGGTAGGCTACTTTTTTCTTTTTCAACGTGGACGAAGTCGCAGGCACCAGCTAGTACTATATAAAATAATATTTTGAGCGTTTCACTATTTAAGTTTTAATTTATCATCTTTAACCTGCAACCAAAATAATGTAAGGCTATATAAAAAACTAAGTTCGCGTATTTCTTATATAATTTTTTTTTCACACTTTTTTAAAACGTAAAACTATACTGGCCTCTTGTATCAATGACGTGCATTTTTAAACCCTCCTATGGTCGCACGCAAATTCCCATTTAGTGTTCTTACGTTCAAGTCATTTTTTTCTTGAGATTCTATTCCCTGTGGACTTTCGTGATGGAGGGTCTGTAATCACAATTGACAGGTTCATTCATAACGCGCGTACCACTCAGTTCACTGAATATTTCACAAGACTTATTAGCTTGCTAATTATACAAGGGAAGTAGTTGAGTTAGGGGACACTTGAGCGATGGGGACAAACATCTTCAGACGTTCTGTCATTGACAGTTTCACTTATACGGAAAGTTTGTTTAGGGCTGAATACTTTGCGTCATAAAATAATTAGGTTAATAATTAAAATTTAATTATACATTATTTATTAACCAGTACTTTTACGAGCCTTTTGGTATAATCGAACTCGGGAGAGCCATATTCGGAAATTTTCTTTTCAAAGTTGGCTCTGGTCTGAAAGACGCTACATGTCTACTAAAAAAAGTAGTGAAACTACACATGCGTTTTGCAATTATAAATGCGTCAGTGCGTGTGTAGAACTTTTTTCCAGGATCTTCGCCTAATTTCCCTTTCTAATTATCTATAATCCTACTATGGTCGACAGCGCATTTGCAGCACCTGTGGCGTTACTTGTGTTAACGCCGCTTTAGCCAACGTTCGCACGAGAGCTTTTTCGACGCTTTTAACGCGTGTTAAAAGCGTTAACGTCTGACGTTTCGAGTAGACTATATGACTTCTAGGCTGTGTGTTCAAACGCGGGCGCTTTTTTACGTCGGGAGTTTTATTATCCGTCTATGCTCCATTTTAAACTCCGAGCTCCGAACGCTTAAAACTCTTTGTACCGTGGTAAGTTATTACCGTCACCTAAGGACACAAGCAACAGCACCAGAGCTGTGCTAAGCGAGGCCAGGTAAATGAAGCGATTCTATTAGTTCTCGAAAAGCACATCCCTCCCTACGTGTCATCGCACATCTCTGGTGGAAACGCAGCCTAAGAAACTTACATCGTAGTAAGGTAGAAACACATCACAAGTAATTTGTTATGTAGGAGACTGGATAAAATATTTTTAAGCAGTCCACTACGGCTTCGGAACACATGCGTTCTGCCAGCTGCACGATTGTACAACCATCGCCAGTTTAAAATATGTATAATAGTATTTGAGTAAAATTGATTGTGTATATTACATTTTCATATGCATTTGTGAGAATTAAGAATGAGCGAAATAATCACCGTTTTCATTGCATGTTAATTGAAATTTTTTATTTTTATAAAAAAAAACTAGCTGTTGCACACGACTACGCCTGCGTAACTTTATAAAATTTATAAAACTTTACTCGCTGATAATATATAGATGAAGGAATTTTCAAATTCGGTCAAGTTTTTTTTGATGGATTATGAGAATATAGACAAACGACAGGTGTAAATTGAGAGTTAATTGGTATATTGTTACTGCATAACCGGAAATATATAAGATATTTGTGTGAGCATTGTCAACTCCGACGTCCTTCGATGTAATTCCTAGTGTCGAAACTAATAAAAATTCCATTAGTCATTTCGTAAATCGATTATAATTCAGAACAAGACTGTTTTGTTTCGATTTTTGCTATCTGTTACACATGTCTCTGAATAAAGATTTAAAACACGTCGCTGTGACTGCTATCGAACAAACATGTATATAAGGAATATGAGTTAAGAATGCCATAGATAATCAAGTCATATTTATATTATATTTTCTATCTAGATGAACATAGGGCATTTATAACAAATAGGTACCACACTAAACTTAATATAAAAAAAAAAAAACTACTGTGGTTATTTTTAACGACACTTTTTTATATAATCCTTCAACATACTGGTATTATTAACTTTACTATTCAGTATATAAATTAGTTTTATTAAATTTGTTTTTTTGAAAATAAATTTTATTAGATATTTTCTTGTCGATTGTATAAAAACTTGTGGTTAACGGGTGAAATGTTATATTCGTGACGTCACTAGTGTACCGCGATTGGTCATCGGTCAGGATCAAGTCAGGTATTCAGGATCGAATAAATTAGTGCAGGCACGCTTGGATTGTGGACAGGTGGGCTCTTGTGCCGCGGGCCCTCCCGAAATTACTCTACAGACACATTGGAATCCATTGGAAAGGGTTAATTTAGTTTGGGTTGTATTTTAGGTCAATAACTGATGTTCAGCATTAAATATGCCAGATCTTGTAAGGAAACATAGTAATTATTTACTTTTGAAAGATTTAAGTAATGATTATAGAACGGACTGAGGAAAAATAAGGTGTCGAATTAAAGATCTATAATAAAAAAGGAAGGAAATAAGAATTGTTTTAATTTCAATCTTGATTAGATTACAAAGAAAATTGTGAAGATATAAAAATCAAATCAAATATTTCATATATTTTTTAATATAATTTAATTTAACTTTTCAGTTTTTATAATATTTTTATTATCGAAACTGAAAAGTTCTCCAAGATATCATTGATTTATGTTGTATAGATTCACCTATTCGAAATGCTACACTATCTATATTGAGGCTGAAATAGTTATTCCTTTAAAAAGGCTGTGTGTTCAAACAATAGAATGGATTTACTAAAACGCATACAGCAAAGTTGAAAAAAAAAAAAGAAAAACTCAAAACCGCGTAGTGAAACGATGGATCCAATATTCCAGTTTTTGGCATAGTCAGCCTAATGTCACGCACATGACGAGATACGAAAAACTCTTCGTTTTTTAGATTACTATCACAGTACCTATCGATAGCAGTATGTATGTATATTAAACTAAACTACACGAAGAATAAGAAATTCAAAAACTAGTTAAAACAGAATATTCAAAAACAGTTTGAATGACGTTGTCATATTGTTCTAAAAAATAACTTACGTTTAATTAAAAAATAAAATCTATTGTACTTAAGTATAAAATTAATATTCCATAATATTATGTCAATTAATAACTATTTCATTTATGTTGATTTTATTTTCATATAAGTACTTGTAAGTTTTAATCGTTATGTTTTTAAATAATATAATTATAACTATTTTTTTGGATATTCAGTACTGCCTTACAATAATTTATTGTGTGAACGCGCTGATGTGGTGAAAGAGTTTTTGTATTGTTCCGAAGTTTTGTAAGAAGTTTTTGTTTTCAAGGAAAAGCTTATCCTAACTAATATTGTAAATGCGAAAGTGAGTTTGTTTGTTTGTTACGCTTTTAATTTTTAACAACTCAACCGATCATCAAGAAATTTTGTATGTAATACACCTGTCCAAACAGGAATACAGAAAAGAACATCGGGTAATTTTGATAAAAAATCTTTTCCTGAGGGATCATCTAAAATATAATAAAATCTTTTGAAGCTTTTGAGTTGATTTTTTTGTTTTATAATTCAAATTTTGTATTATAAATACTTTTGAAACTTTTTACTTCTTGCGTCTACTTATTTTTCTTTAATTATTGAAGTTTCATATAATTGGAGATATTAAGGTAACTTTTGCATACAGGTTACTAAATAAAAAAAATACTGTTCAAATTAAAGTAAAACTTTTCATTGACAAGCAGACTTTGAATTAGCGCAGTATTCTTCCTGAAGGCAATTAATTATTTAAAACAATGCTGATTCCAATGAAGCAGTCATATCACATGGTATTCGCGTATATCCAGTTTCATACAAATGCCACGGTCCAGTAACCCGAACGCGTCAATTAAGAGTCGTCGCTCGTCGCAGGCTTAATTTAGATTTATTCCAAATGGTAACGAAATTATTGTTAATCGAGAGTTGGGCTGTTTGTTCGTACGCCATGATTTATATGTAGCGCGCAGCTCCGAGACACGGTCAAAGAAGATTTATTACGTGAACAGCACGTATAATGTTGTGTTAAAGCCAATTAATTCTTTGAATATTGCTTCTTTTGATGTCTTAATCTTTTTTTATTTTACAAATAAATATTACCAAGTTGAACTGTATTGTTTTCAAGAGATTTATGTTATAATGGTCTTTGGAAGAATAAATTTTCTTTCGTTTAACATTATGACATCCTATTTACATATTATATAATATTTACAAAACAATATCGTTAGTTACAAATTATGCTATTCTTTGTAATGCAAAAAGTCAGCAGGCAGCCTGGCTATTAAGAAGTGGGTGATTACTGCTGCCAAACTCAAAACGAGTGTTCTCATGCCATTATAACTTACTTTTGTCCTCTATAATTCCTAAATTTACTGCAGTTATGTAACGTGTACTGTATCTAATCAGGTTAATTTATTATTAGTGCAATGCAAAACAGCAGGAAAATGTATTTGATGCAACAATAAGCAACGAAGCTCGTCTGTTAGCATTCGTTGCGCGCGTCATTAACGGTTCATTACGTTTTGAGCCCAGTTTAATTGGCTTACGGTTGCGTGCCGTGCTTTGAATCGAAACAGTGATTAATATACTCGTAAAGCCAAAAAATTATTGGCTAAATAATGCACTAACTGATCATGTTTCCTGCTGAAACAAAGGACACGAACGTGATAATATCAATACTTAAATACTGTATAAAATACAATTTGACCCAGGGTTCTTTTGATAAATTGAATTTGGCGATAGGTTTATTCATATTTTATCATAATAATATATGAAAAATTATTTTTCTCTAAAAGGATTTCAAGTCATTTACACTTTTTTTTTATATATATATTTTTATTTTTTATATATTATATATTTTTATATATTATATTTTTATATATATTTTATATATTATATACTTATATATTTTTTATATATAAGTGCACTAATATTTCAAAATTTGTGATTTATTCAGAGATGGCTATGAACCATTTCGATCATGTCAGCTTTGAAAACCAATATCAAAATCGGTCCATAGTCCATACATTTCGGAGAGCTACGATTCCACGGAACATAAAAAACAAGATTTTTGTTCTGTGGAATCTTGTACGATTGTATAACACACCCTTATTGCGTCCGGCGTTAAACGCAAGAAACGAGGAAGGCTTGTGTATATAATTTACAGACAAAGCATCCGTGCGAACCTGGGCCAAATAGCTGCTGATGAATTTTAGTATTGTAGTTTGCAACGTGTAAAAAGGCAGCCGCTACTTTAAAAAAATTCACGCGAGCAAAAGTTGGTTAGGTATGTAAATTTTTGCAACAAATTTAACGAGCGAAATTAGCGTTAAATCAATAGAGCAGGTGCGAGTGGTTGTTAACGCCCTCCCATCATAAATTCAAGTGTTTTACTTTAATTAAACGCGGTACCTAACACGCTCGCGTTTCTCGTCTCTTCCATTTAGCGGCTTAATTGTTTCGAACACACCGAATTATTTTGATTTATGGCTTTGTGATTGCTGCAACTCGATTATGAAGGGCCTTTGTTGGTGTGTAAATTGAATGAAATAAAAATGTATTAAGACCGCTGCCACTGTTAAAGTGGAACAATGTCCAAGAAAGATTGGGGCTCATTGTGTGGGCAACACGATAAAGGGACGAATAAAGAATGAAATTAAAGGTGGCTAGATTGTAAATTGTTGCACTCTTTTTAGAAGAAAATGTTGTAAACAAAATAATTGGTTCATTTTTGATAAGAAAGGGCGGCTAATACTCTACGATTTTAAATGTTGGTACCACAAACTTTACCAACATTCATATAGGGATAGAATATGGGTTGATAACATAAGTGCTATTGTTTCATGGAGTGAGATAGCTACCTAAGTAATTGATCAAATCAAAATGTAAGCTACTGGTTTTCTTTAAAACATTAGCAATGAGTTTAACAAATAAAAACAAGCAAGTGTAACAAACAATAGCAGTTTGAGTATAAATGTTCTTAAACTTTATACAAATATTCTTTTAGTAAGTTACTTAAATACACTTATTAAAATTATTTAAGTACAGTTAAGCGGGTTATGTAACTGTAAGCTTATAACTTTATGCAATTTAAACTATTAGTTACCTACTTAATATTCTAATGTTTATTCATGATTCTCTTATCGTTTCTGATAAAATGCTTGCAGTAGTCTAAGTAAGGCATGTACGTGGTTTAATTTTTGCCTAACTTGGCTAATAGGTATAATATCTTACAACTAGTATTCAGAATTTGAACAAACCAATATGCATGATAAATCTGAAGCAACAGAATCTTATTATAACTTATAATAAGACGGCAATAAAACATAGTTCAAAGTTCGACTGCTCACAATACAATATTATAATTTTTATATTAGTTTACAAATAGTTTTTAGATTATTTAGTTTTTAGTTTTTAGAGATTTAGATAATTAGTTTTTAGACATTAGTTTGTAAATACTGTAAAATTCTTTTTGTTATCTTTATAATATTTAAAAATAAAGTGTTTTACGACTGGAGTTTATTTCTTGTATTATAATTATTATATGTAAGAATATTTACTTACAACGATATACTCGTAACTTATAGGTACTGTAAATGCTCTGCAGACCTCAGTAGGATAAGGATAAAGTATAAGGAATTAGAAAGGGATAGAGAAATAGATTCTTGCTTCCCTTACTCATTAAAACACAAAAGAAATGTTATTTCACTGTGGTCTTCTGTACTGGTGCCGCAAGATGGGTTTCCCAATTTCTAATTGCGAACGCAGCATAAGCTGCCATTACTAAGACTTAGGGCCTCTTTCACCATCTCTGAGTAAAGTGCCAAGTAGGCTAACCGCCATTTAAAGTCACCGATAAGAAAGCATACGACTTTCACCATCTTCGAGTAGCATTACTCGAGGGTAGTTTCAATAAAATTGACACAATATACTCGTAACATTTACTCACCAATTAGCTTTACTTGAAAAGTAGCTAATCAACACTTTACTTGTAGTTGGTGAAAGAGGCCTTAACTCATAAACTAGAAACTAGCCAGTAAATAATGAAAGCATCAAACACTACATAGTAGGTTAAGGAAGAGATAGTTTTATTGGCACTATTCGTGTTGCGGTTAATTCAAGCGCTAGGTGACAGTGAGTCAGCAGTGAGTCACACCTCTCCGGGACGATTCACTGTTTTAGATAGGTACCTCTTACCTATTTATACGGAAATATTTAAATCGAATTTTACAACTTGGGATGAAATCCAGACCGGGTGAATCAGAATGCTTGGAAACATGCGCTCGTAAAACTTTCTTGTAAAGCTTATTTTTGAGAAAACGTTTTTGTGTCAAAAATTTAAACATGGAATTTTAACGAAGAATTGTAAACATGGAACGCGTAACAAGTGTTTTATAACTTTTTATTTATTTATACTATAAACAATATCATACACAAAAATGTAAAAAATGCCAAAATGTTTCGTTTAGACTGTAGAATTAAAGTTTTTAATTCATATTTATGTGCAAGTTTAGATAGTGTTTAACATATTTAAAACTAGCTGTTGCCCGCGACTTCGCCCGCATAACTTTGTAAATTAAACCTTAAATTAAAACCTTCCTCGAGAACCACTCTATCTATTGGTGAAAACAACATGAAAATCAGTGCAGTAGTTTTTGAATTTATCGCGAACAGACATATTTGTTTTATAATATGTAAGGATAAGCCAATTTAAACACAAACAGTGACGTATTTGGAAAAAAATAGTAGAAAAATAAACGATACCCGCACTCATCGTAACGGAAGCTTAAAATAACAGTAACTTATTATTTAGTACTTCAATACTCTGAGTTTTAATTCAGTAAATCACGCACAAAGTGGCATGTGTAAATATTGTTTTAGTTGTACTAACAGCGCTGTATTTACACGTTGGAGCCAACGAGCTGGAACCGCAACAGGACTCCGCAACACTGTTCCAACCAAACGATCCGAAACCTGTGGCAATTTCCTAAATATCGCCAACACAATGACACTTGAACAACAATAGTTTCAAATACTTCCTCGCTACTAACAATACTCGTTCATATGTATTTTTTTAATTATTGTTTAGATATAAAAGTTATTATTTAGTTTTATCCTGCAGCATATTATTATAATCTTTGCTAATTCCATAAGAGGCTGTGTAGTGTAGGCATTTTATTGAATTTTTCAATAGATTTTTTCAATTCAATTTTTCAATTATAAAATCGATAATTCCAGATTGTATATTAGGTTACATTAGAGGTACCTACCTAATGTTATTTTTATCAATTATAAAGTCAGTTTGTATGTCATCTTTTCGCGGCAAAACACTGCACTGATTTTAAAATTACGAGTAACAATATTTTCTTTATATTTCAAACACATAAAAGGGAATAAAAATGTAGATAATTGGTAGTTTTTTAAAAAGGAAAATGTGTAAATTAGGATTTTGAGATTTTTCTATCCTTTTGAAAAAAAAAATTAAAAAGAAATGTTAGGTTTTTTTAACGACTTATTGGTGATTATTTACCACTATAACGTGATAAAATTTAATTTGGATTTGTCAACATTTTCCATTTACGAATCCACGAACATGTTTCTTTTGAGCTGTACGTACTTCCATAGTTCTGTTCTGTTTTAACATAACGCATTGCTTATCATAACATCATATCTTAGTGAATTGAGCTATTTAAAAATTCATATCCACATAATTTATAATAAAATCCAATCGAATTACACAAGCTAGCTGTAAACCTACATATGAGTAAGATTGCACGTGGCACATGTATATAATCTTCAATCGAAAGATGTAACTAACGATGATAGCAATAAAAGTTAAATTTATCATAAAAGTTGTACATCGATACTAAAACAGTCATAAATAAAAATATAAAACCACCTATTTATATTTGTGGCTCTAATTGACATCAATCATCTTGATACTTGTTAATATGAATAAGAAAAGTATGTAAAGAATTTTATTAAATTTGAAAGATGTTAAGTGAAAGAATAAAAAATTAAATTAAATAAAAAGAAATTAAGTTAAAGCCTCATTAAATAAAAAAGATTTTCCAGGAAAATATATTTTTGCATTGAGAAATGAGCACTGAGTATTTTTAACAAACGGTTCATATTGAACCAACACCTGTACAATTTAACTAAATACTACTCTGTGTAAAGTATAATTTAATACCGTAATTTACATTCGCAATTAAATTAAGCCGAAATGAACGTAGGCTCCTATTTACAATTCGTACCCGTCAATTTTAACGCCCACAATTAATTGTACAAATCACCTTCGCTCGTTTACCGATATGAGCATACTCTGTTTCAAAATCACAAGAACAATCGACTACATTAATTTAATATTATCCAATTCGTCTCTCCATATATATTTAATATAAGATAATTATACTTAGTTGACATCTTAGTTCCATCTGTTCCCATGAAGTCTTACAAATGTCTTACATGAGGCGTTTTTAGTTAAATAAAAAGAAATTTCTCTTTGTAAAGCATAATCTTTATTTATTTATTTATTTATTAATACAGTAATGTTAAATTTAAATTAACATTGGTGTAAACATAAACTCATTAGAGTTTCACCGCACACTATGTTCAGTTTACAGACACA
The DNA here is from genome assembly GCA_945859745.1 of Synanthedon formicaeformis. Classification (NCBI taxonomy): domain Eukaryota; kingdom Metazoa; phylum Arthropoda; class Insecta; order Lepidoptera; family Sesiidae; genus Synanthedon; species Synanthedon formicaeformis. The sequence goes on from OX243958.1 coordinate 7,574,211, forward strand.
GAATCATTAAAAATATATATGTACATTATATTTTTAGTGATTCTGTTATCTTAAACAATATAAGTAAACCTTTCAAGTATCAAGATGATATGATGAGCGTCTTTATCATTAGGGCAGGCAAGAAGAAATGGCAAAAAGAATTCATTGATATAGGACGCTGGGCGGGCGGCCGTCGAGCGTGGCGGGCGTTTGTTGCGAAATGAAAACAGAAATAGTGGCTTTACACAGCAACCGTCCCACGACTTACCTGTGTGTTTGCAATGAGTTTGAATTTGGAAAGCAAAAAAAAAAAAAACAATCGGTTTAGTTATATTTTTGTCCTGGACCTGGCTGTAGTCCTTTGGGGAAGTTCGCGTATGGACATTTTTTCGGCAAAGTTTAGTAGGAGTCTTTTAGACTTGGGTGGATATCCGCCACCTAAGGTCGATTCTATAAGCAAATAAACTTATTAATGATTTTTTTAAGAATGCAATGTTCTTCGTTATTCCTTCCACATTCGTAGGTAGCCGCTACGAAGGCAAAAAAAAAAAAAAAAAAAATTATGTAACTATACAATTAGGAGAATATCAGTAGTTCGGTTGTGTATACAATATACTAATAATTTGAATTACTTATTCAAAAATGTCTATGTTTACAACTAAAAAAGTATAAATTTTAATATCTATACTAATATTATAAAGAGAGAAGATTTGTACTATGTTTGTAATGAATAAACTCAAAAACTACGGGACCGATCTTTAAAATTCTTTCACCTATTGAAAGCTACTTTATCTGTATTTTAAAAATTAACGCGGGCGAAGTCGCGTGCAACAGCTAGTGTTTTATAATTTTATATTCAAAGATATTTTAATGTGACTCGAACGATAAGTCACGCTTCCCTTTATCCGGTATACAAAAGATCTAAATACGTCGGTAGGTCAAGTGTTGGTATCCCGGACGTGAGACCTCGCCGTACTATGACAAAAGAGTTTTTTTTACTAAAATCCGAGTTTAGTGACAGGTCGAGGGTGCTACGGCGACGATAGAGCGCATAAGAAAAGGTTTCTAACACTTGTGTGGTTATTATCACACACTCCATGACGTGAAAGAGATTATGAATAGAGAGTAATAATGTATTGAACTTTTACGATCACTAAAAAAGTAAAAACAAAAGAATAAAACAAATAATTAAACAAAAATTATAAATTACTTATGTCTTAAATTTTTTTTACATTTGGGTACAAATAGGTTTCGTTATTGTCTTAAATACTTGCAACTAAAATTTTAGTAGAATATTATTATAATTTTCTATTTGCATAGTGAAATATTTTTCTTTAGTTTTCTTCCTTTTGTTCTACTTTTATTTGAAGTCGACCTTACAAATATTGTATCTTTTTTCGGCTGTATTACGAAACTAAATAGCAATGGCTATTGTGATAAGAGGTTTTTGTCCGTGATTCAATCATTTTCCTGTTGCATTAAACTCATTCAAGTTTTGATACACCTTCGGCCGCAACCGTCTCACTCTAACGGTCGCGAGCTTTCTTACGTTCTATGTAAAATTAGATACAGTATGGAATCAACTGCATTTTGTAAGAAACAAGAGTTAAAAACTAAGTTAAAAACACTAAATTTCTGAGGAAAATATTTAAGGAGTGAAATGATATATTCCTTTGTTTTGATACATACCTTTATTATTTATTACAATTACTTCTGTAGTCTGTTAACGTAATATTATTGTAAATAATTTTATAATTATATAACAAACAAATTCTCTCTATTTGTTTCTCTCACACCACCATTTTGAGATTTAATTCCAGATTTAAAAAAGACCAAATTTTTAGGACAACATTGATAATACGGAAGAAATATAAAAACTTAAATGAATTTGTTGAAGTCAATTGTAATGATACATATTTATGTTGGTTTTTCATACATACTTATTTTCATATGTACTATAAAAAGTAATAAATCAGAGGCCATAAATTTTGTCGTCAGAATAAGGGCATTTTAACACTTATTAGGCATATTTGGATAACTTGGATTCACAATATTTCTTGTAGACTTTTCAAACGGTCTGAAACCAACTAAATTATCGAAATAATTCGGATTTGGACATTCTATGTACTCAGCAGTTCCTCTACTAATATTTCTTCTTGTACTGTGTGTTTCGTATATGGAAGTGCTTTCGGCAACAAAGCTGGGTTAGTCAGAGGCGCGCGCGCACGGACCACGCGCGTATTCTCACGAGATGACCGCGGACTTAGCTCGCGTCCACGCTGCGCGCGGCTAAATCTGTCGCATGTCACGCCGTCTGTAAACTACGGCCGCGATAAAACCAGTGTCCCTTTTAACCTCTGATCGTTTATTCAGATCTCTAAAACGTATGAGTTTGAGAAAATATGAGCTTTTTCCATAAAAATCTTATAAAACTTTATTTTTTTAAACACTTATTTCAAAACTGCATTTAAAAAACGTACGTGAGAGGAAAATTGAAAGGTATTAAATTCGATTACGCAGCAGACATTTCCAATCGTCTTTTATAATAAATTGCAAACGGTAGGTCGTGAGTGCACTCGTAGCGATTTATTGTACGGTCGGCTTATGGAGCTTTTTGCTTCCACAAAAGGATTTTTATTCACTCTTGTGTAATGTTCTTCTTTATGTTTTGGATCGCATGTGTTGTGTTTGGGGAAAGAGTGTAAAATATTTTAAACTTCAACTGGGAACGGTTAAATATAAAACCAGGTCCTAACATCATCCAATCAATGAGCTTTAACCCCTCATTCAATCGTGTTGTGCAAGTAGGCAGCCATTGATTATAAGAGTATCTACTATCGTGTATCGGTTACGACGAAGCGTGTAGTTAATTAATTAGGAGATGTTCGTAATTGGCCCTCTATTGTTTTACGTAGTGTATTATGTAGTGTTCAATTTATTAGATTTCAAAATTTCTTGTAAGATATTGTTATTACCTCAACGTAAAGATTAAAATCAGTGATTGTAGATTTTCAACTCTAGTAACGCCATAGAAAATATTTGTAGAATATAGAATACTAGCTCTGCCAGCGACTTCATATGCGTTGAAAGATGAAAATATATGAGTTAAATAACACCCGACATCTTTATTGCTGTGACAACGGTGGCGTCGCCGCCACTGTTGGCGCGCTACAGTGGCTCCGATTTTTTTATTAATATATATATTTTTATAATCCAGGTAATAAACTATTTGTGTGCTAAATTTCATCCAAATCCGTTCCGCCGTTTTAGCGTTACTGAGAAACAAACATTCAAAGGATTAGGATTAGGATGACAGCTTCGATGTCTTTTAATATACTAAAAAATATGAACTTTTGTTCTGAGTGTACTTTATTTGTACACAAATAATGATTATATAATTATGTAGTTTGATAGGAGGACATGCGTATAGACATAGCAATATCAATGGATGACCTAAAATATTCACATTGGACTGAAAAGCATAAAGAGTAAGAATAAAATCAGCCAAAAAAATTACTAAAACAATTTAAATTTGTATTAAAACAAGTAACACAAAGACTATATGTATTGTAAAACTGTGACCATGCTCTTATTTCAGTGTCTATGTCCATAGTGAAATAATGGAATAAAAATATTTCGCAGTCTTCTTTGAGGGGTAGTTATAAAATATTGACTTTAATTTGCTAGTTTCGTACTAACAGACTGCGATTTCATTGGACGATTGATATTTCTTAGCGTTCCTCCAATCCCGTTATTTTAATGCCTTCAATAAGTGTACTTTAGAATTTATTGAATTTCATATCAAGCAGTTTGATATGTGTATAAAAATATCTCAGTAATAAATAAGACAATGAGCGAGCCGCGCCTTTATGGAGTTTAAGTGCTTTCAAATCGCTTATTTGATATCGGATAAGTAGTTCGCTACATGTATCTGCAATAACAGTATTTAGTTCACGGTTTCGGCCACTCCTTTCCTCCGACAATAGATGTGCTTAATACTTAAAAGATTATTTATATCCGCCACGAGAATATAATTAGTTACGAGTCGGTCGGACGTAAAAAAGAATGAATGACCAAAACTCGGTGGCAATTCAGACATGTGTAGCAAACACTCCTATACACTCTCCTCTGGACCTATTTATAAAATTCAGCGCAACGTACATTTAGCTCAATTGGAAACGGCATCTGTCTTGTGTTATTCAAATTTACATGTTTCCTACATTGGACCTGGTGATGTTGGTAAACACAGTTGCTCTATTTCTTTATTTAAGACAAAGACTGACCACATACCGAACATAATTTTTACCAAAATGAGCGTAGCTTCTCGGTGAACAGATTTAAAATTCCAAGGTTGTTCTTAATATCTTAATAATATCTTTATCTAAGTTATAATTTTACTCTAAGAAGTCGAAATTAACGATTTTCTGCCAAGTCCTCGCTTTACATGTAAAACATTATGTCTATAAACACTGCTGTAATTTTTATTAAATGAACTTTTCGAATATGTACGAGTAAATAAATTACAAATAAATACATACATATAATAAAATATAATAGCCAACGAGCGGTGTCTGTGCATTAAATAATAAAAAAATAAAAAAAAGGAAAACAATTTCTACATTGTACTTATGTTACCGAGGTCATAAGAATGGTATTTGGAATTTCAGTCTTTTTGTCTGTGCATTTGTGCTGGATAATAATAATCAGAAACGGCTCAGGATTTGAACGCGGTTTTCACTGATGTATTGTAGCAACAAAAATAAATTACGCGCTACTCTAGAAACGCGTAGAAATCGCGGGCACAGTTAGAAATATTACAAGATGGATATACTTGTTGGGCAAGTAAAATTTAAGAGCCAGAGCTTCTTAAATATTCAGACTGTCCCTTTGTAGGTGATTGACAAATTTTAACTTTATAATTAATTTTATGAATATTAAAAAATAATTAAAAACTTTAATGAATAAAGATTTTCCTTCGAAATTTACCATTCGAAGATGGTAAAAGAGAAGAAAAAATCCAATTATCCACTAAACTTCTTTAAATAGTTATTATCTGCTAGAAATCCTTGAAGATTAATTTATTTTATAAACTGTTAATAATACTTACTTTCTAACTTATTTCAGCATCAAGAAGACACTCAATTTTACAAAACATCTGCGAAACATAAAATAAATCGAATATTTTTGAGAATTACGAGTAGAATGGCGTGTTATAAATATTGACACGAAATATTGGCAACAAGGCAGCGATACGAAAACAATGATGATATGATATACATCCATTGTTATTTTACTACAAAGCAGCTATGACGTTTCCATTCCAAAACCTCGATGTAAATTTTTGTATAAATTCTTGAAACATTGTAGCCTTTTAAGAGCGTACTGCGTCTTGCAGCTATACGATGGATAGCGGTTCTGCAGGCACTCCCACAAAAGACCACCGTCATCGGTCCATAAGAACTAATTCACTAATCTTGTTTTTTTATGACTCCTCTTTAATCTGTACAATATTTGTATTTTGCGTGCTAGACGTACGAACACATTATGATAGCTAGGCTCTTTTACGGTTCTTATTATGGTTCTGTCATGTTATAGTGAGACTGAGACTGCGTAAGGTATCTTCTCAACAACCTTCTGACAGGACACGAGGACTTCTAGTGGCTCAACTCTTTAGCCTAGTTATCCCTAATGGGACAAGAAGTTCGTGTATCAATACAAGTATTCCGATATTCCCCTTAGGGGATAAACAATTGGATTACAAACTCTTGGGTACTAGTACTGGGTACTCAGAGTTCATTTGCTGGTGCATTTGAACCTACTGTGGCTGTATTTGCTGGCGTCTTGAACACAATGCAAACCATGCAAGGGAATCAAAATGTGAGCTGTCACCAGACATAGAGCTAAATAAATAAAGAAATATTTCGAAAAGCAGTAATTATAAGTTTGGTCTAACTGATTGATAGTTTTAAACAGTTTTTTTTTTCAATGGAATACTTTAACACGAGAAAGCTTTTTACTTTTCTAATGTTTTTACAATAGAGAAAATTGTACAAGTAACTCACTAAGGCAATGCGAGTGCAAGCGCCCACGTAACAATGAGTTGAGTTGAACGCACATCTGCGGCCCACATTCATCCAAGGCCGATAGGTACATCCTTTTATCAATCATTATATCCAATAACGGCACCAACCCTCTATTTGGAAGCTATGCCTTATTGGACTTATCTCTCTTGCACGTAAAGAAATGATGCATCATTTCTGTTGGGAGTGCTAAAAACTCATTTAGGTGGCTGTTTGTTATCTGTAAGTGTTTAACGTTTTGTCTCATGGTTTACTGTTTTAAATGGCCACGTTTTATGATTATGTCACAAAAGTTCGTTGCCTCCTCGGCGCACCTTCCGCGTGGTTATAAATAAGCGGCGTGTGTCGAACTTTTGACAGGCGTGTAAATAAACACCGGCCCGCGGATCGGATGTGACCGCCCCGCCCGCCAGCCAGCTCGAATACAACTGTAACACCTTTTTATGGCTTTTACACGATCTTACGCAACTTTCATTGCGCTATAAAGAACAATGATGAGATTGGATGTTGTAAGGAAACGTGCATACATGTGGTATTATTAGAGCGAAAATTTAATCTGTGAAATGTGAATAAATTTGGGCTACACTGCTCTTGGGATGTATTGAAAACGGTACACTCTAATAACTTAATTTATACTTATACTATTTACTTTACGATTTCTACAAGATAATGTATCTTTAATTAATATACAGATTTAAAGAAACCTTTACCCTTGCAAAGTAAAGAGTTTGCGTAGTTCAAGAAAAAAGTAAAATATGGTATGTAGATATATGAGCCTAAATAATCTTCAAAAGGACTATATAAGTAGTTTTGACAATTAGTATTTTTGTTTTAACATTTAATATTTAGTATAGAGGTTTCGATTTTTCGGTTTTCTTATAAATAACTAGTTGTGTCCCGCGGGTTCGCCCCTAATTTTATTTAAATTGTCAAAGTCATGCAAATGTCGTGGTAGTTTCAGTAATTATCGATGAAACTTAAGAATTGAGATATCAAATGCAGAAAGAATTTTTAAAATCCGACTACTATTTCCAGAGATTATCGCGTTCATCCAAACAAACAAACTCTTTATTTTTATTACATTAATATATATTTAATACTATAAAGGCATGATCCACAGGCTTAATTTTCTTTACGCAAGAATAACAGTAAAGTCTATATTGCATATCATGTCTGTTTTAAGTACAAAGGGAAGGCGACTCATGATTTATTGCAGTATTTTAAAGTTCGAAGCTCAAACCAAACGGTAATTCTTGCCAAGTTGTGGAAGACAGCGATGACTACTTTATGACGTCTCAAACGGCAGATTCAAACAGTTGCTTTGAAACTGTTTCCTCTTTTCTTTTTTTCTTTTCTTCACGGCATAATCTATTTTTATTTGTGATAAAAAGCTATTTTAAATACAGTGAAATACAAATAAAAATCAGAAATATTATCTCTCAATTAGTATCTTACTACTTGTAATGGCATCAGACAATATTATGTGCAACACTAATATTAAATCATTTGATATTTATACTTAATTTATTTGATATTTTTTTGACGAGACCAAAGGGTTAATTTTTATTGCAAAGTAAGAACCACACAAAAACGTGAATTATATTAATCGTAATAATATAATTATCATATATCATTGTTGTTATCTCAAAATAAGTTTACTTACGTTAGAAAAGAATTAATCATTGAATCACTTTTGAATTCAGATTTATATGTGGAAGAAAAGGTACATTCACATATATACATAATATATATACGAATATATTCACATGCACGTAGATTTGACCTTTGCTACGACAATTTGTCGCGCATATAAACAAAAGCAATAACAACCAACTGCCCTCTCACTGGCATCGAACGATCCTTCATTGTTTTAAGGCAATGTCAACGCATGTAACAATCGGGTAACACACTATTTCATTTCAATATAACTGCCGCGGCGGCGCCTACGCAACTATGTGTTTTATGTAGATTTAGTTAGTAACATGCGCAACGAACCACTTTGAATGATGGTTCATTCATATTTACTGTTAATTTCTCTTAAAAGCCTCTGTTGATAAATGCCGCATTTACATACCGTCAGCGACATCATTATGCCGATCCTCTTATGAAAGATTATTCTCAAAATTGAAGCCAGGTGAATTTCAATTTGTCTTAAGCTGTCAATTAAAGAAAGGTTACTTATAAATTTTAGAAGATAAGACTTTTTTATAAGAGTTGAGAAAAATTATATTTTTCGTAATTCACTGGTTTGATTTTGGGCTGTCACTGTAATGAACAACTCTATAGGTATATCGCCTATAGAGCAATCACACGAGAATCGTATTGCTCTAAAATAAGCACTAGTGATACTAGACTTGTAATACACTAACCACATAACGATATATGATAGTGGTGGTAACCAATCCATTTTAAAAACATTCTTAAGGGAGGAAGTTAAAGTTAAAGACAAAGCCTTATGACAATAGTATGATGCATGATAGTCCCAATGGGAAGAAGGCGTGGGCGGCGCGCCGCGGCGCCGCCGGCCAATCACTGGTAACACAAATATTCCAAGAAGAGTTTATCACGCAACAAAACAAACCTATTTGTGAACCGTGACACATTTGACGAGCGCCGCTGAAGATTACTTGGTACATACAAAACCAGAGACATAAAGTAGCTCATCATTATTCGGTATCTATTTTTCATAGTGTCGTTGCCTCTCTAAACACGCGTTTGAGGAAGAAATATACGGTCGGCTTAGTGAGATATATGAGGGCAAATGTTTTCGATGGCGTTTTCCAACAACACACTCACCCATGACTATAAATTTTGAGCTCATATCCATCATTTCGCTTAGAAATCTGAATAAATGTCTCTTGTTATGTGCAATAAAAAAGTGTACTATGCACGATAGAGTTGACAAAAATGATAGATAAATAAAATTGTGACAAAATGATACCTACGTGCATTAGGGCTCCTAGGTCCATCCAGGGCTCTACTGATGACGTGACAAGACAAACTCGTTCTATTGTGCAGGTAATAAAGTTTATTTTATTTTTTATTTAATACTTAGTTTTTATGCTACGCTTTTATTTTTGTTTACAAATAATGGTTTTCGATTGGTTTGTTTCGTGTGTATAACAGAAAATCGTATAATATAAAACCCATGTATATATTTAAAACATTTTACTATATAATATTGTATTTGAAACACTTTGATTTAGTTTCGGTTAGTTAAAATAACCAAAAAGCTCTCTTTAGTGATAACTGTAACATTAGCTTTCGTCATGCTAAGGCTAGCAAAGAACAGTGTATAAAAGGTGCCGGTAGTGATACTCTCTTATGAAAGATATTTATAAATTTATGACTTTTTTTATAATGATAAATAAAAAATTAAATTAACATGTAATGAGATTAATTTAAATACATACATATATAGGAAACTGGTTTCCTTATTGGCAAGCTATTATTCAAACCATTCATTCATATCGCTCATTTAAAACTCGATAGATTTTCAAATCGATGGATTTTTATACTGTAAGATTGGTCAGATTTTTCAATCATCGTAAGTACTAATCAAAAAGTAAAGTAACCTACTAAAGTTCTGAAGTAACGTTACTTAATATTCTTGTAATATTAAATTTATTAGGAATATTATTTTTAATTGGATTTTGCTTCACAGACGAATTAAAATTTAGATCATAACTGGATTTAGTCAATCGGGGTTTCACTACTGTTTAAAATATAATATGCGCCCATCCGCCCAGCATCTCGCTGTTGTAAGCTCAAAGATATTAAAAGCTACGCGACCTCATTCAACTTCCGCACTTACGCTAGTAGTGGGTTCGCACCTATCGAAGTCATTTACCTAGATATCTTTCCTTAGAAGCTTTTATTATAATTTCAATATAAATTCGTATTGATGTTCATTCATATCAACACATTAATGTTTCAAGAAATTATAATAAATAAATCTATTAAAATTTAACATACAAATTAAAAAAATGCTTTTTTTTGTTTTATATTATTGTTAAATTTTGATTTTAAGGAAGAGCCAATACTTACATATAAACTATAACTATGAATATACATAATATAATATATGTAATGTTTGTATTCAAAGAAAATCACAATAAAACATACAATATTTTAAGGAATTTATGTTAATTACCAGAACGTTTCATTAAATTAGCCATCACACCGAGAGGCGAGTGTTCAGCGCTCGTCTGCATCTTTATTGAACCATTTAATCAACATATGGTTGCTCAAGTTACTCTTAATCTTGCCCAATCCATCGCAGGTCAAAGACTTGTATACATCTTCATTTACCTTTTGCAAATTTTGTTTTGTTCTCAACAACTGTAAGTTTTGTGTAATACAAAAGGCACAGTGTTTGACACAAATGATGTGTTCTTTTTTACCTATTTACTATCCCTATTGTAATATGTGTGTTATTGCAAAATTTTAAGGATATATTTATGAATGATAACATCCATTCATATTTCCTAATAATTGATTAAAGTTAAAAACAAGGTCGAAAAGAAACAACGTCTTAATGCTCCTAATTTCCAATATTTATTTATTAATACAGTGTAATATTTCGTTGGACTTAACATAAGTGTGAACACAGACTCATTGGAGTTTTATTCGGCGGAGGTATGCATCCGATGGTATCCTCCTAGAGAGCTCGCGTTACGACAGCCGTACATTGTGATGAGCTGGCAATATCTGATGTATCTGATACATCTGGATGTAGCACAGAAGCAACCTCTTTCGAAGCTTTACGTTTAACTTGCGACAACATAATTTTTTTTTTAAATTAATTATGGATATGGCCAGACGAGACCGACGATGGAGCGAACTCACTCCATTCACTCGAACTTTAAAAAAAATTTAATAACTTTAATATGTATAAATTACAAATTTGTACACAGTTGTATATCAAATTATGTATATAATTCTATACATCGATGTTTTGTTGCCATCGCGATACTTGGTAATGAAATTGAAAAATTAATCCGCCATGCAAATTTTACGAAAACAGGAGGAGGCATTCATTTGTTCGGCGAACACACGGTGGCTACACGGTTCACCGCAACGAGTAACCCAAAGTTGATTTGTTTATTTTAGTAGGGGTCTCACTCTGCAAGGGCCGAACTTGCTTTCATTGTATGCGTAAATTAAGTTTGTTGATAGCAAATAGCAAATGGGTCTCTCGTTACGAAATATTGCTGTTATAATTTTCATGAAACACTAAACGAGTTAATTAATTGTTTGCATGCGAGATTCTCTAATGCGCGCCGGGAAAATTCGGGTATTGTATTTTCCGAATATACTCTCATGTGTTTTTATACCACTACGCACACGTTTATATACTAAAAATTTATGTTGAACAAAAAAAGAGCCATATTGTAAGCTATTTTTATCGATTTTTATATGCGCATTAAAATGTAGATCATCATAATCAATACTAATAATAAATCTGTAAAGGTTGGTCATGGAGTAAGTTACTTTGTTTTCAGAGATATCGTGTTTATAGGCTCTATACATGATACTGAAACTTAATTGACCATTTTTAGAATTTTTTTCTGTATGTATGTATGTATATAAGTATGTATGTTCCTCCATAACTCTTAAACGAATCAACTGATTTTCATGAAACTTGGTAGATAAACATTTAGACGTACGGGACACAGGATAGGCTACTTTTTTTCTTTTTCAACGCGGACGAAGTCGCGGGCGCCAGCTAGTTGTTAATAATGTCAAAATTTTAATATTTTCTATCGACATTCTCGACTCATATGCACGAAGAATGTTTATTGTGAAAGACCGTAAATTTTCTAGAAAAAAGATTTTTTTAAATGCAGTAGTATTGTAAAATTTAAAATAGTTGTGTTGTGAGGCTCAGCTGCTGGAAAGCTTCGAGTAATAAAGCGGAATGGGGCGCCTCGTTGCGGCGACGTTCGGACGAATAGCGCGTGCCGCCTTGCTGGACGCTACCATCGCAATTTCTACCAAGTTATTGCATGGCGTTATTACAAAGGTCCTTTATTTATCGCATCAAAAATTTAATAATATTTTTTTTCTCTTTACTTATTAAATTATCACATAATCTCTAGGGGGCTAGAAGTAGCTTGGATCCAATGATTGACCCGCACCCCGGAGAACTTTGCGATCGGTGGCCTTTAGTTCTCCGTACTATGTCAAAATGGTCATTACCAATTCAACTTAGTAATCCGCTGGATCATGTCGGTGACTTTCTTTTGTCTGCGGATCACCTCATTCCGGATTTGATCTTGTAGAGTTGCCCCGAGCATAGCTTTCTATGGACCTTGAAAAGAAAACGTACTTTTATTATGATTTTTACAAAGACAAATCAATGACTAACTTTCAGGAATAATATTACTATACTTAAGGGATTTTTTTAATCGTTTCAGAAAGTAGGTTTATTAAAAAATAATCATTCTGCTATCTTAATATACATTTTTTTTTACATTAACATAGTGAAATGGTTCAAAATTATGGTGAATACGACCAGTGGAAAGGCTATTAGAATGAAGAACTATAGACATTTTGTCGGCACAGATTGCCTTCGCCCTCTGAACGGATACAAAGCGTTCACGATACAGGCACCGATAAAAATGTCCGGCTCACTAGATTTATTACAATCGAACACTATTCAGAGCCGATTTGAATAAACAGCCGTGTGATGGTTGTTATACAATATATAACGGGAACAGTAGGGTTCTAACAAAATATTGAAATTCTACTCACCCAAAAAAAAAACCTTCAAAACCTCATTAGTTTAGTTGATTTTTCGTTGTAAGCTTCACTTAATTAATATCTATTAATATTGTATAGAATAACTCTATGAACATATTTAGACGTTTGAATTTACCAGATAAATCAGTATTTCTTAATTTAGGATTACGACTACCTACTTAAAGCTTTAGTTATATCCTAAAGATCAGCACAGCAGGATCCTAAAAACTTAAAGCTTTTTAATGGTGCGATTTTCCTGGATTATCTTAGGACACTTATTATCCCTGTAAAGCGTTTCAATAATAATAATAATAATAATAAAATCATAGACGTAAGTTACCGTTTGCTATTTGGTAGTAATCATTGAAGTAGTAAGTACCTATTTTGAGGGACGAAACGAATGGAGGCTGATTCCACCTAATGTTAAAAATCTCTCTCCAATATAATATCTTGTCTTGATTATTATATTAACTTGTTCGATTATATGATAAGATCTCGGAATTATTGACTTATGATAATACATTCTCACACAATTTACATACAAATCATAGTCTGTGTATTGAATACAGAAAGATAGTGAGATAATTATCATATTTTAGGATTGTATAGAATAATTTGGTAACTTACAATGAGGGCCAATTGGGAGAACTAAAAAGGTGGAAACCACATTTACCAAGTTGAATAATAATGAGTTTAATGGCATTTTCACATGTTGAAACTTTATGGAATGTCCCCTGTGTCTATAGACTTAATACTCACTACATAATAAGAAAACTATAGTTAGGTACTGAAAATAATAGCAGTTCTGTGGATTTAATTCCATGTGATTCAAACAAAACAATTTTTGTTATGTTCAATAATCTGAGTTTTGAATTACACCAGAGAAAGATGTTCTATTGTATTGTATTTGCAAGGATGGAGATGTAATTGTCAAAAATATTTTAAAATATTATGTGTAGTGTTGAGATAAATAAGAATAGTGGTAATTTTTTACTTTCTCCTTTATATTTTTATTTAATTATCATTTGAGGATATTTAGCGTACCACATTATTTAAATGTATAGTATGTGCAGACAAACATGTTTTCCTATTTTATTGATTGGGAGTTGGCGTCTCATTGTCGCCATTCTACTCCATCACTCGGCCTCATTCTTCTGCAAACCCTACTCTACATAATGTTAGTGATTATCTACATATTGCATAATATATAATAGTTCTCTGAAGAACTCACGCTTATTATTTTCTCTTTGGATAACACACAATCGCACTTATCATTATTAATATTAGGTAACATTTACATTACATTACATCTAACAAAACAACTAGCACCTTTTAAAATATTTTGTTTGTTGTCCTAAATGAATATATGAGTGGTTTTTTTTTAATCACTATGAAAGTTTTATTATTTATTTGAAAAAGCTTACCAACTAAAGACACACTTATTATTCACAATATACAACATTCACAGAAAGGAACATCACAATCATAATATGAATTTAAATTATAGGAAAGCATAAAATTATTTGAGATTAATTAAATTATAATAAATTATAAATGAATCAACAAATCGTCTTCTCGCATTAAAACTCTATAAAATCAAAACCTACTAATTTTACAGGAGAGCGTTTTAAAGATTCTACTTCGAAACTACTGGTGATACAGAACGTTTCCGCGAATGTTTTTGGAAATTGTACACTTTTAATGCGAAAGGGCGAAATGTCAATGAAATCAAAAATACCTAGGTTCTAGAACATATTAAAAAAACTTTATATAAACGTTTTATTATAAAGTTTTATAGCAATTTAAGTTGGTCTTAATTTTAATAATAAAATTAACTAAATTAGTATAGTCAGTAACCATAAAACCAATGGTTTGATTTCATGTAGAATACAAACACGTTTTAGCAACAGGTAAATTTTCAAACTTGTATAAAATTTGTACTCCATGTAGTGTGTTTTATTTTTAGATCTACACGGACTGGGCGAATCATTATCTGGAGCGTGCACGGTCGAGGCGAAGAGCTGGAACCTCTGGCGGCGGACTGGCGAGGGACTGCGCAGACGGATTACTCTTGGCAGACGTGCTGGAAGGAGTCACCGGTCTCAAGGTGCCACGGGCTCATCGCAAGCCAAGGAATCCACAACAAATGGTAACATTTTCCTAATATTATTCTATTGGAACGTACAGTATCGTTTAAGTTTAAGTGCCAGCGTACAGCGTCCACCCACAAGGTGGACATACTGATAAGGGCCGCAGGTCGACGGTGGTGGACCGGGTCTGACCGGGCTTATTGGAGAAATGGGAGAGGCCTAAGTATGGCCATCATTGGACGTACTACGGCTGTCGACTGAGATGATAATGATGATGATTTTATTGGTACATAGCGCACTTGAATCATAAAAATTGACTTACAAATTATTGATTTATTCTGGAGAGGAATTCATATCAAATTTATTTATAACTTTATTGCTACAAATAAACAGTGATAAATTATACTATATAACCCAGTAATTATAAACTACACTCTCATATTCCAAATAAAGCCATTCATAGTTCAGACACTTTTTAAACCCCTTTCATTTATTGAATACTTAGGTAGTTAAGAAAAGCAAATATATTTTCAGATAAATTAAATATTACGATCCTCGAAGCAATCTAAAAATGATTTAAAACACATAAAAGTTAACTGAACGTATCAATATTTTAGATATCTATCATAATAATATCATAACGCTTTCAAATATCCGGTGCAGTTAGTTTGTTTAATAATAAACACGCTCGAAAATGAAAGCGCCAAATAATATTTTTGTTTGCCCGAAATAGCTATCGGCCCACAAATCATTTAGGCAGGTACCGCAGCGCAATGCAGTGCAGCATTCGATCAACATATAAATATTTCACTGACATCCGTGCCATATTGACATTATTAACTCAATAGTCCGTTTAATATCGTCCATTTGACAGTTTTATATTTAAAATTTTTGGAGATTTTTTGCCATTTTTTTCTTTGAAGTGTTGATACAAGTTTATCGAATCACATTTTATTTGGTTAAATGGTTTTTTTATTTACCTAAATAAACACGATCGCGTAAAGCATTGATTGGGTTAATAAAAATTAAAACGAAAAAGTGCAAGTCGACATTCGTATTGAATTAGGACTGTACCATTTTAGGACTGAACAGTTTTATATCAGTCTAATTTAAATATAATATAAAATTATTTTTTTATCTTACTTTAATTTTACCTATATAAAAGAAAGTATTTGTCGTTATTGTCATTGCTCTCTGGCAGAAAAGGTCTTTTAGAAGTGCAAACCCAACCCGGGTTCGAGTTTCCGTCTTTGACAACATCTAAACAACAGCGAATGTACCATTGGGATATCGGTGCTAAATATTTCAAATAATAATATAGGTAGTCAATGTTGATAAATGATAATGAAAGATAATTGAAGGAGCCTTGGTTCATTCATAACACACAGCAGGAAACTATTTGGCCTTCTACAGTCCGGTAGCCCACAAACCCGATTCCTTCGCCATAAAACTGTTTTCTTATATGGCGTTCTTAATGTGAAAGTATTGTCTAAAAATAAACATAATTTCACTAATAAAACCAAATAAGACACGGAGAACAATATCGACACAGCTGCTATTGCAACCGATGACATATTTATATCTAACCATTCTCATTTGAAGTTAATAGAGGATTCTTCCGAACGGAAGTTGGTGTTTGGGAAAAAACAATATTGAAATTACTTTAGTGAAATATTTATATTACGAATGTACGTAAAAGATGTAATTATTCATTGTAAATGTTCCAATGAGTGATGTGATCCTCGAGCAAATATTATTAAATTATGAGTTTCTGATTTTCTGATTAAATTTTCTCATTCGTAAAATTATAATTAAAGATATATTATAAGTAACCATCAACGGTTTTTTAACATTCAAGTTCTTATTGACTTGTAAAATTTTACATTCACAGCTTGGCATCGTTAATCAAATAGTTAACTTCGTTAAACGTTAAAGAGTTACATTTCGGACGAGTTAACGATAGTTAACGTTATCGTTAATCCGTTAACACGTGATTAAATGGGTTGGTTAGTGATAGTGATATGAACAAAAAAAAAGAAGCGTGTAAATTAGAGTGTATGAAGCACTCTAAGTGTGTTTTATATAAAACTTAGGCTTATCGCATTACTACTCAAAATATACAGTGTTTGCTTCAATAAATTTCAATTGGTTAGCATTGTTCTAATACGTGTTGAAGGAAATATACCAATGTGGTAACTAGCTCTTGTAAACCATTCGGGAATGGAATTGTTCTAAGCTGTTGACCCCGCTTTTATTCCGGAATACGAAAATAATAAATTATCGTTATGTTCGTACTTTTAAATAATAACGCAGTGATTAAACACTGTTTAAATAGGAATTGTAGTGTTTGCGTGTACCTATCAGTCATTACCTTTTAAAATAAGGAAATAGATTGCACGAGTTTCAAGCTTGTATGCATTTATATTATTATCTAATATTATTAATATTATTGATAGTTATTCATAATATTAATGCCCATTTTCCTATCCCTTCACAATCCCTAATACTAAATGCTACTGTAGACGGCAGCGCACTTGCAGCAACTGTGGCGTTGCTTGTGTTATTTTACCATCAAGTGGGCTATCAGCCTGTCTGCCGACCTTAATATTAAAAAATATATTATAAAATGTAAAGTTCAATGCTATTTTATTTTATTATTTGTTACTAGCTGGTGCCTGCGACTTCGTCCGCGTTGAAAATGAAAAAAGTAGCCTATCCTGTGTCCCGTACGTCTAAATGTTTATCTACCAAGTTTCATGAAAATCAGTTAATTCGTTTAAGAGTTATGGAGGAACATACATACATACAATACCTACACTTACAGATTTATTATTAGTATTGATGATGATGATTTTAATGTTCACTTGTTACTTTTTTCGGCTAAATCTAAACTATTTATTTAATGTGAAGAAACTCCATGTAAAAAATTATAAGTAAGAAATATAAGAAATGAACAAAAATACTATAATTATTAAACTTTTTCAATTTGTTCTTCACAAAGGAGTATCTGTTGGTAGTTAATTAGGGTTTATTAAACATCGACCTCCCAAAGCGACCTTTCAACGCCCCGTCCATAAAAGATATAATTTAATGATACACTCTAACTTGTTATAGATTTTTTTGCAAGACATTTGTTGCTGCTACAGTCTAAAGACCTGTTCACACTGGTGCTGCTATGATAAAGCGAGTCACACGCTATTCAGAAAGAATTTGTTTGTATTACGTAACCTAAATACTTTAACATAATAATAATTATTATATGCATTAATAACAAATGAATAGATATTTTTTTAAACTAAGAGCGTAAGAGCAGTAGTACCTAGTTCTAATTCTAATATGATTTTTTTAAACTGTTTAAATACTAAGAATATTTTATAAAAGCGATATTAATTCTGTGAACATAATTTTATAAAAGATATAAGATAAAAGATATTTTATAAAAGAGATATTACTTCTGGTTTGTCCGTCTGTTACGCTTTCAAGACTAACAACAGCTCAAATGAGAACAGGGGCATTTTTTTTAAATCAATGCTTTAGACATATTGAAATATTGGAAATGTAGTGTTATTTAAATTTAGTTCAATATTTAGTCTATTTTTAAATGTAATTTTAAATTTACTTAAATATTTAGTAAAATGTCTTGGATTGATGCATTTTATATGGATTTCAAGGATGTAGTGTGAAACGGACTTTGTATTCAAAGAATCGAGTTCCGATGTCGCACACATAGCTATGCATCCCATCATGTGACTCCAACTTTACTAATGGTTTGATAGCAATTTATCACTGCCCATAGAGTAGTTTGTAGTTCGGTTTTTATAGTTGTAAACAAGTAACAAACATTTCCCACGGAGCAATCAAAATTGTGTCAACATTGTCTTTCGTCTGCTCTTAAAAATATTAATCATAGTATTTTATCACTCATGGTAAGTATTCGGACCGTGTGAGTCTCATTTCAAAATAAATTCGGGTATAGACGTGTGATATGTGATGTGTGATGTATGATTTACTTATTACATGGTAAACTATATACAAAATACAAATTATTCTATTAAGTATTGCACAATTTCTATGGCTTCTATCAAATTTATTATAAATTTATTATTTAAGAAAATATTTAATTTAAACCGTTTATGGTTATTTTACTGTACAAAGTTTAAAAATCAGACTGATGGTGCACGTAGTTCTCAATACAAGGTTAGGAATGAGGATCCAGTAAGTTAGTGAGTCCGACGATAATAACTTCCTTTTGAATAGAAGATGAATTAGAATTTCATTAGTTATTTTAAACTTGCGAGAAATTCCTGAATTTAAACTATTAGCTCTTTATTACCTAATATTATATTTTATTAGTTTTATACCGATGTTGAGCCCTCGCCGCTATAAAGCTTATGTGAGAACAGACCACCTCCTATATAAATTAAACCTTTTTGTGATCTTATAAAGTAATAAATTATGGTTATGTCTTTTAACTGTTTACCTTAAAATTAGATTTTAATTTAAAAATTAATTCCAAACATTTCCATAAATAAAAAATAAACAAAAGTCAGACAAAGACGAAGGCATGCATGTTATCGGAGGAGTCCTAGGATGGCTTTGTTCTTGTAAGTTAGTATATTGAGTCGTCAGCGCACTTGCAACGCCGGTAGCGTTGATAGGCGACGGTAGCCACATACCATCAAGTGAGCCTTCAGCTTGTCTGCCGACCATAATATAATTTTTTTTATTACTTTATGTGAGTAAAATGATGCTATTCCGCCTCACAGTCTAAAAATCTAAACACCGTTATACCTACTGTTTATTAGTTGTTCATAAATGACTCATTTATAGCTGCAATAACTGTAAATATCTAGGCTTTAACCAGTTATTCTCTCGACAGGTCATGTTGAAAAATACGACGACTTTAAAGCGTTGGAACAGCGACCGCCTAAGAAATTTTATGTACATATGAATTTTATAATCCAACGAAATAACTACCGGCCGTGACCTACCCGGATACAGCTTCCAGATAACCATCTTTTCACGATGACGTTGCATTGTCAAACTTACCCGTTATGAGTACCCTACCTATGTATAAAAATCTTATTATAGGCTATGCATGTTCTGTGTAAAAGCCACGGATGTAAAAAGGCTTTATCTTTGTCCGTTCCCCTTTATCATATTACTATAAGGATAAACAGAGAAAATCATTACCTATTATCAAAGGAGCCTGCCATCAATAATATATGTTAATTTATGTTAATTAATATATGGTAATAGTATGTATATATATGATATATATGCGGATGCGGCGTCTAGAATCTAAAATTTACCTATTATTTTATTTTAAACTAGCTGTTGCACGCGGCTCAGTACCTACGCGTAACTTTATAAAGCATAGCCTATGTCACTGGCTGGTAATTTAGTTTTCTATAGATGAAAGATTCAAGATAAAGTGCGTATACATATTATTATACAAATACATATGTTCTGTAAACTGTAAAATATTTTTATTGGTTACTAGCTGCTGTATACTAAAATATACTAAAACCACTCTATCCATTGGTGAAAACAGCATGAAAATCGGTGCAGTAGTTTTTGAGTTTATCGCGAACAGACAAACAGACAGACGTGGCGGAGGACTTTACTTTATAATATGTAGTGATTATAACTAATAAAAATATTATAAATAATAATAATGCAGCCCTAACCACCGGTAGCTTGGGCCTAGCCCCGCTACAAGCGGATGTCTGGTTTTAAGTTTTTTATAATATATATTGTTTTTTGTATTTATATAAATTTATATTGTAAAAAATTTAAAATTAAGAAAATTAAATAAATAAGATAGTAATAATTTATTTCAGACAAATTAGTCCATACAGAGTACAAAATAAAAAATAAAACTGCACCGATTTTCATCCTGTTTTCACCAATGGATAGAGTGGTCTCTAGGAAGGTTTTAGTATATAATTTACAGTTACGCGGGCGAAGTCGCGGGCACCAGCTATTTAAAAATTAAAATTGGATCATAATTATTGTAGTCGAGTCGATCTCACTCAATCAATGTATGTGGCATGTTTTGTATTGTGGTTTAAGATCGTGTTTCGTGGCCATTCATTCGTCCGCAAGACTTGCTCTCTGTCGGCTGTGCTGTATTGTACAGTGTGCAGTCGATTGTACGATAGCGGATTTGTTCACGCGCCGACACATCGATCGATGCTCTCGATAAACGGTTTATTTTTAAATTGTGTGACATTCGAATTTTAAAACGACTTGACATTTGTATTTAGAATTTATAGGTTAAATTTGATTGGTTGCTATTTGTGTTTGTGATTGTGAATTTTGTGATAAGAGAACGTATCTAAAATGAAAAAAGGTTGTGGATTGAAATAAAGGTATGTAGAGTTGTAGACGTAAATAATTAAATATTTAAAATAAAAAAAAAGTTTTACTTGGTAAAACATTGTAAAAGTAACACTAAAAAAATTCCTAATTGATATTATTACAGATAATAATAATATTTCTTGACAATTTTCTTTCATAAATTATAATTAATTATAATTTTTTTTCATAATACTTATTTCTTTTGAAATATTTTAAAATTCTACTAAAGCATATATTTTAATTTTAAATTCAGTTTGACACATTAATATGCGGATATGTTTTTAATTAAAAAAGAATTAGATTCCTGCTAGCTTAGCCGAAAGTACGTAGTTATTCATTTTGCAAAAGGTTTTTTCTTTTAAAACGTTATGATGATTTTAATTGCACAAAGGTAGTTTTTATTGTAAATGGACAGAATTTAATTACAATGAAAGGATGAAATAGTAATTTATTGATTAATTAGGTTTCAAATAAACACTTTTTATCTTCAGTTTACTTTTATCAGGGAATCGGAGGTAAAAGATGATGACAATAATTCTAAAAAGCATTCGAGGGAAACTTTTTCGAAGGAAAAAGAGGCTGAACGGATTCAGATGAAATTTGTCACATAGATAGTTTATTACCTGGATTAATGTAAAGGATAATTTTTATCTTGAAAAAATGTTAGGTTCCAGAGAAATCCTCTAAAAAAATATAAAAAAAATATAAAGATGTCAGGTATTTTCTCAGTATATTTTTCATTTTTCAACGATGGCAAAAGCTAAGACCAATAAAGAGTTAAAAATTATTTTCGAAATATTTTTAATTTATGCACGAACTTCTTGACCAATATAAAATTCTTTTACTACTGATATTACAATACATTATCATTGCAAGGAGTGTAAGGGCATCTGTAAAAGTAATAACTGTAAATTATACTTTCATGTTAGTGTTGACGTGCAGGCGCCATCGCCAGTCGTACACTTCTCGCCTTGAGATGTCACGAAGCATTTAAAAGAGCCAGATTTTTATAACACAATATTTATAATTGGCAAAGACAGACGCCACCATCTGGAAGTGGGGCACGTTGATTAATCGAAATGTTTTAGACCATTTTTTGTCCTTGTTCTGTTGATAGTATAAGAGGTGGCAACGTTTTCGAAAGAGAATTTCAGGTCAGCTGATTTTTTGATATGTTGTCTCTCTTGCCCTTTCGGTTAGGATCTGGGCAGTCTGGCTAGCGGTAGCGGTTGAGTTTGCCTGTGCGCATCCTATTTGTGCGGGTAATATACTGACTTTTAAAATCATTTTATGAAGGTTAAATTTTCATATTTTAGCTTAAGATAAGTTTAACAAACATCCATCTCTTATTGCCAGACATTTTTATCGTTGCTAATAATGAGCCAGACGCGAATTTTGATTTCATTTTTATTAAAAATTTAAGTTATTTCAGAATGTCTGTCATTTTAATATTATGTTGTTTAAGTATGAACAGACCTAAAAATAATTTGCCAGACATTAATTCAGTTGTTAATCAAAATTCGCGTCTGGCTCATTATTAGCAACGATAAAAATGTCTGGCAATAAGAGATGGATGTTTGTTAAACTTATCTTAAGCTAAAATATGAAAATTGAACCTTCATAAAATGATTTTAAAAGTCAGTATATTACCCGCACAAATAGGATGCGCACAGGCAAACGCAACCGCTACCGCTAGCAAGACTGCCCAGATCCTAACCGAAAGGGCAAGAGAGACGACATATCAAAAAATCAGCTGACCTAAAATGCTTGTTTTCCCGACGTTGCCACCTCCCGGACTATGACTCTTCGTCTAGTATTAAACGTAGTAGTATTTGTAAAACCGGATACCTATAATTATGCAAACGAGATACGTTAAAAGCAATATTTTTAATAGACAATATTTGTGTTTTGACAAAATTAAAATTATGAGGCAATAATTTAAAAAAAAATTGTTGAAGATGTGGATAGAAGTATCCAATGTAGAAACTTTTATATATATATAAAAACTTCTATCCACATCTTCAACAGTGCCCGCGCCCGCGACTTTGTCCGCGTTGAAAAAGAAAAAGTAGCCTATCTTGTGTCCCGTACGTCTAAATGTTTATCTACCAAGTTTCATGAAAATCAGTTAATTCGTTTAAGAATTATGGAGGAACATACATACATACAGAAAAAAATTCTAAAAATCGTCAATTTAGTTTCAGTATCGTCTATAGAGCCTATAAACACGATATTTCTAAAAACAAAGTAACTTACTCCATGACCAACCCTTACAGATTTATTATTAGTATTTATAAACAATTTTTTCAAAGGTATTAAAGGTTTATGCTAAATATTCTATATCGGCAGATAGGCTGATGCTCAACTACCATACTAACCACCCAATAGTAACAAAAGACCACCTTGAAATAGCAGCAGCCTATTTTCCCTTCGTGTCAGTATGTCTTAAATAAAAAATCTATTCCTGTATTATGACTTACAATTGTTTTTATTAATAATCTGTCAAATTTTCCTCGTTACTAGAGCTGCTAAGGAGAAATACACACTAAAACGTGACTCAGACCTAAACGCCGATCTTACTCAATGGGTTAGTCAATACTAATTCAATGTTATTATTCGTTTTTGCTGAACGTAATTAGAGACCTTCCTACAAGTACGAACATTACGCATTTCTGCGAACCGTGTTACAATTTATCACTATTTCGAAGAAACAAATGGTTGCAACTCAAACTCGTGAATAAACAAACAAAATTATTCATACGTTACATTTATACAATTTTTCTCCGCTCACATTACAACTCTTTTTAACTAAAAATAAGTCTTTTTTAGGCTATTATATTAAAGGTCACAGCGGATCGCGAAGCTAGCTAGGCAGTACGCTTTTAAGAATTAAGCTGCAGAGCCTTGCACATAGACGAAAAATCGGCGGTGTATTTGTCTTCCATAAGATGTACTTTGGAGAGTTCTCAGGAGCTGCATACCGCTTTCCCCTTTCTTCCGTCGCGCATTCAAAAGTACGCCTAGTTACCATCACCATCTTGTCCAAATTTCTCTTTTTTTGGCCAAGCGCATTAAAACATCCTTTTTAATACTTATTGCCAAGGATTGGAACTCCCTACCGAGGTCTATAACCTAAATCTTTTAAAGTTCGTGAGATAAGCATCTTCTGGGTGAGCTCGCTCCATCATCGGCCTCGCCTTTGCTACGCGGCTAGATGCTGGTCTAGAGCAATTCGCTGATCAATATTAATAATAAATCTGTAATAGTTGATCATGGAGTAAGTTACTTTGTTTTTAGAGATATCGTTTTTATAGGCTCTATACACGATACTGAAACTAAATTGACGATTTTTTTGAATTTTTTTCTGTATGTATGTATGTATGTATGTATGTATGTATGTATGTATGTATGTATGTATGTATGTATGTATGTATGTATGTATGTATGTATGTATGTATGTATGTATGTATGTATGTATGTATGTATGTATGTATGTATGTATGTATGTATGTATGTATGTATGTATGTATGTATGTATGTATGTATGTATGTATGTATGTTTGTATGTGTGTTCCTCCATAACTCTTAAACGAATTAACTGATTTTCATGAAACTTTTTCTTTTTCAACGCGGACGAAGTCGCGGGCGCCAGCTAGTCATTAATAACTTCATAGGCAAGCAATTAGTTATTCTTATGAAATGATAATAATATTATGATAATAACTGGCGAGCATTAGTTGAAGTCACGTCTTCAGTGTGATCACGTCCGCTGAAATCCTATTTTGTTCGCCCACAGTAATAAAGTTGAGCGCGAATATAGGACAAGGCGCATACTCAGTGCTCTCTTGTCACCCACACATTTATTCAGCATAAAGCTTAGTGCTTAGAATTAGTTTAGTCAAATAATTATTGATAATGATCAATAAATTTATTTTGAGTGGAATTTTCAAAATCTGTACTCACATTATGGTAGTAAAAGAGTGTTAAAAAAAATCATATTAAAAAGATATACCTACTGCATTTATTTATTTGCATTGCCTAAAAAATATAATCTTGTATTAATGTATTAAAAATAAATATGTAATATTATTAACATAGGTCAGACTTAATAATTACCTTGTCATATAGGTCGGTCACACAGGTACTTTTATATAGTACCTGTGTTTTAGTTAGCCGCTGCCCATGCTATGTAATCATGAAGTTATTTCAAGTCTTTTTTTAAATAAAATAAAATAACTTTAATATATAAACTACAAAAATCGGAACAAAAGATTTCCATGTAAGTACTTTTTTTATTTGCGCAGATTTAAAAGAAGACGGCCGTCTTCTTAGATTAGCCGTTCTTCTCAAAACATTAAACAGAAAGCGAGCAAATCAACGAGTTAAATCTTAACCATGTGTTTTGTTTAAACGAACCATTTCGCCGATGCGATGTCCACAGAGCATGTGTACGCAATATAACCCTGAACTTGTCCATTGAAGGTCAAACTATTCGAAACATATTGATATGATGGACATTCAACGTTTGATCCGCGTGCGGCGGGCGTCGAGTTCGCAATAATTATGTAGTAACAGACGAGACAAACGTATGTTGTATTCATTAAATTTAATTTATGACTCTTACAATGTTAGTTTTTTTATCATGTCGTACAAAAAAGTGAATTCTTTGTTTTACTGAACGTTTCTTGACCCCTTCTTGTAATTGTGTTTGATATGAAACATAGTCGACAAAATCGTTATATTTTTTCTACAGAACGGATTAATCAACTTTAGAAGAAAATAATTGCAAAGCATTTTGATTAATGCTGTAGTTGTCTTTGATATGAGAAATGTAATTTTATTGTTTTGGTATTGTCTATGTGTTTAAGTCTACTACTAGACGTAGGCCTCTCACCCTTAATTTTCCAATAGGACCCTGATACGTGGACGTACTAATCTGCGCTTTCCGGTCCGTGACCTCAACTCGAGAACCTTCCGGCCCCAGCGGCCGTCGGCTCTCCGAACTCTTTGTTCTGCCCACTGCCACTTCAATTTACTGATCCGTTGAATTAAATCGGTAACTTACGTTTGTCTACGGATCTCCTTATTCCTGATTCGATCTCGCTAGATGAACCCCAACGCTTGTTTGTACAGGCTGATGGTCCATTTGATGGTAGATACCTACCGTCCCCCTATTAACGCAAGCACAGTTGCTGCAAGTGCCAACTTAACTAAGGATGAAAGAAAAGGGAGTAACAAGGTATAAAAAAATGGCTTTCCTTTCTCACAACACAACATTAGTATTATTACATGGTGGTCTTCTGCTTGTGGGTATCATTTCCATTATTGGGCCGGAAGCAGAGTAAAATGTGATACCGGGGTAGGTAGGTATTTGATCTTTTACATATTGGTCTTAAGCCACTAGACTCAATCTAAGCTCCTCCAGGCTTGATTAGAAGCGATGGCATTACTTAGGCAGTAGAGACGACATGACTGTGGAAAAAACAAACGTGGCCCAATTTCCCGGGAATTTCTTCGTTCTCCATTTAAGGAACGTTTTCTGGGCACAATTCCTAGAATACGCGAGAAGCTTAGTAACACAACACTAAGCCCTTTGAATATTCTCACATTTCTGAGACTAGCGGTCAAACATATAAATGTTGTTATCAAGTAGTGCACAGGTTGTAGTCAGTTATGTCACGAACGAAAATGTAAACCTAACTTCGACCAATTAATGTATACTTACTTGGTGGTGAAACGTTCAATAGAATCGAAGCCATTTGCCGGGTCATTGTTTCAGTTCAAGTTTCCGGAGTGCGGTCACATTAAAAGAATTGGAAAGTTTTATATTGCATATCGTTTTGCATTAGCACTATATAATTTCTAATATTGTATGATGGTCAAAAACTGTTTATTGTAGGCACTACGTATTTTTCTTTTGTTGAATTACCTACATCCGAAGGCATTTCACAATCGCATTTGACCTTGTCTTCGGATTTCAATGTGTGACAATGCTATTGAACATTGTCGTCAATATAATATTTTGAATTATTCAAAATCTATAAAATTACCACAAGTTTCCCACGATACTTCTGGGTGTTCTAATTTCAATACATTGTTTACACGTGTCATTATAATTTGTAGCACGGAACAAAACCAGTCAATCATTTCAAGATTTGTTCCGCTAAATTCGACTGCACCACAACCAACACAACACACCTCACTCGAAATGTAAAGTGGGTTAATTTGTTACGACAGATTTATGACTATACACTTTAGAGCACATACGTTGGTACTTATTACTTTGTAGTTATACCTATATAGAAGGGAAAGTCGTTAATGGACCGGGCCCTCGTGAGGACAATAATGAAATATCACTCGAAATTAACTCTCACGGTAATGATTGAACATTCCAGTATGATTAAAAAATTTACATTACAAATTTTTAATACGGAATACTTGCGTGGAATTTTATTAATTCCTAATATGTTTTACATGTAGAATAACGTGGGATTTTTTAAATCAGTTTTATTTTCTATAAATTTTGTTACTTATAACATCTTTCCTTTTGCTCGCTAGTAGAAAAAAATTGTTTTTTTGTATTTAAACCCCAATAATGACAAAATTGGGTGAAACTTTATAATGTTACTAGTTTAAATGGTCCGCGCTATAATTTTTTTTTTAATCCCACAAGAACCTAACATTTTCCAGGGTAAAAAGAGATCCTATATGTTAACTCAGATAATAAACTATCTGTGTAATAAATTTCACTTAAATCGGTTCAGCCGTTTTTGTGTGATTGAGTAATAAACTTTCGTATTTATAATATTATTGGGATTTCGTAAAGTAATATTATGTGAACTCATTTAGGTATCTATTATATTTAGATACATTCAAGTTTGTTTTCTTTAAAGAATACATTGTCTCAGAAATAATTCGTAATTTCAATCGTAAATGAAAATGAAATCTTCGGAAAAGTATGATAAAGATCTTTTTTTTTGGATAGTTTTAAGTATTTTCATATCCAGTATTTTTCTCGTGTATTTTATATTAAAAAAATATCGATTTCTCCATATTTTTACTAAAATACAATACGATACTTAAACCTAAGTAGTAACAAATGTTCATCAGATTCATCAGATTGGTTTAATATTATCAATTTGTTTAAGTATGGTTTAAGTTGGTTTAGTGGTGTTCTAGTACAGTCCTTACGCGACGTGTGTGATATCGCGTGACCACGCCACGGTCGTGACACTGGCTTTCGCTATTGTTCTGTTAAATTGATACTTTTCAGTTTCCCCCATAGTTGAGGGGGCTTATCATGATTTATTATTGCCCTTAATAGGTAAGAAAACGTTTAGGCTACTCGGCTCGGCTGTTAATAACACAGATAAAACGGACAACCGTACGACGACAGAAATCACTTGTGTTTTAATGTTGTCTTCGCACCAGGTGGCGTGTTTATTTATTTTTATTGGTTCTCTTTAGTGTTAACACTTTATTTTTTATTTTATTACCCCAATTCGTGTCCCATTTCCTTTTGGATAAAATATATAAAAGTAAATATTATGTCATAGGTAGGTCTGCAAGATTTTTTTTCAGTATTTTCTTTTAAATATAACGCTTGGTCTTCTGTACAAAAGAAGAAATAAAAATTATGTTAAAATCCTATCACTAATTATAATAATTATAATTAATTTATTATTAAAATTGTTTAGAACTGTAGAACTTAACTTTTGGGGTAACGGTGCTCTTAGCACAAATATTACAACTTTTTACATAGGTATGTACCTTAAATGTTATTACGTATTTTACTTAATTTTTATTTATGTACCAATTTTATTTACTTATTTTCAGAGTTCATGTACAAATAGTCATTAGTTAACGTCGACCTCTCACACCTAAGCTAAGCTGTGCTCGTATCGTGAACAAATATAAATAAATAATGAAGAACAAAAATAAATTTTATCTTTTTTTTAAGTCTTTTAAGTCTTTTTAAGTCTTTTTTTTTTCATCCAAATATGTGGTTTCTTTAGAAATTATTTCGAACTTACAGTTCAAAATACATCGGAAAAAATTTAAAAATACAGTTCGGATAAAATAAATAAAATGATATCAAGAAACACATGATGATTGGGTGAAATAAGAAATACCTTTTGTTTTGATTTTACGCTGTTTGATAGTTTATATGGAAAAATAAAAAGTGTAAATCATGTTTGTTTGTAAGCATGTAGGTAACGCTTTCGCATTGTACATACATACATACATAAATCGCGAGAGAGACCTCGGCACCAATGCAAAACCACTACACTGTATTTAAGATTAAGTCCCATCGAGTTGGTCGTATGCCGTGACCTAGGTAACAATGTATACATTGGATTTTATAATATGTTCTAATTTGACATGCCTAGTTCTCTATATTAAATACAGTGAAAATCGGTTATAGCGACCTTCAAGGGAACACAAAAATTGGTCGTAATAAACGGATAGTCATTATAAGCAATATTAAATCTTTATAGGCATTCAACAGGGACCTTGCCATTTGGTCGCTTTAACCGATATGTCGTTATAACCGAAGTCGTTATATCCGGTTTCTACTGTAGTATAAAATAAAGTCCCTTCCCGCCGTCTCTCCCTCTGTTAGCTATATGCTTAGGTTTTTAAACTACGCGACGGATTTTAATGCGGTTTTCAATAATGGAAAGAGCATTAAATAAGGAAGGTTTTTATATTATTTGCAATACAAAAATGCACCCGTAAGAAGCCGGGATCGGGTCGCTAGTATATTACCTAATAAATAGTAATAATTTAATTTAATTTAGAAGTTAAAAATTGGAATCACAGCTGCTTTCTATTACACAAAAATATTTCATACATAAATGTTCTTGCATTATTTGACCTTGTCACTATCATAACTACGTATTTTATTAGTATTTCTGTTTTTCCTATAGTGTTTTGTTTTAAGTTTTATTTAGGTAATTTAATTTTATTGACAGTATACAATACGAAATCTAGAAAATCTTAGAAATTTCAATCGGGTGTTAAATCTGATTCTCCTATTCGACACGATTAGAGTAATATTGACACTATACAAGCTACAAGTATGACAGTCACGAATTTCATCTCATTATTTTTTAAAGGATTTCCAGCGACAACGACGTTAAAAACGTAAAACTTTTAACTTTCAAGTTGGAATGCGAACTGCAATAGTATATATAAACTTCGTCTGTTCAAAAACTTTGAGCTCCGCTGTGTTAACTTATCGCGAATCGCACGTGACTTTTTATTCATATGCAAGATTTAATATGTTAGTTACGCTTAACATGCCTGGCTCAAAATTGCAACAGGTCGCCGAATGCGTGTCACACATGGTTTATTATGTCGTTATTGTAAGCGACATAGGTCATTTGAAAATTGGCTTGAATTAAATGAGATTCTGCCTACACTACATACATCCTTTCTTGAAAATGTCAGCCAAAGAAAATTTAGCAATATTATTAACGTATATTTCATTGAACTGTTTATATTTTTATTACTCAGCAAAAACCTGTCAATTGGACTCTTTTTAAAGATGAAAAAAAAATCGATACTCGAAAACGTTTCCAAATAAAGAAATCATCAAAACAAAAAAATGAGCAAGGAATTATTATGTAAAATGACAATGTGAGAATTGATTATTCTATGATTGAAAACATAATCGCAATAAATAAGTATAAACTGCATATAATTAAAATTCATTGATTCCTAGTCCTAGTGAAAGGCACATTTTAAGACCTTCTAAGTTACAACTTTCTAATTAAAAAAAATTACCCTTTAATTTCTTGACATAAGAGGAAACGGTACTTGTGAAGTGATTTTTTTTTATGTTTAAATTGTCTTCGAGATTGGTTTATTCAATAACTCTGTCTGCGTGAATCTGGTTCAAGGATAATGGCAAAGTAATGTGTACAACACCAATGTAAACTAAAATCATAGAAACAATGCCGAGAACTAAATATCATGAACCATTAAATTGTTGTGTAACCGTAACGGTTTATTAACACAATAGGTCACCATCGAAAGATTACCATTTCACGATATTATAGCGAAACACTAGACACTAAGGTACCTATGATTACAGTAGGATAGTAAATATCTTAGTTTTATTATATAAACTTTTAACCCGCCCTAGATGCAAGGATATACCTACGTTTATATAGCTGTAGAAAAAGCTAGCGAAAGCCGTATTAAAAATCTTTGGTTTATTTAGTTAGAAACAGATAGAGGTGGATAGCGACTTTATCTTGTGAAAATTACAAAGATTTTTATAAGTAAATTTTCATTATCTTTAGCCATTATTGCCTTTAGTCAGTCAAAATATAATTTACATGGTAAGTAAAACTACACTTTAAAACAAATGCAATTATATTTATAATAAATTGATACATTATAACTATTTCTGTTTAAAGTAAACTGTTAAAATACTTTATAAGCGCGTATATACTTTATAAAATACTTTATATACTATATTTTTATACTTTATACTGTATAAAATATTTTATATAATATTACTATTGAATATATTTCGTAGCGTAAAGAGAAGCCCACTTCCTCCCCATTCATTCAAAATCTTCAAAATCGTTTACCAGATGTGAATTAAAACAGTTAACCGATAATTTTCTTTGTTTATAGTATCTACTAAAGAACTGCAATGTTAATCGTAAAACATTGGAAATAGTTCAACAGAAATAATATTGGTTAAATTTCGGCCAACCGAGCGATCACTAATACGAAATATTGTATTTATTTATTTCTTTTAAAATAGGTACTTATGTCATAGGTATTCTAATCGTTGACATACTATGAGTGGTTACTTTCAGAGCAGCTCATCACGTAATTTACTAAATTGAGATAACTGACGGACATCATTGAAACGATTGTCCTAGTCTATTTCTGGAATTTCTAGGCTAAGTCAATCTTGCATTCTACTGCAAATTATATGAACCAGATAAGAAAATATAAATGCATATTTTCAAATATTCTTGAATTATTTATGGCAAGTGAAGTGGTTACTTTTTTTTTAAACCGCAAAAATCACTCGTCACAAGGTAATAGAAAACAATAAGCAGAGAACTTCTAAACTTTTTGTAAATGCCAATTTATGTTTTGATTATTTACTTAGGCTCAATCGACTGTAGCTAAATCTCATAAATATGATCCAGATAAGAAAATAGAAAATGTAATTAATAACTATTGACATATTTATAGATCGTACATCACCTATTTGAGGCATAAATTGGTCATTGGATATCACCTTACCCAACCTCTCGTTACGGACTTCCTTCAACACGTGGCAAACGTCCTCCACAACGTCACACTCAGCACAGTTGAACAAAAACAGACACATTTTATAAAGATTAAGATTATATTGAAACATTTCCTACACGCGTACTCTCAGGAATTTCACGAACTAACGAAATACTTTTCAAATGAAATAGTTATTTGTTGGATACCGAGGTGTCATGAGTATTTTTTTTAAATTAAATAATTATCCTAATCCTTACTAATATTATAAATGTGAATGTGAGTTTGTTTGTTTGTTACGCTTTCACGCAAAAACTACTGAACCGATCACACGTTGTCTGGGACACCAGAAAGGACATAGGGTACCTTTCATCGTTCAACGTGGACGAAGTCGCGGGCACCGGCTAGTAATATCATAAATGCAAAAGTTTGTATGGATGTTTGTTACTCAATCACGCAAAAACAGCTGAACGGATTTAGATGAAATTTGGCACACATATAGTTTGTTACTTGAATTAACATAAAGGATACATTTTATCCTGGAAAAAGTCGCAAGCACCGTTAGTTTACAGTTTACACATGTGTAACTATTGTGAAATCTATGTAGAATTAAGTACTGTAAAGGTGCAAGTAAGTAAAAGATAAGTAAGTGTTGAAGAGCGGTGACCTTAACCACCGACCCACATTGAGACAAAGTGCAGGCGGGGTGCAGTTGGAAAGGCGGTCGGTGGGTCCGCAGTCTGTGGTCGCGTTGACCTATGCGATCAGGAGACTCGCCGTATAAGGGCCGGCGCCGGTCCCCGTTGTGTCGAAACACGAAAGCATTGGACGCTCATTATAACTTATGCCACCGCTTCTGTACTTCACAACGACCAACCTTGATGCTCTCGTTGCGAATTTCAAAATATCGTGTAGTTCTTCTGCGTAGAGTGACGAAGAACACCATGTAACACACGCAATGAAAAAAATAGGTCACTTGCACCTTTACCACGTTCGTAATTGGATTTTCATAGCCAACTATGAACCTGGAATTTTGACTGTCCTCTTGATCATAGGTTGCTTCCGTCGCCTACAAGCAAAGGTAGAAGTGTTCTATTGACCTTTCTTTAACCTCAGTTCCCTCTTATTCAGGTGATGTGAGGTGAGGTTCTCCTATTGAAGTCTCCTAGGTGAGGGTTCTGTTAGGTGAGTAGGTGATTAATTAATATGCACAATATTCTTCAATCTTCAGTCAATGGGCTAGGGCATTTCTGATTTTAGTCATTTAAATTTCAGTCAATTTCGAAATGGACAATTTTAATTAGTTTTTAATGTTCCGGAGGCCTATCTCAAACAGACTATAAGTTCATAACTGTGGAACGCATTGTGCCTTGCCGCTACTATTCATCATCTCAGGCGTAGGACGTCCACTGCTGAGTTGGATATAGATCTCCCTACATTAATGCTTCTGCTGAGCCGCTACATTAATTACTAGAATGCAACTATAGGTTTCATACAATCTAAGATTTCATTAGCTCTAATCATCGATGGCTCTAACTTTATTGTTTCTCAGGAGCTCGCTAAAGTTCACTTTCCATAACATCGTTCAGCACTTAATTAACATATTTCGCTATCATGACTGTGTCGAAGTAAAATATGTTATGCGATACCTATTGGTTGAGACGAACTGTTCACAGGAAGACAATTAATATTAATTTCCTCAGTACGTTCACCACAATATTATATTTAGTTACATAAAACTACTTATTAGCGTGTACTTCATTACATCCTATTACATAAGTAAACTGAGTGCTACCGCAGCCGCCGTAGCGGTCAAGCGGTAATGGACACCGCGTCTATAGTAACAGATATTACCTTGTACCACAGGGGATCGTCATCCTGGAAAATGAGTAATTTCTCATCGTATAAAAAGAATTTCTCCCCTCGGTTTTCATTGTGGAAGTAATGAGTCCGGTTAAGCACTGTTCATTATTTTTATTTGCCATATTCTTATAAAAAAAACAAGAATGCGATTCGCCCTGGTGGTACCGTGAGAGTTCATCCTAATCCTACTAACATTATCAACAATGCGAAAATTGGTGATGATGGATTATTTTGATTATATTGGAAAATTATTTTGATGGGCACACAGATAGTTTTAACTGGATTAATATATGAGATAGGACTTTTTATGACTTAAAATTTCGTTAAAAATTAAAAAAAATTTGGGCGCCACTGTAGCCGTGTCGGTAACGATGTCACTGTCAGATATTTTCTCAAGCGTTATAGTTTTCACTTTTCAACGGAGACGAAGTCATGGGTGCCTGCTAGTAGTAATATTATAAATGCGAAATTTGTATGTTTGAATCTTTTTTTACTCAATCACGCAAAAACGGCTAATTTAATTTGAATGATTTCCCCCCAGAGTAATAACCTGGATTAACATAATATACTCATGAATAAACTCGTGAAATTTAATTAAAAATATAATTTCAATTTAATTTTGATAAAAAAATACAATTAAATTTACTAAATTTATAGAAAAAAGGATATGGCATATATAGCAAAGCACATAATCAAATATGTACATATATCGATACACAAAGTTAATTAAAAAGTCAGGCGCCTCTTAATTAACATTTTCCATAAATCTTTGTCGTCATTGTTGTTGCATGTCTTTTACATGCAGCACAATTACACCATAAGCTCCATAGAGACTGATATTAATTAAGCTCGCTTCTTCTCTCCTGAATTTATAACTTTGTCTGCATACATAATCGAAATAATATATCTTGCATACCTATATGATATAGTTTGGTCTCGACATTATCCGTACTAACAACTAAATATTTTTATTGTAATTTTTTTTGTAACATAATTTAATATTGTACACTTAAGTACGTTACGAGAATTATTGTTTACGAGAATTTATGCCTAAGTTGAACTGGCTTGTTAGACATTATTTGCCTTATTTTGTTTTATTTTATCAAAATATCAAAGTCCATTATTTACTCTTGCTGTTTTACGTCACATTTGAATTAAAAATTAAGACTAGTATATCCGTCTTATAAGAAATGCGTTCAAGTGTATAATATTCTCTTAATAGGCAAAAAGTAAAAATAATAATAATTCTCTTAATAGTCGTTAAAGTTGTACAAGAAGTTGATACTTATCATCACAGTCAAACAAATCGTTTATTTATTGCTTATTAAAATTCGACCACGTATTGTCTGCCAATTTACAAACAAATGCTTCATGTACATATCTGAGATAATACATCGAATATTTGACCAGTGTTCGTCCAAGGACGTCATAAGCCGGTGGTTGTACTCATTTCGTAGTCACGTCATGTCCAACAAGCGCGTGCACAATGACAATAGCTTCGCGAAATTCGCCGATGTGTATAAATTCATTAATAGTCAATGTGCACTGTATGCAGCTCCATGTTTATGGCGCTTCAACTGATATCTATAAATATTGGAACTATGTCAATGAACAACTAAACATTCTAGAATTTTATATTAAAGTGACTTTTCTATGTGCCAATAAGGTTCAATAATATTATAAATGCGGAGGTTTGTGAGGATGCATGGATTTTTGTTACTATTTCACGCATAAACGGCTTATTAGATTTTGATTCAATTTGGCACACAAATAGTTTACTTTTTCATTCCATTTTCCACCACATTTCAAAATTCTTCAAAAATTAGGTTACGGAATACTTGAACACCCCCTAAGACAGTGTAATATTTGAAATTTGACACTAATATAAATTAATTCTCATTTAGAGGGATGAATTTCTAGACAAAAAAAATCTAACTACCGTTTATAAAGCCACACTTATGGTGTATCTTAATTACAAAGAGATTTTTTTGTTTATTTTCAGTTGGAAAACGTCCAGGGCTGTTTGGACTTTCTGCACGCACAAAAAGTACAAGGATTGGAACAAGTGACAGCTGTGGACATAAGGGACGCGAAACTAAAAGCTGTTTTGGCTTTATTTTTCGCGCTAAGCAGACATAAGCAGGCTGCGAAACAACGATCCGCGCCATCTGCTGGCAATGTTGGTAACATTGACAAAACTTCGGGAGAAGATGTAACGAGCTCTGTGCAACGAATCACAGGTGGCAGCACTTGCGATGAAATCCTAACCGTCTGCGGGAATAATGTCGAAATGACGACGTTGACAGCTAACAGGTATGTAAAATTTATTTCAATGAAAATAATTATCTATAATATTATGATGTAAGTTTAATTTTATTCCTTCAGTTCAAGCAACTTGCAAATCTAGCGTCTAGCGCACCATCTAGCGTGCAGTAGCATTTGAGCTATAACTCTACACGCATTATATAGATGTCGCTATGTGATATTATAGTTATTTTCGATTATATAATCGAAAATCATAATTATTTATGGCTTGAAAATGAGAATAAATTCAGTAAATTGAAACACATTTAGTATAAATAGAAGCACATTACATTCTAAAAGAAGATAAGATTCAATTTGTTTGAAAATGGCGTTGTAATTTAATTGGATCTATAATAATGACTATAAAATAACGGTAAATAAGAATTTAATATTTAG
Organism: Synanthedon formicaeformis; assembly: GCA_945859745.1. NCBI lineage: Eukaryota > Metazoa > Arthropoda > Insecta > Lepidoptera > Sesiidae > Synanthedon > Synanthedon formicaeformis. Next base: position 7,611,292 of record OX243958.1, read on the forward strand.
GTAACTACTTAGGTACTTGCAAATTTAACTAACATTCGCGAGACTCGCGAATTAAAAAAAAATGTAACTCTCGCTATTTAGAGTTATATATTATGTTTTTTAATAAATAGATATCTTTTAAATTAAATTTAAGATATCTAAATAATAAAATGACTATTCACGAGAAAATCATAAATTTTGATAATTTAACTTTGAATAGTTTTTCGAATAGCGATTCACATTTTTTTCTCTTTAAAAACAAAAATTGTCATCATAGTTCGATTGTATACCCCAAAATATTCATTTACAAATGGTACCTAATAATGTCTACTTAACCCTACCAAGAAACATTCGTGAAGATGATTACTTGGAAATGTCAAATTCAAATTAAATAAAAATAAAGTGATAGTGATTCTTATTTTTAAGGTTTGTTTTTCTTTCTTTTAATACCCATTAAAAGTAGGCACAGAAAAAGACGATTACAAGCAGTTAAAACCCCTCCGTCGCTGAATATCATATTCTCAAAAGACCACATTCGTAAAACACCACATTCGCAAAACACGATATTCGCAAAACATCATATTCTCATAACATCATATTCTCAAAAAAGGTGAAAAAGTACACTGAGCTCTAATGTTTTTTATGGATATAACCAAATATAACACCTAGACATACATACGAAACTTCTTAGACTCATACTGGCCAGCGAAATATTTCCTCTTACGATTAAGGTTCGTTTTGCTTGCTTACGAAATATTTGAAAACGCAGTAAAGTAAAAAGCGTTTTCATAATGTTCACGTTATATCTTATCCGTAATAAAGTTTAACAAAGTGCAGCAACCCTGCCGTGACTTGACGTTTATAAATACTCCGCTGTCTGAGTTTATTGCACTCTAAGTTTACCAAAACATAAGATTTGTAATATTACTGAATCGGATAATATACATCTACGCATAAATATAAAAGTAAATGAAGCGGCTACAATAAAACAGGTGCTTGAAAAACGGAAGATAGGAAACTTATACCACGTATTGCTCTATATTTGGCTCAAGACCGATATTCATAGTTGTGGCTTAGCTTAATCATTGTGATTAAACTGTTTTTTTCGAATTGGTTCTATAATAAAAGCATCTTTGTATCGAGAATAAATGTCATTAAAAGTTTACCATAAAACTCGTAATGGTTAGGTGGTATGGTAATAGTTACTAATAAATTAATGATTTTAAAATGAATTAATGAAATAATAATTATCATTAATTTTAATTTGTGTATGAAAAAAAGCCAGAAGTGGGTTCGACTATAAAGTAGACCGTATATAGTTGAAATGCAAAAACAAACATATTGTGTCAACCGATCTGTGGTGAGGACTATGAATTCGACTGTTGTTCCTAATTCTGTTTTGCTCTCTAGTGTGATGTGGCTAGTGGTGGCAGATCGCTGTGACACTTCTATTTCAGTCACTGGCGCCCTCTGTTGGCGAGTTGCCGAGATGAGCCGCAATTGTTGGTTACTCATCTTCTATGTTTGTAAACAAAGATGTCTAAACTAAAGCTGTATTGTAAACTTGAACTCACCGAACACGTAAAACGTCATTTTGCTGCAAATAAATTGAAATTGAGTTATGATTTAATCGTTTACGTTTGCAGTTCTCATTAAAATTTTATCGAATTTAATCTCTAGAAACGACTTTGACTTAAGTAACACTGATTTTTATTAGGTATATTTAAACACGAGATCATCGCCTTATTGATTGCATTAAAACTACTGACAGCATGACTGACAATTTCCACAGCATTTGATGAACTAACATTTGATTTAACAGCAAATCTAATGCGTGGAGGAATAAACTGAGCGCGCTAGGAAATATTAAACCTTTTTTATTTTATTACAGGACAAATTTTAAAAGTTTTTTTTAGAAAAAATTATTTATAACGTAAGGATGAAGATTTTTTGAAAATTTCAACTCCGTGCATATAATATGGAAACCAATAGTAGGTGTACTTTAAAAAAAAGAAGAAACCAAAAAACTAAATACATTTTTTTGTAATAAAGGTTCTTAAATTATACATGACATTTAATATTTTGGCCCTCCTCTCATACGGGCCATCCCAGCACCATTGTTTGCGTCTTAAGCTGAGTAGTGGTATTGTGTCACAACGCAATACGCAATATGATTTTTTATGATCAGTTGTCATGCGTGTGTTTGTCTGGTGACACTCTTATGCATTCAACCCCTTGACTCCTAGTGGCTCGGTCAATGCTTGCCTGATTACGCAGACAATTAAGAGGACGTGACGTCACGCCTCAGTCCCGAACTCGAGTCACGACAAAAGGCTGACAAGGCATTGTTTGTCATTTGTTACTCCGCCGCTTGAATAAGCGCGGACTCACACATGCGTTCGACGCCCGCACCTTCGTCTGTGCGTCAAATTTTATCAAAATTTTCTTTACAACCTTCACATAATGTATCGCAAGACAAATGTGATACATTAGAGGGAAATGTGTACCAAAACATTTCGATTATATCTATGCGAATTGTATTTATAATAGTGTTAACATATTTCCAAGATGTCAATCGGTTTATAAATTCAGAAGAGCTTATTTTAGATGTAGGATTGAATTTTTTAATAAAATAATTTTTAAACATTCATGAGCATTATATATTATAAATAAACAATACATTTAATTTAATCTTTCTTCTACATATAAAAAAAATGAATCTCTATAAATGTGTTTTCTAAAAGCAAAACTCAAGAACGACTGGACCAATCGCCTATTTTTTTTTTCATATATTCGTTGAAGTCAAAGGAAGGTTATTGTCGTTCTTATTAAATATGTTTATAGATTCTTGAGGTAACGCAAAAAAAATCATTCTACAATATACATTATGAATAAGCTCATATACTTATAAGTACAAATATTTATAAATACTAATATGCTATTAGTGTCAATTAATATAATACTATTCTATTGGGCAGTCTTTAAAAAATAAATAAATCTAAATTGGGGTAGAATAAAAATTTCAACTATCCAATCTTCACGTTGTAGAGAACTTTAGAGAACTTTCTTCAGCCTTATTTTGAGTACCTACATTAATTCGTTAATACAATGGAAACAAAAGCGAGTGCAAATCAAAACCAGTTCAAATCGGAATGTCGCCTGTTTTTCACATACATAGGTGAACAACCGACGCCGCACGCTAAATACAATGAGACCACTTTCCTTATCGAGTGACTCCATGTAGGGGCGACACGACCGTGCATGAACATCATCATAAGTACGCCTAATGTGGAAGGGATAAGGTAGCTGATACGCGTAAACATACGAGCAGCAGAAGCGATCATTATAAATATTTCTTATCTTTAATATTAGTATTTTTATACACATTATAAGTACTCTATGGATCTATTATTGGGAGTGAATTCTGTGCCATGCAATACTCTTAAAATTTTAGCTAAATAAAAACTGCTTAAAATAAAACTTTTAGGGCCTCTTTCACCAACTACTAAGTAAAGTGTTGATGAGTTACTTAATAATTTTCTGTTTAATTGAATTATGCACTCGGTTTACTGCATCATTTGATAGGCGAATTTTTATTATTATTTTCTTTGGAATGTTTGGAACTTTTACCGTACAAACAAAGGTATATGTATCAGCTCCATTATCTCCCGTTACCTGTGACTTTAAATGACAGTTAGCCTACTTGACAGATGGTGAACACATCAAAGTCATTAATTGACCAATCACTATCAGAATCCAATTTAATTAATGACTTATTTTTGACATACGAATTAGAATTCTAATACTTTGTATATGACTACCAGATACTTTTTTATTAAAGCTCCAAAAGTACAAATATTTTAATTAATTACAATTTTGTGAAGTTATAATTACTTCTATGTATTTGAAATTTACATAAGATCCCCCACCAAGAAACACGAAAGAAAACACGTCGTCGTAATTTGCGTTTAATAAATTAGTTATTATACAATTGTAACAATTTTCCTTTTAATTTCTATTTAGAATTTGGTGCTGAAAATAGAGATTAAAATGGGTCATTACATAAATTAAAGGAAAGTTTCTCCAGTTTAATTTAATTATGATAATAAAATATCATAATAAAATTGTTAATAACTCTTTTAGAGATATTGCCAAAAAAGTTTTTTTAGACGCCTTCCAAAATGGCGGCACGAGCGGCAAAGATACGAGGTGGCAACAGGCAAAGTAGAAATTCGGAATCAATAAAATCACTAAATTTCAAGACTCATAAGCTACTTAAGCTAATATAAATATTTGAGAGATCTTCTCATCTTCATTTCATATCTTTCTCAACAGCCATAAGATATTTTGTTTGTCAGACTTTTTGTCAGACGACTGTACGTACATCAGACAGCCGCGTCCACTCACTAATGTTTACACTACAACCATCAACCGAACGTCTATCAATATAAATGTATACAAAAGAGTCTTCGTTTACAAACTTGCATGCATCCTTTGCACGATGATGAATATCAACTAAGTTTATTTGGTTTAAACTTAGTGTGTCCTCGTGTCCTCGTAGTATGTTAGTTTAAAAAGCTTTGTGATTATTGTTGAATCGAAACAAGAAGAAATAAATTACGTGGCCCGATCGAGGACACTAAGTTAATTTTTTATTATATGATAAAATATAGATTTTTTGGAGGTGAGAATTGATTTTTCCTATGTATGTTAGATAAAAGCAAATTACAGCTAAAAATGAGCATCTCGTACTAACAAGGAACAATAATATATTAGAATAAATATTTATCATGTGACTGGCGATAGTTTTTATGTCATGAGTAAATTTTATGTCCATGTCATATCAACAGCCATGTCCCGAGACGATATTTTTTGGGATATAACATGGATATACTTAATCAAAACTTATGCTAATAAACTAATTTTGTAATAATGTTTGGAAACCTACAGATATTCCAAACATTATTATTTTATTATTATTACATGAGTTGGTATAAGTATCCTCAAGTATACTTAAACCGAAGTATCCTCAAGTTTATTTGCTTTGCACGCAAAACAGTCTAAACAACTTTCTCTACCATGACCATGTGGAGCAAAGTTTATGGATTATAACATTATTATTATATTGCGAAGGTATTTTAATGTAAGTACATAAATTTTATGGTTTTTGTAGTAATTGTGGTATAAAATGTTCCCATAACTCAAATTGGACAAAATAAATGCGTTTACACACAGAAGTAGGATTTTTTTTATATTTGCATAAAAGTCATATTAAAATACTTACCAGTAAGAATTAAATGACAGTATAGTTCGAGTTAAAAAAGGAATACTTTTCCACATTTACTGAATAAAGTAAATTGTTTTACGAACGATAGGCCTTCATTTTTAATCTTTGATATCTCTACACATATTAAGACAATGACTAACATCAGACTGAAAACAGATTTTAACAAAATTGAGCGCAATCTAATTATGAATTGAGGTGTAATATTGAACAACAAATTAAGCTTTGTAGCTTCTCGGAGATAACCAGTTTAAAAATTGAAATGTTTTTCTTAAATATTGTGTAAGATATGACAAAATAAATAAAAGTAGCCGCGTTTGAAGGTCATCAGCCAATTTGCAAGCCGAGGAAGGGATTTCACTACTTCCATAGATTCAGTAGTACATCCATGACATGTTAACCTTGACCTGATGCTTAAAACTAGTACAGAACTTAAGTTAATTAATAAGCTTGAAAACAAATGTAGTCGCTGAAATTTTTCATCACTGTGGTGAGAAAGATTTTTCTTTGTCCAGTAATTTACTGTTTTTCTCAGGAAATTGAATTTTTATTGATTCTGATATTGATAGTTTGATAGTTAAGATATATTCAATTTCATTCACACTAACCTAAATATGTGTTACACTAGTGTTACATAAATAATTATAAAACTTAAAATTAAAAAAGTATTGGCTAAACGAGTATTGGCTAAATAACTTTTAACAGCGTCATTGATATGACAAAAGCCGGCTCCGCTTTGATATATTGATAATCCAATCAGGCGTAGTTATTTGATACAACGCACAAGCTTTTAGAGCGAATTTTGGACCATGCGTTAACACAGGTTGACACAGATTAAATTCTCTTAACACATTTTAGGTACCTATCTTTTATTAGTTCCTGTAGGGTTCACATTGACAATACAGACCTTTAGAAGTTCCCTGATCTGTAATGCGCCATATAATATTATTATTTTATATTACATTAAATAGTAACAATTTATTTTTATTTTAACGTTGTTAAGTAAATTAAGCTGCTTGACATTTTATGCATAAAAATAATTAAAACGAAAACTTCCACTTTCATGCTAAAAAAATTCACAACCCCAAATGGGAAGGTTTGTCATCTAAACAGATGTTCTATTACATATAACATTACATACCAAACCTTCTAGTTAGATTGATGTCACACTTTTCCCTTAGCGACAGTGTAATTCCTCCGTCTGCGGTTTGACGGATTCCACTTGCCTGCACAATTCACGACGTTCATCAATAAACAGAGTTTCAAAATGTAACTCATATTCTCACGTTTCTGTAATAAATCATGGGATGCTTTCAGATGGTTCTATGTATAGTTTAATCTAGTTTAACAGGCGAAATGGGAATTAGTGGATTCTTACCGCAGCGGAACATTTCCGCGTTGTTTTTAATGTTCTCGTTTCATTAAGCCGGAATAGAACTTTAATCTCGACGAACTTTACAAACGAATACCGACGCGTCTGACTTAAATTAAATTGTTGATATTTCAAAGGATATTATATTTTAGTTCTATCAATGGCGTAGCATAAAATAATCTAGAATGGAAATCACACAACTGACTCATGAACTCTGAACTTTGAAACTATGAACTTCAGCTTGAAATCGATTTTGAAAAGATCGATCCCATGGGTTGATACCAAAATAAAATTAATCTAGTAAGTTAAAATTTGTGTATATATCTGTGCATATCACAGTGTGTCTTATATTACCTTACCCTATCCTATCCCTATTATTCATCATATCACCCTCTTAATTCATATTCTTACCATAACAGTTGCCTTACAGAAAACCACTGTGACGTAACAGCATGTTCATAATAATATAATAATATGAACTTGATAATTAGGTATAGGATAACCTATACCTAATTATCAAGAGACATATTTTAGAAACTACAATATTACGATAAGAGTTCTATGGGATAATATGTAGATGAACTCTAATACTACGTATTTTAAGTTCTGAACTTATAAATAGACCTTAGTTAAACTTAATTTAACTAAAAAAGTCATACATTTAGCTAAAAGTTAATGACTTTTAGTATATAAATAATTTTATATTGAGTATCTAATAAACTGTGAACATTTAGTTTTAATGGATTTGGGATGTCATTATCGACGTGAATAAATTCATAGTGACGCAAGTGAGGACCGTTCCGCACACACCCTCTAATATTACTATGGAAAATTAAAATTGTATGCAAGATGTAACCATTAACAATAATTGTTATTAAATTAATACTTTTATTTGTAATTTTTAATGGATAGCTTAAATTATGTCGTTTCGCATAGAAGGAAAGAGGGCATACAAATATTTGCTAAATTTCATATTACAAACAACACTTTCTTATTATATTATACCTTACGTACGTATATACAAATATAAAATTCTGAATCAATGAGTCATCAATTACCACTTTTTATCAAAAACCTTTGAGACGATATTTTTAAAGAAAACGATACCGCTATATTTATTACTGTTTACCGTGGATGCCTGTGTAAATTTTACCACGTCGAAGCCGAGATAAGCTCGGCAAACCCTTCTCGCAGTGCATAATGTCATCCCGCTAATGCAAGGGCCCCTCCCTGAGCGCAGATGGCACCCGTACAGTCAGTTTTCATATACACCCACTAGATAGAACACAGTACCGATATAACAGTACGTGAACTTATTATAGGGGTTGGTAAGATTGTTCTACGACTACATTATAAAGCGTGCAGTCTAAGCGAATTGTTGCGAAGATTTTCTCCACCGCGTTGTGTACTGTGGTGCACTATTAGTAATGTGACCATTTATTTTTTCTCAGATTGAGAGTAACATTTTTAAATTATTGTTTGTTTCTAAATATTGTAATATAGGTTTCTAAATGACGCGAGTTCTGGCATACGTCACAAATCACAACGAATTCAGTTTTTTGACTGTTGAGAATCTTGAAATCTAGAGTTCTGAAATCTAAAGAGATGAGACTTTGGATGGAGATGGTTCGTGAACCCAAAACCAAGGTACTCAATAATTTCAATAGAAAAGATGTAACTAAAAAATAAAATAGTCTGATGATGATTCTAAGTTGTGACTTAAAAACTTGCACACAAATAATTATTCACGTGTAGTATAAGTACAGAGAGAATATAATCACAAGTACTCGTATTTCAGATAAGAATATTTAGTTAATATATCATTACACGTTTAATCTTTAATAAATCACTTTGAGCCTACAAATATATTTAAAAAAAATTCACAAAATTGCAAAAAAGATCATGGACGTGCTAAATTATTTCTAAGTTTTATTTGAAGTGGAATCGTGTTTTACTTATTTTGTGGACCCAAGTAGGCAGATCTTAAAAGTATCTTAAGTATCTTAGGAGCTGGATTGTCTAGCTGAATTCAGAACGCATGGTCGCATTACTTATTCGTTGCATCTCGCATCGCGATCACGGATTCGGAAGGGGCGAAGGCATGCCCTACGCTTTCGACGAGTGTTCTGCTGTCCTGTCGTGTCGACGCAATGATCGCGCGCGCACGCTCCCGTGCGCCTTTCTCTCTCGGCGTGCTATCAGGCGTGACGTACTTAACTTGAGTGTGACAAAACGCGAATTGTGTTTATGGTGGGCAAACCTCGTTTCCCTAAGTATTTATAGTTCGCGTAAAGCAGTGTCCTAATCGTAGCTGTTTATGTGTACCTAACCAACAAGCTATTATAGTTTTGTGTTTGTTTTGAACTGTACATTTAGGCTTAATTTAAGAGATTCCGATTAATTTTGTTTAAATGTAAAGTTGCGTCTGTAGTTGCAGTACTTTTAAATAAACTTCAAACGATCTAAACTTAATTTATGCGGGCGTTAATGCAAGATAAATGATATGTATCCAACAGCGAGCCTGTTCACGCTGTTTATACGATATCGGTACTTGTAAGTAACAGGTATAGGCATAGGTGGATTCTCTTACATTAGTATTTGCAATCCCAACGCGTCGGTGTGGAGGTGTCTTGTAATAAGGCTCTGATTTTACTTGTTGTCTGGTGGCTAGTGCGCGGGCGAGGTTGTAGAATGGACCGGCTACAGATACGTTTGATATATGCAGTAGACCTAATAGGCTATTCGACTGGTTTCTGAAAATTATTACGGATTATTTAATGGAGTTTATTTTTCCCATATAAACGGGTTATTAATTATTTTAAGAATTCCGTGAAAAAAGAACAATTTAAAGGGAACTTTTTGAAAAAGCCGCCAAAATAATATCATAGATTCAGCCAGTAGTATATTTTATCTCTTATCTTATTTACATTGTCTTTCAATACCATTCTTCGAAAGTATATAGCATGGTTTACATCAGACGCTTGTTTTGCGTGTTCTATCGGATTTATCGGATTCTCTTCAACTATAGCTTATGTCTAGTCGGCTGAGGCAGTTTTGACAATATTTTAAACTAAGACAGTATTGGAAATGTTTAGATCAAACAAATAGTACGTTTTATATTTAACTTTTTTTAAACTTTGTTAGTCTCTTAGATAATATACCCTAATAAATAAGAATATTTTAGATCGCAAACTTATCATATGCTGTTTTATCTAATCGACATAAGTTTTAAGTAAATAATCAACATAAGTTCAAGATTTCCTATTCAAAATCAATTTAACTTAGCTGTTGTTTTACGGTCTTTTCGCATTTGAGTGCTCAATAAAGACTGCAAACCATTCAGGCATGTAAAAACCAGCCAGTTCTATTCAGTTATAAATGCTGTAAGGTCGGGTTATCTCGTAGCCGCCCACTACCCCTGCACAACACTTTGACTACTCTTGGCGTCACGATTTACCTGCAAGCGGGCGGCGGCATAGCTGCGTTAAGTAGATTGAATTTAAATCAATTGAAGACGTGAATGCACTGGCAGTACGAAGATGTTATTTTGCAAATTAAAAAAACTTAGACTTCGGTATCGCTCTTTGGTTACGTACTAATTAAGGAGAGCACATTCTTTGTCATTTTATATATATATATTTTTAATTTTATACAAAAAAAAAGATGTGGTGCTTGTCACTGTTAGACGATAGGTACTTGACTGTACGAATAAACAGGTTTTTTTTAGAAAAAAATTGAAATGGCGCCCGGAAAAATTTGAAAATATGGGAAAACTGAATTTTTTTGCTATTACTCAAAATTTACATTAAAAAAGTATTTAAAATATTAAGGGTTCAAAGACCCTTAATGATGTAGTAAGCCCAAAAGTAAGCTATGATGTCGAAGTGCTAGTAAGCATAAATAAGATTGTTCTATATTACGTTCAAGTTGAATACCTATTGTTGTTATATATATATTTTTTTATATAAAATAATGTAATATATCACATATTACATTATTTTATATGGGTAATACATTATATTGTAAATACTATAATAGTTCATAAAATAGCTTTGTCATACACAATTAAAGTTCATTCAGTATCGGTGGTACGAGCTGGAATTATAACTCACTCTCGCATTCATTAGACATTGATAAATCACCAACACTTGCATAATGTCTAACGTTGACATTTACGCCAGCTAATGCACTGATCCCCTTATACAGTTAATTCCATTTAGGCAATATAAATAATATAATGTACCTACTAGCGACCCGCTCCTGGCTTCGCCCGTTATGAATTTTGATATACTCGTACACAAACCTCTTTTCCTCCTTCCATTAGTGAAAACCTTATTAAAATCCGTTGGGTGGTTTAGAAGTAGTTAGCGGATAAACAGACAGACGCGGAGTTTCGGCGACTTGTTGCAAAATATTGTTTTTTTTTTTCTGAAATAAAAACTTAATTTGGTATATACATAAAATCGAAAAATATCTAACCGATAGTAAAAACCGCATCAAAATCTGTCGCGTGGCTTAGGAGGAGGTAGCGATTATACGAACGAACAGACGCGAAAAGCGACTTCAAATTGTACTATGTAAGGATATATTTTTAGTGACATTGTAACGGATCATTTAGTATCGTTAAGTATGACAAATAACTTGAACAGTGAGCCGTTATACAGTGAATTATTAATATAAATATACACTGGCGGACTCATAAACTGCATCAAAGTAATAGACGACTTTGAAATAAATATTTTAACCAAGTATGCAAACTTTCTATACAGATTTAAATTGAAACCTCTAGATTGGTTCGTGAACTTTAAAACAGCGTATCCTTAAGTTTAAGTTTGTGTACTGGAAAGGACCTTAAGACTTTTTGAAGAAAAAACAGAAATTTAAGGAAAATTGGTTTTATAAAAAAATTGGTTTTAACAATAGACACAAACTTTATGCAAGGGTTTATTTATGTTTTAATAGCGTGTATTACCCCCACGTGCCCTTATTACGGATTCTAATCGGCTCCGCATAGATTTTATTAGGGTTATTAAAAGATCTTGCGGAATATTGTCCCATTCTTCTGAAAGTGCTGTTCTTAGTGCTGCCACTGTCGTGGGCACAGGATTTCTCGCATATACAGCTCTTTTTATATTGTCCCAAACATGCTCAATGGGATTAAGATCCGGGCTGCGTGCTGGCCAATTCATTGTACGTATCCCAACCTCTTCGCAATATTGTCGAACTTGTGCAGCAGCGTGCGGCCGGGCATTATCCTGCATTAAAGTAAAATTTTCGCCTATGAATCCCATGTAAGGCACCACGTGATCTTCTAAGATCTCTGTTAAGTAGCGATGTGCAGTCAAACCCCCTCTATTACCGTTTTGACGGACCATGTCTATGAACACAAGTTCTGTTCGCCCGTTCATCGATATGCCACCCCAGACCATACACGAACCACCTCCAAAAGGAACACGCTCCTCAATGCAACTTTGAGCATATCGCTCCCCACGTCGACGATAGACTCTTCTGCGACCATCTGCACCATATAATCATATCCTACACTCGTCCGTGAACAATACGGAGGCCCATTGCTCTTCTGTCCAATTTAGGTGATCACGCGCAAATCTTAAGCGAGCTTGTCTGTGAGCTACAGACAAATTTGGACCATTTGCTGGTCTAAAAGGGATGTTATCCGCTTCCTTTAACCTTCTTCTTATTGTTCGTACACTCACATTTACTCCACGCACTTCATTAAGCTCCTTTTTTGATGTTAATTGACGTGAGGAAACGATTTCGCAGGGAAGTTGTAACAATAAATCGGTCATCACGACCGGTGGTTGCTCGAGTCCTGCCTGCACCACGTCTCCTTCTGTAAGAACCTGTCTCCACAAACCTTCTGTATATTCTAGAAACCGTAGACTGGTTTAAATTTAAATTTCTACCAATCGTTCGTTGATCCAAGCCCTCCCGCACCAGTGCTACAATTTGAGCCGCTTGTTCGGACGAAGAATCCATATTATGGTTCAAAAACTCTCGATGAGTTAAAAAACTAACCCTACAATTCTGCTGGTAACAATAATTCAATAAAAAATCAATGCGAATCAATTTAAAACTTTGCTTTAAATAACACGCAAATCTGATACTACGAGTAAATTTTCTTTTCCCGGCTATATTCATTTGTTTTACTGCAGTTCTATTTTTAAATTTTGCTTATTTTTAAGATTAAGAGCCAGTCTCTCCATATTTATATAATTTAATCTAAAAAGTTTGCATACTTATTAAAAAAAATCATTTCAAAGTAATCCTGAACTTTGATGCAGTTTATGAGTCCGTCAGTTTATCTATAAGAAAATTAATCAAAGTCGGTGGAGTGGTTTAATCGTGAAATCGTAACAGGCAGACAGAGTAACTTTCGCATTTATAATATTAAGTATGGATAAATAAGTTAGATAGGTTGAATTCAGTCGGCTGGGGTTTATTCACATTATCACAGTAAACCAGTCCGCGGACGCGTGGGCGTGCAAACCCGATGCAGTTAGCTGCAATGCACAACTTGAATATATTTCTTCCATTATTTTCTTATTTTGGCACCGACGACTTTTTAGTGTCAACATATTTACCTTTAATGTATGCCTTTTTGAATAAATTCTTCTTCCATAGTTTGAGACTTTTTGAAAAGATTAAGCGCCTCTTTCACCAACGTCAAGTAAGCTAAACCGTCACTTAAAGTCACCTGTCACCGGAAATAATTTAGCTGATATACCTTTGTTTGTACGGTAAACGTCCCAAATAAACATTATACAGAAAATAGTAAAAAAAAATAGCCTATCGACTGATGCAGTAAACCGAGTGCATAATTCAATAAAACAGAAAATGATTTCTAAAAGTAACTAATTAACACTTTACTTGTAGTTGGTGAAAGAGGCGCTTAATCTTGTAAATACTTTGATATTTTTTTTTAGAAGAGGATATTTCTGAACGACAAATAACAAGAAAGTGATACGTAGGCACATATGGGTCTTAATTTTTTTTAAATATTTCAATTAAAACAACATAATTATCTACTTCAAATAAAAAATAATATATTGTAGTGAAAATGCATGCTTTGACTATTTATTTCTTATTAATAACAAAAACCGACCCAATTTTTTTTTTTGTGTTTAATTAATTATGTAGTTTAATTAATAAACTAATGCTAAATTACATCCAAATTCGTCGAGTAGTTTTTACATGAAAGAGTAACAAAGGTGAAGAGTAAAAATAACATCACTCCTTACAAAATTTTGCACCTTCGGCAAGACAAGGGCATAACTGCACTTTTTGTAATTTTACAGGAGAGCCATTTAAAGTTAATTTTTTTGCATTCAATGTCGTATTCTTCTGCTTATATTGCTTTCAAACAATTCTTCATCAAATAAGCCCCATATTCTTGTAAATATTTTTTAATTTAATAATATTTTTAAGACATTTCTGCATATAATTTAGGTTTAACTCATTTTAAAAAAAAATTGTAAGTTATGCCTTGTCTTGCCGAAGGTGCGATATTAGTATGATATTATAAATAATCCACACATAAAATATTATTTAAGACCTGGTTGGGATTCGAATCTGGGCCTGTTGTTTTGGAACCGAGCCTTCATACTACTGAAACCATTAGAGGTGTCCATTTCTTCAATTTGAAATTATTAAATAGAGGTTACCGTTTCGCATTCGCCTAGAGATTGTAAGTTGGCTGCTTTCAAAATTCACAAGCGCGGCGAGTTATTGAGGTTATTAATATTACAAAGAGCTCATTTGTGTATAGTTAGAGAGAGGTTACATGAATGTGCTAATTTGTTCGTTCTTACATTATTAGAAGGCGCGTGCAGTGACCTGCAACGCCAGTACGTGGACCACTTTGTATGCGATGGGGTTGCATTTAAATAGACTACGAAGAAACTTGTATGATAAACATGGGTAATACAACCATCTGATTTAACGTGCACCAATCGGTAAACATTCCTAATCGTTTCTTTACCACCTACAGAGCCCGTTTAAAATGCTAATTTTTTTATAAGAGTCCAGTGGTATTTTAAAGGAAATTTTAATAAAAATTGTGCTCATCAAGCACATTCAATAAATAAATATATATAATAAATAATAATATAAATAATAAATATATAGCAATTGTTTTTGTCGAAACATTCCTAATCCAACCCATTTATATAAAGAATAAGTTCAAGTAATATTTAAGTATTTAAAGTTAAGTTACGAGTAAAAGTACAAATTGTTTGTTAATAATCTGCTTGGTTTATTCTTAATACATCTAGATGTGTCATTCTGAATTTAAAAAAAATCATTTTAAATTAGAAAGTCATTAGAAATTTTTAATAGGGCAGAAATATCCTTATCTACCATGTTATCTACCAAGTTCATTTTTAATCATGAAAATCAGTTACTTCGTTTAAGAGTTATGGAGGGACATACATACACACACACACACACACACACACACACACACACACACACACACATACATACATACATACATTCATACAGAAAAAAATTCTAAAAATCGTCAATTTAGTTTCAGTATCATGTATATAGAGCCTATAAACACGATATCTCTAAAAAAATGTAAATTACTCCATGACCGACCCTTACAGATTTATTATTAGTATTGATTGATTGATATTATTAGTATTGATAATATTATGTGAATAATATCCAAGTATCACACTAAAAGTCCAATTATTTACCATTGTTTAAGTTACAAAGTAACATATTATAACAACTTTACGACAGTTTCATGTGTTCGGCAGTAAAAAACTTAAATGCAAGTTAAACTGTGGTATGTGTTTGTTTGCTCGCTATTATAGTATGGGGGAGGGCTAGTTAGGGGGTCTCCCCTCGGATTCTGGGCCCGTCTGGAGGGCACAACAATAGTTCACACGAAATAATCGATACTGTTACATCTGAACTAAGGTTCGAGGACCACCCTACTTTCGATTACTCCATGCGCGTGCACAGTTTTTGACACCAATTGTCATATTGCGTTTATGAGTATTTGAAAGAAAATGTAGGCTCTGAAGATTAATTTACTACAATATATTTGTTTCTAAATTAAAATTTTAGTATTTTAAAATTAGTGTTTACACTATCTAGAGTTGAAATTTAGCAATTAGTCTTTATACATTTAATACATGGTTTTGATTTTATTGCAATCCGTTTGTGTACTGTATTAAATAAATAAATAAGTAAGTATATAAATAAATCCTCTTTCATTGTGCACTTTCAGTTAGAACCGTACTAATCCATTTACATATTATTTTTAATGTAGAATCACGCTGTCTCACTAGATTTTATTATTATATTTTGATTCCTTAGATAACAGAAACTACTAACTATTTTATTTTCACATGTTTAGTGACGGGAGTGCCATAAGCTTTTTCATAAAGAGAGTTTGTAGGTCGTAGTTATGTAGGATACTTTTTTTAAAATTGGAACATTCCTTTGTGATCTGGGAACTGGAAATGTGAGTTACGATTTTACTTTATCGCGAACGAAGCCGCAGGCTAAGTCTAGTAGATTATATAACACAAAGGAACGTCTTTGAACACTTGTACTTAAAGCAATAAACAAATCATTATAGCATGTTATTTAATTAGTAACAATTATATGATATCGTCGTGATAAAGACAATGTTCATTGTGCTGAACAGATATTATGAATTATGAGTGAAAGCTTTTAGATAACGTCACGTAATCAAATTTACAATACATAAATATAGGAAACAGAGGATCGCTTGTTAGATGAAAGGGATATTGTTCGTTTGAATAGCAATAATTTTATTACATTCGATGTTCAGTTAAAACCATAAATGTATAAATACGAGAGTCTGTCCTTTGAAAGTAAGATATGAAGTTTGACTCCTGGAGTTTGACTCCGATAGAGGTTATTTTTTTTTTAATTAAATTCTTATAAGATAACTAAAACAGGAGATAAAAATAAAAAAGTTGGTTTTTAAAATACCTAACTAGCTATATATATTAAAGATAGAAATTTGAATATTTACATTGAGTAAAAGTACAATAACTTTGATGAAATTTTTAAAAATGTACTCTGAACAGGCCTGTTGAGTCTGTTGACCTCTTTTACTGTCATTAATATATATTTTTTTGGGAAAGATTTTTTGAAAACCTATTTCTTGTAGACAAAACTGTTCACACCGATGTGTCTATTATTTTTTCACGACTGAACCGATTAAATGAACTTGATATAAATTAGAAAATAGGTAGCTCTAATCTTAGGTAAAATTTTACTAGAAACGCGGTCCCAACCTAGTAACAAGAAAGGCAGATCACTATTTTTAGTTAGTTTTGCTATATAATTAGATTACAGTGCACGCTAGAATAGGAACATGCATCGCCCTTCTTATTCTCCACTCATCGTGAATGACACACACAAAAAAACGAAAGAGGGAGTGATAAATCTGACTTAGTGTCATGAGTTCGCACCCGCAGGTGCCATTTCTGGCGTCGCTAATGAAAATATATTATGAAAGACACCGAGCTTCCTGGATATTGTGAAAACGAAAGTAAACTGCTTACGTAGTAGGCAAGTACAGGTTAGCTTCATAAATATTATTCATAATATGTATACTTTAACTGTAACATAAAACTACTCAGCGTTCGGCTGTGAATTTTTGCTTCCAATACTAATCAAACGAAAAAGCTTTATAATGTAGGATCAAATTTGTGTCAGTCAAAGTCGTCATATTTTAATTAATTATTAATACTCTTACCACCGGAGCTGAACCGGTTTTTGGAACAATGTCAATGTCAATCTGTTTAAACCACTAACATTTTTTCTACAGTTTTTGTATGTGATCGAAAATATATAATAACTCTCAGAAATACAACAGCACATGAGCTGTTATTTAACGATTGTCTTCAGTAATGGGTGGTTACTGAACAGAACATTTTAACACCGCTTACGAAGAATATTTGTATCGAATATGGGGCGAGATATTCGCAGTTATAATTTAGCTTTGGCTTCATACAAAAGCTTTTGTTGTTAAGACTCGTACATAATGAAGCGCATTGTATTGTAGGTGGGTATTACATTTCGTTCAAAAGTAAAGACGGCAGTCATTCCTTTATTCTAATCAATTTAGTCTCTATCAAATATGAATCGCTTTATGTATCCCTCCAAGCGTTTGACGCTTCCAAGCGTTAAACTGTGATACCTACCTTTTTTTAGAAATATGTATTTATTTGGGACTCTATATTATCACTAGAATTATTATATGAAAAATTTAAATATTACTTGAAAAAAAAAAAATGGTTAGCAATAAACTTCATAAATTGAAAAGTATCTAAATATTTTAATTATGACATTTTGTATTGTACAAAATACTAGAGAAACATTCTAGCTAGGCTTTATGCGTCGTTATGGTAGCTTTTTTCCTCTCGGTTAATAAAAAAAATCAAGAGCTCCAATAATTCTAAATGCACACAGCTGTTTAACCTGAATATTTTTAAATTGTTTTAAAATTATTAGAATCGGAGTGAGATGAGCTTAACATAGGAGGTACATTTCCCGTGTAACACTCGTCTCACGCCTCCCCTGCTTCACAAACAACACCCTGTTTATAGCTGCCTATTGTGTGGGCTTAATTAATTTGCTTTTATGGGAACACTCCGCGTTTTCGTTGAATCACCATCGAGGTAAATACTGTGAAACTTGGCTATATTTATCTTTATTTACAAAAAACCTTCAAAAAACAGAATATCCTAATTTTAATTCGTCTATTGAGAATTGTCAAAATTGAAAAAACCGTAAAAGCAAAATTTCTAAAATTCAAAATATCTAAAAACTACATAACTACTATGAAATTCATATAGACATTTTTAATCTTGGTTCATTTTACGAGTAGGTATACATTCAAAAATGGAGTTCATTACTTGGGACCAAATTTTGCTCACGTATCTTCACTCCTACTCGTACAAAAGATTCTGAACTCGGATTTACAGTCATTTAAATTTATTTAAGGTATAGTAATATATAGTATTTGTGTATAAATCAAATAACATAGACCTATTCTGAGATAATCCTAAAATTGGTCTTGAAATATTAAATAACTTATTACGAATCTGTGATGTCAGTATTCAATATAATTTTACATGGTTATCTATAAATGTTGAAGCCAGCGAGGCACCAGTTCTGTGGAATAAATCTGTCCACGCGAAGGCAGCAGTTACCTTGGACTTGACTTATTTATTGCCTGAAATTCTCAGCAATAGACAGCACAATTTACAGCCTGTGTAGCGGTTTAAAATATGAATCATGTTTTACTTTCCAAAATGAAATTACACGAATATTAAAAAGGCTAAATATCAGACTAAAATTATATACTACGAGTACTAGTATATAAATAGTACATCCACTGTAAGAGTCTTTAAGTTATTTTTTACAAACCCTAAAGAGAACCCCCATTATTAACTGCCCATGTAAAGAATAATTATATTTAGTAGCTTTACTAGCCCAACCGAGAGTATTTACTAGCACGCGACTTCGTCCGCGCAACTTTATAAAGTATAGTCTATGTTACTCGCTGATAAATTTAGCTTTTTATAGGTGAGTAATTTTTAAAATCCGTTGAGTAGTTTTTGAGTTTATCCATTACAAACAAAAATACAAATCTTTTATTATACGAGTGCATTTCTGGCATATATTGAGTGGTTAATGTTAGCTCTGTGACTCAGTAACCACGGATTCAATTCTTGGAAATGTTAACTGTGGAAACTAACTTTCAAAGTTGGTTTTGGGCAGAATCTGAATACATTGACTGTTTCGCCGTTCTCCCAAACTCCGTACCATGTCACTGAATTTGGATTGTTATTGTTATTTTTATTATTAATCCACCTTTATTTATTAATATTTATTAACAAATTCAACAGTGTTCACCAAGATTAACTGCTATTTAAACCTCAACTTTACTCAACTCAACTCAACAACAAAAACATAATATATCGATAGCCTCATTTTATATTCTAAATTTATTGTGTCATTTATTTTTATATGTACCTTTTTATTATTAATTTAGTGTATATTTAGTAATTTATAATTTGTTAATATTAAAATTAATATTTTTATTTTTATTTTATTTTTTGATATTTATTTTAAATATCAAAAAATAAATTTTAATCAATTCATGAAGCACACGATACAGGCTTGCAAGCCTAGTGTGTGCTTTCATGGCCAATTAAATTAAATATAATATGTTATTGTAAATAAATAAATAAATAAAAAAAAATTAAACTTAACGTCAATGTAAATTTAACTTGAACATGTATTAAATTTTTGAGAAAATATTTATCTATTCTTCTTAATTCACTTTAGGTATGAACAACATAACTTCAGCTTCAGTTTCTGTCGATTTAAATTTCGTGTCATCCACACTAGAATTCTTGTTTCCATACAAGAAATAAGAAAATGTTTTTGTTTGCTCGTTTATAACAGCTAAACCAACGGACATTAATGTACAGCCAATCGCCAATAGATAAGTATACTCGTAGGTACCATCTGTAGTACCTTATAAATAAAGATAAACAAAAGAATTTAAACAGAATTGACAAGTTGAACCATGCCAATGACGCAGCGAAGTTTTCTCGGAACCAACAGAACCGAAGTTTAAATTGCAAAGCAATGCAACCATAAATCCTGATTTATCCTTCACAAGCGACATTTGACATCTCGCAAGCGGTTCAGACCCTTTCACGAGGATTGTCCATTGTCATTATGTATAGTAGGTGTGTATTTTATGCCTGTAAGTGTCGAGCTTAGGTGAAGCGTCTCATGAATTATTTATTCTTTCTTTTACTTTCCTTTGTACTATTTTCTTAACTTTTATTGCCATGGTAATGAGCAAGTTATTTTATTTATAGATGTTTCTTTTTTGGAGAATTATACCTAAATCAACAGCTTAACTATATATTGATTAGCTCAATAATTGAACTATTTGAGTTACACTGTGTGTAAAGACAATCTGGGAGCGAGTTCGATTGTGAGTTGCGTTTGCGGTTTGAACCTATCCTTCGAGACCAAATAAAATCGACTGCTAGCGAGCAGAGAGGTCTAAATTAACTTTTATCAAAGTCAAACTAAATTTAAATGTAAAGGCTATCCAAACTGTTTGCAAATATTTTTAATTTGCAAACTTTACTAAACATTTTTTAAACTTTGTTTAACTTATTTTGAAACTAAATAGGTTACAAATGAAAATTTTAAACTTAGTCATTATTTCTCTGCGGAAATATTTGTATTGATTAGTTATTTGTTTATTTAAAAACTAATTTAAACCCTTACGATCTCATTAAGAAATTGTTAACAGTTATCACGCAATAATTTATTATTAAATAACGCATTAATTAAATTAAGAACTGGATTTGTTTGCAATGAAAATAGTTACTACAAACAGTAAATATCCATCTCTTAAAACAGGAAGAATATACTAACGACCTATTGTGTCACAACTGCAATAAATGTTAGGAATGATAGGCCATAATGGAGGATAAACAATCACATTATAAATGGTTACAAAACAAAAAGCTCGAGTCGACAGCAGAAAAAGCTATTACAATAAATTGTGATTCACGACTGTACACAAATGATTGAATGGATATTACGTCTCTAAAATATAAAATTTTGTTTATTGTTTTAAAGTTTTCTCAATTCAATAACAATATTTATTATTCTTCTATAATAATATCCATGATTTGAAAAGAATATTTTGAATGTTATCGTGTTCTATATTATGACAGTGGCAGATTTACATAAGGGCACTTTGGGCATGTGCACGGTGGCCCCCCCACAAATTGAAAAACCCATTTTTATTAATTCAATTTTTATAAATTCACTTTATTCAATGTTGTGAAATGTATATACTTAAGTATTGTATCTATGTATTATTTATTTATTTCGATATACTATTTTATTTTTTACATAATTATAAAGTTTAGAAAAGGTGGAAATATTTACCATTTATTTCATTGATCGTTTCAAAATTAAATACATGCATTGAAAACGTCGCGCACCGGTCCATCGAACAACGTCCAATTGTTTCTCCGATATGATAATGAGTGTTCAATACCTACCTTTCATTCAATCCAATCAACCTTTTGTATTCCATTGGAGCATCCTCTATACATGTATTGCTTTAATTAAGAGGTGGTTCCCCCGTTCGTTCGAGCGTTTTACAAAATGAACAAACTAATGTTTTAGAAAATTATTTAGGAAAAGTCACCTAAAGCGGTTCAAAACACATTGAACTAATTGATCTACAAGCTATGGAACAAGAAAACGAATTTTTAACATTATAGTATTTAAAAAATATCCCAAAATTACTTTGCAAGTATTGCACGAATCTGTTTGCTCCAACTATTGTATTGTATTCACTATAGTTTCGAAAAAGAGTGGTAATTGTATACATATTTGTCTTATAATTATCTACATAAAATACAAATTAAAAATATTCGAAATAAATATGCACAAACAAGCAAACGTTTTAAGGCCTCAATGTGTCTTAGATATTTGATCCAAAAAATTAGGGCGCTCACCAAAAGCTAACAATTTGGTGTCACAATTTTATTAAATATCTACACAGATGTTTTCACAAACACAATAAAATATTACAAGCAAATAATATTATTCAAATTATTCATGATTTCATTAAAAATAATCTCTCAGAGAAACACGACAAAGGGATAAGGTCAAAGACCCTTTACCTTCCATACAACACGTTCGTAATTAAACTGTTTCCATTGTTCTAAATTCTCGGAACGTAGGGACAGTTACAAGTAATCATTTTGTCATTAAATGTTTTCTTTTATGGTTATTATCTAAATTATTTTTGTCATTAGGTCCGCAGTCAATTTCAAGGAAATACAGATAATAACCAAAAAATTGTATCCTGAGTTTCTTTAGGAGTTTCTATTTAGAATCATCTGGGCAATTTTTTTCCGAAACCCTGGTAAAGGTAAATTAAACTTTTAATCTTCAACTTTTTTAATTTTTTGTCAGGGTTTAAAACCCACGTCTTTCCTTTTAATCTTCTTTTTTACCTTTCTTTAAGCAGACGAAGTCTGTTACTAGCTAGTTGAATAATTATATCTTTTATCCGTATATGTAACGTATAATAATGGTGTATCTGCCTTTACAAATACAAAACATTTTGCGGTTGTCCTTTAGTGTGGTCAGTAAATTATTACTTGAGCCCAGGACATTCCTGCAATACTTGGTTCGATGACGAACGCTGAGGCATTTGAGGAGTTCATTCCAGTAACTACGTGTGGTATGAAGTTGACAGTGAAACATTGAACTAACAGAAATTATCTATCGTCAGTGAAGTTAGCTTCCTCACGGAGAAGTTATCGCAAGTATTCCATGAAATTAACAATCCAGTTTCCTCACAAAGTTTCTAACTAAGATGTGGTTGAAGCAAACTTTCGTCAATATCTAGGCAATACTTAGTACTAGAAGTTAGCGCTTTAGAACAACTACAGCTATCAGATTAAGGATGTCTTACCTAAATACTGTTATATAGAGCATAGTCTGGATAAGTAGATTTTTTCACATCCGCAATCTGTATCGTCATACATATCGCGTTGTGCCCTTTTCGTATGGGGAAAACAGTAAATTCGCGCCGTCACGCTCTGTGAACGAAACCCTCAGTGACGTTTAATTTTATGAAATAAGCGCCATCTACCAAACTATTATTGTCAATATGTTAGATAGTTTTAACTTCTGACGTGCAGTCCTACCGCTGAAAGTTTTTTAACCTAAATAATAACACCGTATGCTGCAGACTCCTTTATAACGCGTAGCCAGATGTATTTAATTAATTAGGTACACTTAATTTATTAGCCTCCATGTTGAAAAAAGCAAATGAAATAAGTTTAATTATTTGTTAATTAAAAATTAGTACATGACCGCGGAGTGCAGTTATTAATTATACAGAACATTACAAGCTATGAACATT
Organism: Synanthedon formicaeformis; assembly: GCA_945859745.1. Taxonomy (NCBI): domain Eukaryota; kingdom Metazoa; phylum Arthropoda; class Insecta; order Lepidoptera; family Sesiidae; genus Synanthedon; species Synanthedon formicaeformis. Next base: position 7,634,929 of record OX243958.1, read on the forward strand.
CATAATGACTTTAAAGAGACAGATTTTGTTCTGTGACGTTAAAAAATGTGATTCCATAAGTGTCGTGACGTAGCTAAAGTGACATAATGGGTAACGCCAATTCAAACCATGGACATCATCGACAGAACAGCAAAAGTAGGAAATGTCGGAGTCTACCGACGTCCCCGGAAGTTAGGAGGTGAGTAACATTAAAATGCCTGTTTAAGAACGCGTAGATACTAGTATACTGTTTTATTGATTTCCACTAGGAACTGGCTGTTTTTTTAGACGAGACGTCTTCTACTGTATTAGTAATTAGGTACACTGTGGTATTAAAAGTAGGAATATCACTAAATATTACATGTATGCTGTGTTTGTGGTTGGTTAAATGCAGTGCGACAGTAAGAATCCCAGATCTTTTATTGTTATCTTTTATCCTATAAAAAATCGGCAGTGAATTTGACTTCTCCCTGGTGTTATTAATTTTTGTTACCACCCCCTTACAGATAGCTATAGTGAAATAGCAGCATGTGTGCTGTTGTGTTTCGGTGAGTAAGCAAAGGATACCTGTGACGTTGCTTGTAACCATCAAGTGGACCGTCAGCTTGTCTGTCGGCCTTAACATTATAAAAATCACATGTTAGCAAGTTCACTGTCAGCTTACCTGCTCATCTGCATCATAATTCAGGTTTTATTGTCATAGAGACTCAGTGAGCCTCTGTTTAGTGCTGCATAAATATTCGGTCCTTTGCTTAGTAACATTAGAAATTTGGAGATGGAAAGCTAAAAACAGACGTAACTGTTAAAGAGACGTTCTGTTGAACTTTTACAACGTGCATTTCATCAATATCGTAAAAGTGAAATGCGCGAGTAATCTTTGATCTCGACGCGTTGCCCATATACTCGGAGCTCGGTAAACAATGAAGGGAGGGTCGTCTCATTCCTCGCATCGCGCGGCTCTGCCTTTTACGACCTTACAGTATTAATCGTTTGGGATTAAGCACTATGTGGGTATAACTGTACGAATTTTTTAAAATACAATGAGTTAACAGCCCAATAAAAATGAGAGTAAAAAAGTTTCTGGTTCCCACAGGAAAGTACTTAGTTACGTTTTGGTTTACAAACGTTATTTGCCGAATCGTTTCAAATGTATTAAAATACTAGAAAATATGGAGCAAAAAAAAAAAACATAACAAGTAATTTTCAATTCACTTATTTGTTCTAATTAAACATATTTATATATCTTTCTTCTAATATATAAAATTCTCGTGTCACATCAGTGTTAGTTGCCATACTCCTCCGAAACGGCTTAACTGATTTTGATGAAATTTTATATGAACACTTGGTAGGTTTGAGAATAGGTTTTTATCTATTTTTTTATACGCGGGCGAAGTCGCGGGCAGCAGCTAGTACTTATATAAAACCGGCTGAAAATCCACTTGATGGTAGATGGTTATACTATCCCTTAAAACGCAAGCAATATAAATGAGGCTGCAAATGCGCTGCCAACCCCGATTGATAAAATAATGAGGAGAATTAGAGCACTGAAACATAAAAGCTCTAGTGCATTTTTTACTGTACTTCCCTGAAAAGGCCGGACACAAGTTCGTTAAGGGTTGACAATCGCGTGGAAGAGATCCCATAACAGTTATTTTCCCTATTGAATTTCGGAAGCTCTATAAATTCTAATCCATAATTAAAATCCATTAATGGGATGTCTCTGCTTTTGTAGAGTGAAAATGTTATTTATATTTAAAAAGCCTTTAAAATGTATTAGAGAAGTTTTGTGACGCGGTTCGTGACAACTCCATTTCCGAATTGAAACAGTGAAACCGACTGCTCCGGAAACTCACTCCGTTTTCTGTACAATTTTGTTTAGAGCAAGTGACGTCACGTTTTGCGGTACGTTCATTCCAGTGTGTTCTCGCAAAAGTATCGGCTTGACAGGCAACTCATTCATTTGAGAAATGCAACACAGCGGTTGGGCTGGAATTTGTGTCGCAAAGGTTAAAACTCGGTTTTGAAAATGCCGCTATTGAATTCCAGATAAATTTTAGTTATTATACTAAAATTAGCTCGAAAATGATTCAGTATGTCTGAAGATATTCAATCGCGCGTAAACAACTCAATAATAAATATACAATCGTATAATAAAAAGTTTAAATTTCATTTCATATTTGTCTAAGGAAATTCTTCATTCAATGAATCTCCTTGTATTTAGCGCCATCTAGTGAGCAGTAGCAGAGTTGGTCTTTTAAATGAATTTTATGAAAATCTTTTTTAATTATTAAATTTAATTTAATTAATTAATTAATGTAATTAATTTTTATTCATAGTTGGTCACTAAATTAATACATTGTATTAAACTTTCGTTCCATTAATTATGATAACACTTTCATTGTCGATGAATAATAAGTATTTAAAATTTGTTTTTCATATCAAATTATCAATATCAATAATAATAATAAATCTGGTGTAGGTATTATATGTATATATGTTCCTCCATAACTCTTGAACGAATTAACTGATTTTCATGAAAATTGGTAAATAAACATTTAGACCTATGGGACACAGGATACGCTACTTTTTTCTTTTTCATTGCGGACGAAGTCGTAGGCACCAGCTAGTAAGGTTGGGTATATAAATACAATACTTGTATTCTATTGATTGTATTGTATTGATTTCGTCTCAACACTTTTATAGTATTTATTCCTCTGGCGTATTGTCTATGAAGGACGTGCTTATGCACATATGCACGCCCTAGGTTTGCTTTTCATTTTCGCGTAGACTCTCGTTACAGCCGCTATAATGGCGGATTGACTGTTCCAATATTTTCTTACGTACCGTTTGGTTTTAAAATTAAAATATGGGTATGATTGTTTCAGACAACTTTCGGTGCTGCAGACGTCGATTCCGCTTCCGGCGTCTGCGGCGGCGACAAGGCGCGCTCCACCAGACAAGCGCCCTCTCCCGGCGACACCAGGACAACACCCTGGTAACTAACTACTTCTTAATTACCTACAATCAATTGGACAGTATCTAGCGATTTTTACAAGCAACTACTTTCGTTGGGCTTCAATACCTAGAAATATAATTTAACCAAAAATATTTAAAAAAAAACTTATTCAACTTAGAAGCTGCAAACGTTTTAATGATATTACTTAATAGATGTCGTTACTGTTCTTACAAAGTAATTTTTGATTGTGTAATGAAAATTATGGTGATATCTGCGATATGGTTTCAGATTTTATAGTTTCGCATTAATTTGGACAGCCCGTCATTTTTTGCCATTTTTTTATAAAGGAATTGTTATGAAAGGAATCGAAATTCATTAAAAGTTATATCAACACTGGTAATACTTACTTGAGAACCTAAATTTATGAATTAAGTAGATTCATGAAAATAGAAATCATAAACAATGTTATTTATTTCCAACATATCGCTGCTTAAAAACTAAAGGGCCATACAACAAAAAATCAAAAAATGTTTTTATTAAAAATAAAGATTTATGGTAGTTTTATTCCATATTTAGTATATTTTGATCATTTTTATATATTCAAAATTAACTTGTATGCTTAGGGATAATTCTTCTAGTATTCAGTTTATTATAAAAGTATTTAAAACATTTAATGCTACTAAAAATACAATTCTAACTATGTATAATATGCATATATTTAATATATATCTCATAAGAAAAAAAAATTAAAATAATTTAATTTTTTTCGATTAGCTCTCCTGTAAAAAGTGTAATTTTGATTTGTGGCAGTGATATGTTAAACAAGACAGGATGCGCCCTTACCATACTACTAGTGACAAAAAAATTGTCCTCCAATTTGCACATCTAGTTACTAAAATAATTTGTTCTCATTACCATCTTAATACGTATTTTTATTTCTTATTGCCGTATTCTGTTATTGTAAAGTGTTCTCATTGGTTGGTTGGACATATCACTGGTAAGTAGGCATTTTCGTATCTTTCTACGCACAGAATGAACACCCGTCATTGGTGCCAATTTCCGATTTTGACACCGGCGTGTCGGTGCCATGTACCAGGAGCGTTAGCGTTGTCCTTATGAAGTAATATAGAAGTCATTGATTTGTGGCCCTTTAGTTTTTAAGTAGCGATATTTGTAGATTTTTTGCCTTCTAAAACACCAATAATACCCTAATTACATAATAACATTGTTTTGAAGAAATTTATGAAAATTTTACATATTTTACTTAGCTACTTTGATTTCCGCATAAGCACTTAATAGGTTTTATTTGCACAATTATTTCCTGTCCACTTAATGAAGTTACTAAATTATCATAGCTTTTACGAAGTTTATAAGAGTTGCAATTAAATCCAATTACTCATAGAGCAGTGAACCGTTTTGAGATGTACATAAGTGTGGGCGCATCGTTACACGTTGCTCCCAGACCACTCTGCACACTGTGTGTCTGCTCAGTCTGATAATTTAATTGGTAGATAAAAAAAATTACATTAACACACAATATAATGAATAACAATAGACGAGTTACTAATAAAAAAATGTAATCAAAGCTCAGTAAATTCTTTCTCAGAAAATATCTCTATCTCTACTTTGACAAGTGTAATTATTTTTACAACTTCCAATTTACACAATCCAACGATATTTTTATCTTTATACATTTTGATCATAAAATTGTATTGTTATCAAATATGAATTTTCATATACAATACTACTTACCAAGAAACTTTAGGTTTATCGTAATGCTTAAACGATAGTGTTATATTATTGTACTAGCTGGTGCCCGCGACTTCGTCCGCGTTGAAAAAGAAAAAAGTAGCCTATCCTGTGTCCCGTACGTCTAAATTTTTATCTACCAAGTTTCATGAAAATCAGTTAATTCGTTTAAGAGTTATGGAGGAACATACATACATACATACATACAGAAAAAAATTCAAAAAATGGTCAATTTAGTTTGAGTATCATGTATAGAGCCTATAAACACGATATGTCTGAAAACAAAGTAACCTACTCCATGAGCAACCCTTACAGATTTATTATTAGTAATGATAAAAAGTTTCATAAGCTCAAGTTAAATAAAAGTTGTATTTTTTCTAATTAAAAAATTGCTTAAATAATTGAGTTAGGACAAATGAAATCTTTAAATTACAAAGCCTTAAGTATTAAGTTGCTTACGGTAATAAAGGAACTAAATTGATAAAAATTGTCTAAATCACATCAGGCTTATATTCAATAACATTTTTATGATGCAATGCAATGTAAACGATGCAATGCAATGTAAAATTATTTTAAAATTTTCTTCACAAAACAAGTGTCAGTTTAAAAAGACAAGCAATCATTATTTTAATGTGAGTGGCGAGTTGATTGATTGATTGTTATCTTGCCGACTTGTGCTCTAATGTTATCGTGTGACGTCGATTTGTAAGCAAAGCTCTGAGCAGATGCAGTCAGTATACGCTTGCATCTGAACGAGTGCGTTCATTAACCGCGATTCTTTTTAAATTTCAGTGCCACTATATTTGTAATTTTTTGAGCCTAATTATTTCATTTTATTCCACTATAAACTGTTGCTAAACTTCAAGAAAGGTAATGTAGTTTTTATTGAGAGTTTTTATATAACGTTTATTTATTAAAATCAGCGAGTAACATAGGATATATTTTATAAAGTTACGAGGGCGAAGTGGCGTACATAGTCTTAAATAAACCTATATACATGTTAATTTATTTAACTATAATGAAGTGCTAAAATGTACGTACATGGTTTCACATACTTTCTTTAGTTAATTAGGTGGTTTTTAATTTTTATGCAAATAACAAATATATGTTACCTAACGATTTATCTGTTTATTATCATTATCATCTAAGTTGTACGACGTCCACAACTGAGATTATAATTTTCCAATATTTTCCAGTATAATACACATTATTATATAAAATCGCTTTCAGCCTCTGTCTATTTCTCCGCTTGCTTCTTCTAACAACCCGACAAATTTTGATATAGTTTTCACAAATTGAAAGAGCGATAAACGAGAAAGTTTTGTATATATATAATTTGCAGAAAAAAATGGCATCCTTGCAAAGCCGGATGCGGGTCGTTAGTTTGTTATATTGTCAACTAGCTGGTGCCTGCGACTTCGTCCGCGTTGAAAAAGAAAAAAGTAGCCTATCCTGTGTCCCGTACGTCTAAATATTTATCTACCAAGTTTCATGAAAATCAGTTAATTCGTTTAAGAGTTATGGAGGAACATACCATACATACAATACCTACACTTAGGGCCTCTTTCACAAACTACATGTAAAGTGTATTACTTACTTTTAGAAATCATTTTCTGTTATATTGAATTATGCACTCGGTTCACTGCATCATTCGATAGCCGAATTTTTTATTATTATTTTCTATTTAATGTTTGGGACGTTTACCGTACAAACAAAGGTATATCAGCTAAATTATTCCCGGTAACAGGTGACTTTAAATGACAGTTTGGCCTAATTGACGTTTGTGAAATAGGCGCTTACAGATTTATTATTAGTATTGGTGATAATTTTGTGTATATATATTACAGTAGTATGCAAACTATTGCCGCAATATAATATCGTTCGCATTATTAGAGTTTGTTAAAAAAAGGAAGTCCCAGTTTAGACGAGTGGTTGACGAATTAGAACATGACATGGTCAGTTCAGCGATGAAGCATCCGTTGTTTATTCGTTGGGATGATCGATAGCTTTAGCAGTGATGACTTGCTGACGTCATTTAAGGCTAGTTGTAGATCCACCGCGATGTTAGCTAAAATTTTCAATCAATTTTTTGTTAAAGTCCACACAGGCTGACGGTCCACTTGATGGTAGGTGGCTACCGTCACCAATAACACAAGCAACGCCACAGCTGCTGCAACTGCGCTGCCGACCATAGTAGGTTTAAGGACAGGAATTAAGAAAGAATATAGGGGAAATGGGCTCTGGCATCCCTTACTCACTCACCGAAACACAACAGCACATATGCTGTTTCACGGTGGTTTTCTGTAAGGAAGTGGTTACTTTCGCCAAACGGGCTGCAGAAATTGACTGTGAAACGCAACGTGCCCTGCCACTAAAACAATAGTCGACGTCATTCAAAAGGGGATAGTTTCGAACACGCATAATTTTATATTTGAATAGTTATGACGTCATAAATTTGTTGGTATGCTATTGATCGTTTATTATGAGCTAATATAATATGGTCTGTGGCATTCATTACAAGTTCCCCCTGTGCATACTTATAACTAAGACCAGGAGGGGTGTAGAGGTCTAATGAGCGTTATTTTAGTGCTTTTAATAATTTAATGTACGAGTATGTTTGTTGTGAGTTCAGTGTGTCGCGGGCGCAACCCAGACCACCCGTGTTTCGTTTGTGATAAATTTTATAACTTATCAACACTTTGTTAGTCTAGTAACGATAATATTTATGCTCTGAGAACAACAAATATTGTAGAATAAGAACTTATTTATAATTTTACATTAATATGGATTCAAGGTGCGAAAGTTGAACGTTGGGTTGCTAACAAGGCCGACGCAAATGTTCTTGTGTGGATAAGAAACTTTGAATTTTTTTTCTAAAAATTAAGGAAAACTGCAGGAAAAGTTGAATTTCATCGAAAACTAGAATTCTTGACGGATTACCTAAATTGGACCTGTGCCTAGAAGTGAAACATGAATATACTCTTACATATAGAACAATACAGATACAGAAACTTACCTAAAGTATACCAAAAGTTTAATTCAAAAAAATAAAATAAGTTTATTAACGTATTGTTTTGTTCGCAGGTGTCAAAAGTGGATTCTCCGCCAGTTCTAGTCGTTCTACAAGCCCTTCGGGACAGGGGGCAGTTAGTTTCATTCCTCGTGCACCCACATCGTCTTCTGGGTAAGCTAACATTTAATTCCCTTTTCTTTTTTTCTTATAATATTATACATTTGATATTCTTACATTACTGATTTTGTACTTGGATTTGCACATGAACTGCCTTGAGGTGCGTCTTGTACCTAATGTTATTTTAGAACTTGGTAATAATAACTTACCATGTGTTTAAGGTATATATTTTATTCCTTTTATTCACTGCTTAAAAACTTTTCGCAATACACTCGCAATACCTATAGCCCCATGGTGTTGAAAATATTGTTTTCAAATTATGAAATCATTGCCTAAAAAAGATAATGTTAGGTAAACGAGGTAAGAAAGTTAAGCTAATTTGTCCAACCTTTGTTTCAGATCGCGACCTAATTCGTCTCTATTAGCACCAGGCAGTAAAATACCATCAAGTCCTTTCACCCAAATCCAACAACATTCCCAAACAACTAGCAATCAGAATGGAACACCAACAAAGCACTCTATGCTTGATAAATTAAAGCTTTTTAACAAAGATAAGCAAAGCAGTGAAAAGCAACACTGTAAAAGTACTGCAGTATCAAAACGTACCAGTTCTTCCAGTGGTTTCTCTTCCGCCAAAAGTGAGAGATCCGATTCTAGTTTAAGTCTTAACGAATCGTCTAACACTCCAAACGCACATATCAGAACTAATATAACAGGACCTAAAAGTGTAAGACATCAGAGCGATACTTTATCAAAAGACAAGTCTGGTAAAAATGTTAAATCTAAGATAGTTAATTCAAAAAGTGTCAAAGAAACTTCCACGAATTTAAGTAAATCTAGTGTTAAATCAAACAATAATGAAAAGACAAGAAATAGTCCGAAACTGCCAGCACGTGATAAAGAATCGAAATTGGCAGCACCTAAATCTGTTAGCAATACTAAATTAAATCAAATTGAAGACAGTTCAAGAAATATTAAATCTAAAATGGACTCTAAGATGGTTAAATTATCCAATAGTCAAATGAAATTGAGTGAACTTCGAACTGATGCAGCAGCAGATACAAAGTCTCATCAAGAGTTTATATCTTCACAATCAAAGAATGCATTAAATCAGCCTCAAACACCTAATGGGCCTGGAATAAATCTACAGAATCATACTGGAATTCCAAAACCAACCGCTGCTGTTAAAGGTACATTTAAAGTGTCCAAGGATGACAGACATAATATACATAAAAGTACAAATAGTCAATTAAGTCCTATACAAAGCAATTCTAGTTTAAATTCTACTAATAACGTAAGTGCACTTCCGTTTAATAGAGAACAATCTAATCTAAGTAAGGAAATATCTCAGAAACAAACGTTAGCTGTTTCGCCCATGCCGGTTCATAATTGCAATAGTCAGAATCCTACTTCGCAAATGTCAGAAAGTTCACATTCAAATTCTACGCACAGTACAACTGGCCAACATTCAAACTCAAGTGACAGTAGCGTCATATACCGTCCATCCAGTGAATCTGGCTCAGAAATTTCGAAGTCTGCAACGAATCACGCGTCATCCAAAAAGAGAGTAGATATGAATACAACGTACATTAATAATGTAATAAATGAGGCTGAAGTTTCAGAAAAGGAAGCTGCGCAGAAAAGGCTCTTAGATAACACAATATTGAGACCGCCAACTTTCGAACTCAATAAAACTTTAACAGAACTTAGTAAAAAGCTTAATCATGACAGCCGCTCTAATTCGCCGTCACACGGTCGTGATAATTCACTAGGGGAAGATGAAAATCCGTTAATGAATGTGTTGCCAATGAGACCTTTACTTCGCGGATATAACAGTCATCTGACACTCCCAATGAGAACTTCCGGAGTTACTCAAAAGAATATACCCGGGTTTCCACATCACGCAAATACTGTAAAAGCCAATTTTGGAAGGGAGAATGTTGGATTGCGTGACCGTATAAATTACGGGCCAGGCTTTTCAAATCCAGATTACTGTGACCTTGATATCGCCTCTGGTTATATGTCCGATGGCGACTGTCTAAGAAGGATAAATATAAGTGAAGTGGACCGTAGCAGAAACAATGACATTATGGATGGATATATGTCAGAAGGTGGTGCTTCATTATACGGCCGTCGTATAAACTATCAACAACCGACGCAACTTCAGCAGCTTGATGAAAGGTAAGTGTTATTACGTATGTAGAAATCATTATGCAGACTTGTTAGCCACGATGCGAGTGCATTGAACGTTACATCTACAGTAAAAAACGTGATGAACCAAAGGCATCCTTCAGGACTACTAAACCGCGCAATAAAACACAAATTAAAATGCTCCCTTAGGGTGAGGAGTCATTGCCATGACGGGGTTGCATTGGATGTACTTTTTAAGGTTCCGCCGTTGCCTCAGGATTTATGGAGTTTTTTATTGTATTTATTATGCATATCTCTTGAAACGACGAAAACATTAACATGTGTTAAGGTAACATGGTGTTGTTGACAAAGTATATATTTCATGAATGAATTGTATGAACTTCGATCCACAAGTGGTCGAACGCCTTATTTCGTTTGCGCTACAATACAGTCCACCAATAAATTAATAAAATTGTACGTGTATTCAGTATTATCAGTCAAAATTATTTTGTATATTTAGCGGTAAATGTTAAGTGGACATTTGAGTATACATTATACGCAACAAATAAACAAACAAAAAAGCTAAAGAAATACAAAACACAAATATACATTTTGTCTTAGTGTTTTATGTTAAGCTAACACGTGTAACTTGTTACAGACATATGTAACATTCAAACAAACAATTCGCTCGCATCATTTGGCAAACATTTGTAAATTATTGATGCGAACAGAGTATTGTTCATATTTGGACTCGGAATGTTGGCATGTCCTTATACTTACACACTACCGAAGGCAATGTGTCCAAGTCAGAACTCGCAAAGCGCACTCACACTGTCGCATTGTTAGGGGAGAGAGGGCGGAGTGGCCAAAATCGATATTCCCACGTTTCCCTCCGCCCTTGCCCCTCGCCTTCTCTATTTACCGAAGACTCGACACTAACCACCCCCAACAGTATCGCACCATTCGAGACCTTAATGGTCACGAAATAAAATTGTACTTGTTATACCAACATTGATTACGTGTCACTCTTTTTCACGAGTACATTTTAGAACTACTGGTAAATTTATATTTTCCCATGTTTTTGTTTAATATCTTTGATATTGGTAATCGAGCACCAAAATATTAGTTTAGAATGACCACGTTTGCAGTGTTTGAAATATCTATTTCATTGGGGACCGAAAGGATCTGTTGTTTAGGGATTACGTTTAATGCAATTTACATATTATTAATATAATATATAATATGGATTTTATTATATTTGGTTGGAAACGCGAAGTGATCCGCCCGTGTGGGGCTGGGTATTGTACGGTGCGACGGAAGGCAGGCAGGGCGGGCGGCACTCGGCGCCGCGCTCTGTCGGCGTGCGGGCGCGCCGTACTAGCCGCCCGTATTCATACAAACACGTGATAAACTTTCACGATTTCCTTCACGGAAAATGTAAATCTGACCGGCATCGATCGTATCGTTACTAGACGCACGCTTGGCAAACCGAGCACGGTGATCACAGCTGGCGCCATGCATCTGGACCGCCCCTAACAAAGGCATCCACCGGCTGGCTTCTATCGTACTCGTCGCGAATCTAGTGAACTGCGCGCCTTTAACTGTCTACTCGTTGGTGTTAATTAAGTGTAATCCTTGTATCGATGTAGAGGACCATATGTGTTGTGCCTTCTGTAGCTTGGTCCCGAGTAAACGCTACTCCTCATGGGACAAAGTTTATTTGCGGATTTTATATGCTACGTTAACACAATTTTTGAACTATAACTTAAGATAAGTGTTGCCTTGCTACGTGTCTTTGCTTTTCGCGGTAGACTGTAAACCTTTTGTAAGCGTAAATACGGTGCTTTTTGAATCCTAACTTAATATAAAAATACAAATTACGGACTATACGAAATTTCCTGACCATGAATGACAATAAAAAATTGGTGAGTTAAGTACCTAATTCCTGTTTTTTCTTTGTATAATATATAGGTAATTACAATAGGTAATTATTTGCTGAATATAGGTAATTACAATGGTTTTATAATAAGGCTCGTTATTATTTTTGTAAATTTAATATATTTAAATTGTTTAAGCCAATAACCTCGAGCACATCTGGAATTTAGCAGCCGAGACGTTTACATGTGGCTACCACTACCAAGTTGCCTTACATTTCATTTGTACTTTATCCATTAAACTTAACAGTGTAATTATTACACATTCCATATTTAGACACATGTGTTATTATGAATCATTCAATAACAAATATAGATATTATTGTATACAGATAGATAAGGACGTTAATTAACAGAAACGTGGTATGGATGGAGTTTATCTCCTTCAGAACACTCTTCCAGCAGACAAAATAATATCTAAAAAATGCATAGAAAATTAAAGTAGTAGCAGGGCACACTGCATTTCGCAGTCATTTGGGCAGCAGTAACCATACCCTTACCGAAGAAAAACAGCACGTGTGCTGTTGTGTTTCGGTGAGCGAGTAAGGAATACCAGAGCCCATTTACCTTATCCCTTTCCAATCCTTATCCATTCCCTTATCACTAATCTTACTGTAGTCGTCAGCGCACTTGCAGCCACCTGTGGCTCTGCTTGTGTCATAGGCGACAGTAGTTATTCATCTACCATCAAGAGGACCGTCAACTTGACTGCCGACCTTAACGTTAAAAAATATAAAATACTTCTTCAAAATGTTATATATTATATGTTATTCTTTATATGTATGGATTTTCCAAATAAACCAATGTTTAGTGATCCGATACGATAGAGCCGGTGAAGTTATTACTTCGACATGTGTAGGGTTATGAGCAGGGGCGGGAAACCTTTATCCGTCCCGACCATGATTCTCACTTAAATTCGCAATTTGATTAAAACAGGATTCAAGGATATCAACAAGGATATGTTGTTCGTTTAATATCGTTAATGTTTTATTAATAGTATTTCTGTTAAACATATCACTTTTATATATATATAGGAAATATAGAATTATTATCATTAATTCGTCCTGTCCCAGAAGTAAAGTTAAAAACATCAAACTTGCCAGTTACTCTGTCTTTCTCTGGTGTCCTATTATCCGACCGAACGAAAGCTCAATTATCAGATTATTTATTCAGAAGTAAAATTTAACAATACATAAAAATTTCTACCACTGGTATAATTAAATCACAAATTGCTATAGGTAATTAATTACCTGGATAATTATGTCGACATGGTCAATTTCTTATTTAATGATTTGAAATTTTCTTTAGTAAGTTTTTTAGTTTTTTCTTTTCGAAATCTATACATCTTCAGAAATCAAATCCGAGCCGAGAGACTCTTCTCGTTTTTGCTTATTTCGCGTTTCGGGTTGTTAGTACTGGCAGGGAGTCATTTGGTAACCACCCCCTTACAGAAGACCACCGTGTTATAACTGAATGTGTGCTGTTGTGTTTCAGTAAGTGAGTAAGGGACGCCAGAACCCATTTCCCTATTCCTCCCTAATCCTTTAGTCCTACTATGGTCGGTTGCAACGCAAGCAACACCTGAAGCATTGCTTGTTATAGGCGGCGGTAGTCACCTACCATCAAGTGGACCGTCACCCTAGACATTAAGAAGGTATCTTTCTCAGACATGTGTATGGTAGAACATGATCTTCTAGTTTTTTTTTTTTTTTATTGGTCAAGATACCGCGTACATTTTGCAACGGGTATTAGGTATAAAAATAATTAAAATGTAAGTTGATTCGTAGAAGAGTGAAGCCCGATAACCCCATGTGCTAATTTTTCCATCAGTAGTATTTAAGCGGTTCATTTTTTTAATATTATTATCATGTGTATCAGCGTCGAACTACGTCATCGTCAGACTTATCGGTAAGCATTTAAATTCACCGCATTAAATTGTCCCCTACGAAATTAAAGCTAACCGACTGAACGGTGTAGGGCGGTCGTGCGTCTCATTTTATCCTTTGTAGAGGTGCTTCTAAATTGTGTAGAGTGTGTAAAATAATAAAATATCGTATATTTACATCCTACTGCCACTGCCGGTTTATTCTGAGAACGAACCAATCGATGGCAGTTGAACGCGAGGGCTTTTACATCTGAATCATTGTTTAAGCTTGGCTTGTTGTTGTAGTTAAATGTTTCTGTATTTTTATTTTTATTATAAAAACTAGCTGGCGCCCGCGATTTCATCCGCGTTGGTAATGAAAAAAGTAGCCTATCCTGTGTCCTGTACGTCTAAATGTTTATCTACCAAGTTTTATGAAAATCAGTTAATTCGTTTAAGTTATGGAGGATTATACATACATACGTAAAATACCTACACTTACAAATTTATTATTGGTATTGATTACTTTATTCGATATAATTAAAATTGAATCAATTGAACAGCGAAATATAAATACTAAAGGTGATATATCACGTTTTTATGTTACAGAAATCTCAATAATATAAATTTTGGCATTTTACTTGCTTTTCAAAAAATTTTTCTGAATGTAGCCCTCCTTAATTTCTAAAACAAAATAACTATATTACTTATTCAAAACTTTTAAAAGAATCGTTTTTTTGTGCAAATAAATCCAAAAAGAATTATGTTTCTAAGAAATTACTTATTAAAAATAGATGTCCCATCAAAAAACGTATTTAGGTACAAATAAAAGATTATTACATCTTGAGTTTGAGAAGGGTCGCCTTTACTGGAGCCCTTCTACACGGTTCTTCGCTTTTCCGAGGAATGGAATTAATGAAGCAACCTGCGGTGACACTGAAACTCTTTTTATGCTACACAATTTCAACAAACTGTTGCAATATCGTTAAAACCAATAAATTCAAATGTCTACTTAATTTATTTGTGAATAATGTACAAAAAAAAATATAGGATGAACATTTCCTTTGAACTCTTCATATTCAAACTTCACTTTTTCTTTTTACATTATTACCATACGTTAGCTTTAAAATTTAACAGATTTTCAGTCTATGAGGTGCCTACTTATTAGAACCTAATGTTTATATAACAATAAGCGCCTATTTCACAAACGTCAATTAGGCCAAACTGTCATTTAATGTCACCGGTAACCGGGAATAATTTAGCGGATATACCTTTGTTTGTACGGTAAACGTCCCAAATATTAAATAGAAAATAATAATTAAAATTCGACTATCGAATGATGCAGTAAACCGAGTCCCTAATTCAATATAACAGAAAATGATTTCTAAAAGTAAGTAATCCAAACTTTACTTGTAGTTTGTGAAAGAGGCCCTAAGATTGCTCAGATATTTTCTATTAATAAAATTTAATAAAAAAATTTTTCTATTTTTTATGTTAAGGTCGTTACAGCCACTTGATGGTAGGTGGCAAACGACGTCTATAACACAAGTAACGCCACAAGTGCAGTAGGTATGTGCGCTGCCGACCACATTATATTATTAAGGATAAGGAAGATATAGGAAAAAGAGCCTTGAAATCCCTTACTTACCACCGAAACAGAACAGCACACATGCTGTTATTTCATGGTGTTGTTAAGAGGGTACAGCCACCGGTTGGGCTGCACAATTAACTGCGAAAAGTCACTGCGTTTAATTAAAATTTATTAGTGGCAGGGGCACTCTTTTCCTTCCTTAATTTGAATTTATTTTTCATTCGCTTAATTTAGTTAGAGCATTACTACTCAAGCATTCACTGAAGCCATATTGGAAATGTTTCAATTCATTTTACCTGCATTACACCGCGTGCCGTCTTTCACGAGCGCTTCAGAAAATTTTGCTACACCGATAACACAGTAAATTCCATTTGAATGCGCTGAAAGGATGTCCGCCTGCCGTCTGATTTTGTGTTTCTTTTGCTTCGCTCCAGCATCTGTTTGCAAAACATTGTTCTAAAGAAAAACGACAGAGAAGCATAAGGCAGCATCTCGATTTAATGTCTGCCATTTAAAAACTACTTATTACGAAGACATTAAGAAACTACATTCGGCTTATCCTGCCTAACCGTTACATAATAAAAGACAAATAACCAGCCAAAAGAAAGTATGAATAAAAAAAAAGGTTATTAAAGAAATATGTGAAGTGTTCAAAGCAATGCCAAATTAACAAGCCCAGTGGTCAAGTGGTTGAGTTTCTTGCCTTAGCGCTCCGATTCACGGGGTACCGAATTCAATTTCCGGCAGTGCTAAGACCACTGTGACATAACGCTGTTGCGTTTCAGTGAGTGCGTCAGCCTATTTTTCCTATATCTTCTCCTTAATACTGCTAATGTCTGCAGAACACTTGCAGAACCTATGGCGATGCTTGTTTTAATAGACATCAAGCCGTCAGCCTATTTGACAACCTGTATATTAAAAAAATCCGCCCATTGGCTACGTCACATAATATGGCAACAGCGTTTACTGTGATAGGATTATCTAAAAATGTTATTCACTCAGTTTTGTTAAAAAAAGAAATAATCGCCAGGACATTCGTCATTTCCACGAAAATAATGACAAGGTAAGAAATGACAAATACCGAGTCTATGCTGCTCAGTTCACAGATAATGAGGTGCGTGGCTCCTTTCACCGGATCCGTCATCATTAGTGCGCGGCTTCAGGCGTAGAGCTTTCATTAAGACACCGATGTTTCAAATGGGAAGACGTCTCGTAAACGTGTAGCATAGGGGAGATACTAATTAACACGTATTGTTACGATTATTGTCAGTATTGTACGTGTTCAATTTTATCCATAGTTTCAGTTTTCTTCCGGATTGACTTGTTTAGCAAGCGAGTGTTCTTAAACGAATGACGCAATAGGGCTGAAACTCAATTTATATACTAATGATGAGTCCCCAATTAGTATGACACTAAGCGAGCGCCCCTATCCCCACTCTATCCCCTCCATTCCACGAACTTTTGGACCTCCCCTCGTATATAGGTACATGTGCCCCAAAATATTATGTCAAGCTGTAATCTATAATTAGAGCATTTCTATGAGTATCCTAATCACTCAAGTAATCGATTTTTTAGGGACTTTTCTTTTAACACGACTGTAAATTTAAATAAGTGTAGGTACATATTTACTTTTTTTTACTGTATTAACAAAATTTCTCTTTATAACAACATAAACATTTACTTACTGAGCTGCTCATAATAGTTTTTGGAAGCTGCTCAAGACTTACTATTTATTATGTATTAAAAGAAACAAGATTTCACAACTCAAAAATGTTATCAAGAAAAAACCTGAAAATAGTCACAACTCGAAAATTACAAAAATCGCCGAATATTCAAGGACGTGATATTAAGCTTTTTCTAAGCGTAAGCGTTTTCTGCTTTTAAAGTTGTGCTTGACATTATTTTTTTGACATAGATAGTATTGAAATCGTCCTTTTGAGATGTTTCATACGTTTCTTGTCTGATAAACAAAAACAGCGCACTGTAGTTACAATAAAAGGAAATCTTCTGCCGCATTTGTTCCTTTAAAGACAGACGTTGTAATTTATCTCAAGTATGCTGTTTGGCAAATTGCCATTGAACCCCAAGGGTAACTGATGGGAAACTGGAAAATCCTAAACTAAAACCAGTAAACACGAGTCTGAAACTGAATTGGTTCGATCAGTCACAAATAACGGCCAACCAATGAATAAATTTGTAAGAGCATCAGAATAGTTTGAAATTTTAAATAACCGCCTGTCGTCGACCATAAAGTAGGACACTGCGGCTCCAGCTTCAATTCCGAGGCGCTTCAAGCCGCAAAGACTTGTTTGTTATTTGTCACAGTTTGTTTAACCCACCTTTAAACAAAAGAGGCTAGAGTTCATTTGACTCTGCAAATGCCTCTTTAATATTCACATATCAAATCAAAATTCACATTATTATTTCATGAAATGTCGATACATGCAACTGTTCGTTGTTTCGTCTATTTATTATTTTAATAATATTAATAAACATTATTAATATTATTAATAATAACATTAAAATTTATATTATTGTTTTAATATAAACATTATATTTAACGTGTTAAATGCTATGTAAAGTTGCTATGAATAAAAAGTCTAAACTAATCAACGAAATCTTTGCAAGCAAGTTCGCTATAACTAATAAGTAGCGTAACAACAGTTTAAGCTCCATCTACACCGCATGTAAGCACAACTGCTTAAAGTTTTAGGTGGTTTGAGGTAATATCTTATGTAAGTTGTTGTTGTGTAACAACAAGGTCGAGGTATAGACTTTGACTAACTTTAGTAATTCTTTAAACAAATTTAGGTATTGCTACGAAAATTCGTTGCTCATCCTCATCATCCTCAAAGTTGTGCTTATTCTGTTTACTTGTTCGTCTTGAAAGCTACAAAAGTTGAAGATAAACAAAAATTTTCTACAAAACACTCTCGTAGGATTTCGCAATTCTACCAAACCTTAATGAATAGTTAATCATTAAATGAAAAACACACTTCTCAAGTCAACACTGTCGATATTGTCTTGGTGAAACTTGTGTGCTGTGATTCGGTTTATGCTGGACTGAGTTTGACAAGCCTAAGATCTCTCAAGCCAGGTGCTGTTGTTCTATATTACGGATTAATGATTCTCAAATTAAATATTCATTTAATTAATTGAAAGAAAATCAGTATGGGAAAAAACTGGCTGTGGCACGCACCTTTATGCACCGAAACACAACTAAGTAGGATTTGCCTTTTTTTATAAATAATTTATGGATTTTATTTCCACATGAGCTCACTTCTCAATTTGCATACTCATTGGTCGTATTAGCACCTACTAATATTACAAATCTTTCTACTAATCATTAATGCTTTTGAAATACTTACCTATTTGTTGAGATGATGATAATTGTTCCAAAATTTCTGTCCATCTAAGACGAAAGTTTACGAATAGCTACATCACATTTATTAGTGTTTTAATATACTAAATAGGTTACAGAGTAATCGGAGCTTATTTGTAAAAATGAGCGTGCATCGCATCGTCGCTCGTAAAGTAGGGCGAACTACATGTTGCGCGCCGGCAAAGGACAGAGCACCCTTTATCAACTGCCATCAATTGAATGCCTTTGTTTTGTCCACTGGGCCTGAAGAGTGCACTTCGATCCATTGACTTCAAGCCTTGCGTTACAACTATCCTATATGAAAAATATCATTCATTTACTTTAGTATTCCTACAATACTGGAAGCCTTTTTGTTATTTTTTTGTTATAAAACAATTTCAAATAACTTATAGGTATAATATAATAACCATTAATAGGTATAAGATTTAAACTTATTCACTAAACATTAACAATTAAGGTACTAATGGTTTACCATGGTTACAGTTAAAAGTTATTAAATATAACTTGATCAATATATTGTATTTTGTACCACGTATATAATTTGTTACATCTAACACCATTTCTATATTATGCAAACAAAACTAGGAGAGGGCAATTTACGCTTCTCCCGTTATATTAGTATTTTAGGAACAAGAGCCCCTAATCCCTACCGGTTTAAGGATTATATTGAAGTGGCCGAGAGCTTCGTTAAGGTAAACAAAGTGGGGTCGAAAAAGTCTGTAGAATTAATGTGAAAAGCTCCAGCATAATAAGATCCTTCCCTCCTCGCTACTAACTACTATGAAAAGGAAACAAACAAGATGAAAAAGATCTAATTTTTCTGGTTGAAATTAATCGCTTAAATCGCTATTATTGGGTATTCGGTACCATGAAGCGTGATTCGATAATATATTAATGGAAATCTTAATTAAAATTAACTGATGGTTGGGCACTTGGATTGTATAGTGAACGTTCTTGAACGAGCTGCTTAACATAAGCTTTCATTAATTCTTTGTAAAAGGCAACACGCGAAGGCCGTTTAGAACGCGTGTATGTGGGTGCTTTATATTTTTGAAGAAATACATGAAAACTACTTATAGTAATACTAAACAAAACAAGACTAGTAACCAAAGTACATGCTTTGAATGATGGATGTATACCGCCTGACATTTAATAGATTAGACAAAACGGAAAACTTGAGTTAAGGCAAATGTTATTTTGAATTTTCAGACGCAGTGGATCTCGAAATAGAGGTATGGAGGGAGGCAGTGGTGTCGTATATAGAGTAGTGGGTCGCACGCGCAGCAAGGCAGACTGTGGACAACAAACTGAACGTCAGCCACCGAGGCAAGACACTACTTGGAAAAAATACACTGATTCGCCAGGAGTTGGAGCTCCGCCGGTAGGTCCAAACAAAGTACCTACTATTTCTTTTCTCTTTTCCACATGGTGCCATTATGGCCCATCTCTAGGTATATGCTGGAGATTTAAAGATTCTCATTCTAGAGGGCTGTGAAATTATGTGACTGTAAAAATATCAGTCACACATAATGAAATGATCTATAGATTGTTAGTTTACTTGTTAATAAGAACTCGTTATAATAAGTAGATAGGAATAGAAACGTAGTGGGTATAACTTCCATTAACCCCACTTAACCGCACCATCTCCCCTCGGACAAAAAAAAAACCTAGAAAATAACTCTTTAAAACAAAAAAAAACCGACTTCAAACCATTTTCTCATGGTTTGAACCTCCTCCTTTTTTGGAAGTCGGCTGAAAATACAGTCGAATTGAGAACCTTAAGTGCCTTGAGGGGGCACATACATTAACATTGCAGTTAAATCACTACGGTATATATACATTAGGATACTGTTTATGTAAAATAAGTATAAAAATACATTGTTTTTCAACTGTTATCACTATTATATTGTAATTACGAATCGTTGTTGGCTCCGAGCCAACACAAAGTAAGATACTCATTTCTGATCTGTGGAAAGAATGATTAATCTAAAAGCCTTTCTTTCCACAAAACTGGAACAATGAAAACTGGAATATCTTTTGATGTATAATACTTAATAGCACTAGGTTTCATATTTGAAATGTTATTGGCATAATTACTTAATTTTGAATTAAAATTCCTTATAAGGAACATCCCGAAGTTGTCTATTATTTATTTAATTACGGATCTAAAGCTTGTTCCTGTCAAGTTTTGAGAGGCTCTGTGTCAGTTGTTCTCATATTTCCAGAATCAACCAGCTCCAGCTCCTCCAAGTCCATCGCACGGACGCAAAGGAGAAAGACGCGCTGGTCACCACTCACCACAGCATCACAAACGTGAGAAGCTTACGGCGGCACAACAACTCGGTCTTGCACCGCATCCACAGGTACATTTCTAACTACTTTTACTCTTGTTGTAATTGCCATCGTTGGGCAGGGTAAAGGTGACATTATATTATTTATATTTACAGTACTCTGGCGGTAACACTCCCAGCCAACATCCTTCGAGAAGTGGAGGAACACAGGTGATGATTACAAAAAATAGTGTTAAGAACCTCGTTATTAATAAATTTTCTTAATCATCATCATCATTAACACTCAGTAACTTTTACTCAATTAATTGTAGTCAATTTATGAACGGAACATTTTCTTAAATAAACATTTGTTTACTTCAGGTTCAGTCACCCAGCGGACCCTCATCGAGACCTTCAAGTGTGGCCAGCACAGGCAACGGCAGTAACTGTTCATCTAGCAAAGCTAAAGTACCTCAGAACTTTGGCTACGTAAAGAGGCAGAATGGTGTACAACAGCCGACTCTTCAACCGAATGGACCTCCACAACATGCACACAGTAAAATACTTTTTGTATTAGCAATCTTCAAAAATAAATATATTATTTCCTTAGAGAATATTTTTTTAAAGAATATCTTTATTAAATATGGGTCATAAGCATTCACGCTAGCCCACTGAATTAATATGACTTCTGAACCTACTCTGGTCTCTTGCCTCCTACTGTTTTCGAGGACGAAACAACTTGTGCAATCGGAATTACATTAATTAATTAATTGCATTTTGGAATTTAAAACTTTTGAAAAGCAAATTATATTGATTAGATATTATGCACACATTCTACGCCAGTTGCATTTTTTTTTCATTTAGGTAATTGTAGAGAATTTAATGCAGAGAAGAGTTTAATATTTATAATTTATAACAATATTTTTAGGTGGCAGGACTGCACAAGTATCGGCAGTTCCGCGAACTAAGGTTAAAGTATCCGGCGGAACGCAAACCTGCACTCAAGACCTTCAGATACATAGTAAGTTATTTAGTATTTAGTTTTTTATAAGGTTAATTTTTACGATTATTAATTATACGATATTAAATTATACGAAGTAAATACGATATTAAATTATATTGTGGTTTTTTTGTATCACAGAAAATGGCATAGGACCAAAATCGTATTCTCTGGGAGGGACAGCTGCCGCGCAACTGTCTGCTTCGGTGCGAGAAAGACTTCTCGGCTCACAGTCATTGCCGAAGCCTGGGACTCACGAATTTGCTGCACTGTTCCACCATCACAGGTATGAAATTTACTACGGTATTAGTAAACTATTCGATTTTATTATATTGTACTTATTATAATATACTAAAATCGAATAGTTTACCGCTATTTATTTATAAACAGATTCAAATAAAGTAGACAATTTTAAACTTATGAAGTAACCCTCATCAGTAGAGGGGTCTTTATGGAATTTTTTTTTTAAAATAAGATAATTATACGACTTTTTCAATAAAGATATTTGTTTACCAAATTATAATTACTTTTATAACACTACACTATTTGTAAACTTGTAATCCGAGAGCTGGTGTGAGAGTAAAGAGGCAAGTTTGAACAATGCGCCCAATTAGATAATCGTTCCCAAAGCAATTGTTCAACTCCACCAATTAAACTTTTAACTGACTGCTATGAAGCGGTTTATAAATGGGTAGTATTTAAACGCATATCAAAAAAAGTACTTTTTGTATACAAAAATAATCCGAATTCACATCAAAATTACTGATTGCACAGCAAAATACTCAACTCAAAATATTACAAAATGAACTGCAATTTATATTCGTGGCATACCGCTATTTATCTTAATGTACCGCTTTTTTATTAATGCACAGCTAATAATGACTAACGCACATCATACCTATGAACTCTTTTTTTTTTTTAAATATAGCTTCTATTTTAATATAACTTACAGCAGCATCTAAATAAAACAGCATTTTATTTGACATTATCATTTTATTATTTATTAAGTACAACATAATGAGATCAGCAATACGAGTATAATATAAAATCAAGTACAAAAATACTAAATTCAAAATTTTTATTGAATTATTAAGGCGGGATAGTTATTTTGCTATTAGAATGAGTTAATTTGCTGTGCAGTCAGTATTTCTGATAAGATTGTAGTATTTTTGTACCTAAAGGAATTAATTTGTCTCGCATTAGAGGAAATAAGTAATGTAGTGTTGATGTATAAATTCGAATTATCTGTAGTACTAGTTTTGTTATACATTTAGTTTATTTGTGGTGAAATAAGTTATTTGATGTAAAAAAGTATATAAATGATGACAATAAATATTGATAGGCGATTATTTTATTTGATGTGCAATTAATAATTTCCCTTTATAAATTCTTTCTGGTGTCGGAGCGAGACAATAAATATTTCTAATAAGAATGGCCGTTGCATTTTATAAAACAGAGAACAGGGACACATTTTAAACATAAGGATATGAATTTCTTGTAACCTTAGATGTGATTTGTAGTCTACATAAAATTTCCAGAAAGTTTATAAGAATTCTCAATAAATGCCTAATGAAAATTAAAATATTATTTTTGTGTGTTTTTGCGTAAATTTTTTTATAGATAAATAAATATTATGGATCTTATATCATAAATAGTTGCTATAATATATAACTAGACTAGATAATAGATATAATATTAGTTAGCTAGATGCTGGCCAAGAGCAAACCTA
Organism: Synanthedon formicaeformis; assembly: GCA_945859745.1. Taxonomy (NCBI): domain Eukaryota; kingdom Metazoa; phylum Arthropoda; class Insecta; order Lepidoptera; family Sesiidae; genus Synanthedon; species Synanthedon formicaeformis. Next base: position 7,658,643 of record OX243958.1, read on the forward strand.
AGTATTATTAATAAAAAAAAAATAAAAATTTAATATTTAAAGTATACTCTTACACTCTTAATAATAGTTTATTTATGTAACAAGTTTTTACTGCCTACGAGCTAAGTTCAAGCCCGGCCCTGTCTCACAATCATCTGTTACTGTTTACTAATCCCAGTGTTCGCTCGTATTTGGTGATGGGAACACAATGACTATCATTTTTATTCTGCTTTGTACATTTGTAAACTCGAGATGTCGCACACTTATCGGTATTTTTATTGAACTGTATATTCTGTTTTTTTCTTTTTCTTAAAACGATTCTTGACTACGCTTATTGACCTAAGTAACTTTACTTATCGCTGTACAAATATATTTTTATCAGTTTGAATATTTACTACAAAAAATATAAGTATATAATCTCGAAGCTCATGGGAACGCGAACGTGTATATGTCAAAATGTACCAAAATTGTGGTTGTGACAGTGCCTATTTAAATTACAGAATAACTCCAAGGGGTGGTATTAAAATAAGTGACGGCAGTCTTTCTGATACTCAAACGTATTCGGAAGTGAAATCGGACTACGGAATTCCTTACGCGCCCTGGCTAAGACACAGGTAATGAATGGTCATTGTTTTTTGTCTTATGTAAAAGTGAATATTCAATCTGTGTGATAACTTTAAACTTTAATTTTGTTCTTAGACAAACTTCATTAGAACTAATCTCGAGACAAGTGCGTGGCATCAATTTGTTTGTTATTTTTAAACATTTCAACAACTAAATCATATCGTCGCCGGTCGCTAAGTATTCGAATATAGGTATATGTATATAATAAGCTTCAACTTGCCCACTACTCATTTTTCTGATAAATAGTAACAGATGAAGTTGGACAAATTAAAATTATTTCTTATATTAAGGTCGTCAGACAAGCTGACGGTCCACTTTATTGTATGTCCACTAATTTGGTTGGTTGACTGCGCAATGCCTCCGCTTTAACAGAAGCACTGCCGTATCGAGGCAGTGTTAAAAGCATCCTGAAAATATAATTATTATTTAAAAAATTATGAAAAAATGTTAAAAAATCATATAGGTAGGTGGTCTTACGAATATTTATTTTATCCTAATTTACCAGTTCGCTTTAAATATGATTATGTTTTTGATGTGCTAAACGAGATTAGTTCGAAAAAAGTTTGTCTTCAATCTGGCATTAATATTGAAACTTAAAGGTAAATTTCAAATATTATATATTTTAAGTATATACCTATATAAATCTATTTTAATCTGACGTCTAAAAAGATTAATTTAGATTTTAATTAAACAAAAAATACTTATTAATTTAAGTCAGTGAAGTGTGCCTTTTGTACATACATATTTTAATGATTGATTGATTGAATGCATTTTATGTTTGTCACCCACTGATCTCTAATATACCTCTGGATGGGCTGCCGTGAAATTATTTTTATGTCTATTTGAAAATCGCCATTTTGGCGCTGTAGGCTATGGAGTTTAAGTAGATGAAACTAAGACTAGTGATGTCCGAATGATAACATTTACAGAATACACATTTCTTCATGTTTCAAAACTCAAGCGGACACAAATAAACTTAAACAGTCCCTAAGACGTCAACAAATTGAGTAAAACGTGAATAAAACAGACACCATTTACTTGTCTTTAGATTAAAAATACGCAAACGTCAAAATTAGTTCTCGTACTTACGTACGGCGGCGCTTCAAAATGGTACACGAAAGTATCTGTATATTGTATGGGATAATCGATCTATAGGTATATTAGAGATCAGTGTTGTCACCGCATTGTCATGGACATCACCATTTCAATAATCCGTTTTCATGTTATGCTCACAACTGTCGTGTCGTGTGTGTTTTTGTGTGTCATTAACTTTACTAGTTTCATTTGTTTTGCATTTAAAAAAAAGTAATGACACATTAAAAACTTATCATTCACATACTTTCCTTTACGTGGTCAGTTGTACAGTAGTATCTAATCTTGTTAAGACATTTTTAATTCTGTTTTGACTGCTGCCACATGAAAAACGAAATATAATATATATATAAAAATATTGTAATAAAAAATGCTTTCTATTAATTATTTTTCCTTTTTTAAATAAAAATCAGTATCTATATAATAATATTTAAATTCGATTAAAACAATAGAAAGTCATATAAAAATAAAATACGACATAAAAAAAGCAATTAGGCAAAATTGCTGTTTTGTTTTACCATTGAACTTTTTTAATGAGTGACTTAGCATAAGTAGATTTAGCGATATCTATCGGAAACTATTATTATTAATTTCTGAAGTAATTTTTTGAACATCAGTTAAAAAATATTTTTTTCATGAATTACTTAATTTTAAATTACGATATTCAATTAATGCCTTTCAAAACAATGGCAGCTGTCGAAACAAAAACGACACGTAATACTTTACTTTGACATACACATACAACTGGCCACGGATAGCTCACCAACAGTGGTCCCCCATTTCAGTAACACGTACTCGGCGAGCGGTCGCCTGTCCGAGGGCGAGTCGATGGAGTCTCTCACGTCGCTGCACTCTGCGCAGGCCCACAACCACACCTCCTCCCCTAACTCCCACCACCGCGGCTCACTCACACACAATAAGCTGATCATGCACCGCGACGTTCAGGGCTCCCGGTTAAACAGAAGCAACAGCATTAGGTGGGTTTCAAGCCGAACGCCGACGCAATGTCTAATAACATTTTGACGGTGGCTTCACCTGTATCAAAAGATTAAAAGTAGTCTGTATCCTTGTACCTTAGGCGACTCCGCCGCAAGAGTCGAGGCAGACGCCCGTATGGTTACATAGAAAATATAGAAGGTCTTGGTAGCCTCGACTCCTGACTTAGCGGAGTCCCTTAGGTGCAAGTAGTTAACGGAAAACGAGTCATCTCCATCATCTCCATGCCAGGTTACATCAAAATTGGCATGACCAATTTTGGAAAATAAATAACAGCATGTGTGCTGTTGTGTTTCAGTGAGTGAGTAAGCGATGCCAGAGCCCAATACCCTAATCCCTTATCCTTAATCTTACTTTGGTTCGGCAACGTACTTGCAGCACCTGTGGAGTTTCTTGTATTATAAACGACGGTAGCCACCTACTATCAGGTGGATCGTCAGCCTATCTGTTGACCATATAAGTTGAAAAAATATAGTGAATTCTCTTTTCAGTTCGTATATAATTCATACTTAAAATCCGCTAGTAAAATTGTTACCGTTTTTGTAGTTTTTGTTTCTAATTTTTGTTGACTGTTACATTCATTGTTATTATTTTTTTAAGCATCAATGTTTCGTAAATTATATACATTGAGTATTTTTGTGCGTAATATAGCGTAATAAGTCAAAAGTATGATATAAGTTTAGGTACTGTTTTCATCATATTATTAAAATTATATTTTCAGTTACAGAACAGGCTCGAATATTTGAATTTTTTTCAACGGCAAACGAATTCTTGATTTTGATCGAAAAAAAATACATACGTTAAGTATATTTTAACAAACATCTTCAAAAACCTGGAATATTTAATTTTCATTTCTCGATACATAATTAAAATATATCACACTTTTGCCAACGAAAAATATGTTAGAAATAAGTTAGAATAGAAAAATAAATTTTAGAAGAATTATATAAGGCCTACTTTTTTCTTTCAAAAGTTCCATTTTTTACTACAAGAAATTGTTTAACAAACCACCGCGAACCTGCTACTTCTTAGCCTGCTTCAGTAGGCCTAGTAGATTCAGAGGTTTGAACATGCGCGACCGCTCGCAGTGATTGTTTTCAGTAGGTACGGCAAGTAAGACTTTATTTGGAAAGGTTTTAAGTTTGGACCTCAGCTTGGTTGTCTGTTTGTGCGTACGCTGTCTCACAATTATCCCCAACTTTGCTGATTCATAGACCATATCTACTCTCATTTCGCTCTTATACCTATCTCTATGTTATATAGCTTATTCACATGACATTAATCAATCATTTTCCTCATATCATAATACTGCTGAACATATTGTATATTGCCCCACAATGTATCATGTAAGATTGAAAATAACATACAAAATATACTTGACTGTTACATTAACTTTTAGCTACCTCAGAGATAGGACATTTCCAAGGTACGCCACACACACGGTTGGAAGTTTGTTGATGTATTCTGCTTAAAGGTGGCACGCTTAATTTTTACATATAATTATAATCATAAATAATATACTTAAATAAAGGACGACGCAAATTGTTATGCATGATTTTTAAACATGGCACGGCTTGTTTTATAGTCGGAAGCTTCTTAATCACGGGTGTAATAATTCTTAAAATCATTCTTCGAATAAAGTACGAGTACATTGCATACTAATGTACTGGTTGGAAGATTTTTCGAATAGAAGCATGTTGCTTAGAAATGGTCTTATTAATATAAGACGTTTTTCCGGCACATATACCTATTGCCCTTAGAGTGGTTGAATTTATTGCGTAGATATAATTATAGTAGTTACATGCATAAACTCAATGGAGCAATTCTTACAATTTGTGCAAAAATAAAAAAAAAGGACAAAAACACTTGAAAAAGGTTAATTTTTATCATCAAATTATATAATGATTATGATTTTAAAACTCGTGAATAAGAAGCTAGAACTTTTATCCCAACAGTTTTACCATAATAAATATTTAATCTTAATCTACATACAACGCTACTTTTATCATTTTGTGCATACACTAAAAGTTGATATACTTGATTTAAATTTTACGGTCTAACCCTTATTTTGAGATTTCAAAGCACTTTGGTCTGTAATTTATTTTAATTTTATTTTCAAAAATACTTGTAATTGTCACGTGTAAATAAAAAAAAAAAAAGGAAAGAAATTACTTAAGCTTTTAAAAGTATATTTTGCTACATTGCATTCGTGACACTGTGCCATGTCGTAATGTGCGCGAACGCTTCACAAATTTAATTGTGATTCGAGATCCGCTAAGAATCAATATAATTTCAGATCTACAAAGTCGGAAAAACTATATCCGTCAATGCTGCAGCGGTCTTCGGAGAGTGACTATGAACCATATTACTGTCTTCCGGTGCAATATGGTCCGGGAGGACAAGGTGACTATCAAATTTAATGAAGCAAATTTGTCTTTTATATTAAACTGGATATTATTTTTGATTAATAATTTACTGTAAGTGTACAAGTAAGTGTAAGTGTAAGATTCGAAGTGCTTTGTGGCTACATCGATCGGCAGATGGATGAATGAAACTGTATAAATTAAGATTATAGTCTTAATGATGGTCACCATTCATAAAGTGTACAGTCAAGACTGTTTATTAAAAATTGTAATTAATTTGACTTGATGGTAGGTGCCTACCGTCGCCTATAAACACAGACACACCAAGGTTTACAATAACACCCGTGCGCGTAATGTGTATTCAATAAGGAATATAAATGTATATGTCTTTGTTTATTATATACCAGTATAAATATTAAAAAATGTTATATTATGTATAGGTATTAACTACGGTGTATCTGAGCCTCCATCACCCTCTCCAAGGTCGGCGTTGAGTCCCACGCATCAGCCCGGGAACGTAATGCACACACCTCGACACTCGCATCACTATGCCAAGAAAAATGACGATGGTAAGCAGTATTATTATTATTATTATTATCTGCTAGTGGCTATTTCTGTCTGCTAGAGAACCAGTATCACTTCGTCCATTGCTATCACGTTGAGAAACTGTAGTACTTTTTTGATAGAGGCATTCTTCACGTCTTCACAAGCCATTGTGCGGCTTCCTAGGATGTGACTGCGCTTGTGCATCAAGGGGCCACACTCGCACAGGATATGCGTTGGTGTTTCTTCTGCCTCATGGCAGAAGCGACACTCTCCTGTACTAGTGAGACCCATTAGTTTAAGGTGCCGATGGAAAGCAGTAACCATAAATTGGGTTTCTCAGCCGTAGGACATCCACTGCTAGACATTAGGCCTCCCCCATAATTTTCCAAGAAAACTGGTCGGAAGCAGCCTGAATGCACCGTCGACCCGCGGCCCAAAAAGTAACTCGATTTTATATTTAGATGGAGTTTACCAAAAATTAAAATTCACTACGAGATCAACACAATATATTATTTATCTTGAATATTGGTTTCCATTTAATTTTCCATCGTACGTCAGACTATTAGGCATATTTTTTATGATTAATGCAGTTATAATAGTCCGCGTTATTTTATAAAATGTTACTCGCTGATAAATTTATTTTTTCACAGGTAAAAGGATTTGTAAAAACGGTCCAGTAGTTTTTGAGTTTATTTATTACAAACAAAAATATAAATCTTTTTTCTTTACAATAATAATTTTATTAGTATAGATAAGAGTTGTATTGTGTTTGGCTTATAAATTACTTAAGTATAAAAATTCCTTAATAATAATGTAAAATCCCCAACAGTTCACGGTTCGACGGCTTCACTTGTGTCAACTGCATCGTCACTAGCGGCTGGAGCCGGCTCTGAAGAGAGACAAGCGCATGAGGTAAATATAAAAAAAGACAAAAAATCAAATGAATAATCAATACAACGATGTATGTTTATACAAAATTAATAAAAAAGTTACTCCATTGCACGAACCTTACCATACTCGTATGTCTAAAACGAAATAAGATATTTTCTTTATGTCGCGTTTGTTTATCTCTATCATAGAAAAGGTTTTATTCTATATCCAGATAAACTAGTCTCACAAAATTAGAAACTTTTGTGCTTTTTTTTAGTTTTGACTCCATCAAAACTGACTTGGAATTTTAAAGAATCATAGTGAGGAAGAGCTTCGTATATCATTAGAGTTTTTTGTGCAGGTTCGGAAGTTAAGAAGAGAACTCGCCGACGCCAAAGAAAAGGTGCATACGCTGACCACACAGCTAACTACAAACGTAAGTACATACTGAATTAAGGTTTACAAATTGAAATTTTAGACTTGATGAAACCAACGATGTCGCTCTCTGATGAGCAGTAGTTGGTGTTTCATTTCATAACGACACCACCACACTTTCTAATCCCGCTGTGGTCGCGGTTTATTGTTTACATTCTGTGGTTTTGCTCTAATATTTTGTTATTGTTTATTAAATAGGAAATACCTTACAGAATTGAATTGAATTGGCCTACACATAACACATTTTGATGAAGTATTTCAGTTATGTGGTATATGATATTGATAAATTGAAAATTGGTCGCTTAGCTAAATTGCGTATCGATGCTGTAAAAAGATAGTTAATTATTAATTTATTAATTTTAATTCGCATATGAAATCGAACTCATATGATTCAAACATTAACAGAAAAACCTACTTTTCGCTGACCTGTATATATCGCTGACCAACAACGTACGTACTAAGAACTGTTATCTGTAATAGAATCAGTGCAATGCGTAGTGTTTGTCCGTGTCGTAACTGTTAAAGTATTTACGACATAAAAGTTGATTAGTAATGCAACAAATAGCCAATGAAGGGTCACTAAATGATAAGAGGGCTGCCGGGTCGCACGGCCGTGAGACGACAGTGTTTGAGTCCATATCGGGAGGTAGGAATGTGTGCCAAACGCCAACTGCCGACTGCCACCGTCACAGTCCGCCGCTACTGCACAAGTCAAGCGCGATATGGCAATATGCTATAATATGTAATTTTGTAATCAGATACGAATAATATGCATTAAAATATGGAGCGTTCTTACGTACGATACCTATACACATTCTTGTCTTAAATGGAATCATAAGTGGTAAAAAAATGAAACTAATTATAGTTGAGGTTAAACTCTATCGTCAAACTAGCATTGCTCCTGCATTCACACGCGTAGTGTATGTAATTAAAATCTAGTAATATTTTTTATTGTCGTAGAAGCAAGAAAGATCAATTGAAATGAAGATCAATTTTGCCATTATTGAGAATATGTTAAAGAGGGTGCTATGCAAAACTTAGATTGATAAAACACATTATTTGTTAATAATTACATATGTTGATTCAACAAATTTTTCATCGAAAGATTTTCTCGAGAAATATGGAGTACCTAATTCAAACAAAACGACTCACGAAGTACAAGATCGAGGATATAAATAACAGTACAATGAAATATATCTAAGAACAAGAATATACAATGGAGACACCTTATCTATTATCTCATTCTTTATAATGCCATTAGTAAAAATAGTTATATAATACTATCTAACTATCGATTTTTACTTACCTATAATGCATAGTAAAATTGTAAATGCGAAAGAAATTCTATCTATCTGTTACGCTTTCACGGCTAGTTGCTAAACCAATCATCACATAGGTTTTGCCGATAAAATTATTTTGTAAAAGAAACATTTGGATTACAATTTACATTAGGAATATTGATATAAAACAGTACCTACCTAGGTGAGTTATTTACCTTACCGCTGTTACGGTAAAATTAAAGATAGATTGGATAGCTATTGGAAACTGGCGTAAGATTGTTCGATGCACTCTCTTTGATGCTTGTTTATGAATCGTAAATTCACAAATAAGCAAAATGCATTCGTTTTTATAGTAACGCATAATTGTAGGACATAAAAGGTATCAAATGCGTATATAAGTTTATCTTTAAACGGTTATTATTTTTATTACATACTTATGTAAAATAACGAATTGAATAACTGTTAATGCTTTTAAATCGTAGTGAAACTTAAGTCATATCGGACTTCTACTTAACAACTTACTTAAATATTATAAGATAAGTAACTATGTTAACAGAATTACTAATTACTTACAGGGATGCTTTTAAACTTTCACACTCGTACCTTCGGATTTATTAGTTACTTATTATAGGCGAGCAAATGTTACAAGTATCTTGTGTTTGAAATTACCCTTGCTTGAGTAGTGCTACTCGAAGATGGTGTAACTCGTATGCTTTCTTACCGGTTACTTTAAATGGCGGTTAGCCTACTTGACACTTTACTCAGTAATGGTGAAAGAGGCCCTAAGTAGGTATATGTCAAGTCTCTCAAGTTCACATAATTAAATCATAAATTAGCCATAATAATAGTTTTCTTTTATATCAAGAAAAAATTATACAGGCATGTACGTACGTAGCATTTAATTTTACGTAATGCACCTTCAATTTGCGAATATCGCGTTAACTGATACATATAAAAAACTAATGTAAGTATACGAGTATCTACTCAAGAATTAATAACAAAGTAGCCGATCATTACATGTAGAAACCTTGAGAAAAATGTTATAACACTCATTACTTCTTATTGAAGTGTTAGTTGAATATTATGATTACGATGCTTTTTTGTTTTAGTTTTTTCTTTCATAAAATTTATTTACATAAATATAAAAAATCCATGTATTTGTATAGTGGTCATCAACAAAATATTTCCGCAACATTTGATAACTTAGACGACAGTACAGATCAATAAGACAAAGCGCCGCCCGGGTATTCTCAGCCCAATATGGCGCGTGGACAAGTCAAACTTGGAAGGTCTGGGCCGCTGTTGACCCGATAACTGTTCCGCAGATGTGTCAAGTGACACGGTACTTCTATATTGGCACTGTGCTGAACGTGCAAAACATGAAATTATCATGTTTGTGTTACTTTTGAAAGTTACAGACGTCCAGTTGGAGCTATCTGATGTAGATATATATGTCTTTAATAGTAGGTATACGGCGGTTTAGTAAGAAATAAAACTTAAGAAGAAATAAGAACATTTCAAGCTAATCTCAGATTTCAAGAGAAACAGTTGTGGAGATTATTCCTTTTTATTACTTGTCCTTAAGGTAGGTTATGTCCTTTCTGCTGTCCCAGACAACGTGTATGCTAAATTTCATGGTGATGGTAATGCACAAAAGTTGAGAAATCGATTTCGGATATAATCAACCAAAATATTTCCAGAATAAAACAAAATTATAATATGTCACTGTATTTGATGCATTAATTCCAGAAATACTATTCGATCAAACTAATATTATTATAACTTACTGATACTTTGCTTATAATTAACCAGTGTAGCCGAGCAAAAATAGCATATTTTAGAACTACTGGCAGATGGCGACAATACTAAATAAGTTCCTAGACTTCTACTTAGTATACTTCTTTATCGCTTATGTAATTTATTTCGCTGCAGTGGTAAATAATGGACGCAAAATGATAATAAGCTATTGTGTTTGAGGTGATGCAAGCGAGTGGTGCACAAGAAAAGGCTCATTGACGGACAAATGAATTTCGCCTTCATTAACGTTTGGAGAAATAACGGTCTTCGTATCCGTCTCATTAACTTTTCCACATCTGCCCATTTCATTTCAAGACAAAGAAAAAATAGAGTTTTCAATGAGAGCGCGCCGATTGTTTCTTTTTGTGCACCCAATTTACTACGCAGCAAACCAGTGCCGTCATAAATAATTCAACACGATAGCACACACATCGATCCTTGTTCTTGCTAAGCCATTGTGTTGTTTAGAAAAGTGTTCTGTGGACGGCTAATGTTTGTTTGCTATAAAATTGTCAATACAACGTGTGCCTTCTCCTTTAAGGTTCATTTCTCTTAAACAACACCAGTTTTTCTGTTCTAGTTGATGCTTCCGTTGCTCTTTTTTGTTTTGAAATATATCTGTGCAATGTCATTTATATTTTTATGCATCGATATTCCAAGCAGCCTATAATTGTTATTGCTGTAGTCGCTTCATTTTGTTCAAGTTTTTGTGTCTTGTTTAACTCGAGTTATATGTTAGCATCAAAAATGTTAAGTACAGACACACTTGATGGTTACAAATAGACAAGAATAGCGTCCAATTCCAATTTAATTTATTTGATCGATTCTTGCGCCCTTTCGGATTCGTTTATATTGTTATTATTTTTGTTATAATAACGATTATGAACTTTGTTAGTCTGTGCATTTGTTTGTTTAGTTTTCTAAACTTCTACTGTATGGTCACTCACAATGTTCTTTGTTTTCGACGTTGACTTTTAGGCCATTACATACTTATACATCCTAAAACTTAGTTACATACTTTGATTAATCTTCTAATCTAAATAAATCATTTCTTCTGTACTGAACCGAATCTATATACTCTGTACTGAATGCATATGTTTTCTACTGTACATTCCTATCCATAACTTTACATTGTTTATCGTCCAATTATAAGTTTTCGCTTTCTTTGTTTGATTTGCGGTCGCTGTTCATGCGCCCAAAAAGGTTGGCATTATGTTTACGATTTGTTTGGCAACCTTTGCCACTGCAGTCGGAGCGTGCGCTGGCTTCACGCCAACATGTACGTAAATTCAGTTATTCACAGCAATACAACATCGCTTAGTTTCGAATACATTGCTCCTAATACATCGCCAAGTTATTTAGAACATTTCAGATAAGAAGAAATGTTATAAACAGATGATGCCAATGTTAAAATGAAAGCTGAGAGCTTATAGTGCATGGCAGGTAGCAATTAAGCTGTCCATTGTTGACACCATTGCTTGATCTTCACCAGATGAAAGTTATGATAATAGTGCTACAGGAGGTTGAGAATATTTGTTTTCCAATTATACGTTGTACCTACTTTCTTGTGATAAATGTTTGGAAACTGTACTGTACTGTACACAATGTACCTACTTTAGGATTTTAGATACTTATAGGGATCACTTACGTCTCTTACCTTTTACCCCATTTCCTTGTCGACATTTATATTGCTTTCTACGAGATAGATAGCATAGTGATCTCCCGGTGAAAGTCTGATTTTTCAAAGTCTACAACCAAAAAGTGTTCGTTTCGATAGTAGGCTTTGCAATGAGTTTTTCTTTGCCTTACAGGATCTTACAGGATGGTCATATCGTTGGACAATTTTAATAACAGGTATATCATGTCACTTCACACTCAACAAATGTTCACAAAAACTCTCTTAAAACTTTAAAATGTTAGAGTAAGTACAAAAACAAGGTGTATGTTTTTTTTTCTCATTTTAACAGTCTCTTGTATAAGGAAACGCCTAGTTATCAAATGTAACATAAGACCTCAACCAATAAATCACCAGAAGTGGCAATCGACGCCGCATTTGCGCAACAAGTGTCTCACGCGTTATTGCTCTGCTCCCGATTCTAAAGCGTAGATCATTCAATATGTATTTCTTCAAGATCACATAAATAATACAAACCAGTTTAATATGTAGGATGTCGCTTTAAATCTTATCTTAATTTACGAACGTCATAAGTGTCCTTGAACCATTGTCGTTTAATCAAACGCACCCTAAAATCACAATCACATAGTCCCCACGGCTGCAATCAATAGAGCATGAATTATTCGATTGATCAGTGATCCGGGTTCGTGGTGTTCGTACGGGTTGGGTTCTATATTTCATGACTCAGTTTTATTCAATGCACTCACCAACACCATCAGTTGATCAGTCAGTTCACTTTAGTTTAGCTTTAGTTCGTGTTTTGCTACGGTCGGTAGAGGACGGATTCACGCGAGTGCATACGCGCACACTCGTACGCGTCTATTCTAATACTTTAGTACTTTTTTTATAAACAAACGTGCAGTGAATAAATGTGATAATAAGTGTGTACGGTCTCTAATAATTTCAATTGTTGTTTTCGTTGGTTCAGTGAGTTCTGAGCGAGTGTTACTTGATATTAAATATAGCAAGTGCTTTCTTTCTAAGGTTCATATGGGCAAAACACGTCCGCGTATGATTCCTTGTTTTGTTTTGTTACCAAGACGTCCGGGTATTTTTATTTTACTTACTAAGGTTTCAAGTTGAATTAATTTTAATTTGAAATCGTTTGAAATTTATCTAATTAGGTACAAAGACGAGCAATCGTGTATTGCATTATACTTATTTTATTAATAATTTATTCAGTATTTTTTTTAATAATTGTCAAATAAGATTTAACTTTAAATCCAAGTCAAAAGTGAAGATTTGTTTTTTTTAAAAAGTTTCACACGTAATACTTCTTCATTTATCTGCTACAGAGCAGGTATACGCGTCCCCTTTTTTATGAAAAGCTTTGTAAGACCTCTATTATTGGTAGACTATCCATCCTGTTTGGACCCGGGCATTATTCTTGTACTACCTTTTATAAATTTACAATATCATGTGCCATGTCTTATTTGGTTTTATTTAAATAATAATAATATAATTTTTTTTTATAATGTCCCTATGCAATTATTAATGTTTCTTTTTAACGAGATAATTTTAATAACTAAATTTAGTACCCCTGTGAATAGTTTTCCCAGCAAAATGTTTTGGAGTTAATAAATATAGAAACAATATTTGTTATCCATTTCACCATAAGAAAGATATGTTATCACTACTATTCTATTAAGATAAGAAAGAATAGGAACCACTTGATGAAAACATTATCACTGTATCGTGTTCGTGCGACACATTAAAGTAGTAAATAAGTCAAGAGACGTTTACGTAACTCTGTCCTGCCAAAGTTTGTTTAGTGGACAAACTTGTATAAATCTTTATGCGTTTATGTTTATCGTTATTGTGATTGTAAATCACGATGACACTGTAATGTGCTGGACGATACGTAGCTGTCGAGTTGACACTAATTGTCCATCACTGAATAAAGTATAAGAAGCTTATTATTAAAAATTATAAACTAAAATCAAATCATCATCAAATTTGTGTGGAGGACAAATTAGTATGAGTTTTAGTTAACATTTACTAATTTTAAACAGACACTTTGATAAAGTTGTCAGAAAGCCGATTTGAGTACGAATCATAATTTATTTTTCAAAATTTATTCAAAATCCTTCTCTGTAAGGTAAAAATGTAACTTGATTCGTCTACATCTAAGATCACTGAACTGTATTCGAAAAAGTAAACTGAAGTGAAGTGGTTGACCAATTGAACTTGCTTCTGCCCCCTCTAGTCAAATTCAGACTATCAGTTCTATAAACCTTAATGTAAACAAATAAAAATGTATGGAAATTTTACATAAACCCAATCCAAATGAAGTATTTGTTGTAAATACATTGTCGGAACTAAATTTTTATTATTCTAAAAACAAAAGTAGTAAGCGTATATAAGCATTTTTATAAAAGCTGAGAAGGAAAAGTTAATTAAACGCGCAGTTATCAAATGTCCCATTTACGAAACACTGCAGTCGCTTTCAGCATCCCTCTGTACATAAAACGAGTTTATCTAACTCAAACAGTCTCTATGTAAACATACCAAACTCTTTTGCTCTATATTAATTATAATATATCGTTAATTTCAACATCAAAGACAAGCCGAGTTTCTTAGAAAATATAAAAGTGTTTTAGTGGAAACTGTTCCAAGAGGATAGTTAAGTCGCCAACTTTATTTTTCTCCATATTTCATACTCCATATGAGGACGAACAACTCTTTCTGCAGACGCGTAAGGAAACATACTCTCTCCGTTTATTGACAGCCATACGGTTTCAACTGATCTTGATGTATCCGGTATTTGTTCTCTCTTAATATTTTTTGTACCTACTGTATGACACTGGTTTATAAATATAGAATCTTTATCAGTCACATTTTTATCAATATTCTAATCTATGTATTCTGCCTGCATGTTTTTTATTCTGCCCATTGCCATTTGAACTTCTTCTCGGCCAGGTTATTCGGTGAAATTTGGTTGTCTACGGACCTCCTTGTTCCTGATTTGATCTCTCATAGTTACCCCGAGCCTATAGCCCTCTTCATAGCTCGTTATGCGAGGCCCACGGTTAAAGACCATGTTTCAATTCCATGTCATCACTGGTAGTAAATATTTTTTGAAAATCTTTATTTTAAGACATAACAATTTTGGACATGAAGACGCAATAAGTTTTGATATCGGCCTGTACTTAGTGTCCAATATCGTATTTGATATTAAATATTGTATACTTTCATTGAGTTTTATCGCTTTTGAATTAGAAATTGAGGTCGATTTCTCCATACAAATTTCGCTTGTTTATTTAAATGACAGGAAGAGTGTAAGGAGCTTACCGAGCGACAGTTAGAGTCTGCGTTCAATCAGCGAAGCGCCTCCTCGGCACACTCAATTGAGGTTAATTCATATGGAGACGGTCCAGGGATCTCTAGCGCTCCCTACATTATTTATCGTGTTCAATAAGCTAAATAGGCTACTAAATTCCCTTTGTATAAAAGTGTCATGGAAATGTTACTATTAGGGCCTTTTTCACCAACTACAAGTAAAGTGTTGATTAGTTACTTTTAGAAATAATTTTATGTTTTATTGAATTATGCACTCGGTTTACTGCATCATTCGATAGGCGAATTTTTTTTATTATTTTCTTTTCAATGTTTGGGACTGTTACCGTACAAACAAAAGTAAGTATATCAGCTTCATTATCCCTGGTTACCGGTGACTTTAAATGACAGTTAGACTACTTGACAGATGGTGAAAGAGGCCCTTAAGGTGAAGAGGGAGGTGAAGAGGTGAAGTTTGAAGCTTGTATTTATTATTTTTGAAATTATTGCTGTAGTTATTGAAAATATATTCATATGTTGAAAAACTTACATTGAAAATATATTCGAATTTATATTAAAAAATCCGTTTCATGTAAGTATTAACCAAATATGATAATATCGTCATAATTTAACCGTATTTGAATTTTTACAAAATTTTGTTTACAAATAAATAGCTGTAATTTATACACCACTAAATATCGTTAGTTACTGCCTTTATTAATAATAAAAATCGTACAAGGGTAATATAATATACTCGTAATATAAACGACAATTTATTAATGATTTTAAATTATTTAAATCACCACCGCAATTCTTATGCTATTCCAAATCTTATGGACGTTCTTATCGTATTCCTTTTAATAAGTAGGTACTATGCATAGGTTCAAGTTAAAACCTACCAAACATTTTAAACTTCCAAATGTATTCGACAACATTTGGGAAAGCCATGAATAGTCTACTTGTTTATACGACTAAAGCAAAGACAACGAACTCATAAAATGCATTATTTAAGAAAAAAAAGGTAACATCAGAGGCGACATGAACTGGTGATTTT
Source organism: Synanthedon formicaeformis (assembly GCA_945859745.1). Taxonomy (NCBI): domain Eukaryota; kingdom Metazoa; phylum Arthropoda; class Insecta; order Lepidoptera; family Sesiidae; genus Synanthedon; species Synanthedon formicaeformis. Next base: position 7,674,630 of record OX243958.1, read on the forward strand.
ATTTTTGAAACACATCAAAGTAAATATTACATTCTCATATTGTTGAACATTTACAAGATAGAGTTGTAGAATATTTCGCATGTTCTACTAGCACTAAGTATTATTAGATATACCTAAATGGGTATGTAGATATAAAATGTATTTTTTCAAAAAGTATTATAAAACAGTCTGCGAATAACAAGTTATGTAACTTTGATAATAACACACTCCATTCTTAAGCATTGTTTTCTGATTTTTCTAAAAGGGCGTTGTTTTTTTTTTCATAGGATTCCAAATATTACTGCCACATAGCCCACATAGCTTATAACAAACGTTATTTGAGCCAGTTTCATAAAAGAAGCGTTGTTTCGACACGTTCCAAATATATTTTACTTATCGACTGTAAAGTATAGGTATGCTCACACACAAAGTCAAAATAACGTTCTTATTTTCTCAAGGATGTCAGTTGCCGTGTATTAGTCATGGGTTGTAATTGTTTTAGCAATAGTTAATAATTTTTGGTTGACGTTTTAGGTAAAAAAAACAGAGTAAATTGAGGAACGCGTTAATCTTGAGTTTTTATGAAATCCCTTCTGGGGGGTTTCATAAAACCCTTTGCTTGAAACGGTGGTATCCACCTAAGACCTCAGCCTGCCTGCCATAAAAAAGAACTGACTGAACTTTACTGCGGACATAAATAATATTTTTATTTTACAAAAAAGGGCCACTAGAGCCATCTATCAACTAAATCCGCAGTCTTCTCTCAAAACTAAACTCCTCTCGAAAAGCTATTAAAAATCACTGATTATTTAAGCGATTCAGAGCTCGTACTATGTTTAGTATTAAAAAATTATAATTATATATACTTTAATTTTGTTAAAATTAAGTGAATTCTGCTATTTTATATTTTAATAATGACAAAAAGAATAGTATCCTGAGTTTCTTTCGCGGTTTCTTCTCATGATCGTCATCTTGGCTTTTTTCCGAAACCCTGGTAAATTTAAATTTATAATTTAAATTTACCAGAGTTTCTTGTAGAAACCTAATTGATAAATAAATATTTTGATTTTGATTTTACATTAAAAGTTGGCAGCGGTTTTATTTTTTAATTAATTGATTTTATTTATTACTTATCCACCTTTAGTAAATTTGATGAAGATTACATAACTTTTTACATTAAATTAGTTACAAAGTTTATTTTAAAAAAAATAACCATTAATTTTATTATAGTAGATCGATGGTATTAGATATAAAAGTGAAATCGTAAGTAACATTTTCATAGCTATCTATATCGGAAACACAAACCTGTATATTCTGATTACAGGAAGGAGCTCTATTTGTAAATACATATGATTACGTTCCTAATTACATTCGTCCGCTAGCAATTAATTTATACAATGTTATGTAATTACAATTTGAAAGTAGAAAAAATCCGTTTTAAATCTCATTAAAAGTTTTTTTTTTTTTGCTGTATTATTTAATGAGATATACAAAGTTGAATTTATCTTCGCAGTTCTCAGAAACGTTGTGTGTCTATGAGTGTAATTTTCTAAAAGCTATAAACATGTACGTACGACCAATTCGTTTGCATAAATGTGTAGTTCTAAAATTACTTAGTGGGCTATTAATATGTTTGACTACAGAGAATATTAATTTACGTTACAACGAATACGATGCAAACTTTGTTTATATGGGAAACATAAGTAATGAGCTTTATTTTAAACTAGCTGACGCCCGCTACTTCGTCCGCGTTGAAAAAGAAAAAAATAGTAGTGGTAGGGCACACTGCGTTTCGCAGTCATTTGGGCAGCCCGTCTGGCGGCAGTAACCACCACCTTACAGAATACCACCGTGAAATAACAGCATTGTGTGCTGTTGTGTTTCGGTGTGTGAGTAAGGGATGCCAGAGCCCATTACCCCTTCCCTTCCTTATCCCTTATCCTTAATCCTTCTATGGTCGGCAGCGCACTTGCAGCACTTATGGCGTTACTTGTGTTATAGGGGACGGTAGCCACCTACCATCAAGTGGACCGGCAGCCTGTCTGTCGACCTTAACATTAAAAAAAAAAAGCCTATCCTGTGTCCTGTACGTCTAAGGGCCTCTTTCACAAACTACATGTAAAGTGTATTACTTACTTTTAGAAATCATTTTCTGTTATATTGAATTATGCACTCGGTTTACTGCATCATTTGATAGCCGTTTTTTTTAATTATTTTCTATTTAATGTTTGGGAAGTTTACCGTACAAAGAAAGGTATATCAGCTAAATTATTACCGGTTACCGGTGACTTTAAATGACAGTTTAGCCTAATTGACGTTTGTGAAATAGGCGCTAAATGCTTATCTACCAAGTTTCATGAAAATCAATTAATTCGTTTAAGAGTTATGGAGGAACATACATACATACAATACCTACACTTACATATTTATTATTAGTATTGACTAACCGTTGCATTAACTAGTGACATAAAAACAGCAATCCCAATCAAACCATAGTTATCAGTGTTTATCAGTTAAAATTTAAATTTACCGTAAATTTTAAGTTATGTTTTAATACCGTATCCATTTAGGAACAAAACCAGTCAATAGATCATCTATGCTTAATGCTTGGGTATTGCATTGTCACGACGATTGTATTTATTGACGGCCCCTAAAGGTGTTGCATTTAATAAATTCTGCCACGGCGACTACGCAATCCCATTTGGCCACTTTGAGACAATCAAAACATGTTTTGTGTACTCGGCTTAAAATTAGTACCTAAATTGTATTAATATAATACTTTATATATAACTAGCTGACGCCCGCGACTTCGTCCGCGTTGAAAAAGAAAAAAAGTAGCCTATCCTGTGTCCCGTACGTCTTAATGTTTGTCTACCAAGTTTCATGAAAATCAGTTAATTCGTTTAAAAGTTATGGAGGAACATACATACTTACATACATACATACAGAAAAAAATTCTAAAAATGGTCAATTTAGTTTCAGTATCATGTATAGAGCCTATAAACACGATATCTCTGAAAACAAAGTAACTTACTCCATGACCAACCCTTACAGATTTATTATTAGTGTTGATATCAATTTAAATTGATATTTAGAAATATATCTATATGGAATGGAAAAGGCACTTGGTTAACTAGTTATACACGCCAAATATCTCTCTCTACAAAGAGGGCAATCTTGTTTGTGGCGACCTAAGTATAGGAATCATCAATATCTATAAAATGTAGTTATGAATTTGGGGACAGGTATACGTAAATAAGATTTTTAGTGTCACAATTGATGACCGGTGCCATGGAGGGTAGGATGGATGGCTAGAACATGGATTTATAATATTTTTCTCTTAGTTTATTTCTAACTAGCTGGCGCCCGCGACTTCGTCCGCGTTGAAAAAGAAAAAAGTAGCCTATCCTGTGTCCTGTACGTCTAAATGTTTATCTAGCAAGTTTCATGAAAATCAGTTAATGCGTTTAAGAGTTATGGAGGAACATAACTCTTAAACGTAGTAACGTTTAGTAGTGGTAGGGCACACTGCGTTTCGCAGTCATTTGGGCAGCCCGTCTGGCGGCAGTAACCACCACCTCCACCGTGAAATAACAGCAAATGTTTCGGTGTGTGAGTAAGGGATGCCAGAGCCCGTTACCCCTTCCTTATCCCTTATCCTTAATCCTTCTATGGTCGACAACGCACTTGTAGCACTTATGGCGTTACTTGAGTTATAGGCGACGGTAGACACCTACCATCAAGTGGACCGTCAGCCTGTCTGTCGACCTTAACATAAAAAAAAGAACATACATACATAAAATACCTACACACTTACAGATTTATATTAGTATGGATGATTGATAAAATTAAATATAAAAAAAATATTTTTTTTGTCTGTGTCTGTCTGTCTGTTCCGGCTAATCTTTAAAACGGCTGGCTAATTTTATTTTAGAAAAAAAAAAATTACATTATGTATAAGTATTGTCCAGTATTTCGAGCGCCCCACGCGCACTCTGCAGCGAAGCGTGGCCAATAATCAGGGTACGTTCGAAACATGAAACAAGTAAGGATCTTTAAAAAAAATTAACCATAATATCAATAAGTTTGGATTAGAAGGGTTATGGAGATTTATATTTTATGCAATGACATTTAATTTTATGATTGTTCGTTTGACCTTAGAGGAGTATTATAATTTGTTAAGAGATACTACGTACATCTTGACACAAAACACGTCTAACTGGTGTTGCGTCACTTGTAACCGCCAACGTGACCTTGGCGGGGGAAGAGGATCTATGTTCTAAGGCAGACAAAAAGAAAAAAAAATTTTTTTTCTTGTCATATAGAGTAACAAGTTATGATATTTGCCACACGTATATAAATAAGCGTAGGTTGATCATCCGTCATTTTTTTTGTCAAATTTCGTGTAAAAAATTGTACCAGTCGCAAGTAAACAGTCCAATTTTTAAACTGAAGTAAAAAGAAGGTTAAATGCGAGTGAAACTCACTTGCGGCCTGAGGGTTCCGCAGTATAAATTTTGATTATAACTTTTTTAACATAATTTAAAAAAGTGAGGATTTTAACTGCTTTCAATCACTTTCAATAGGTAGCATAAAAAGACAATACGAGTATTAATATAATTAAAAAGTATATTCTGTGTTAATCGACCTCGACCATAGTATAAAGAGCAATTGTAATTTTGTAATCGCAAAAATTGCGGTTTTATGTAATAATAGCTGGTGACTGCAACATCGTACGTGCTGTGTTTCGTTTTTTGAAAAATCCCACAGGAACCTAACATTTTTCCAGGATAAAAAGTAACCCATAATTTAAGCCAGATAATCATCAATACATTGGTGGAAACCGTATTAAAATTGGTTTAGCCGTTTCTGAGATTAGCCTGCACAAACATACAAAAATTCTAAGAAAATATTTTTTTTTTTCACCCCGATGACATCAGTACATATTTATTTCTAACTGTGTTTCTTTTACTTAATATTTCTTTTACTTGTGTTGTGAAGCTTTGTTTTGTAACCAGATTTGTTTTTTTCTCTATATTTATGATTACTGTATTGAAGTGCGGAACCCTAACAATTATTATAATATTTCATAAACCCACATCTTATTAGTTCGTCTATTTAAAACCCACGTGTGTTTTTTTTATTTATAAATGTGGGTATATTGCACTCTTGATCATACAAGCACCACTTCCATCCTATTAAGTAGTGTTTCATCCGTTCCTAATAATAAAAAGCGATTACGGAAGGAAGCTCTACAAGGATCGTGCCGTATCTACTTCGGAAACGCCAGTAGCACTTCACGGGATAAGCTACGGATTATGTAGATTTAGGTTTCATTGCGTGGGTTTTTCTATACTTCGTTCGTGGTGGTCTTCCTTGACTCAACATGTTGAGATAAACGTCGTTGACGGAGAGCTACCGGTCGCGGTTTACTGAAGCTATCTTATCATCTGAAATGTGATGTCATTATTTAGATATGAATGTTTTGTCTACTCAACAGGTAAACTTACATTGATTGAGTCTTGTCGTCTTTGTCGTCTTTAGGTACTTTGAAAAATTATCGTATTAATTTTTTTAATATTACCTAATTACACTATTTTTATTGTTAATAACAACATTATTTTTCATATAATTTATTTACATAATATTAATTTATGTAATTTATGTAAATGTCAAATATAATATTTAAATGAAACGTGCTCTCAAATTAGAATCCGTTCAAAACATTTTTTTATTTTCATATTATCTGTCTAAAAATTCTTGAGAACTTTATGTATCAAATATCTCATAATATTTAATGCTCTCATAATATTTGAAGATAATTAGGGAAAACATATTAAAATTAACTCTCTTTTAAATTTTTAAAATAAAATAAATTTTGAGTTTACATTTTTAATCTATTTTTTATGCAAAAAAAAAATTCTTGTCTATTTTCTCTATGCGTGACTTCTTCCCCCTACACTAAGATAAAATGATAATCGCCCGAAGAAAACTTTCAGCTTAGAAATTGAAACACAAATTATCCAATGCATATCAACTTCACAGACTCTCCTATTAGTAGTCATTACAATTTCGTCACGGTTGATTGCTGACAGTGGTAATTGTATCTAATATTAGCATAACAATAGTTGGGAATGGAGGTCGCAGGTCATATCAATGCCCTTACCATTTAGTGATACGACATGTCGAGCGCCTGTACCGACTCATATACGAGTATAACGAGCACAAAATGTATATACTACCCACGCATTTTGATCGCCAACTTTATAATCATTGTACACATTTAGCTAGTCTAGCCTATTGGCTCTTGCATATATATCAATTGACCAGTGAATACATATGCTTAATTTGTAATGGATCAGTTCCGTTTCACTGATTTTTAAAGCTGTTTATCTACTTGAACACATAATATTATAGAAATCGAATGTTTATGCTAACTAGACCTCGCTTGCGTTGCTAGTTGCTAAATTTATCGATTCGAGGCGTTAGAAACAAAAGTTTTCTCTCAAAGTAAGAACCGAAATACAGGGAATAAAATGACAATATGATATGATATTGTGTATCGATATTTACGAAACCTCTTAATTTAAAGTTTTTGGAACATAATTAATATTTAGAACCTAAATTTATGTGACTGATTTTGACGCTTTTTAGCTTATACCTTATATTATTAGAAACAGTTCGCTAGTTCATATAAAAATTTAATTATTTAAAAAAAGCCTTGCCATAAAACCTTCGAATATAAAACCTGCTTGATTTTAAATGTCATTTTAAACGAAATAGGAATTTTGTTAAATGGAACAGCTGAAATTTATTTGACCTCATTTTTGTTTAAAATAATAGTGTATACACATGACGTAGCAGCGTTCGCTGGTATTGAATGTCTATCATATCCAAGTGTGCTTTTAACCGCGTCGTTGCTGAGCCATATGCACGACAGATGCTTCCCCTGAGCCCTTGAGCCTCAAAACTTAACTGTTGTTGAACATTCTTCAAAATAATTGTTTCTTTAAGGTTATTATTTATTTATTTTTTATTTATTTTTTGTAATGAATAAACTCAAAAACTATCGCAAAGGCAAAGTCGCGTGCAACAGCTATTAAATATATAAATATATAAATAAATATTCTAATTTAAAGATGATGATGACGACTGTGTTTCAATAAAATAAAAATAAAAAATAATATATTAAGAAGATAACATTGATATAAAATTACTAACGTAATTTCGTAATAGTCCGAAATGAATCCTCTGATACTGTGTCTATTTGATTGTTAAGTCTAAGAATTTTTAGAATAAATTAAGTGTTAAAGTAATTTAATAGTATATTGATGTGTCCGTGAGTGTAGTTTGACCTGTGGCATGTTGTATCGCATGATAATCATTTACTGTTGAGGTCATCGTTATTTCAAAGTAAATTGATGTCCAACGCAATCAGAATACAAGATTTATATTAGGTCATATAATTATAGCTAACGTATTTCTTATGTGAATATAAAACGAACGCTATTTTTCTTTAATAAAATTTAGTGACATGATTGTGAACTTGTGGAAACATTTCAAAATGTTACACACATTAACCACGCGAAAGCATTTTAAATAATAATTTAAATGTACAAAATTTTCAAAAATAAATAAAACATTTTATTTCTGCTTAAATTTCTTAAAAGATTTTAGCAGAGAGAATCTTATACTTCCAATAGTTTTAGTGAGTATGAATTGATAAATAAAAAATTGTGAATTAGAAAAACCAGTTTTCTAACTTTCTATTGGCATTCGCGCTGCTTGCTATATCTATGCAAGTGGGGTCACATAAATTAAACGAGAGAATAAATTAAACAAAGATCTGGTCTTCAATATTACAAACGATTATGTTATGGCTAAAATACCAATCACTTTGTTAAAAATTAACTAATTAATCGTCAAAATATCTTAATTTCATTAAAATGTTAAACAAAAGCTTGAATAGAAACCGTTATGGGTCGTGGTCTCTCAACAAAACGTGTCTAGTGTGTGCAACAAAAACTTAATGTATAATACATACCTATATTTCGTACTTGTACATTTTGTTTTATGGTAGTTAAAAATATTATATATTGTTTTAAAACAACCTGTTTAAGAAACTCTATTAACTCTATTTATTAAAGTCTTATAGCACCTCAAATAATCTGAGTACCTTTATATTTAACTAGTTGGTGCCCGCGATTTCGTCCGCGTTCTCTATAGCCTAGGCTATAGGCTAGGCTATAGAGGCTATCCTCGATAAATGAACAATCCAACACAAAAAGAATTTTTCAATTCGAACGAGTAGTTCCTGAGATTAGCGCGTACAACCAAACAAACAAACTCTTCAACTTTATATATTAGTATAGTTTATTAATATAGATTTTAAAAAATTAAAAACTCTTGAGGTCGTATTTAATATAAATGTCAATAATATTAATAAAATTTTATACAGGCTATTTCATCAGTTGTATTTAATTTTATTAATGTCATTGGTTTAGATACGACCTTGTCGAACAAACAAGATTTTAGCGCTAAAAGTTTAACGCTATAATTTTAGTCATACATACGGACTAGTATAGCTGCTTGCGTAATGAACAACATGAGGCGTATAAAATTGTCTTTTTTTATTTAAATAGGAAGTGCATTCATGTAATTATTTATTTACAACCCGTCAACAGTAACAGTGGGGTTATTGAAATGTTACGAAATGGCCGTGAAATGAAAATACTGTGGCGAACTCGCTGTTACAACAGCCCCAGTATGATTAAGGCTACGCACAGGTCGTTGATACGAACGCACGCATGCCAAGCGGGGCAGATGTATTGCATTAGTGCGAGCAAGACGGCTATACAAACATTATCTCCATCTCGCTCGACACTGTGAATATCCCTGGTTCCAAATTCAATAAAAGCTTCAGTGTTCTTTTAACTGTCTCGTTTACCTTATCTAATCACTTTTGTTTTCTGGCGGCGCGGCACCTTTCTGTGACTAGTAGCTGAAGAATTCTTAATTTTAATCATACGAACGAAATGCATTACCAATATAGACCGGTTGTATAACAAATATCAGATGGATATATGTACATAATTATATCAAATTATTATAAAGGTAGAATTAGCTTGAAGTAAGTCGATTTAAATTGGTTTTAATATCTAAATGTCATCATAATGCTAATGATGAAAAATAGATGGTTATAAAAGCAATAAACCATAGCAATAAACAAGTATTTGAAACGTAGACTAAAGAGAAAACATTTTTACGAACATTTATGTTTGTGGCTTAAAGGTTTAATTTGAAATAGAAACGTAAGTATAGAATAGTTATTCATTTCTACATAATAAATTATGTAAATAGTTCAAAGGTAGCGGTTACTCCAGATACCATCAATAAACATAAAGTTGTAGTAGTAACATGAGAGGCGTGTATGAGTCATCCCCGTCTGAGAGACCGACCAATAACAACTTCAGTTGAGTGCATTTGCACTTCGCCGTGCTCACATAACTGTGGTTTATATTAAGAAAAAAGATACATCTTAATCTTCTAAGATACAATAGTTATCGTATTTCGTATATTATCAATCTGTCCTTTAAGAAAAAACATTTTTAAAATCAGATTTATTTTCAGATAAATACTCATGACATCTAAAGTTAGGAGTTAAGGATATCTATCAAATACCTACATGCATCTCAGTGATCTTGATCCATAGAAACATGGTCGCCCTAACTGTAATTGTCTGTCACAGCACTCAAAGAGAACACCGGATGCACGCTGACTCCGCTCCAACGACTTGCTTGTTGTATGTGTCCATAAATAGTTAGACACACGAGTTTATGATTGACAGATAAAATGTAATTACAAACACTTTTGCAAAGTCATTAAGGAATAGGTACATTTATGAACGTATGTTTCTAAATTAGAAAGTTGATGAATCATATAGAACATGTCCATTCATTGAATATATTAAAACCATTTTACTAAACGTCGATAGGTTCTATTTAGTTTAAAGTAATAAAGCTGCAGGCAATGTGTTTCGTCAAGTGGAATCTAACAAAAGATAATGTTGAAACAAGCTTTGTAACTAAACTATTTTTCCACTGCTACGATTACTATCGTTTTCTTTTACGGCCAATCAATCTATATATTTAACCCTTATTTATCTTAGATAAAATATCTCTAGAAATAATTTTACCATTTATAACTACGACTACGTATAATGTGAGCTACAGCTAATACTATGCCCATTACAAATTCCACATTAATATTGCGTTCAATATTGTCTTGCCCATACATCGTTTACATTTCGAACCATAGTTTACTAAGCAATTGCTATAACCTCAAGTAACACATCTCACTGAACTCGAGAAAACCAAAACTATCATTTATAATTTTACGCTTTCTAGATAACTCAGCTTGAAGCCTTGAAGAAATAAACTAAGTGTACATGTGTCAACATTATTGTGATTAAATTTAACGACAGCGATTTTCTTAAACATGCATGCATTGATTCTGAAGTTAATGCAAAATATACGCCCAACATGGCGGTAACTACTTCTCCAACGTATCACGGTTCGCCAATCCATGACGGATTCGCTACTATCCGTGCTCCAAGGAGTAGAATCAAAATAAGAAACTTCATAGAGCCAAATCAAATAGTCAATCTACCTCAAAGGCATTCTGAATATTTTACCCTTCAAAGAACACCAAAAGTAGATTTTTTGAAAAGTAACTCAGGAGTGCAATACGTAAATGATAAGTGCACAAATAAACCTTTAAGACTCAGCTTTGCAGAGCCAATATATGACAAAGTAGGAAACAACTCATCTCCAAAACGTAACAGTGAGCATGAAATTCACTATGATTCCATAGATATTAAGCCACGAAGGCGACTAAAAAGCTTGGATTTCACTAAGGAACGGGATATTAATGGAGGTGAAAAAAATGGAATCGAGAACATAAGTAATCGCGAACGGCAGTCGTGCGAGATGCACGTTGCCAATCAGGATGGTGCGGAACTGCATTCCTTACGCACTGAAAACACTGGCTCATCCACCGACTGCAGAAGAAGTCACAGCGATCGAGATAATTGTTCGGAAACGTCATCTTATTTTACCGATAATGACAGGCCCATATCGAGTTATAGTGATAACTCTACGATACCGTCCACCGACACGGAAGATGTATTAAAAGATCTACCTAATAAATATAAATTTCATAGGTCACCACAGAAGTTTGCCACATTGAATTTAAGACGTCCAAAATCTATAGAATTAAAATCACACAAGATGCCAGAGAATCCGTTTTACGGCAGCCTCCACCGCAATAAAATGGGATATCATTCAGAACCCAATACACCATTAAGCGAGAATTTGAGCTTTAATAATGATCCTAGAATATGTAATGAAACGAATCCATTACCAAAAATGCCTTGGCATAGTAGAAACGGCTTTAAGAGATCTGTGAGTGAAACAAACGGGTTTACCAAGCGACTCAATTACAGACATTCATTTAGTGCTGATACTAGACCACAATATTTAGGCAAAAAACCTCACAAGTGCTGCGAGTGTATTACCGGTATTCCTGCAGATGGAAATAGTGAAGAAGCAATACCTCGTTCTTCTAATAGGACTTTAAGCACATTGTACGAATCGAATGATCCGAAAATTGGCTGTCAAACAATCCTTCGCTCTAAACCACCAATTCCTTGGTGGGAACTGGCAATCAAGAAATCCAGATACAAAAGCTGTCCGATTCTCGAAGAGGTGAGTTAGATTTTGTAATTAATTAGATAATAATTATAAAATAGTCGACAATTCAATAAATCTTTAATAGTATCTAAACAAAGAAACGACACGTTAATTTATCTTAATTCTCGTGACATTCCTATTATTTCAATATCCAATATCCGTTGTTTTCCCGTGGGGTATTAAAAAACTTTTATGCAGTAGGTATCAATTGTTCGTTTAGAATAAAATATCACCTGGGGGAATTTAACGATTACGTTGATATGTTTGTATCTTGATAGGTATGTATATATACAAGTTCCGTTAGGGTGAAACACCCTAGAATATCATAAAATACAATAAGAAACATTGTGGGGTTACCTTGCCCTCAGGTTGGAGAATTCAATGAGTTTCTTGTATAAGTCCAGTGCTTAATCTATTAACAGTCTCTTTCAGCAAGAAAATTAACTTCATATTAATTAAAAATTGGTTGACATTTTTTCCCTTTCCGCAAGGTGTTGACTTTTAACAGTGTTTGCCTTAAACCAAGGTTTACCTTCCTTTAAATAAAAAGCCACATGTCGCCAAGGTAATGAAAAGGTAATTGGTTCGTTGACGCTTTAGAGTTTTTGAGTTTACATTTTATTTATTTTTAATTACAATTTTTTGTAACATTACTATTACTACGAACTATTAGAACGTTACTATTAGTACGAAGCAACGTGTAATAATAACTATTTATACAGATGGGAGAGCAGCTACCTTATTCTGGGTAACAAAGATTTCGATAGACACACCAGTTTCTATGGCGTAGAAAATGTTTAAATAGTTTATACAATAATTGTGCTAAACCAAACTACGATTTCAATTTTGTTCTTGGTTAATAATAGCACATTTTATAGGACTTATTTTGTCTACTATGCAATATTTTGTATTGTCACACTGAGCGTGGGTGACCATATCTTTGCAGGCGTCCATTGTTATACCCGCAAGGGACACCTTTGAACTTGAGCAATCACTGTCGCAGGCCCGTTGTTTTAAGGCTGCAGTATTTAGGTTTTGGACTTAGAAAACGTTTCACCTCGTTTTATGTTTATTCACCATTTAACATAGTTCGGAATTTCCATATAGATTAACTGTAAATTGTTGCTAACACGTAAACCTAAGAACATCTGTGCCATGTTTTTCTTATGTCTTAAGAGGTGCAAATTACTTTCCTTTTAAAATTATAAAACAGTTATTTGAAGTGAAATTTTAGGATTACGAGAAACCTTCGTTGCGTTGAATTAACGCTATCATATAAATTTTGATGTTTCATTCATAAAAAATTCAAAAATAAAAGGATTACATGAGCTCTTCACGATTATTTGAAATAGCAAAAATAGGTACCTATATCATGGATGCGTGCAAGTTTGTAAAATAAAATATGGATGCGTGTTATGCTTTGTAAAATATGATGGTAATCATAATTTCAATGATAGGTATACATAATGTGATTTGTGCCATTGTTACATTTCACGGAATTAAAATAGCATTCGCTTTTTTTATTTCTATTACTTTCCTATATCAACTAATTGAAATAAGCAACTGAAGGTTTTTGGTAAGCTATGGAACAACCTACAAATCGTGGTGGTTTTGTTTTGTGTACCTAATACTATGTTTATCTAAGCATTTGAATATGTTTCTCTTTGCTTTTGCAGACATGAAATGGACGCTCGGATCAGACTGAGTGACCCAATACATTTCTTATATTGTCAGGGAGTACTGTGTGTCACTGCAGACACGACACACTTTCCTAAGTCAGCCGCGTGGCCGCATCCGCTTTATTGCATTTCTCGCACAGATTTGTGGTCATTTCATAGCCTATCGATTAATATATAATAATAGTATAATATATTTTATTAGTTTTTATTATACTCGTAGTAGCAGAAACTCTTACTGAATACTAGAGTAAATTAACTGCTCATGTGCTGTTGATTGTATTAAACCACAGTAATTGATAGTAAATGCAGATATCATTTGGATTCATTATGTCATATTCCTCATTTCACCGATATTATGTCTTATCTCTTATATCATCAATACTAATAATAAATCTGTAAGTGTATGTATGTATGTATGTATGTTCCTCCATAACTCTTAAACGAATTAACTGATTTTCATGAAACTTGGTAGATAAACGTTTAGACACAGAATAGGCTACTTTTTTTTTCTTTTTCAACGCGGACGAAGTCGCGGGCGCCAGCTAGTTATAGAATAAAGTTTCTGTCCGCCTCTGTACTTCTGTCTGTTCTTCCACTTATTTCTTTTAGACCACACAATGAATTTTATGTGGTTTTCACTTATGGAAAGAGCAATAAACGATGAAGGCGATAAATCGCTATATTATTTATCTTTAGAAGGAAAAATCAAGCTTTTAACTTTTTATATGAAGCTGAATTTTGCTTGAATTTTGCTCTATCTTTATAATATCTGAAAATATTATTTCTTACTAGCAGGTGCCCGCGACTTCGTCCGCGTTGAAAAAGAAAAAAGTAGCCTATCCTGTGTCCCGTACATCTAAATATTTATCTACCAAGTTTCATGAAAATCAGTTAATTCGTTTAAGAGTTATGCAGGAACATACATACAATACCTACACTTACAGATTTATTATTAGTATTGATGATAAACTTAGAAATAATATTTTCTTAATAATTGTAGCAGTAAGTTTGTTAAAATTATTGTTTGTTACTAAAGTAGTCTGTATTATATACCTAAATCAAAAGATTTCTGTGGCTCCATCGAAACACTGATCATCCACAAATCATATGAATCTAAATCTCATAGAGCCTGTCAATAAAGCGTCCGCGCAACTGATAGTTCTAAACATGGTAGGATCGAATAAGGAAGAACACAATTGAACAAACATAATCTTAGCAGTTGTTATGAAGTCCGTTACAATCCCTCGTAAAATACAACTGTGGGATGTGAAGTGGGCCCTATAATATCTGAATGCTGGCCATTGTTTAACTCCTACTCAGATAAATTTTATTACAAATCGTTTTTGTTGTGTGGTCAAAAAATATTTTTGTAAATCAGTATAGTAAGTAATATACTCGACACTTTCGTTTGGTGTTATTTATAAAAGATACATTTCAGAACATACAAATATCAGATGAAAAAATATAAATAACATTCATTAGGTTTTTTTATTTTGACATACGAGGGCCGTGAGCATTTCTATCAATACGTAATCCGCAAGCCGCTAAAAAAAATCTTAATCAATATAAATTTACAAATACAAAAACAAATAACGACACTTGTGCAAAAAGGTCACAAGTTATGAAAACTACACCAAGTATACATAAATCTATAAATAGTGCAAAATAATAAAATAATTATTCTGTCCAGCAACCAAAACGAAATAAAGCGATAATTTTGGGCACAACCTTTACGAATTATACACATAAACTTTCTTCAGGAATTCATCTGTTTATAAATGAAAACTGCATGAAAATCCGTTCAGTAATTTTTGAGATCATCGCAAACAGACGGACTTTGTTAATGATGAAGAAAATGAGCCATAAATGATAATTAATCTGGGATTAATTGAATAGCCATAAAAGTTTTAAGATAAAACATTTACCATTACCTAAATTGTGTTTAGTTTTAACAAGTAGGCACATAATTCAAGTAATTGCGTTTGTATGGAATAATTGCGCGAAAGTCGGAAGCTGTTCGTCGCTTACATTGCATTCAATTGGTGCAATTTGTTCTCATTTTGTCCCGTTATTATTAAGTTCCACTCGCAAATAGAAAATGATGTACGTCTCGTTACTTGTGCTCGCGCCCAACAAGTGCGTCTTGAAACGAAATTATCATACATGTGTTACCTATTTATCTGTCTAAGTGTATTAATATGTAAATGCCTCAGGCCAATGAACTTCAAATGTACCTCTAATGTTTTACTTAATTACTAGCAAGTCACGCTAATTACGTTCCCCTTTTTGGACTTTAAAAGCTCTTTCCAATTAAGCTTCGTAAATCACACCCTTCGTGTGTCGAATGCTACGCGTTTAACGGTGACTGTCAGCCTAGTACGTCGTATGCTATGTTAAAACAATCTATAAGTTACCAGTACCTAAGCAGTACTGCGTGCCTTGAAGACAACATCCAGACAACATGCCAGAAAACTTTTATCGTTGATCGTCCTTGTACCAATTTGTTAGTGAAAATAAGTTAATAGCAGCAATTAGTCGTTATTGCAGTATAATCGAGTAAGTTAATCAAGTAAACTTTACCACGAGTTGCTTACTACTCATAATAAATTCTTGGTTTAAAGGCAATGAAACTAAATTATGTATTAACATTCGTGAATAAAGACCATTGGCACGAGTGCACAAACGATGTCTTTTGAATTTACGATTCTTGGTTATTGTATCCATAAAAATAACTTAGGGATAAATTATGTATAACTTATGGATAACTTTTAAAAGACAATAAAGTATTTATATGTAATAATAAGTAAATAGGAGGACATAATAGTGTATAAGAGTTGCAAAATGTTTTATAAATTGATAACTTATTTATTAAAAATAAATGTTTGTGTCTTTCAGCCAGTTCACATCTATAACTGAAAGACTATCACAGTAGTAAAGCCTTTAGCCGGTACAAGGTATTACCTACTGATTTTTAAAAATCATTAAAATCGTTTTTACATTAAATACAGATTTTTATCTATTCAATTGCTTCAATACGGTAGTACCTACAATAAAAGATAAAAGATACCGCAGTCTTGAACTAGGTGTTGCCTTTTCTGCAGCAACAACAACCCCCTTACAAAAAGAAATAATGTTATTGTAATAATACGTAAGAAAAACACGTGGATATTTCGCGATCACCAGGATGTAAGCAGCGTTTCTACTCAAGGTCGTAATGCATCACAATTTTTGCTTTTCATTTCAACTTTTACTGTGTGTGTGGCGATAATTGCTTTTTATAATATACATTTATATATCTTTTGGTTTTAATAGCTGAGTATCGAGCGTTTTAATTAAGTTCTTTTGTCAATAATGCTCATAAAATACCAGTTATAAACTATTTTGATAGAATTGTTGACCAACGGCTGCCATAGCAGCTGTCGGCTAAACGAATGGTTCAAGCAATTAGCTGCCACCTGTAGTAACGCGATGTGTCTATTTTTTGTATGAAGCATTGCACGTGCAAGGCGTTCTACTAGTAGGATCTATCACTGATGCTATATTATAATTGAATAAATAACTTTAACGACGGCAGATGAATTTATTTAATTCACTGCACTTACGCCATTGAATAAATGTTATATTCGCCATCAAGGAATGCCCTCGACAACAAAAGCTATTAATTAAAAATGGTACAAGTTACCATCTGTCTATACAATTTAAAAGTAATTACAATTGCGAACTCTATTTGGACTTCTTAATAGTCTCTTTTATTGTTAAAAAACAAAACAGTTTTAGTTAATGAAAAGGTGTTAAATCTATATAAATTTTGACATAAATGTTCATTTATTTTAATCTTTTTGTTATTCCAATAGATGATAATATCAAAAATAATAACACACATGATGTTGTGTTTCAATAAGGGTGAGCTTAAGTCCATTTTCCTGTCAACTTACCTTGTGCTTTACCCTTTGCCCTATCATCGCCAGTAATGTACTTGTTTAGTATTGCTTAGCAATATAGACCGTTTTAAGAAAAGGCGAGATACCTATCATCAAGTGGATCGTCAGCGATATTACTGCCCATACTCATAAAATAAAATTTAATCATCAATTGCAAAAGCTGCAGCGATATTCCTCGAAAATAGCGCTTTGGTCAGCGCGTTCTATATTGGGGAAATCGTTGTAGATGTAGATTGTAATTTAGATAGATACTTACTATAACAGATATAGTTCGATAAATAGGAATTTCTGGTTACCGAGGTATGCAGTTGATGTGCACAAATAACAAGTAATACAAACAAATTTTTTGAAGAAGTTTGTAACCGAAGAAGTAGAATTTACTATAAGAATTTACTTAGTTGTGTTGAACACCTACTGTCAGTACTAGCTAGGGGAATAATCACATAAAATTAGTCTACCCTTGTGGTAAAAATGTAAGTAATTTATAATGGTTTTCATAGGGATAGAGTTTGTTAACCCCTGTTTTAATTTTGCTGAGTGGCGTTCCTGTGACGTAGTCATATAAACAAGGAGGGTCCCGTGTGTTGTTATGCCCACACCTACTATTTAGGGGACTGTGAAACGATATAGAATTCTGATGATTCACTATATTAGCTTTATTGTTTCAAGAAAAACCCGGCTGCAAAATGAACCGTTTACGGAACACAGTTATATTGTGACGTCTTACAGTAAGTCACGTTAGAAGACCATTAGAATCTAGCCTCTCACAGTTTTATAAGTACATTTAAGTTTTTATCTGTATTCCTGTTAGAAGGTCTTATATTTATAAAGCCTTCATACGTCATTTATAATAAAACGTTAATCTGCAACAATCTCTTATTGATTTCATTTAAAAGTAATTTTATGCCATTAACAACATAACGATACGACATGCTGTCTACTTAGTTTTTTATGTGGTTCTACAGCATCCACTGACTTAACTGCTCATTTTTTATAATGATTTTATCAATTGGACAGGAATTACAGTCAATCAATATCAATCAAGTTCAAGTAATTGTAATGTATTATGTTTGTATGAAATACAGCTGAATGTTGGTTGTTAATTTTAAAAAGAAACATCATGTTAATCATGTGTATAGTGAAATTGCTCAAAAAATTGAATGGCACCTACCAATTGATTGCATGCATTATTTGTGATTAATGAATATGTATATGTCACTATAAATAGGCGATAACATCAAAAAATACCAACATCTATCAGATATCTAAAAACAACAGATGTAAATAACGAATTACCTAACCCTACCTGAGTGATAGGTGACTAGCGTTGCCTATAAAACAAGCAAATTTTTAAATTTCTAACTTAAAAATAATTTTGTTGCAGGCTCATGTTGTTTCGGCGTTTGAACAGAGCTTGTCCAATATGACGCAGCGGTTACAGCAGCTCACGGCCACAGCTGAAAGAAAGGTATAGTGCCTGATATGTGAAATATATTATCTAGAAATATATCGGAATTGTCTCTGGCATCACTTTACTTACGAACCGAAATCAACATCACACTTGTTGTTATTTTTTTATTTATAATTCTAACAATTTTAAGGCTAATAATATAATACAATATATAAAATGATAACACTAAAAACCACTGAGGTTTAATCATTTGTAATTATTATTAAAATTATTACTATTAACTACAATTTAAATAATATTGCTTTAACTTAACTTTCAAGATGGCTTAATTACTTATTGGATGACGACTAATTCGCGCTGAACTGGCGAATCCACAGTTTTAAATGTTTTTTTTTTTGTTCAATTGCAAATGGAAATATAGTCTACAAATACGGCTAAAGGATTCTGTAAGATACCCAATTTATGACTGCGAAACACAGTATGTCCTGACAGTAATGAAGTTTCATGTTACTCTATAGGATTCCGAGTTGACGGAGCTTCGACAAACCATAGAACTTCTTCGCAAGCAGTCTATACAAGCTGGACTCACCACAGCCCATATGCAGTCGATGGGAATTCGTGCTGACGGCGTGAACGTTACTGGGCCGGTAAATAACTAATTATCTATCATATTTTTAGACTTGACCTCAATATTTTAACATCTGCTAACATAACATATTTATTAAGGATTAAAACCGTCAAACAAATGATCAGACTCTGCCAACTTTTCCACATTATCTAAGTCTCTTGTTATAACAGCCGTGTCATCTTATACAATCATCTTCTCCGTAATAATAGTGGCTGTGATGAAACTTCGATATGTAGGTCAATGTGGTTGTCTATCAGCCTTTATACAAGTCATTAGATGGTGGAGAGTGTAATGAGAACGAATGTTTTTGTTCAATTACATCGGTGTTATTTGAACGCGGAAATTAAAACGACTATAATTTTTATAGCGAATAGTCGAATACCGATATAGCCAATAGTCAAATACCGATTAATCGCATTACTCGCAATAGTCGCATAACTCACTATAAACTATAAATAGAAATGTTTGCTTTCTTATAGTATTTTTGTTTGCAATGAAATGCTTTTGAAATGCTGGCAACCGTTTTCATGTATGTAAATATATCTATTTTACGGGTAATAACTGGTTTTGTATGTTCAAAATGACTGATTTTTGATGATAATAATTAATACTAAGTGTTTATTTGTTTTTAAACTATACCTAGTTTGTTTGTTAATTACAATTTTATTTTAAAGACAACTATTCGCCAAATTAATGTCGAATGACAGACACTATTATTCGGTATTCGACGAATAACAATAAAATGTCGAGTATAATGCCGAATACCGAATAATCGCGAGTATTAGCGGCATCTCTAATAACGACCACATTTGCCACTTTAAGAAAGCAAAGTCCGTAATTATAAGCGCATTGGGTCGAGATATTTGCATTAAATGATCACTAATAGGAGCGCTCCTGTTCCACATTCAAAACAAGTCGTACTTCTAAGGTAACGAGATGGACTAAGTCCATGTGCAAGTACTTATTTAATCACGTTCGTACGGTCACTAAAGACCATAACGGAAAGTACATAACTATGTTCGTGAAGTATTTTATTGAACGGTTAAACGTTGGAGGAATATTAATTCGGTTAACTGAGTCGCTCGTATACCAACGCACAGTGGTTTAGTGATTGTCTGCGGTCAGGTATAATTAACATTTCATCCATTATTCGACTAGAATTTCTTTCTTTATTATTTAACGGTCAGACTTTAAAGAAAACGAGAAAATTGTCACAAGGTTTTGGAGTTTAAGACGTAGGATTATCGTATTTCAATTCAAAGTCTTGGACATGATTTTAAATCTTTAAATAACTTCATATTCAGTCAAGAATTCTCAAGAGCGTTGATCGGTTACACTAGTTTGATAGCTATAATTTTTACAGCCTGTCTGTCGACCTTGACAAAATTTTTTTTTGGAAATACAATATTATAAGGAACCAAGAAACTTCATAAAATTAAGCAAATAATTTTCCATAAGTTACTTTGTTGTACTCAAAATTTTCTCTTTTGCTGGCTTCTTAGTATTTTAAATATAGCAAGTAATTAGGTAATAATAAATAAAATAAAATAATATTAAAATAATAATAAGCTGACAGTGACTAAGTTGGTATAAAATTATAGCAGGAACCAGCCATCAGTCAGACACAGCAGGGCTCTCCGCAGCGAATCGCCAACGTAGCAGCTACAGGCAACGGCATCACGCGTCATCTTAGCACTGACAGCGTATCTAGCATCAATAGTCTTAGCAGCGGATCCTCCGCTCAACATGACAAGAAACACAAGAAAAAAGGCTGGGTAAGTCAAAATGATTACGTTTCTAGGAACTTTTTTTTATAATTCTTTTACATCTATTGTATTTTTCACTCCATTACAGTAACTGATTTTAAAATAGTAATTTAGTTGTAAATGTCGTGGTTCTAAATACGAGTATAATAGGTCAGGGGGAAAGCTTTTTTGTATTTGATAAGTTGCAGTAAAATCTCTTTGGTTTTACTGTTTGTATCTTGCTGGTTTTGATACCATTAAATAGATGACAATTATATAGGTACAATTTTAACAGTCCTCATCAGTTAACTAATTCAATCGTAAAAGCATTAAGTAGGTAAAGGTATACCTTTATTCTTGACCAATGTATTGTATATTTATCCAGTTACGCTCATCGTTCACGAAGGCGTTCTCTCGCAACGCGAAGATATCAAAGACGGCGAAACACTCGTCTCTCGGTCAACTGTCGTCGCAGGAGAGCTCATCGGGTTCACACCACTACGACGATCCGCACACGATACGAGAAGGCAGCAATGAAAACAGCCTCGAACATTCGCATGAGACGCTCGACGCGCCCGACAAGGCTACCACCGCAGCCGATGATACCAAAGGTAGAAAAGTTTCCAGCAAGTTTTAAAAAGAAACCTAAGCTTAAACGCATATTCAAAAGATTTTTTTTAATTAGTACCATCAAGTGGACACAAACACACAAGCAACGCCATAGATGCTGCAATTGCGCTGCCGATCTTGGTAGTATAAGGAAGGAGATAGGAAAATGGGCTATGATATGACATCATAACATACTGTTTTAGATGTCACTTTTAGATGCCTTTCCTCGCGGAGTATCAGCTATTGCGATTGCATGTATAATAATTTTTATTTGAAGTTAAAAATTTAAGCCTTATCTTCTAAATAATAGTGACAGAAAAAGTTAAAAACTAATAATATTCTTTTAATGAATTTATTTCACTGATGGAGCTATAACCTTTAATAGTAATTAAAAACATGTTAGGTTTCTTGTCAGATTATTCCACACATACCTAATTTACACGTCGAGCAGGTAGGTAGTACATAATTGTGAAAAGA
The DNA here is from genome assembly GCA_945859745.1 of Synanthedon formicaeformis. NCBI lineage: Eukaryota > Metazoa > Arthropoda > Insecta > Lepidoptera > Sesiidae > Synanthedon > Synanthedon formicaeformis. The sequence continues at coordinate 7,696,849 of OX243958.1, forward strand.
TCACGTTTGTAGATAACCGAAATTTGATCTTCTGCAATAAAGATTATTTTATTTTTTAAATGTAATCTGTTTATTCGATTAGACAAAGGAACATAAATATGCTGAACATAAACACACGTTATTTCTTCGAATTACAGACCTCGTTAAGATTATGTTTTGCTCACGTTGTGCTTTGATATCAATAATCAATATGTTTCTATAAGGTTAAATTAAATACTTGTTCATTTAACTTAAGATGACACACGAAGCTGAATAAACAAAAGTTTAGTTTACGTTCACTTAAGTGTCAAGTTACATACTGATAAAAGAATACCTTTTGTTACTACTCGATATAGTTAAGTTAGCACCTTGCGTCGAAAATCTCATGTTGCTCAAATATAGCCTACGTAGGGTTATTAAGAAAAGGATTTATAAATGTTTTTATTTTCTGGCATTTTGGATGTATAATTATTGTTAATTGTAAATTATTATATTGTTATCATGACTGACTTCTAATATGTAGGTATATATTTTTTGCATATCAAACATTTTTTTGTATTTACATGCTATAATGCTAAAATTTCTAAGATCTGGTTATACGAGTATACCCATGTACCAGGCAAGTATATTCCAGAGTACTCTTTTCCAATTCGAAATACAAACAAAGTTTCTTATAGAATATTTTTGTGAAAATTTATTTCATTTCACAACCTAAGAGCCCTGAGATTTTTCTTTTAAACACGCTAATATTTTCCATATTGTTTACAGAAAAACCAGAGGATTCTGGTATAGTAGATGAACTGAAGAGACAGTTACGGGAGAAGGATTTAGTTTTAACTGATATTAGATTAGAAGCGCTGAGTTCAGCTCATCAACTGGAGAGCTTGAAGGACACAGTCATCAAAATGAGGGTGAGAATATATATTTTTTAATACTTACTTTATTGAAAAGTGCCTATTGTTCCTGTAACTTGATGCTTCGACAGTTTTAATGAAATTCGGCAATAATGGCATAAAACCACGTAAAACATATTTTTTAGCAATATCCTGAAAAGAGATTTTTTTATCATATTAAAACAAGACTCGATAGTAAATTATTAACATAATAATTAAAACTTTTTGATAATGTAACATCTGATTGATCGGACAAAGTATATAACAGTTTGGATTTGATTAATGATTTTCTTCATTTTATAGAACGAGATGTTAAACCTGAAGCAGAACAACGAGCGGTTACAGCGACTGGTGACGTCACGATCTCTCGCTGGAAGCCAGAGTTCTCTGGGCACAGGTGGATCAGCCGTCGACGACCCGCGCCGGTTTAGTCTGGCGGATCAACCGCACCACCAGGTAATACCCTAATATTAATACCCAATTGAAACATGAATCTCATAACATCCATTCTCATTATATATCTAATTATAATTAAAATTATAAACGAATCCCACTACATACTTTTTATAATAGTAATAATAAATATTTTCACACATTCCATACAGCACCATTTAGTTCCACAGTAAGCAACTAAATGCTTGTATTATGGATACCAGTCAGTTAATATACTATATAGATAACTTTTTTTTGTAAATACATACATTTATAAATACAAACATCCGTGACTCAGGTACAAAGGTAAAATGTTACATAAACATTTACATCTAACGGGATTCGAACCCACGACGGTATGGTAAACAGCTTGGGTTTATAGCCACTATACCAAACGTGTCGTCAAATTACGCTATATAAGCTGTTAGTTGCTGAGGAGTTGGGTCTCCCGTAGAACTGCTTGATGCTGCAGCATCAGGTCAAGGTTACCATGTCATGGAACTACCACAGAAGTGATATTATTTATTTAATGAATATTAATTTCAATATTTAATTTTCAGACAATGGATATGCATTCACAGCCGCTTGATCTTGACTTCAATTGCATGTCATCAACTCCCGACTTCGCGAAGAAGGGTTCGCCTAAGTCGACAATGGCAGAGCCCATTTACGGGAACAAAGCTGCCTGCGAGCTGAATGAGAATAGCGAAGCGTTACTGAGTGCTTTAAATGGTGCCGGTGATATGTTCACCAATGGACTCAGTGCAAGTGAAAGACTGAGTGGAGACTACGATATAAATACAGTCTTACCTCCACCGAAAAGTAGAGAGTTGGCAATTGGTGAAAGCTATTCAGATATCGGTGAGTAGTTTATACTTAAGAATAGGTGATAGGTAAAATTAATTGATCGGCCCTGGTTCTAAGCTATAAAAGGAGACTTATACTGTTAATTTCTTGATAGACAAATTTTCTATACGCTGCTTTTTAAAGCTGTTCAGTTTATGTCATATCTTCTAGATTTATAAAGATACAGTAAAATGTGATTTTGTTTATAGGTGTAGCTGATAGTCAAGGGGACACGACTGACGGGAAAAAGATCGCCATATCCGTATATCTCGGACAACCCGAAACATTCCAAAGATACTTCGAGGAGGTTCAAGACACACTCACAGAGTCAGAATGCAGGTTCTATGCAAAACAATCGACAAGCGCCTACAACAACCACTACGAGAAGCAATCCAGCTTCGATTCGCCAAGAATGTCCCAAAATCACAGTCCCGAGGCCGAGAGCCAAGACTATCCACCGACAATGAATAAATCTAACACGAATAGCCTTAAAAGCAATAAATCTGCGCACAGCAGCTCGTACAATAACGTTTACAATAGTGACTCGACAATAAACTGCAACGAATTCACCATAGCGTATACTTACATATCCGGCAAGACGACATGGCAGAACTTGGACTACATAGTGCGGAAGACTTTCAAGGACTATCTGTCGCGCATAGACCCGGGCACCAACCTGGGATTGAACACGGACTCTATCACGTCGTATCACCTGGGTGAGGCCACGCGTGGGCCAGAAGTGGGCTTCCCGGAGCTATTGCCTTGCGGTTACATCGTGGGCACTGTCGCCGCGCTCTATATCTGTCTTCAGGGCGTCGGTAGCCTCGCCTTCGACAGCCTCATACCCAAAAACATTGTATATAGGTAAATCAATATGGTTTATACTTATATTCTTCTCAAGGTTATAATTATCAATTGTTATTGTTATTAATTTGAATTTCTATTTTGAAAAATATTTTGAGAAAAAATCTCAACCGAAATTGATTCTTAACCTTTATTCTGTTATGAATAGATTTCAACACGGCATTAAATTTTAATAGGATTTACAACAAACTTAATCCTGGAATACATAGATTTAAAATACTTGCGCACTGAAGGTGGATTAATACAAAGGCATATGTTCAGAGAAGCGTATCGAATATAATATAACTTCGGATAACTCAGTGATTATGATGAATAACTTCATTGACAAGTGTGTATGCTTTTAAAACAGATATGTATCCCTACTGACGGAGCACCGGCGAGTGATCTTGTGCGGGCCCAGCGGCACCGGCAAGTCGTATCTCGCAGCCAAACTGGCGGAATTCTACGTGCAACGCACGCAGAGACGTGGCAATCCGGCCGAAGCTGTTGCAACGTTTAAGTATGTATATATTTAGGTTGACACCCGAATAGCGGTAACAGCGTACAAGTAAATGAGCAATGGCAACCCAATTCGGAGGAAGTTTTCTGAGTGTTGCCTTAATTTAATGGTTGACGTGACAAACTCTGCATGTCTGGTAGTGTGCTAACGATAGGCTACGATCTAAATGTCCCAAATATCCATTCTTGGAATAGACAAAAGTACTCGGAATAGACATAAATTGTTTTTTTAAATCTTAAGTTCGACAGACAGGCTAACGATCCACTTGATGGTAGGCGGCTACCGTCGCTAATAGCAAGCAACGCTACAGGTGCTGCAAGTGCGCTGCCGACTATAGTGGAATTGAGGATAGGGGATTAGGGTATTGGGCTGTGGCATCTGCCAGCTCTTGGCGGAGGGAGACATCCAACCTTCTCCCTCCGCCAGACGACGGGGAGTTGTAATGACGGCGAACGAAACGCAGCGTGTAGAAGAAAATATTGTAACCGTTATTTACTTGTGTAGCGTGGACCGCAAGTCGTGTAACGAGGTGCGGGCGTACCTGGCAAACATTGCTGAGCAGTGCGGGGCAGCGGGCACTGGTGCGGGAGCAGGAGGCGCACCCGACGACCCTCCGTTGCCCTCTGTCGTCGTGCTCGACAACCTGCAGCACGCGTCAGCGCTCGGCGACGCCTTCGCGGGTCTATTGCCTCCCGACAACAGGAACATGCCCGTTATCATCGGAACCATGTCCCAGGCTACGTGCAACACAACCAACCTTCAGCTCCATCACAACTTCAGGTGGCTCCTCACTGCCAATCACATGGAACCGGTCAAAGGCTTTTTAGCTAGGTGAGTTATAGATACTTTTTAAGGTAGATAGATTAAAGAGGTGTACAGGAGAAAGATATGGATTTACATGGTAGGTATAATCATAGGTACAGTAGTTTTTAACCATGATTTGGTTAAAGTTAATAAAAAACTATATCCATTGCGAAGGTTGACCCTTCGCAATGGATATAGTTTGAACTCCCGCAATTGACGCATCACTTGATTGCATGTTGGTTGCGTTTGATAGTTAAATATCTAGTGTTGTGGATAACTATAGCACAAATGTTGCTATAAGCCGCATATGAAAGATCAATAAAATCGGTGATGAGAAAGAAACAAAAATAAGTAAGATTCAAGTTCTGTTATTCTGTTATATTATTAAAAGTTTGTATTTCAAAGTGAAAGTGTTCAAATACACCTGTCAAAGTGTACAGTTTCAGTCTTTTGGCATCTATGAACGTGTGAATCTTCTGTATCCAGGTACCTACGACGCAAGCTGTTCTCGCTAGAGTTGCAGCTGGGCAGGCGCGAGGCGGCGCTGGCGGCGGTGTTAGAGTGGCTGCCCGGCGTGTGGGCGGCACTGAATGCCTTCCTAGAGGCGCACTCGTCTAGTGACGTCACAGTGGGCCCGCGCCTGTTCCTGGCTTGTCCCATGGACTTGGACGCAAGCCAGGCGTGGTTCGCTGACGTGTGGAACTATAGCATCGTGCCATACGCCACGGAAGCCGTGCGCGAAGGCGTGGCGCTATACGGCCGCCGGCGTCACGCAGCCACCGATCCTCTGCACCATGTGCGCTCCACTTACCCGTGGCGGGAGCCGAACCATTCGCATGTAAGCATTGTTGTACCACCATTAACACTGTTGGCTTATTATTTTTTTGTTCAAATGTAAATATAATTACATTTTTGTTTCGGTTTCGTAATTGGAACAAATTTTCTTTCTAATATTTTCTTCTTAAAATTTTCTTCAAATGTTTTTTTTCCTAACATTTTAATATATCTTTTTAGAATAGAAATCATTTTAGACTTCTAAATGATTAGATTTTGTATACGGCGATAGTTTATGCAAATCACAGCTTCGATAAAGCGATAGGTAAAAAATAGATTGAATATAAAATATTTTACCAACTTGTGCTTCTTACAGACATTGAGAGCGATAACAGTGGAAGATATTGGTATTGAAGAAGGGAACCAAGACCCAAATACTAACAACAATCAAGACCCATTGGTAAGAAAAATAAATCTTGCTTTTTTCATATTACTAATTACACTCAATACAAACTCAATCTACCTATATAGAGCTTAATTCGGAATTAAGTCGCAATCTGACATATATTTTCAGTTTAAATCACACATAATCTTTGAAGCGTATACACATAATTTATTGGTTTGAGCTATCTGCCTCTAAGGTCAGATAAATGATGGATGTTCAGTTCCAAAAAATTAGCAACGTAGTTATTGGTTTGATTATATTATCAGTTTCCATAATTCTTATATAGAATAAAAACTATTTGAAAATTTCAAGTTATTATGAACCAAATTCAAAAATGAATAAAGTCTAAATAAAGTTAAAATGAGTGGGATTGGGTGTTGGGGTAAAATGAAATCAGCTCGTAGGACTGATGTCCAAATAAGAGGCCTTTGTCCATCAGTGAACGCCTACGACGGGCTTATATTATAGTAAATCCCAAATTATCTGTATTCTCCTAATTACTGACTTAAAGTCAAATGATTGTTATTTATTTCAGTTGAACATGCTGATGCGGCTGCAGGAAGCGGCCAACTACAGCGGCAACCAAAGTCAGGACTCTGACAACGCCAGTTTGGACTCCAATCTAACCCACGACAGTTCTATGGGCAATGAACTGTGAAAATACTCTTCGATTCGATTGCACCTTTGGTTAATGCCACGTGCGCGAGACAGAAAAACGCTCTTTTCACAAGGTGTACGAGTGTGTGTGATGTCAAAAGGAGAAAGCTTAAAAACAGACTTAGATTACGTTTTAGCACCACTACGTTATACTTATATTTTTTACTTCACCAAACGTAACATCAAATTAATACAGGCACAAAATAAGACAAATTCTATAGTTAGAACTATTTTCTTTTTTATAAGATTTTTTTAATAACTCTGGAATAAGTCTGCTGTGTTCCGACAAGATAATTACTTAAACTCTTAAGAAGCGCTCATTTGTGTCTGAATCTCCCTAGACGTCACTAAATAGACTTAAAAATAACATACTGTGCAGATTAATATCGTTTTAACAAAACTCCCTCTACTGGAGTAGGCTTTACGCCATGACCTAGGATACCTAGGATCGCAAGGAGGATTCCGTGTGTTGTGTTTAAGTTCGCAAATGTATAAAGTATAAAGGGATACATTTAACAATAAACTTGAAAAAACCTACTTGGACGATTTTAATAGGCCAGTCGCCATTTTGCTTTCACATGGACTTAGCCGGTTAAGGTTGAATATTGTGTTAGCATCATTTATTAGCCTTTGTTTAGGCTGGTATAGTGTGTAACATTTTAAAAGTAACGAAAACACTAACGAGGCACTGTAAACAAATAAAAGTTTAGGTGATTTCCTACCTGAATACCTACACATGGAGATTCTAGCAAAAGTTTTGATACTTGCTTTCAATTTATAATTTAAAAAAAAATAGTTTCATCAGTTGAAGAAAATAAATTTACCTAAGTACCTCACCGAATCTCAAATTTACTTTTTCTTCAGCGGAAAATAAATCTTCTTTATTAATAAGAATAAGATAATAACTAAGTACTATCTTATTCTTTATTACAAACCATTACCCTAACACTTCCTTATTCTTAAGGCTTCTATGGTCGGCAGCGCACTTGGAGCACCTGTGGGTGCCATACCATCAAGTGGACCTTAACATAAAAAAAAAACTATCTCGTTACTGGATTCCAATGATGAATGTAAACAGTTTTATGATTTACTTAATTAGATATTATGTGAAAAATCTGGAAAATATTAAAAAGTCTTAAATGACTTCATTGATTTGCAGTTATATTTGAAGTAAGGTCTCAAATGTTTTCGTTACTTTTAAAATATTCTATACTTTCCTACTGTTCGATGCGTCAAATTGTACATTAAACAAAGCCAAATAGTTGCCATATGTAAATTTATTTTAAATATTTATTTAGATATTTTTATTTGTGTTGCTTTATTCGGCTCATAAAATATTAGCTACTTACTTATATGTTCTTGTTTAGAAATACATTTATTCTGCAGTATTTGCAAAACAAATACTTATGCAAGAGTAACTGACATTTTCTATTGTAACTAAGCGAATTAGAGATAAATTTTATTTTTGTTGAAATTTAATGTAACCGCTAACGTCACTACACAATTTAATTCCAGTGCCTGGATCCGATGATTCTATAATTTTTATATTAGTCTCAGAAACGGTTGCTGTTTATATAAAAAAAAAAGCATTTTCGCTGTTACTATTGTTATATTTTTTCATGTTAGAATATGAACCGCATTTGTATTACTATTACTATGATATTGTATGTAAATTATTATGTATATGAAAGTGTAATTTTTATACCATTTTCATATTAAAACTCGTGTACCTAATAAAGATATTTAGATGTAAATAAATTCTTTTCTATGCGATAACACTAACCGTCATATGCCATAAACAATAATTATATAACTTTAGTTATATACTTTTTGTATAGAAATGCGTAACAAGTATGTTACAATGTGTTCGATATGGATTTACTTGTGTGCGTAACAGAAACGTGATATCTACAATCAATGCTTTACGGAAATCGTGAAATAAAAACTTGATTATAAAATAATGTCTTTTATTTCGTATGTAATTAGTTCCTACACTTATATGTAGGTATTTAAATCTCACATGTGTCATGAGACAAACAACTTTTGCTGCCTAAGGAATGTCTTAATTTCAACAATAAAATTTCATATGCATTATTTTGGAAGATCGACTAAACTTTATGCAAGACTTTCCCTCCAGGAAAACAAGTGAACAGGAAAGAGTTTCCCTTCCTCATGCTATAATTTTATCGAGAATAAAATTACACCGTTTGTTGATTCACGACAACAGATGGCGCAGAAAGTAGGTGTTATACTTTAGTATTTTATTAGAATAGTAACTTTTCTTTAGGACGATAGATAATGCGAGGTTAGGTCGAATGAATGCGATAGAAGATAGTAGTTGGTAGCGTCTTTTAATTGCTTGTATTTGAGAAATGGTACTAGACCATTTACTTGCTAGATACAAGCTTCACTTTGGAGAGATGGAGATCTGCGCTCTAGGTTTTTTTTTTTTTTGAGAATAAACGAGTCGATTATAAGCCTATGGATTGGACATGGAAATCACTCGTCTGCCTTATGTTGGTCTCAGCAGGTAGCAGGGTTAGTAACGGTAAAATTAGACTCAGCTGCAATATTTTTAGTACACAGCGGCTAGAATGTTTTAGTCGCAGATGTAAATAAAACAATTTCATACACATCAAACAATTCCTTTTATTAATTAAATGCACGGTACGCAAGACTTGAACATGGAGCAATTTGGACGGAACCAGTTATATTTTTAGGACTAGACTTACGATCATTGACTGAATTTTAAAGGAACCTTTGGTGTTATCTGAGAAATAAGGCACGTAAATTTCCCTATTATAAATTATTTCGTACATATTTGAATCATGACAATGAATGAAAGACAATGATTTACCTTATATTTAGACAAATTAAAGGAGAATGTGTGTGTATTTCTTGTTTATGTTAAATCTACTCCAATAAAACTGGTTTGTTAGGCTATAATAACAATGAATATAAATTACAAAATTATTCCAACATTAAAATAATGTTGTGCTTTCGTGGACAGAGCGATAAATTAATTTATTATTATATAATTAAGTATTTCATCAATACAGCAACCACTCATGCATTGTACTGTCTGTCACTACGAGTCCAAGATTGCTGTCTACAAACTAATGATGTGCCGGATCGTTAAAAATTTAGATCCGCAGATACGGATATTTGATGTCAAGATCCGCGGATACGGATCTTAACTTTCTTAAGTCAATCGGTGTCGGTGCGCGTGACCTTGAAACGATAGATAGTTTACGTCCGCCACTTGACGCATTATAAAAGTGCCAAATGTTTGATTTTAAGAAATAAAAAATTATCTGAATAGAATTTAATAGTTTTTCATTGCTACCTAATCACCTATCTGTAGAATTTTAGTTATGAATTAAAAATTAATAAGGTAAAAGATCCGCAAAAAAGTAACGGATACGGATCTTTCTTCTCCCTCGGATATTCGCGGATACGGATACGGATATCCGGCACATCACTACTTACTACAAACCCTATCTTTTATCTGCATACAAGAGTCTGTCGCAAAAGTCGACCGATGAGGCCTAAGCTTGATTTTGAAAATTCTTTCACATATAGAAAGCTACAATAAAAGCGAGTAACATAAGCTATATTTTATAAAGTTACGCGGGCGAAGTCGCGTGCAACAGCTAGTGTCCACATAAAGCACTACAGCGCCCCTCGCACGCTAAGCCGGTTGACTTTTGCAACAGACTCTACTTAGTTACTTAGTACCCACATTACATATTTAAATTACACTAATTACATTACTTCAATTCATACATCTTTATTTCTGACATAATATGAGATCATTTAAATTTGAGTCTAACTTGCACAATATTAAATGAAATTACACAATGTATGGAACATTATAATACCTACATTATGTCAATATTAGCTATAAACATTAACATGGACATCAAATAAAAATAAATACCTAATTAAACTAAATAACTACCTACCATAAAAAAGGAATCCAATGATTTTACATACCATGATTTTTAAAACAGCAAACCAGTAGGTAATGCTCCTTGCTTATAGGTTTAGTAAAACACTAAGTAGTAATTTCTGGTTAAAACCCAAAGGGAGAACAAATAAAAACATGATTTATTACAAAATTTATAAAATTTTGAAGCTATTTATACTCTGTTAAACAAAAAAAATACTTCAGTATCGCATCAAATGTGCACAATTTGATTTCCAATACTTAACTGCACAATTTGTGATAAAATTATTTTCATTGTGTAGCTGAGACAAAATATTTTCTTTTTTTTTAATATTAAATATTCTATTTTACGAAGTTCTTTTTTTATATTAAATATTCTATTTTACGAAGATTTATCATTTTACAATTTATGTTTCTATTAAGAATAAAACACAAAATAATTAAAATTTTATAAACAATTATATCCCAACAAACTCAATGCTTAAAAAAATAAGCTTTTGCCGTTCGTATATTCTTTAGGGGTTTACATAATATTATGTATTTAGGTACATATTTTTAAGTAATTTTTAAACATAATTATGTCAAACTATGAGATTAATAGGAATATAAAAATTTTCCTAACAATTATTTCTATTACCGAGTCATAAGTTAAAATTAAATACTTATGCTATCATCTGTCTTGTCAGTTTAAAAATAAAAAAAAAAAAGAAATTTCACAAAAGAAGTTAATTTTCATAAATACTCAAAACAAAATATACAGTTTTAAACAAATTTTACAAGTTTGTTAAATGAAATCAAGTTAAATTATCGCAAACCTATAAAAAAATATTCTGTCATTATTTCAAAAATATCCTATTCAAAACTCACTTCTATCTGTCATACATTCAAACATAGTTTAATCCCATTTAGTGGAATTTACAATTACTAAACCAGGGCATGGTTTAATTACAAATCATAATAAGTAGGTGTATACAATTTTCAGCACTAGATAGCCCTAATCACCCTATAATATTTAAAGTGTACAATTTGTAGTGATTATTAAATATTAAAACAGTATAATATTATGTGCTTAAAAATCAACTTATCAATGTTCAATGTTTATGAAAGTAATTTAAAAAAATATTTATTTAATTATTATAAATATTAAGATAAATTCAGCACATCAGTAGGCCTTGGTACCTTACATTTAATTTTATTGATTGCATTTTTTGTTCAGTTACTACAATGCATGTCAATGGTATATATACATACATACCTACAGTAAATTGATTATTTAAAAAATATTTATTTATAATAATACTTTGAAACTGTATGAATATTACTATTTGCATTTTTGAGTATCATAGTTATAAAGAATTACTGCATTTAATTACTTACGCAATTTTCTGTAAAATCTATATTAAGTAGGTAAATTTCATAAAATTATTGCTTTAACACACAATTCAATGTTTAGGAACTAATTATGTTTCCGTTACAATCTTCCTCATTATATTTATATTATTAATATAGCAGGTAATTTATTTATGTCTCAATAATGATTAAAATAGTTACAATAAGGTAAAACCATTTGAACATTTATAAATTGTCTAAATTGACACAAATATTGGTTAAAACCACATAAATCACCATAAAATTAATCACTGAAATATGTGTAGTTTGATTAATGTGTAAGTATCTGTTCTGATACTCTCATTTATATAATATAAAAATGTGAATATTTTTTCTAATCACTGTGAATATCAAGACTAAGATTAGACAAAGAAGGTATAGATTCTGAAAACTCAGAACTTACAGATTTAATTTTATTGCGGTATTTACTTGCTTTTTTATGTGAATTATCAATGGAATCTCTTGAGTCATTGCTGCTAGGCAAACTGTTGTTGTGTTCGCTCAATGGAGAGTTTTTTAAACTATATTCAATCAATTCTGCCACATCAGATATTGATACGGAACTTTGAGAACTTTGAGAATTCACACGGGGACTTTCAGCTGACATAATATTTCTATTTGCTTCATTATCTATTGAAAACTCTTGTGGTACATCTATTGACTTTGTCTCCTTTTTACTTGAAATTGGGGTAGATGTGAAGTCATAACTATATTCCGCTTCATATGATCTTTTAGATGGACTCAATTCACTTTTAACGCTGGCTTCTTTCATTGTTTTCTCAATATTTTCATCTTTTAATGAAACAGAAGAAACATAACTTAAGGTCGCTGAAGTTGGAGATACAATACTTAATTCAGGTAACGCTGGGACTTTTGATGTGTTTGATTTTTGATCATTTTGAAAGACTTCATTTTTATTTTCCTCAATTACATCTATGTTTAAAACTGGTGTCGAATTATTATTTGAATTTTTTGTGTCACAATTATTGAACGGCTTTAGTTCAATGTAAGAAGTAGAATCACTACTGTTGTTTTTTTCATTTTTTAAGTCATACATGTAACATGATGTTATGTTTTTCTCATAATTTACATTGTGTGTGTCACTATTGTTATCACTTTGTGAGAACATTTGATTTGCTTTGTTATCCTCATTTCTTATAATTATATGATCATTAGGTACATATTCTGAGCTAGTTTTATCTCTTGCGGAATCACTTGAAGTGTCTGTGTCAGAGTTATCCAAGTGTAGTCTTAAATGAAGTTTGTTTTTTTCATCTGAAGAATTATCGGAATGAGAAAGGCTAGAATTACTCGAGTCTTCGTGAACAATATATGTGCAGTTCTGTTCGTCTTTGTAGTTATCCAACTTTAAGTGTTTGTTTATATTACAATTATCATCTTTTTCACAATACTTTCTTTCAAAAGGTTTCAGTATGTTTTTGATGACAGTAACTAGGATGGGTTCTTTCATCTCGCGTTTAAGAAAGTTAAACTTTTCATTTAAAATTCTTTGTCCGTCATACTTGTATTCCTTTCCTTGGCGCGATTCTGACATGTACACAAACAATGTATTTTTTAAGTTACAAAATTCCAAGAATTCGTGGACAATAGATAAGGAGAGATTACCTTCGGGAGTTTTTAACACACTATCCAGAGCTAAATTCTGTTTTATGTTTTCAAATTCATCCTCAAAAGCCAAGAATATATTGGCTCTTAACAACGCGCGAATTTTTGCTAAGGATCCATTTTTATCCAATGCTTCTATCACTAGGTCTCGTAATTCCGTATCCTCAGTCTGTGCCATTTTTATAAGAATGTTAACAATGTAAATATGTGATTTTAAATAAAACTTTAAATGTGTTTCCACAAATCAAACACGCCGACATATAAACAATAATAATAATAATGTATTAAATATCATAATAATACAATGCATGCGATGCGATATGCGATACGAATACGAAAACGTCACGCAACAAACGTCAAAGTCAAAGTCGTCAAATGAGAATCGTCACCGCGCTTGGTTGTCAGTGTCAATATTAATGACATTGACAGATTAGAGCTTCTTATGATATTATAACGTAATTATCAAAATATTTTTGTTACATTTACAAGAAATTTCATGTAGTTTTTTTTTTAATTAATTTTTAGTTTTACTTTTCTTATCAATTTAATGGTGATTAGTTTATAATCTTGATTTCCTTTGACAATTATATATCGGGTTAAGTACTCTGTGTACTTTAAAAAAATAAGTAAGTAGGTATATAGGTAATTATTATAAATATTAATGAAAAGGTACATATTCATTAACAAATATAAAAAAAACAAGTAGATAATTAAATTGGGTACATAAAAAGAATATCTTAAATCTGTCAAAAGTAGTAATACTAATTACTATTATAATAACTGAAAATGAAACGGAATAGGTAGTATTATATTAGTAACTACCTACTATAAAATCAATTTACTGTACATATTATTACATTCGGAACAAACATATAGCTCTTCTATATAGGTACTTACTTCTATTGATGAATACTCTACATCTTTGCGAACGTGCTCGATTACAAGGGGTTGAAGGCTTGCGCCGGGAAAATGTAGGAAATTCAGTCAGTCAGTCGGGTCGAGAAAGGGACCGCGGGCGGGTGACGTGTTGTTCGCCTCGGTATAACGGCATAATGAAACTTTTACTCTATTTTTCAATCCTGCTAATGTAGAACGTTAAAAAATGTGAATATGAGACTTTAAACCGCATCATAATTCTATAAAAAGACTATATATTTCTTATGTGAAATCGTAAGTGTTGAAAAATACTAGTGGCGGGAAACCGTTTTGATATCTCGCTTGACGTGCTGTGTCCTATGTGTACTTAGAACGACAGAAACCGTCTGCCCTAGAAGGCGGCCGACATGCTGGATTCGTTGTGAATCGATATTTTTGGAACGATAAAGAACACAAACCATGAGGTCCGAAGCCCAATAAAGGTATTTAATGTTGATAATAATGTTTCAGTAGGGTCCTACGTGATTCGCCCGATCAACAATTTGAGGTCGACTCAATTTTCTCGAGGCCCACGTTGAGCGCGAAGGCTCCGAGGTTACCTACCTATTTATACATGTGTACAGACAGGACTAGTAAAATTATATTAATTACATTTTATTTTTATTTTATAGGATATAGGAATATCCTATAAAATAAAAAGTCAAAGTATGAGGTTGACTATTTAAAGATTATAGGTACTAGTACGAAAAAAGTAAGTAATGATCAAAAAAGGGTAATAAGTAACTAATATCTAGTAATATCAAGTAAGATTAACATACCAGACTGTTGGTGATTTTGTAATGTTTTAAAAATATTTTCAACAAAATCTTTTTAAAATATCACGAAGATAATCAAATATTTAAAGAATCAATTAATCTATTTTAATTGTTTTGTGTTATTTACAATTTTATTTAATTGTGCATACAATTCGTGGAATTAAATTTGTTTCAGAAAACATTGTCTACATGAATTTATACTACACCATTTAAAAGATTACCTTATGTTTCATACAAGCCACAAGTCTGTGCCTGTGTGTTAAAAAATAAAATAAACTGTCAAGTCTATGTGAGCTTGAGTGTGGCGACGGAAAAGCCGCGAGAATGCCAAATGTCTACCGAATTTGGCTCCGTGCTCACAGGCTCACAGAGGATTATGCTTTTCAGGCTACGCTTGAGTGACAAACATTACACATTTCTAAAATATGTATAAAACAATACTTTTTATTTCATTAACTACATCCTGCTAATATTATAAATGACTGAAATTTTCAGAATGAATGTGTGGATATTTGTTACTCTTTCACGCAAAAACGAATTAACGGATTTGGATGAAATTTGGCACACAGATAGCTTATTGCCTGGAAAAATTTTTAAGTTCCCGAAGGATCGTTATAAAATATAAAAAAAAATGCGCGTCACTGTCGTCGTGTTATAATAGTTTTCATCTTTCAACGTCGACGAAGTCACGGGTAGGCGTAACTGCATAAAATAAAATAATATATAATAAGTCTTTCTTCTTTATAATATTAGTAGATATTAGAGTATAGATGAAACATGACATTTAAGTACTCGTCAACATACACTAAGCATAGGTAGGTACACATTTCGGGAGCAGGTCAAACAGACGCTTACTTACTTTTTTGTAATTTTGATAAAAGTAGAGTGGCTTCCAATGCGGGGAAAATTTTTAGGCATAAGGTACCTATTTTTTCATGACGTCCCTACATGCAGGAAGCAGAGCGTTACAAAGTCCATTCCCTTTTCACCCCTTTTTCCGCTACATGGGAGACCATATTTTGTGTGCTTAGTAGGATCATATGGGCAATGAATTAACGACGATTTAGGTATTAAAAAAATGGATGTTATTTAAAAATTGTATATACTTATTGAAATATCCGGATAGTTATGAGTAAAGTAAGTAAACGACTCGACCGTCTTATAAAAAAAATCATTTGAATAAATTTCAAATAGTGTAACTACCTACTTACGCCTAGACTTTTATTGACTCAAAATGCTCAATGTTTTTGATCACTTATGTATATTTATTGTCAGCTAAACAACTTTAGATATAAAGCTAAATGATTGATCTATACTAAAAATTGCAAGTGTGCCGTTACTAACATGCGTGTTTAAATAATATAAATAAATAACTCTATATTAAACCTTTATAATGAACGCAATAATATATTTTTCGCATCAGAATCTGCTTGATTCTTGAATGTCAGTGATATTTATGAATCTAATTATAATGTTCAAAAAACAAGTTATGCAAACTTTAGTTATAATCACCAGATTATGCAAAGGATTTTTGCGTCGATGAAGTTGCGCTTTAACATTCAAAGTTCAACTGAGTTCAAATGGAATTTCAGACACTATTGAACATTTGCTTTAGATTTTCCACTGTATTTTTAATATTTTAAAGCCAAATAAAATTAAATCAAACTAGCCTTTATTGTGAAATTCTTTGAAAATGTAAAGATAACAATTAATAATAAAAAATAATCTTGAATTTCTTCTTACTACGTGAACTTTTTACTACGAGTGTTTCACAATTCTTACAATTAGACAATAATAATTCAAAATCCTTTGTTAATCTTCTTTAGAAAATGGCATCACATAAAAAGAACCAACATTAATACAAAAAAAAACCTAAACATTTGGGTCATCACTGCTGCCAATGAAGTTATATACTACTTTGTTATTATATTATATTTATAATGGACCTCATTTTAAACTGGGGCGAATAAAATAATATGCGTATTCATGTGAAAACGAATGATTATTTGGTTTTATTATACCAACAAGCCTTCTGTTTCAATGTTAGTATTGTATAATAAGTGCCCCACTTAAGTTTAAGCCAGATAGGTCATGTGAGCGTAGTCGATAGTAGTTTTCACGGGATGATTATAATAAATCAATACAACGAACTACAATGAAAGAATTTGTTAATACTTATCTATAAAAATCGACTGAGGAAGTTCCTTGTGAATATGTATGGTCGGTTCCAGCTTCAAAGATAGGATATAAATATGCACTGACTTAGACATGAGCAAAAGCTAGTTTTTAAATAAATTTAAAAGGTCTGCAGGTAGGCAGGTATATAGCTACCGAAACCTATACGCCATAGGTGCTGCAATTGCGTTGTCGCTCTTAGTAGAGTGGATTAGGAAATAGGTTCTAGTATCCTTTATTTACTCACTGTAAGCCCACGTTCACACGAGAGCTTTTTCGTCGCTTTAACGCGTGTTATTTCTGACGTTTCGAATAGACCATATGACTTCTAGGCTGCGGCTAGGCGCTTTTTTACGTTGGATCCGTCTATGCCAGGTCTATGCTCCTTTTTAAACTCCGAGCTCCGAACGCTTTATAAAGCTCCCGTGCGAAAGTGGCCTTACACAGCAACACATATGCTGATAGTTCGTGGTGCTTTTTAGGAGTTAAGGGCAATAAGGGTGGTTTAAGGGTGGGGTTACTACCGTCAGAAACGCAGCCCAATTTTATGACTACGAAATGCTATAAGAATTCTAAATTTATAAACCTTCTGACATAATTTTAAAGTATCACATCAAATATACAGAAAGAAAACGTTATAAAATTATAATACTTACGTCATAAAATTTATAGAACCGATATATTATGCTGGTTTTATTTTATTTAAGGAAATATTTTATGTTCATCAAAATATCAATTAACTATACGATAATAATATAAACTATTTTTATACTTGACGTATCCATTAGACGTCATTACGGTAAGCGTTGTTTAATTTTGATCCATAACAGGCAATGTCTTATTTTAAGTAATTAACGTGTGAGGCAAAAATAGCGAGTTGACGATTGGTGGTGGCACGGTCGACTTCGGGCGACCGCGGCCGTTTCACGGTTCCCCGTCACAAGGGGCGTTATTCTTAGAGACAATCAATACCAGTCTCTGCATATTTAAATTGCCGGCGAGGTGAACGGCTCATAGTTGTTCTTGTCAAAAGGTGACTTGGAATGTGACTTCTTCCATAACTTTGTCTTTTATGGAAAATAAATTATAAAATTTCCTCAAATAGCATTTAATAAATAACAATATAATGGCGTCTATCTAGCAAATCATTTGTTGACTGGCCACAGTGGAGTACTCCAGTTCATATTTTACTAGCTAATTTTTAATCTCACGATAAAATAGCAATGATAAATCCTATGATTAACAGCTTAACAAAAACCAGAAATAAGTACACAAGACAACTTATATTAGGTATTGCGATTAAAAAAAATAAAAAATCATAATTTATTATCGCCAAATAATTATTTATGTTTTGATTTACATGAAAACTAACTTTCTTGAAATGTTTTGGAGCCTTATCATCATTAAATAATGGATATCAAACTTAATACAGCTACTTGTAGAGTAGGATTATCAAAGTTAACTATCCATCTTGTAAAATTGTAAACGCTCGTTTATTACTTAGACTAAGTAACGACAGAAATGTACATTTCAAACCAATGTTAAAGGCGACCGTAGCTACATTAAAATAAGGTTCATTTAACAGATTCAGCAACTGTGAGGCAGTTACAAAATATGAATATAACCCATCACAATATCACCTCTAACGTTGAATAACTTGAATTTACGTTGGGTCTTAAGGGGACCTAATCCCGCATAACATAAATACGTCATAAGAACGGGTAATGGAGGTTGTAATATGAGGTGTTTAGCAAACTCCAAGGGACTGTCTACTCTGCTTTTCATGAATAAATATGCAGAGAAAGATTTCTTACGTTTAGGCAGGCTCTTAGATATTGGCTTATAGCAGTTCTGAAGATAAAATGCTCAGTAGTAACTTCTGCGGGGTCTATGGGTGGCGTAACTGACGTCTTCATTCGATTTTCTAGTCACGTATGAACTGAAAAGTGTTACGGCTCTAGTTTCTTGTTGCGTATTGAATAACAAATATTGCAGTACAGTACTTTAGCTACGCGCCTACCGCAGGCGAACGAGCGGCTCAAGTGGTTGCTACAGTAAATCGAATAGTGTACGTAATGCGAAAGGTTATTTATCGAACAACTTTAGTATGTGATATAGGTCACCATATAGATGTACCTACATGACCCTATTCAAATAGAATCAACCAAAGAGCGCGGTTAAACGAACGCGAAATCTCACGACAGGGTGGTTTGAGTTCGATCACGAATTTCATCCACGTCATGAGTCTCGTCAATTGCCTTTTGCAAAACAAAGAAGACTATTATAAATAAAAGAACACAAAAGGAAAACATGCAAACAATATTATTATGAAACTCCGTGGACAAGGCTTGACAATAACTTACACAAATAAGTTATTTACACTCTTGTGTAGTTTCGACATGTAAAAATGCACTTACAATTGCGAAGAAGTAGTATGCGAAGAACTTCTTATTTTGTTTTATGTTAATGTTGACAACAGGCTGACGGCCTACTTGATGGTAAGTGCTCTAACACAAATAAAGCCACAGGTGCTGCAAGAGCGCTGCTGACCATGGTACGACTAAGGATAAGGGATTGGGGAGGGATAGGGAAATGAGCTCTGGCATTCCTTACTATTCACCAAAACACAACAGCACACAGTCTTCTGTAAAAGTGTGGCAAAACGCAGAGTGCCCCTTTTTTTAATGTTGGGAAATCCTCTTGGATACCCGGCAGTGTAGGGGACTTTCTAGCGCAGAGTGCCCTACCACTACTAATTTTTATATCTTAAATAGTGGGGCATTATCCTTTAAAGAAAATGTTAATAGGAATGGAAGTAAACAACATGTGCCGGAATGTTACAAGGTGAATTATGTGAACGACAGTGTTGCCGTTCGTGTTGTCCGAGGATGTTTCAAGGAAAGATCAGATGGAAAGCGATAAATATTGTAATAGTTTAATATTTACAACACACTAGTAAAAACTAAAGATACTCTTATTCACACTTGACATAATGACATATAAATATGTAAACCATTCCTAAGCAACGGTCCATAGAGCAGATCTCAGATTAGGTCACTGACATAAGATATGAGGTTGCATATCTTAACAAATTAGAGGACTGATTTTAAAGTATAAAAAATATATCTTTTTATTGAAAGACTTGCTTAAAAGGAACTTTAAACCACTGCAGTAATTATTCATTCCACTAGATTTCCTTTTTCATTATTGTATTTTATGATATTTTAGGAAATTCACCTACAATCCTCATTATTTAGTACATTTCGTTGGAAATAACATTATTTTCCCTTGCAAAGTTGAGCTATAATGGACGTGAATATAATTTGGATAGCCAACGAACGGTTATATTGTTTGATCTCTTTCACGTTACAAATAATGAAGGTGACCTTTAAAATTGTATAGAACTAGCTGGTGCCAGCGACTTCGTTCGCGTTGAAATATATATGAGCAAAAAAACGCCCGACAAAATATATGAGCAACATAACTTCTGACATCTTTATTGCTGTTATAGCTTTTCCAGGGGTTAGAAATTTTTATTTTTCGATGATCCCTCGGGAGCAGTCCATTTTTTTAGGATTAAAAGTCTTGTCATACTCTTTGTGATTTTCTGTATTCCTGATAATGTGTATGCATAATTTCGTGATGATTGGTAGAGTAGTTAAGGCATAAAAAAGACAAACAGACAGTTACTTTCACATTTGTAATTTTTATGTGGGCGTTTCTCATGACGTGTAAATTGAGCAACTCATTGTTTCAAGTCGGTATCAATCAATCAATACTAATAATAAATCTGTTAGGATCGGTCATGGAGTAATTTACTTTGTTTTCAGAGATATCGTGTTTATAGGCTCTATACATGATACTGAAACTAAATTGACGATATTTAGAATTTTTTTCTGTATGTATGTATTAAATTATTATCGAAGTTTATATAGCTTCAACATTGTTTTTATTATTTTTAGTTATTTTTATTCAATAAAACATGCTAATACTAGGTATACCAAACTATTTTATATTCATGAAGTGCTGGATTCGATAGTGTTAACATTGTGAATCTAATAAAATGAAATTACTGGTTGTACGTGATCCGGAGGCAATAACGCAGAAAAAAAGTTCAACAAATTTTTTGCGGAACACCGCACTTTTCAATCATATTTATTTTTAGAAATTTTAACACATTTTTATAATAAAACTTTTTTACACCTATAAAAATTATTATACATTACTTAGTTAACGAAGAAAACATTGAGTTTAGAGTCTCCTTATATTGATAAAATATAATAGGTAGGTACTTCGTTTTGTTCCTCTATACTTTCATAAGACTGAACTTTTTAATATTTCTTAACTTAGTGGGACGTGAGAAGATCGAACATTTTTAATAATAACTTGGTAAACCTTTTGCTTAGAAACTTGTTACTTATTGAAGCGAACAAGTTAAAGAGGACGTGTGGATATTTCTCATATTAAAGTTAAAAAATGATATTGGTATAGTTAGGTATCAAATATGCTTCCGGATCATTATAACCTAATCCCAAATTGAATAAAATGCAAATATATTAACAGAAAAATCAATATCATGAAACTAATCATCCAAACTTTCAGTAGTAGAGAGACACAATGTTTTCTAAGTGAAACTGGACAATACCCTGGTGACAGTAACCACCCGAGAAGGCCACACTTAAATATGGGAAACATTTAGACGTACAGGACATAGGATAGGCTACTTTTTTTCTTTTTCAACGCGGGTGAAGTCGCGGGCGCCAGCTAGTACCAAAATATATTTCCATGGTTCATTCATTTTATTGTAGTTCAATACCTCAATTACAAGTCTTGTATGGATATTCTTTCTGAAAGGCAACAGCCTTTCAGATATTCACAAACATATGTAAAATTTTGGGGGAGGCCTATGTCCAGCAGTGGACATTCCTGCGACTGAGATGATGATGATGATGAAAAATGCATAACGTAAAAGTAAGCCAGTGGACAATGTGTATACTGGACGGCGAACGTTGTTAATCATGGATACAACCTACAATAAAGTCTTAGTAACAATAGAATGCAAACTTGAAATAAAGATGGTTTTATTATCATAATTGCAATATAAATTTTAATTAAATTTAAGAGAATTTCAAAGGGTCGGTCGTTGCTGACTGTTTCACGGTTGGCGAGATCTGGTGAAAACAGCCGTCCGAGGGCGGACGGGAGAGTTGCGGGGGCGGGCGGCGCGGCGGTAGAGGCGGGCGTTAAATTACAATTATCATGTTTACTGCGCTGCGCTCTCATGCGGAAGACCCGTTCTTTGACCGCAAACATTTTTTTCAAAGCTGCAACCTCTATTATAACATTTACAACACTTCATAATTAATCCTAACGCCAGATTGAAATTAGGAGACTGATGAAATTGTATTCAGAATTTTTGCATGCTAATTGATCCAAAGCCATTAAGTTAAAAAAATAAAGTAAATAATAGTTTAAATAAATAGAAAAAATAGTAAAAGCAGTATGAATAGTAGGATAAGGAAAATAAAGTTCCATTCGAGTCAAGGAACATAATATACTCTCTAGCGAGAGATTCGAGTAGAGGTAAGATAAGTAATTATTATTTTGATTAGCTTTTGAGGAATTTTTTGTACATAATCGTAATCACGACACATAATATACATAGATAGATAAAAATAAGAGATTTTACCTTTCTCTCGTTTGTTTGTAAACCGAATCTTTTTTGTTTAGATTTTCAGCCTGCTTTAAAGAAGCTGACAAACTCCCTATTTGCTCTGTTAAGGATTTTAGTGAAATTTTTCTCGATAAAAGTTAAATTAGGTTCTCGACATTTTTAACATTATTAGTTACATTTTTCTAAATACAATTACAATTGCTTTTGATAAAATGAAAAAAAAAAAACGCTTACGAACGCTTGATATGACTCGCTATGGCTAAATTTTAATTAATTTCGAGCTTCGTTCTCGATATTAGAAATACATAATATTCAACGAATATTGGTAGGAAAGTCGCTCGCTCTGAACGCTAGAAATAAACGATGTCGTCATTTGAAATTGCTGTGTCACTCAAAATTTATTCTACCGTGAATATATATATATATATATATATATATATATATATATATATATATATATATATATATATATATATATATATATATATATATATATATATATATATATATATATATATATATATATATATATATATATATATATATATGTTGTGTTGGTTTAACGAGAACCGCTGTCACATTTAAAGTGGAAGTTAGCCGTTGTTATGGCTGTCGAGTTAATATAAGACTGAGCCACAGCGAAGCGTGGTTAGGTACAGCTAGTATTTTAAATCTGATTACACTTGACTTTAAAGTTCGCAGTTTTTTCTAGATTAAAAATGCGGCAGTTATGCAGCATATAATGGCGGCGCAACGCTCTTGAAATGCCTGCTTGTGTCGCTTAAAAAACTTTATTAATTAAAACGAGTTTTAGATACAAAACAACGACCCGCCCAAGCCGGAGTCTCTTGAAAACTTTTATATTTCATGAAGTTTTACTCAGTCTAAACAATTTTGTTTTCGCGTTAACTCCAGCAAACATGAGATAGGAAGTAGAAGCTACCTGATTAATTAACTCAATGTCTGATGATATACATATTTTGTTTAAGGTTAAATTCAAGCACATAATATACTAATACTAAATCTTTTTATATGTTTTTATAAGCTGTTCCTTCCTCTCTTATGCTAACACTAGTTTTTCTTGCGACTTCGTCCGCACTCCTCTTTCTTATGTATTAAAACAGTTATTCAATCTTTATTACTCATACCTATATTTTTGTCAGGCGATGATTTTTTATTTGTAGATGATCCCTCCAGAACTGTACCCTTTTATTGTACATAATGAAAAGTACCCTATGTCCCTTTCTGTCTCTCTGACAACGTGTATGCAAAATTTCACGATAATCGGTTGAGGTGTGAAAGCGCAATAAACAAACTCACTTATATAATATTTGTTAGGACATAATATTAGGATGTGAAAATTGCTTACAACACGCGTTATAAGTTAGAATTAGCTCTCTACTCCTCTCAACCAAATGCTTCTCAAAAAGATATAATTTTTTAAGGTTTCTACTATACAAAATCCATTTCGTCTGTGGCCATTATCTTTGATCAAAGTCTTCTTCTACGAGTATAATTTGGAAATATCCCTAGGGTTTTGTCAGACACTGATGTATCTTTACAATGTTACAATGAGTAACAGACAGTTTATACCCCGTAAATTCTTAAACCACTTAAGTTTTGAAAAGTTTCTTCTTTGTTGTATTTTTATTCTTCGAGAAAAGAACAAAGCAACGACTGAATACCAGACTGCTAGACTGTCACGACTGCCAAACAATATGAGACAAGGTAGATAAAAATTTAATCCTAAACAAAATGTTGAACTTTATTTGTGACGTACCTAAAAGTATATTTGACTATATTTGGACTCCAATCAATGACTAAGCACAGTTATGAAACTTATCTACACTCTACAGAAAAGAATTTTTTATTGTTACTTTGAATGTTTCTTGTGAGGCGTCTCTTTGAAACTTTTAGTTTGCTTGGCTCACTTGTTTTGACCTAATTCTCCCCTTGTCATGCAGATTAGGGCAAGTTGAGTTTCGATTTAAGATAAAGTTTTTATAGAGAAACTAGCTGCTGCCCGCGACTTCGCCCGCGAATAAAAATAGATTAAAACCTATTCTCAGACCTACCAAGTGTAATATAAAATTTCATCAAAATTGGTTAAGCCGTTTCGGAGGAGTATGGCAACTAACACTGTAACACGAGAATTTTATATATTAGAGATAGATATTAAGGACGTTTTATATAAACTAAAAGGAGAGAGGGTTTGGCTAGCAACACCGTATTCACTTAAATTTATTATCTACATTTTTATTATTACTAGCTGTTTCTGGCGACTTCGTCTGCGTAACTTTATGAAATGTTACTCGCCTATGTTACTCGCTAATAATGTAGCTTTCTATAGGTCAAAATTTTTTAAAAATCGGTACAGTAATTTTTGAGTTTAATCATTACAAAAAATATACATAAGTACTCTTTATAATATTAGTTTAGATTAGCTGTGCGTGCCAACGATTTCTATACCGCTGTAGCTCGTTTTTTGAAAATCCCATTGGAACACAGCATAGGAACCTAACATTTTTCCAGGAAGGGTCCTATATGTCAATCCACTATCTGGTGCCAAAATTTCATCCAAATCTGTTCAGCTTTTTTTGCATGATTGAGTAACAAACATCCAAACATATAAACTTTCGCATTTATAATATTAGGATTAGGATAAATTTGAAAAGTCTATTTAATGTGTAATTGCAATAGGTAAAAGTAATATATTTTCGGCATGTATGTGTATGGCTTGAAGGATAACTTTTAACGCGTGCGTACTCGAGGGTCCAAACCAGTTAGAAATATAATAATAATGCTTATAAGACATCAAGAAATTGAAGGTACATTTTAAATTGTATAGGTTTTGTAACATTAAATATTTGTGTTCTATGTTTAGCCACGTTTGGGTGTTGGAAATGACGTATTGTGAAGACGGAGGAAACAATTTGTGGGCGGACGCATCCACCTACGTATGTACAAAAATTAGAAGTTCTAACAAAAACAGTACTCTGTTTTTGTTAGAACTTCTAATTTTTGTTAGAACAACTTTTTGTATTTACATTTCTCCTTTCCCATTATTAGAAAATATCGCTGCTTAAAAATTAAAGGGCCACAAATCAAAATTACACTTTTTACAGGAGGAATTTTTTTGTCTATTTTTTCTTATTAGATCGTTAGAAGCGTATTTTTAAGTAGCATTAAATGTTTTAAGTACATTTATAATAAACTAAATACTAGAAGAGATATAAGCATATAAGTTACTTTTAAATATATAAAAAATGATCAAAATATACTAAATATTGAATAAAACAACCATAAGTCTTTTTGTAACATACAATATGAAGGATTGTGATTGTATTTTTGCAATAAAAATATTTTTGGATTTTTTGTTTTATGGCCCTTTAGTTTTTAAGCAGCGATATGTTTTGTGTGTATCAAAAATTGAAAATATCGGTAGGTAACATTACCTCCTACCTATTTTGCTGATGGCTTTTATCGTCCGAGCAACTTACGGACGCTGCGCCGCACGAAAATTATTTCCGGCGGAACTTTGAGAAACTATTTCATGATCTTGTACAACTATTTATCGAAATTCTGAAGTTGTTGCCTACCAATAGGAAGTTCTTTCAAGTTCATACCTTTAGTTCAATTTCTAAGGATTTTCCATTTATAATTAAATTTGATTTTCAGTTTTTATTCATTTATAAAACAAAAATTTATCATTAACATCTCTCATTAAAATGAATTATGTATATACGAGTATCAATATTTGTATTTTGTAGAATAGAGATTCATAAAAAAACATTAATTGGACCTATATACACAAAGTATAGTCAGAATATATGTAATTATGTTATCTATGGTATTAAACCGCTCATAACTGTCTATTAACTAAAAAACTAAACTGACTAAAAAAAATATTTTATGATAGTATTTTAGTTAATTTAACCAGTTAGTCAATCAGCAGTAAAATAATTTACTTCTGTTTTACTGCTGTCAACTTTTCTGGATAAAGACCTCTAGTGGACCACCCGAGTACAAGCATCAATTGCTTTTACTAGGGCACTTTACTGTTCAAAAAAGTGCCCTAGTAAAAGTTAGAACTTTACTAAGTTCTAAGTTCCAGATCTAAGTTCAAACGCTTCAACCTTAAATAAATATATATTGTGAAATATTTAAAATGCACGAGAAAATATTTGAACACATGATTGATGAGATGATCCATGCTATCATTCGATAAGAAAATCTTTGATGAGAAAATCTTCTTAGTATGTATAGGTTAAATCTCAAAAACCTCAAATTTATTATTTAAATTACTCAGAATCAATGGGTAAATCTAAATGTTAACGAATATATCTGCGGTATTTCTAGTTCTTGACACGCGCTTGCATTTTCTATATTTTCTTTTGATAAAAATTGACAGACTGCTCACTCAATTGTTAAACAGGATAGCAATCTACGTCTAAGAACACAATCAAAATCCGGACGCCACATACTGTAAAGTGACTATTTTCTGTAAAATGTAAACATAGGAATATCATCGCCACAGACTTATCTAAAGCGAGTCTTAAATTTATAATAGGTTGTTAAATTTTCCGAGTTGATGAAACCGGACACACCTAATTCGCATGATAAACTAGCTAGAGGGCGGTTGCGTGACTAACTCCCAACTAGGGTAATATGTTTGTTATTGTTAATCGTGGTTGTCTTTGTGGTTTGCGCCCTGTATGGTATTTCACTTAGTACAAACTTTAAATTGCATTAATGTTGGCTGACAAGGGAATTTTAATCAGAGCCTTCATTTTAATAATTTGTCTGAAAATTATATGTAGTCGCTGAGACCGCGTCTGGCTGAGAACTAACATTTTTTTTTTCTTTAAGACTCCAAGAGAATTCAAAAAGGGATTTCAAGCTGAAGTGATTTATTTAGGGAGGTTCATATGTGATTTTTTTTATTTTTATGTTAAGGTCGACAGACAGGCTGACGGTCCACTTGATGGTAGGTGGCTACCGTCGCCTATAACACAAGCAACGCCATAAGTGCTACAAGTGCGCTGTAGACCATAGGATTAAGGATAAGGGATAAGGGATAAGGAAGTGATGGGGTAATGGGCTCTGGCATCCCTTATGTAATACATAGTAGAGAAAATTCAATGTTATTTCATATCATTCTCGAGCATTCATGTAGCTTATAAATGGCTAAACTTTTGGGAATAGACGCATAAAACTTAACTAAGACGAGTATTATTTAATGTAGATTAAAAATAAGAGTGTTTGTAGTTTATTCTAAAGTTCCAGTTTGTTATAAAATAGATGCAAAATAGATGAGACGAATAGTTAACGTAAATATTCGAACCACCAAAATATTCAATATTCAAACCACCACCGTTTCGAACAATAAAATAAAATAATAAAACTTAAATCTCGAATTTAAAATTTCATAGCATGTAGGTAGTTATAGAAAAAACAAAAGAATAACTTTTAAAACAGAAACTATCCTCGTCTCAATCCTCAAAGTGGAAGAAAGTCCAATAATCTCAAGCACTTTACGAGTAGATCTTTGAATCCGCTATCTCCCGAGTTGTCTACTAACTAACATAAAACGTGGCCATCAAAGGCACTCCTCGTAGTAATATTAAATCTAGATACTTCATGAAAACTCTATAATTAAGAAAAAAATAAAGTTTCAAAGTAATAAAGTTTTGGAATTTCAGAATATTAACATAATGCGATTATTTTACAGATTAATTTAAAAAAAACCGTAATTAGAGAAATGAATGCCTACAGTATGCTTATAAGTCGTCACTTTCACTACATAGAAAGTTACTGGCGGTAGTAACCACCACCGCCAGGGGATAGGGAAATAGTACTAGGTAAGAGTAACCTCTTACCTAGTACTATACCTAGTACTAAGCAAAGGAAAGGGTAACCTTTGCCCTACAATATATAAACAAATGTAGCGATATAACGTGAGTAATATTTGCTTTTGTATATTTACAGCAGTATAACGCAGTATGCATTAAAACACAATAATTTACATAATAAATTATTTTGAAAGCTTACAAAGAGAATGTAGAGTGTTAACGTGATTTCGGTAAAATGCAATATGGAAAGAGCATCGGCACTGCGAATATCTCTCTTTAGGAGGGGTTATTGGAAAATGGACATACACATTACTCGTACGTTCATGCTAAGTAATGAATATACGGAAGTCCATTAAAAATATTATCCGGTAATGAAAGCGATGAAAAGCGATGAGGAAACAAAAAAAAAACCGGTGAATGATAAAAATAAATTTAAATTGGAAAGGTTACGTTTTATGGACTGATGTTGTATAGGGAGTGTGGGCGACTGGATCCGGTTACCATCAGGTGGTTATCTACACATTTCTATAAAAAAATATTTATTTTATAGACTAGTTTATGAAAGCTGCACATCGCGTTGGTCGATGGATTGAAAGTGTCATTAAATTGGAGGTAGTCTGTGCAACTGAAAATGAATATTTCAATCCGCAATCTAGAGTAATGCTTTTCGCCCCGTGGCTTAGACCCGCATTGTGTCTCGAAGTTCAATTTCCACGACTATGTGTGGTTTCGGTAATACAAGCCTAGTGGGTACCTTACTTAATACGAAGCCATTCGACGGGTGTGTTGGCAATTGTAATTGTCGACTGTTGTTCTGACCCCGTTTCCTCTAATCAATATAGAATTTAATTCATAAATTGTAGTTGTCAGACTTGTCCGGTTATAGTGTTTTTTAATATCGCAATTCGCAATGAAATTTGACTCCTTTTTCTCAATCGTTCCTGCCTACCTAGGTAGGGTGTGTGATACACCTAATGTGTGATACTATTTCTATGATATATTTATTTCAAATATTTTTGAATTATTTTTTTTATTTTTAAATACTCTAGATCAATACTAATACTAGATATATTTTAATTTTAATGTTTTTTAATGTTTAATGTTCATGTTTGTTGCCCACACCCGTAGCTGGTCTTGGTTTTAGTAGCCAACAAACGCAGAGTAATTTTAGATTTTATTACCTAAATCCAAATTAAATTGCTTAGTTCAACTCTGAATTCAAATATCTTCCCATTACAATATCTTTTCAAAATATTATTTTAGTGAAAGTTGTAAATCGAAAGAGTTTATTATGTAATAAACATTTCAATATTACTGACATTAGCAACAGGGCTATCTTGTATACGCACATTAATTTGTGTAAACACCCTCGACTTGTAATCTAGTTGAATAGAATCACTGAACTGTAAATCAGATTAGCATCACCGCCATGCGCCTCACCAAAGAAAGACTTTCTAACGAACCGTTGAGCTTATATTTCATCCAAGCGCAATCAACAATTTATGACCACGGTGCTAGAGTATAATACATTATAATACATATTTAAATATAACCCATGGTTTAAATTATTAATCTGTCATTGAAGTAATATATAAAGTACTTCTCTGAAAACATCATTAAATCCTGTAGCTACATTAGATTTTAAATTTTTAATCAAACGAAGATGTTACACTTTAAGGGTATAATTTGATTGTGCTTTAAAATTACATAATATGTACTCGTGAAGGTTTTCATAAATTGTGTTGCTGTGTTTCGTTATGTGAATAAAAGGTTTCTGGGCCAATTTCCTCCCCTTTGACTCTCACCTCTATCCTCTGTCTACCCTTGTCGTTGCTACTAAAAGGTCTAGGTAGACGGTTGTACATGTACGTTAAGCTAACGTAACACTTTCCTTTTAGAAATAATATACAAAGTGCTCGTATAAAGACGTCCACATATTTTCACAAAAATATCTAGTGGACAAAAGGAAACGAGTGTTTTTCATTTATTAATGGCGTCGGTTTTAGTGCAAATGGAAAATGCAGCTGGATACAGATTAACAATTTCTCATGCTCTCTTTGGAGTGACCTCCCTTATGAAGTGTTATGAACTATGAACCCTTATGAACTATGAAGTGTGCGTCTTGCTACAATATTTTCTTCTTCAAACATGCTGTATATAAATTCTTGTAGGTTCGGTACCACATCTCAGCCTGTCCTCTTCTTTGGAAACATGCTTTTTATACATGACCACAAATGTTACGTAAGAATTATATTTGATATTTCCTGACCGCGCCCGTCTTTGCGAACTTCATGCCAAAATGTGAACAAGTATGTACTTAAGGGATTACGACGCGAGTTGAAATCGTTGACTTATACTTCTAGTCTATAATATACTAGGTATACCTAAACTAAACAGACCTCGAGCATCTTTTAGGTATACGTATAGAGTTTCTTTTAAATATTTATTCTCTGAATTAGTTTAAATTTTAATAAAATCAATTTGTTTTTAATAATAATAATAATAAGATTTTGATGATTGCCAACGATTGCATCTTGCTAAGATTTAGTTATCAGTGCCTGAAGGAAACTAGTATCGGTACAGTGTATTGTATAAGTTACAAGTATAATTGTATAAGTTACATACCTTACTTGAAAATTCTTAATTAAGATGTTGTAGACGCTATCCTAGTCAATATAATTTTAGACTTAGCTTACAGCATTTTTCAAAGTGAATAACTAGAAATTCGACAACCCAGCAAAATAAAACCGCACAAACAATTTTTATGGAACGTTTGAACAATGGATTCTTACTCAAAACACGGAAAATTCCGACCTCTTGAGCTTGCGCGGTTTGTTTACGGTTCGTAATTGTACATCATCAAGGAATTTATACACATTTTTAAGACCAAGTAAAACATATCTGTCATACTATTCTTTCCTAATTTTTAAGAACCAAGGCAAAAATTTTATTTATGTTCGCGTCAAATCAGGTCAAGGCTCAAGGCAAGCCATTAGGTTTAACCTTTCTTTTCGTATTTTAAATTAATGTTGCTTTGACTTGAACGAAATTATGATTTGTCATTTAAAAAATTTCAGTCATGTTTTGTAAAATAACTTTACGGCCTATATTATAAGTATTTAATAATATTAAATTATGTCTCACTGCTTGACACAAGCCTCTCATCAGGCTAGCCTCTACATTGGCTTATTTGAAAAAAAAACCTGAAAAAACTTGCAATTCTGCTAGATTGAAATTTTTTAGACGTCATAACGAATCGAATGAACTATCGCATATATTTTTACTAGCCTTAGCAAGAACTAACACGTTTTTCAACTTGTGAACTAACTACTTAGTCTATATATTCAAACCGCCTATTACTGAACTCTTGGCTGTGTGTCGTGTGTTTTGGTGGTTTGAAGGAATCTGGATTCCTTCAGAAGCGCTAAGGAGTCTGGGTAGATTAACTAGGCCTATGAAACCGCTTAAGGTCAGTGAACTAATTCTCAATACATACAGTCCACTCCCCCAAACAAGCTTCTTCAAAGCAATATATATTTGATTGTTGTTTAGTTTCGGAATAGTAATTACTATTCCGAAACTAAACAACAATCAAGTATGTAAGTATGTTCCATCAACGGTGAGTATACATTTTTATGTTTTTTTAGCTGCCATTGAATTTCTTTATAAAAATCTGCTTAAATCTACCCGGCAGTCTTTATAAAGATTGATCAGGTCGTGTGTCAAAGCTTATTAGTGCAAAAAGTGGTCGATCATGAACCCAGACCCATTTCTCTAGACCCAGACCAAGACCCAGTATCTACATTTGGCAAGCTTTTCGTAGAATGTGTATTCAATAACCGATATAGTAATTATATAAAAGTCGAGGCAATTTATGAAGTTATTTTTCGTGCCGTAAAAATGTCGTTATAATAGGTCCCCCTAATCAAATGTAACGATCATGAAACACGCACAGTTCTACCACCATTCAAGGCAAATGGAAAATCAGAATAGCCTCTCCTACGTCATTTAAAATTCTACACGATCAAACAAAGTGAAGTTAGTAACCGGAATTCCCATGTTTTGTCATGAATCTCAAGTTTAACAACGGTTGAACGTTGAATATTGTTTGACTTTTAGTGTCAATAGTCGCAGTGTTCCTGAATAGAGGCGAGCACCCGCGGCATTTGTATTAGGTGTAGCTACTCCTTTGAATAGTGTTATTTAAAATTCAATTTCCTAATTTCAATCCCTACAGTGAAAAATTCCACGACACTATGATTATTTGATACAACTGTTTGTGACAAAATTTAAATCTTTCTACAGCAGGAAATATGTTTCGACCTGAGGGCTTAGTGTGAGTTTTACTTTATCAAACGCGTCATTCCATCGTCAAATTGACATTTGCGCGTTCGACGTGTTTGATAGAGAAAAAATCGCACTAGGCCCCATTAAGGCTAATAAATAAATCTACATGACGATTTGTTGAAGTGTAGATTCCTATTTTCAAAAATCTTTCACCATTTGCTTACCATCAATCGGGTCTAATTTTAAATAACCTTGAAACTACTTTTTTAATTGTGACGAAAGCCTAAATATCAAGCCTTGCAACACTAACCAGTAACAGGTATGCTAAAGCTTTAACTTAATCATTTCCTTTACATGTTTTACGTATCTCTTCCATACGTCTCTTTTCTTTATCAAATACATCACTGTGACCCCTTTAGTATTGCACTGGTCTATTTTCTTTCCTATTTTCTTCACGCTTATCCAGCCTGTGCCTACTTACTTATGACATATATTGCGTCCAAGTGTCTGGCAGAAATCCTTTATTTCACTGCGGATTATTTTTAAAAAATTCTATTTTTAAAATCACCCAGGTTTTCTTACGATTATCTATTAATCTTATCACACAAGAAATCTATTAAGGGCCTTTTTCACCATCTGTCAAGTAGGCTAACCGTCATTTAAAGTCACCTGTCACCAGGGATAATGGAGCTGATATACCTTTGTTTGTATCGTAAATGTCCGAAACATTAAATTGAAAATAATAAAAAAAAATCGCCTATCGAATGATGCAGTAAACTGAGTGCATAATTCAATATAACAGAAAATGATTTCTAAAAGTAACTAATCAACACTTTACATGTAGTTTGTGAAAGAGGCCCTTAAGGTTTTACAAGTCACTTTTCCTCCATACAAACGTTTAAGGTAAATTACACCGCTGTTTTATGTTTAATTTACAAAAGTAAGCATGATACCGATTTATCTTGTCGTTAACTAAGTTTCTAGGCATACAATCCTTAAAAAAAAGTATTAATTTAAAAGATATGATCATTGAAAAATCCATATTTTAACACAAGTTTTAATGCAACTTTGAGGTTGAATAGGTCACTCTAGTTTACAAAAACTCCAAAATACTTTGCCCATAAACATTGATTAGTTATTCAAGAGTTGAAATAACTTTACACAAAATAGATATATGCAGCAGTTTTTTCATAAAAACCGTTAGCCCAAGAGTCTATTTGTGATTTTTTCTGTCCTCATTTTTGGTATGAATCGATGTGCATCTCACTCGACTTTTCTTCCCCCGCGGGTAGTGGAGGGAAGGCACGCCCACACAATAAATGGTATCAAGGAGGATAAGAGTTACCTCTATCCTCCTTGAATGGGCCGGGGAGCGAGTCACAGTGTTGCCATTTATACGGATTTATCCGTATATGTACCAATTTTCAACTTCACATACGGGTAACTTAAACATACAAATATTTATGCGGAATTATATGTTCAGAAATATAAAATAATAATAATTTTATAAGGATACAATATAAAAAAATACAATAAGTAGTATTGTACATTAATAAATACGAAACTAAATAATCCAGCTGATGGACAACACTGCCTAACAAGTATCTATTGCACCATTGTTTTGATTTCGATGTTAATTTATCAATTATTCATTTATTATAATTATTATTTAAAATCATACATTATCAATTTATTCCGTAGGTACTAATATTATAAATGCGCAAGTTTGTATGAATGTATGGATGTTTGTTACTCTCACACAAAAACTACTGAATGGATTTCAATGAAATTCACAACAATATAGCTTATACATCAGAATAAGACATAAAAAGATATTGTGTGGATAAAAAAAAGATATTGTACGGATTGGGCGCCACTGTCGCGCGGCGACGCCACCGTCGTCACAGGGATAACTATGTCTGGCGTTACCACTCACATATTTCCTGCATTTCCTTGCAATGCGGACGAAGTCGCGGGCACCAGTTAGTTTTTAATAAATGAATCCTATGAAAACGGTTGTTTTTTTGCAATTGATATTTTTTTACAATACAATACACAGTCATACGGAATTTATAAGGATTTATTAGGGCCCCGAATATTACTTCGTATAAGGTTGGCAATGGCAACACTCTGTCATCTGTCAGCTAGACTGAGCTAGACTAGAGTCTATAGTCTACTAAATACATCGTAAATATTATATTTATCTAGTTATTTATAACGTTGCATAGTTTGTACGTAAAGACATTATTTTATTATTTAGTTAGGCAAGGCTGTTGTACAAGTGACTTCATATTTTCATATCAAATTGACTCTCTTTGTGTATTGTATCTGGTCACATTGTACCAAATTACAAAATATAAAAATAATGGGTAAGTTTTATTACATATTTAATCTAATTTTTGTTATAATATATACATAATTTTTGTTATATTATATAGGTAAACTTGACAAATAAAGTACTTTATCACCCTAACATTATTTGTATGTTGTAGAATAATAAGGTCAGTTTTCTTTTGAAAATTCAAAGTGACAATTATGTCAATCAGTAATCAATACCTATATTTCAAATCTAAGGCCGGTTTCAGTGCTCTCCTGACCGACCGCGGTAGCAATACGCGTGCGTACGGTCAGGCGAGCTTTGTAACGACTTGTGAATTTTCATACAAGTGACAACCGCGTCAGTCGCACGGTCGGTAGTACGTATAGTCAGTACTGACCGTCAGGAGAACACTGAAACCGGCCTAAGCCTTAGCGAATTTTGAAATAAATGGAATTTGTTATCGAAACTGATAAAGCACTTTTCTGGTCGGCCATACATAATACACGTTGTCTGGGACACCAGAAAGGACATAGGGTACCTTTCATCCAGAACGCGGACGAAGTCGGGGGCACCAGCTAGTTATTTATAACTCGAGACGGCTGGACTGAATTTTATGATCTTTATTTTAGAGATGGCAACGCTATGCAAATCATACTAATTAATAATGATTATCATAATATAATAATAATGAGTATCATATTATCATAATATACTTATATTACTCAATCAGGCGGAAATGGCTGGATGGATTTGAATAGTTAGAGTATAATAATTATATCTTAGAGCAACGAATATTTCTTATCCCTGTAAAGATAATTTTGTCCTAGTATTTTTTTAAAATTTAT
Source organism: Synanthedon formicaeformis (assembly GCA_945859745.1). Lineage (NCBI taxonomy): Eukaryota > Metazoa > Arthropoda > Insecta > Lepidoptera > Sesiidae > Synanthedon > Synanthedon formicaeformis. The sequence goes on from OX243958.1 coordinate 7,732,850, forward strand.
GGTCCATAAATAATAAAATTCTTACAGTATAAGTAAATAAATAGGTATGTGCTGCTTTTATAGCTATATGCTTTATTTTATGAAACAGAACCGCAAAAGGATCGTCGTAATGGAGAAAAAAAAAACGCTTATAGTTACCTAACTGCTTCTCGCAAAATGTGTTGCTAAGCGCAAAACTCGAAAACGGCTGGACCGATTTTAATTCTGTTTTCACTCATGGATAGAGGCATAATCAGGGAAGTTTTTTACGTAAAAAAATGCACCCCGGGTAGCTATTTGTAAAATAATTTTAAATCAGGTTCTATTTTTCTAGAAATCTAAAACTAATTTTTATTTATATTATTCCTGTTTTAGATCACCTCATGTAAACCATCCTGAGGCATATAAAGCAACTGTGGTTATTTTTTTTTCTTTTTGACAAGGGGAAATCTCATCCATGGATACCCACAGACCCGGGGTGGCCTGTGGGTTATGTCGGACATTAACCGACTAAAACCCTTTGGCGTTGGTATTAGGTGAGGTTCCTCCACCACTTCACCTCTGTGACTTCAATATTGATAAGAACCTACACATTAATATTATTTGCACATTATTATTATTTTATCATACTCAATTTAACTTGTCTCCCCCTCCAAAAGCCATAATGAGGGGGAGACGGCTTCAAAAACATAATAATAATAACAATTAATATAATAATATTAATACCAATTATTATTATTTTTATTATTACTATTGATTGTATTCCTATTTTTCACTGATTCATGTTTTTCTTATCTTTTACAAAGGTCCTATAATTCGTCAGGCTACATATTTTGAAAAATCCGATTTCCTTTCTATTACTTATTTACTTGATAACAAGTGAACTTATTGGCCCTACAGAGTTGTACTTGTGCTCAAATTGAAACTAAGTAAATGCTCTACAACTTCATTTCTCATAACTTTCCATGTAAAATGATATTTTGTTTCAAAAATTTCTAACTTTTTGGGAAAAATGACCCATTTTTGAAGTAGTGTATCTCGAGATCTGTTTGACATACAGAGCTGCAGTTACACTCGAATTATAGAAAAATTTATTTTCTTTAAGAGTGTCTAGGATGATTTTTCCATAGAATGCACTTTTCAGAAGTTATAAGAGAAAAACTGAAAATAGTCTGAAAATTTCGAGCTTTTTCGAGCACCGTGCAGTTAGCACACAGGTCTCTCGAAACTGCAAACTTAGTTTAACACTACTGGTATCTATCCTAACAACATCCCAAAAAATCAAGACAGTGCAATTTATTGCGACCTAAGATGTCTTCAGTGACTGGGTTATTTATAAAAATGTATTTCTGCCTATTTCATTCCGTGTCTGACAAATATGACAATTTTAGTACTGTCAATTTAATTTATAGTTTAGTTTTTATGACAAGAGAATTAGCACCAATACCACGCATACATATCATAATAATTATAAAATGCGAACGAAAGTGTGTGATGATGATGATGTTCATATTTGTATTCAATCACGTATTGTATCTTACTCATCGGTATTTGTTACTCAATCACGTTAAATCAATAGCGCAACGAATATTTATTATCTCTGTGAAGTACCTAGTAATAAAATAATAACTCCATATGTGCTAATTTAGACTTTTTGTGTTTGTATTTTATATAACATTCATTTTTATGTTATACCAATGTTTATAAAATAAATAAATATGAAAAGTATTTTTCTTTTATTTACTTCCTAATCAGGAAAATCAGGAAAATTAACCTTATTTCTATACTAATTTGTTTGTTTCTTTGCAAAGATTTAAATCTTTGTTTGTTTGCGTTGAATACGCTTTGAAACTACTGAACCGATTTGAAAAGTTCTTTCACTGTTAGGAAGCTACATTATCAGCGATGAACATAGCCTATGTTATATAAATTTTCAAAAAATTAGAGATCCTTACTAAAACTCCAATAATGTAACCCAAGGTGTAAAAAAAATTACTTAAAATATTCCTTACATCGCGTGCGCTACGAAAACTTTGCAGAACACATCAATATCTATACAAAGTGTCGCAACAGCATAAGTATTTATTTATTTAAAAAGGCTTACCAACTAAAGACATACTAAAATCACTATATACAACACTACTGAAAGGAACATTACAAGTATGAGTTTAAATTAAATGTCTTTATTATAGTTATGCCACGAAATATTCAATTCGGACATTCCATTCGAACGATATCACGAGTTTAAAAATGTAAGTATTAGAAAAAAGTCGCGTGGCGTGGTCGCCGCTCACCCCAGACTATAATATGCGATGTAAGCGTCATTTATTTGTTAAATACCCGTGCGAAGCCGGGGCGTGCTGCTAGACTAGTACTACAATAAATTAGTGATAAAACACTCGCGGCAAACGTCCGCGTTCGACGAGATCTCGCAGTGTGCGTTGCCTAACAACGTCACAATACGGTCCAATTGTGTATGTGTGCGCGCTATGTTCTAACTGCTCATCATCGGTCTTTCTCTTTCGCCCAATTTCTGTGTGAAACAGAATGAATTTTAGCTACAGGCACCGATGAGTTCGGGCTGTCAACTAGTTATGCCTTAAAGTAACAAGTTCAACCGGGATTCGTACTGCTCAAAGAATGAACCCAAATTTAAAATATTCTTAATCCAAACGAATTAAATATTCGAAGCGCAAAGTCAAAGTACTCAATTAATGATAATGATCCTTTGTAGATTCACCAGTGATTTTAATAGTGTAATAAAAGGAATTAGAGACAGTCAGTTAAGGGAACAAATTAGGCAATGAGAAGGTCACCGGACATATTATCCATCGTTTAAGCAATTAGGTACTTTTTGTTACGGATTTTCGTTTCCGTCACGATAGAACGGAGAAAGACAGACCTTCATTACGAAGGCCTTGCTAATGTGACAAAAGTCTAATTAAAAATGTCCCAGTCACGCGAACTCGCGTGTCAACATAACTTATCAATTGTTCGTTCACAAACGTGTGTGTAACTCATTGGATATGTCGGCAATATTATAATGACATTTATGTTATATCTACCCTAGGTACTTGTTTTTGTCATATTATTATACTAGACTTTGTCTGCATATCTTTATAAATTAGTGTTATTTCAATCTATGAACTTTATTACTGTAAAGTTTAATTTAACAGAGTAATAAACATATTTACATCTACACTCATAAGTTTCGCATTTATTATATATACTAGGTATATTTATAACTCTTGTGATTTAAATAGTGTTTGAGTAGTTTTAATTCTAAGCTTTTGATACCTAAGCTTCTCTTTCACCAACTACAAGTAAAGTGTTGATTAGTTACTTTTAGAAATCATTTTCTGTTTTATTGAATTATGCACTCGGTTTACTGCATCATTCGATAGGCGATTTTTTTTATTTTATTATTATCTATTTAATGTTTGGGGCGTTTACCGTATACAAACAAAAGTATAACAGCTACATTATTCCCGGTGACAGGTGACTTTAAGTGACGGTTTAGCCTACTTGACGTTGGTGAAAGAGGCGCTAAGTATCAGAAGATTAACAAAGCTAAGAATATGGGGTGGTACTATTTGTATTTGGAAAATGCAAAGCAATTCTTTGAGTATAGTTCCGGTGATTATAATGAACTTATAAAATTAGCTCTCTCTCTCTTTCTCTCTTTCTCTCACACACACTCACTATCTCTCTTTGTAATATTAGTTTAGTTGATTATCTTTTGGTTAGAAGTGATTATCTTTTGGTTTACACTCTATATTGTATTAGGTAGAGGTCTTACATTTATTTACAGAATCAACAATTCCTCATGAATATCCAATGTTTTTGAATGGGACATTATTGACAGGAAAAAGTGTTATATGTATTTAGAAATATCCTTTACCCTATCCCTTCCTAATTCTCTTATCCTTACTCAAGTGCTACCAAGTAGACAGTCAGCCTGTCTGGCGACCTTTACAATAAAAAATGTTTATACTAAAACCTTGAACACGTAAGTTTAACGTTAATAAAGTTGTTTTACACTTTTCAACTGATTCTAAAATCATTAACGAGTCCTCCAAACGATTGAATCGGACAAAGTAAAAACATAAATGTAGTTCACCCCACACAGACACTTAACAAATGTATTGTTGCAATTACCTACAGTGATTGATGGATGTTAGAAAAGACTACAATGTAAATCGTTTCGAATAATGAAAACTTTGCATACATGTATTAAACTAGTTAAAATGTGTCTACCAATTAGCAATAAGATACAGTTAAGTGTCAATGGATTATAAAGGAAAATGTATTTTTTTCTCAAAGAAAACATGAATTTGTGACAAGAAAGCTGAATGGTCCTGTGAACGTTAAATGGCTACCGTCGCCTATAAACACAAGCAATATCAGAACATTGGATAAATTGAAGAAAGTGGAAACTAAATTCCTAATACTCATGCATTTGAAACACAACAGCAAGCATTATATTGTTTTACAATGGCCTTCTGTAAGAGGGTGATTACAAAACGGGCTACTATTAATTTTTTGATTTTGGAACGCAGTATGCTCTGTCTTGTCACTACCATAAACAAGAGAAATAAAACTAGCACTATCAAGTGCAGCTATATGATATGAATGTTGTGTCTTCACACATTAACATAATTGCAACATACTGTTAATACAAATCTGTTAATACTGTTAATGTTGTAATCGGCGCCACAAATGATAAAAAAGTCTGACCACATCATCGTATATTTATATTGACACATAACCCAATTAGGACCACTCGATCCGTCGACCTATCCTTTTAACATTAAGTTTATTGTTGCCTAGAGAGTTGTTTGCGGTGAACTACTTAAATTATCGGAAAAGTTTCACTCTCATTGGGGTATCGCGGCGGGTTTTCTTTAATATATTATGTTATCTACTACTATCCCGGGTAGCGTAAAAGGAAGATAGTTACTAATTTAATGATAAATGTACTTCTTAATGCCTTTGACCACCACCGCTAAGGCACTGCCGATGGTGCAAGACATCGAAAATATAATTTCATAATTTGCATTATTATCAACTACAGTCATTTAAGTTAGCAGTAGGATGGATGGTCACTATTGGATATAGGCCTACTCTATAATTTCCCAATAGGAGCGGTCAGAGACAGCCTAGATCAACTGTGTCAATACTGTATATCTGTATCATCAAACTACTACAACATGGAACACGCGTGCCATACAAAACACAACGAATTTTATGGAACATTTAAAAGTGACATATGCGTAGAGCATGAACTGTCATTAATAACAAAACAAACATAATAATAAGTACGTAATTTAAAGAAAATGTTACTTTACGTCAACCCATTAGAGTTTAAAATGAAATAGTAGAAGTTGATCGTTACTACCTTTTACCATTGACGCGTGAAGGCAAGAGTCCGCCATGATTCTGTCAAAGGCGTTCTTTTTATGTTCCAGTTTGGCACTTGTGACGCAAATTCCATTGTAGTATTTCGATGATCTGTATATATACTATCTATACTACACTATGCAGTACTATCAATGTTCGAGTATATCCTGGAGTTGCACTTTGTAGAAACTTTTCAAGTTTTCCGAAGGGGAATCTCAGCTTGATTCAATGCCATTAGCGGATAGATTCTGGTGAAGATATAATGATCGAAGTTCCTCCATATGAACAGTGTGTGGGGTCGAGGACGAACACGACGGGGCCCATCGACCCCACACCCCCATGTCACACACTCGTGAGAGAAATATGGACTTTATCGACAGGTTAACTGACAGTTTTAGGTGATATGATTTATATCAGGTAAACTACGGAAATCGAATACGCTTCGTGTGAGTAAATACACTTTGTAAATACACCTTTGTCTTTATTTGTTTACCATTATGTCATAATAATCGTCAAATATTGCCTGTCGCTGCATATATACCCTTTGTCTTTACCCCTCGTTATTGCGTACCTAGTTTAAATTGTTATTTAGGGAATATGTTAAACATTTTTTGTATTAATCAGTTATTTTTGTTTCTATGGAGGCCATTAGTTTAGTTTTGTTTTTCGTTTACCGTTTAGTAAGATGAAAATATCGTGAAATTTGGTGACTGTTTCATAGATATTAAGTTTGAAAGTATTAAAATATTAAAATATCCAAAGGAAATTATTGAAATTAAGAAAGACTTTTATTACAAAATTCTCTAAAGTGTAAGTTCAAAAAACAATGTCTTTTTTGAATGACATCCTTTGACCATTTAACAAACAGTGGACTGCAGTTTCAATTTTACTGTAGCAGGTTTACAAAAATAAAATTAAATATTTACAAAATGATCAGGAATAAATAAAAAATGTGCAAGTCAATGTCAAAGTATCGCGGGATTAACTTCGAACCCCAATCGGCCGCCATTCAAAAACAGGCTTAGCTGAAAAAGGTTCAAAAATATTAAGCTCTTATAAAGTATGTATAGCAGGTAAAGCGTACCTTCATTGGTAGAGTCTGTAATCCCTAAATACTTGATAGAGAATCAAAAATAACCTTCTTTTACTTCTTACCAAGTTATCCGGTAAGATTTTTAAAGTTAAAATTTCAGAATACTGAAACTATTCACGACAATTGACGACAATAAAATATCAATGATTATGAAAGAGTTATTTGATGTGTTTTGTAGAATGAGATTAAAATGGAAATTGTCGCGAAGGTAATACGAGACCGTAATAAAAGAGCGTGTGTTTACATACGATAAAATTGTATGTGGTAAGCAAACCAGGAACAAAAGGACAAAAAACAAGTATGATGTATTCTTTTTTCATTGATCAAAAAGGTAAACAAACAATTCACGATATAGAACTAAACAAACAATACGAACAAATTCTAAATGAGTTAATCACTGAGTCAACTCTCTTTGATAAATGCCTAATGTACAAATCGCATCTTTAAAACAGTCCAGTGACCATGGCGACACTATATTTGTTTACGTTTTTGATCAATAGAAAAAGAATAGATCATAGGTAAATGTTGTTGGTTATGACCTTGGTTTGTACTATTCGAGGAAAGACTCGCGACTTTCAGCTTCTTCATACGCTATTAGAAATATTGAAAAAATAATAGAATTCTAATACTGATAAATGAATAGAAACATAATACGAGTAAATAACAAGCTTCGTACGCGCGGTTTTTTATACGCTTGATATTTCGGTATAACTTTTTTGTTTGTAAATCGATTGGAATGAAACAAAGCTATAATGTTACAAAAATCTTGCTACAATACATGAGTGAAAACTGCATTCAAATCAGTTAAGCCGTTTATGAGATTAAAGTGCATAGAAAAACAGACCATAATTTTATAATATTTTTTATTATTAACATAATTATGTTACAATAACTATTATTGTACAAAATGATTTTTGAAAAAATATTTAAGGTAGGTACCGACACGGCTTGTTTACAATTTTTTTATGTATACATTATTTTTTTATAAGTAATACAAATTTAGTTGCATAATTATGAGTAGAATATTTTTGACAAAAGCAATTTATATTAGATTGTTTTTACTTATTGTAACAAGTCCATTGTATTGAGTGAGTAAGTATTACAACCGCTTATTTATTGTATTTATTTTGCTCATTGGCTAAAATCAATTGCGTTACGTCTTAAACGAAGCCACTTTATTATTTATTATTTTCCTCATCCTTCCTCGCCGATACTAAGACACTGTTTACATTTTGTGTCGATGCGGTATTGAATTTAATTTTTCAGTCCCCACTATCATATGCGCTCAATGTCACCTCCGGGATTCTTTCAACGTCTCTTTTGTGTTCCCCATTTCTTTGACTTTGTATGTTTTCCACACGCGTTCATTTATTTGAGGATATTTGCATTACTTTAATGGACAGCGATTGTTATTTACTGGCATAGAGTAAGTATGTGGCAAATGTTTATTAGTTATTTTTAAAAATTTACTCATAACTTTAAAAATTCAGAAACGTGAGTAACTGTGAGTAAGCCGTTCTCTAGAAACACGCGTTTCTTCAAATTGTTTGTTGATGACTCGTCATATTCAGCCAGTATAATTGCTCATAGAGGACTAGCTGTGCCCAGAGCTATCCGCTTGTAATTAGGTTTGTAATAAAAATGTAAGAATTTACGGCCTTCAAGAATTTACTTTCAAGAAGTTCGTCTATTGGCAAAAACCACTTGCTAGTACTTAGCCACCGTGATCACCATGGGTAATGGATGCCAGGATGCCAGGGATTCTTAGTTAAAACTCAAGCTAAATATCACAGCCTAAGCTTAAGCCTGCCTACGCACTTACAAAAAAAATTGCTAAAGCTTTAAGTAAATTTCTTTTAACATTTTATCCACTGGCTTAATTTCACGAAAACTTTGAACAATTTTTCTTGTTTGTGAAAGTAAGTCATGAAATCTTAATCTTTAACTTATTCCTCAATCTTTAAATATATATGAGTATTCCATCACTTCAAATTCTTTCAGAATAGAGAATCTCCAGATTCTATGACGTCTTATATAAGCACATACCCTTGAGTTGTACCATACAATACAGCAAATAGAATATGGTTATTATGGATTTATACTTATTATATTTATGGGATGAAACTTGGCAAAGAAGAAGACTTTGATTATATTATTACCCAAAGAATTCTACTTTATTAGTTTGTATAGTATAGGAAGGCATGCAATGATGCCATCCGACACGACACATCACCAGATCGATGCCCCTCTTTTTTAAGAGGCATACAATCTTCCCAATCTTCGATATCGATACGGGTATTAATGTGGAACGGAAAAAAGACGCAAAATTTTTGTAATCGCTTGATCTTTATTAAAAAGGGGTTTAAAACTGGGACGGCGTATGATAATTTTATTAATTACGTGAAAATTCGTTTCGCTGTACAACAAGGTAATCTTTCTCTTTTCCCCTTGTACGCTTAGAAAAGAACTCTTTAATCTCTTTGTATTATTTTTTCTCGGTCTGTTTTATTATATAGGCCCCGAAGCTACTTCATCTGTTTTGTCTAAAAATTTTCCTTCTATTATTTTAATGAACGTTATTTCATGCTGGCTAAGTAACACAAATATTTTAATGTTTTTTTAGGTATAATATTGAAACATTGTAGGTATACCTAAGTATTTTAAGATTTTAAGAGAGGTACTTATACTATTTATATGTATAAATGTCGCTTGTCCTGACAGACTTTAAACGCAGAAACACAGCCAAAACTACTACGAAGTCAAGTTAGCTAAAATTTTAAACAAAAGTTCATTTTATAACGTCAAGCGTCTGCTAATATAATCAACTTGATGCAAAACCGGGGGCATTAATTTATGTACGAATATCATAATGTAAACACGATGTAAGCTCACATACTACGAAGATTGAGCTGTGCAAATAATTCTTAGCACCAGGAAAACATAACTGGTCCACATTTCTTCCTTGCATTCTCTTTGAACACGTTCAAAAATCCCATTTGAATGTCCGTACAGTGTATAATTTTATACGTGAACAGTGTGGTAATACAACTCGGAGTCTCTTTTATATAAATTTATAATTTGTAAGATATCATTTTTTTTTAACTGAAAATTAACGGTCTCATTTTAAACATTTAAACAGTGGCCTAAGCTCTCTGAAAAATTGTACGTTCTAAACAATCAAAGTTATCTCATTCTATTACTATTAACCATCGAAGTACTACAACTATCGAATTTGCGTCACAAATGCCAAACCGGCACATAAAAAGTACGCCTAATTATGGCCGAGTCGCCTTCGCATGTCAAGGGTAAAAGATAGTAAGGACCAAGTTCTACTATTGATTTTGAACTCCCATATGTTGACGTAAAGTCACATTTTCTTTAAATGACAGATTTTTGGTTGGTTTTAAATGACACATGCTGGCGTATGTCACTTTTGAATGTTCCATAAAATTCGTAGTGTTTTGTGTGTACAGTCGGCCGCATAAGTCGATTAACACATTCAAAAGTGCAAAACAACTGAACACTCAACTTACTTACTTACTGAAGCTTTTTACGATGGTTTTTACGTGAAGTTTATTTTGTTCTCTAGTCGTGACAACGGCTTATGGCGCGTTGAGTGTTCAGTTGTTTTGCACTTTTGAATGTGTTAATCGACTTTTGCGGCCGACTGTACATTGATGCTATTACTGTGCCACTGAAAAAAATAATACAGAAAAAGTAATGTTTGAAACATCTATTGATATTTATAATTTTGTAGTATATAGACTGCGTTATATGATAATAATATATTAATATTAAGTACCTTGGCACAAATTTGTAAGACCTATGTAATCGTAAGTAGCTCATTCATCAATGATTTGAAGTCGATTAATGACGCCGGGATCATGTCGCGATATGTAACGCTCCGAATACAATGGTGAGTGACGCTTCTAGTTCTCAATATACCAATGAAAAAGTAGGGCTCTTCTCTCTCTCACTTATCTTCGATCCTTTTTTTCTAGGAATGGTCCTATTTATTCTATGTTGACACACCTACGAGTATCTGATTTAAATCACTGTACGCGCTAGCTAGTTATTGTAATAAATGGTATTTTATATTCTCTTTCCTTTTGCCCGCGAAAACGCCCGCGTCTTTTTTTCGGAAGTCTTGAGTTGTTATTATTTTTATTTTTAGGTGATCCCTAGGAAACATTACTTTTTTCTGAAAGAAAGCTACCCTTTCTTTTATGTTACCCTGATAATGTGTACGCAAAAAAAATTGAGTTGGAGTAGTTAAAGCCTGAAAGCGTAACAAACAAACAAACTCACTTTCGAACTTACGAGTATAATAAAGGAAGTAAGGAAATCGGTTGATATAAGTTTGAAAATAGTTTCTAAACCTTAATATAACAAATAATTAGCTAATGTATACTTATTATATATTATGTATTATGACGGTATTAAGAATCGTTCAATATCAAAAGCCTCCCATGCCAATCCGTTATACATAATCTCGATATAAATTTAAAAGTATTGACATTGTTTTAAACTTTTCTAATGTAAATGGGATGGGCTTATGAAGGTTCGACATCTTTGATATTTATGCTATGAAAAAGAAAATATGAAGACTTTGTAATGAGCTTGTTTTTGTAACTTTGACGTTCTTGAAACTCCTCCGAATATATTTCAAGTAGATAAAAAGTGGATAATGCTCGCTATCCATCCAATATTATATAACTTTTAAATACAAAAGAAATATTTAGTTTGTATAAAATATATACCTTTAAAAATAGTATAACTGTAGTTTGTATATAATATCCATACCTACGACTTTCATGCTAGGCATAGCAAAAATGTGGATTTTTTCATAAATATAGACTCACAGAGTGTCACCCCATTACAGTATTACTTAAAAACTTATACTTACTTACAAACAAAGCTTTTAAAAAACTTTTCCCTCCAATCGACAAGAAAATGTTGTCAGAAATTCAAATAACAAGGGTCTATACTTAGGTTATAATCGACGAGGATATTCAGAAATGCCTTCCTCATTTATAATAAAATCATTAATCATTAATTAAATTTACGAACATTGTGCTCTTTCGCTCATACATTTTACATATTATTTAAAAAAACTTCATTTATTGCTTCACCAAGTTAATGTTTTGGTTTTCGCAATTAACAATTAAAGTTAGAATATTTTTTTTATTTTATTCATTGTTTCAACATGTAGATACACATATAATTATTTTATTTTATCTTACACAGCATATTTTATTTATTAGTTAGTAGTAAATAATAATAATTAATTCTATATAGATATTCCTTGTCCTACTTATATATTTTAGTATTCATATACATTGTTATATTTCAGCATATACGGTTATAAACTCGGAGCTTTATGTTGAGTCATCTCTGGTCTCTCTGCTACTCTATCTAACCTTTTTCTCCATAGTGTAAAACAAAGTCCCTGTCCGCCTCTGTTAGGTATATCCCTTGTTTCTTTAAAATTGTGCCATAGATTTTTTTCTTTAGGAAAGCGTGATAAATAAGGAAGGAAGGACATAAGCTACCGTTTGTTAGTCGTATGCGAAGGCGTTTTGGCTCAAGTGTTTCCCTCGACTGACTCGACTCAACAAGCTGGCTTAGTTACATGACAAGGCTAACTGTAGGCACACACTAGGCGTTTTGAAGCGCGCGCTTTGCTAACGCCCGCGTTGAGAACTATGAAGTTCTAACGCCTAGTGTGTACCTGCTCTAAATGTCAACGTATCGAATGATGTGTAACTATTACTTTATAAGAGGAAACTATATAGTTTGTTTTTTAATCTCAGACAAAAATGACATTACATTTGACATGCATTACATACATTTCATGTCATTTTATGGTATCATTATATGCAAAGTTGACATTTGCATGTGTCATTTTTGTCTGAGATTAAAAAACAGACCGTAGGACATATCCCTACAGACATACTAATGCTATAGATACGAGTATTTTTTTACATAAGTCCATTTAAATTGCAAATGTCATCATGGCTACATAAAGCACGATCTTTAGCTTATTTAACTTATGAAATAACTTAAGTATTTAAACGTATTAAGTATTTAAATAGTATTTAAAGATTAAGTTGATACTAAACAACTACGGAAACATTCTATAATGTTTTATATAGCTATTAAATAAAATATTTATACCTCAGATAAATACCTACCTAAGTATACATACATACATACATACATACATACATACATACATACATACATACATACATACATACATACATACATACCTACCTAAGTATACATACATACATACATACATACATACATACATACATACATACATACATACATACATACATACATACATACATACATACATACATACATACATACATACATACATACATACATACATACATACATACATACATACATACATACATACATACATACATACATACATACATACATACATACATACATACATACATACATACATACATACATACATACATACATACATACATACATACATACATACATACATACATACATACATACATACATACATACATACATACATACATACATACATACATACATACATACATACATACATACATACATACATACATACATACATACATACATACATACATACATACATACATACATACATACATACATACATACATACATACATACATACATACATACATACATACATACATACATACATACATACATACATACATACATACATACATACATACATACATACATACATACATACATACATACATACATACATACATACATACATACATACATACATACATACATACATACATACATACATACATACATACATACATACATACATACATACATACATACATACATACATACATACATACATACATACATACATACATACATACATACATACATACATACATACATACATACATACATACATACATACATACATACATACATACATACATACATACATACATACATACATACATACATACATACATACATACATACATACATACAAACATACATACATACATACATACATACATACATACATACATACATACATACATACATACATACATACAAACATACATACATACATACATACATACATACATACATACATACATACATACAGAAAAAAATTGTAAAAATGGTCAATTTAGTTTCAGTATCATGTATAGAGCCTATAAACACGATATCTGAAAACAAAGTAACTTACTCCATGACCAACCCTTACAGATTTATTATTAGTATTGATTTCATTACTTGGCACATTACCTAAGAAAATCGTATTATAAACTAATATTGTATTGTATAATGTTATACATGTTGATACATTTCTAATATTTCTATATTAACAGAAAACCGTTAAAAAGTAAATTAAACTTAATTCCGCCAGACAGCCGAAACGTTAACATTGATAAGCCCAAATTCAATTTTATATTTCCGTTTTTCTAATCTTCCCTTTACAATCGCCTCGAGGAACTTGGAGGCTTACTTTGCTACAGCGAGTAGGACAGGGTCGCCGCCGACGCTGCCGCCCGGAAAAAATTGCCAACAAAAGCTCACAACATTTTCTTATAATAACGCCAGCTATAGTCTGGGCTCTTGAAAAGTTGAGAAACGCAGAAGCCTCTGAATAAATAATGGGGCTACGCTCCAAACTTTTGCTGATATTGGCCATGTTTTTGAGGCAGATAAAAATTAGTGCGGGCAACATCTGTGGTTATAACAACACACACATATAATATGTGATAGACATTCGCTATGTTATTGATTCATATATGTAGTTTATATTGTTTATGTCATATACATAAGGAGGAGGAGACAGCTCTCTCAACCAAAAGGTGGGTACGCCGTTTGATACAATTAACCAAAGCATTGTACTGTTGTTATCTAACTTGTAAGAAACACCTTCCATTCTCTCAATCCTGGTTGTATTGAGTTATTAATGATACAATAATTTTCACCTTGATGTCTATATGTCAATATATATCAAATGCGCGAGTTCTTATATTTGTTCTTTCGATCTAAATGATTGTCTAATAAATTATCTACATAATATATTGTAAAATCGTAAACTAATCTTATCTGAAATCATATCTGAAAATGTTTTTAAAAAGATATCCTAAATGCTTAATTCCTCTTAACCATTCAGCCTTTCCTCTTTTATCTACATTTAAAAAATGTAGATTTTTTTAAATGTGGCTATTTTGAAAAAAGCTATTAAGAATTTTAAGACAACAAAAGAACATTCGAAAGCTGTCCCGTTCCAGTAAATACGCTAACAAGAAAGACAAACATGCTAAATCAAACGCAAGCAACAATTAAGATTTGTTCGTGATTAAAGGATTTGTGTTGATGTTTGCGGTGGAATTTGAAAATTTTGTTTACATAGCTTCTGTTGGCGACTTTATTCAAATGTATATATGTGTATTAACAAATGTATATTAACAAATTCATCTGAAATTTACGAACTTTTATATTTTTAGCTAATTAGCAAGATTAATAAATTACAAGTTTTTCAAATATAAATTGAAATGACTTTGTTTATTTCTATTAAAAAAAAAAACATTCAAAAAGTTCTAAAACTATAGACATGGACAAATATGCTAATAGACAACCTTATCTAGTTAGAGCGCAGAATAAAAATTGATGACATCGCGTGACAGTCTTTCGATATTAAATTTTAGAGTAATCTTTTCTCTATTTAAGCTTCAAATAACTTTTTCACAATTTGGTTTACAATTCCCATCTTTTTACAATTCTTAATTATTTCAATATCTATTATTTATTGAGCATATAGAATATATCTATACGTATATGTGTGTTTACAATCTATAGTATAGCAATATATAAAGCTGAAGAGTTTGCTTGTTTGTTTGGTTGTACGCGCTAATTTCAGGAACTACTGGTTCAAATTGAAAAATTCTTTTTGTGTTGGATAGTCCATTTATACTCGTAGAGGAAGGCTATAGGCTATAAAGAACGCGGACGAAGTCGCGGGCACCAGCTAGTTATTTATATTGGAACAACTATTGTTACGTTGTAAATATTTTAAAACAAAAGAAACGTAAACGGCTATAGGGAAAAAAAATAAAAATTGGGCGCCAGCTAACTACAAATAAAAAATATCGAGTTAGCAAATAAAATTATATTACATTAAATAAAAAAACAAGAAACTTAAATAGGGTGTGGTTCTTTGCCCAGTGCGGAATTATAGATATATATATTATTTTAAATTTTGAATCACTCTTCTATGAGAAAAACAAAAACTTATCTGTATGTCGACGAATTTGGTACGCTATCCAATAAAGAAAATAAACTCTGAAGACGTCCACAAGAATAAAACGGCGAGCGTCTCGTGGATTGGCCCTGCCGTAAGAAAATGGACCCAGGAAGCCTTCTCTCCAAACGTCCAAACTTCGTTTAGACGAATAAAATTGGATCCAAGGAAATTATGCATCCAGCATAAAAAACCCTGGAATGCGATAAAAATATCTAAGCACAACATTCACAAGAAATATGTGCCTGACCGTGTAACTAAAATTTTGATATATAAAGTCCCTAAACGTTATTAATTTAAACAATAAATGGTCAGGCAAAAAGAAGAGTAAAAAAATATACAATTGCACTAAAATAACAAAAACATGCAATTGCATAAGAATAAAAGAAACTGCAAGTATTAATATTATTCAAATACAATAGGAAAATTCACAATAAATTTAAAATTAACTAAATCACATAATATAATAGAAAAACATTAAAAATAATAATCTATCATTACAAATAAGATGAATTACGTACCCATATATAATTCGGGGTTTTTATATATATTAAACTGAATTAATATTGAAAAATCAGACTATTTAAACATGAAAATTTTCAATGTTAAAAAACAAACTCCTTCTCTCACGGCCAAAATCCGAATGCGCACCGCTCTCTGCGACGAACCAAAACAAAAATCAAATATTTTAGAACGGAATTCTTTTAAATGAAGGAATACTAATTATAAAAAAAGGTTTAATCAATAGGTATAAACAGATAAATAAACAAATAAGGTAATATAATAAAATTAGTAACATTACGTTACACTATGTAGTTTAACTTCATATGCAGAAGACATTGTAGGTCTATGATTACGTCTGCCATCTGATTGTCAACTATAAATTCTAATGTTTCACACCACAAAAGGAAAATACTATTGGTTTTGTTTTGTTTTCCACATTGGTGTAGGTATTAAGTTTAAATTAATATCAAATACTAAAGTCATTTGGAAGTCTAAACTGAGTAAACTCATTTTAAAGATCATTAATAATAATCTAGACACTACAGGCGTGTCCCCTATGAGAAGGAGTTTGAGACAACGCTATTCCCTTTGCGGATTCTAGTCTTCTCAATATAGGTTTCCCCGCCATATTTTCCTTTACCTAATACACTATTGGATCATTGATCGATATTTACGACTTACAAGTACCTACTTATAGAAATCGAAGACTTGAAAGTGGAAGCGGGGATTGAATCCCCTGTGTCTTGTGGGTAACCGAGATTGTTTCCCACTGGGATTTCACTATTTTTAGTTATAAAATTATATATAAAATTATATAAATTAAATCAACTATAATTAGGTATAGTATTAAGAAATCCGAGTTATCAAACAAGTAAAACATCTTAAAATATAGTATCTTAAAATCTTAAAATATGCGCAACTTGAATTTGATAACTTGATACCTAATACCGATTGATAGGTCAATCGGCGACAGCACCGTACTAATTGGAGCCAGGTTCGTTATTGGCTAATTGGCTCATACATCACTCAGGTACTGTATGTATCCTGCAATGACGTAAGCTAATAATTCTTGATACTTGACATAGGGTTTGACTTGAAATATGAAATCTCCTTTAAATAAGATACATCTCACGCCAAAATAGTAATTTTTGCGAGCTAAGTTTTCTGAAATCCAAGGTACTAGGAGAGAATAAATACAGCGTTTCGCAATCTTCCGCAGTCTTCCTCATTGTGATGACGAACTTAAAATAAAAGCGCTTGTTATCTTTTGGTACGAAGGTAAGTAAGAGATGCCAGACCTATTTCCATATCCTTACCTAGTTCTATATACTGTTTTTACAGTTTCTACACAATTGCACCCCTCCAAGGTTGCAAACCTTGGATGTATGTTTCAAACCAAATGAGTCGTGAAATTATTTGCCACCCTTTAAACTAAAAAAAGTGGCGTTTAACAATGTGGTTAAGAGGGTTAAAGAATTTCAAAGATGTTTTGTTAAATATTCCTTTTAAATTGTTAGCATCCGTTAATGTTGCTTGCATTTTACTTCTCTATAACAGTGCTTTTCATAATATTGCCGTACAGTTTCCAGGTAGTTCACAATTAAAATTCGCATCACTATTGCTATATGTCTGAACAAAATTGAAGTAACTTTAATATTTTTCTTATATTAAAAATATAAACTGCTAGCAAGAGAATTTAATAAACACTACCTAATATGAAAATTTTAAAGAAAAACCCGTGGAATACCCGTAGCCCACGATCGCAGTGAATCCAATAATGGCAAGGCAAGACTTGTCTGTAATCCCGCACGTTGTCGGGGACAAAGTGGGCCAAATGGATAATCAATAGACCCATGCGTATCTCTTGTTCAAATAGTTGAGAGTGAACCTCTCGTGAAAAGTTCTTACTAAAAGTAGGTACGAACTCACTACTACTTATTATTTACTTAGGTAATTACAAAAGAGAAGTAAGGAGTAACTAATTAACTTTTTTTTTACATTCTTTTTTACAATCAACAATCTTTGTTGCTGGTTTAATCTTCAGCAGAGTTCTGCACTGCTGAACTGAACATAAGTCTCCTCTTGGACCAATAACAAGCTGCAGCCAACTGCAAAGTATCAATTCTAATTAGCTCTCTAATAACATTAGCAATACAACGCGAGTGTACTGCAATTGTACTGTACTACGAGTAATAACGGCATCTACATTAGACATGACATGATAATGTTAAAATATGTATGTATATGTTAAAAGCAAATGTTGTTAGATTTTTAATTAAAACTTTTTATTTTTATTTTTTTTAATTAAAACGCTTTTTTAATAATGAAAGAACAAGAAAGTTGTAAATGTTTATTTGTGGTACCTATTCGCTTAGTTCTTGCAACTGTGCTATTGGTTAAATTATTTCACACATACAAAACCGAGATAAGTCACTAGTGTTACCTGCACATTTGTACTTTATCTGGTTTAGGTATACATGTGAAAACGTCTACGAGTCGTAAAAGGAATGTGGGTGCGCTCTGGTTCCCACAAAGCTTTACATTTCTTTACTCTTCCTCAAAGAAGCAGTGTGTCGCGGCGAGTAGTGTCTTAATACAGCAAAGAAAAACTGTCTCCGCCTTGCGAGTCTTTTATCTTCATAAATGTTAAATTTAATAATGAAATTAAAAAATGTGGAAATTCAATGCGTTGACAAAAATTAAGATAGTCCAAGTTTTACAAATTTGTAAAAAATGTGAATAGAAATATTTTAAAAATGTGGTTACTTTATAAGTTTGTCATAAAGCATTGTTTTATGTAAGTGTCTACTTGCTGACACGCTCAAAGTTGAAGAATGAAGTCCTCAAAAATTACATTGTTCAAGATGGCACAAACTCTTCGATAAAGTTTAAAAGAGATCTCACTCGAGAAAGACATAAAATAAGATGTCTTTGTTTCCCTCGAAATCGTAGGCGGATTATGAATAAGTGGCCATCCAATTTTGTGGGTCGGCATCACACACGATGATCGAATCGGGTCAATATCTTGTTGCCGAACGAAACAAGACTATGAGATTACAGAAATGTCTCCTTAGTTAATCTTATCTGGGACCGATACGGAGGCTCAACATGCGATTCCGCTCGTAACCAACCCCTAACGAATGTCTAAGTGAGAATGTAACAATATGTCTTAAAAGCAACTGCTTTCTTACGACTCAGATGTCTTCGTTCTATTTATATAAATCCTTTTGATATGTTATATAGAATTATTCTCAACTCCCATTTGAAATAGTTTAGAATAGGAGATATCTCTGCTATTATTATGACGATACAGAATCGTTATGACAATACAGAAACGTGATGAAATAAAAATTATATTAGAAAGGCTATATATTTGTTCACAATAGTTTCGGCCGATGATATTATTGCTTGGAGTTGATAATATTTATTGATGTTTATTTATTACTTATAGTTACTGTAAAAAAAAAATTGAATAACTAAGTAGATAGATAATGTTTTCTTATCGCTTTTTTTCCGTACCGGTTTACTAAGTTTAAAAATAGACTAAAATATTTTTAGTTAAGTACTTTTTTGCAATTTTATTTATATTATACAACTTTGAAAAAGGTATATTAAGTATAGGTATATAATATATATTCTAGATTTTCAACATTAAAAGGTAATTTAATTTATATCAACCATCGAGGTTTAATAATACTAAAACTGGTTATCTATACCTATTTTTAAGCCTTATTTTTAACTTCATCATCTACTTTTTACCAAGCAGTTATACAAAATGAGGCTTTCTTATCTAGCATCAGTCAGACAGATTTTAATGTTGTATTTATAACTTGCCATTGGACGCTTTTAAAGTCGAGATGGCTTTCAAAGGCATTTCACTCAAACACCCCGTCTGTCGCAGCATGACTGGTCCCTGTCTTTTTGCGCCTGCTCGATTTACTCTATGCCTCTTTAGTTATTTAAATGTTATATTACAGTTAATTTGTATTAAATTAACTTTTTGATTTAATAAATCTAACGCCCCTATCGTTAAATGTTCAAGTCGATCGTGTTTTCCGGACCTTTATCACTGATTTAAACATAAAAGACACTTTAATGGGCTAAATAATGAGGTTCCCGGTCCATTGTTTAAATTCAAACGCAATTTCCTTAATTAGACGTGAAGTATCCCTGAAAGAATAATGTAAGTGGCCTGAAGCAAGCTCGGCAAAGTGGGCTTAGTTAAGCGAGAGTTAAGATACCCACATAACTACGTAGCTAGAACCAATAGTAGGGCATCTACAATACCGATTTTAGGGACAGAAGGAGGTGATTCGATGGTACTCAATAACTAATACAATACAGTTGAGGGATGTCACGTGACCCTGTTGGCATTTACGATGGATATGAAATAATAGAACACTTCAACGTGCAGATATCGAAACTGCTGCGTCCCAAAATTTGTAACTAAGAACTTTTTGTCAACAAAATGTATTGCTTACAGAATTGTGAAAGATTCAGTCAAATCTATATTTCGATTTCTATTAAACTTTTCCAATTTCCAAGTATTCCTTCCACATCGTTTGTTGATTTTTGAAACTATTGTAAGTACCTACATTTAAAAGAGTCTTGACTTTATTTTGTGTCGAGATGAAGACGCGAAGGGTGAGCGGTTAATCGATCGGAGTGGCCTGCTGTTAAATCGGGTATTAAGCTTTGTCCAAACTTTGCATAGGGCCTCTTAATGGGAGTTGCGTATTACGCGCTTACATGGCAGAATTAACGCTGAACTTTGCCTATAAATAAGCATTGTAAATTTATAACCATTATTTCGTATGCCTAAAGGTGTTAAGTGTTTCGTTGAATATTTTACGATAATTTGACCGCGGGATGTCCGAAGTTTAACGGTAAGGGAACTTAGCAACATACTTATAATCCCTTTTTTATTTCAGTGTTTGTTGTATTCAGTAATCCCAACTAAAATTATAAATGCAAAAGTGAGTTTATTTGTTACGCTTTTACGCCTTAACTATTGAAACTATCAGTATGAAATTCTTCATACACATTGTCAGGGAGACATGATGATGACATGGGAGTAAAGGACATGATTTTTCATCAATATAAGAAAAAATTCAACGATTTACAAAAATATAATGAGCAATAAAGCTTGCTATTCCAAGTATTCAAGTACTAGTACTACTTCAAGTACCTAGTAGTGGTAGGGCAAACTGCGCTTCGCAGACATTTGGGCAGCTGGATTTAGAGTCATTGGCTATCCCCAAAGTATGCGAAGGCAGTTACTTTATACCATCCCCTTACCGAATGACGAGCGTCGTTGTTCAAAATTTGTAGTTTTTGTAATATTTTTGTTTATAAAATGTTTTTCATTGATAACTTGAAGCCTAAAGAAATAGGGAATTTACACGTTTGTCTTACAACAATTTAGTAATTACACTTTACATCTGAAAGACATGTAAGTATTATTCTATATATTAAACCATTCTCTAATCTAAGGCAAGTAATTCAACTGTATTTGCCTTACACTGGTAGGCTGCAATAAGCTTTAGTTGGGCGATTAAACATTACAACTGAACATTAATCCAGTTTGAATACAATGCTGTATTGTATTATATTATGTACGTGTATTTCATTGTATGTTAAATATTAGTATTAACAAATAAATAATTTATGTGACAGTGACTACCTATAGTTTAAAATCACCTTGTAACACTCAGGATCAGTATTTATCGTAGCATAATCTCATATCTTACAATTAGTATAAACTAATTAAAGCATGATATCGCAGTAGGCCAAACACTGACAGACAGGTGCAGGTTCGAAGTCGGGTCAGGCATCTTCAATATCATTATCGATACTTGCTCTACATTATAGATCTCATTAACGACGATGAGAAATGTGTCCTAAAACACTATCAATCTTCAAAAATATCCATATGAAGAAATGAAAATCCGTAGTGGGCTAGTGTGGTAAATCTCCTCGTATAGAGGATAAATCTGGATCTAGTACTACCTACTAAAATTTTCGGTTCTTCTTGCATTTTATGACCGTTTCAACCCGTTTTGAATTTAGGTAAAATATTTGCCTCGAGTTACTCAAGCAAACTCTATTCTAGAACTTTTTGGTGGCGTTAAAGTTTTGAATGCAGTTATTGAAATTCACGTTTTCATTGTATAAGTTCTATACCTAGTGCTTACAAGTCAAGTGCTTTAACTTTAACTTTGATATATTAATTTACTTATGGTTATTAAACGTTTAATTACGTTTATTAACGTTTAATAATAATTATTATTGTAAATTTTGAACATACTAAATAAATTATCGATTAATGGTACCTTAGAATATAAAAAAACAAGAATTTTTAACTTTCTAATAAACAAGGGTACAGAAGCTATTCTTATTAAGGGTTGTTTTATCTGTTAGCGAGGAGTCTTTTTGTGGCATGGCGGGAAATAATCCTAATCCTAATAATATTTTAAATGCGAAAGTTTGTATTTTTGGACATTTAGATGTTTCAATGTTGAAAAAAGGCTAAACGGATTTGGATGAAGTTAGGCACACAGACAATTTACTATCTGAATTTACGTGTGTATAGGATATTTTTTATTGTGGAAAATATTTGCGTTCCCGAGGGATGGTCTATAAATATAAAAAAAATTCGGCACCAATATCATAAACAGTGGTGGCACCACCGTCGTCACACCGATAAATATTATATTTTATTCTATTCTGTTCTGTTCTATTCTATATTTTGTTATATTTTTAGACGATCCCTTGGGAAGCTAACATTTTTTCATCATAGAAGAATCTTAATATGTTAATCCAGGTAAAAAACTATATTTGTGCTATCCTCACAATCTTTTCGAATTTTAATTTTATAATATTAGTAGGATATATTCAAAAATGTTATAAAATTATAGTAATAGTTTTAAAGCACTTTATACTTGTAATAAAACATTCCGAATGGCTTGTCATTAGGCCTCAGACTGAGACGCTTTAGAAACTGGACCTACTTTAAACACAACAAAAAAACGTTTCCATTTCTAAACGCTGGAATATGAAACAAACATTTGTGCCACTGAGTACAGTAGGTTGTTACTATGCAGTTTCGAGGCACAATTAAGCTTGTGCAATGTTTTGTTCAGAGAATATTCAACTGAATGTATTTTGGAAAAAACTCTAATGAAACGTTACTTGGGAAACTACTTTTACATATCGCACCTTCGGCAAGACAAGGGCATAACTGCACTTTATGTAATTTTACAGGACAGCCATTTAGAGTTATTTTTTTTGCATTCAATGTAGTATTCTTCTGCTTATATCGCTTTTAAATAATTCTTCATCAAATAAGCCCCATAGTCCTGTAAATATTTTTTAATTTAATAATGTTTTTAAGATATTTCTGCATATATTTTGTTTAACACATTTAAAAAAAAAAAAAGTAATGCCCTTGTCTTACCGAAGGTATCATATGCATTGGGCGGCCATTGCATTAATTCAAGGAGTCAGATAGAGGACGAAAATGAAAAATAAACGAAAAAACTATTGGGTGCACCAAAACTAGACTAAATACAGTACGGGATACCATACTGTATTTAGTCTGGTTTTGTATTGCCCAGGGCATTAAATTAGCCAACGGCAGCCAGTGTAACGCAATCAACGCGGTCCAACACTTCACGTTCGGTTACCAAGTAGGTATACAGACTCGCCATGCATACTGATGGGAACGTCTAAACCGCGAGAGTAATTATTAGTAAATAGTCTGGTTGAACTTAACAGTTACACTAATGAGAGAACAGAAACCCTACTGCACATGACATGAACATAAAGTGGTTTTGTGTGTACACCAAACCAAATGCATTTAAATTACCATGTATGTATAATATATAGCATAGACACAGTAGTCTTAAAGGATACCTTCATTTAAGTCAAACTTAGGTAATTTTTAAAAAGGTTATACATATTTTGGTAAATATGTAAATTTTTTAGACATATTCCTTAGGATCATTCTAGTGAAATATTTGGCTAATAATATAGCATTACACAGAAACAGGCTTAGTAAAATAAGCAAATGAAACGAAATTTTGAGCCTTGAGTCATAATATTTCATTATATAAAATTTAAAACTATGGTAAAACAAAAATTAAAAATTAAATCAAGCGGATTGTCAGTCCATATTTCACTCTTTAAATTACAAAAACAAAAATAAATGAAAAGAGCCACTAAATTTATTCTAGAACTTATTACAGTAAAAAAGAGGACGCCGTATATCATATTCGCGAATGCATCGTATATAACACTTTCATAAAAATAACTTCACGCTTTTAGCTGAAGGCGTGCAAGAAAGCGCGCACGCGATTTGCAAGTTTACAATTCAATCTTAATGTACTAACTTCAAAAGGAAATGTGACTTATTCGCTAATGTAGGTACATTTTAAAAGCCTTGATACAACAAATCAAAAATTGCATTTAAACCATTAACATTATTGAATAAAGTCGTTTTCCGCGTCAATGTTTGCCGGCTTAATTCTTCTGAAGATTTCTACCAGAAGATTTAGATGATCCTACTATCCCCCCTTGGTATAATCCTTTTTAATTGGGCTTCAGCATCTATCCGCTGATTCGCTCATTTGTTATCACCGGTCCAGCGAGCGAGTTATCGTCTCACGAGATGTTTGGACCGTGATCTTCACTTCAAAATTTGTTCTTACAACAAATAAAATTGAAGAATCTAAGTGAAAATTCACTTAGATTCACTTAGATTTTGGATATTCAGATCTTTCCCATGAGGCAAATGCCGAATATTGCCCTCTCCATAGCTTGCTCAGTAGCTTTGGATTAGCTTTAGAGTAACTTTAGTCAGTTTCCACGCTTCGGAATCATAATAATATGTTGAGACTGATAATATGCCTCATAAGGGAATTTAAAAAACGCATATTTAAAAATGTGAAGTTTTTGTTTCACATAGTCATTAAAAATACTAGTTTCAGCCGTTTGTGTATGGATTACGCTAAACCTTAATTAGCTTTGCCACTTAAGCGTCTTAATTAATGTAGGTATATCCTTTAATGTATATAAGCTGAAATTGCTCTTTAGTCAATTACACCCGTGCAATGTCAGGACAGAGGTTAGTTTATTATTAAATTAGAAAGTGTGTAACTAAGTAGAAAGAAGTAATGTATATGTAATCTAGTCATCTAATTATAATATATTTCAAAAATCCTATCGTTATAAAATAAACCTTTGATCCAAATTTCAGTTTTCTAGACTTAATAGTTTTGGCTGTGTATTGATAGTCAATCAAGACATACGATTTTATAAGTACCAGTCTTATAAATCTCCAGTTAGTTTTAAAAAAAAAATCTTTACAAAAAAATATTATCCGTAAATAGTCTCTTTCAAATCCAATTCATAGAAAAGCCCAAGCGATTCTTTACGAAATTGCATAAAGCTTAAAGAAGCGCCTAATTTTAAACTGCCTTACATTTCATTTGAAAAGTCTAAAAGTATCATAAGCAAAAGTAGATATCATTTGGTAGTAATTGAACGCTAAAGAAGTATTTCGCTTCAATTATCATTGGAACTGGGCTTCGTTAAGTAGAGAACATCAAATTTGACAGTTGAATGCGAAATGTTGCGGCGAGACAAATGGTGGAACGCCGAGGAGAATTGCCGACACCTAACGAAGCGAGGGATTTCCTTTTCCACTGCTTTAAATATAAATGAATACGAACTCAATGATATTTCAAAACTGATTACGAGTGTTATTGTTTCGGGAATTATTGCGTGTTGTTTTGACGGGAACATTTGCGTGGAACCAATTCGTAGTAGCTCGCCTTTGTTCCGTTTGACGTTTGTGTGACGTTGCAACTTGTTTGCAGGTCTTTTTAACTTCATTACATCAGAGATGTCTTACTCATTACTCATTACACACAGGCCTGTCGTGGAATGGACTGTAATTATGTGACTATGCTTACATGCTCCAAAAGACAGACGTCAGTGTTTATTTATCATTCGAACAACGTTTCTAAATCACATATGAATTTTAAAAGACTCAGAACTAAGGTCCACCTACATTTTGAACCTAGGATTGCTATATTGGCAGCGAAGCATTTATCTCACTGGGTTATCGCTGTTTAATATCTATTTTTTTTTTAAATTAATTATGGGTTTGTTCTTGGCCGATCAGGTATGCCATCAGGTCCACTAGCTTTTTTCGCGTCTAGACTCTGTTGTGCTTTTCGGATCTCTTTGTTGTGAATCAAGACCTCTGACATTGAAAATTCACAACGAGATATTTATAGTGTTTGTTGAGAGCCAGAACATGAGTTTCTGGAAAACAGAGAGGCAAAAAGATTGACTTTCTCTATTGCAGTGAGCCAGAGAGCTATATCTGGCTTCTGCAAGGGACGAAGCAACGGACGATACAATTTGGTTTCAACAGATTTGTTAGCATGTAAAAAGCTTATTATCCTAGAAAAATGATAGGTTCCTGTAAAATACTTAATATTTTTATAAAACGAACGAACTAGTTCTAAAAACAAATTACGTGCATTTGATTAGAGTTGAGTTTTCTATTTAAATTTCAAATGCAATGTGGTTAACGGTTAACTCACGGACCGGAGGAAGAGTGTTCATTGGGTTATCTTCTCTCTCGTACTTGTATTACGATAAAACACACACTCCCGCGAACTACGAGTATGTTGAATAGCTCATTCGTAGTTAAGTCACTTTACGGTAAAAAATTTAAATCTATCTGATTTTTATTAGAGCATTGGTTAGATCCCACATACACATCTGTACAATTCGATATACCAGGATCAGTTGTTACGAAGTTATAAACTGAGTTTATCGTCTGGCGATAACTGGGTATCGTTAGCCTCTCTTTAGTCATTTCTTATTAAAATTCTATTAGTAGTGAAGAGATAAGTATTATTAAATATTTTTAAGAATTTTGATGAAATTATTATAGTAATTAATATAAATAGGTACCTAGATCTCTAAACGTAGACCACCTTATAATCAGATTTTTCTTTTTAAGGCATATTTCAAAAAAACCGTACCGTCGATTGATTTTAACGTTTTTGGATATTTTTATTTAATATTTTTTTATGTGTGGCCCTGATACGCTAGCATGAACTGAAGGCAATGTTTATGAAGAATAATGAATACGGCCAATACCCAATTATTGGAAATATTTATATTGCGCAGCCTTTATTTGTCTTTTTCGTTGTATATTTTGCGTTAAGGGAGGGTAAACCTCTCCACAGCTACACGAGAAACCTCTTATTCTGGTAACATTTCGTTTTCACACCTGAACATTGTTAGTTTATACATTGTATTTGCGTAAGCTCCTTCAACAGATCCGTCTTCGCAACAGAAGTTTTTTGTGGACCTTAAAATTAACTTTTAAGAGGTTTATTCAATAGTAAAGGAAATAGTTAAGTGTATAAAAATTTTAAAAAATATTATTAGTGTATTGAAATCGAATTTTGACACTAAAAATGTTTTAAACAGTGGCTGAGACAGTCGTGAATGTCAAATGCCTAAAGTACCTCAGAAACTGGGCATAATTCATGTAATTTGACAGCAGCTTTGTTTTTATTGTATGTCTACCAGCTTACAGCGATAAAGTACAACCATTAAAATATATTTTTGTTTTTACATTAAAACAAATGATAATCATTTATTTTGTTTCAAATTCCATATTAATATTATAAATCTTAAAGAAACTGTCTATCTGTTACCTTTTCAAGCCATCACAACTAAACTAATGTCAAAAGCGTTAATATTTTTTTGTTAACGCAGACAAAGTCGCGGGTACGAACTAATATCTTATAGTGTTATAAATTTTAGTCAATGAAACTAATTCTACTGAACAGTATTTTTTCTTTTAGTATTTTTTCTTAAGAAATAGAGCTATATTATTAATAACTAGCGGCTTACGAAAACTACGAAAACAACACACGATAAGTAATAAGTAAAAGGGTGAAAACCGCATCAAAATCTATTACGCATCTAATCTATACGCGGAAATCAGCTTCAATTTAAAAAATATAAGGATAAGGAAGTAAGTAAAGTAACAAATAAGTTGAGCATCACTTGAAAATCTTATTCACTTACCAAAACACAACAGCACACGACAATAAAGTAAAAGGGTTATTTCCCTAAATCAACATTGTAATAATTCAAGAAGCTTTTTGCGAGTTGGCTTAGGAAACATTATAACCATACGCAACATGTTTAAGTATTAAAACATTGTAATGGTTTGGGATACATTTTATATGAGCTGCGACAGCATATATTCCAGAATAGCGAGCTTTTAGTCCACAGACTCATCAGAATTTATTTAAAGGTCTTGTTTGCGGAACCCGTGGTCGAGGGATTAACGATTTAACGACGCCTTGTTTGCATGTGTATTGTAATACAAATCAAACTGTATATTTAGGAAATTTGAAATTTGTCGCAACCCATTAGAAGATCGTTTAGCCTAATTGACAAAACAATAAAATGTTCAAAACTCCTTCTTGAAGTTCTTATATTTTATTTTATTCCATACTTATGTAATTTTTCATAAAATAGACATTAAGGTATATTTTTTATGATTTTATATATATATTTTGTGTTTTATTTTTTTACCTA
This sequence comes from Synanthedon formicaeformis, assembly GCA_945859745.1. Taxonomy (NCBI): domain Eukaryota; kingdom Metazoa; phylum Arthropoda; class Insecta; order Lepidoptera; family Sesiidae; genus Synanthedon; species Synanthedon formicaeformis. Next base: position 7,761,784 of record OX243958.1, read on the forward strand.
TATTATAGGTATATAAAAGAAAGTCGTGTTAGTAAAACAAATCGCTATTCATACTCGTATGTTAAGATTCTTACGAAGAGAAAAACTAGAAAAATTGCCCGAAAAACGTAAAAACACCATTTTTTTCCATCCAATGTTATTAGCAGACAAATAATTACCAATAGCTTTTGACAGAATGTCTGTCGGGTCATATAGTTTTAAATTAATGGCCATTGGCCGGTCTTTCGATGTGTTGTGGATAACTTGTGTCTAGCAATTGACATCTTACGGCTTGACGTCTTTTTTAATAACATAAAATGATTGTTCAGAACTCGTAGATTGTATTTTTTACAATGTACGAAGTTTTTATAGCATCGTATATTCGGGAGCAATAAATAAAACATGTATGTACGTACATACGAATATGGGATATGAGTTACTCGCGTCAGTAAACACGGTTATTATTGGAAACGTATATTGATTTCATTCACTAATAGTGAGCTTTAAACGAATTAAACCCATATGTCCTCATACATATTACATATTTTATGAAGCACTTTACAATACACCGGCTGTTGGCTGTTTTAGATTCTCGAATTTCGTGTAGGTATAGTAGGTAAGTAAATCAAAATAGAAATAACTTTTCCAAAGAATATTAATCTTTGTTGTTATGTCAATAAAATTTATTTTTGGATACAATTTTGTCACTAAGATTTGAAGCTAAATATTAAAAAGACAAAAGTGTATTTGAATAAAATAAATGCCTTCTTATTTGACGTATTTTATCTTTGAATATTACAGTATCATGTAAGTATGTTTTAATATTTAAAGATAAAATACGTAATAATTATTTTCAATACATGTAATTAAATAAATTATCAAAGTTTAATCTTCAGTAAGTAATAATAATTCTTAGTTCTATTTTCAAAATCAATTTTTAACATGATTATCGATTACTGGATTGTGAGGTTGACAAACAGTGTTTAATTAGACGACAAAGGAAACTCATGATATTTGGTCCAATCAAATTGGTATGAAAATAATGGTAACGTTACCACACGAATGGTTATACTATGGCAATAGGCACAATTACTTTGAACTTTAGAATAAAGAACATATTACAAGGTGTGTTAACTCAAAATTGCTAGACGTAAAACTGTGTCCAAATTAAGATGGATGCAAGACGGATGTCATTAATATGGCATTTATTTTTAATTTTATTTTTTATAACCAGTAGCAGATCGTCAAATTTCTTTTAAAAGAACTGCAGTCAGATGAGTGGTGGCGATAGAAACTAGTTAAGAAATAAATGTAATAAATACAGCAGGCTTCGACAATGGGACAAAAAATAAGCACCGAACTAATCAGTACGCATTTTAGAGATAGGACATTACCGCAAATATTGAAATTAGTTGACATTGATTTGCGTATGCAACAGACATATCAATTTCAGAGTTTGGGGTAAACAATAAATTGAATCCGACGAAATTAGTTTCGCTGTTAACCTAACCTGAACTATACCAAACCTACATCAAAGTAAATAGTCCTAAAGCTAAACGAACAGTCTAAACTTACAATCACAAATAACCTCAAAGGAAACATTACCTTTATTAAATGAAGCATATTACTCGTATTTAAACTTATTTAAGAACAAATTTTATAAATAGGTCATAAAAGAGAATATATTATGGGTAATTGGTAGATAAATGTCATGCCAATAACTTTAGTATAAAGATATTATAATTTATTGGTGTTTTTTTATGTTTTTTATGTTTATTTTATGACAGACAGACTGACGCCAGTCCAATTGATGGTAGTAGGCTACCGTGGATTAAAACACAAGCAACGCCACACGTGTTAGAAGTGCACTGCCGATCATAGTAGGATTAATGATAACGGATTAGGAAGGATAGATTAACGGATAGAAAAAAAAAAAAAAAAAAACGGCCTCTGACATCCCTTACATTCTCACCGAATAGCACATTATCACTGTGATCTTCTGTAAGGAGATGGTCACTGCCACCAGTTTGCGAAACGCAGTGTGCGCTGCGTTACTATCTAAATCCAATCCAGAGACAACTTCCAAAATTGACTTTAACTTTAACCAGTCATCCAAGTTCATATGAAAATTAGAATTTTATACAAGCGAAACCTAAAAACATAGAAGTAGGTACATGTAACATCCTCTAATAATGTAGTTTAAGTAAAACAAGTTTCTCTTGCCGAAATTACAGTTTAATGCAAGGACGTTGTACCCGTGTCAAATATAAGGAGCCCTCAGGGAACCTTTGCAGTGTAACGCCGGCACCTAAACATGCTACTAGCTCTTGCGTTAGTTTTACATAAGGAATTCAGTACTAACTAAGAAACCTACATATGGGCATACCGGAATGTCGCACGAATCCCGCATGAGGGACGATCCCACATGAGGGACAAATCCCGCTCGCCAATGACGCCAATGGATAAACGATAACGGAAAACCTGGACGGATAGGTAAATGGGCAAAATATTTACGGGATCGGGATATATCCCATTGGATAGCGATGTATCCTTGATAATAGTTGACAAAAGGGCCTACACAGATGACGCATGTATCCCGTCATTGGAAATTGAAATATATCTGACACTGCTGGTTCTTGCTAAGACCCTAAATTCAGCGGGATTGAATATTTTCACTTCAGTAAATTCCCAAGTTAAAATTATTTTTCTAAATTGCATCTTCTAGCAATACTTACGTTTAAATACACAAACATGTGTTTGGAAAAGTGTTTCCAACAAACGACGCTTACGGGCGTCCCAAAAGAATTTCTGTTTTCATCAACTTTGTTGCGCATTGCTCTTTTACTACACAAGCTAGAGTTCTAAAAATATTTTTCTTTTCCAAAAAATATTTTCTATTTGTTTATTTGTTCAATAAATCCCCGGGTCCCAAAGCGTGTTAATACCTATACCTGAATAGAGCTTTTTATGCTTCCAAATGGGTTATTGGATAACGACAGATTTCTTATGCTTATAAATTTTAAACTAGCACTCAAGAAATATCCGTTACCTCGTAAGGTTACTTACGCAATGAACCGAACAAGCCGGCTATTTTTGTCTATCACAAAATTTCTTTTAATCACGAACTTTTTATCTTTTATCTTTAAGTCTTGAATCGATTTTACGTCACTATCAAGTTTGTCTTCATTATAAACACTGTGAAAACTACTTAAATTAATTGAATTCTGTTAAATATTACACTATTGACAAGTCAATGGGCGCTTCTTCCGACATTAAAAAATAAAGGCCCTTTAGAGAAAATATGGCGCTAATGTCACTTTGTGCAACGCTTTTTCTCTTAAAGATAAAGATAAGGTCTTGGTTTGACACTTCTTTAGTTAAATTTTTGGAGCATTAAATTTGACGTTAATGTAGCTTTGTGCAACACTTTAATGATTCCTTAGGTTTTAAAGGCGACCTTATAATTTAAAGAACGTTTCTGCAACTGGCTGTATTAGCTAATTAGGTATACAATGACTGCAATATTTTAATCTAAAATAACGTCCCCATTGCCAATTATAAAAGTTTTATAAAAGTTAAGTGGCCTATTATCATAGTAAAAGTTAAGTGACGTGCACTTAGACTCAGGAGGTAGCAACGATCTCAAAGTCCGTGTTTTTAATTTAACTCAAAAAGAGAAAAAGAATGGGTTATTAACTGGATGGACCATTTTAGGGGAGACTTTTTGTAAAATAAAAGTGTTTTTAACATGGAATGCTTACCGCTATTTGTAATAAACAACGGATTCCAAGATTATAAGCCCTTTTTATACAGACATCAGCTGTATAATATTCACACGCCTATCAATTTTAATTTAGGTAGGTAAGTACACAGTAATAATGTCCTTAACGAATTACAGCAGTTGGGTTATGTTTATTTAGTTATTACCTTTATAACTTAATGGTGTTTAACTCTTACAAACCTTGAGTTAAAAATAAATTAAAATTAAAATAAAAACAGTTAAGTATATTTTTTTACTCAATTGAGGCGCAACGAGGAGCATCAATGCAAAAGAGATTTTCACTAAAACTTTCTCATTTACGCCGCATACTATGTTAAATGACATTTTGAAGATAATTAATCATAGTCCATTGTTCTTTGTGTTGTAAACAGCTTCTAAATAGTTCGTTAAGGCGTGACGTTCAACAAAATTCAAATCAAATTCGCAAACAAACTTTACACTCAAATATTTCAAAGATGTTTCACAAAATATTTCAATTTAATTTAACAATAGAAATGACAACAAAATCCTAAGGGCCTCTTTCACCAACTAAAAATAAAGTGTTGATTAGTTACTTTTACAAATATTTTTATGTTTTATTAAAATATGCACTCGGTTTAGTGCATCCTTCGATAGACGATTTTTTATTATTATTTACTTTTTAATGTTTGGGACTTTTACCGTACAAACAAAGGTACCTATATCAGCTCTATTATCCCTGGTTACCGGTGACTTTAAATGACAGTTGGCCTACTTGACAGATGGTGAAAGAGGCCCTAAACAAAATACTTTCATCAGGTATGTCTTTATTGAAAATATGAAAACATTGAAAAAAAAATATAAAAAAATTTAACCACGCATAATTATGCCCTCTGAAAAATAAACTATAAAAAGTTTGATATATAGACGAAGTAATGTAATTAATATACATCGGTTATTTACAGGTAATTGGGGCAAGACATCGTGTGCACTAACTCCGTGATTGTTTTCTATATTAAAAGCAAGTTATAGTATTAAGGTTCTTACTCATACATATATCCAAACCTAGTATATCCGCTAAGCAAAGCCTTAACTAAGAAACCTTTGCGGGGAACTGACTGATACTTTATTGTCATCATACTTTATTATTATTTACTGTCTTAAATGTAATTTAATAACAAGAGGCACAATAGGCAAAAGTAATTTCAAAGAAATAAAATACACTATTTAATATATTTTCTATTGTTATTACCAATTCCCATTATTTACCTAGTTATTTATAATTATAATTTAGTAAACTTTTTAAAATTTGAACTAAGTCAATACTTATGTAATTTGGTCTTCTGTAATGTCCGGACACAGCCTCCTTCTTAGTTTTTTTATATTTATTTATTTTTGTTAGGACAAGTCACACACGCCATCTAGCCTCAAACTCAGCACAGCTGGTATAGTGAGTGCTAGACAATGTTGCTAATAATCAATATTAATAATAAATCTGTAAGGGTCGGTCATGGAGTAATTTACTTTGTTTTTGGAGATATCGTTTTTATAGGCTCTATACAACTGAAACTAAATTGACGATTTTTAGAATTTTTTTCTGTATGTATGTATGTATGTATGTATGTTCCTCTATAACTCTTAAACGAATTAACTGATTTTCATGAAACTTGGTATATAAACATTTAGACGTACGGGACACAAGATAGGCTACTTTTTTTTTTCAACGCGGACGAAGTCGCTGGCGCCAGCTAGTATACTTTATATATTCGTAACTACATACTACATAGAAAATACCCAAATATTTGTCGTGGACAAACAAACCAAAAAAGTCGGCCCTAAAAAAATATTTCGTTTTCTGTTAAGTTTACTGTAAATAAATACAGTACAACTTTTTTACTGTAAATAAATACAGTGTGAAATTTAAGCGAAGGGTCGCGAGGGAATTTGTTCAATTTCCCCTTGAAGTAGATAAGGTCCGTAGTTACGTATGTAGAGGCCTGTACTCATCTATCTTAGGGCGGTCGCGTAAGAATGGACAGGACAAAGAGCGGCCATTACCGCGCGCCTGCAACTTGCCCGACAAAGGACTTTGCTGTCTCACGTCTATTCAATTACGGTAAAGGTCAACAGTCGTAACGAAAACTGTGTAGCGTAAGGAAATTGAATGCGATACACTCTCCTTTTATTTGCACACACAGCCACAGACGGACGGCGTTAGATGAAAACAATAAATTACTATGAAAAAGTATACCGGAAATTTATTTCTTCACATAAAAAGCTCAATTGATCAGATATAATATGTTATTCGAAAGTTGCTACGTTCAAGAAGAGACATTCTTTATTCTCATAATCCTAAACTAATATAAATGTGAGTTGGTGAGGATGGATGTATGGATTTTTTTTACTCTTTTACGCAAAAACGGCTCAATGGATTTGGATGAAATTTGGCGAATAGATAGTTTATAACGTAGATTAAAATATAAGATACTTTTATCCTGGTAAATGTTAGGTTTCCGAGAGATTGTCTAAAAAATAAAAATATAAAACACTCATTGTTAATATATATTTTATTTTTCAATATTCCTAAGCATATTTTCAAGCTATTAATAAATATGATGTTCAATAAATAAAAAATGAAAATGTTGTTGACGAATCACTTATCTTTACCACACGTTTGTGTCCTCTCCTATAGGTCTATAGTATATAGTCTTCTCTCCTTTCACCATTGATTCGTTTGTGACCGAGTTACAATATTCTACAATTTTCTCGATATTTTACTTAAATTTCCAAATAAGATAAATGCTAAAGCGTAGATAGAAACAAAATAAGAAAAAGATATTTGCTTTCATCTAGGAAAGATTCGGTACTATCTTACATTGCGTAATCAACAAATGGGCTACATACAACTATGTATATGCGTAGTTACTCAACCAAGCTATAATTCCAATTGCGAATACGTGTAATAATAAAGAGAGATAGGCAAACGTATTTATACGCATCTACATCCAAGCAAAAGCTAGTTTATTCCCAATTCAGTTGATACTTTTTTTGTAACGTTATACTGTTACCGAGCAAAAGTTAGTTTATTATTTTAGATTCTTTTATTAGATATAACAAACAACGTTAGTTCTAATAAATCAATAAAAACCTTAATAATTTAATTCATGAAATCCTGAAAATGTGTATAAAGGGGGAGGGGGGGGGGGGCTAATTTCGACGGTCATTGTGTGTGTTGTGCAAATGATTTTCATTGTTAATGTGAAGAAAAATGACCGTCAATTAGATAATGCACGGAAGCAGCGAACTGTCTTACTTTTGTTGCGACAGTTGTATGATGATAGCAGGATCATTATATTTTTATAGATTTTTATATGCCTGAAATATGAGGTACTTATGAGGCATATGTCAACTATATTTTAATGGTGCAGCTAATAAATATGAAGCTATACATATTAGAGAATATCACAATATATTATGTTAGTTCCTGCTGCATTACATTAAATGTTGCATGAACATCTATCTTTGTCTCTATTAAATCCTTGCTCTGCAGACATTTAATTCGCTGGGATCAACAGAGCGCGTTTGCTGTGTTACGTAATGGGAACGTCATTATTAGCACATTACTTAAATAATACAGATTAATGCATTCACCCCGACATAATATTGCAAAACCAACTTTCAACTCGTAATTTCTTTCTCTATAAAAGAAAAGACATAACACCAGAGCCTATTAACGTACCTAATCTTTCAATTTGTCCCTTATCCTTTGTCCTAACAGGGTCCCAGCATTGTTGACTAACAATTTAATTAATTAATAAAAACTTGACTATCTTAATATATTTACATTGGCCCACAAAACTTTGTCATGGTTTACATTTGAAACACAACAGAACATTCGCATTATCTAGTTTTACTTCAGTTAATAGACAATTTCAGTCTTTTAAAACTTTACATTTTGTATTTCTTTCTATGACGTTATGGTAGATCGTCCAATAAAAATACTCCAAATTATGGTGTATCATAAATCACAACACTAAAGCCAGTTTATTCAAATGAATAATCATGTAATAATGATGATTATTTATTACTTTTCATTGATGATTTCGTTCTAATATAATTTGTACATTGCAAATTTAAATCAATGACTATGAAGATCATAAATTTATAATTATGGTATTTTTGATGGTCATCATCGTTTTTTACCTCATAGGATTTGTTCTATGAAGAAAGATTACTAGATCTGACCTAAGTGCAAATAGAATTATTACCTATGGTAGTGGTATAGGATCATGACGTAATTTATTCCTATACAATAAAGAGAATTTGGAATGTGGATTTGCTAGCCGAAACTCGACACCAAATACAAATAGCTGAACTAGGCTCGAACTGTATATTGGAATGTATGTGAATAGGATTAGAATGTGCCACACAGACACAGTGCAGCTTAGCAAAGTACCCAACAAACTTTTACATCAATACTATCCACCCAGGATTAAAGTGTATTCTATCCACCCAGGCTTTGAATTAAACATTGCTTTAATCTTTAGAGATATGAAAACAAAAAAACTGTTCAAGTTTGTCAATAGGATTTTCTATATAAAAGAATTTGAACGTACTCCAAATAATTGGAAAGATTTTTGAAGCAAAAAGCTTTTACTGTGGAGCTCTGTGCAACGTCCGATCCGCATACCCGGGCTACGATTGATTCTTCGATGGCCAGTTTAATAATTCAGCAGGATGACCGACCGTGTGTATACCTATGTCGTCTGTTACAGGAAACGTGACTCCATTATGTTGCGCTTGTCTGCATTATTCCACTTTAAAAGTTAAATGAAATTAAACCTAATTTTAAAGGCGTTACATTTGAAAATCCAATGGCATATTTGTCGATTATTATAGACAACACTTTCGACGTTAACTCGTACAAGGACGAATGAAAAAGAGGCCAACAGAGTTTCGTGAGCTTCAGACCACTGTACAGAGGTTCAGTTTGTGAAACAGTACAGAGGATTGTCATTGGTCATGTGAAAATGTAAGCCAGTAGACTTTCGCACGGCGACTAATCGCTTGTATTTTTTAAAACCGAACAGCAGTCGGTTTTTATTTGCGTTATGGATTTGCGCGTTCCACTTTTGTTTTCTATCGGCAAAATAGACGACGTATAAGCCCACTCGTATATTCCAGCAGGTGTTTCAACCTCTTTTAAAAGTTGGCACATAACAAAAAATAGGAGTATCTTTTTCGGTATCCTAATTATCCTAATAATTTATAAATGCAAAACTGTGTGAATATTTATTAAATGCCTTAATAAAGCAAAAATGGCTGAACTTATTCGGATTAAATTTTGTACACAGATAGTTTATCACCTGGATTAACATATAGGATTCTTTTTATCCTGAAAAATTAGGTTCCGGAGGGATCGTCGAAAAATATAAAAAATTTGGCGCCAAAAATATTTCTTGAATGCGGAACTTATTAGCCCTGTGTGCACTTTAAGTTTTTAATATAATTTTCCCTGACACTATTCTATTCGTGAAAATCTGGGTCATATACAAAGTAACAGACTTCACTTAGTCTGCCATATTATTTATAATATTGTTTGACGATCCTAAAGTCCGCTCATTTCCCTGAGTAAATGTTATACTCTATAATATATAACAGCACTCTACTACATAATACATACTACATACTACATAATTATTGACTGACTCATGGCAACTCGAAAAGTACACAATTGAACAAAAATTACTTTAAAAATTATTCTCAAAAAAGAAATCATTAGCCACTAGTTGTTAAATAAAAACAAATTAAGTGATTTTTACTTATACCTACCTATTTACACATACATAGGTATTATTTGTAATGTAAATGATGATAATAATAGTAGCAACATAATATGAAGAAACATTAATCAAAAATATATTAATCATTAAATCCTACATATTTTTAGAAGCTTATTTCTTGAATTGATTTTTAATCTAAGTTTAATTTGTTGGAATGAAAATGGCGAAGCGGTCGCGTGTTATGTTCGCGATGTATGGTGTCATAAAGTTTATTTGTTTCTAAAAATACCATATTTTTATTTCATATTCAAATGCTTTTTATATATTCCATTGATGAAAGGACCAGGAGTGTATTTTAACACATAAAGACTTGGCGTACTTTTAAAGTAAACACCGCAGAAACGAGTTCTAAGAAAAATAGTTTTATTTTCGTCTTCAAGTTATCAGCAAATTTTATTGATTCAATTTCAATAAAATCATAATATTTCGACATTGTATTTGGGTTACGACATAGTTAGTGAAATGTTTTTTTAATATAAAAATAAAGATGTTTGAATATCGCAAAAAAGCGGAATGGGTTTTTCTTTTACAAATAATTGTTATTATATTTTCCAAATGTCACTGCGACGATGAAAAGTCTACGGACGAAGAAGACATTAATATTAGTGGTTTTGTAAGGTCATTAGAAAAGAACAGAAAAATAGACCAATCAATAGATGAAGAATATGAAGACTTACGTGATGAGCTGCTAGCTCATCATGCTGCCTTAGTTAAACTTAGATCATCTCGAAGTGAGTGTTTTAATAAATTTAAAAGATTTTTTTTATAATAGTTACTTAAAAAAATCTCACTTCAGAGTAAACACACTTAATCAATAATGAAATAAAGTTAATTTTAATAATGTATAGGTACCTATACTATACTAATATTATAAAGAGAAATTTGTATTTTTGTTTGTAATGAATAAACTCAAAAACTACTGAACAGATTTTAAAAATTCTTTCAGCTATAGAAAGATACGGTTAGTAACATAGGCTATGTTTTATAAATTTACGCGGACGAAGTCGGGTGCAACAGCTAGTATTTTATTCAATACTGTATATGTAAAAATCCAATATTTGTTTTATACATAGCAATAAATTTTATAAAATGGATTGTATAGTGATCCCGGGCACAAATTTCATAAAAGTTTTTCATTTTTTTTTTATTTTCGTCATATTTTTCCTTCATATTTATTGTTGTTCCTCATGGAAATATGTAAAAAGAATTGGATTCTTATCGTTTTTTTTTTGTAATTTTAACGAAAATTCTTGTGACGATTTAATAAACTGTGTTTATTAGTTTTTTTGATATATATTTTTCAAATGTTAAAGTCGACTAACAGGCTGACAGCTCTACAGTTAAATTTATTAAAGTATTAACGTTTTATTTTTATAAAATTTACTTATATATATATATTTTTTTACCAGGATCAATGTTCCATACGCCGTGTTGGCAACTTGGCGGAATATGCGTCAAAGAATACCTTTGCGCTGAGCCTCTAAATTATAAGTCTCATGTACCAGGATGTATGGACAAGAGAAATGTGTGTTGTTTTGTTTGGAATCGTCTGAAAATGCGTGATTTAAAACACAAAGGAATAAGTAATCCAGTATTTCCTTGGTCAATTCAACAAGATTTTGGTGGAAAAGGTTTGATAATTATAGATACACCAAAAGTAAAAGGCAAAAAAAAGAAAAAATCAAACAAGTTAAAACCGGAACCTGTTAAAATCGACGAAGAAAAAGAAATAATTGCATTTTCAGATACAGATGTGGAAAAAGAAAAAGATTTTAGTGCTTATATCTGAACTGATATAATAGCTATACATTAAAAAAATATGAATATTTATATTTGTCATTTTTATAAATTTTGTCATGTTTTATTCCCATTTTTTTTACATTCAGTACAGAATGTCAATTTTCATATACTAAATTACTACTTAAAACACAAACGTCTCTACACAGTTTTCAACCTTAATATTTACCATCAAAATAGGCAGCCCATCTCCACATATTCATCACAGAACTCGCAATAAAAAGAAATCTTATTTTAATATCTGCTTGCACGTAAAGTTGTGAGTGTTTTAATACCTACCTTAATTTTCAAGTTTCCCTCTAAGCAAAGAGCTAATGAGTTCTTAGTTTAATAAGGATTCAAGACTCCGTTTGAATGTCCGCCAAATTAGCAAAATCCTGCGAGCGAACTACGTGTTGCGCAATCTCCGTTTAAACGTCATATGCCATCTCGTAACTCCATCTCAACGAAATTGCAATCGAGTTTAACTTGCAGCCATGCTGAAGCTAAATCTCTAATTATATAAAAATACGACTTACTTATTCAGTATTAAAACGTATACTAACATGACGTGATGTGTTCGCAATAAATTTTGCCCAGTACTTAGATATCTAAAGCTGAAGAAAATTAAGTTAAACTAGCTGGTGCCTGTGACTTCGCCCGCGTTAAAAGTAAGGGATGTAGCGCCTGACTAAATGTGTAAAGCAATATAACGCCTGACATCTTTGCTGTTATAAAATTTTCAGGGGTTGTATCTTTATTTTTAGTAGATAGCTGGTGCCCGCGACTTCGCCCACGTTGAAAATTATATATTAAAACCATCCTCGAGAACCACTCTATCCATTGGTGAAAACAGCATCACAATCGGTGCAGTAGTTTTTGAGTTTATCGCGAACAGACAGACAGACGTGGCGGAGGGACCTTGTTTTATAATATGTAAGGATTAATTGTACATTATGTTTGTAAATCTATATACCTATGCAAAGCGGCAAAGAAAACATTGTTAGTTAGTGTAGCATTCAAACAACCTCCTGTAAATAAACTCGGCTCGAATGATAATCGAGGGGAGTTCAGAGTCCACGTACCAAATTTACGGCTTTAAAAATTGGGATGATTGCAAACAATGCCAATTTCACGGATCCCGTGCTACGGGACTATAAATCTTGATGAAGGTTCAAAAATATATTCTTCTTTGTTCCTTTCATTTCGAAACTACAATAGCGGTTGAGTACGTACTTTATATCTTTTTTATCATGACAATGAAAAACAGAAACTTTTTTTTTTACATTGAATACAACAAAAAATTTAATTAGATATACTGAATTTCGTAGTCAAAGATTTGACTGCCTAAATGTCTGTACCTCCTTATCTTCCTTTCTTCTTAAAATTACAGCATATGGATGAATCTTCAGACCTATCATGGTCGGCAACCACGTGTAAGCCATAACCCTACTTACTTAAGACACAAAATGTCATCTAAATTTTCTCAATAATCCATAGTCTGAGAAATATTTATAATCATTGAGTATGGATGATGACAAAATTTAATCAGCATTTATTCCTTAGATATTAAATTCCTCAAAGTTTGTTCCTAGATACAAATATTAGCTGCAGCAACCGTTTCAATCTAGCGACGACGATACAGTCAACCTAAAGGCATCCGTTAACGAAGCTAAACTTCTATCAAAGCATTTATAAACTAATTTAAAGCAGTGGCATATCTTTTAAGCAAGTATCTCGTAGCTGTGGGACTCATCATGTAATATGAGTTAAAAGTTTATTATTATATAAAGTTTTAAACAACTTTTTTTAAGTTGAATATAGTAATTTTATAGAAAACAACAAAAATATTTTTTAACGAATTCTAACTACATATAAGACAGTTTTAATAAACATTAATGATTTTATTTTGAATTGTGCATAACGTGTGTTACTAAAAAATAAGAAAATAAAAACAACAATTAACATAAAATGAATCATCTCATATGACTATATCTTCGAGTCTTCACATCTCTTCACATATCCGCAAATATAGTATCGAGGCAGTCGATATTAAATCCTATAAACACGCAGTTTAATTTTAGAACATCTGTTTTTTTGTAAATATCTTTATCAATACTAATAATAAATCTGTAAGGGTTGGTCATGGAGTAAATTACTTTGTTTTCAGAGATATCGTGTTTATAGGCTTTATACACGATACTGAAACTAAATTGACGATTTTTAGAATTTTTTTCTGTATGTATGTATGTTCCTCCATAACTCTTAAACGAAATAACTGATTTTCATGAAACTTGGTAGATAAACATTTAGACGTACAGGACACGGGATAGGCTACTTTTTTCTTTTTCAACGCGGACGAAGTCGCGGGCACCAGCTAGTTAATTAATAAAAATCAATTTAAGTTTATGTAATTAATTACGTTAATTTATGTTTGTTGTAGATATGACTATGGAAAGGGACACACGAGGAAGGTTTATGTATAATTAAAATGCGGTTTATGTATATGTTTAGGATTTTTATCCAATAATATCCAGAACTATGACGAAAATTGTTTCAGGAAAATTTAATATTTAATAAAAATACAAATCGAACTTGGTGTAGATTATGTACACAATTTCCAATTAAGCTTTCCGAAAAGTAATTTCAATAAAAGTTACTTTATACAAACGAAAACCTTAATCCCGCTGGAATAATTACGTTCACAGCGGGCAGGTAATTTCGGGTGCTAAAATTTTCTCTGACAGAACTAAATTGCATATATGTCAAATGTTTGGGATGTAACTTATATTGACATAGACACTAATTTGTACTATTAATATTATATACGCTTCAATAACTCGAGATTGGGTAGATCGATTTTAATTCGGTTCTCACATGAGGTTTTCCATATAAACGGGATGAACGAATAATCCATAGGGATAAACGGGGAAGGTTTGTATATATATATACAAATTGTACCCCGATCGAAGCCGAGGTTAGTTAATTAGAAAAGAAAAATGTAAAGATTTTTGGAATTTTTTACGAAAACAATAATAGTCAATACTAATAATAAATCTGTAAGGGTTGGTCATGGAGTAAGTTACTTTGTTTTCAGAGATATCGTGTTTATAGGCTGTATACATGATACTGAAACTAAATTGACGATTTTTAGATTTTTTTTTCTGTATGTATGTAGGTATGTATGTTCCTCCATAACTCTTAAACGAATAAACTGATTTTCATGAAACTTCGTAGATAAACATTTAGACGTACAGGACACAGGATAGGCTACTTTTTTCTTTTTCAACGCGGACGAAGTCGAGGGCGCCAGCTAGCATTATATAAATTTATACTTACTTAAAGCTTGTGTAATAAATTATAGCTGGTGTTTGTGTTGGAAAATAAAAGATATAACGCCTGACAAATTAATATGAAAAGAAAATGAATAACACTTGACATACATTGATGCCTAAAACTACTTTTGCCAAGCGATGTATCTCTATTTTTATATAACTGGTGCCCGCGACTTCGCCCGCGTTGAATATTTATTCTATGTCCATTCTATTCTAATTTTCTAAATAGGATGAGTAGTTTCGAAGATTAACTCCGACATACAATACAAACAAACATGTTGTATACCACTTTATAATATAACTAATAAAATAAATAAATATCCTTTTGCATCGGATATTTCTTCATAGTAACAACACTTAATTGTTGGTAACAAGACTCGTCAGTGATAAAAGTTTTCATGTTGTTAATAAAAAGTATGTTAATAAAAATAAATAATGAATTTCCACATAGAAAAGAAAATCAATCATCATTTTTTTTAACCGTACACGCCAACGCCACGCCACGTGTCGGTGGCTTTTAGAGGTAGTTTCCGTTACGCGGTTGGCATAATATACCAGCACCACCTTATTCTTAATCTTCACAGTTTACACGGCTTTAAAGTCAATTGAAAGAATTTTGTAAAGATCTGCAGAGGCAACAGGAAAATTAAAGAACTGAGATATCAATAAATTATAGTATCAACAAATAAATAATATTAAATTTTCCAATCTCTCTTTGAAAATCTATTTTAACATGTTTTTGTAACCAGTGTAGTGTATGTGTGTCTGAAAATATTTTTCGCGTGTCGAAAGGTAAAAATAAATAAATTACAATTAATTTATTATACCAATAACTAATTCGACCTTGTGTCTAGAATCGACATTAAGTGCCACCTACTATGTAGGATACAAAATCAATCTTAAAGATAATTTCAATATCTATTCTGTCTATATGAACAAAATTTCTCGCATTAGTGATTTATTAGGTACAACTCAGCTTGTTAGGGGTGAACAAAATTACTCTGAAACACCCAAGCTGGCAATAAATCGTCTGATAGGCAGGTTAATTAGACAATTTCTCTAAATGGCACCGCATTCGAACGGAACTTTTACCTCATTTCTTATTTATGGCTTGCTTTGCGGTCATTAGTAAGCATAAATATCTGTTTTCTTTTTTTTTATTAAGGAAAATAATCGCAAAATATTAAGCCAATCTATTAAAATACATGAATTTGATAATTTATTTCCAGTGATATGTTAAACAAGAGGATGCGCCCTTACCATACTACTAGTGACAAAAAAATGGTCCTCTAATTTGCACATCTACTTAAAAAAAAATTTGTTTTCATTGCCATCTTAATATTTTTTTATTTCTTATTGACGTATTCTGTTATTGTAAAGTGTTCTCATTGGTTGGTTGGACATATCACTGGTAAGTAGGCATTTTCGTATCTTTCTACGCACAGAATGAACACCTGTCATTGGTGCAAATTTCCGATTTTGACACCGGCGCATCCGTGCCACGTACTAGGAACGTTAGCCTTGTCCTATATAGAAGTCATTGTTTATTTCCTGTATCATACAGTTGAGCCTAGACCACATTAGTAGAAATGTTGCGCGATTTTGGTCTCTGAAATGTGTCTCAGGTTGTCTACGTAAACATATCAATATAACAGACCCCGTCTACGGTCCTGTTACGAGACCAAAAATCTCAAAAATCGATTAGAACGAGTTACCGCATACAAAGTTGTTGCGCAACATTTAGACAGTGTGGACGTCACTTCTCGGCGCTAGAGGCGATACACTTCCAGTTCCAGTCTAAGCAAGAACTCATACCACACAAAACAATGTCCTCCATGGTGTAGTGCAAAGATGAGACTGACAAATTCACATTGTAGTATGGACGTTAGACTAGACTAAAAACGGTCTATAGAAAATCGAGCAAGATAGTAGTGTATGGTAGGCTTAATAGACGGAACAGACATAAAATTTGTCAATCATATGAATATATTATACTGAAACAGTATAGATTGTATATTGGAAATATGAAATGATTAAAAACCAAGCCCCCCGAGATGCTGTGTTTTGGAATTCGATTTTGAATTATTCAAATTGATAGCTACAGCGTCCCAAATTCTGCAGATATGTTCTATTTTTTATTCTCTCAATTCAAGTCACGGAAATACCGTATGAATTTTTCAAACGTTCAATCCAAAGCATCGTTTTGAGAAATGTAAACACTGATCGCTGCTAAATATTGACGTTTGTGTTTTAGAATTGACGCTTTAAAAATTAATAAAGACACCTCGTTCAAGGCAGACGTAGGTATTTTTTTTGTGTAAAGGTCGTCAGACAGGCTAACGATTCACTTAATTGTGATAAAATAAAGTTTTGTTGTAGAACAAGTGGCAAAGTGGCAAGTGGCAAATGTAAGTTTCTTATATTAACTGATGATAATTACATTTTTTGATATAAAAATATTTTTCTTTGCAATCCATAATATTTATTTAAAAAAAGTACTGCATTATACATCGAGTGGCGTAGCTGCAAACGCATGTGCTACGAGTTCCTCGTAGCAGTGGACTCATGATCATACTTGTATGTGCTACGTTAGTTACTACGTAGTTAGTTACTACATCATATTTCAGCTTCAAAATCTTCAGCTTATAACTCAGTTTCAGCTTCAGCTTATATAACTCGGTTACATTTAAGATAAGAATTTTTAAAAAGACACTCTTTTTACTAATCATATTGTGACAAGAACTAAAAAAATCAGTTATTAATCACAAGTGATTTTATCAGTTAAATAGGCGTTACAGCAAGTAGCCTTTTGTGTATAATTTATGTTTCACCATCGTTTTAAATTTGCATAATAGTAAGGCTTGAAAATGCAACGTCAATAATTAAATGTTATGGCTTTCATTCAACCTCGCGATTTTATAAAACATGATGTCAACTTATTATTTCGAGTTTTTACTTAGCAAATCCACACTTAGCAAATCTTAGAAAATTAATTAATATTTCAGCAAACAAAAAAGTCAATGTCATATTACTACGTTATTTATTGAACAAACTTATACTGACCCACACGAAGTTTATACTATACTTATATTATAAAGAGAGAAAATATATTTGTATTTTTGTTTATAATGAATAAACCCAAAAACTATTGGACCGATTTAAAAATCAAACAAACATGTCGCCTGAATGAACATATCTCCATAAATTATAGCTAGGAACTATACCGACCACGTCAGCTTTCAAATAAAAAAAAACGATCAAAATAGGTCCACCCGTTTTGAAGCTAAAATTCCACAGACATATACACACAATCCCTATACAGCCACACACGTCAAACTTATAACACTTCGTTTATGCGTCGGGGGTTAAAATGAGACCAAACGGTCTATAACCATAACGGTCTATATAACCGCACGTGTGTACGGAGCTGGTTGAAGGGGTTGTTTATCAAGGAAGCTTTCTTATCTGTAAAGTTATTCTAAATAAGGAACATGCTCCGGATATATTTCAAGTTACATTGTTACCGTGCACAGTGTTGTTCTGAACAGCACCGTAAACAAGGAAGTTATAAATATTACATGAAATGAATCTCATTTCTATTACATTATATCATTTAATAGAAATCTACTTGATATATTAGCTGTATGCAATATCTTGGTAAAATATTCATTCCTGTCTCTATTTACATCGGGAAGCAACACTTACGTGTGGTTTTTTATTGTTATTTTTAATGGTTACCATCATGTTAATCGTTATGTCTGCCTACCTCTCATAGAAAAATCTTATCAGATTATCCGATATTATATTGAACGCAGTTTTGTACAAAATAGACGAATCTGTCCTTCGTCACAAATCCTTTATTCGAAATAAAAGATTACATATTATGTTGAAGGTTATCTTAAATTACAATATTTTCTATCATGTTATAGTATAAGATCTGATCTGATTATATAATATTGCGAATGCGATTTAAAAGACTTAGGTAATGCGCCACCATTCTTAACATTATTTTGTTGTTTATTATAACTCTTTTAAAAAGTCAATTAAGAAAATGCACTGTCACTCATAGTGCAGCCCCAATTAGGTTCATATATGCTGGACCATCATTTATTTTTATAGTCAAGTGTTATATAATAATAAAAGAAGGTTCAAGTTTTGAACCATCTACAGTTCTTCGTTCATTTACATTATTTTACTAGAACACGTAATAAGGAACAGTCGACGATACAAAGTCAGTCTTTTACCTAGTATATTTTCGAAAATTCTAAAAACATTTTTCTTTTAACATGTTTATATCTAGAATAAAATACACATTAATTCACATTGTTTGTTTTTTTTTTAGGATTGAAGGATTCAAGTTTCTCTTTGTGTGTTTTACCGGCTGTACAATTTTGAGTTGTTCCATAATAATGCGCGCCACGAGGTTCAACCTCATTACGAGTATAAAGATAAGGAGACGCTTCGCACGGTACGAATGGGTAAAAAGTTTTCCCCTGAATGCATGAATTTTGGAACATACTTTTCCGAGATATTTCCGCCTGCTTTCATTATGACCTTCTTCTAGCGTGCTATACTTAAACGATTTTTTGCAGGCTTAGCAGTGCATCTGCGTGGTTTCGTTTCCTTTCTTAGGTAGCCTTTAATTAGACTGTCAGGCTGCCTGCCAAACTTTTTAAAATAAATAAGATGAGCTAGAAATTGGCTTTAGTGTCATCTACTCCACAGTAGATGACATCGCTTTAGTGACATTCTGTTAAACCTGTATTAGGTTTTATAAATTCACCGAAGTGTGTACTGCTATGACTAAAGTAGAATAATTACAAATTTTAATAAAATTGATGTTTGGTAATTTTTTCGTAATCAAAAAACACAATTACAATCACTAAAGTATCATAATTATGTTTAGCACTTACTTGCGTTATTCTGATTTGAACTTGCTCATCAGTGGATTGCTCCCGTGAAAAGTAGTGGCCCGAAAACTATTTTTTGCGTACCCTTTTCATAGAAAATTTCTATCAACATGAAAAATGTAACAAATAGCTCTACTCAGAAATATTGCCACTGCGGTGACTAAGACGTATCGTTTTATATATACACATATGTAATTCTACGAATTGTATATTCTACGAAGGGTTCACTCCGCCGAGTCCTTTCATTTCGTGAAAAACACTTTCACACATTTTGCTTTTTATAAAAAAGTTTGCACTACTAATCATTCCTGACTTTCATATGACCTTGCTTGCATATGTTTACAATTATTGGAAATTTTAGAGAAAATTTTCACATTTAATCGACTTAACCTTAAGATCTCACTTGCTAACTAGTGCTGCTTACGAATTGGCAAATTACCAATTGACCAATTACTGAGATAACATTATGAAGACTTGGATGTTGGGTCATGTGTGATTGCCCTTAATTTAAATTCCTATAACCAGCAGAGGGCGTTTATGGTGTAATGATTAAAAAGCCATCTAAGGTTTTCCAGTATATAGTAGCATTTTTAAAACCTTTCTCCATATTTGATCCGCTCCCCAAATTCATACAAATGAAAATAATATAAAATTATTTGGGTTTGTTATAAGGCGAATTTGAAACGGAAGCTAAAAGCGTGTGACCGTTGGCGGCGGCGGCAGGCCCTCGGAATTCCGCTCGCTCATCACTTTGTATGCAAATGTGCTGAACACTACAATACATTTTGCAATTCGCATTCTAGCTAATTGCTTTTTCTTTTGACGCCGTCCGAACAAACGGCGGCTTATTTTCTTTACACTCTAGACATTTTATTGACACTAAATTGTTCAGTTGTTCGCTCTGCAGTAAAAGTAAAGCGACAATTTCTTTGTATACTGCAAATCAACTTGAATTAGAAAGTCCGTATTGAATTTCTTTACAACTTTGCTTTACCTGCGCCGCTAGAGGATTTTCACTGAGAAATTCTTTACAATTGTTCAGAATAGTCTGTTTTAACAAACACAATTCTGGAGGAACATTATAACACATGCCTGGCGTTATATGAGTGAATCTCACAATTATGTGATGCTATAGCTTAAGCAATATAGCTATAGCTTAACCCTTCATATACCGGAGCGCGGATCCGCGTTGCGCCTACTGTATGTATCATGACAAGTGGCACTAGAGATTATGACTACGCTCTGGCATACAACGGTAATTCGGCTCGCTGGCGTTCGGCAGACGAGGGGTTAAGACGCACCACAAACAGTCCCATCAACAATTTTAACTGACTTGGATCAAGGCGTGGTATGGCAGGGCATTAGAGCTTCTCGCGCTAGACAGACGTGTTGGGTAGTGGATGTCGTACCCGCGACCCCGCCTATTAATTTTAGGCTGCGCTAGAACAGGCACGCAGCTCCTTCATGAAGTTGAGCCACCTTCTCTGCAACCGTTCCCTCGATATTGTGACCCGTATGCGCTTGGTCCGGTGCTTCGTATTCTCTGTGTTGTTGTACGGGGTCGACTCCTGGACACTCGCAAATACAATGACCAGACGCTTAGAATCTTTTGAGATGTGGGTATACAGGCTCATGCTACGAGTGTCCTGGACAGGTCGGATGGAACGAGACGGTTTTGCAGAGAATGAACAAGAAGGTTGAGGTTTTGAAAACCATTAAAGTCAGGCAACTGGAATACTTTGCACATATCATGCGCGGAGACAAGTATAATCTGCTGCAGCTGATCATGCAGAGAAAAATACAAGGTAGGCGCAAGCCGGGCAGACGACGTACTTCCTGGTTCAAGAATCTCCGCGAGTGGTATGTCCAAAGTACCAGATCGCTGTTTCGAGCCGCCGCCTCGATCGTTAGGATATAGCCATAATGATAGCCAACCTCCGATAGGAGATGGCACTACAAGAAGAAGAAGAAAGTCGTTGGGTTTTAGCCGCTATAGAAGTCCGGCATAACTCCGCATACCCTGCCGAGCATGCCTCATACTGTGATTATGTTTGGAAGTCTCACGACACATCGCTCTGACGCCCGCTGGTTTTGGGATCGTAACATTAACTTAACATTTTAATTTATAGTGGTCATAAAATGTAATCAGTACACAGACGACTCGTAAAATTCGAGAGCCGGCATTGTTCTTATCGGAACCAACGAACGCGAATCGTCGTAAGTCGCAATACTCGAACGACTGGAATGTCAACGAAAAAAGGAATGTGGCATTTGAAAAAACTTGATGTAATCCGCTCGTTATCGCCATTGCGTCATAGCCGACGACGTGCCTCTCTCACTGCGAAAATAAATTGCAAACAAAATTATGCACAATCCCGTTTCGTTATTTGTTCGCTCATTTTAGGAAATCTGGCGTATAATATAATAAAGTCCCGTTCATACTGTTCACAAAGCATTTACCTCCCTTTTTTATTTTAATGTAATAATAAGAAATACAGATTTCATTTTATCTTTTTATTGACTGTCATTGTGTGAGCGGAAAATAAAATTTATTACTCATATTTCCATTACATTTATAAATTTATATCTTTCCAGTTCAATTAATAAGTATGTTCACAACGTCTGCGAACTCTGCGAAAATCTGTTCAAATTGTATGTTCTTTCAAGTTTAATTTCAGATTTGATATATATTTATAATGTATATTCATTATTATTATTATTAAGATTTTATATAATTTTTGCATGATACCTTCACCTGGTCCCATTTTATTGTATTCATAATTAATGAGTAATTTTATAAGCGCCTGTTTCACAAACGTCAAGTAGGCCAAACTGTCATTTAAAGTCACCGGTAACCGGGGATAATGGAGCTGATATACCTTTGTTTGTACGGTAAACGTCCGAAACAATAAATAGAAAATAATTTAAAAAAATTGGCTATCGAATGATGCAGTAAACAGAGTGCATAATTCACAATAACAGAAAATGATTTCTAAAAGTAAGTAATCAACACTTTACTTTTAGTTTGTGAAAGAGGCCCTAAGTATAGTATTTTTTAGTTGTTATAATTATTTATTAATTAGTATTATGATTTTGATGTATTTTCTGGAATTGATAATTACTATTATTAAGCTTTATTCACATGACAAACTTATTATATTTTAAAATCATTAAATTTTCATGTAGAAATAAAGTACGTCTCCTATATAGATATTCATTACAAGTCGTGTATAATAGTGGATTCTATATGCTCCGCTGTCAATAAGACAAATCGCCAAATGACTGCGTAACGCGGTGTGCCCAGACATGGCTTTAATTATTATTATTCAAACAAACCAAAACTATACCTTCGACGATGTAACATGAGCTAACTTCGGCTCGTGTTTGTGCAAAGTTCTCAGAGAACCGCGCTCTATCATAGTTAGTCAAAGAAATCCAAGTTCGCATGCACCTGTATGTGCCCGTGGTAAATTTAATTATGCCGCCTTTATCCGCCTCCGGCCACTACGCGCCTCTTGTACGCCACAATGTTGCGGTTACGTACATAACCCGGCTAAAGAGCTCTCGACTATAGTTCATGTTCTAAAGCCGCCATTGGACATAATCAGATCGTAAATTGACATTTTTATGACCTCATAGCTTACAGAGTTTATCGACTATGCCGTTCAGTGCGATGTGCAGTGGAGCGGAGGTAGCGTCTTGTCACATACGGTTAAGCGACAAAATAAGCACTGCAGCATTTTAATAATGGACTCTGTTCGTGATATTATTTTTTGTCTGGCTGGCCGCGTCATGTGCAATTTTTGAAATATTATTTCTGGAGTAGAGAGAAATTTCTGCTGCAATACTCTACGAATATCACAAATGTTCATAAATGTTTCATAGTTATATTAAACTAGCGACACGCTCCCGGCTGCGTCCAGAATACAATTTTTCTTTAATATACAAACCTTCCTCGTTTATCCCTCTTTCCATAAGTAAATCAGAATCCATTGGGTGGTTTAGAAGTACAACTCTTACATGTGTAAGTAACTAGTTTTTCGAGGGTTCGACACGTATTATTTGATTATATAAAGAATATACTATGTTGCTTATATAGTCAAAAATTATATAATACATAATATTTTAGATTCTTTACAAGCAAAGTAAACATCACAGGATGACAAAAAGAGAAGCTTAGTTGTTCACCACGCTTTAATGCGTAACCCGCGTTGTTCAGGGGAATCCCCGCTGCGAGCCTGCTGCGACAGCCCCCTGTGGTGTATATTTACGTTTAGATAAAAATCTTCAAATTGAATGGAGTTATCACGTAATACAGTAAATTTGTAAAGATTTTCTCTACATAATTTTAGGCTTTTCCTTAGCTTATTCCTTAGAAAACTTTGTTTTCTTATATAATCTAGTATTTTTTATATCTATTATTTACTAGCGATGAGCCCAAAGCTTCGCACGGATGCATGTTTTTCTGAATATTGAGCACACAACTCTTATTCATTTATCGCTCTTTGCATTATTAAAATGTATCAAAATCAGTTAGGTGAAGAAGTTATCGGACAATATTTGATTGAAATCTTTGAATTGTCAGCTAGGAATTTTGAATGGGAAGAATAAAATTGGAGTTTCTACGATTTTCTGAGTACTTTTTCTAACTTTTCTCTTCATAAAAAGCTTCGTCGGACCAACGAATATTTAAAAAAAGGCGTATTGGTTCATTTTTATTTAATAGAAGATTTAAGTGTCTTAAATAGGTTTAAATCATCTGTTTAAATTACTCTATATGATGAAAGTAAAAAAAAATACTCGAATTAAATTTACATGCAGTTATTTAATTAGCTTCGTCATTGTTGTAATATTTTATTCTAAAATTTGTGCTTACATTATGTAATACTAATTGCCAATATCATTCCGACCGGTATTTAGAGTAGTTATTTAATTATTGAACGAGCAACTATATCCGTACTGAATAATGAACGGTAATAATTCCTAATAATACAGATTCTTCTATCTGTATAGATTGCATTAAAATCAACAGCTACAGAAAAACGAACTAACTAATATTATAGTATTTTTATTTATTTATTTATTTATTTGAAAAGGCCCAACTAGACATACTTAATCACTATATACAACACTGAAAGGAACATCACAAGTATTAATTTAAATTATAGCAAAGCACAACATATATAGGAATTATAGGATTAAACTAAATTAAACATGAATAAATTAAAAATATAACATCATATATTTTTAAATAAATTATTTTGTATTTTGTGTAAAAATAAATAAATAAATAAATATATATATATATATATATATATATATATATATATATATATATATATATATATATATATATATATATATATATATATATATATATATATAAAGCCCGGTGATTGGTTGTTGTAACGCCCACATAAAATTTTGACCAATTCTATATTTATTTATTTTCTATCGTTTCGTAAATACGCAACGCTCCCGTTTGCATTGGTTTGCTCTTGGCTAGGGGCCCTGATCCATTAAATGTCGTTTATTTTATTTACCATGTCAAACGTGTCAAACAATTTATTTTACCATGGCAACAGGTCGAATAAAACATAGGTTTAATATGTACAAATTACATTATAGCAATAGAATTATACAACCAGCACTGTAATACCCAAACTGAGTGAAAGATACATTAAATTAATAAAAACGTAAGGCAAGATAAGCTACAATTATATAACTAAGTACTTATTATATCGCAGATTTTATTCAAATACTAACATTTTATGTGAATTAAGATATCATATATCAAGTACCTACATTACCAAAATTTATTGACTAACCTGACTCGAAATTTAAACTATTATTATAATACGTTTGTAAGACGTTTTAATTATTAACATATATTTATTAGCAATGAAAATACAGCGAGTTTTGCGTTTATTTGCAGACACAAACACAGATGAGGCTTGCCTACCGCTTTCCTAATTACATTAAAACACTTTACTATAATAAATACAAACATTTATAGCTGAATACGAAGCTTCTGTATTCATTTAACGTTTACTTTCACTCTAGTACAAACTGTTATTATGTCTTTGTTTGTGTTTAGACTTAAAAATATTCTCCAAGAAATTCTATTTCTGAATTCATATCTATTTATAACTCTCTAATGTATTACTTAAACATTTATAATAACCTAAAATAGGTTTATTCGCTTCATTAAACAACCCTAACTTCATTGACTAACGTACCAGAAACGATAATTTGCATTTAACGATTCGCAAAACAAGACATATCAAATATGTACATAAATTACATCCAATATTTTATACACACGAGTGACAGACAACCTATCAATAATATTGACATGCCTACTTCGTTTCTGAGTGGAGTGATCGTGAATGCTTCTAAGAAAAAATACTAGGATATTTCTGTAGCTGAGAGATAAAGTTTACCTACTGTAGGACTAATTAGAGTCGGCAATAACAAGCCCTGTACTAAAGACTAGTGTATATAGGATAACAGCATTCAGCATTGTGCTATTTAGGTAAAAGATGGCACAGCCCATTTTACTATGTGCATCCCTAAACTCCTAGCCTTCATACTACTAAGGTAGGCAACGCAGGTACTAAGGTACTAGCTGATGAGCGCGACTTCGTCCGCGTTGAAAAATAAAAGAAATAACCGCCTTACTATACATACATTGAAGGTTGACATTATACTTTTGCCAAGTGTTGGATTTTTATTTTTACATAGCTGGTGCCCTCGGCATCACCCGCGTGGAATATTTAGCCTATGTCCACCCTAATATTCTGTTCTAACTATTGGTGAAAGATTTTTTTAATCAGTAATTTTTTTAATCACAATGAGTGTTTCGAAGAATATTTCCTACATACAAACTATGTATATGACGTCATCGTATCGTATCTTAGAATGGCCCTAAATAATATTTCCTAGATATTTTCCCGAAAACGATTGTCACTGGTTAACCAAGGCAAATTAAGCCAAAAATCGGCAATCAGGGGAAATAAATCGTGTAGTTTTGAAAATTGGTAGAATTATACTTTACGGTATCCAGATTAACATACTAAAAGTCCTCAAGGGTGGGGGTTGTGCTGAGGGTGTAAGGGGGGGTTGAAGGTACCTTTTTTGAGGTTTTTGCTCATATCGCGAATATCTGTAGGAATAGCATTATGATTGCTTCTGACAAAAGTTTCTACATGAAATTGTCTACAACTTAGATATATACATATTTACTCTACGATCAATACTTTAGGGACTACAGGCTGTGCAAGTTTACAGAGATACAAAAAAAGACGATTTCAGCAAACGGGCTCGTTTTTTTTTTCGGCGTTGTTTATCGCCATTTTTAGTTTAGAATAAGCAAGCTTAGTCATCTGCCTACCCAACATGAAAAAACCCCATGAAGATCCATGGAGAATTCTAAACAAAAAAGATGATAATGTAAACAAGGTCCGAGCGTTCAAGATACCGTGTGCCCTTAAGCAACGAAGGGCGTCAGCGAGTCGTGGATGGTGAGGTTGAGGTCCATGCATACCACTGAGGCTGAATCGACGTCTTTTCTACTGCATATACAAACAGGCCAAGATTTATAGCTCAAAAATGGGTTCGATCCGCAAGAAATCCTGCTATTTGATTTTTCGATTGGATTATGTCAGAGACTGTCTCCCGAGTATAAATCCAAGTTTGTGTCGCTTGAAACCGCGAGCGTTAGCCGTCATCTCGAGAAACGCCTTTTTACAAATATCTCGGTAACGGTGAGTTTTACGTTAAAAATTGTAAGAATCTTTTTTGTGGACAATAAAGTTTCCTATCGTTTTTATTTGAAACGTTTTTCTCTACTGTTAATATTTGCCGATATATAGTCGATTAAAAAAACCAAATTTTTGTTTTTGGAAAATAATTCGATAATTTTTAGACATACAAAAAAAAAGTGATAATCAAAGTTGTAGAGCATAAATTATTCTATAATTTTTGTAGGAATTTTTTTTTTGTAAAATCAATAGTTGCTGAGCTCTACCGCAATTAAAGTTTCCGTCATGTAAAAAAAAAACAGCTACGGCAACTTTTATGAAAAGCAACACAAGACAGAAATATAAAATATAAGTTTCCCATTTGAAATTGCGGCATTAAATTTTTTTTGGTAATTTTTTTTTCGGTAATTTAAAAAAAAAATATTTTCTTTTATTTTGCTTTACTATTAATTGCGGTAGAGCTCAACAACTATTGATTTTACAAAAAAAAGTTTCCTACAAAAATTATAGAATAATTTATGCTCTACAACTTTGATTATCACTTTTTTTTCGTATGTCTAAAAATTATCGAATTATTTTCCAAAAACAAAAATTTGGTTTTTTTAATCGACTATATATCGGCAAATATTAACAGTAGAGAAAAACGTTTCAAATAAAAACGATAGGAAACTTTATTGTCCACAAAAAAGATTCTTACAATTTTTAACGTAAAACTCACCGTTACCGAGATATTTGTAAAAAGGCGTTTCTCGAGATGACGGCTAACGCTCGCGGTTTCAAGCGACACAAACTTGGATTTATACTTGGGAGACAGTCTCTGACATAATCCAATCGAAAAATCAAATAGCAGGATTTCTTGCGGATCGAACCCATTTTTGAGCTATAAATCTTGGCCTGTTTGTATATGCAGTAGAAAAGACGTCGATTCAGCCTCAGTGGTATGCATGGACCTCAACCTCACCATCCACGACTCGCTGACGCCCTTCGTTGCTTAAGGGCACACGGTATCTTGAACGCTCGGACCTTGTTTACATTATCATCTTTTTTGTTTAGAATTCTCCATGGATCTTCATGGAGTTTTTTCATGTTGGGTAGGCAGATGACTAAGCTTGCTTATTCTAAACTAAAAATGGCGATAAACAACGCCGAAAAAAAAAACGAGCCCGTTTGCTGAAATCGTCTTTTTTTGTATCTCTGTAAACTTGCACAGCCTGTAGTCCCTAAAGTATTGATCGTAGAGTAAATATGTATATATCTAAGTTGTAGACAATTTCATGTAGAAACTTTTGTCAGAAGCAATCATAATGCTATTCCTACAGATATTCGCGATATGAGCAAAAACCTCAAAAAAGGTACCTTCAACCCCCCCTTACACCCTTAGCACAACCCCCACCCTTGAGGACTTTTAGTATGTTAATCTGGATACCGTAAAGTATAATTCTACCAATTTTCAAAACTACACGATTTATTTCCCCTGATTTTTCTTATTTTCTCAGGCTAGGTGTAGATAAAATATCGCGGTTCGCGCGTTAGCCGTAATACGTTTTGTTCTCATAAAGCAATAAGAAATGTCCAGGCCACAATATTTATCACCTCTCCACAGTTTAGTGTGCTCACTGGATATCGAGGGGAATTGAAACCTTTCGACCTAAATTAAATTAGTCTATAAAATACTCACTAACTAGCCCCGATTTCGCCAGATGCAACTGACTTGCAACTGAGACCTAATTTACATAAAATCCTCAAGTTATTTTTTTAATGTTAAAGTCGGCAGACAGGCTGACAGTCAACTTGATTGTAGGTGGCAACCGTGGCCTATTAACACAAACAACGTAATTGGGAAAGGATAGGCTAACATTCTCTGGCCACCCTTACTCATTAGCCGAAACACAACAGCAGGCATGCTGTTATTTCACAGTGGTCTTCTGTAAGGGGTGGTTACTTCCGACAAACGGGCTGCACAAGTGACTGCGAAACGCAGTGCGCCCTTCTAGTCTTTCCAGATCATTCGTTTCCAAAATTGATCCTACCGGGAATCGAACCCACGATCGTTGGGACATAATATTAAGGCAAGCACCCTAACCACTCATCCAACGGGCTCGTCAAACACGAACAAAATAAATACGAAATGGACACAACTCAGCTTTAGGCAGCAACATTTACAATTGCCCTTGTGCCTGTGATTTTCAAAATACAGTGATTAAAACTTGCCCTATAATACATATAGTACATAATTGTGTATAAAATAAGTTATAATTAAGATATAATAACGGTGGCGATTGTGGTGAAATGACTAACTTGTTACACGACCCCAGTGATCGATCAGAATGACTGATGCGAGCGCGACTGTACCAAGGGGTATCGTATTAAACTTGTGGATAGGAAGGTACTTGAGAGAACGATGTGTCAAATTTGAATGACAGCGTATAAGGAGGGTTTACAATTATATATAAGGTATATTATTATGTCGTTTAAGCATAAAGGTACTTTATAAATTTAAAATCGACGCAAAGGAAATACAAATTGACAGAATCTTAGTAATTACTCATTAATCACTTATTTAAACAACAAATTTAATTCCAAATAATATATTATATAATAGGAGATTTTAAATAGCACTAATATAAAACGTTGAAAATAAAAACCTGACGAGAGTCGCTTTCAGCAATAATAAGAGATGCAACTAGTCTCACTCACGTATGCAACTTATTTATTCAATTTATTTTGGTTCAATTTATGTTACGTTATGGATTTATATTCGTTGATGTTATTATACTAAAATTATTTCGTGGCATTTATACCTCAGATTCAATTTTGTTCATACGATCTCGAAATTAAAATTAATTTTCGATTTTAATCAAATTTCATTCGTTGTAAAGTCGATTAATTATAATTTTACAAATTAATCACAGGTTTTATTTAAATTATATTAAATTTCATACTAATTATACAACGACTGATTCATGCTTATACGGTCGAATAATATTTTTCTAGATTATTAATTTCTAATAGAAAGTCAAGGACGTGATACTAAAAAAGCAATTGTCAGTTCAACTAATAAAATGATGTTACTTATTTTTAACAGATAAAAAAAGATTCATATAAAATAAAATACGTTAAGAAAAACTAAGTGTTTGAACTATGTTTTTACTTTGAAATAATTTAAACATTTGTAAAGAAAGCATTTTTACAGTGTGAAGATTGTTGAAAAGAAAACCACTCAAGTGAAAACTGTTTATTTGTTGCAGAAGAGAGGATGGAAAATGAGAGAAGGGACGAACAATGACAGCTCGTCCCCGCCGCCAGCGATGACCCTGCATCGCGGCCGGGGTCATACGCCGGCCGCTGCGGCGGGGCCAGCCCGTCGCGACGCGGCCCGTTGCACAAACAAAACCACGCTTATTAGGCTATATCTACAATCTCTACTTGTGATATCAAAATTATATCAACACGCCAACGCCTTCCTTCCACGGCCGCGCACACACATTCATTTTTCAAAGCGTCCGCTAGTCAAATTAAAAACAGCTGTGAATTTTGTATTTAGTTTACGAACTAGGAGGGTGTGTTACGTTGTTAAGTCATTAATGTTTAAAGCGATAGTGCAATTATTCGTTGTTGCCAAGTGTGTTGTGTGCGTGAAGCGAGTTCGGGGCGGTATGAACGCGAGATATGCGCGGGTCCTGATGGTGTTGTGGCTATGCGGATGTGGTGGGTACAGCGAGGGCAGACGGGATACGGACACCTACAATCTGCACATCGGTGGCATCTTCCCCATGGAGGGTGAAGGCGGGTGGCAGGGCGGTCAGGCCTGCATGCCCGCTGCTGAACTGGCCCTAGTAGATGTCAACGCACGCTCAGACCTGCTCTCAGGTTTCAAGTTGCGACTACACAGCAACGACAGTAAGGTGAGTCCACTTATTAACTATTTTACGGCTTCAACCGCGTTATCTATCGGATCAGCTTGGAACTAAAGTTCAATTATTATCTTACGATAACGCGTCATCATTAACTGAATAACTCGTTTGACGGCACTGACGGTTGGTCAGAAAACTACCGTGAAATACTAGCACATGCTATGATTATATGTTATAGTGGGTTGATATATGTAATAAGTGATACCAGAGATTTTTCTTTTTCTCACCTGATCCCTAATCGTTTATCCTGTCAAAGTGGCTAGAACATTGGTAGACGTTGCTGGTATTTATAGGCGACGGTAATCACTTATTTCCAAGTGGGTTGCCAGTATACCAGCCGAACTCTGTCATTAAAAAAAAACGTTTATCACGAACTTGTTAAAATCATTAAAAATGTATGCAAGAACTAAATTTAAAATGATAAATAAAATGAACTAAAATGCAAGAATCAGGTTAGAATAAACAACTGAGTAATTGAATACATCATTTTCCTTGTCTTCACGCAACTGATGCCTCTAATAAGACATCAGGCCCTTAGTAACATAGTTACTGTACGTGTAAGCAACCCGGCCTTAGCCCGAAAACATGTCAATTATAATTTTAATCAACGTAATGTGCATATCGTGTCGTCGTCAGCCAAAGGGTTGGAGTACGTACAGAATCCATTATGCTTGGAAATCCGCTCTAGTTGGCCAGTTAGGGCTACAATTAACAAAAAGGATTTCATCCCAGTTGTCGAGTCGTCTTGCTACGGGCCGTTTCAGCCAATAAATCTAAATGGAGTGATATCATAGGCATCGGATATTGCCACGGAGGGGGTGAGCTGACGTTCAATTCAATTATTGAGAATTTATGAATGGCTCACGGAAGAAAATTTTATTGGATAGAATTTCCGATCTTGGTGGAAGCAATTTCCAACTTTAGCGATTTTAACTCGAGGAACACATTGTTGATTCCGTTTATATTAAGTCAGTTAAAGTAAGTGTAAACAGTAATAGATGTGTTAAATGGATTCGATAGTCCAATTTACATATAGATATTAAGCGTTGTTACGGATGCAGAGTTTTTAACATCTGCGGATCAAGTTTCAAGTTTTTTTAATAGATTTAATTTATGATGCAGAAATAAATAATTGAATTTTAGTAAATTCTTACTAAGTACCTAATCAGGCTTTTAGTAGAAAATTAAGATAATTTAAATTAAAAAACTTTACCCATAATTGATCCTGGGGAAAACTGTCAGTTTTATTAATAAGCTTTTTATAGCTTTTTGATTTGATTATACGAAAGTTCAGCATTTGTGGATGTGGATGCGAATATTTGCAACAACACGGCAGGTGGAGGCTCGAATCCCTATAAGACTTTTTATTAAAACATATAGGTACTTAGATTAGAAATACTCAGTAACGATGAGGAATTTTTATGTGTCCGAGAAGGCAAAAAATTCCGGGAAAACATTTTTATTTCGACTAACCCACAAAACAGGTGACATGCAAGCGAAAAATCGCAAGCAATTTAATAAATCTATACCAATTAATTGCAAAAAGCCATATAAAGGTTACAAGTCACTAAGCATACAGAGCGTATGCGAAATGTAAATTTCATTCCAAAACCAAAGTATACACTTATTACATATTGTTTACATTTAATTAAAATTTGCTGCTACTTTATTAATATTTTACGTTAAAAAATATGGTGGTTTACATTAATATTTTTTTATAAGATGAAGTCTTAAAATGAAATTGAAAATAAAGCAATGAATTGAACAAAAATTGTAAAGCGGAAGCTAAGTAATAAAAACAATTTCAGTACTTTCACACCGGCGACGAATGGCTTTAAAAAGGAAAGAAAAAGAAAAAGATGTTTGATTGAAACTGTTTTACTATGTTTTTCCTTAAGTGTTAAAGAGTACTTACAAAAGCAAATTTACAATCGCAAATAATTTTTTTGTTATTTTTATGTAATGGTCGTCGGACAGAATGGCTATTCACTTCATGTTAGGTTGGCCTATAACAGTCAACACCGATCTTAGTATTAAAATAATAAATATACAGAACTACAGGTAGGTAATTATACAGAACTGTGCTCTGGTATCTCGCCAAATACCAACAGACATACAGACATAATGCTGTAATTTCAAGGCGGTCTGCCACTTGAAATAACAGTATATATCTGTTGGTCTTATGGTGGTTTTCCGTGGTTCAATTTCTATGAGCGGTGTATTTTTATCATTATATAAATACAATGAAACCTGTACGTGAGGGAGTAACTACGCGTCCTTGCATTTCGGAAAGCTAAGCCAAGTATGCGTCTTCATACAAAACTTCTGTTTTCTATGCACAAAAGCCTGAGACTAAATGTTAGGTCTGAAGCTTTTACTATGTAAAACATACTATACTTCTTCCAGTCGTTTATTTAACTTTTATCAGATCACGCACGTGAAGTTTTACAATAATTTTCGGTACAATGTACTACAGAGAATACCGTACTTCATGGACGGGCACCGCCCACTTAATGATGTGCGATTCGTAATGAATGACCACAGACTATAAAAAACATTTTGAAATAAATCTGTAATACTATTTTTAATTATAAAGAATAGTCTGTTTCTTCTCCGTATGAACTTGAATCAATATCACTCGAGTTTTCAGTTACCAATTCTTGGATAGATGATAAAAATATTAACATAAGTGATTTATTTTAATATATCAATACTAATAATAAATCTATAAGGGTTGGTCATGGAGTAAGTTACTTTGTTTCCAGAGATATCGTGTTTATAGGCTCTATACATGATACTGAAACTAAATTGACCAATTTTACAATTTTTTTCTGTATGTATGTAAGTATGTACTATGTTCCTCCATAACTCTTAAACGAATTAACTGATTTTTATGAAACTTGGTAGATAAACATTTAGACGTACAGGACACAGGATAGGCTACTTTTTCTTTTTAAACGCGGACGAAGTCGCGGGCGCCAGCTAGTATAAGATAAAGTAACTTAAACACCTGTGAATTTTTATAAAACAATGCAAAATGTTGAGCAAAAATAAAATATGAATGTGTTAAATCGATTAAAACTTCTTCATGAATAAAATCGATTGTTAAAAGAAATCGAATCAGTTAACGCATCAGGGTATCAATCACTATTTGATTATTAGACGAGCTGTCAAAAGTTAAACAAAAGATTGGAACAGGTATAATTTTGTTATTTTTGTTCTCAGTGCGAGCCGGGCCTGGGTGCCAGTGTTATGTACAATCTCCTGTATAATCCACCGCAAAAGTTACTGCTGTTGGCTGGATGTTCAACAGTGTGTACTACTGTAGCAGAGGCCGCTAAAATGTGGAACCTCATGGTTGTAAGTACATAATCACTCACTAATTCGCTACTTAATTGACATCATAACTTTACACTATTGAAATGTGTGAGCGTGACTTGAGCTTTATTACTTCACGTTGTACACCTTTAATTTTCTATTGTTACACTAATGGATATGATGCTCAATTGTTTGATTACATATACAAAATTGTAGTTATGAAATAAAGTTTTTGAGTTAAAATATAACAATTTTAAAGACGTATTAATTTCAAAAACAGTTTAAAAATGAATGAGAAAACCATTTTGTTTTGTACTGTGAAATATTATTGTTTGTATAATAAGAAATCCTGAAAAAAATAAAATCATAGCAAGCTACAATCTATATTCTTACTCATTTTGTGTGTTTAATGAGACATGAGATTTCTTCATTAAATTATTTGCAATTGAGTTAAGATTCGCCGTAATATATTTTTAAATGTTTCACCCTACAGGTAAAAATATATATAAAAAACGCAAGTTACACAAATGACGTATTTCACTAACGCCTTGATTTTCTATTTGTTAAAACGGCTACAACGTAATATTTGAATAAAGAAAATTAATTACAACCTTTGAATGTGAGCACCACGATCTGCTCATTAATTTTAATTGGTGCCCTCCAAAATAAATTACCACCCTTTTCATATCATATTTTAAATTAATTAAAATTGTTGACCGTCACGATGGAGTTCCTGTCTGTCAACTCATAAAATTAAAGTCATTATTACTTTGACACGACAATTAAGACTTTGATAAAGTCAACATTTTTTTTTTTTCAATATTTTTTTAATATTGAAATGTAATAGATTTCTAATTTATCCATAGGTACTAATGTTATAAAAGTGAAAATAAGTCTGTCTGTTACCTTTTCACGCCTTAAGTACGAAGCCAATCATCATGAAATATTGCATACATATTGTCAGCAAGGACAATATGCAGGATACAGCAAGGACGTATTCAGAAAAAGTACTGTTTCCGAAGGCCTTTAACAAACAAACGACCAAATGTACTCATTTATAATATTAGTTAGGATTTACGTATTCAATGAAAATGTAAATCCTTACTAATATTATATTTGTGAATGTTTGTTATCTTTCACGCAATAACTACTGAACCAATCACCATGAAATTTTGCATACACGTTGTCTGGGACACCAGTAAGGACATAGGGTACCTTTAGCAGAAAAATAATATTAAATTAAAAATAAATATTGAGCAAAGGATATGTTCGTTGAATGTCATTCAAAAGAAAGTTTATTGACGTCATAGCCTCTACGAGTCACATCTGAGACGCAGCGGCGCAGCGTAGATAAACCGGGGAATGGGCAAACTTAGACAAGTCTCTACATAGAGTTGTTTATCAACGTTCCAAGAAAGATACAACCGATAACAATAACGCTTTTGAAGTTGTAATGCAATTTTGTGTTCGCAGTTGTGCTACGGTGCGTCGTCGCCAGCGTTGTCAGACCGAGCGCGATTTCCGACGCTGTTCAGAACCCATCCGTCAGCGACAGTGCAGAATCCTGCCCGCATCAAAGTCATGCAGAAATACGGCTGGTCGCGTATCGCCATTTTGCAACAAGCGGAAGAAGTTTTCATATCGGTGAGTACATTTTAATCTATATACGAGCATACTATAATATTATAAAGAGAAAATTAAAAAAAATTAAGAAAAATTTATTTGTGTTTGTAATGAATAAGCTCAAAAACTACTGGACCGATTTTAGAAATTCTTTCATCTATAGAAAACTTCATTACAAACGAGTAACATGGGCTACATTTTATACGCGTTTCGCGTTCGCGTAAGTTACGCGGATGAAATCGCGTGCAATATATAAAGCGGATTGTTTATACATAGAAGGTATGCTCGAAAACTACTGTAACTACGAAATGACACAATGAAAGAATTATGAAAATTATGAAAAATTCTTTCACTGTTTTAATCTTATTGCAAGTGAATTGCAAAAATTCGTCCTCACGTGTGGAATTTCTCTTGTAATTTGGACCAACCTCGATAACAGTTTCGATTAATTTAATATTTGAATGTTTTTATTTATTTATTATTTTTAATGTGTATTAAAATTTATATTTAACTTGAGTTCTTAGCAAAGATATCGCCCAACAAACAAGGCTCGCAATTTTCAATTTTTATCCATTATTTTTCAAACTTAGGTAAATGATGAAGATCACCATAAAAATGTAATTTATCTAAATGAAGCAGAGATGATTCATTGCAATCAGTCCTCAGACCCCGAAGAGATATCGCGTAACGTAAATATCTAAAAAATGGAACAATTTACTGTATTTTAAGTTACCTTCTTAATAGTCTGCAAAATGATTCCCAAAATGTGTCTATTCCGGGGAGACTGTCCCTAAACTTTTTTAAAAGAAAGTTTTCAAGTGATATTTTTGTAAATGGGACACGCTTCAGGGACATCTTTCAACAGTCAAGAGCTTTTCATTTTATTTTCACTTCAGACTTCGCTGTAGCAGTAATATAAACTCAGTATAAATTTGAGTTTATACATTAAAAAAAAAATTGAAACTGGGCCTGGAAGATACGAAGACTTCTATTATACTTACGCATATTATAAAACAAAGTCCCCGTCTTGTCTGTATGTATGTATGTTTGCGATGAACTCATAAGCTACTGAACGGATTTTCATGCGGCTTCTATCTATCAACAGAGTGATTCCTGGAGAAAACTATTTTTGATTGTTTAAGATGTCGAAAAAAAATGAAGCCGTCTGGGATCTTTAAAGCATCTTGAAAGATCCCAGACTATTTTCTTGGATTATTATTCGATGAATCGAATAATAATAATAATTAGAAGCCTCTCCATTTTAGATCATAAATTTAAATTATACTTATTATTATAAGTATTAAATGGAATTGATACACTAATTTGTCATCAGCATAATGATGAAGAATAATGAAACCCTATCTCCATTTGTCTATTAATACTAATCCCGAGTAATCCCATTAAATGGGATTTGGTAAACTTAATGTAATTTGAAATTGGTTATAAACTTATGAATAGAAAAGATAAGAGTCAGTTTATTATATCATTATGAATCTTTTGCGTTCTTGTCATGACTCATAAATAAACAAATATTACTTAGCTCGTTACTACCTGACTTAGTTCGTAGTTCAAAACTACATAGGGAAAATAATGAATTTTCCAAGAGCACACACTCTAGTACAGTCTGTAAATTACAAAGGCAGACATAAAAGAATATTAAATTGAGTACACACGATGGCACAAAACACTGTCATTAAATTTTGTTCAAAGGTAGTAGTACTCTCTCGTTCTCTCTACGCCTTTACAATGTCTATCTATATGTAGATATGTTTTCCTGCTGCCCTATGAATAGAAATGTATTATTTTTTTGTCATGACAAAATTTAAAATAACCACAATTCCACACACTGTATTCCACCCGTTTGAAGCAATAACCTTCAATAGCACGTCTGCTATTTGCGTTTCGGTTTGATGTATATACTAGCTGTGCTCCCGACTTCGTCCGCGACCAATTTTTTTTTAATACAAACCATTCTCGAATCCCCTTGAACACACACAAAAAAATTCATCAAAATCGGTCCAGCCGTTTAGGAGGAGTTCCGCGACTTCGTACGCGCTGTAGTTTATGAAACGTTTTATTATCATGAATTTGTTTTATTATATTTTATAAAAAATAGCCATCCATTCGATAATCTAATAGTATAGACACATTTTGTAAAAGTAAGCCTAATTTAATAAAAATAAACCAAAATTCAAGTACAAAATCGGAACAAATTATCCGCAGAAACGAAAGAAAATTGTTACAGAAATGCAATGTGACTTGCCACAAATACGAGACAAAAATTCCAGCTAGGCAGTTGCAAAACGAAACAACTATTGGAGAAATAATAAAAGATATACAGCCGTAGTGTCGCGGAAAGGAATGTTTTTAGATTTTTTTCTTTTCATCTAATGCTGTGGAAACTCAATCTATATATTATATAGTTTCTCAGGGCACGTGCGTTGCTTTTTTATCTTAAACTCGATAGACAGTCTGATGACGGACTACTTGCCACCTACCATACACCTATGGCAGCCACCTACCATGGTAGGATTAGATAGGGATTGTTGTCCCTACTGTAGTTGCCAGTGCACGTGAATCACCTGTAACGTTGCTTGTGTTATAGACTACCATCAGGTGGACCGTCAGTCTGTCTGCCGACCTTAAGATTAAGTAAAAGTAAAAAGTTATATCTTATTATTTATTTCTATCTTTATTAATCTTAATGCCGGGAATGCCAGGGTACTGTTCAGGTCACCTACTTGCGACCTAAATTGGCTACTGAAGCCCAGTGTATTTGACATTTTGTATATATATACTGTTAATTAAATTTACATATTTCTGGTTAACGCCTTGTTGTATTAGTTATGACCTTATGGCTTCGAAGTGCAGGGAGTCGAACGCTTTTGTGTAATCTATGGAACACATATATAACGTCATTCCATATTCTTTTACTTTCTCAATTAGTTGTGTTATAGCTTGCATCTGATCTATATAGTCGAGTAACTTTTGCGAAATCCCGCCTGTTCACGCGGTAAACTGGCTACTGAAGCTACTGTAGCTACAGAATCAAACTGTATCCTAAGATTTTTTTATCATCATTTTTCTGAATTGCCTCCCACTATTGAAGCAAATTTAAAGACGTATTCATACAAAACATTATTATTATATTATTTTAGTATGTCGGCCTTAACATATTTTCAAGTCTTATTCTGTAGTTTTTAGGAATATATTTTCAAATGTTATCACAGTGTTACAGTACGATTGAACAGTTGGAATGAACACATTATCCGTCTACTACGAGTATGATAACATTATCATAGTTTTCCACAAACCAAACAATTTTAATAGAGCCCGGGTTTTGTATAATAGTTAATGTAACTCGGCCGTTTCAATGATAAATTGCGTACACGAATCACTGAACATTAGATCGCGATAAATACGGATTGATATTGGAGCTAGTGTTATTGTGTGTGAGTAGGTTCCCGTTTGTATGGCGGTAGACGGCGCATATCGCTTGCGTGACTCAAAACGTTCGATCGTCGCTACTTGGTCGTATTGATATCGAATGTAGTGTCACGCCACCTCCCTTTTTCTACCACAATTGACGACTATAGTTGTCTATGTTCGTGATTGACACTCCACGTTTCAACTACTACACAATACTTACATTGATTTATTTGGCATCGTATAACGACATTTTCAAAGCATATACTTACTTACGTATACATACGTAGTAGGTTTTAAAGATTTATTTTAAGGTGAACATTAACAGACAGGCTGATGAGTCACTTGACGGTAGGTGGCTAATGTCGCCTATAACACAAGCAACACCACAGGTGCTTATTAGGTAATAATGGGTTCTGGCATCCCTTACTCACTTACCGAAACAGAACAGCATACATGCTATTATTTCACGGTGATAAAGGTGTGGTTACGGCTGCCAGGCGAACTGCCCAAATGATTTCGAAAAGCAGTATGCCGTGCCACTACTTTCCAAATCAAGACCGGAGACAACTTTTAAAAGCTCATTTCTAAAATTGACCCTGTCTGGAATCCACCGCGTTATATGGTACCTACTTTCGTTTGTCTATAGATCTCCTCATTCCTGATTCGATCTCGCAAGTAACTTCATAGCTTATTGAGAGCTCATTGAGAGACATTGAGTTTTCTTACGAGACCTATAGATATAAACCACACATTGGTCAAAAACCTTCGTTTTAAGGGACTGAAAAATTATGTAGACCTATTTAAAAGTTTGTAACATTTATTAGAATGCATTAACATTATTGAGTAACTAATCTAGTTATTGATATTTTATTTAAATCATTGTATTTAATAATTATAAACAGGTTCTATATGTTTCATAGAGTATTTACTCATTAGTGTTTTAAACGGTTGGATTTCAATTAAATGTTGAAAAATTAATTACATAGAATAATTTTGTCAATTTAAATTTAATTGAATTAGTATAAAATATATATAAAATTGTATCTTAACAAAATCAGACAACTTTTTTATTTTCATGGAAATATTAACAGTCTCCTCACACTTTGTTCATGTGAATTAATGTCCTTTTTGAGTACTTAGTACTTAGGTAATTTAAGTAGATAATACTAAATAAAAAATACAGTTCACTTAGTATATAAGTAACTACGATATCATTAAAATAAAAGAGTTGATCAAAAAATGTAATCGCTGCAAAGCGCGATAGAATTACAGCGACGACGCGGGCTCTAAAATTTTATTCTTTTCCATTTAGTCACTATCGCATTCCGCACTCAAACTACGTCACATGATTTAATTCCTAATATGAAATTCAAAGGTTCTCAGTTTTACATATTATCCCGGAATCCGATTGTCGTCCCAAGCGCTATATGTATGGTAATATTTTTATGCTACATGGAAATAAATGGACACCGACCACAATCAAAGAGAATAAGGATGCTCTAGGGACATTTTACGGCTTCTTCGATCAGTTTCCTGCGAAGTGTGTTTTAAACAGAAAAACATAATATTTTACTAGTTGGTGCCCGCAACTTCGCCTGCGTTAAAAATAACAAATATATAAGCAATATAACTCTTGACCTTGAACACTGCATTTTTTATTTTATTTTAGATGATCTCTTTGTTTTAAATTATTAGAGAAAGCTAAGTCTTATTCTAGATTAAATTTTAAATTCAATTATTATTTTCTAAATTTTTTACTAAAATACTAATTCATGATGAAAGGAAATGTGTAGATGTAGTTCTGCAATGAATGGATGCAGGCCTTTACGGTTAGTTTCACATAATTAGAGCGTCTCTGAGCTTTTCTACATAAGTGGGCTTAGAGTATTCGTATGCTCCCACAATAAGGCGAATATGATTATTTTTTTCAAAAATATGTCATGACCGTCACGGAATCTTTATGACGGTCGCGTCAGAAATAAATATATCTATATTACAGCAACCATTTTAAAAGAAAATGTTAACTATGTTGGAGTATTATATGTATACTAGCTGTTGCACGCGACTTCGCCCGCGTAACTTTGTATAATATAATATGGCCTATGTTACTCGCTAACAATGTAGCTTTCTATATAGGTGAATGAATTTTCAAAATCGATCCAGTAGTTTTACAGTTTATTCATAACAAACATACAAATCTTCTCTCTTTATAATATTAGTATAGATAACTAACGAATTCGAATATACCATATTTTTGGCACCTACCAAAAAATTCTTTGATCCTTTAGCTATCGAGTTGTGTCATTAAATTTTGGATGTATATGATAGATATACAGTTTTCTGAATTTCCTCCCCATATGGAAGCAGTATTCACTTCAAATAAAATAGGCAAATTCTTAATTGCAATTGAAGTATAGCCGAAATTTACTTAATTTTGTTTCACGAAAGATTAGTAGTTCATACTTTTACATAATATTCTGTCATTTGTTTTAGACTGTTGATG
Organism: Synanthedon formicaeformis; assembly: GCA_945859745.1. NCBI lineage: Eukaryota > Metazoa > Arthropoda > Insecta > Lepidoptera > Sesiidae > Synanthedon > Synanthedon formicaeformis. Next base: position 7,803,916 of record OX243958.1, read on the forward strand.
ATTTGGAAGCGCACTGCAAGAAGGTGGGAATCGAAATAGTGACGAGACAGTCATTCCTGTCCGATCCCGGTGACGCAGTCCGCAATCTGCGGAGACAGGACGCCCGTGTCATAGTCGGCCTCTTCTATGTGGTCGCAGCTCGGCGCGTACTCTGCGAGGTCTACAAGCATCGCCTTTACGGGAAATCATACGTTTGGTTTTTTATAGGTAAGCTCTTATGGTGCATTTACACGCCTGCTGAGGCTTAGCCAACGTCCACAAGCTCCAAACCTGTCGAACGCTTGGATGTCATTTACACGCTTGCGAGTGCGTTAGTGTGTTCCGGACAGCCAAACATGGCGGACGTTGAAGTTGTGTCGGCTATTGCGTTTGGCTTGACATAATGCGTCGCAAGCGCTTGCCGCAAGCTTCCTTTGATCTGTGTTCAAAAACCGACACTAATCCCGGATCGGGACGAGCTCACGCAAGCCAAGGCAAACACCCCGTTCACACGCTTGTGTTTGTGGACGCTTGCCGAGACTTGGCAGGCGTGTAAACGCGGGGTTAGAAACACATACGCGATTCCATTACAAAAAAAAAACACACTTACTTAAATAAATTACATTCGTACACGCCCAGTAACATAAGCACGACCGTTACAAATGTTTTGATTATTACCACGCCCGTCTAGTGTAGGGCTGCCACGCGATACATTGAGACATATCCAGGTTTGAACCATAGTGTCCGAGTCAGTAACTGGAAAATAGAGCCCAAAATTCATTGTAAATCGAGAACATATAGCTTTATGGACATAGAACAACACTAATACATATAACACTAACCTAATATAACTGAACTAGCTGGTGCACGCAACTTCGTCAGCGTTGAAAAATATACAAATATAACGCCTGAAAAAAAATAAGAGCAAATGATTAATAATAATCTTAATTGCTGTTATTGTTTTACTAGGCGTTGGATTTTCATTTTTACGATCTCTCAGGAACAGTACTATTTTTCGTATGAAAGGTCACCCTATGACCTTTTCTGTATTGTGACAATATGTATGCAAAATCCTGATGATCGTTTAAGTAGTTAAAAATGTGTAAAGATAACACACAGACAGGTGTTACTTTCATATTTATAATACTTATTTGTATGAATGATGATGTTAATGTCACAACGTTAACTTTAAATGAAATCTGAGTACAAATTTAATTCATACTAATCATTTAAATCTTTTCATAGCTAATATTCTGCTGTTTCTGGCTTTTATGGCAGCCCTAAGTCTGGTGACATACGATTCAGTTTATTACTTCCTCATATTATTACGAAGACTCGTTCACACGAAGAAAATTTAAAACAAGACAACATTAAAACCGAGCAATAACGAAGCTTTATGAATTGTGAGAAATAGGATGGGATTACGGAAGAAATAATATGAGGGCGGCGACGACGTTACGCGTTGCCTCTGAACGCGCGGATAAAACTCATTTAGATCTTGTTTATGAAGGAGGATAAGAAAAAATACGGCCTTGTGTATTTCCGACCTCGACAAAAATATGAAGAAGGGCGTCTCTTCTCATTTATTTAATGTCAGATATTGCATATACATATGTACTTCCGTATATAAGTCGTTTTGCCCTCCACTTCTTGAACTCGCGACTCGCATTTCCATCATTTTACAATTTATGAACGACTCGTGTGTGTGTTTGATATGTATTAATGATTATACCGCGTGTTCTTCCCGAGAGAAATATACTCGTATGTCACAAAACTGTAACATAATGGTCGACGGGAAAAAATTCTTAGTGTTAGATAGCGGCGGCTGCCACAACATTTGATAACGACGCCCGAGAGTGTAATATACTAAAGATGGCAACATTATCATTGTTCTATCACATTATCCTTTCTCACTGTACAGATACGAGTAAATATAAAGAATATTTATTTACTTATTTGTAAATTTTGTCTTTTATTTCTATGTAACGTGAAATGAACTTAAAACTTAAAGCTCAAGTCCAAAAGACTATTAACTTTTTAATGTCTTTGGCACTTGGGTTCCTGCAAAACTTACATTAAATTTTGGAACAATTTAATTTGTTTATTATTTTAACACGCCAAATAAGTTTTCTTTATAACTTATAGGTTTTCTTAATATACTTATAACTTCTAAGTTTAGTTATGTATCTCCTTAAACTAATCCTTTGTTAAAATTTCAAACAGTGGAATGTAGCAAACATTTCGAGAGATTTTTAGTTTGAGCCTCGCCATAATGAGGTTTGTTGAACAGTGACAATACTCGTATCAATGACGAACTAGAGTCCGACGTCACAGTAGGAGCCGCGTGAAAACTATGAATGCGGACTGCGACTAGTCGTGTATTTTGGTGGTCTATGCGGAAGGCCTATGTTCAAAATTCAAAATATTTATTTCAAAATTGGAACATAATATTTCTCTTTTTGAATGTCTGAAACTACATGCAAGCTTCGGAATGTATTAGCGCTGGAAGAAGAAGCTGCGAAGAAACTCCCAACAACACGTCCTAATTTTTTGTTTTTTTTTTTTTAATATTGCTTACAAGCATATTTACAATAAGTACATACGTCATTATTATTAATTTTTGTGTTGTGTTGGAGCAATCACCGACCAGACATGCTTATTGTACTTTATAGTTCAGCAGTGAAGATTTATCAATACGAGCTAATTTAGATTCATACATAATACATCAAAAATCAACCTTTTCATTAATATCATATTTAATATACTTATCAATATTTTTTTTGTAAATTCAAAATTAAAGGTATTATTTTATTCAACATCATTTATTTATTGCTAATAACTTTTGACAGACGATTGCTATAAGAAATTTATAAGTGTGAATCAGTCATCACTGTTTTGACATTAGAGTCAACAGAAGTTCTTTTGTTGTGGTAGTGCCAAAAGCAAAGTGTCACGTCCCTTCCTGTCTCAGTCGGTAAGCGTGTTCCGGAAACCAGCCGTTATTTGACAGCGGAATGGCGTACGAGCCCAAATACAGACACGAAAGTCTATAGACATCAATTTATATTTCATCGGGAAGTTTTGCAAAAACAACTCCTCGGAGCCTAGCTAATTAAAAATAACAGATACAACAATATAGATACGTCGCTGCGAACTTTTGGGACCGTAGGCACTTTATATTATGGACTAAACTCGGTTTATTAGCTTTCAAAGTTTGTTTCAGTTCAGAGTTACGCCGCTTTCTGTCCAATTTGGCCGTTTTACTTAAATAATTCACATGCCTCTGTACAGCTGATGACAGGAAGTTACGCACTGTGGTCTGTGACCCACATACTCTCTATGTCTTTTAGGCTTTCAGTTTTTTAAATACTGAAGAGAGTTTCAATTAGAATATGTGGTTTTTTAAAACTTTTGTTCGTCTAATAAGTTCTGCCATCGAATAATGTTCTGAAAAGTCAATAAAATATGTTCATCTATTACTTAAAATACGTTAGAAATGGGTATAGAACACAGCTGAACTAGTATTAAAATATATTACTCGAAAACCTCCAATTTGTGCCTAAATTTTGCAAATACCAGTTAGTTGTACCCAAATAGTCTAAAATTTATTGCTGAGTTGTCCGCTCCAGGATTTGACATATGCCAGAAATGGCTTTAGAACGCAGCCGAATCAATATACATTATATCTACTCCAAAAACTTAGATTTGTGCCCAAATTGTGCCAATACCAGTAGTGTCCAAATAGACACTAAAATTTATACCTGAATTGCCTGCTCGATGTTTTGCTTTCTGTTTTTGATTTTCCACTTCACTCGAAGCATTGAAAAGAATTTGCCCATTGGTAAAATTGTTGTATATTCATGAGGGTTCAGAGCCGCACCGACTTTAGAAATTGGTGATTGTCTTTCGAATTGATTATAATTAATGTCGTAGCGCAAATTCTGGAAAGTTAACGTCGCGTCGTTGTAATAACTGAGGGGAAGCAATAAATTCCTGTTTCGGAATAAAGTTGGAATTAGATGAAGGCGAAGCTGGAGTTCAATCGAAAGGTAGATATTGTGCAACGTGCGCTTATTGGCTTCTTGCCAATATGTCAAGCCAGGTTCAGCAGGTTATCAAAGTCCGGTCGACCTTAATATAGGCTCAGAGAATCTTTTCTCTGCCGCCATAAAACTTTATTACATCCCACAAAATTCTTCGCTAAAATCACTTCATAACATGTAAAAAAAAACAGTGTAATATACTAGTATTTTGTTTTTGTTGAAGATCTCGTCAAAAGCTCTCTTCCCTTTCCTGATTCTGGTATACTTATGAATTTAGTCAAAAAAAAAACAATTTCATTTTCATTAAAAAAATTATAACCATTATTTATTTATATTTGTTTATCATTTATTAAAAAAAAATTTGTTTACAGAAAAACAAAAGTGTCTTTTCACGTCACTGAAGCGTAATTTGTAAAAATTTTCAAGGTCAAAAAGGCGTAGTTTCGAGCAATTACTAAATTACTACCCAGGCAGCGATGACAACCCATTGGATGAGTGGTTAGGTAGCTTGCCTTAACTCATGGGTCCAAGGTTCAACTTTTCAAAGTTGACTCAGGGCTGACTAGTACTTTCAAGTAGTGGCAGTGCACACTGTATTTCGCAGTCATTTGGTCAGCCCGTCTGGCAGCAGAAGACCACTGGGAAGACCACAGGAAACCGAACACAACAGCATTTGTGCTGTTGTGTTTCGATGAGTGAGTAAGCCCATTGACATATCCCTTCTTCATTCCTTAGTGCACTTGAAGCACCTGTGTCATTGCTTATTGTGTTATAGGCGACGGTAGGCCACCTGCCATCAAGTGAAACATTAGCTTCTCTCCCAAACTTAACATAAAAAGATGTATATGTCACACACTTACACTCACAGCCAGGTTGTAATTTTTTATGACTAAAAATTGGCGCTATCTACGTGTAAATGGATGTTACATACCAGTTTGTGTATACGAAGCGGACTTTTTTAAATGCAACCATTTTTGTTTGAGAACGCTACGTTTACGCATTCTTAATCACTACTTAAGAATGGGTATAAAGCAAACAAAATTTGTAATTTCACCCGCGTGGCCCCGTGGACATGACAGTGACACAAAATACGTAGAACTACGCACAACATGCGACGGAAGATAGCGCATCTCGCTCAATAAAAATGTTATAAGTGCCAAAAGTATTAAATATTAATTATTCGTAAACTACAATGTCAAATGAAAAATTGTTACATACAGCCTTAGATAATATGTGAAGTGAAATTACTGATGCACATTTAGCTTTGTAATGTGTGTCATTTTGAAAATAAAACTAAAATCGATGGAAATGAGAGCACACTTGGTGATTTTTTTCTGTCGAGAAAATTTCATTATATTATGTTTTCTGTTACAGTCGTCACTTTCATTTACTTAGATAAAATTCAAATCTAGGATTGGCTATTTCTCTTAATGCCCGCTCTTAAAAATCTGGTAAATTTTATAAAATTGTGTGCAGCATTTTTAAATTATATTTGAAAATGTGTAGGATGTTACCGGATCAAAGTAGATCTAACCAACCAGACGTTCTCAACCTAACTTTACGTTGCTAAACTGATTGAAATAATGTTATTCAACGAAGACTCGAAATGATGTTAGTGAAAATGTAGATGCCGTTTGTGTGTAACTTAATATATTTTCCACATATTCTGCAAAGGGAACATACCGTCCGGATTTTACAAGATATATCTCCTAGCTTTGTTTCACGTAACAAACACGCATTTGTTCAAACCCAGGCTTTGCTTGTACAGTTGAAAATACGACAAAGAAAATAGATGGGTAAAGAAAATAAATAAAAAGCAAAGAGGGAGGCGTAGCGGAGACGTGGATAAAGATACATTTTTCTTTATTTGTCCTGAATGAATTGTTTTAAATTGTGCGGCTTTTAGTTTTATACAATTGATTCGAATGCGCATTTAGATGAAGCAAAAAGTAGCTTCGCATTGTTATTTTCTAGTTACTGTGTGACTAGTTTCCGCCAATCATTTGGTCACTTACTTAATTATAATAAATATTTATAATAGCTTGTTTTGGGGTCACAATTTAAGACTTATCCAATACCCATTTTGCAATATGTATAAATTGTAATAAATAAGTAAACATAACTAGATGACCTCCTGAACCTCCTTCGTACCGCCTGTGAATATTAACTCTAATCCCTATAGTCCCCATTCGTAACTAGATTTTCATAACCAGCTACCAAAGTGGATTTTTTTAAGAATTAAATTATCGCTTTCGTAACATACTTTCAACCTTCTAATTCTAATGGAAATTGATAAAAATGTAATGAACACTGTAGGTAAAACGATACAGAATTCTTTTCAGTCATTCAAATCATTCAAAGTCTCTTTAAGAACTTTACAATATTGAAATCCTCAAAGACTATTTAATGACAATTTCACACAACTGCACGGAATGAATAACAGTTTTGTGTGGCGCAGCTGTCACAAGATGGGTCCGATACTGATCTACTGAAAATAATCCGAAGTGGAAATTCCCATATAAAATTAGTTATTGTGATTTTTACGATTTTACCTTGTTTGGTCATTCCTATTAGGCCTAAGAGTTTTAATAAAGTAAATTATGGATTTTTTTTATAAAAACACATGCTTTATGTAACATGTGTTTTGCATGGACTCTAGACTGGAAAAGTCCTTTGTTTCTAAAATTAAATAATACAATATATATAAATTATACAAACCCTAGTACGTACTGTGAAAAATATGATATGCTTGTATATTACCAGTATTCGCTCACGAATATATAATTTTAGAGACAGAATCGCTACGTAACTCATCTAGTGAATTCTTCGAATTCGATATTCGGCGTAGCAAATCATATTATTTTCCAACGGAAATAGTTTCGTACACAGTCTTTTGATGCAAAACGCGTCACGTCTCGAGTAACATTTCAATAGAATGTTTCTGCCCTAATAGGTTGGTACGAGGACAATTGGTTTGAGACGAACTTGGAACGCGAGGGTATCGAGTGCACCGTGGAACAAATGAGGGAGGCAGCTGAAGGACACCTCACTACTGAGGCGCTTATGTGGAACCAAAACGCAAACCAAACTACTATCTCTGGAATGACGTCGGAGGACTTTAGGTGAGGACTAATTTTGATTTTGAATTTGTCTTAGGTGATTGTTTAAAAATGTTTCACTTATAAAAAAATATAAAAGAATCATAAAGTGGATTTCGACATGACGTGAATTCTAGTCCCGGACGGGCCTTTACTGTTTAGTCTTTTTCGAATCAATGTTTAGGTTCCCGCGGCAAGACTGATCCACAAGATTAGGGGCACCACATTAGGCTGCCGGTCATATCTGTCGCAGAGGGGATAACCGATGGGCTAGAGAGTTCTCGAATGGAGACCACGAATTGTAAGCGCAGCGTAAGAACTCGAAGAAACTCGTGTGTCTTAACAACCTCCGAAGACATGTATTTTCTCCTGATATGTCGTGACATGTCCTGCCGATCGCCGCGTACCTCTTCCCCTGTGCTTACTCAGCAATTGGATGATTTGTGGAAATGCAAATAAGTATAGTGTACAAAATTCTGCAGATCGTAAGATTCGTAAGAGAAATTGATTCGTTTATAAATCAATTTCTCTTGCTGTTTTGTTCTTTTTTTATGTAACACTAGCTCGTGCCCGCGACTTCGTCCGCGTTGAACGATGAAAGGTACCCTTTCTGGTGGTTCTGGTGGATGAAAGTATGTCCTTTCTGGTGTCCCAGACAACGTGTATGCAAAATTTCATGGTGATCGGTTCAGTGGTTTTTGCGTGAAAGCATAACAAACAAATAAACAAACAAACAAACTCACATTCACATTAATAATATACTAAGGAAATATTAGTAAGGATTGTTTTAACTATCAGGGACATTATAATTTTTTGGGGACATTAAGGATTAGAGATTATCTGTTGTTAAATGTTATAAAATATAAAAAGGACGAAAATTGTAACAGTCAAGCGATATGTAACAATATTTTGACGCGACAACCGCACGGAAGTGAATAAGATAACATTATGATTTTCATCCGAATGAACCAGTTGTTACAACTTTTATACGGTAAGAATATTCTGTCGGCGACACTTCAAGTTGGGAATGCCTAGAATTCTGCGATATCGCAATTCGTGACAAAACTTTATTGTTATCTGCGTTTACCATCGTTCTCCTCCCAACATCGGAATTTTGTTCGCGGGCCGTGCTTTGTGTGTTTCTATGTAAAATAGGCACCTAAAATAAATGTCGCGCCAAATACGTGGAAGTTTATGAAACGCGAGGAAGAAATATTAACAACAATTCACATGTATATCGAAATTTTAACCAAAAAAAAAAAAACAGAAAATACCACTGCGAAAGTCTTCGAGATCGAGAGAGATATTATCTCTTCGCAGGAAACAGTTATTACTTCAATTTCATATCTCTAAGCGAGCAAGGCACTATTGCAGTAACTTTTAAAAAATAAATGCAATACTTTGTTCATAAATATTCGTTTTCAGTTTTCCACACAATTCCACAAACACAAAGCAGGCGAGCTTCTCTTCGATAGAATTACTTAAAGTTAAACTTTTCTGTAAAGTTAATAAGTAACATTAGCTAGCTTAGTCATTAATTTAAATACTATAGTTATTTTAGGTTAAAAATGCTAGAAGCTCCAATTTAGAACTAATTTTCATTGTCTCTAAAATGATACAATAGAATAAAATAGAATCCCCAATCATAATAAATAAATAAATCATGATCTATTTAAGATGATAGTCGCTTCTATTAACTTACTAAGTATACAATTTATACAAGTCCACAATAATATAGTTCTATAGCGTTAGACTTTGTCCATTCTCTTATAAATTATTCAATAATATATCAATTAATGTTTATTAAAATATATGTTTAAATGAATCTGTTATTCTATGTATGTAATTTATTTTATAAATAAACAGAATCTTTACACCAAAAATAAATCCACATACCTTCATTTACATCACATGTATATAGGTGTAGGTGGTTGTTTTTATCCACTAGAAGCAATATTCAAACAAATGGTTATAGTTGGCAAAGTTTTCAACGAAAAATAGTTTCGTTTACTCGACAGTTGAAGACTTTGAAAATCGGCTAAATAATCTTATTGCCACATATAGGTAGCGTAATACATATATTTCTATTTCAAGCAATAAGTCAATTCCTAAATGAAACCAAACTGTATTGTTTCTATTAATGTACTCGCTGGTGCCCGCGATTTCGTGTGCGTTCAAAAACCTAACATTTTTCCAAGTGAAAAATTTGCCTTTCATCAAAATCCGTTCAATAGTTTTTACGTGAAAGAATAACAAACTTTCGCATTTATAATTTCACATTAAGGTGAAAAAGGTCGGCGGCCCTCATCGGTCCCATGGCTAAAATGCGTCCTGTCTCACAAAGCGCAAAGCGCGGGAAGAGCAGTCGAGTGAGATGCGCATTGATTCATACCAAAAATAAAATCACAAACAGACCCTTGGGCCAAGGCTCTTTTTAACAAAACTATATATATATTTCGTGTAAAGTTATTTGAACTCTTGAATAACTAATCAATGTTGTATGCAAAGTATTTTGGAGTTTTTGTACACTAGAGTGGCCTATTCACCCTCAAAGTTGCATTAAAACTTGTGTTAAAATATGAATTTTTCAAGGATCATATCTTTTAAATTAATACTTTTTTAAAAGTTTGTATGCATACAAACCCAGTTAACAACAAGATAAATCGGTATCATGCTTACTTTTGTAAATTAAACATAAAACAGCGGAGTAATTAACATTCTACGTTTGTATAGAGGAAAACTGACTTGTATTACCTTAAGCAGGATATATTGTAATACTAATAACAATATTTCCATAGATGTAAAATAAATATTTGTGTTAAGAATAAAAACACTGAATTTTTTTAATGAATAGGTCGCGTTTGAACGAGGCTCTACGTGAAGCTGGCTATGACATCGACGGCGAAAGATTTCCAGAAGGATATCAAGAAGCACCTTTGGCTTACGATGCTGTGTGGGCTGTTGCGTTGGGTATGAATAATGATTTGACGTTTATTATAGATTTCACAATGGTGAAGTAGCATTGTCGATAGGCTCTATATAAGTTACTTAAGTGGTGAAAATCTTCTATTGACCAAGTTTGAAAACTCGATCAATAGAATCAAGCATGACTCAATTCAGTAACTTTTTTTTTTCAACAAAGACATGTAAGACAAATGTGAAAGAAAGAGGAATGAAATCTTTCTTTCTTTCTCTCTTTCTATATTTTAAGTTGGGAAATATCATAACTTTGTTCCTTGTTCCTACTAACTGGCTAAACCACTTTTTTTAAAGGGAATCATAATATTTTGGAAACCTACACTATGTTTAGTAGCACTGGTAGTATCCGTTAACTACGATAGTAAAATCCGTTTGAGTTTTACTAAAAATGGGAATATTAATATATATATTAATTACAAAGTAATTACATTATTTTAATTGATAACAATAACAATAACATGAATAAAATATTCGATAATTATTGTAAATATTGTGTCAAAAAATTAATAAAAAAAATCGTATTTCCAATTTCAATAATTTAGAAATTGCATATTAATAACGATACAATTTTGCAGCGTTCAATAAGACAATGGAAAAATTGGAAAAGAGCGGATTGAGCTTAAAAAACTTTACATACACAAACAAAAAGATAGCCGACGATATCTATGAAGCTATCAACTCGACCTCGTTTCTAGGAGTTTCAGTAAGTATAATATTGTTTATTTTTTCATATTATACAAACTAGATTGGCTATCATAGAAAAACACACAATAAAGCGAAGGTTTTTGTTTGGGATCACGTTCGCGAGGACGGTCAGCAGAAAACATGACCTCAGCAAAAATGAATACTAAACAAAAGCTCTTCGTAACAGACGATATTTTACAAGAAAATATTTTGTTGTCGATATTGTAGCAGACTGTTGTTATTATTTTAGTATCTGACCTATTTCTCATCTTTAATTTAATTTTGTTTGTTTGCCATTAAAATCCATTTTCAGATAATAATCTATTTTTTTTTATTTTTTTTATTATTAACATTTTTTAAAATTTGATAATCTATACTTATAAATAAAATTGTAGTATATTTCTGTCTGTTTGTAATCCCAAAATAACTGCTAATTTACTAAATTTATATTAAATCAGCTACTTATAACAATTTTTTTTTTTAAATTAGTGTCTGTCTGTTTTGGCTCCGAAATCTCCGAAATGGCTGGTCTGATTTTGCTAGTATGTTACTAAAAGACTTTGAGATTGAGATATTTTATTATGTTTTTACTTACACTCAAAAAATATTGTTACTAATTTTAGTGCTGTTATTGATGTGATTACTCTTTTGATTAGACATATACGAGTAAATACTATTGCGAGGTCTTGAAGGTCTTTAAATAATGGCAAGATTAGACCTAAGTTAGCTTTATCAAATATAGTTGTCATAATATGTGCATTGTCTTTGTAGGGTCTAGTAGCATTCTCATCGCAAGGTGACCGCATAGCGATAACTCAGATCGAGCAGTTAGCCGACAATCACTATGTGAAACTTGGCTACTACGACACGCAAGGTGACAACCTCACGTGGCTGGATCGGGAGCGGTGGGTTGGTATGTAATATATGTAATACTTTTGCAATTTCGGGCTTATTATGCCCGCCTTCCACCGCGAGCGGAGCGGACTCCGTTTAACTCGCACGACTCTTTTTGCTCGCTGACTCTGTTTGTCGGTTCAGTCGTGCGAGCTTAAACAGAGCCCTTAATGAGTTCGCTCCGCTCGCGGTTAAGAGTGCGTATAAAGCAAACAAAATTTGTAATTTCACCCGCGTGGCCCCTTGGACATGACAGTGACACAAAATACGAAGATAAAAATGTTATAAGTGCCAAAAGTATTAAATATTAATTATTCGTAAACTACAATGTCAAATGAAAAATTGTTACATACAGCCTTCGATAATATGTGAACTGAAATTACTGATACACTTTTAGCTTTGTAATGTGTGTCATTTTGAAAATAAAACTAAAATCGATGGAAATGAAAGCTCACTTGGTGTTTTTTTTTCTATCGAGAAAATTTCATTATATTATGTTTTCTGTTACAGTCGTCACTTTCATTTATAATGTATTTATCTATTTAAAAAAATTAATTAAATTACTTTGTTTACTTAGATGAAATTCAAGTCTAGGATTGGCTATTTCTCTTTATAGAAAATTGTTTCAATTCAAACGTCTTAACCCTTGAAGACTTAATTATTGGTTACTAGTTGGCGCCCGCGACTTCGTCCGCGTTGAAAAAAAAAGTAGCCTATCCTGTGTCCCGTACGTCTAAATGTTTATCTACCAAGTTTCATGAAAATCAGTTGATTCGTTGAAGAGTTATAGAGGAACATACATACTTACATACATACAGAAAAAAATTCTAAAAATGGTCAATTTAGTTTCAGTATCTTGTATAGAGCCTATAAACACGATATCTCTGAAAACAAAGTAACTTACTCCATGACCGACCCTTACAGATTTATTATTAGTATTGATTATTATCTTAAGCTTTACTTTTTAACTCCCAACGGCAGATACAAAAACTGGGTGTTATAAGTTTGACGTATGTGCCTATGTATATGTGTATCTCTATTTGTGGAATCATAACCTCCAAACGGATGACCGATTTTGATGCTGATTGATCAACGATCGATTTGATTGATAAACGGATTTGCCGATTTTTTTGTTTGCAAGCAGGCGTGATCGGGATGGTTCCTATATAATCTATGGAGATCTGTTTAGGCGTTTGAAGACCATCAATCCATTTCCCAGTTAACATAGGGATTTAACTAACTTCCACGGGTTTGATTGATGTGAAATTTGGTATAACGTTACTTTCATGGTATATCCCTGATATGGTCACCTTGACCTGACGCTGCAGAATCAAGTCTACGGGATAGGCAACTCCTAAACAACTTACAGCAGATGTAGTGTGTTTGAGCTCAATAGAAAGTCGGGGGTTAGTTTATAATTTTAATTATAGCTTGTTTAGTGTTTGGCTACTTTCAACTTGGTCCACTCTGTTCTTGTAATTGCCTTTTAATTAAATTCCGTCCACTCTTCTAATTGTTTATAATTGACCTAAAACTCTAACACCTGTGCCTTCGATATAGTTAGAAATTAGATAGAAATAAGCCGGAGTTCATTATAAAATCAACACATTACAATATAAAAAATAAAATTACAACAGTTTTGACTGTTAATTTTATCTCATTTATCATTACCAATTATGGAATAAAATGCTAAATTGTTTGGTAAATTAAAAATGGATCGTTTTGATTAGCATATTTTATCTAGTGAGAAGGAAAAAATATTATATTGATGTAAATTTTATCAACTTCTCCACATACGATCAATTTTTTTTCTATTATTCCATAGTATTTTTTATTATTTTTTTACTAAATTCTATGTGCAACTTTATACCTAAAATTAATGCCACAGAAAAGTATCAGGCTAAATAGCTTAATTTTCAATATATATTTTTTATTTTACCTTTCTATAGAAAAATGAATGTACCTACTGTGCGCTATTGTTGGTTTGTCGTAATTCTCGGTTACAATATTTTTTTCTTATATATTAAATTTCATTTGAAAAGTCTAAGTAAACTGAAAAATAATAAAAAACAATAATAAAACTGTCTGTATTTCTTTCATGTTATCCTAACGTTTTCGCGAAACCACTTTGAAGGGAGAAAATGGCTCTATTTATCATATAAATATTTGACTAGGCCGTGGCTATGCATAAAATATTAAAGCTAAAGGTAAACTACAAATGTAATTTGTAAATCGTCCTTGAAGTTGTTATATTAAATATTTGCATACTTTCCTCTATTTGATTTGATCACATTAAAATTTATGGTACGTTACTCGTCGAATTTGCGTTTTAACGTCAATTAGGTACTCTACTAGGAATACAAGGCTATTGACGAATCGAATTCACTTAAAGTGGGTTAATGTTGGGTTTAATTTCTTTTGATATGGTTAGTCTGCTGTATAAATTTAAATTTGTGTCGGCCTCACGTTCTGGTCAGGAAGATATTGTCGGCAACCCTGACCAACAGTCAATGCCACTATTCGAAATGAATATGGCCAACGAAATAGAGTACAGACCTACATACTGCCAGGTCTCTTCAAAGGAAAATTGTTATTAACTTTACTACTTCAAGGAAATATAAAAAGGTAAATTTTATTGTACCAATTGTAAAGTACCCCCCCCCCAATTTTGTGCCATGTAATGTACCAAATAATTTTTTTTTTCTTTTTTTTTCTTTCTTTCCTTCTTTCTTTCTTTGTATGTTTGTTTGTATGTAGGAGGAATAATTGAAACTACTTATCCGAAAAAAATCTTTCATTAGAATAGAATTTCAGTATAGACATAAGCTGGTGTTAAAAAAAAATTTTTACATAATATCTACCAAACTAACCCAAGATGCTAAGAATAACGCTTTCTATATATTAAAAACTTTTGTTTAGGTGGCAAGGTGCCTCCAGATCGTACGGTGGTAGTGAATGAGCTACGGAAGGTATCATTGCCGCTGTTCGCTTGCATGGCTGCGCTCTGCATCGCCGGCATACTCGCCGCGATAGCTCTTATAGTTTTCAATGTTTTACACAGACACAGAAGGTAATATATCATTTATTAATTTTTATTTTGTAAGCTTTAAAATGTATATTCGGGGATATGTCTTATGATTGGTAAGCATCAGCTGAACTACTAAAATATAAGAGTTATCACAATACGAATACGACCTCACAGCGCAATTCCACAAACAATTGGCGGTCAGTGGAGTTGTTATGACGTGAATGGTGCGTTCCAATTCCTGCCATACAGCGAGCAGATATGCTATTTGTTTAATGATTATATGTCTGTCTTTTTTGCATCCTTGTGGTTTGAACATTAAGCAGGGGCGTTACTATTGCCGTATCAGCCGTATCAATTATATATTATGTGGCCCGGCTACAGTGGCCCGGGGCTAAAATCTTTAAGCCGTTCGCGAAACTCTAAACTTTACACTAAACTCTAAAATCTAAAGTTTAAAGTTTATGTTTTTGTCTAAATATGTTAGTTTTTTTAAATATTTACCCCTCTATTAGAGTTTCGCCACAGTTAGATAGAAGGGCCCCTCGACAAATTTTCATACAGAGCCCACCTAGGGCAAGCTTACACTGTTTAAGTTAAACTTTTTCAGTCCTTAGGTATAACAAGACATCATGTAGTTGGAAAGTTTACCAGTATGTTCTTATTATCTTATTAGGAACTTATTCTTATTATATATGTATATTTTTAGGATGTTCTTATGTCTTTTGTATCTGTGTTTGAAGTTTAATAAAGACAATGTTCTTACTGTCATAACCTCGGGGAATGGGACCTTTCCTCTTAACTGGAAGCTAACGATACTGTGCCTTTAGAGAATTGAGCCGAGAGCTTGTTATCCTACATTATGTATAGTCTTTTTACAACTGGTTTTAAATTTCCCCAAGTTTTTGTCATAGCCAATTCTCTTGTTTAACCTACGATCTTGCTCGACGACTAACTTTTACAAGGTTTCATGTTTAAGAATAATCAACTAGTTTTGTGTAAAACTAACATGAAAAGTTTGTTTCTGTAATAAACCACCAGGAATCGAAGCAGGCTATTAAATCCAATAATAAAATTAGCTATATATAATCGCACCAGATATTTGTGATACCGAATAAAAGCACTTAGGTGAGACAAGCGTATCTCATTGAGGAAATCTCATATTTAAGGACTGACTTTTATAATGTATTAAAATACCACAGAATGTGGTTTGTCTTTTATAGCGATTAATTTTGCCTGCGGTCACGAGAATGGTTCTCGATAAAAATGCTGTGCTGTGACCTGTTTTATTGATGAGAACTCGTTGAGGTCACTGGTATTCAAAGTCCAGTGAATTAACAAATACGAAACCAATGTCACTGAACATTCGACCCGATTTACTTAACTCATCTCATAGGAACTATAATTGATTGTCTATTATGTAAAATGTTACATAAAATATCATTTACAATCATATGAAACACTATTTTATGAGTAATATTCACTTGATGGTATGTGGATACAGTAGTCTAGGAACCAAAAGGTTACGGGATTTGCAAGTGTATTGCTGACCCTGGATCTACCTTCACTTACTCATAACTGAAACGGTACAGCACATACTCGTAGCAAGGTGGTCTTTCTTATAGGGATGGCTACCCACTGAAGAGCAGAATAATGTTCCTTGTCATTTCATACGTTTCAGTACCAGAAAGATGAAATGCTTCATAAAAACCACGTCAAATCGCACACAAAGACCAGTCAGTGGAAAAAGGTACAAGAGAATCTTTACACTTTCGTTTATGAGTGAGCATCGTACAGTACGAATACCAATATTCCCAATACTTTGTATTCATTTTTACTGCGAACGAATATAGTGAGGATCGTAAACCGTGACATTTGCTGGTTCAGTAAATATTTACGTTACGATTGCGTTACTTGGAAGTATTTTATGGCAAAATAATCCAATGGCTGCGTTCTGTTTGCGTCGCACACAACCTATGCGGGTATTGCATTCAATTCCAATGGCTATTACGTTTTATATGCACAAGCTCTTTTACATAGTGAATGTTAACCAACGTTCTAGTTCAGTTCTAATCCATTAGAAACATACGCTACACAAAGTGGTGAGAAATCCTATACACACATTGGATTTTATATTGTCGTATTAAACTTAAATATTGTACCGTTTTATTTAAAAAAACAGTTTGCGTCTCTGAAACTTCAAGATTGTATGTATATATAGATACATAGATATATAGATGTATATATAGATTTTCACGTTTGGTCTAGTTGTTAGTAACCCTAGCTGTTAACCAAACGGTCGTGGGTTCGAATCCCGCTAGGGGTAAATGTTTATGTGTTGACATTTAGCTTTGTACCTTGGATGTTTGTATCTATAATATATATATGCATTTACAAAAAAAAGTCATCTATGTTGTATATCAACTGTCTGGTATCCATAATAGCCTATATAGTGGCTTAATTTGGAACGGTGCTGTGTGGAATGTGTGAAGATATTTATTTATAGATGATTATATTACATGATTATAGAACAGGTTTTTAGTGGTAATTGTCTTATCTATCGAACCATAAGTCTGACCACGCGGTCACAGGGAAATAAAACACATTGTGAGGAACCTGCATTATGAATATTATATCTATAACTCACAAAGTTTCGCCAATTCCCATAATTAACTATAAAAAGTTCATTTCTCCTCACATAAATTAGAGAGGCCTCTAAGCAGCAGTGAATATGTTGTTCAATTCACTGCTGGCTGCTTGTAGTGCAAGGGCAGACTGCGTTCTGCAATCTTAAACTGAGTAACTTTTCTGCTTGCAATAACAACCCTCTTACAGACAACCTTCATAAAATAACAGAATAAGGGACGTGAAAACCCATTCTACTCATCGTTTATCGCATACTCACATTTCATCTTATTAAAGTCTGCAACATACTGACATCACCCCTGAAGTTACTTGCTTTCTAAAGGATATCGCTTGTAACATGAATATTTTGTTCCTGTATGACAATAGAGTAATCCAGTGGTCACACCCTGCCTGCAACACGGTGATGCTGTGTGGATGCTGCGTGTGTCTGGGCGCGGCTGTAGCTCTCGGCGTAGACGGTAGATGGGTGCAGCCCCAACACTATTCAGGACTTTGCGCGGCTAGGGCCTGGCTGTTGGCCACCGGGTTCACCATGGCTTATGGTGCTATGTTCACGAAAGTATGGCGAGTGCACAGACATACAACTAAGCCGAAGCCCGACACAAAGGTACGAGAACTTCTCTATTTATATTTTAAAACTAGTACATATACATTTGCTTTAATTTATTTGTATAGATCTGTTTCTGGCGTAAGTGCTAGTATATTATTTTGTGCTGATGGTTGTCAAAAATTTTAAATATCTTCTAAATATCTATACATAATGATAAAATCGTAAAAGCCTTGTCTTACATGAAATATTAAAAAAACTATTTGTACACATTTTACTTGTGTTAAAGAGGTCAAATAAAAAGTTTCTAGAATTGTTTTCTGATTGTATGTGCGTTTGCGCACGCTAATCTGAGAAACGGCTTGATTCGAATGCTTTTTTCACTATTGTATTGCTGGGTTAAAGTCAGGTAATTGTGGTAACAAATTATGGTTTGGTAAAAAAGTGAAGTTTGCGTCAAATTTACGACTAAATTCTTTAGAATAAATTAGTTGTGAAGAATGAGTTATTTTTTATTATTATACTAGCTGGCGCCCGCGACTTCATCCGCGTACGTCTAAATGTTTATCTACCAAGATTCATGAAAATCACTCAATCCGTTTAAGAGTTATGGAGGAACATACATATGTACATACAGAAAAAAACTCTAATAATCGTCAATTTAGTTTCTGTATCATGTATAGAGTCTATACACGATATCTCTGAAAACAAAGTAACTTACTCCATGACCGACCCTTACAGATTTATTATTAGTATTGATTATTATATTGATTATTATTATATAATATAATTTGATATCCACAAAACAAGACAACTAACCGATAGATTGCTTTAACATTTTTACATAATGTTGCATTTTAAAAGTTTGATATAAGTGTGGCCGGGTTCAGTTTGATATTAATTTATAAATTAAATTTTCAAATATCGTTTCATATGTATATTCTTAAACTAGCTGGTGCCCGCGACTTCGTCCGCATTGAAAAAGAAAATGTAGCCTATCTTGTGTCCTGTACGTCTAAATGTATATCTACCAAGTTTCATGAAAATCAGTTAATTCGTTTAAGAGTTATGGGGGAACATACATACATACAATACCTACAGTTACAGATTTATTATTAGTATTGATTAGTTGTAGTTCTAAAATACTAGAATACGTCAGTACTCGTATTTTACACTACAACTCTTTATTTTTGTTTTAGAAACGTATGCACGGTTGGAAGTTATACACTATGGTCGGTGGTCTACTCGATCGCTGTAGATGTGGCCTTACTGACTGCCTAAAAATTCTAAAAATCGTCAATTTAGTGAATTTAGGGAGTCGTCTGAAAACAAAGTAACTTACTCCATGACCAACCCTTACAGATTTATTATTAGTATTGATTTATTGCTCATTCTACGACGTGAAAACAAAGAGCCATCTTGATTTCCATTTTACAGGCAAAAAGTTACATTTCACCAAACTGGCAATTAATTGAATCATTCTAAATGTTTCCATGAATCTATAATAATCACGATTTCCAACAATCGAATAAGAATGAAACCTGCGTGAAATAAATTTCCCAATTTAAGGATTCGATTCGAGAAGTTCCCATCTGGCAAAAACATTCGAGTAGGAGACTGTTATGATGTTTTTTTCGTGAATAATCTAATATTTATACTAATAAATAAAATTTACTTTTTACTTGTATATTAAAGTACTTACATAACAACAAAAAACTGTACTTATAACATTTTTGTATGTCTGTTTGTTACGCTACCCAAGGGATCGTCTAAAATTAAAAAAAAAAACGCTTTTTTTGTGTTAAGGTCAACTGTCAGGCTGACGATCCACTTGATGGCACCTGGCTACCCTAGAAGGATTAAGGATAATGGGTATCTTTGGCATACAATACTCACTCACCGAAACACAACAGCACATTTGCTGTTATTTCAAGGTGCCACCGTCATAGATAAATATGTCTGGCGTTATATTATTCATATATTTTCTCATGTAATATTAATTTTGCAACGTGGACGAAGTGGCGGGCACGAGCTAGTGTTAAATAAATGGCGCAACATAAGTACCTACAAAGGAATTTATTAAACCGAGCGAACTAATCAGGTTGTCTGTCAAGTAGCTGCCAATCGAGTAAATCGCCGAGAATAGCAATTTAGGTACGTTCTAGCGATTTAAGAATTTCTCAGTCCATCACATTCTCGTTTATATTGCAAAGAGAATTCCAAAATTTCAATTAAAGTCTCTAGTAACAATACAAAAGAGGTAGCTTGATTGCTTTGTATAGATAGAGGATTTTGAATAAAGATTTTTATTTTTATACGCCATCTTTTGCCCGCCACTTTGCGACACTTTTTCTTAGGTATTAAAACATTTATTCAATCCTTATTGCTCATACACTATTGTCAGGTGTTGAATATTTTATTTTATTTTTAGAAGGTCCCTCGAAAACAGTACACTTTTTTTGTATGAAAGGTACTTACCCTATGTCCTTTTCGGTTGAGTAGTTAATGCGTGAAAGAGTAATATTAGTTATGATTTCTTAAAGCAGTGCGAACCCAATGGCCCAGTAGCATAAACCCGACCCCCGACTGCAATTGCTATCAGTTCATATCGAGGGATGTTGTCGTACTCATAATCGAATTATTTTTACACATTCTTATCGCAAAACACAATTTACGATTTACGAAACCACAAAAATGTTTTTTCCCGAAAAAATAATATATTTGTTTTTGAAAACTTTTTTGTCAAGATATTATTTGATAAAAACATAACTTCCAGACAAGAAAACACGAAAGTGTAGTGCTCTCCGTCGATATACCGAAATATTTTTTGTTTCCATTGGGAAAATAACAAACTTTATATAGTTTTTTACTTCAAAAAGAGATGATATCATTTTTATAGTTGTTATATAATTTATAGTTATATTTAATTTAATTTAAAACTATGCTAAAACTCTACTCCCGAAAGCCTGGCAAAACTTTGCAAAAGTTTCGATGCAGTACTCTGGGTCATAAAACCAGATGGCGCACAGTTGCTCTAAATATGTGTCATTAGTTTTTAAAAGGCACTAAAAAAACTACTTCACGAAAGAAATTGCTACGGACAACGAAATTACTGCAGAGAGTGCAAACACATATGACGGCTAATCTGACTCCAGCGTCATAAGTGTTGCGAAATATTGTAGAACGTTAGTCAGTCTTATTTCTTAATTTACACACCTCATACAGCACACTATGTGCAAACGCTCTTTAGTGAGACTTGATTTTAAGACTTAGTGAATTATATAAAAAAAGTCCAGTCTATTTACCATAGTATAACAAGTTGTAAAAATATGCATCTATTGACATAAAATTGTATTTCAATGCAGTTATCGATTTTTCTAAAGTAAATTGCACGTTAGCGAAGACTAGCGAATCTTCAAAGACATGTAATTGACAATAGATTAACGTAGTGGATTATTATAGACCTTCTCACTGACAGAAGTGGAAGAATATATATACTACATATTATAGTATACGAGTACATAATATTTGAAAAAAAATATTACATTAAAATTTTAAATAAGGATCTTATTTGTTAGTAAATTATAGAATTTGATATATTAGAAAGAAGGACGCTAAAAGCTAGTATGAGTTGGTATGTATTTTTTTCATTAAGAAATTTTTTATGGTGTAAAATTTTAAGGCGTTCGAAGCCATGGTACACAGCTATAAAAAACCCAATATTACACTCGGGAAAACAGGGAGCTTCGATGTAAAATCATGGATAGCTTGCAATTCACAATTATTAAAGTGGTTGTATATAATCAATTGATAATAATTATAAACAACATGTGTGAAAATTCCAGTTATCATTATAGAATTAGTGTGATTTGAAGCTGTGATTTCTATTTAACTATTATCTATATTACCTACTAATATTATAAAGACAAAAGATTTGTGTTTTTGTTTATAATGAACTAGCTGGTGCCCGCGACTTCGTCTGCGTTCAAAATGTTATATAGAGCCTTCCTTGATAAATGGACTATGAAACACAAAAATAATTTTTCAATTCGAACCAGTAGTTCCTGAGATTAACGCGTTCAACCAAACAAACTCTTCAGCTTTATAATACGAGTATTAGTAGTATAGATAAACTCAAAAACTACTGGACTGGTTTTAAAAAATCTTTCCCCTATAGAAAGCTACATTATCAGCGATTAACATAGGCTAGCTTTTATAAAAAGTTAAAGTTACGCGGACGAAGTTGCGTGCAACAGTTAGTAATTCTAGACAATGAAGATACATTTTGAATTTACTTTTTGTAAGTTCAGAGGTTATTGAATAAAAAAATAAATTGTGAAATTTTCAACAGAATGTGTACCTACGCTGGCGAGTTTTACGAGAACAAGGCCTTTCTACTCCATTTAAGCGTGTATAATAGACAAGATAAATATACCTACACTGTAAAAACAGGGCTTTGTACGTTTTTTTCTATATAATATTGTACAAATCCCATTTAATAATATAACTTTAAAGACTTTTCATGTGTTATTTTTAAAATCATATGTTATTTAGCTTAGAAATTCCAAAAACGTAATACTTAGGGTCACCGGTGAACATTTTTGGTCACTTAAAAATATTGCCTTAGTGTTCACCGAAGCGCGAATAAAAATATAGTGCTACATAATTGACATATGATATACTATCTGGTGCCCGCGAGTTCGTCCGCGTTGTAAAAGAAAAAAGTAGCCTATCCTGTGCCCTGTACGTCTAAATTTTTATCTACCAAGTTTCATGAAAATCAGTTAATTCGTTTAAGAGTTATGGAGGAACATATATACATACAGAAAAAAATCTAAAAACCGTCAATTTAGTTTCAGTATCATGTATAGAGCCTGAAAACAAAGTAACTTACTCCATGATCAACCCTTACAGATTTATTATTAGTATTGATTATTATTATCAATACTCAATACTAATAATAAATCTTTAAGGGTTGGTAATGGAGTAAGTTACTTTGTTTTCAGAGATATCGTGTTTATAGGCTCTATACATGATACTGAAACTAAATTGACCATTTTTAGAATTTTTTTTCTGTATATATGTATGTATGTTCCTCCATAACTCTTAAACGAATTAACTGATTTTCATAAAACTTTGTAGATAAACATTTAGACGTACAGGACACAGGATAGGCTACTTTTTTCTTTTTCAACGCGGACGAAGTCGCGGGCAGCAGCTAGTTAGTAATATATTTATATTGATTATTATTATATAACTAGCTGGTGCCTACGACTTCGTCCGCGTTTGATATTTATAAATTAAAGTTTCAAATATCGTTTCATATATTCTTAAATTAGTTGTAGTTCTAGAATACGTCAGTATTTTACACTACAACTCTTTATATTTGTTTTAGAAACGTATGCACGGTTGGAAGTTATACACTATGGTCGGTGGTCTACTTGCTGTCGATGTGGCCTTGTTGACTGCCTGGCAGCTGCGAGACCCTCTTCAAAGACGAGTCGAGATATTCCCTTTGGAAGCACCACGACATCACGATGATGACGTACACATAAGACCAGAGTTAGAACATTGTGAAAGTGAACACAATGCTGTGTGGCTTGGTAAGTTTTCTTTCATTATACTTTGTGCAGGGCAATGAGGAAGTCTCCTTCAAAATGTTCAAAATGGCCAGCGGCAGCGGCCGGGCCATTGGTGACGTCACGCATATTGATAGTGCTGGTCTATCCAATATCTTCTATTGTCTATCGCGCGCTCACTTCACAGTTTGTAACTTTTTAATTTTTTTTATATATTTAAAAAAAAATTTCACTAATAAATACAAAATTATTTTTATTATAAAAAATACAAGTTTTCCTCGTTACTACACGACAGTAAAGCATTGCGTTAGGTCGCTAGTAAATAATGGACTACGTTTGATGGACAACAAACATAGTTCCTCTTTCCTCTTAAGAAATTCCTCATAATGTAAAGGACTCACAGGTGCATGCCAGTCTGAGATTTAAACGCGTTCTAAGTTTGAGAGACTGTTTGCCCAACTCAAATTTATTACATCAATCCTTTATAAGACAGCATCCGCAGAGACGTACTCCTTTGTCTGTTCAACCGGCTGTACAATGGTGAGTGCCCTGATGAGTTGCTTCACTTAACGATCCTGAGTTTTTACTGCGCGCCATTGATGCGAAGTTCGTCCCCATTGTATGAATTGTTAACACAATGCTAGTAACCGTCGAAAATGTCAATATCGAAATTGTTCGTGAAGATATATAGGTACATAGAGTTAAGCCAGGCTATGCTAGCTAGGTAGAATCACTTCGATAAAGAGGCGGACAGATGATAATCATGCGGGCAGCATTCGGTAAACTTATCTAGCGACGATATGTTTTGACTTAGACGCTGACGCATCAATTAAATATTATTTTTTAGTTGCGTGTTTGAATCCTAAACATTGAAAAATCACCAAGGTTAAAAAAACCTTTTATTTAAATAGAACGCAAACAAGGCTTCCCTTTTTTCCCGCTTATGTCACGTACGTGGGATTTTCAGTATCATTCTAACTAAATGAATAAACCCACGAATCATGTCTACGATGTCTGAGTTAATAATTTATATTTTTTTAAATCCCTATATATTTTAGAACTAAAATGTTATTAAATGAATACGTGCATCTACTTATTAGTCCAAGCGGCGACCGTTAAAAAGGTGGTTATCCAGAATAAGCACAAAAATGGACTTTATTACTTTTTGGATATTAGACAAATAAAATAAGGAACCAACGTTCTGGCGACCTGTAACTTGACCATTTTTTTTTTGGTCAAAAAAAATTGGTCAAGTATTTATGTACCAGACCAATTCTATTCAAAGGAGGGATAAAAAAATAACGGTTAATTTTTTCTTATACTAGAAAATTTATCATTATAACCACAAACTACTACAACATGGAACCCGCGTGCCATACAAAACACTACGAATTTTATGGAACATTTAAAAGACATATGCGTAGAGCATGAACTGTCATTTAAAACAAAATAAACATAATAATAAGTACGTAATTTAAAGAAAATGTGACTTTACGTCAACCTATTAGAGCTTAAAATGAAATAGTAGAAGTTAATCGTTACTACCTTTTACCATTGACGCGTGAAGGCAAGAGTCCGCCATGATTCTGTCAAAGGCGTTCTTTTTATGTGCCGCTTTGACATTTGTGACGCAAATTCCATTGTAGTATTTCGATGATTGTAACAAATATTTTGAGGGTGGTCTAGCAAACATTTGTGTCAAGAATCGGGGTGCCAGACTAAAATTTTTATATTCTATTGATCAAAACTCCTTCTAATAGTAAAACATTGTACTTATTGTCTTAGAATTAATTTTAAGAAAAATTTAGAATTTTTTTTTTTAAAATTAGTCAAGTTACAGGTCGCCCCAGACCGTTGATTCCTTATTTGTCTAATATCCAAGAAGTCATAAAGTCCATTTTTGTGCTTATTCCTTATAACCACCTTTTTTACGGTCGTTTAGGCGTGAGTTTTTTATGTTATTTTAAATAATCCCTCGGGAACAGTACTTTTTTCTGTATGAAAGATACCAAACTCTATCCTTGACAAGGTGTATCCAATTTTCAAACTGATCGGTTGAGTACATCGACGTTGGATGGTCGTTGGTTGAGTAGTTAAGACATGAAAAGATAACAGACAAGTAGGCAGAGAGTTACTTTCACATTTATAATATTAGTATGGATTACATTGTAACGTCAATATAAATCAACGGAGTAATGCACATCTTCTTGCGTTATTCCACATCGTCTTCATTGTTTACAACATCGATCATGTTACTTAATAAAAGCCAATGTTGCTAAGGCAACTCTTAGCCAACTCCCAGTATTAATTATGAATGATGAGTTTTAATATAGAGTAATTTAAAGTCTCATAAACAGTAAATTGCTTTTTGTAAATCTTCTCTAAGCATTGAGACTAATTTGCTACCGTAAATCTCAGATAAAAAATAAAGTTAGAAGAAGTCGTTAATAACAGTCGTTTAGTTAGGTGCTCCATTCTCTTC
The DNA here is from genome assembly GCA_945859745.1 of Synanthedon formicaeformis. NCBI lineage: Eukaryota > Metazoa > Arthropoda > Insecta > Lepidoptera > Sesiidae > Synanthedon > Synanthedon formicaeformis. The sequence continues at coordinate 7,829,872 of OX243958.1, forward strand.
GGCTTTAGGAGTTTTGGACTGTGACATAGGAGAGAAAAGAATGAACATTTTGGTATTTTTCAATATTTGACATACTTATGAGCTGTGGTTTTCGTTCAAAAACTAAATTATTTACCCCGGGTTTGATTCCCGGCGGGCCAACTTTGAAAATAAACTTTTCAAGGTTGGCTCTGGACTGAATTTGAAAAGTGGTGGCAGGGTACACTGGCAGGCCGTTTGGCAATAACTACCCTTACAGAATACCACCGTGAAATAACAGCATATGTGCTATTGTGTTTAGGTAAGTGAGTATGGGATGCCAGAGCCCATTACCCCATCCCGTTTTCACTGAAGGGAGGATATCAAATTGTAAAAAAAATGGGTCAAGTAGTATATCGTCAGCCTGCATGAAGACCATAGACCAAATTTCAGGTGTAGTTTTGCAATGAAAAGTATTAAGCTCTTATGTTAGCATTATCAACAATATTGATTACTGCAGATGATTCATATCTTTCACGTGTCCTTCGCTCTGTGAATTTTAATGAAACTGCTGTAGGTACGTTTCGTCGCGTGCCCGCTATTAATTGCAATTTTCCGCCGAGTCGTCATTATTCAAAATTTTAAATTAAAAAAATATAATCAATTAAGTAAACGCGGCAAAATTTTATCATGGATATTTCCTTTTTGTATTTCTTTTATTTCGTTGAATTGCTTAAGGCGCTTGGAGTTGTCAATGGCGTTATTAGTATATCTCGATGTTTTGAATAAAAATGTCGATTGATTTGCATAATTATGCTATGTTGGTTAAAAGCGATTGCAGTAGCAATCAAAAGCATTAGTGATCAAAATTTGTGATCACAATACCCAAAAATGACATCCAGGGTGTCGATTTTCCCCATTTTCAAATACATCTAAATAATAATAATTAATTTTAAATACCTAAAAACATCAAACAGTACCTAAGTGTTGTGTTATTAAGAACTACAAAGTTTCTGCGAATGGTGTTGGACTAATGTTCGAGTTGACATTTTCATATTAAGCACATTAGTTGCCACATAAGGAAATTAAACTGGATTTTCAGGAAGTTAAATTACGTGACACACAAAATACCAACCAAATATGTAGTCTGTTGGTACAACCTGTCATTTGGTTTGTTAACACGTTAATTGCCATGCCGAAATGCTGAACTTACCTAGATGGCCGAAATAATAAAATCATTGAATGTATTTCCCTTGTGGCCAAAACAAATACCAGAAGCCAATGCGCTGCGGATGCTATTTTGTGGTTTGTACATTATTGTAAGGCACCACCACGCGACTTCGCGTTATATGGAACTTAAAGTGTTAAAGAATTTCTATTTTTGTAAAGTCCTAGTTAGATATTCTAATACAAATTTCTCGAATGTGTAAAAAGAGATGTTTACTGAAACAAGAAAAGCTAAAGTGGTTGTATCGAAATACTCGTAGGTGAAATCTGAATTATATTGGCGACAGTATCCCAGTCAATCAGTCTTCATGAATTTGTTGGTAAAAAATTTAAACATTTACCGAGTACACTCTCATAAATGCAAAAAAATGTACCTAACCAAATGGCTCATAGCATTAAGGCTGAGATTAAGTTATGATTCAGTGCTCGAACGCAGACAGCAACAGCAAACAGCAGGCAACACTACTAGGTTTCTATCTATTTCTATGAAATTCCTTTCATGCCTAGCGCTTCGACATGACGTCATGATTTGTCGCCGCAACTTTTGTTAGAGGCTTTTTCTAAAAGGACATGTCGCTTCATTGAGAAAGGTCGTTATATCTATATCTTCCAGCGATAAGATTAGCCTTTCGCTGCGACTTGACGCGACGATATCTAAACCACGCATCATAAATATTGTCGGTTTAGGCAGTCATTTGAATTGTTTAGTACTACAACATGTAGTAGATACATTCATTACAACCAAATTACAACAGTAAATACAATAATTGTATTTCAACCATAGCTTTACATGAGGCCTTAAAAGTTTTGTTAGTGATCTCGAGTTCTCAAAATTTGTATTTTTTACATGTAAATTCACAGACTTGAAATATACGTCAAAACCCCAAGTTTTACGTACGCCTTACTGAATTATCATTTATTTGTTTTCATAGGTGTAATGTACGCGTACAAAGGTCTCGTTCTGGTGTTCGGATTGTTCCTGGCATACGAGACGAGATCAGTTAAAGTGCGACAGATCAACGATTCCCGCTACGTGGGAATGAGCATCTACAACGTTGTGGTGTTGTGCTTGATCACAGCGCCGGTCACTCTGGTGATCGCCAGCCAGCAAGACGCAGCGTTCGCGTTCGTCTCATTGGCGATTGTCTTTTGCTGTTTCTTGAGCATGGCTCTCATATTTGTACCAAAGGTAAGCAATTTAGTTTTAAAAACGGTGAAAAAAAAACTATTCTTTTTTTAATTTTTTTATTCAAAGTTTACAAACAGGTTGACGGTTCACTTGATGGTAGGTGTGGTTGCCGACGCCGGCTGGAAAATTATGGGGGATGCCTATGTTCAACAGTTGAGGTCCTACAGCTTAGTGATAATGATGATGACGAATATGATATTATTGGAATCTATCAAATTTTCAAGTCACTCTAGACTAAGTCCTAAATATTCAATGGAAAAGAATTTGTAAGAAAACAATATTTGAAAAAGAAAACGCGAGAATTGTTACACGAATTATTTTTTTCACAATAAAAATAAAACACTAACTGCCATAATAGTTACATAAAAGTCGAACTACGAATAATATATTACATGGGAAAACGTTCCAAAACTAATTTAGAAACATACAAAGCGTGGGCGAATCTAAAGGTCGCGTTAGAGAGAATATGTATAAATACAATATTGCGATAATGTTCGTCTCAAAGAGAAATTCTCGCAATATCTAACTAGCGACCTGCTCCCGGATTCGCCCAGGGTGCAGTTTTTATAGGTTTACTAAAATATTCCCCATTTATCCCTCCCTGCATATGTGAAAACCGAATTAAAATCGGTCTACCCATTCTCGAGAGATAAGCATACACAAACCAATTTAACATTTTTATACATATATAAAAAAGATTGTCTTTTACGGCAGAAATATTGAAATCGTTAAATATGTCGTCCAATCTGTACATCTAAGCATGCAGTACACGTGACCGCCAAAGTGCACTTTCGTACTTCACTGCGCCGGACACAGAAGAGGCCACAATTTATTTTCCATTAAACAATTTACCTGCGTCCACTTTACGGAGTAGACATTTTCTGCATTCCATTCATTTTGATTTTTCTATAACTTTTTGAAAGTTTTTGAAGTGAAAGTCTCTTTATGCACGTCGGGCACTTTTTGTTTGGGGAAAAAGCGCTGAACTCGCGTAACCGTCACACTATGATTTAAATATATAGATGTGTGTGTGTGTGTGTGTGTGTGTGTTTATAATTAAAGTCAAATTAAAATGTATAACACACATATCACATGTGCCATTAATTTTATTTCATTCAACAGTAACGTTTTAAAAAAATAACTTACAAAACTAACCAACGATACACAAATAAGTAAGACGTAGTAAACTGCCATATTAAAAGCAGGTTGAGTTCATTCCGTTGAATGAATGAAAACACGATACAATGCTCACATGAAATCATTTAAAAACATCTTTCTTCTCTACAACAATCCCAAAAAGGTCTATTTCCTGAAAACCAAAATTCAATGGAGGTCCATCACTAATCGTTATTGAATGAATGATTGAATCACATAAGAAATGAGATATTTGTAAAAAGATTTCCTTAACAGCGATGGAAACGTTTCCATTATGTCGCGGGGAAAGAATTCATCGTTTTCGTATAAAAAGGATGATGACAATAGAATATTGGGCGGTAGAACCAGAGTCAATTTGACCCGTTTGAAAATTTGAGAAATGGCGACTCTGAATAGAGAAAATTGATTTCATTACGTCCGCACAACGGGGATACGTATATAACGTTTGTAAGGTTTTCGGAGCGGTTTCTCCAACCCTCCTTCACGATTAATGATTAAGCGATAGATAAAGACATTGTACTTTCACTTCCCCACGTTGATAATGTAAAATATACATGACTTTTTACTTAATATACTTACGTGTACTTTAAGAATGCTAAGCCTTATTTTCATCTGTAATAGTAATCTGTAGTAGGTTTGTTCGTGTTTTATGGAACACTAGCTGACGCCCGCGACTTCGTACGCGTTGAAAAAGAAAAAAAGTAGCCTATCCTGTGTCCCGTAACTTCTCCTAAAGGATTTTGATACGGAAATCAACATCAGTTTGACATTTTTTCACGGAATTTTTATATATACGAGTATATATCATATTTATAAAAAAAACTGTTTTACATTTTTATGGAATAATGTACATGTTATTAAGATTACTTTTCATGTATAATAAATAAAATAAATATTTTAAATAAACTTATTCACTTTTTTCCTGGGCGAAGCCGGGAGCGGGTCGCTAGTAATATTGTGATAAATTATGACCTGTCTGTTATTCTGGTGTAAAAACTATATTATGATGAGGTTTTATCAACATCCATTTAAGTAGGTATCGCACGAAAGATTACCAAAATCCTCACAAACTTTCCCATTACTTATAACTATCTTTTACGAGACTTAGCCCGAGTATCTTAGATCTTTAATTCTGTAAAGTTTCACTAGATTTTCCTTGAAAGAGTAAAAACATACTTCCCTCCTCATCCTCATTAATTTCAAGGAGACTTCTTAAGGACACACCACGCGTATCCAAATTTGAGTCAGGCGCAGCCGCGAGCAATTCTTAATATCACTTTGTATATGCTTAAATTTTCAGAAAAGCTACAAAAAATATCTGCTTAATTTACTGCTAATACTAATATTAGAAATATTAAATTTTTGTGGACATTTGTAAAATTTTACTCCACCTATATAGATAAGATATACAGTATGATTTTTATAAAAGTGCCTACTTACATTTACGTACGTAGTAACAACACTTTGAAATGCCTTAAGTACATGGCGCGAACAGAGTTGCCAGAAACTGCCATTTTTTTTATAATAAAAAATGAACATTGGTTTCCTTTAACATTTCTTTTAGTTTTTCAAATAACAGTATAAGTCTTACTTGAAGAAATTGTCAACTGTCGTTATTTGTATTGGCTCTTGATTGTTTTATGCCTTGGACAGATCCAAATTCAACAACTTCAACTGGCACCTCGCATCACTGAGTTCTAAACTGTTTAGTTTCAGGAACAAGTTTATTCCCAGATCCGGTCCGTGTATTAACCAGTTTTGATAAGTCCGATAAAATTGTAAAATTGACTGCACAAAGAAGAAAAATGAGAGTTGGGAAACTGGAAAAAGTAAACGTACTTCTAAACGAGGAAAAAATACTTACGTTCGAAGTTGACTTCCTGTAGCACTCTTGAAGATTTCCTTGTCGCGGGTTCTAGCTATTTATTAACATCTTGGTATAATTTCTCGTGGTGTTTTTTTTTTTTTGAATTGTATTATGCATACTATTGTTAAATGGTGGCGTACTGTTTTGCAAATAAAAATAAACTCGAATTAAATTAAAACAAAAGTAAAATTTTACTCCAATTAAGTGTTCAAATTTCAAATTTGGAATATCGTTACAACGGTTTTATGACGTTGTTAAATTATATAGTAGACGTTTCGCGTGGGCGAGTGTTAGTACTTATGCCTGCGTAATAATTCTTTTCCATGCGAGAAGAAATGCTTACATTATCTCATACCCGTAGCTTTGTAGCTTCTGCTCGTGCCGACGTTTATGGCGCAACAAAAGCAACTAAGCTTTGTTTCATTTAAATTGGCTATGTTCTATTTTTCATTGTTACATATTACATTTTTTGCAATATATTACATATTCATCGTGGCTGTGAATGGGCTATTCTTGTAGATTCTTATATATGAATAAGAAAGAATCGGCTTTAGGTATCCCTTTCTCACTATTTGTGACTTTTTTGGAAAAATCTGCGGCGTCATTGTGACACGCAACCTTAACCTCAAATATAAGATTTTACTGAGTCCTTTCGATTTACCAAGTTTTTGTATTGTTTTAAAACAAAAAAAAATAAAAAACATAAAAAGAAACCCTAGGCTTCTAAATCAACATAGTAATCAATATTTGAGCCCGCTTGTCTCCACAATTTTTTAGTCTTAAGAATTCAAAGATTACTTACAGCAACCTGTTTAGATTACATGTGCAAAATGCAAATTATTGTGTGAAGACTATAAGTCCTATCTTGATATAATGAAAAAGTACGTCACTATTTATTGTTGTTTCATATTCTTCTGTCTGTTATTTAACATTTTTCTGAGAGACGACTTTAAATAAATATTACTGGCGAAAGAAGGGCTGACCAATCTATATAGCAGATAGTCATTCATATTCAAATGACAAATAGCGTTTATATTGGATAAGGCGTTATACACGTTAGCTGTAGCAAATAGCATAATGAAAATTAAGAGAAAATGAAACAAGGTGGATTCCGCGAGTGAAATTAATTTAGAAGACAAATTTTGTAGGCGCACGGAATAAATATCCGACGTCCCTCTCGACTCTGCAAATGAGCTGAGCGAAATAATGTAGAAATGTCTTCTTTTTAATGCGATTACTAACAGCCGGGCGGCAGAACGCTGCCTAAACTTTCACGTGTCAAATTTACGCTAATCAACGTTATTTTAAATTCACCTAACAATATCTAATTAAGAAGTTTTGCTATATAAGTTCCTACATATTTCATATTAATATTCGAGTCGGGTGTGTATGGCGAAACTATATTCTTAACTTAGTAATTCGATTTGTTAGAAAACTACATGCCTGCGTTTAATGACGTTCTATCTCAGTTTTGTTGAGACAGCTGTTTCATTTTGTGTTATGTTACAGAGATTTGTTATGATTATAGTATATTTTTTTCTTCTGTAAGAATGTTAGGTTCTCTACCAAAGTGTAGAGTATTACTAGTTTACACAACAACGTTTGCAACCCCTTATTTTCAGAAGAAATGTGACCTATATTTGTGTGTGCCACCAGCTGCAATTACAGCCCATCCCGGGTTTTCACCACCAAACCTAAGGGGCCGTAAATGCGATGCTCATCTGAATTATTTAGATAAGGCTCGCTGCGTATAGACCAAATGAGAAGATTTTTTATTTCTAAGACCCGACGCCCGACGCAAAAACGAAACGGGGTGTTATTAGTTTGACATGTGTTTCTGAGGAATAGTAGCCCTCAAACGGATGTTCCTTTTTTTTATGTTTGAAATCTGACGTTATCGGGATGATTCTTAGCTATAATTTATGAAGATCTGTTCAAGCGTTTAAAGACCATCAGCCAATTTTATAGTTGACGAAAGGATTTACCTAACTTCCACGGGTTCGATTGATGTGAAACTTGGTATACCTATAATTATTCAAAACAACGTTTTTCTTCCAGAATAATCCTCTCTGATTTGGCTCAGAATTCGCTAATCACTTAACGAAACATTTATGGTAATTGAGGTTTCGACAAAAAAATTAGCTATTCTAATGATTCCATAAATATTCATACAACTTTTCTCTATTTATTTAGAAGCAAGATTTTTCTAGTAAAATTCTAAAATTAAATGATTGTCAATACAGACAAAATTAAATGATCGTTGTCTAGTCCCACCCTTGTAGCTTTACCACCGTTGACTCACCGTTGTCTAGGGATGTGCGCTATATTGAACAGTCGTGTTTATTGCTGTATTCAACAAAGTAACCCTCTTTAAAGTTCAATAAGTCAATGTCGTTCCTCCGGCACTTTAAAATGTACAGGTTTTTGAAGTGAACTTAAAACTTTTTTACGCGCGATGAGAGGAAAATTTGAATTTCGAATACCGTCTGTCGTTTCAGTGTACTTAAAGACCACGTGACGCTTCTTGTAACGATTCTATCTTCTGACCTCTACCACTTACTATATAATAACTAGCTACACGCTCCCGGCTTCGCCCAGGTTCAAAATAAAAACTATCCTCTTTTAAGTTGGACCAAATTACACATAGTTACGAAGTTTTATCAAAATCGGTTCAGTAATCTAAACTACTAAGAGTTCACAGGTGACAAACATGTGACACATAATTTGTATATATATAATTAGGATTTGATCGCCAAAGAATTTGGTACGTCACGCGTGGGCTATTCTGTACATGCTCATGTTTTTTATGTTTTTCTTTATTTTTCTTTGTATGTTTATATGTGATTTTTTCTCATGTTTATATAAGGTTATCGAGGTGATCCGACATCCAACTGAGCGTGCGGAAAGCGGACGAGGATCGGGTTCCGGGTCAGCGCCTGCTGACGAAGAGCGCTACAGGGAGCTAGTCAAAGAAAACGAAGAATTACAAAAGCTGATTGCACAGGTGACAATCTTAGTTTCTCACTTACTTGTTGCTCTTTGATTTTTTAATGTAAAAAGATTTGTTATCTTAAAATATAACATGAAATAACTTATTGAATTTTTGTTATTTAAAAAAAATATTAGAAAATAATTAATAATAACTATTTATTTCATTTTAATTTTATTGAATTTAAAATCAAGTGTACAAATTATTATTAAAATGACCACAAAACCCAGCATGTTTGTCAATATAGCACCTGCAGAGTTGCTCTTATAAGAGCGTCACTATAAGTGGGTGTTTGTTGTAGAAAGAGGAGCGCATCCGCGTGCTGAAAGCGAAGCTGGCAGAACGGGAAGCGGCCGCAGCGGACGTGACGCAAGGTACGGGCGGAGGCGGTATGGGCGGTGTGCTCGCAGACCTCGCTACCGCCACTTCAGACTACGGCACTTCCACCAACTACACGCGATCCTCGCGCGCCTCCGTCTCCGACCTTGACTTTTCGGAGAGCTACCTCTAAGCGCTTTGCCCCCGACCCACTTCATTTCTCTCCAACATGTAACAGCTTTCGCATTAGCGCAACGTGCCAAAATTCAATTCCTAAGGCGCCTTTGAAAACTGCACTCTTGTGTACATAGGTGTATTTTTAATTAACCCAGTGAACAATGGTTTGCTAATGAAATCTGGTGCCTCGAGGTGCGACGCGCGATGTTAAAAGTTGAACTCGCTCCAGAGTGTTGAACGTACGTTCATTTGTCAAACAAAAAAAGAATTCATAAGTAGTCAAACTTTTAGCGCGTGTTCAGACGTGGCGGGAAGCGGTGCGTTAATAAACGGTTGGCATGTTGCGTCATATCAGAAGTGAAAAAGAAAGAAAAAATATTTATTTGGTACAATTATTATAACAGGAAAAAAAACATGTTTTTTAAAAATAATTCACATTGAAGTGTACCAAATTGGTCTCCGCTCAGCATGTTCTCGTGGCACGAGCTTCATCACTCTATTAGGATATTTCAACAGTAAATAATAGACTCTTTAAGGTTATTTAAAAACCTCATAGGTATAGCAAATTTAACAATTTGTTATAATATAATGCATTTACTTATAATTGAAGAACAACACAGAAACATTGATAAAAAAATATTATATACAAAATGAAATCGTTTCAGTTCAGTGAATAACAGTGAAATCGTTTTCAGATATAGATTAATGTTGTGTTTGATAGTGTGTCGCGGCAAACACATATTTAATATATGCTTTGTGACACATAACAGCTAGACTAGAATCATATGATTGTAATAAGAGGCTCATGTGATAAGATCCGCACGGTTCCCGTCCTGTTTAAACGCGCGCTTAGTTGAGACGTCTTGGTAGACTCTTAAGTTTCATGACGATGATATATGTTCGACACTGACTTAGCGCATTCATCCTCTGATCGCCGACCGTGCATTGTGTATTGACTTACTTTGTAATGTGGGAATACTGCGCCACCATAACGGCAACAAATCACATCCCGATACTAATGTGACAACTTATGATTCTCGTTCCTTTTATTTCATTCTTGCATGTCTTCAAATAAATACTCACATGAATACACTTCACTATACATTCACATTTTTGAGTAGGTAATCGTAGTTTCTATAGTTCTAAACTATTGTTGTTTTTTCGCATATTGTACCTACGTTGTGTGAAGAAATTGAAATTACAAACGGCCTAAAATAAATAAGAGCCTAACACACTCGTACAAGGATTCATCACAAATTCGCTATGTGGTTAAATTATTTTTGTCTTTTTAATTAATACATAAAGGGTAGTGACCGTTTTCGGGGCTATTTTTTATTTTATTATAAACTCTAACTATACATAATGTACACATCGCACGCTTAGTATTAAAGTGACCTAACTCAAAATAAGTCAAAAATGAGTTAGATACACTATAATCCGTATGTCTACGCCCTCTATGGCTTACGATTAAGAAACTCCTAAAAAGTTAGTGTTTTACTGGTCTACAAGTTTTCGGTCTCTTTTACACTAGAGGGTTTTGATGGTGACATTTGAAATTACACAGACACATTCATTAATCGTTCAACCGGTACAAAGTAAACGCCTTCTGACTTGATTTAAAAGAAACCTATTAGTTATTAAGTTTGTTTAAAAGTTAAATCGGAGGTAAGTTTTACTGATTGCTTTTGTTTTATTTTGACTCGATCCATAATGAGTCCACTTAGTGTTAATTTTTTTATCATATTGCACAGTATATTAAGTTTTAAGTCTGTTTAAAATTAAAAATTATGAATAATTTTAAGCACAATAATAATTAGGTCTATTTTATAATAAAGACTTTGTAAATTTATTTGTACGTGCGGATGGCTTCAATTTTAAGTCTGTTTAATACAAATGATGATGATGTGTTTATAGTAACATTCAGTATTTGGTTTGTGTTTTACTAAAAAAAATGAAATTATTTTCCTAACAATTTGCGATTTCATAATTGAGTCAATTTATAACTAAAAAAAATGAACAAAATAGGTTTTACTTTTTTGACCAATAATTATAATTTTCGTTTTTTAATTAGAATGACTACTTCACGATCAAAAAAATTCTGGAGTTAATTCAGACTAAATATAACAATATTCCAACGCAAAGTTCTGATGTCCAGGTATGTAAAAATCATTGAAATAAGTTACTTTATCTATAGTTACCTGCAATATACTAATTCACTTTTTATTGTTTACAGTTGTCCAGGTATGTAAAATATTTGTTGCCCTAAGGTATATTACCATTTATATTTGTATGCTCACCTTTCACGTTTGCTTACAGATTATAGTAATGTATAAAATAAACCCAATAATCAATGATATTTGAATGTCGCCGAGTATTTGAAATATGCTGAAAGCCGTAAGAACGCAGCCATAGATTACCGTGTGTCATCCATTAATCAAGAAGAAAGCGACGCAGGTTTTAGTCCTAATTTCAACGTAGATGGTGGCAAAAATGTTGATCATTTGCTATTTCCATCGGCTGTTAGCTCATTTTCGGGTAGTAGTTCTTCCTCTACTTCAGTCTCAACGGTTAGTAAATAGTTGTTCTCCTTCATCTGATAGCTTTGACATCGAGACTTTGAAAGAACTATTGAATGCCAATAACACAGAGAATATACCACCCGACCCAACAAGAGAATGAAACAAAAGAACGAGAGAGAATACAGATAATTTGACAGAAGAAACAACTAAAGCAACTTCTACAGTTTCTACTACACCTAAAACACGCCTAAAGGTAAAAAACGCACGAGACAGCCGGAAATGTGGAAACAAAATAAGGCTAAAAATTAAGAAATTGTGGAAGTCTTATATTCATAGCAATAACATTGTAACTAATGCTCGTGAACTTAAATCACTGATGTATAATGATAAGTGCAGTTTCTTTGGTGCAGGTTGAGCAGCAAGATTGATTTTGTTCAAAGGCAAAGTATTTTGACGCTGTAAAGATGGAGGAGTGAATTTTTGTGAACTAATTTAAATCTAACTAAGATATTATAAATCTAACTAAAATATTATCTGACTTAACCTACTAAGTATACTACTAACAACTAAGGCTAATTATTTGTTAAGAAGTTAAGATGTCTTTTAACTCAGATCCAATATAATTTATTTATTGATTAGTTACTTTCCACATTTTTTTCAATAATAAAAAAGCTACCTTATATGAATATACCAAATTTTTCGTTATGTTAATAATTTAAGTTTTTGAAAATGTATGCCATGTTTTATTGTAATTATCTCCACCTATTGTTCCTACCTTGTTGTTTCCTATTTTATTTTATTTATTTATTAGGAAGCCAACAGTATACAACCATCCTTACATAAGTAAAAAAAAGTGATTTACATTTAAACATTCTTTTAGAATATTGTATACTCCACTTATGGGCTAACTTTTCTGTTTACAAAATAAAGCTAAAAATAAAATAAAAAACAAAAACCAATTAATCAAACCGAACAAAAGAATAATAGTATACAAATAGGTACACCCACATAATTAACAAAAAAAATAAACAAAACTCTAAAAAGGACTATCAACTATTATAATATAAAAAACAAAACCTGATGACAGAAGATTTTCAATTTTTTAATGTACTACTAATCAATCTGTTATAGGCGACCACTTACATTTAAATGTTTACTTTTACTTTAATTATTCCTACTTACACCTAAATAATGTAGACTTATTAATTTCAAAAATGATGGTTATTTATCTACTTAGAATACTACCATGAGACTGATTGATTAATTACTAAAACATTAAGACTTCTTTTTAATATTATTGTTGTTTTATGTAAATTCTGTATAAAAATTAAAAAGTGTAAATCAATATTTATTTTGTAATTACATAAATTTTTATGTACGCAATACTAATGACTGTAATTATAAAAATTAGGAAAATGTTTACTTTATGTTCACTGAAGTACATTTTTATAATTTAATGTGTTAGAATAAAAATAACTTTTTTTTAAACTTCTAGTTACCTAAGTACTCAAAATCGTTGATCTTTTAATAGAAAAAAAATACTATTTTGTTCTTTAATGTTATATTAAACTGTCTTAACTAAAAAAAATATTTTCATTTTTAGTAATAATATGACTTAAACCGTAAATATACAACCAAACAGTCTTGGAAGTTAGTAATAAAAAGACTTAAAATTAATTGGGTCTTTATGATTTTTAACAAACGAACTGCTATTTAGTATAAAAAAGACCTAACACTACAAACAAAACTTTGAGAACCTATTTATAAACAAAATAAATAGTTTTCAATTAAAATTTAAGTCTCACTGAAATCTGTGGTTCATATTCTATATTTATGGAAAAAAAAGTAACAGTAAAACTAACATCTTGTGTTATTTATATCCAAATAAGCAACTCAAGTCGTGAATGCAAAACGTTTTTTGCGATTTCCCAAAAAACTGATTTTTTTAATTAGGTCACTTTAATATTAAGCGTGCGACATGTTAACATTGTGTAATTAGCTAACAAGCCATAATTAATTAAGAATTAAGAAAATAAACCCCTACATTGAAACTGAAAAATGGTCAGCCTTATTTTACATTATGACAATACCAAAATGCTATCTGCATAAATCATACACATATTTAATTGGTACTTTATCTATAGCGGGTCGAGTCTCTAAGATCTAAATTTTAGATGAAATTATAATTTACAATGATAAAAAATCATTTTTCGACACAAAAATTTCAATATTTTAGTTACTAACATAATTTTTTACCAATTACGTTTTTATGAACACCTCATGAAATAAATATTATAATTTCTCAAAAGCCACGTCTTGGTCTCCGATGGTTGACAATCAATCATTAACCTTATTTGATGAAATATGGTTAAATTCGTTCTTCGAGATTAATATACGAGTAAGACCTCGCTTTACAACTTAAAAAAAACCTTTATTTATAAATGAAAACTACATAAATAAATACAGTTCTGGTCATTCTAAATACACTCATTCTACGTATATAATTTTATTATAATCATAATTATGTGGTGATTAGTTTACCTGCAAAGACTTGATGTACTCGTATGTCGGCCCTACCTCACTTCGGATTGTATTCGATGCACTTGTCTGTGAAATTTGTCTACCACTTAAAACTCCTATTAGACTGACTTAGATTTACTAACTAGTAATAATATTAACTCATTATTACTTTTCGCGTTATTTATAATAAATTCTATTATTCTCACACCATTACACAATACTATTATTAAATTTGCATAAAAAGTTAGTTTTCATCACTTCACAGTTTAATGTAAGTAGATTTTTCTGTCAAATTACGAAGTGCGGTCACTTAGCTAAAAGATCAGTAATCATATTACTTAATTAACTCATATACTTCACTCTTCCAATTCGAGTTTCCAATTAATTAACATGATGCTTGACGATGAGAGCACAAATAGTCTCATTGAACGCATACGCAAGAATGAAAGAAAATCGCAATTAGTCTATATACTAATAGGTATTATGAAGAGAGAAAATTTGTATTTTTGTTTGTATTGAATAAACTCAAAAACTACTGGGCTAATTTTGAAAATTCTTTCACCTATAAGAAGCTACATTATCAGCGAGTAACATAAGCTTTACTTTATAAAGTTACGCAGGCGAAATCGCGTGCAATAGCTAGTAACTAATAAGATGATAGGAACGAGATGAAAGTGTAAATTTAAACAGTATTATAAATGTGAAAGTGAGTTTGTTTGTTTGTTTGTTACGCTTTCACGCATTAACTACTTAATATTGTTAAATACGATGTGAATTTGTTTCATACATACTATTTTTTAATTTTCAAATTATTTAAAAATAATATCTTTGTAAAATTACTTTAGACTTATCATTATCGAGAATGAAATAACTACAAATGAATATGAAAACATCTAATTATGCAGAATTTTTTAATAAGTATTCAGGTTCAGATAAGTGACCGTTCATCGTGTTTTGGCTCATAGCATAAAAAAATCATAACAATGTTGAACACTTTCATACATTTTAAATATAACTAGCGTTAAATACTTTTACGAACACGAATGTTTTAATATATCTACCACACGTTTATATGTTATAGGCACACGTTTTAAAATAAGATAAAAAAATTAGGATCAACTTGTCGTTGCCAGATTATTCTATTAAACGACTCGTAGTCTAGTCTATAATAAATCACACCACCATAGTTGTTGTTTAGTTTTAATAGTACAGGGTGTCCGGACATGAACTAGCGATATTTATATAATATATATCGCGATATAGCGATAAAATAGTTGTACTTTATGTACCTACATAAAGTACAACTATTTTAATACACAAATTACACTACATCCAATCTACTTCTCCTATATGTGGCAGCCATTTTATTTTATGTTTTCTTTTGTACAAAAAAAATCATATCACTCAAAATTTTGATGTTACTATCATAAAAATGGGCTTATTTGGAGTGCAACAATATTGTCTATCGCTTACCTCATAACGAAATAATAGGTTCACATTAGGTACTCCAAAAACTTACTGCAATTAAATGTAAATGGCTGTAAAAACAACTCCTGTAATACTTTTTTTAAAAGTGAAAACTTCTTTTGGCGCTTTAAGCATTTTTAAGATGGGAAAAAACCATTGAACTCATGTAATGTAACGTATTTTGTAAAGCTTAGTTTTCACTTCTGACGTGCAGTCCAAGGACTGACATGTTTTTTTTACTAGATCGACGGATTTGGAGCTGTATTTGTGTATCAAAATAGTTATAATTTATGTACCTAGAATATCGCTAGTCCATGACACACTGTTTATTACTTGGAACTCTTTTTGAGAACAAACATGATAGGATTTCTTAATCTTCAATGGCCCTTCACTCGTCTAAATATCTTACATTAACTTGTTATATACATAAGTACACTCTCAACAGCGAATATTGAATAACAGGTCAGTACATTAATATGCTCTACATTGAGTCGTTGAGTAATTTTAGCGAGTTAAGGACGATAGAAGTAAATACAAACCAGGGTTGTTGCGGATACAGAATTTTCAACATCCGCGAACGCGGATATGGATGCGGATTTTTAGAGGAACTCATCCGATAGGAGTGGAGCTGAAAATGTTATTAGCTATAATTTTTAATACAGATGTAAATCGCCCGTTCCACCCCTACTAGTAGGGACAAATGGATTTTTCTACTTATCCCTACCCGCTGATGTTCAAAAATTCAAAAATATTATACAGTCGCATTGATAAATAATTGAAATCAATCTTAATAATAACAGTTTTAATCAAGCTAATAAAAAGTCGAAACAATTAGAATAAAAAACCTGAATCAATTTCAAAGTTCAGTTCATTCTGAGGAAATCTGCCAGATTTAGGACTAGCCCTATATCCGCATCCACAAAAGATTCGCATTAATTATTAGGGATACGGTTGCGGATATCTAAATCCATGCTAAGTTCCGCATTAACAGGTGCGGATGCGAATATCCGCAACAACCCTAATACAAACATAAGCCCTAACAGTCCTGTATCCTGTCTTCGATTTTCAATTGTAACTAAACATGATATTTTATTCATAAAAACATAGATATAATATATGAAATTCATGCAGTCAAATCTCGTTATCTTTATCAATTGTCTTTATTATATTTAATGAAATTTATTATTACCGCTAAGTATTATTCGTTTTAAATACAATAACAATTAGAAAAATCGGTCTTTAATTTTGTTACACTTTGAGGGGAGAAAAAGATCATTAAACTGAAACAAAGGTATTTATTTAATGTCAATTAGTACTTTTTTCATGTTAATAAAAGTTTCCAAAGAGCATGTGATGTGATTACCCATAGTGTTGAAATGTTTGACCCCCGTAGTTGTCCGTAAATGTTTTTTTACCTGTGTGTACCCCGCTTGCATGGACCACTCTCGCACAGACACGGTCCCCCCATAATATATAATACTATATCTATATGTCTAGCACCTGAATGCTTTATAAAACCACTAATATACTGTACGTCATATTAAAATTAATTTTTACACGTTAGGTGTCCAAAATTATACTCGACGACATTTCTAACTAGGAATTCAGTCGATTTCTGATGCTCATACGAATTTTTGAGGTAATAATAATAATAATAATGATTTTGTGTCTAAAAAGTAAAATAATTTTAAAAGATGTTGACTAACGAGATTTCTCGTGCATGAATGGTGTTAGTTTCATAATTTTTTATATATATTTTTTCATATTTGCAATATATTCACCATCTTTTTATTAACTACAACAAAAAGTACGTTTTTAATATATTAGCTAAATTTCATGAGCATTGCTTATTAAAGAATAATAATAATACTTATTTAAGAACGCTTTAAAATATTTGCCTAAAGAAAATTAAATATTTTAAATTTTATTTAATATTTCTTCGAATTTATTACTCTTCATTGTTTTTATTTAATTTTACACAGATTCAAGTTATTTACGTTATAACAATACAAATTTTATTCGATCTCTAATATAGTGTCGGAAAGCTTTGATGTTTTATTCTGTTGCTGAATTTATTTACTCGTTAATTTTGTTACTTGCGCTTGTAGAATTATTATTTCATTATCTATGTATAGGTATATGTTTCATTGATGTAGAATTAAAAATGATTAAAATGCTCTTTTTCTCTCTTGACAGATGTACAAGATGAACAAATCTGATCAGATCGCTCGCAGGGCAAACCACGATTTAATGTTAATCAGTAGCAGTAGTAAGCAATTTATTGTTAAATATAATAGGAAAGTAAAATGAGAAACATTACTGTAGCAGTTTTCATTTGTAAAATATATTTTACAATAAGAAAAAAAGTGTTCTTATAATGTTATTAGACGATCGTTGTTAAGTCATACAAAAAAAAATACGAATACATATATTATAATTGCATTTCTGCCCGTAATAATTATTAGTTTAAGTATGTAAATTTTCTAATAATTATATGTTATTGTTATTTTCTACCCGAAATTGTAGAATTTTGTCTAATAAATTGCAATTTATTTAAGAAAATATGTATGTTATATGTTATAAAAATGGATTTTTATTCAGTGGTTGTAAACTAATGCATACATATTGTACGCGTGCGATCTGAGTGCAGTCGGGGTATGAGGAGTGGCGCGAGAACATCTTAGGCCTTTCACTCACTGCGCCCGATCCGTGCCGCCCATATATGTTCTAGAACGCGTCTTCAGAACGGATCGCAAGGGTTTTTATACTGAGTGCGATACCGGTGACGACCCGTTCTGCGATACATCAAATTATCCATTCCACTAAAGATTATGTTCGAGACAGATCGCGAGACAGATCGCGACTGACCGGCGTGCGATATATCGCAGGCAGTGGGGAGGTATACACGGGCGACGTTACAGAGAACGCATGCGTTCAGATCGCATCTTAGATCGGATCGGTTTGGGCGCAGTGAGTGAAAGCCCTCACCCCGCCATCCGCAGGCCTACCTTTCTCGTCAGCACTGTAGTGTCGCACGTTTTATTACTCAAGCTGCATATTGTTTTAAAATGACAGATCCGTTTGTTTTTATTCGTGGTCAATGTAAACAAAAAAAAATCGTGTCAATTAACAAAATAATCTGTTCTCTAATTTTATGATTTAAGATAATTTAAAGATTTTAAAATCAAATCTTATATAATATCATATTATAATGTGATTTGATATATTATGTAATCATATCACATACAATATCATCGACCTGTGACATATATGTGTGCTTGCAATTATAAACCAATTACAACTGTTTTGAAAATTTACAGACCGTGACAGTATACCTAATTAATCGACATTAGATCACTATTTTGATCGCAGCTCTAACCCATTTCTCAGATCTACACCAGATCGCGCGCATGCAGTAGGTAAACTATTTCATTGTATGGTCGTTGCTCAGTATATTTTAGGTAATTACAAAAAAAAAATAGAAAAAAGTAATGTAGAAGAACCATTTGTGTACCTATTATCTATAATAATAGCTGAAAATTTTAAAAGGAATTGAGTAGCAATTTGTGTCAATCATTCACAACTGTTATACTCAAATCAATAAATTCTTAAATTTATAAGTATTTATTATAACTTATAGATTATATAGAAAATATGTCATCTAGTTTTCTTCTCAACTACAATTTGTTTCGTTATTAATGTTTGATATTATGTGCACCAAGAAATTATAACTTAAACATTCACATCACGCTTCATATGTTTCCACGTGATAAGCCTTTCCAATCAGTCTCTGTTCAGCCTCAAATGAAGAAGCACCAAATAAAAACCTTTCAAATACAGTTTTCTATTTGAGTACAACGTTTCGCAATAAAAAGAAAAGAAGAATTACATATTTAAAAAATATTTCGATAGATAAAGATTATATAAGTAAGCATTTATGATTACTTCAAAGTTTATGTTCTCTATATTGTCAGAATGCAGAACAAACCAGATACAAACAAAAACCGACGGCATATTCTGGATATATATACCTAAGCTATGTTTAACAGTTTTTAAAATTTAATTAATTCTTTTTTCTATGTAAAATTGGCAGGCAGACTGATAGTCATAGTACTTAGGTGTCTATGGTCGTGTATAAACACAAGCAACATTATTAAGTATTGCCGACTTTAGTAGGATAAAGGATTAGGAAATGATGGCTCTGACATTCCTAACTCACCGAAACCCAAAAGCACCTTACTGTTATTTCACGGTTGTATTCTGTAAGGAAGAGGTTTTGCTGCCATACAAGCTGCCCGATTTATGACAGTATGCCCTCCTGCTACTATTAAAATTCAAATTATTCTAATTTCGTTAAAAAACGAGTTTAAATTTAATGAAATTATATTTTTAACTTGTAATTTTATTCCTTTATAATTCTTGGCAAGTCTTGAGGCAATTCTATGCGTGGGAATTACACAAAATAAAATATTAGACATGTAATAGCTTCGAGCTAAATTCTATATTGTCCAATTGCTAAAAACTGAAATTACTCTAAATAAGAGAATTTTCTGGTTAATTGGTGATCTTGTGTTATAGTGTGTTCTGTATTCTAAAACCTCTTTCTTGTGACTGAAATGGACGCTGTGGTATAAAAAGATACTTCACGTTCCAATTTTTTCTTTAAAATATTTCTAAAATCATATCAACATTTTATCACATTTGTAATCTCTCTTTGACATTATAATATTTTTAGTTTTTTATTCTCTTGAACTAAAAATATGATCTAGATTTCAAGATTTTTTCTTCCACTTAATCTACATTGTCGTTAAATAATTATGGATTCATAACATTCAATTGTAAAGAATTGATCCTTATTTATTATATATATTCTACTTCTACTCATTGCTGTAAAAACCTATTATACACGAACAATAATATATTTAATAATAAATGTACCTAACAAAAAGTAAATGTGGCTCAATTCCGAACTAGTCCGAACGACATACGATGCCAAAATATTGAAGTTTAAAATAAAGTATTCTCGAACTGTAATTTATAATACCTATACAAACTTTACCCGTCATTTGAGATTTATACAAAAAAATATATAGTTAGATATTAAAATCAGATTTTGGAGCACTGCCAATTAATTAAATATAAATTGTAGATGGAGAATGTAAGTGACAAATTTTAGATGTAATAGTTTAATATTGTATAGATTAATTTAGGTGGATAGCTTTTAGTTTTAGTTAGTGCACTGTTTTTGTTACATTGATGTCGTTTCGTGCAGTGTTTAGTCAAAAACGTTCACATAAGCTCAGACCAAATAAGAACTATAGACAGAATTTTGTGGTCAACATAATGGACTAAGAGATACTGATAGTAAAACATCAATAAAAAATTCCTAGCCTTATGCCAAGCGGGTTTGAATATAATGAACCCGGTTGTTATTTTTCTTGAAAATATTGGTTTCCAAGTTTACTTACGTGTCAAGGATGATACCATCATACTTTTATTTTTGGAAACCTGGTTTTTACACCCTTTCACTGCCCAATTCGGCACTTTCACTAGTAAATATTTTAATAAATCGAGGCGTCGTTTCTGTGTGTGTGTAACCGTGTTTGTACACTGCAAAGGCTTAGTTTTACTGGCTTCACTCTGCCTTCTACAGGGCTCTGTCTTTAATTCTTATTTTATCAAAGCAGCTAAGTAGGTCAACAAACAAATTTGCCAGATTAATAAGTATCTAAGCTGTTGTTGCCAGTTTGTTTCCATGCATCTTCGTTTAAATACAATGAAAAGAACGCGCTCTCACGAAATGGCTGTATCCGAATCTGTATTTTGGCCAGTGTTCAAGTCGCAGCTCGGGCTTATCTCGGCTGCTAGCGACATTAAAGGGGACAAGCCATCCAAACATCACATCTCCCTGCGGACCAACTACTCCTCTCATTGTGATTGATACTTTTAATTGTGTTTATTTTTTTATTTAAAAGTATTTGAGTAGTGGCAATGGCACACTGCGTTTTGCAGTTATAAAGGCCGGTACTGACTGACAGTTACCATTGACTATATGCCTGCCTGCCGAGCAGTCAGCAGTCATAGCTTATGTAAAACTATCATGAAACAAAAGCGCGTACACTGTTGTGCCCCTATCCTTTTATTGTCCTTTTCCCTTTTCCCTCCCTTTATTTTTTCTGCATGATGCACTGTGCCACTGCGAATCCATTGATATTGTACGCGTTCCATAAGTGCCATGCCGTCTAATTTATGTGTCAATTAACACATTCGCATAAATCAATAATGTCCTATGCTACATTGCATATTATAACAAATCATTGACAGCTGAAATTTTTTTAGGTTTATAAATTTTTTTAATACCTACCAATTTTAAATTCAAAACTCTATTTTTTTTCTTCTAGCAACAATATTTCTTTTTGATTAAAATAAAGATGCTATATTAATTTTGTGTTAGGTGTAGTTCAACACAATGTCAATTGTAGCTCTATAGAATGTGTTTTTTTTTTTAATTTTTAATTAAGTAGGTAACATAAAGAACCGCGATGTTATTCCTTTTTACACTGGATCTAAATGAGACCATTGTATTGTTTTTTCTTTAAAACCTACATTTTAGTACTATTTTCGAATGACTAAGTATTATTCCACGTTCGGCCTTAGTCAAAGATTTGACTGCATAGAATTTATTAGTTAATTTTATTATAATTTTAGTAGAATGCGTTGTTATGAATAAATGTAAATATTGTTTTGTAAAGTTTAAAATACATTATAGAGATTTGTTATTTATTGTTCAAAGTCTTTAATTAAAGGAACATTTTATATGATCACACTATGAGAAATGCTTGGTTTTATGTAGATAGAGAATTAGTTAAATGTCACGAACTAAGCTTTGTAATTGATCAGCTTTACTATCCTGTGATCTGTACATTATTTCGTTTAGGTTTTTTTTATAGCCATCATTGTGTAAATAAAGAATCATCAAACAATCTGAATGTATAAAACTTGTTTTATTTTACGAAATTCAATTGATACTAGTGACTCGCTCCCGAATCCTCCCAGGATGTAATTTTTTTATATACACAAACATTCCTCGTTTATCCCTTTTTCCGGTTTAGTTGTCATCTCGCACGATTTTATTTGTGCGAAAATCCAACATTACATTTAAAAATATTTTGAGCAGTCGTCTCGCACACATTGGGTTTTATTAAGGAAAAAAAATGAAAATACAGTCGTGTACTACAATGAAATAGATAACTTCAACATTAAACGTTACTGAGCGTAACGAACGTGCCGGTCACATGAGTCCAATGCTTTTTGATTTATTTATTTGAAAAGGTTAACTAAAGAGATACTAAATCACAATATACAACACTAACAGAAAGGACCATTACAATTATGAATTTAAATTATAGGAAAGAATAACATTATTATTCCTTTACCAAAAGTGCCCGATGTGCATAAAGAAATTTTCGTTCCAAAAATCCGTTTTCAATCAATTAGATTGGTTTGTTTTAGCACGAAAAGCATAAAAGCTATGTAATATCATTGCGGTGTCTAGTTCGTAAGGGCGCAGGTGTGTTGTTTGACGAAAAAGGAGCTTCGACCGCAACCTTTCGGCATACCAATTAGAGGTGTGCAATGATGTTAAACAATGCTGCCTACTCAGACATTCCTACCCTACGCACGGATATTATTCGACACCAAAACCCTCTCAAACTCGGCGACTAATTAAAAAGAACGTGACAAAAACATTTGCTGAAACTCTTGAAAATTGGTTTCGTGATTTCACCAACAAAGGCGATTATACTCAAAAGCAACGAAAAGTATTATTACTTAAAAGCCCGTTTAAGCTTATAACTTGAAACCGAGAATAAGAAAATTTTTCAGAAGGCGCTTAATTCTTCCACGACGAGATTTTGTGAAGCTTTTTGTTGTCGAGGTGAAGTAATTTTTAAAATGTTTTTAATTAATTTTAACTCTTCTAACAAAAGTTACCTCATTATCATAACGCCTTAATCGGAAGCTAAATGTTTATAAGAATAAACTAAACTTGAAAAACTAATCATCTGAAAAGTTTATTGTGAAAAGTTTTAATCGTTACAATTTTTAATTAACAAACTGTCAAAATTAATGTTTAAGAGGTGTTTATCGACCGAAGTTTTAATCAAACTTAATTGTCGTACGTTTGGTGTTTGGTCTAGCTAGTGACTAGTAACCCTAGCTGTTAACCAAATGGTCGCGGGTTCGAATCCCGCTAGGGGCAAATGTTTATGTGTTAACATTTTACCTTTGTACCTGAGTCATGGATGATTTGTATTTATAGTATGTATGTATTTAAAAAAAGTTATCTATGTAGTACCTATATCAACTGTCTGGTATCCATAATACAAGCATTAGTTGCCTACTGTGGAACTAGATGGTGCTGTGTTGAATGTGTGAAGATATTTACTTTTTTATTTAATTTAATTATATCATATGGAACTTGTCATCCATAGAGTCTGTATCGTGGGTTTTATACAGAACTAGCTGGCGCCCGCGACTTCGTCCGCGTTGAAAAAGAAAAAAGTAGCCTATCCTGTGTCCCGTATGTCTAAATGTTCATCTACCAATTTTCATGAAAATCAGTTGATGCGTTTAAGAGTTATGGAGGAACATACATACTTACATACATACAGAAAAAAATTCTAAAAATGGTCCATTTAGTTTCAGTATCATGTATAGAGCCTACGAGTATAAACAAGATATCTCTGAAAACAAAGTAACTTACTCCATGACCAACCCTTACAGATTTATTATTAGTACCTATTGATATAATACTTTTTAATATAATTAGTTCTAAAATTTGCTCATAAATTTCAGAACTAATATTAACATTGTAACATTAACATAGAACAGTTATTCAAAGGTTGCATATTACCGGGATAAAATGTGTGCTATCTGCTGTATGCAAGTTCCATCTATGTTACGTTAATGACTTAGGCAAGATCGAGGAACCAAAAACGCAAATTTTCATTATTGCAATATTATACAGATAGATAAATTATCTGTTGAAATGAAGTTGTTAATCGATAACCTTTTATGGCCATTCAGAATCAGATCATTTCGTTATACTTTGCAATTTAATTTCAGTCTCATCTATCTAATGGACGTGACTCAGGTAAGAAGGAAATCCAATTACGAATTTTCGCAAGTAGAATAGATTTCTATATAATACCATCGGCTCACAAATGGAAGCCATTATTGGTATGTAATATAACAATCAATTCATATTTCTATGCGGTTTTTTTTAATATTAAATGGATTGGTAGACCGTGGATTCACTTGATTGGCTACATTTTCCTAAGGATGCTTATAAGTAACACCAGAGATGCGCTTACAAACCTACGTAATTTGTTTACAGCACACTTGAAGAAACCCCTTTTGGGGTTATAACGAGGTGGAAACACGTAAAAATTAGTGTCTTCAAAAGATCATTTGTCCGCAGAATTAATGTTTTTATCTATTCGAACCGTACGCATCGATGACTTATTCTAATAATAAGGATCAACTCCACCACTTGTGGTGCGCGTACCTTATTAAAAACTTTTCAAAACGACTATACGAGTATAATTTTTTTTGATATTTCGAACAATGGAGACAAACAGTAACAAACATCCATACAACCTCACAAAGTTTCGCATTTATAGAATTAGTGGGATGGTAATATACATACCTAGTATCTGAAGAATCGATTCTAAATCAATTTCAAAATATGATTTCCGCCAAGATTGGAGGATATGTTAACTATTCTCACTAGGAGAATCCAAATTTTAATACGAATCAAACCGCACGGCACTGCTAGTTTATTACAAAAAAGAAATGTCTAAACGAGCTCGCAAATTTTAACAATGTTAAATAAAATATAAAGTAAATCAGATGAGATCATTTGAAAAGACATAAAGTAGAATGGGTTATGTCTCGGCGCGAGTGAGTGTGGCTTCCCCTAAAGGTCGGCAATAGGCATGCAATAACGACGAGGTTCAACTGCGACATCTGAATCACAGATAAGACTGCTTGATCCCCCTGTGTTACACGAATCACGATACAGAATAAAACTTTATATACATACCTACATATAATGTGATAATAGAAAATTTCAAAAATACACTATAGTGTGTCGAAAAGATATCGAGACATCGAACACCTTTGTAAAGGCTCAATTTTCAAAGGCTCCTTATTGCTATGAGAATTTGTTAAGACTCTTATTTCAATTAAAATTTGTTAAAACTTATTAATGCAATTTAAATTTGTCAAGGTTTTATTGCATTTAAAAATTATTAAGACTTATTATTACAAATAAAATTTGTCAAGACTCCTCATTGCAATAAAAAAATAGACTTCTTATTGCAATTACAATTAATTATTTATTTATAGCTATTACTTTCCCGATTTACTTCTTAGCTAGACTTTATAGCGTCGTCTCGTTACAGTATATTGACAAAAACATTTTCGTGGTCAGCACGGACCATAACGATGTTTGCCGGTTTTAATCTTATTTGAACAAGACTCGAGAACGCAGTTACAAAGTTTAAGAATTTTATACGAAACCATCTTACGAAGACGGCTTCAGTCTTATTGCACGTAGGTATATATATGTTTAACATTACATGTTAACATGTGTACGGATTAAAGCGTATTATATTTATACTCTGCGTCAAAGAAAAGTATCAAATCCCTGGAAGTTCTACAAAACTGTAAGAGCGTTGGCACAGGTGAGTGATGTTAAGCCTGACACCTGAAACCCGCAACACGACGCGTTCCTTACGTAATTACGTTCCTGCGTATAAAAATCCTTATGTCTCATTAAAAAGATATACAAAATGGGGAAAATTTATTTTTGATTTTACCTATTAGATATGATTTTTTTTTGTTAATCTCGATATATAGGTGTCGGTCCATTTGATAGTAGGTGGCAACATTCGCCTATAACATAACCAATGCCATTGCTGGTGCAAGTGCAAGGATAGGGATGGGGTAATAGGCTCTGGCTTCCCTTACTCACTCATCGAAACACCACAGCACATACGCTATTATTTTACGGTTGTCTTTTGTAAGTGGTCTTTTGTAACTCAATAAATTGACTACCCAAATAAGTTCGAATTGCAGAGTGCCCTGCCACTATTTTCCAAATTCAGATCAGAGCCTATTTTGATTAGTTCATTTCCAATCGAACCCGTGAGACAGAGAGAAATCCACTAATCCAACGGGCTCGTCAATTTTTATGAATAATTGTGATGAATACAATGCATGTTATGTTTACATAGAACACGCATTCAATAAGAGTAAGTATTTGTTACCTTATGCTGCGTACCCACTATGTTCGCGCATCAATCGTGCATCACGCACCTGCAACAAATCAAGTGTAGACGTTACGCGCATAACAACTTGTGTTCGCTAAAAAACCGCCACCGCTTGGAGCACACGCTTTGGTGCGTGCAACGTTGCACGCTCCAGGTGCGCTATTGGTGCGCGAACATAGTGGGTACGCACCTTTACACAACACGCGTCTCTCACAATAGAATTGTAATCTGAACTTAAATGTACTACTATGAACTATCTAAACAAAGACTAAGGTGGTCTTGAATTCATATAGATACATTGTCTGATATATTAATTACTAAACAAGTTAAAAACGTTGGTAACTTGTAAAGTTTTCATTTGTAAGACTTTTCTCTCCCATTGTAGTGACCGTCTTACCCCTTTTGTTTTTTTTATTTAATTAATGTAAAATGGCGATGGATATGTAAAACTTATTCTGATTTCATGTTTGAATGTAGGTATTCATATGTACACATAGAATCGAGGAAGAGTACGTACACCTGTGTATTCAAAATAAAAATATTCTCCAAAACGTATCATCCGTGCATGAATTTGTGAGTTCTGCTTGTTAGCGCTATTCACTAAATCCTCTTCCAAGCGCTTTATCATATCCCAAGGCATGTTGTGCGGAGACATCTCTAAAGGCGGACACTTGTTATTTCCTCCAGAACTTCCCGGGTGAACTTTGACTGGAAACGAACTAATAACGTTCAAGCTAATTCATAAGCTACATCTGTATAATATCTTTGATACTATTATAAATTTCTGCTCGTAGAACTTGAAATAACGTCTCACTTAACGACGAAAATTTCTAGATTCGTAAAGATTAAATAATACTAAATTATATTTAGTAATATGTATAAGTTACTAATTTCTAGATCATATTTATAGTAATCAAATAAAGATCACTTAAAATCTAGATCGCGATACATAGTGGTGTTTTTATCATTTTCTAAGTAATTGATCACTTAGTATCTAAGCCTCAGACCCAATTATCCTAAATAATAGTATAAATGCGACAGTAAGTTTGTTTGTTAATAGTACATATTATATTAAGCGCCTGTTTCACAAACGTCAAGTAGGCCAAACTGTCATTTAAAGTCACCGGTAACCGGGGATACTGGAGCTGATATACCTTTGTTTGTACGGCAAACGTCCCAAACATTAAATAGAAAATAATAAAAAAAAAACGGTTATCGAATGATGCATTAAACCCAGTGCATAATTCAATATAAAAAAAAATTGATTTCTAAAAGTAACTAACAAGTAACTACACTTTACTTGTAGTTTGTGAAAGAGGCCCTAAGTATGTGGTATAGTCAGCTGTCAAAAACAACAAGCTATACCTAAATGACGAAGACGCAAGTCGACAATAACGGAAGTGAAAATGTTCCATTTGTTAGGCGACTTTTAAAGGTTGTATGTATACATACAACACGGGAACAAAGGTTGGGCTATTGTTCTTCATACTCACACCAATCACTGTGATTGAGCCTGTCTGGAGTAGACTATGGGTACAATAATGTAAAATGAAAAAGTCATAAAGTTATGTGTGGTCTCCTAGTATTAATATCTAATCCTTATAAATTCAACGAAATAATCATAAAATATAAAAAGATGTTGGCAAAGATTATAAGTACTGTAATTAGTTACTACATAAAAACAATTTGATGCCGTATTTATTTTTTATTTATTTACAACACACATGATACATCATTACAGGAGTAATCCTAATTCAATGTATCTTAATCTAAGTTGAAATAAACATTATTTATATTACACAAATCAATTTCCTACAATTATAAAAATTACAAAATTTACAAAAACATGCATAAGAAATGAGAAATTAAAATAAACCTATATTACTTACTTAACTATATGATCACAAATACTCCCACCCTATTGAATTCATTCAGTGTGCAATGGTCAATTTTATGAGTTTGAAGAGGACGAGATCTGCGTAAGCTTGGTTTGTAATTATTTGAGTACAGAATAAAAGTAAGAAGTTGTTGTAACGATGGAATAATGAAACAACATCGCGTCAAAGTCAAGGAAGGAAAATCAAAGGGGTAAATTTTTCGCAATAGTTGACAGACAGCCGCTGGCGATTCCCTTCGTCAAGTTTAGCGCAGCTCTCAGAAGAAACAGAAACAATTCATCTATTTTTTCAAATTACAAATTCACATTCTGCTACTTATTATTATAGACAATCCGACTATTTAATAATTAAAAAAAATAATTATAACTTCTTTAGAAATTTCGACTAACTTCAGATGTTAGTAAGACTTTATATGCAGAATTTCTCTTCCCCAAATTAATATACTTTCTAGAATTTGTTACAAAATACTCTCCTGTAAACTACTTAAAATGTTGTTATTACACAAAGAACTAAGTAGGTCACATACTTTGATAAACTAATAAACGAAACGGTCAAAGTTTACTCAATATTAATAAAAGCTAATGTAATGTGTATTAGTAGGATTGCATTATTTTAATTAAAAGTAGATACTATCTTTTGTAAGCTTTGAACGTAACATTTTAATGAGAGTAATAAGAATATTAAGAAAAACAAATTAGTTTTTAATTAGCAATTTAGGTACATTGACGCAATCTTATTAGTATTTTAATATCTTATTTAGATTCCAATGATATAAATAGTTTGAGAGATAAGTAATGATAGAACCGTAAACTGTAAACCTTGTTTAGCTGCTACTTCATTGTCTTCTTTTGTATGTAAGTAGTTGCTGTTTTATATTAAACTCGACATGCAGGCTGACCGCTGACGGCTTGATGGTAGATGGCTACCGTCACCATAAGTAAGCAACGTCACAGGTGCTACAAATGCGCTGCTGACCATCATAGTAGGATTACGAATAGGGGTAGGGAAATTGGCTTACAGCCACCAGACGCGTCACCTACTTTATAATGTGCCCTGCTTCTAACTAAATATTTAATTGTACTACATATAACCATTGACCATGAAATTAACTTGATCAGCTGTAGATTTGTATAAAAAATTTATAATTATCCATATTAACAGTTTTAACAGTTTTCGTTTAGGTCAGCCAAATATAATTCAAACAGTTCAATTTACTCCTAACATCGAGCTATATTTGTTTCATATAATAGCGAGAATACCGAGTAAGTTTGTCCAAGACATTCACATGAACAAAGCAAACAGATCGTAACCGGATCGTCCTGAAATGTGTTGGTGAAAGCGAAATTATTTGGCACACACCCTCGCGGTCAGCTACAGAGACAATAAGCAGGCATCGAGCGCGCAAATCAATTTCCAAAAACCGCCACAATAGCTCTTAAAGTCATGGCCACAAGTACCTACTCCCATCATGTTTATTTGGGTCACGTCTCGAACTGTGACACGTGGAAACTTCGCGTCGTCAATCTATCCACGGCTCCTCTAACTACTCAGCAAATATCGCCTCTCCAAACATTCATAAATTACATTAACATCGGCCGCAGAATATCTTTCGCGTTTCGTTAAGACGTCCAAACTGAAGTTCTTAACTAAATTTACGATCGTAAATTATATAGACAGCAAAGTTTTAGAGCCTTTCGCCTTATTTAATTCGTCCGCATTCACTCTTACTTCGTAAAAGTATTGCGTATATATTATTATTCGTTTCGTACTCGCTGTTTTTCTTCAATATATACCTAATGTAACATGATCGTGTGACGTCGAGGAAATGGAATGTGCACCACTTAAGTTGCTCCCAAAAACATACGAGTCGGAGCTAGCGGAAAACTAATAAGTAATATAAGAGTATATTCGTGTATTATACGAGTAGGTATATCATAAAAATATTTCATTTCCATTGCTAAGTATTTACTTTAATACTTCGCTAAGATTTACGCGACTTATTCTCTAACTTATTCTACAGCAAATACATCAAAATTTCAATACATATTGTAAACACATTAAATTTATGCTGAGTTTTATCAATTGAATTGAATTTCATAAAATTTAATCGAATTTAATCAAATTTAATGTAATTTAATCTAATTTAATCGAATTTAACCAATTAAGAAATTATATGTATTACCTATACTAACAGTGATAAAATTAGTAGTATGTACACTAACAGTAACCTAATAAAAGTCGCCAGTGGAAATTGAATCCAGGCTAATGGAAAATTATCCATTTTGCTTAAAATCATAAACAATGTCACAAAAGCCCCCGCACTGTTCTTTCCGAGTACCTCGAAAATGTGAACGTAGCTGCCGTAAAAAAGACCTTTTTTCTATTAGAATGTATAACACAATTCACACACTGAATTCATTTACGAGAGGTGCATGCAGACGGTATAATATTAAACTTGTTTAGAGAATATTTTTCCATAATCAAACATTTTGTTAAAAATGTCTTAGTCCCTTGAAGGACCACGGATACAAAAATACCCGTAGTCCCTTTAATCAGTTCATTTTATAATTTATAATCATTGAAATTGCTACTATATAGATGGTGCCCGCGACTTTGACCGCATTGAAAAGTAGTGATGTAGCACCTGGAAAATTTGTAATATTGCTATTATATATTTTCCAGGCGTTGAGTCTTAATTTTTAAAATAATTAGCCCGCGTGAAATATTTAGCCTATGTCCATCCTAAAATTTATTGATTAAATATATTTTTTAAATCGGATGAGTTTACCTCTTTAGAAGTATAAATTTTATTGGTCTTGTTTTGACTTATTCAGTACCTACCTATAACATATTTTGGAATCATAAATGTTTATTCTTAGTATTATTGTTATATATAATATGTAATTGTTTGTTTCTTATTAAAATAAATTATGAGAGAATGCCTATGTCTAAATAGCAGTGGACGCCTCACTGCTGAGATGTTAAATATAGTTGATATTCGTCATGACACCGCGTAAATCATATAAAAATATCGTGAGATAATAAACGGGATATATGAATGTAAAATTTGGCGACGAAAACGGGACCTGTCCCGAATCCTTCAGTAATTCCTTTATCTGCACTCACACAAGAAAAAACTCATGAATCTTCATATTTATTCATGATAGAAACCGCAATGCGTTGCGGAAATGAGAACGTCTTTCTTGTAATTCGTTTCATAGTGAGCTATCTGTGCTATGTGACAATCAAAGAAAGATGTTATAATAAGAAGTCATTTTTTTTTCTTTGGAACGCTACAAGTTAAATTGAGTTGTGAGGAGTTAAATATCTTTATTTTTATGGTTGTGAAAAATTTATTAGTTTTAAGGGCTTGTTTTTATTTCTTTTATGGAATGGTCAAAGCTTTTGGTCAAAGAGAATTGTTTACATTTTTTTATGTTAAGGTCAACAGACAGACTGACGGTCCACTTTTGATGGTAGGTGGCTACCGTCGCCTATAACACATTATAGGGTTCGCTGAGTCAGACAGTACAGTACAGACAGACAGATCATTATAAATATTTCATCTTATCAAATTAAAAATCTTATCCATTCTTAATGGATTTTTATCTTATCAAATACTAATTAGTTTGTTGACAACAGTCAAGTTTTATTAGAAGAAAGATTCCATTATCTACGTTGTGCTGTATTAACCGGGGTCTGAAATTTAATAGAGACTTCGCCATTCTCGTTTCATCAATTCATTATCGCCCTGACTTCCCTACAAAATCTAATCTCAGAGCCACATTTACTGGCGTCGCCTAGTATATTTATCCGAAGTAAAGAAAAAGTTCAATATTTTGCTAAAGGATATGACATTGTTTGTAATTGAAGACGTGAGTGGGTGAAGGTGGTATGTCGCATTTTTGGGTTTTTTCAATTTTTTGCGTTGATGAAGGTAATATAAATGATTACAAACCTTAAGATCGTCGATTTAATAAATTTTTGGAAAATAAAAAGTTGAAAAAGGTGTTATGTACCTACAGTTAATTTTAAAAAGCAAAAAGTGCAGAAATATTTACCTTTGTTAATGGAAGAGGGAGCTGTATTCATTTTTTTTTTAATTAAATAATAAAAGTGTTTAATAGCTATCATACCATTAACATTTTAGGTTGTTTACACAACTTTGCATAATGATTTAGTACAAAAATAAGTTCCGTGACGACTTTTCTCAAAAATTAAAAGTAAAACTTTAACCTCGATTTATTCAAAATTGGAATTATGCGACATATCACTTTCATCCACTCACATCTTCAATTATAATTGTTTATATTTGCAATATAACAATTCCTTCGTGGTGTATTTTTGGGATTGTCAAGTTCATGAAAATTAGTTAATTCGTTTAAGTTATGGAGGAACATACATACATACATACATACATACATACATACATACATACATACATACATACATACATACATACATACATACATACATACATACATACATACATACATACATACATACATACATACATACATACATACATACATACATACATACATACATATAATACCTACACTTACAGATTTATTACTAGTCTTGATGATAATGTAGCTTTCTAGAGGTGAAAGAATTTTTAAAATCAGTCCAGTAAGTAATTTTTGAGTTTATTCATTACAAAGAAAAATACAAATCTTTTTTCTTTATTATTTTTTATTTAAAATGTCTACTTTATATTGTCTACTTACATACTACTTTATAATGTCAAATAATCATAATCTTTTTGATATACTGAAGAAAGTTTTACTTCACTGGGTAATTTTTGAAGTTATTTTATAATAACTTGTGGCGGTGGCTTAATTTTGACGAGAAGCTTCTTTTTTAAGAACTGTGGCCCTACTATCAACTTTTAAATACGATTCAAATTCAGAGCAGTTTAATTTGGGTTCCTAAACAAAATCGTTTTCATACAAAAACGAAATTGATGGTACGAAATAGCAGATGCAATCCAGTTTAGGTCCTAAATTAAATCGTATTAAGAGTTGATAGTAAGGCGCCCCTGCTCAATTATTCGACCGTTAATCTAAGTAAAGGTGAACTAAACGCATTGAAAATTAAAATTAGACGATCAATTTGTTCAAGTTGCGCGATACCATTCCTCTTCATTAAGAGGCGCGGGTGGAGAGAGGCGGGAGTAGACGCGGTGGGGTGCGGGAAGGCAAGAATCAGAAGCGAACATTATGCAAATGTGCCGCTAATGATACGCCTCCGATCAATAAACTAACGAAAAAAATCTCTTCATTCTTTTCGAAATGCTGAGATTTTTAAGTGAATTATTTGTTAATAGCTGCTGCCCGCGACTTCGCCCCCGTAACTTTGTAAATTATATACTAAAAACCTCCCTCGAGAACCACTTTATCCATTGGTGAAAACAGCATGAAAATCGGATGCAGTAGTTTTTGAGTTTATCGCCAACAGACAGAGTGGTGGAGGACTTTGTTTTATAATATGTAAGGATTAATTTATTAATACTTTAAAAAAAATAATAGCGGCATGAAATAGGAGTTAGCTGGCTAGCTAAATACAATTAAGGCAAATTTACCATATTAGGTAATTTCTACTTTGAGGATGATTTTTAGAAAAAGTAGAAAGGTGTAAACTTATTTTTCTCTGTAGAAGAAGAAGAATTTTTCTATTAAAAATCTTCTTTATGTAGATTATTCCTTAGGCGTTTATATTTAAAAAAGAATGGAAAATGTTTGTTGAGTGTTCACTCCAAACAAAAGTAGTTGTTAAAGCCTGGCAATTGTAAATTTTAAACCTGGCGACTGTGGGATTTCATTGCAGCGAGGGCGAGTGCCCGCGAATCGTAAGCTACTAAATAAACCAATGAATTGTTAAACGGCACGGGAATAGCTTTAGCTACTTTATCAGCTTTACTCAGCCGCCCTAAACAAATTTTAACGCAATCAGAAAATTTACTTTATGAAGACAATTATGAACCTTTCATTGTATGTAGATCTTCAAATTTATATTTAAAATAAACCATAGCAGAAGTACGTACAGAAAATCAGTGATTCTGGAATTTCTGGATCAGCCGACATGATTCCACAAACATTAAAATATTAATTGTTAAGATGTAACGAAAACTTTGAACTTTTGATTGTATAGTATTATAATTAAATTATTTGCTTTCTTCTATACTGATATATATATAGGTATTGGAATTGTCGGTGTCAAATTTAATTTAAAAAATTTCGACAATCACGAGTAATTGTTAGGTTCGACAGACAGACTGGCTGGCAGTCCATTTGATGATAGGTTGTTAATTTTTTTAGAGGGTAAAAGATAGAAAAACGTTATACTTACTAAAGTGTATCGAACTGAAATGTGATTACGTCGAAAAATAAAATAATTTTTGCACATTATATTTTTTCTCTATGTTAAGGCCTTATACTCGTAGCTATCTGCACTCTATCTGTCTGTCTCCTATAGAAGTCTAAATATAGACAAAATTTATAATACCTAAAACAACATTTATAATACCTAAAACAATATTCCACTAATGAGACTATAATATCAGCCTAATCGAATCAGAGTTCATCGTTTAGCATCACATTATCATAATACCTCTTGACTTATTAACCCTTCATTTGCCACATCACTATTTACGGAAGTGTATCGATAAGTGACTTTCCACATTAAACAATCTTGTTCTCTTGAAACTGTTACATAAATTTTATATTATAATATTTTCAGAACATTTTACAAATTGATTTTCTGTCTTCATCTAAAAAAAAATCTAATTTATTATTAAATTAGCTGGTGCCCGCGACTTTGTCCGCGTTGAAGCCTATCCTGATCCCTGTACGTCTAAATGTTTATCTACAAAATTTCATGAAAATCAGTTAATTCGTTTAAGAATTTTGGAGAAACATACATACATACATACATACATACAGAAAAAAATTCTAAAAATCGTCAATTTAGTTTCAGTATCTTGTATGGAGCCTATAAACACGATATCTCTGAAAACAAAGTAACTTACTCCATGACCAACCCTTAGCGCCTCTTTCTCAAACGTCAAGTAGGCCAAACTGTCATTTAAAGTCACCGGTAACCGGGGATAATGGAGCTGATATACCTTTGTTTGTACGGTAAACGTCCCAAGCATTAAATAGAAAATAATTTAAAAAAAAATCGGCTATCGAATGATGCAGAAAACTGAGTGCATAATTCAATATAACAGAAAATGATTTCTAAAAGTAACTAATCAACACATTACTCGTAGTTTGTAAAAGAGGCCCTAACAGATTTATTATTAGTATTGAGTATCGATGATAAACTACTGTGTTACAATAAGTTACATTTAAAACCTAATAATACCTAATATTACAAATTGTACTAAACAAATATAAAATGAGACATTATTTTTTGCCAATTTTTTTTTATGTCTTGCATTTATAATAGTAAATTATAACTCGTCCCTGATCACACCAGGAATGCCACCTCTGCCGCACCCTTATTTCCTGTTTTTGTATTAGCTTTTATCCAGACATCTTTTGAGAACTCGTCAGCCTGACTTGTCTTCTTTTGTGACGTAACTCATGATGATAATAATTATAGTTATATCCTTTTGATACATGACTAAACATATTTATTAAAAAAAAGTGATAGATATGTAACACTAATGGGCTTCTCTGCTGAAGTATTTGCTAAAGTGATTTTAGTATAGGTCTTATAAATATGTAAACCTATACAGACTCTTAGCTATTATAAAGTAGGTAATTATTTCTTATACAGCATTCTGGCTGAATGTTACAAGTTAAAGAATACAACTAGTCTATGCAAACCACAATGTTAAGTAAGTGTAAACAAAAAGTTAAAAGCTTTTGGTGCGAGACCAACATCGAAACAGAAGGGTGGGTTACATTATTCAGTGTTGTAAAAACTGCCACGCATTTCAAAAACTATGAATGCAACCTGGGAATTTCATAACTGAGGTGGAAAAAATAATTGCGAACACAAAAACTTCGCATTCTTTTTAAATTGTAGTCCAACTGTTAGCGATGCGCGCTTCAAGAATGTCGAGTTCATATTTTCTTTATTTAGTGGTTAGGAATTGATTAAAACATTACTTTTCTTACATTACAAAGCTAAATTTAAGTTATATTTGTACACAAACAATCCTAATCCTTTCGAACCTTGCAATAAAATGGTATTTAAATTACCTGCTGAATTTTCTGTGAACAATTAATTATATTTTTTTAATTGAATTTGTAATTGTTATTTCATTACGTTATCCTCTAATGATATCAACAATTAGAATTAATTTTTTTTTGATACTTATGTGTGTGTACAGGACCTACGAATCCACTAAAATAGTTGAAAACATGTACCCATTTACATACTTTTGTATCACTTAAGTTACAACTTACAAACACACAGCTACCCTAACATAATTGGTTACATAAAGATAATTTTCATTTGAACTGGCAATAAATTGTTCTTTATCGTTCTGAGAAAGTTTTGCGAGTGTCGTTTTAGCACCCCTTTTAACGCTGCTCGCTCACAATCGGATAGAACCTTCACCGCCAGTCAGTGGACACGTTCGTCATCAGGTAAAATATTTAAAGAAACGAGAGGAAAGCACGTACGGTACTTGGATGCCACGAGTACCGCTTTTATGGAACTCACCTCTGTAATAAATGTAGGAAAACATGTCGGTACGTGTTAACAGTAACATAGCTCACAATTTTGTCTCTGCGCACAAATCTCGGCTCATAAAGTAAATTTTTCGACAAATTCTCAACGACAATAAATATTTTGTGCCATCAAAAGATTCTGCCATTATTTATTTATTTTTTATAAGTAAAAAGAAATTTTAAAATTCATTATTAAAACATGTTTTAGCTAAAGATA
Source organism: Synanthedon formicaeformis (assembly GCA_945859745.1). Taxonomy (NCBI): domain Eukaryota; kingdom Metazoa; phylum Arthropoda; class Insecta; order Lepidoptera; family Sesiidae; genus Synanthedon; species Synanthedon formicaeformis. The sequence goes on from OX243958.1 coordinate 7,867,396, forward strand.
CTTAATATAAAAATACTTTACTTAGCCCGCGACTTACGGGGTAAAAATAGACTAAAATGTTTCTTTCTAAAATGTACTAAAATGTATTTGATTATATAAGTTACTGTTTCACTGTAAAAAAACAAATCTGTAACAGATTTTTTTTATTGCTATGAAAACAAAAACAATTAAAAAAAAAATGATTTGAAATAGAAATAAATGATTTAATTTTATCAATGAATAAAGCATTAGCACAATCTGTTTTGTTCATGAACTGTTAATGTTATACGTGATAAAAGAAAATTATCATCATAATATTATACTAACCTAACCTAACACCAATGGCATCTGCGTGGTAAAGATAAAACTATGGAATCCAAAATCAAAATCAAAATCATTTTTAATTTTATCTTTGTCACGAATACAGAAATGTGTTATCAGATTAGTTGTTATTGGTTCTATAAAAATTAATAAAAACCTTTCAAGTCTCAAAACTTTGTAGTAGGTATACTCAAGTTAGTATAAGGTGGCAAGGTAAGTATATAGTATAAGGTTGCTGCAGATATAGTCGTAAAGTGGGCTTACCGTCTGGACGCAGTAACTATCACCTAGAGGACAACTGTAAAATAATAGCATACATCCATTATCATCATCTAAGCCGCAGGACGTCCACTGTGCTGGATGTGTCCATACCTAGAAATTCACAATACTTTTCGTATTTATTTTTCATTAAAACATTTATCCAACAGACAGGCGAAAACTCCACACAACCTACAATGTCACAGTCAGTCCGAGTTTTGCTTATTCAAATAAAGTTGAACAATTTTCATAGTTGACTTAAATTCCACAGCAACGTTGTGACTAACTTCCGAATGGGTCATACGAAACAATACTTAAACTTTACCAGTTGCGATGAGTTTGTACGGGCAGCGAATAGACAACGAGATCCGGATACAAGACAGATGAGCTACTCGCAAACGGAGTATTCGTTTCCGTAACCCTACGGATGTAGGGTGTACGAGTATCAGACACTTGCCATCTTGTAGATAGATTTACTAAATAGAAAATAAAATTTTCAAAATCTGTTTCGGTATTTCTATCAGCCTGTATATGTTACAACAATGTTAAGTTATGTCATCATACTCCTTACATATTATAAAATCCCCTCCGAGTCAGCATTATAAAAATGCTGAATTCACTTAACTACTCAATTTCATGCGGTTTTCACTAATGGAAAGAGCATTAAACGAGAAAGATTTTTATATATATTTTGCAGAAAAAAGTTGCACCCCAAAAACGCCTAAAAAAATTCTTCTTTTATGTACCTACCATGTAACAAGTACATATCTCCGAAATAGAATAAAAGTACTTATAGAAATAGGGATAAACCAGGAAATATTATTAATATGTAGCCCTAGGACGTCCACTGCTAGACATAGGCCTCCCCATAATGTTCCAATAAGATTCTTCAAACATCTGCCCAAGGACCTTATTATTATGTAATTAATCATAGCTAAAGATAACATTCTTTGTCAAAAAGTTAATGCTCCCTTTCCATTTCCCTATCCCCCCCCCCCTTAATGGGCGGCGCACTTGCAGCACCTATGACGTTGCTTGTGCTACCATCAAAGTGGACTGTCAGCCTGTCTGCCGACCTTAACATTAAAAAATATGCAATTACTTTAAAAATATATTAAAAATAAAGCTTGTTCCGGAAAATTTCACTAATATTAATTAAAATTAAACATATTTTGGCTGGATAAACGATAGTCTTAAGTGCTGTGGATATTGAACTCAATCGGCCGCACATAGAGTGTTTCAGTTCTGTCGAATGCTTCTAAATCAAGAGCAAATCAATTGGGACTTGGTCCTCGTAATGCAATAATGAATCATGATTCAGGCGGCTAACCTCATAAGCGAACCGAGGCCGTATGTTCCAATTGCAATTAGCCGATACTTAATTACTACATTGTTTCGGTGTGGCGAGGATGGAATTTTGATTATATTTTTGCCTTGTGCGCCATCTCATCATGTCGGTCCTTAATTGAGTCATTGGAATGCTAGTCTTTAACTAGGGCTTATCCTCTCAGGATTCAAACTATCTCCATGCCGATTTTCATAAAGTAGTTATCAATAAATTTCTTGCTACAGCTATCCAGCGCGGGAAGGACTACGCTTCCTCTTCCCGCTGCCTCTCCGCAGCCTATTACAGTGTACCCTGCCACTGCTTAAATTGTGCCCAGTTACTATAATAAAATAGAACATCCATAAGACATAAATAATTCTATTTAAAAATTAAGAAGAGCGAGACTTGAAGTTTGACTAAAAACACAAAATTATAAAACAATTTAGCTCCTCTTAATGCAAATGCATAGACGTAAGTAAGAGCATGAACAATGCAAAGTTTGTTGTTCGGCTGTAGTCCCCAACGGAGACAACTTCTCTCCGAGTTATTCCACCGTTCCTAAAGATAGTGGCTTATATTATCATAAACATAGTTACTAACTTCAATAAAGATGTTTTGTCTTGCTTAATAATAATACTTAGATTTCGTCAAAGAGTTCTTTCGGTGTTAAAAGTTTTTAAACTAAACATAAAAGTAGAATTTGTTCTAGGTACGGCCGACCAGAAAAGTGCTTTATCAGTTTCGATAACAAATTCCATTCATTTCAAAATTCGCTAAGGCTTAGATTTGAAATAGGTATTGATTACTGATTGACATAATTGTCACTTTGAATTTTCAAAGAAAAACAGACCTTATCATTCTACAACATACAAAGAATGTTCAATCTTAGGGTGATAAAGCACTTTATTTGTCGAGTTTACATATTTGCTAACATATAAGATTAATATTTGCTATTTTAACCGATAAATTTTACTGTTTAATTATGATACTGACTTAAATATTATTTGTTTACACAAAGTAAGTACAAAGTAACAATTTTTCATGCTTTCACATGAAAAATTGTTACTTTGTATAATCATAACGGGGAAAAAATGGGATTTAGAAAATCTTATCTAGGTTCCGCTAAGCATGTGTAGTGTACCAAAATTGTCTCTGCTAATATGTTCTCGTAACGTGAGCCACGACACTGATCCTGTGCATAGAAGTAATATTTTTTTATTAATTTTAACTTGACTTAACTATTTTCTAAATTCATTTATTAATTAACCTCACTAAAATTATAATTGCAAAAGTGGATCCGTTTGTTTGTTACGCTTTCACACCATAACTTCTCAATTGATCATTACAAAATTTCATATGCACCTTGTCAGGGTTACAGAAAAGGAGATAGGGACACCGTTTATACAGAAAATTGTACTGTTCCCGAAGAAACATAAAAAAAAATTAATGCCTGACAAAAAAATATTAGCAATGAGATTGAATAACAGTTTTAACACATAATAAAAAGCAATAGCTTGTCTACTATTATATAATATAATTTTAAAGACAAATGTTAATCTAAATTAAATATCTTTTAAGCATGGCATAAAATAATTAGTTTCATTTACTAACAAAGTTTAATTTCGCCAGAAACTTACTAACATTTCACAGTGAGGCCTAAAGTTGGTATTATTAAATATGTGATAAAGTATGCAGACCTCTTGAAGGTTTTACATATATAAACTAAGGTCGAGTGAGAGAAATTCCATTTACTAGAGCGTTTCATTGCTCGTAAATTCTTTGTAATTAAGCTGACTACTGTAGGGTCCGGTCAGGGTTCGTTTCATACTCAATGTCACCGTTTGTTAAACCTTTGGGGATTCCGAGGAGGCAAAGGCTAAGTTAAGTATCGCCAAACCGACTATGAAGACCTTAATAACAGTGACTCCAGTTAATAAGTAAAAATTCTATCAAAACATAAAACGTTAACAAATTTTCTTACTGTTTAACAACTTTTGTTTAAAGTTTAGTTAAGTTTAGTTAAAAAGTTTAGTTAAATGCCATACTAAAAAACTATTCGCAGTGCACCCTGGTTTATAATCAACGCTGAAGTGCATCATTTCTCAAATACACCTACCATAAGAGAGGAGATTGGTAAAACCAGCAAAAATTGGTATTCTTTGTTGGAGGATACTCTCACAATTTCAAAAATATAAATAACAGATCCTATTATAGTCCTTGACTGTTTGCGGATAATATACTTAACAAAAAAAAAATTAGTATTGGCACACTGCGTTTCGCAGTCATCTGGGCAGCCCGTCTGGCCACAGTAACCACCCCGTACAGAAGACCCCGTATTTCGGTGAGTGAGTAAGGGATGCCAAAGCCCCTTACTTATCCCTTATCGTTAATCCTTCTATGGTCGGCAATGCACTTGCAGCACCTATGGCGTTGCTTGTGTTATAGGCGACGACGGTAGCCTCCTACCATCCAGAAATAACCTTTTGATTTGAAAGTATTTGCTTGTATTGTGTTAATGGTAGACACCTACTGTCAAGGGACCCGTTTACCTTTTAACCGTATTGGCCATATCTATACTTACTAATATATAAATCTGCAAAGTTTGTTTGTTTGTTTGGTTGTACGCGTTAATCTCAGGAACTACTGGTTCGAATTGAAATAATATTTTTGTGTTGGATCTATTTATCGTGGAAGGCTATATGCTATAGAGAACGCGGACGAAGTCGCGGGCACCAGCTAGTTTATTTATAAAAAGAAATCCCAAAAAATCACCCCAAAAGATGTAGGTCACGAAAGTTTTCATTGAGGAAAACTCGCTTTTATTATTTGAAATTTTCAGATCCATCGTTAACTTTCACAAAACTAAAGCTCCTTAAGCCCTCCAAAATAGGTGAAATGGCGTTTTCAAATGACAATTGGTAAAGTTTTGGAATTGTGTCACAATAAATATTTTATAAGTTTAGTTAGACCTTGCACGTCTCGTTCGAAGCCCTAAATTTAACATTCTGTTTAGGTCGAGCGATTACCAAATTTGTATTTTCGCCTTAGTTTTATTATTTACTAGCTTTTGCACGAGACTTCGCCCGCGTAACATAAAATGGCGCGTAGCCTGATGTTACTCGCTGATAATATAGCTTTCGATATGTATTTTTGCATGTATTTTGCAAGATTTGTATTTTTGTATGTTTGAAAACATACAAAAATACAAATATTCTCTTTTTATAATAAGTATTAGCTGGTTCCCGCAAATTCGTGTGCGTTGAAAAATGAGCTGTAATGGTCAAATTTTTTTACCTTCCGATTTTTTTTATCTTTTTTGAAAATATTAAATTCCCTTTCAGACAGTAAGTTAAGAAAATCAGTTCAAAGAAAAGCCAGCACGTATTCCCAAGGCGTTTTTTGGCAACCTAGCTAAAATACAAACAGCAGATTATTACAACAGAAGTGGATAAGTGTTGTCTCATGTGTTGACATTGGCCTCAAAACGACCGGACGTTTTTTTTTTTTTGTTTCTTGTTTGTATTCTAGTATTTTTGTAGTCTTTTAAATTATAACATCCCTTTACATTTGTTATTAAGTATAATGGCTTAACCGCGAGAAAATAGTTCGTCTTCAGTAAATATATATCTCTACCGTCTAGAGATAAATGCCCCTCGCCGAGAAGGCGTGAAGGAAAAATATCACATTATCGTTTCTCCTGTCAAAACAACCCCATAAATATTATCCGTATGGTTGTTTGCACTGGTTACGACTGTTTTACAGTTGCTGCTTCCGAGTTAGAACAAAAGAAACTTATTTAGTTCACATGGCCCCTTTTTGACGAACTTAAGTAAAGCAAGATATCTCAAAACAATCTAATTACACTAGTATTTAAATGAGAGATGTACTAAATATCGGATCTCAAACAAAATTATCGCAAAAAAACTGTCCACTGGATTTTTTTGTACATGATATCATCTAAGAACTAGATGATATCATGTAGGTACAAAAAAATACAAAAATGATGTATCAATAAAATTGGCATATAGGTATGAATAAATAAAGTAAATAAAAAGGTAACCAAACATAAGACAGCAACGCAACTTGCTATTATTTCATGTCGATCTACGTATTAAATATAAGGAGATAAGGAGATAGTAACTATCGAAATACATTTCTCATTCGGACATTATCTAAATTCATTATTTTGCTAAAGAGTAAGAAGATTGCTTAGTTGTAATCTGTAGGTCAATAACTTATTTTTACTTTAAGGCTGACGGTTCACTTGATGGCTACCGTCACCAATAACACAAGCAACGCCACAGATGCTGCAAATAGGCTGCCTACCTTAGTAAGAAAAGGATAAGGGATTCCTAATCCGATCCTTCCTAATCCTATTATTTTTTCATTTCAAATACGTATTTTTTGAAATTTCTCATAATACTTATTCTTACTTTAATTCTATTTCGAAATGTATGTAGGTTGTGTTAGCACAATATTGGTACAGTTCACTTATAAATTGATTGAAGAAAACACACAATGGATATCAAATAACAAGCTTTGGTCCAGACACAGTAAACATTTGCTCCCACAACTCTGATTGGAAAAACTTTTTGAATTGAACTTTGTGCCTTAGGGACTCACTTTCATTAATTGTTCCTACTACCACATTGGTACTCTCTAACTATTTCTACCGATTCATTTATACGAGAGAAAGTGCTAAGCTCTTTTTAGAGGAGTCTCGTCACTGATTCAACCATCAACGAATAAATCGAATCGAAATAATAAACTTATCTTTGTATTCAAGTTCGCTGATAAATCGTATATTTTCGTGTAAAATTGTAAATTATTAAGTATGTATATAATGTATATGTATATTATAACACCTGACATACTTACATTGACGCCTGACATTATACTTCGCCTGCGTGTAATATTTAGTTTATGTCAATCCTGAAATTCTATTGTAACTATTGATGAAAGATTTTTTTTAAATAAGTAGTTTTAAATAAGATTACCTACTACGTACAAACAAACATACAACCCTTACCTTTATAGATTTTAGAGACAGAGAGCCGATTTTGTATGTTTGTGGGAGGTGTAAAACTATTCTGGGGTACATTATTCCAACAATAAATGTTTCGATTTTTACTTAATTATCATATTAATAACCTCAATTGCACTCGAACGTGGCCGAGGCAGATCGTCGGTAATTTTGTTAATTAATACAAAATTTTATTACTTGCTATATTCGTAGAGACATTAACCAAAAATATTTTGATTAATTTTAACTTTTATACGCCTAATTAACTACGGAGGGTCTGACATTAATAATTACTGCATCATCGATGCGCAATTCACTCCAATTAATTCCATTTAACGTTTGTAATCTTCTCTCCGCTAATATGTAGGCCGGCCACTCCTCCATGGTCTAGGTATGAATAGGTACGAAGGTCTAGGTAAGTGAGGAGTTATCAATAGGTCACAACGCTCACCCAATGCGGATTGGCAAAGTTCCCATGTCATTCAATGTTATCGGATTTCTCCGACATATTGGCTTCACGATCTCTTCCTTTACGGTTAACTATAATAAGCAACAATTATCTAAAGGTTAACGACTTTAAAGGGGTGGGTCTCAAACGGTCTAGAACGCAATTTGACTTGTTGTAGTTTTGCCTACATCGCAATATGGCTACTATGTAAAATACCTAATTCTTATATTGACAAAGACGCAAAACGACTAGTTAGTATATTTCCTAAATAGTATAACGACTTAAACGCAAAATTCCCGGACAGGTAACTAAAGGTGAGAACTTTAAAGGTAGTTAACGACGTAACATCGAAATATAATTTGTCCAAACTTCACGAAGAATTTTCTATATTCCAAACAGATTCTAGATACTACAATTTTATTACCTCAAACAGATATAGCCATTAAAACTTTGCAATAAAACAATGCATAATTTTAATTAATTTAAACTGTAACCCCTTGAATCAATTGTTGTAGTTGTCCCGAATCTGTCACATTCAAATTCCCTTTATCTGCCATTTTCGAATCAAGCGGATCGGGACTCAAAGAAGAAGGCGACAAATCGGTCGACTTCAGAGTAGTTGTATTAAAACTCGATGTGGTTAAGTTCGCCATAGTCCCATTCGAGGCTAAAGTTAAGATTGAAGAACTCGTAGTGTTCAAAGTCGCAGGCGTCGAAGCTGTAACAAATTGTCATCTCAATCACTATTCTAACAACAGCGTATAGATGGATGACTACAAATAAGATATTTTATGTGAAGATAACACTAGAGTAAAGCAAAGGGTTAATTAAGCAAAAGGAAAACACTGGAGACTGAACTTAATGAAATAATTGACTTTAACAACTTGAAAAAGTTGTGTTACCGTGAGTGAGTAAAATGCCAAAGCCCAACTTCTCCCTTCCTAATTACAGAAGGATTGTGTACAGAGGGATTGTGACAAGAAAATGTGTACATATTTAAAAAAAAATAATGATTATACTCACATTCTCTTAAAGATGTAAATACACTGAAGGCCCGGTCAGACAGAGTATAATAAGTATAATCCCTGAAAAGTATAGGCAATTCTAGTTTTGGTGGTTTTGTTGTCAATGAATTAGCAATTCTTTCTAATTCATCATCATCAAATACAGAGTAACCGTGACATATTATGAACAAAAAGAAAACAAGGAATGTAGTACACAGCATAACTGCAATAACGTGGGACTGCGTATGTTATGTTAAATCTACAATGAACATTAGACAATCAAAAAATTAAAAATGAATTTCGAATTGATTTCACACAAACGAAAGCATAAACAGATAACGTAAAACTGCTGCTATGTTTGTTTGTTTGCATTTATTGATAGTTTTTGTCTACAGCTTCTACGTTATCTGCATCAATTAGTACAAAATAATTTTCAATTACTATATTTTTGAAATATATATTAGTAATTGAAAGGACAGACAAGTGAGACGCTGGGAAGACGATTTACCTGAAGTTTGGAGAAGAGCAGCTCTGAATTGAGAGAAATGGAAGAGCCTGGAGAAGGCCCATGTCAAGGGACAGCCTGACATGCAAATTGCCGGTATCAGTAGTTAAAAATAATTCAAAAAGTATTTTTATGTCAGTGAATAAAGGCTATTTTTTTTATTAACAGGGGACGCTACCAGCGTTTTTCCATACAAATGTAATCCCCTGTTTCTTCCTGGATAATCCATCTAGAGCAAATTTTTTTTTGTTATAAAATCTAGGTCTGCTAAAGCTATGCCCCCTATCATTTCTTTTTTTCCTCCAACTAATTACATAAGAAAATATGACTTCTGAAAAATCGTAATAAATGGCCCTTTTATGTCACCCTAATCAGACGACTATAAAACAAATTTGAAAGACTTTTAAGATAAAAACAATTAATAGCGACATAGATTCGTTCTTCTTGAAAATATTTGTATAAAAATTATTCGATAGACTCAATTTTTAGAGGAGAAAACAGGGGAATACGAAACTTCAATTTAGTCAAAAATTTTGTAGGTATAATCGGTCTGAGCTGCATTTGTCTATCGCACAATACGGGGAAAGCTGGAGGGCAGCGCGATGGCAATAGTTTCTTCAAATACCTATTTTTCAAATTCTGCTGTACCCGCGTCCCCTCTTAAGATTAAGATTTACTCCCTCCTTATTTAGTTGTGCGTTATTAGACCGTTTGTATCATAGTTTTTTTTTATTATTATAAAATATACGAAACTTTCTCATGTGTAATACGCTAATGGACACCGCAAAATATCCCTTGTCCTAAAAGTAGGTTGCTTTACGATGACATTTAGTTTATGACCGGGCAAGACTAAACGCATAAAACTTTTATATCGCTAATCTACACTCAATACTAGTATATCACAGCCCATATATTTTTGGGATAGTTTTTAATCATTATACCTGCTATAAAAAAAACCTAGGAATACTTTTTGTTGTACCTATAAAATTATAATAATTTATATTCTTTGTTTTAATGAATAATGAATAACCTAATGGAAATATACTTACATTCACACTGATACCTACAGTAAAAATTGTCAATTTAGTTTCAGTATCATGTATAGAGCCTATAAACACGAACTCTGAAAACAAAGTTACTTACTCCATGACCAACCCTAACAGATTTATTATTAGTATTGATTAAGATGTGCTAACAAACTTACCTCTACTTAAACAAAAATTTATCCAGCGCTTACTTTATTTGGATTATTATTTATACTCGTATCTATAACGTTACGGCATTTTATACTGTGTAAAGAAAAAAGAGCCGCTAAGAAATATTTATGAAAATTTCAACTCCGCGCGAAACCGGAGGCGAGTCGCTAGTAACGACGACGATAAATAGTAGAGAAATGGAAGTAAGTCATAATACGATTCAAATTAATTCTAATTAGATGCGCTTATGTACAATTCATTATTCTCTTATCTCCGTTGCTTCTGTTTGAGATAGTATATGTGCATATTACACACAAATTAATGTTTATTGTATCTACTGAACTATGAATTAACTCCTATTATTGAGTATAGTATATATATTATATTATTTATGTTAAGGTCGACAGACAGGCTGACAATCCACTTGATGGTTGACGGATGTCGTGTCATAAAATCGTTGGTAGTGACCGACCGAAACTTCGTTTTCGGCCATTTTCGACCAAAAATCACGACTCGGCCATATTTTCGTTTTCGGCCGAAAATGAAACTAAAGCCGAAGCTTCCTTTTCGTTTTATTTTTCGGCTGAAAATCCATTTTTGGTCGGACACTAGTCGTTGGGTTTTAGCCGGTAGGAGTACAGAATAACCCTCCAGCGTCCCCAACACTTCCTGGTATCCAAGAGGATATCCTAACGTTAAAAAACGCCTCAGGTGCTGCAAGTGTGCTACCAACCTTTGAAATATTTTACTCATCTTAATCAGTAATTAAGTAATGATAAGTATATATAAGGTAACTGGCTGTGTCCCGCTGTTTACTTTAAATTGATAAACTTTATTATTATGTAATTATATATTATAATTATGTATTATATACTAGCGATCCGCTTCCGACGTCGCCCTGGGTGCATTTTTTTACGTGAAAACCTTCCCTGATTATCCCTCTATCCATCTGTGAAGACAGAATTAAAATCGGTCCAGCCGTTCTCGAGTTTTGCGCCTAGCAACACATTTAGGGATTCATTTTTATTTATAACGATTAAATATTAAATTAAATACGAGAGGTATTTAATAAAATGAAAAACACAATATGTACCTAGATTCTCTAAAATTAAACACTAAAGTAGTAATTTCTTAATATATAAAAGGCGATGTGTGTGTGTGTGTATGTTCCCTATGGACTCCAACTTTCAGACAAACTTCAGACTAGTCCAGCGGGTAATCCTGTGAAGTTTGTTAGTAATCGGATGCGGACGAAGCCAGGAGCGGGTCGCTAGTTGATATTAAAATTTCATTATTAAAATTTAGTAAATTAACAACTTTCAATTTGTCCTGCTTTAGTTCTCTTTTTATGTCATACTTACGCTATCACAGCGAAAAAACTTATATGACACACTTAGATAAAATCGGAGAGGGCTTTGTTCGAATCGATAAGTACCTCTATATGAGATTAAAAAAACGACTTTGTAGAGTAACTATAATAAAAGTATGTGTCCCTGGTACATACGTATTTGACATTTATATACTTATAAATTAATGCAGTCATTATTTACTATATTTTTTTTTTATTTATAAATTATAGAGCTTAACTAGATATATAAAGGTAGTTTCCATGATTTAACTTCATTTTAATAGCATAAATAGAAGATAAACTTGCAGGACATGTGGGGTTTTTGAAACATGTTATTGCACTTGTGGTGTTTTTGAAATAACTGAGTTTTAAACACATTTTTTTTTTTACATTTAGAATTGTGTTACACGTGAGTATTTTGCACAAATCGATAGTTTGACGTCTATATAATACAATACCGGTGCTAACTCAATTCTGAAAAAAATGTAACATGTGGGCTTTTAGAAATCACCGATTCAACTAATTTTAATACATAAATACACTACATAATATAGAGGTCCATTCCACTTTTCCTCTATGCGGCAGCCATTCTTTTTTCTTAACATATTTTCTACGTGTACTTGTGTACAAAAATATAAAAAAAAAAAAACAGTTTTATAAAAACATGCTTCTGGCTTATTCGCAGTTCGCAAAGCAACAATATTGTCTATCGTTTATAAAACTTTAAAAAATTAAAAAATATATTCAAATCGACAAATTATTGTAAATTATAATAATAACTTAAAATTATTAACTTAATTATTATTGACTTTAAAGTCAATTAACTGTCACTAATTATTCAATGACATTATCAATAATCCCAATCTAAAGCCCATATCTAAAGCCTCGGAAAAATGTCTAAAGCCTACGATAAATGTTTTATCATTCTATGATATAATTTGGGTCGAAGTATAAATGATAAACATTTAAATATAAATATATACACATTATTTTAAGTCATTAACATTATATATCTTTCAGCAAGCCCGTGCAACCATTTTAACTTTCTTGAAATGAAAATTTCATTAGAATCTAAAATTGTGGTGATTATTATTTTCTAATTTTTTTAGAAAGTGTCAATAAAATTTAAACTATTGTGCTTATCTATTAACGACACAATAAAACATTATTTTTAAAATGACCACGAACTATATAAAATTTTGTAAAAAAAAACCATTTTCTCTATTTAAATGTAGAAAATCGCACGCAGTTTTTTGGCCGAACTCTATTTATAATTTAAAAAAAATGTTATCTGACATATTCAATCATTCTTTGCATTTTTTATCAAACCAAAACGCACATGTATTTTTATAATGTTTTACAATGCGATCGATATCTAGGGGGCCGTCCATCGTAGTACTTCATCAGTTAGTTGGCCGCAGTTCAATATTAATTAAATTTTATACTTTATATATTTTTTAATTTAATTAATTAATTTTTTAACTTAATTTATTAATGTTTTCTGACAATTTTATTGTCTTAACTGGCCGCCACTCATCAACAATTCTGTTCTGTGATGTGAGGCCATATAGGCCTGCCAATGCCACTCCAGCTGCTAATTCTACAATCTAAATCGGTCACTAGTGACCGATAAGTATCGTAAGGGCGGTGTTCGATTACATGGACAACATTACGTTCATGGGATTAGTTAAGACCCTGATCTAATTAATGAGATAAGTACCTACCTACATAAGTAGCGTTTATTCTTATGTAATACACTAACTTGAATTTCATTAAAACTATTAAGGCCACCATTCACGGGCACTCCATTTGGCAGAGCTCCACTCCATCACGACATCGGTGGACGACATCCAAATTCTTATCATACAAAATTCACGTGGTTTTTACATTCATGATGAGATAATGCATGAATTTGGAGTGAATGGAGTGGAGCGCTGCCAAATGGAGTGCCCGTGAATGGTGGCCTTTATGTCTTAACTTTTTATAGCGCACACATTCTTTATTTCTTTCGTAACAATGTGGCAAGTTCAATGCTACTATAGAATTGAAAACAGTTAACATCATTTGTATTTTAATTTTACAAAAAATATAATCCTATTGCTTCATACAGAGGGGTCAAGTTTAGGAATAGTAAATCGTTTAAAACCGTAATTAAATTAAACGTTTAACAGTATAGTAGATAGTTGCTTATACTCGTACGGTAACTTAGTAAAGATGTCTTAATTACATAGTATATGAACATACTTATTAAAGCAGTTAGTACTAAGGTACTGCTCCATAAAAAATATATTGAATTGGCATGTCAAACAATCCTCAAATGCATTAAGATGAGTATAGCCAGTTTTGCCATATCGTGCTGAGACGTGGACAAGTTACTAAGTGAGCCATGAAGAAGGCAACGCGCGGAATTTTCTCTGAAGGAAATGATTACTAAAACGTAATTTCCCCTCAAAATATCATCAATACTAATAATAAATCTGTAAGGGTTGGTCACGGAGTAAGTTAGTTTGTTTTTAGAGATATCATGTTTATAGGCTGACATGATACTGAAACTAAATTGACCATTTTTACAATTTTTTTCTGCATGTAAGTATGTATGTAAGTATTTATGTTCCTTCAGAACTCTTAAACAAATGAACTCATTTTCATGAAACTTGGCAGATAAACATTTAGACGTGCGGGACACAGGATAGGCTATTTTTTTTCTTTTTCAACGCGGACGAAGTCGCCTTTACAGGCCTTTACAGAGATAAGCCATACAAATAAAATAAGCCTTCAAAATTTATACCTTGATGTGCTTCTATATAATGAAATAATAATAATAATAATAATATAAAGTTGTAATGAGATTCCGGCCTGGCATCGTCGGATCGAAAGCCGTATCGCTTGGGCCAGAGTCCTCATCGGCAAACTGACCAGCTTCAGGTCGGGTAATACCAGACCGAGAGTGGTGCGCTTTGTAAGGGAGGCGTTTTCGGGGGAGACAGTTAATTTTTCTCACCCGGATATGCCTCGCAAACTGACAGAGCGCATCGACGACCTGAAGCAGAAGATCGCAGCTTGGGGTAAGCGTATACGGCGGTACTCAGAAAGGGTAAAGAGGTACCGACAGAATCGCCTCTTCATGAGTGACCAAAAGAAATTCTACAAAAGTTTGGAGTGTTCCGATGACAGAGTGACTGGTCCAAGACCAAATCAGGCTGAAACTGTCGCATTTTGGCGAAACCTGTGGTCGCAACCAGTTACTCATGCAGAGGGCTCTTGGATAGAGACAGTGGAGGGTGCATGTGCTACAATTAGGCCGATGAACCCCATCACCATCACTGAGGATGACGTAGTTGCTGCGGTCCGTAAGGCCCCGAACTGGAAAAGTCCGGGACCGGACGGACTGCACAACTACTGGTTGAAGGGGTTTTGGCGAAGCCATGCTACCCTCGCTCGTCAATTCCAAGAGGCTCTTGACATCGGAGCGCTCCCGGAATTCTTGACTACTGGGGTCACTCATTTAGCTCCAAAGGGTGGTGCTACCGCGGATCCATCTAAATACCGCCCTATTACGTGTCTTTGCACAATTTACAAGACACTTACATCGGTTCTGAGCTCTAAGATATATCGACACATTGCTGAAAATAATATTATGTCAGAGGCTCAGAATGGATGTAGGGGCGGTAGTCGCGGTAGCAAGGAGCTGCTACTCATCGACACGGCTGTTTCCAGACTGGTAAAACGCAATCGTCGTAATTTCTCCGCTGCCTGGATTGACTACAAAAAGGCCTTTGACTCGGTTCCCCATACATGGCTTTTGAGGGTTCTCGAGTTGTACAAGGTTGATGGTGCGACTCGACAATTCCTTGGGGCATGTATGGAGCAATGGAGTACCATGCTTAGTCTTTCAGGTCAGCGGATGACCGATACGTCTGATCGGATAAGGATAAGTAGGGGCATTTTCCAGGGCGATTGTCTGAGCCCACTTTGGTTCTGCCTGGCTTTGAATCCTCTCAGTACTATCTTAGAGGATTCGGGGCTGGGCTTTCAGTTTCGGAGAGGAGGCCATCGGATGTCACATCTTCTCTACATGGATGATCTCAAATTGTTCGCGCCAAACGCTCATCAACTGGAAAAGCTGCTGAAATTAACAACAGATTTCAGCAGCTCCATAGGGATGGAGTTTGGGTTCGACAAGTGCGGGATCCTTCATGTGGAGAGGGGGCGGATCATCCATTCGGCTAATGTCGAAGTTGGCCCGGGGCAGATGAGGTCTCTCTCCGAGGCTGAAACGTACCGATATCTGGGCATGTCCGAATCTTTGGGTGTAGTGGAGGGAGCTGTGAAACAGTCGGTTTGCGAAGAGTTTTGGGAGCGCCTTGCAAAAGTTCTTAGGAGCTATTTGTCTGGCGCTAACAAGGTTCGGGCTTTTAACGGCTGGGTCATGCCTGTTCTCCTCTATACGTTCGGCGTGCTTAGATGGTCTCAGACCGAATTAGACGCCCTGGATAGAAGAGTCCGCACAACTATGATCTCCCACAGAATGCGCCACCCGAAATCATCGGTCGAGAGGATGTATATCCCGCGGAAGTGTGGTGGTCGTGGCTTATTATGCGCCAAGACCATGCACAACCGCGAGATGTACAACCTTACAAATTTCTTTCTAGGTGATTCGGGTGGCGTATTGCGTAGGGCGGTTGTAGATTGTGACAATGGACTCACCCCGTTGTCCTTTGCCGATAGGCGATGGCGTGATCCGGTGATACCAAGCGCCTCTGCCAGGGAAGCCGTATGGAAGGAGAAGGAGCTGCACGGACGGTTTTACAAGGCTCTCCACGAGCCTCATATCGACCGTAAAGCCTCCGTGCACTGGCTGCGCTTCGGTGATCTCTTCGGAGAAACCGAGGGTTTTGTCTGTGCGATACAGGATCAGGTGGTCAAGACGCGGAATTACCGAAAGTACATAATAAAGGATGGCACAGAAGACATATGTCGAGCCTGTCGCCATCCTGGAGAGACACTCCGACATGTTACTTCCGGTTGTTCCGCTCTTGCCAACACTGAGTATCTGCATAGGCACAATCAAGCAGCCAGAATCCTGCATCAGGAACTTGCTCTGAAATACGGCTTCGTTGAGGAGAGGATGCCTTATTACAAGTACGCACCGGAACCAGTTTTTGAGAACAGCCGTGCCAAGCTCTATTGGGACCGGCCCATCATCACGGATAGGACTATTCTAGCGAATCGACCTGATATCGTGTTGATGGACCGGGAGCAGTCGAGGGTGTTTTTAGTGGACGTGACTATCCCGCATGATGACGGTCTCGTGAAGGCTGAAACCGAAAAGAAGAGGAAATACCTCGACTTGGCCCACGAGATCGTTGACATGTGGGCTGTTGCGTCCGCTGAAATCATCCCAGTCGCTATATCCGTCAATGGTTTGATCCCGGCCACTCTCAGTGATAACCTGAAGCGGCTGGGATTCCATGGCGGTTCCCTCCCGGCCCAAATGCAGAGAGCGGTGCTGCTCGATACAGCCAGGATCGTGCGTCGGTTTCTGTCGTTGTCGCCCTGAACCCCGACCGACTGTGCTTCTGTTGGGGGTAACACCGTCTCCCCCTCATTTTGGCTTTTCGAGGGGGAGACGAGTTAAATTGAAGGATATAAATACATACATACATACATACAAATGCGGAAATCGACATACTATGGTGAAAATTTGTAGGGATATTTATTTATTTACATCTATTGTTATTCAAAAAATGTGTGTTTTATACGTGGAGTGAATTTGCATAATTACGCAACATGTTCCTCTACTAATGACATAAACTCTTTTGTATGGTAAACAGTTTTTATTTCGGTAAAAAAATTATTTTAAACACTTTTTTAAAATGAAAAACATTCTCACTTTAAAATTATTATAAATTATTTACAACAAAAGAAGGCGTATTGATAGATAATAATATAACTTAGTACGCAATAATAAACTTCTTATAATATATATCATCAGTTGATATTCGCTATGGAATATTTACTCGCAGGATTTATTATATACAAATATAATCGGTACAAAAAAATCAACCTTTTAAAATATAAATATTTATATGTCAAAATTACATTCAGAATGCATTCAGTTCCTCACTAACGTATATATAATTATTAAATTGGTTCTTATGAATAATTATATTTATTTTAATATAATATTGTTTATCTTACGAATTTTATGTATTATGTTCTAATCATGTCCGGCCAATATAGGTTTATAAAAACATTTTGTGGTTCTGTACATACTTGATAAAGATTTGTCTTTATCGAGTAGTTATTGAATTACTTTTATCTAAGGTTATTATATCGAGGTAAATTATATTGAAAAGTTTTTTCTTGTTTGTAATTTCTCCAAAATAATATTTTCCAAAATATCAACATCGTCGTCACATTTTCACGTAACTAAAATTTTTATTCATATAAAATGAGTTTATCTTGACCTTTGAAAGTTTATCTATACCGACGTAATATTATAAAGAAAAAAGATTTGTATTTTTGTTTGTAATGAATAAAGTGAAAAACTACTTCACATAGAAAGCTACATTATTAGCGAGTAACATATTATGCTATAATTTATAAAATTGCGCGGACGAAGTCACGTGCAACAGCTAGTTATAAATATATCGAGAATATTTTATTATAAGGTACCACAGACTATTAAACTGGTTATGAATTTAATTTACAAAATTTCATAAGATTATACAGGGCGTCACAAGACTATGCGACATGAAGAGAAAGTACCTTTAATATCGTAGATCTCGTAGGATATTTTGCTGAAAAAAGACTTTGTTATTTTTAAAAGTTAGTAATACTGCATTCAAAGATTTTCTAAAAATAACGTCCTCGTCGGCTATAAATAATATTCTTGAAATTTGAATCAAACATTTTACGTTATTCCTTTCTTTTAAAGTACTATGTTTCTTAAGAAGAATTATTATTTTTGGTCCATTCTTTCGATTGGCATCATAAAAATAAGGGTAATTTTTTTTTTCACATTTCAATCGGTTCGATTCCCAGACGTAGCAAGTAATTTTTAGTAAATCTTTGTATGCAGTATTACTAACTTTTAAAAATAACATAAAGTTTTCTTTCAGCAAAATATCCTTTCTACGATATTTAAGGTACTTTCCCTTCATGAAACTAACGTCAGTATTTTTTGTTGATACGTAATGTTTGTATTTTTGCTTGCCCGCGGTACCCTAAACTCAGATCATACCTACATTAAAACCGATAAAGTGATAACACTAGCACACTTGTGAGTCGACGTAAACTGGGAACAGTCTTTAGATATTAGACATTCCAAAAATATATTATTATTTATAATTTAAACAGAAATGTGGGATACTGTGGTGTTGTTGGTGTTATCTAGTGTATTGATTTATGTATTTAAACAAGTAATTTCAAGCGAACCAAATCGTATACAATTTGGATTCAAATTTTTCTTATTCTATTTCTTATCTTCTTGTATAGCTGTAGTGGTCTGGCCATACTTTTTATTGGCACCAAGAAATGTTAGAAATTTAAGGTAAGTTTTATGAGTAAGAAAAAAAGAGTGAACACTCTCAACATTTATTGTTATTGTACTGCAAAGTAATTTAAGCCTGGCCTGTGCTGCTGTTTGGTGTTAGTTTTGTTGTGATGAAACGAACAAGGAAATAATTTAAACAATAGGTAGGTAAATTTACACTTCAGCGAAGTGTTGTTTATTTTAATCTTTTTTTTTATAAAAATGTTA
Organism: Synanthedon formicaeformis; assembly: GCA_945859745.1. NCBI lineage: Eukaryota > Metazoa > Arthropoda > Insecta > Lepidoptera > Sesiidae > Synanthedon > Synanthedon formicaeformis. The sequence continues at coordinate 7,886,570 of OX243958.1, forward strand.
ATTTGACTTGTGTATGCTTCAAAAACTCGGGAATTTGTAAACCTATTTTCATTCATTTTCACATATAGAAAGAGTAATAAACGGGGAAGATTTTTATATATAAAAATTTCACCCCAAGCGAAGCGGGGAGCAGGAGTATATTATAAATATATACGGACCATTTCAATCTGAGGAAAGTGTATTTAATGTGCTTTGAATGGATGTAATGTTATAGGTAATGTGATCTTAATCTTATGAATGAGATGTACACTCAAAATGACCATTTCAAATCTTTAATTTTCGATATCAACTTTCAACTTAAGAAATAAATCAATTGTTAGTGCCTGTTTGTTGCCAAGTTTTGTCCAATCAGATATAAATTTTTAAAAATATTCAAAAGCTGAAGTCAACTTATTATTTGAGTTTGTTAGCATTTGTTTAGATAATTATTATATTTAAATATATATTTTTTAATTAAAAGATTTTTAATAATCCTTTTAATTATTAATAATCAATTATATAATTTTATATGGAATTTTATACCGAATTAGTTATGTAACCTAAGTGGCCAATTTGTTCATTTTTATGAGAATAAAATTCTTTAAACGGAAACCTAATTTTTGAACTACTATTTGTTATTTAGTCTTAAAACAGAGTATAAGTAATGTAGTGATTTATATAGAAAAGGAATACGAGTACTATCAGTTACAAATTGTTAGCCCATAACCCAATAAATCATCCTATAAAGACGTGTGACGTGTATTAGAGTTGAAGTGTTGTCCATGGGAAGTACTCGGAGATAAAGGGTCACTATGTCACTGAAATACGTATGTGGAATTGAAATGAATCTGCCTATATAGAGACAATGACGTATGCGAGATGAATCAAACCCCATATTCAATTTAAGTGGTTAGTAAAGAGAGTTGTGAGACTTTACGATATGAAAAGGATATTTTATTTCATTTATTTTAATATTTTTTGGAACACAAACAGAAACAAAAAAAAAATATAGAAAAAAAGACAAAAAAATTAACCACAACCGATTCAAAATTAACTATTACTCAAAATTCATTCACCTATTCAAAAAAAATTAACGATATTATAGTACATTTTTAATATCGTTAGCAATTTATGAATCAAACTGGCAACTGAAAATTTTGTATTGTTTCATTACTTATAAGAATTTTTTTATTGATTAATTCAAAAAGAGTTACATTATTTATAAGGTAAAACAGTTAAAACAGTTAAATTAAAAAATAGGGGTAAGCTTACAATAATTCTCATGTGCCTAGCTGAAAATTTGAACGAAGGTTGGGACGACCTTTGAAATTTGAAGACGTCGTCAATCTTATCTGCAAAAAAATATTTTGTGTCAAATTTCGCAAATATGTTTTTTGCATTTTTATCGACCAATTATAGAAATATTGTACCAACCTTTTTCAATTTCTCAGAAATGGTATATAGATAATTACATAATCTACAATTTTGATGATAAAAATAAAAAATAAAAATTCTTATATTTAGCTGAAATATAAGAACACATATTTGCATTTTTATTTTTTGTAGATTTGTGGTATCGATGGGGACTTCTTCACATTTATTTTATGATGTTCTCAATATTCGTACCAATTTTCAGCTGAGAATTATTGTAACCTTGAATGTCTATCTATTATATTATGACCTTACTATTTATAACACATTCTTCTATTATCAAAACTTACTTATCAAACAGAAAACTTACCTAATCGTTTGCTATCGTTTAAAATGTCCGCAATTGATTGATTTAAAATTTTATTTTCAGAATAAGTGCTGAACTTTTAAAACATCAAACGAAAATTTATGGAATAAAATGGATATTACGTAATAAGGCAATATTATCTGAGGATCGCGGAGCTGTGATTGTGTCAAATCACCAATCCTGCCTGGATATTTTAGGTAAAATGTAATGAAACCTTAAGATGGTAATTCTTAATTTAGAGTACATAATATTAGATGAACAGTATATTGAGTAGGTACCTGATATTATTTAGCTTTATGATTACATCCTTAAATGGAAACAGATAATTTAGATTGGTAAATTTATTTCTAAACTCTTAGGTTAAAAAACTATATATAAATGTCAAAAAGGTATTTAATTTAATTTGGATGCTAATAAATACGAAATGCTTTATTTATATTGTAACCCTCTTCAGTGACAAATTAAAAATTAGTTTTTATTTCAGAATGAAAAAAATAACAACTCTTACAATAATGTTAGGATTTGTAAGTGCTGTAGAATGACAATGAAATAATTAATTTGCATATAGGAAAAACTTATTTTCTTGTTCAAACTTTCAGGTATGTTCAATGTGTGGGCTGTGGCAAACAAGTTAACTGCTGTCGCCAGGAAAGAAGTGTTTTATTTCTGGCCCTTTGGTTTAGCAGCTTACCTAGCCGGAGTAGTATTTATAGATAGAAAAGATCCTAAAGATGCATACAAAAAACTTGACGCTGTGTCTGAGGTTATGGTCAAGAAGAAGGTAAAAGAATATCAGTAATACAAGTGGATAGTGCATGGCGAGGTGTGAGCCTCCCTGCGTCTAACTAAATCAATACCATATAAATCCTTAGGGTACGTACCCACTATGTTCGCGCATCAATCGTGCATCACGCACCTGCAACAAATCAAGTGTAGACGTTACGCGCATCACAACTTGTGTTCGCTAAAAAACCGCCACCGCTTGGAGCACACGCTTTGGTGCGTGCAACGTTGCACGCTCCAGGTGCGCGATTGGTGCGCGAACATAGTGGGTTCGCACCTTTACATACGAGTATTATAAAACAAAGTCCTCCGCCGCGTCTGTCTGTCTGTTCGCGATAAACTCAAAAACTACTGCACTGATTTTTATGCTGTTTTCACCAATGGATAGAGTGGTTCTCGATTAAGGTTTTAGTAAATAATTTACAAAGTTACGCGGGTCAAGTCGCGGGCAGCAGCTAGTTATGTACACAATTCTAATGTTTCTGAACTTATACAATGTACTTATTGTTTTATTATTGATTTGCTTTATATTTATTTTTGATTGATTAAGGCAGGAACTAACCTCAGAACTAACACATTTTTTTAGCGCAACCCGGAGGTAACCGGACAGATTTAAAATTGGAAGGTTTTACTTAAATATATCGAAAAATATGAAAAAGAAATAAAAGTAGCCAATTAAAACTTTAGTACAGAATTTCAGTTAATTAATAAGCTTAAAAATAAATGTAATTTATTATTGTGATTTTTTATTACTGTGACGACTGGTTTTTTTTTTGTAGTAATTTACAATTATTTTTTTACTCAGAAAATTTTTGTATATTTTATTTTTAAATATAGTCTATTATGCACTGTATTTTAATCTACGTTTAGTGTACAAAGAACATTTCATTGCTACTATTTCATTGCACTAACTAGCCTATGGTACACCGTAAACACGAAAGACATCTCTTTCTTTTTCAGACAAAAATTTGGTTATTTCCTGAGGGTACTAGGAACAACGATCCTACCAAATTATTGCCTTTCAAAAATGGCGCGTTTTACACTGCTGTGTCTGCGCAAGTACCCATTATTCCTGTTGTGCTCTCGCCATATTATTTCATAAAATGGGATAAATATATCTTCAATGGAGGTAAAAATTGCTTGCTAAGTACCTACTAATTTATCTTTATATTTATGCCTAAATGTAAAAAAACAAATACCCATTATAGCGTGCCCCTGCAATCTTGGGGCATATATTTCAAAAAACCTGAGCTTATTGTCTACCCTTTGAGCTAGAAAAAAAAAATCGATACAATATCCAAAACTGTTATTTAATATAATATGTAAATTATTATAAAATATATGTAAATTATTTCAAAAGCAAATATCAATCATATTAATTCCTGTCGATGTCAACGTCAATAACCTACAGGGGCCCTAGACAAAGTGCATTCGATTCGATTCGCTAAATAAAAATATATGGGATTGACATATGCCTTCGCTAAATCACGTGATACTTCCCATACATGTATTCTATCGAACTTCGTTATCGTTTTTAAAATGGCACTTTGTCTAGGGCCCCTGAACTACCCAAGTTTCGGTTTCGCTATTTTTATTTTTTTTGAAATGAAAATAGCTAAACTAAAACTTGCGTTGCTCTTTTATATGTTGTGTATATAATAAAGATACAAAAAGACACACTCTTTATTTTAGGTCAGGTCATTATCAAGTGCTTAGAACCAGAACCAACAGAGGGCTTGACAAAAGAGGATATACCCGCCCTAATTGAGCGTGTGCGACACAAAATGGAGGTTGCTTACGGTGAACTTTCCAAGGAGGTGCTGAATGTTCCCAACAAACAAAACGGTGTACCTCACAAAATTAATTGAAGTTATAACCACATATTAATATGAGGTTATTGCTTAAGTAATGTTTATATTTTTTACATTAAAATTTTACACAAACTAATGGTCCTTTACTTACTTTCCTGAAGAATCAAAGAAATTCAATAAAATAATTTTGTCGAAACTCGACCCTATTCGAGAATATTTTTTATGTTAAGGCTGGTGGTAGGTGGCTACATTCACCTATAACACAAGCAACGCTACAGGTGCTGCAAGTGCGCAGACGACTCATTCTCAGCCGCTAAACGTCGATTGCTGGATATAGGCCTCCCCCATAACTTTTTAATAGGCCCTTATATGGTCGTCTATCACTGGTTACTACCGTCTAACAGGCTGCCCAAATGATTGCAAAACGCAGTGCCACTACTTAAATGTACTTTTTTTTACATATTTCTTAAATAATTTTAACTAATATAAGAATACTAATATAATATTAGGAATATTAATATTAATATTGCTACTAATATTATAAACTAGCAACCCCTCCCGGTTTAGCAATTTTTTCTGCAATTATGAAATTTTTTTCTACAAATTATAAGTATGCACAAACCTCATGTATCTCATGCACAAACCAGACATAAACGAAAATTAAAAGTACTTAAATACTTAAATAAAATGATATGCTATTTATATTTATGTGAAGTATGTTTTTATACCATAAATATTCAGGGCAACACTAAAATTATAGAGAACAACACTGACTGATATCAACTTTTAGCTTATAGGTTTAGTTACCATGCCATGAAATACCAAAAAAAAATTCAATCAACTTCAATTTTTTTTTTCAAATGTCAAATGAAATGCTCAAGTTCATTCAATTCAATACGCTAATCTGTATTCTGTAATCTGTAATCAATCATATCAATTTATTATTTGTCCCTGCCCTCTAATAATCCAAAAAATAAATTAGTTTTACTTATTACCTTAAGAAATGTGGGTTAAAATATTATATGTTTTTGTATTGACTGCGGTGACGTACATCTTTAAACAATTACTATCCGAAACGCCGAATTTTGTGAAATTCAAATCGAAGTTTCTAATATTTTACATTTGGACTTCTATAACAGCCATAATATTGTTACCATTCTTTGTATTTAATCCAAAAAATGTCAAAAATGCCTTGTGAGTACTGTGTTATTTAAAAAATTCTGTAAAAGTGAAATTCTTCATTCACAAAAGTAGAAATTAGATACATGTTTTGAATTAATTAATTAAATACCTTATATAAAATGTTTCAGATACTCCTCTCAGATAATTAAACATGTAACAAAAGTAATTGAAGTGAAATGGTACTTGAGAAATGGTAAAATATTGTCAGAAGATCGTGGAGCAGTAATAGTCTCCAATCATCAATCGTCCATTGATGTTTTAGGTATGTTATTTCTATGCATACGTTTATTTTACATCATTTCAATACTCAAATAAATTCTAAAACTTTAAGTCACAGCAAATATTAACTAATACAAAATAGTAATATCTTACTACATTTATCCGTGCTTACTCTGCCTACTAATTTTTAAAATAGGAGCAACAAATATTTAGAAAAGTGATTTAAAAAAATGGTTAATAATTTACAACTTGTCTTTTCATGCTAATTCCCAGAGAATTTCCCCAGGACATCATAACATCACCAACCAAATATGCAAATAATAAATTACTCAACATTTATCATATTCCTTTAACAGCTATAATTTATTTAGATTTTTACATTAGTTGAGTAAAGAATCTGTAAATACAATCGTGACTATTTTGAACATATTATCAAAAATTGCAATTGATTGTTTACAGGAATGTTTAATATATGGCATGTTGTTGACAAAATAGCGACTGTGGCAAGAAAGGAGGTCTTTTACTTCTGGCCGTTTGGGTTAGCGGCATATCTTGCTGGTACTGTCTTTATTGACAGAGCTAACCCTAAAGATGCCTACACACAGTTAAATATTGTGTCGGATGTCATGATTAAGAACAAGGTAAATAAAATATTTTCAATTAACAAATAGTCAAATCACTAACTTTTATTCAAAAGTATATACATCTAGATATAGTCAACATTAAAAATAATTGGTCATCGTTTTTTATATGTACTATATATAAATATGTGGTTTTTCCTCGTTTCATATGTACATGTAAGCTGTTTTTGTAATTTATTACATAGTCTAGTAATTTGGAAGATTACAATATCAAATATATTTTTTAAAGAGGAGTCACCAGAATAATATTAATCAATTATGAGAAGTAAAAAAGCAAAATGCACCAGAAATCTTTGTAAAACAAAAGAAGTAAAGCATTTTTAATGCTTTGGTTGGTTTGGTTTGTAAGTGTTAATTAATCTATTATCATATGGAATCCAGTAGAGATTTTGAAAAGTCTTTTGCTTCTTATTTAATAAATGGTTTGAATTTTAATTAAATATACATTAAATTGTTCATTTAGAAACCAAGTTGACTTCGAAAGGTCTTTTCCAAAAAAAAAGCAAATATATATGTTTAAATAAGTGAAATGTTTCAGACAAAAATCTGGATATTCCCGGAGGGAACGAGAAACAAAGACTTGACAAAGTTGTTGCGATTCAAGAAAGGGGCGTTCAACATAGCCGTCGCCGCCCAAGTGCCGATCATACCAGTGGTTTTCTCGCCCTACTATTTCATCAACAGAAAGAAATATATTTTCAGTCCGGGTAATTTATGAATTTCTTATTTTATTATATCTTATAAAGTTACGCGGGCAAAGCCAGGAGTGGGTCCCTAGTTGTATATATATGTTAATAATTTCTTGTAATACTGTTGCAGGACACGCAATCATTCAAGTTTTGGATCCCGTCCCAACGCAGGGTCTGACGATGGATGATGTGCCCGTGCTGATAAGTCGCGTTCACAACCTAATGGAGAATGCTTACATGGAACTGTCGAAGGAAGTGCTATCTGCTCTGCCGCCCAACTATCCGCTGGCCACAGCTGAGTAGACATTTTCATTACTAGAAGACATTAACGACAGTTAACTGTTAACCATGTCATCACCAAAAGACGTTAACGACAGTTAACTGGTGACGATGTCATCACTAGAAGACGTTAACGACAGTTAACTGTTGACGATGTCATCACTAGAAGACGTTAACGACAGTTAACTCTTGTCGATTTCATCACTAGAAGACGTTAACAACAGTTAACTGTAGACGATGTCATCATTAGAAGAAGTTAACAACAGTTAACTGTTGACGATGTCATTACTAGAAGACACGTTAGCTATTGACAACTTTCACAGTACATCTCGAAAGTGCGACACTTAAATGGTGTTTCACATTATCCTGCCTTTTTTTAATACCTATACATTATTTTTTGTATTACGTTTGATGAATAAAAAAAAGGTAGCTCAGATCAAGGTAAAAGTACGCCATACAGCCAACTATTGTAATTATTTATATAAAACAATGATAATGAAAAATACTCAAAAAATTATTTTAGGGTGGATATTTTAAAGCCTTTATCGGCCTATGATCAAAACGACCTATAAGCAGCCACATGACATAGATGAGCTGCTTTAGACTGTTTTGCTTATAGACTCAATTGAGCAGACGGGGTCTGTGTAGAGTTGTGGAGAATGTTAAAAGTGCTGGTAGATATTGATAAAACCTAAGATTTATTTCATTTTTTATCTTTATTATGGTAACTTTTTAAAAACAACTCTTTAACTAAATGTATATTAAATTAGTTATAAGCTTAATTACTTGATAAGCTTACGCGTTAATAGTTTATTTGGTAAGGAGTGCGATGCAGTAATGAACCTTGTAACATTTTGTTCTTTTATTTTGTATTCGGAAAGGACTGTCCAAAAAATCGTCCCCACCAACAGTTAATACATTTTGTGAGTCAGATGATTTTTTACTATGACTACATCTGCCTTATTTGTAATTTCCTTGCATATAGTATGTTATATACATATAGTATTTTATGTTTTAATTTTTTATATGTATTTTGAGTGATTCTTTCAACACAGTTAATTATAAAAAGCACATACAGGAACACTATCCAACTGGAAAAAAAGCCTTTTGTAAAAGAATAGAAGTTTGTGGCACATCTGATGGTGGGTGGGGGACAGTGCTCATACTATTTTTTGCATGGTCCTTTGTACTACCTACTAGAGGTTGAAATGTTTGAACATACGAATACTTTATAAATTATAAAAGAAATGAAATTATAAAGAAATGCATGCACTCAACACAAAGGCATTTGTGAGACTTTGCCTTAAAAGGGTTATTATTATTTTTAAAAGTGTCATCACAGCTTAATTACATATTAGCTTAGCTTAAGAGAAAATAGTAACTACCCACCTTTAGTATAATTTATACATGATTTTTTTTTACAATGTAGACTTAGTTTTATAAATAATTAGAAATTAATAGCAAATGAAAACCACAAAATGCAGTATTATTTTTTTATGATAAAGCATACATATATTTAGAAATAGATTGGCTAAAATGCAAAATGACTAAACATGACAACATGCAACACGATGTAGGCCCATCGAGAAGCGATACAAAAGTTTATTCACCCTACTATGTACTGACAATCTATTATCTCTTTCTATGTTGTATCTATTTGACACAAGATAGAAGGAGACAATGTAGCATACGAGCTTGCGTTTGATAATAATATTCAAAGACAACCCGGACATCGCCGCGCTAAAGCCCTGTATAAAAAAATGACCTTGCGGTAACTTTGTTTACATTTGGTATCGCTTCTCAATGGCCCTAGTATACTTATATATTTTTTTTTAGAATCGACGAAGAAATTTATTACATAAATGTAAAAAAAAAAAACAATATTTTCTACAAAATATTTGATGTTAAGATTTATCTGAATATGCAATCATGTAGGTTATCAAGTTGAGTAAGTTTGTATATAATATAAGGAAAGGTCCTTTTGCGTATGAACGTGAATAAATAGTCTCTTCGTCAGTATTACCACAAGGAATTTTAAGTCATTTTTATGTCGAAATAAGTTAGTGAGTAACTTAATAGTGTGCCATTTTTCTTATAACTAAAATCCAAAGATATGAACGGAAAGGGGACCATGATTCTTCAAAAATTAATTATTTTTACTGTGATAAAACATTTTAGCGAATTTGATATGTATTTTTTTTTAATAATATGATTATGAAACTTTTTTAATGATTGTTGGTTTGTAAACTATTTAATACCAATTTTTTTTAACTAAGCAACATCTCTGTAAAACTCTGTAGTAAGTAGTGACATAATAAATAAAAAACTTGTTTTACTAAAATAATCATGAAACTTTTCAATGATTGTCGGTTTGTAAACTATTTCATACCAAATTTTTCAGCTAAGTAGTGACGTTATTATTAAAAAAAGTCATTTCACTAAAATAATTATGAAACTTTTCAATGATTGTCGGTTTGTAAACTATTTCATACCAAATTTTTTAGCTAAGTAGTGACGTTATTATTTAAAAAAAGTCATTTCACTAAAATAATTATGAAATTTTTCAATGATTGTCGATTTGTAAACTATTTCATACTAATTTTTTTAGCTAAGTAGTGACGTTATTATTAAAAAAAGTCATTTCACTAAAATAATTATGAAACTTTTCAATGATTGTCGGTTTGTAAACTATTTCATACCAAATTTTTTAGCTAAGTAGTGTCGTTATTATTAAAAAAAAGTCATTTCACTAAAATAATTATGAAACTTTTCAATGATTGTCGGTTTGTAAACTATTTCATACCATTTTTTTTTAACTAAGCAAAATATTTGTATTAATGACGTTATTTATAAAAAAGTTGTTTCAGTGATATTTTTGCAATCAATGTAAAATATATGTTTTTCGTTTTCAACTTGAAATCCGGAATTTAAGTTTAATGAGGCTTCTTTACTTTCTTTACAATAAGGTAATGAAATAAGTCACTTTGTTTAACTATATAGCAGATTATACCTAATCATTTGGTATTTCATTTTCTTTTTATAAACAAAATAATATTGTAAACTCGACAAATAAAGTGCTTTATCAACCTAAAATTGAACATTCTTTGTATGTTGTAGAATGATAAGGTCTGATTTCCTTTGAAAATTCAAAGTGACAATAATTATGTCAATCAGTAATCAATACCTATTTCAAATCTAAGCCTTAGCGAATTTTGAAATGAATGGAATTTGTTATCGAAAGTGATAAAGCACTTTTCTGGTCGGCCATACTTATGTGCGATTATTCCTTTTTATAATCTATACTTATAAAATCGTTTATGTTGACCAACTATCGACGCACAGGCAAAATTACTACATCTAGAAAGCCAAAATTGGGATCATAGATTTATTTTATAAAGTAACATTAAGATTAAGTCTTTTCTTAAAAATATTTAAAATAAATCCAACAATAAGAACGTATTAAGTTTTTGGAATCGGTGTACGCGCAGCTAGATCTCTCCTTAATAAAATATTAATGAACATTTATACTGATCCTCGATTCTTGTTACCGAAACGACAGACGGGCAAAAAGATAATGGCTCGTAATTTTTATTACTAACAAATTTCATTAATCTGTTATAAATATTGAATAAATATGGTGATAAATTTACCATGTTAGTTATTCTACTTAGATATATCTTACGCAATGTGTAATTTCTATTATGTATAACGATATATAATCACTTTGGCTGTAACATTATATATAGAAACATGTGAAGATATCTCTTATAATAATAAGCAAACTTACTAAATTTAATTTTTAAACATAATAAACAAAAATGTTGCTTCAAGGTTAAGCTATTAATTGTTGCGTACAGGGACAGTACGATCAGTGCTACATAATGACATTATGATGACAGACGAAAATAAATACAGTCTTAAAAATTTACAGTTTTATTGTTAAAAAAAACTGTTGAAATCATATTATATTATTATGTTTTATTTCCAGTCATTATACTCGTAATTGATGAAAAATTAGTATTATACTCGGGCCTGTATTGATCAAGGTGATCACTTGCGATCTATTTCAGTTATTATAATTTAATAAAGAAATAAATATAAAAGCATGCATTATTATAAGTCACATTCTAGAGATTTATGCGTCTAGTCGAAATTATTATAAAAATAATTGAAAAATCTAGTTCCTTCTCGTAACAGGAAATAATAGATTTTATTAAACCATATGTAATGTTTCTTGGGGCTGAAATGCAAAGAATTTTTTTGCTTACCCTCATTTATAAATGATAATGATTGTTGGAACATGCGTGAAAATGTTATATATGAATTTGTAATAATTTTAAGTGCAATAGTTAATTTCTTGCAAGCTTTTGATCTAGTTTTCTAGAATAAATACATTTTGCTTTAAATTTACTCGCTATGAATTCATAGTTTTTTTTATTTTACTAATGCTAGTAAAAATGTACTCAAATTATATAAGAGCATTTATTATTAAGAAGAGAAAGGCCATGTGTAGTTTAATTATAAGTTAGTTCTGTGTTTTAAATTTAAGAGCTCCAAGCTTAATGCCAACATGCAGTCTAATCAAATGTTTACATAGTAAATATCTACTGTGCCATAATATTAAGTTAAAGAAATGCTCACAGTGACGCTCACATGAATTTCTAATGTATTATTATCTTGTAATAAAGAATGCTATTTGGGAATTAATTTGTTATAATGAACTACTTACATGAAGCCCGTTGGACATAGGACGAGGTCGTTGGATGAGTGGTTAGGGTGCTTGCCTTAACGCAGGCCTTAATGTCTCAGGGATCCCGGGTTCTATTCTCGGCAGGGCCAACTTTGGATGTGAACTTTTCAAAGTTGGCCCTTCCTGTCAATCTACTTTCCAAATTCAAATTAACGAGACACGTGTAGTGCTACACGTTAGCCACCAGGTAGCGCTGCTTCACTCCCATACAAATTGACATATACGCGTTCGACGCGTTTGATAGAGTAAAACTTGCACTAGGCCATAGAGAAAGTATAGACTAGTCATTAAAATAATAATAGTCGTGAAAACGAGACGCATTTATGCTTTATTACCTTAGAGGGAGCGAGACACATTATTGATTTTTTGTGTCTCTTTGCGTATGCGTTTTTATTGTTTGCCACACTTGAAAGTGTGGCACACAAATCTCTTGGAGGACTTTGTTTTTTGCCGATTTTCATATTTCAAGCATTTTTCAAAGTTCTTGGGTATTGTGTTAGGTGTGGTACGTGTTGCTGAAAGTGGTGATAATGGTGAACTGTAGCATTTTAGGCTGTAAAAGTCGATCAGAGCGAAATGAATGAGCGAAACAAAATGAAACATAACCTTTCATATGTAAGTGCTTTATTTTTTGGTTAAATGCAATAATTGTTGCATGCATGTTCAGTAAACATCTAATTTATGTCTTGTTATAAATTTTACAACTGTTTTAGATGATATTTTTATGATTTTTCCCTACGGTATGTACTATGTGGTACTATGTTTCCGTCCTTATCGGGTGTACGCTCACCGCTTCTCTAGTCTATACTTTCTCTATGCACTAGGCCCTCAGACGTACACGTTAACCACTAGATGGCGCTGCTTCATTCCTATACAAACTGACGTTTACGCGTTCGACGCGTTTGATAGAGTAAAACTTGCACTAGGCCCTCAGGACGCTGAGGTCGTGTAACGTAATTCTATATTCTACTATTTCGTAGTTGTGTAAATGACCTTCTTTACCACCTGACCTAACCTTAACCTTAACCTCTAACCTAACCTGACCCACGCTTCCCTTATTACTATATTACATAAAAGTCGCAACGGTCTGGAAATTATCGGTCGGTCTGGAAGTTCAAAATATGAACACCGAACTTAACCTAGTGTGCGGCCTCCCGAAGTTTGGCCAAACTTTATACTGTAGTAGTACAGCATCTCAAACAAACACTTGCCCAAGTAACAACTATTCAGTAACAAAGTCAAATGTTTAATGAACACATCTCTTCACCAAATTGTGAATATTATTTTCATGGGGTTTATGTATGTGTTTTCTATGAAATTAAGTATGTATATGAAATGTAATTTAAAATTACATCAATAAACTATCTTGTAATAAAATGTAAATGGTCTTGTACTAAGATGTTCATATTTTCGTATTATTGTATTATGTAACTGATTGTCAATAAAAAATTAAAAATATGCATGGTTAAAGTTTTATTTAATTCAATTATAAAAACACAGTTCCCTTTTTATAGTAAAATTTATTTGTATGTGTAATAAACTATACCTACCTTTAAATGTACATATAAAAATCACTAAATAAAATATTGTATTAAATAAATATCTATTAGATATTTTCAATGTTATCACAGCTCTTGTGCAATTAAAAACTACCTGAAAAATAAAACGACTAAATATTCTTTTGTTAAAAAAATAGTAGAAAAAAGCCTCGGTTTCACAGAAAGAGTGCAAGGTGAATATAGGTATATCTTTAACTATAATTTAAACTTAACTGTTCAGTAGGTGTATGTATGATGAGTGATGTAATGATTCAGTTCTATAAATAATTGTTTATTTTGGGTGGAAATTAAAAAAAAAAATTTATAGTGTATTGTTTATGGCAATACAAAAAAATGGTTATTCCTCCGATGGCAATTAAATATTTCATAGCATTTAGCTATTGGTGGGACTAAAAGGATATTTACGATATTTGGATAGGTACTACTAAAAATTGCTTTGTGTTGTGTTGGTAATTTGTAGAGAAAATGTATTAAGAAATGACAGTTAAGAGTAGGTAACATTTGGAAACGAAACTAAATTCAATACCAACTAATCTGTATTTACGTGTATATTAAAATGCATCAAACATTTCGATTCATACATCATCTATTACTTCAAATAAGTTCGTACCATCACTAAGAAACATAATATCCTTGGGGCGTCATAAAAAAAATCAAAGGTGATTTCGTAAAGTTCAATGCTTAGTGAAAATCCTTTCTTTTATTTCAAAATTAAGTCACACTTTCATTTAGTAAGATCTCTCGGTTACTTTTAAAATTGACCCCAGTGTAAAGATAATACTAATCCTTTTATAAAAGACGAAGTGATTGTCATACGAGTAAGACAATAAAATGTTAATTTATATTACATTTATATACTTTATCTAATCTGCCTTCGTGTGGACAGAACTGCTGGTCTCATTGGAGAGTCTGGTGAATTCTTCCTGCATTTGTAATTGCACTTTGTCAATGAGCATTGCAATGTCATCCTTGGAAATGTCCTGTGTCTCGATTGCCGGCAATATTGATATGATCACTTCACCTGAAACAATATGTAAATTTCATTTAATTGTTGCCACAGTAAGTTAGACCGTTTATCTTATTATTTAAACGTTGATGGACACTTCATGGTAGATGGTTACCGTCACGTAAACGTCAAACGGGCTACGTGAAAAACGAAGACAGACGATAGTAGATACTAATGATAGGTACTTTTAAAGATTGGTCAGAAAAAAATCATTTTTTTATATGCACGAACCTACCTCGTTTATGCCTCTTTCTATTAGTGAAAACCGAGTTAAAATTCGTTCGGTGTTTTAGAAGTTCTTAGTTAGCCGAGTATCTAGAGTAGAGATTGAAGTTTTAATGAAAGAAATGGTTACTGTGATATAATGTCATCGTGGAGAATTGTAGAGATCTATTATCAATTTTATATATCTCTTATTAAGGTTTAGCCTATTTGTATTTTTTTTCTATTTACATAAACTTTATTAGGTTATGAACCTTGCCTGAAAAAATATCTAACTGATAGTGAAAACTGCATTAAAATCCATTGCGTGGTTTAGGAGAAGTTAACGGTTAGCCGGTTATTATACCAGGCCTAATAATAATATATGTATGTAATAAGTATAATGCATTATACGTGTAGTTAACAAGCACTAGACGTAAAGACAGACACATACCTGATCCGAAATGTCGTCGTTCGGAATCGAGGAAGTGATATTTGGACACGACGACTGGTTGAATGGGCGCACGGGCATCCAACGCAACGTGGAAGGCGCCCTTCCTCAACGGCAACAGCTTGTCGCCGCCATGTCTCGTGCCTTCAGGAAACAGTAGCAGTTTTCGCTGTAAATCAGTAAGATTCACTTAACACAAGGACTAATCTCGGACCGAACACAATTTCTTACCAAAATGAGCGGCGCAACCTAACCCGTGAATATTGATCAACAAATTTAAAATTGGAAGGTTTTTCTTAAATATTGTGTAAAGTATAAAACAAGAAATAAAAGTTGGTAATCGATTAAAACTTTAGTACAGAACTTAAGTTTTGAAGCTTCAAAACAAATGTAGTTGTCGCTGATATTTTTTGTTAATGTTGTCACATTAATAAAAAATTTCAGCAACAACTGAACTGACGAAAGGATGAATAAAATTTCTGTGGTACACAGACGCTAATGCCCAGCCTTGAAAATCAATGAAAGCGAAGGTACAAATACAAAACCGTGTGCACCATCTTAGGTACTAATTCTAATTAGCATAAGAAAAGAAACGGATGTTGACATAACGCAATCGTAAACAAGAATGTGTTCCTACAATATTTGTTGTTTATATTTACACTAACGCAACGTTGCTCAAGGTAAAGGGGTCAAATGGAAATACTAATAAATTGCATTTGAAATTAATTATTAATATTCCACTGGTTCAAAATAAAAATATTAAACACATCGTCTTGCTACTGACTGTGATAGAATAAATCTTAACTCATTGTTATCAGTTACTTTAGTAAGGATATTTAGTTTATGAACATAAGAAAATTATTTTTAACAAGTTCGTGAACTTTCTCCTCTGTGTGGTGTGATAGTCCAATAATGTCATAGTCCTCTACAAACACCTGTGCTCAATGGCAGAACTTCACGCATGCTTGGTCGCGATTTTTTTAAATATTTGACCCAATAAAAGTTTGATTACACTATCTTCTCGCATTGACCTTGCTTTATGTTTATGTTTATTTTAACGTTGCATGTTGCCCAGACTCTCGCAATTAAAATTTGTTATTAAAATTTCTACATGACGTATGGTTTACTTACTACATATATACAATAAGACGTCATTCGGTTCAAACTACAACAAAACTTCGATGAACATTGAACGTTGATAAATACCAAACGGATGATACTCGTAGTGTGCCGTGCATAGGACATAGGTACATACAGGGTTATTGCGTCACCGTTCGTCGTAAACAAAAGAGTAAGTATTTCAAGCGAGGAAATAGGCCACTTAATAAGTACATACTTACTTATTGACATAAATTTCAAATGTAGGTACATATAATACAATCACTTACCAAACAGCTTCTGTACGCATGAAAATAAATGGAGTCTAGCTAATTGAATTTGAATACAATAGCTACTTGATGAAATTAGATCATGACCTAACCGTTCATTAGAATAGCCATTTCGGAACATTAACATCATGAGATGATTATGCCTACAAATACTTTAAACCACGGTAATTGATTTTACTCATTTTGATCATCAATACTTCAACCAGTTTTTTAAACATTATTGTGATTACTGGTTTCAATTTTCATTTATTTTCAGTAGGTTCAGTAATGGGCATACTGTGTTTCACAGTCATTCAGGCAACCCGTCTAGCGGCAGTAAACACACCCCTTACATAGGACTACCGTGAAATAACAGCATGTGTGCTGTTATGTGTTGGTGAGTGAGTAAGGGATGCCAGAGCCCATTTCCATATCCCTTCCCAGTCCCTTATCTTTGACCCTCTACTGTAGACGGCAGCGCATTTGAAGCACCTGCAGCTTGCGTTGCTTGTGTTATAGGCGACAGTAACCACACTCCGATTAAATGAACCGTCAGGAAGAATCTTCGGATTCTCAAGAAAAGATGCGTCCTTTTATTTTAGGTTTATACGTGTTTACAGATTTTTAAAAAGATTACTTACCTTGTCATCTCTAACGGCAGAAGCTTGCTTGTTGAGCGCTTCGCGAGCAGAAGTGCGTCCCCTGTCTATGAAGACTGTGCCCCACAACCAAGCGGCTGTGCCGAACGGCGCGAGGTATTGTAGCGCTCGCTTCGCCACTACCGTAGCTCGTGCCATCAGCGGCCATAGCACTGCCAGCACTGTGGATAAGTTTTTTATAGTGAATAAAGTTACCAAACATTTATCATATTTTGCATTTAATAATTCCAGTCCAGTGGCTATTGACTTGGACAGCGCCCTGGCATTCCCGTTATCCTATGATGCCAGGGAGCTATACAGTATTTAGATACTATTCAACCTTGCCTTGCTTTATGAGGCGGCATGACCTTTAGGGAAAGGCCTCTAAATAAAGATTTTAAAAACAGAATTAATTGTAGATACTAAGTAGTGTTCGGACGAAACATCAACACGCATTCTTTGTTTTGTTAAAGCAAATAATTACCTACTTAATAATTGTTTTTCGTAACAGACAATGATGCAATAAAGCCATATGACGTTATGTGGCCGGTTAAGCCGAACAGTTAAATTGTTAGTCAACAATCGATGACAAATTAAACTTTCTCCACATTCAAAAATACGTGCCTAGGAAGCGAATGAATGAACCATAGAATGGTTTCTGTTATCTATGGAATGAACCTTTGTCAGTTAAATTTTCACTTAACTATAACAAGAAGTTTTGCGGAAAATGTGTACCTACCTAAAATATACATTTCAACATCTAACAGATCTAAAAGTACCTCCAACACAAAACTGATACTTTCGTAAATTCAGAGGGCTTAACACTAGAAGCCAGCATGCCCAAGATAATATTATGTAAAAATTTTGCAATTAAAATGATAAAACGATGTTATATATCCTGATTGATGATTTATTTGATATGTTTAAACATGTCATAAATAAATATCGTTATCGAAGCGTTGATATCGAGCTGATATTGCAAATAAGTACCGAAATCGCTAATGCAATTGCCTAAACAACAATTAAATCTTATAATTTTCATTTATATTTTAGCAAACTTTTAGCGCATAGCGAAACTTATTCATTATCATTTATCACACTGGTCGTGTATGAGCGTCATTTGAAAAAATTGAATCCAGTTTTTATTTGTTTTTATTTTTGCGTCGGGCGTCGAAGTTTAAGAATAAGTCCTTGTGATGCTTGAAATTAGTCATATATTAATAAAAAATAAATAACATTTATGCTTATTGTTGGAACGCCCTTAATGTGAAATCTGTTATCTATATTTAGGTTTACTCTTTGATTATAAAATATACTGACGGTTTTTATAACTTCAATTCGTCTGACGAAAGCGATAATTTTTGTTGTCAGTACAATCATTATCACATCTGCGATGATAGCGGCACAAAGTATTCTATTTAACTTGTTTAGGTAAATTACTCGTAAATTTGTCACATTTTTAATGTAAACGGAAACGACACGAACGATATTATGATATCTTTATAATTTATGATTATCAAATGGCTTAGCTATGTGCGAAGACTGATCAATAAATAAACGGGAAATTTTAATTTCCAATTTAAATATTGTAATGGTAATTTTTTTCCTTGGGTTGGCATGTGTCAATTGTTTTTTTGGTAAATAAGAGTATTATAAGTAGCCCATTTATTATTGTGCTCACGCTTCGCCGCTAAGTTTGATCGCGATATTTAATTTTTAAAAAAAACTGATGGCATTGATGTATCTTTATAACCAACTTATTCGCGATCTTGGGCGAGCAACTTTTTCTTGTTCCAAGCTTTTTTCACGAAAGTAGATAAATTGAACATCGGATTGCTGAAGGAATGGAAGTCCATTCCAAAATGTGCTTTCCAGAAATGATTTGGGAAATATAAAGTATTGTTGTTGCTGGATAGTAGATGGCTGCTATCAACAACGTCATTGAAGTTATGGATACCACTATCTCTAAAGTCGAACTAATGCGAGTAGGATTTCCGCACAGAAAGTTCCGCTGTTTTATTTTATATGTTGTTTTTCTTATATGAACTTAACTGTATTTGTTTTGTACCCGAGACCCGAGAAAATAAAAGAGGAAAATCTCGACAATTCTTGCCTGTTTGACATATTAAAAACTTTACTACATACTTTAGATTCTTACCGTAAAGATCGAGGCCACTCTGATGGTTGATTAAAACAACTGCACCTCGGGTATTGTCCACGTTTTCAAGTCCTCGCACCTTCCAACGGAGCCCCATCATCCTCCCCGAAACCCTTAAAAGTGCCGCTGGAATTCTAAAAAAATAATTAAAAATAGGCATTTTTATCACAGTCCCTTATAAACTATCATTAATTATAACTAATAACAATAACAATTAATAATATTGTTATTAAAGCGTTAAAAAAATACACGGTCAAAACTTAGCTCAACAACACATTTAGCTATTTATTTTTAATATACTTATATATTTAGATATATATTGAATACCTGTTATTGCCCTTTTTAACTAAATACTTAGTAGGTGTAGGTATGTTAGGGATCACTTAAGAAAACAGTTACCTACAGTATGTTTATACTATTGAAATGTACACTTAGCAATTTTGTCTAACAGACAGTAAGACGGGGCATGTCCCCCTATATATCTATATCTATCTATCTCGCAATGATGTACAGAAGAAATAGGAGATGGGAAGTGATAAAAATAAGGGAATAGGCTTTGGCATATCCCTATTATTTTATGTAAGGAAATTCTCCCGACTGTACTGATTGAGATACCAAAGTGACATGCCGTCGAAACAAAAATCTGTCAAAATGGTAATACCTAACTCAAGGCCTACGTGCTACTAAGTAATTCACGGTAGTCTTTGGTAATAATGTCCTTGAAAATTAAAATACATTAGCTAAAACTTCAAAATGGAGATTTTCATAAGAAAAAGCGAATGAATACACACGAGGAAAAAAATACAAAACAAATATTAATAGTTTAGTTTAGTTATCGCATGAGGTAATTCTATTGTATATTGTTATTTGTTAAATTTTTAATATCAAACTATTTCATCACCGAATTATTGATAGTAACGTAAAGATAAAAGTATATCGAGGAAAAATATTATTAAATCCAAGGATTAATTACTTCCACCGGATTAATTTTACAGTATTTTTATGAGTTAATTGAAGGATTGTATCTATATTAAGTACCTATATTGGTTTGTTGAACAAAAAAATCTTTTTTATCAAAACAAATAATAATTTAAGAGGGCCACTCGTTCGCTATCCCCGCTGTAGCCACTGACGACAACATCTCGAATGTAATACTTTTCCGATTTCTTTTCAGAAAATGTACAGATTTCCTAGGAAAAGTGCATATTACAAAATATGTCATACAGTTTGCTATCTATTTTTACAATAGCGACTTACATACTTTTCCGTGAACATATTACAAATGGTGGGATGTTGGGTTTTCTTTTAATTTAATACTAGCGATCCGCCCTCGACTTCGCACGGATCCAATTCTTTCTGCAAATTATATCCACAAACCTTCCTTCTTATCGTTCTGACCATTAGCAAAAACAGTAGCGATAGTTTAGGATTGGTATAAAAATAATCGAATTTCATGCTAAAAGAAGTATTATAAGATTGCATTTTTATTGTTAATTTTTTATTGTAAAATGAATTTTATTTTTTTTATTCTTTTTTTTTATTATTATTTTTATTACACATTACACAACCATCGTGGACACAACCTTATTGGTATAGGATGACTTGATTCTAAATTGAACCTAACCTCATGATTATCTAATACGCTTGGGTACAATCCATTGATATAATTATTAATTTTAATGAATGTAAAGCGACATAAAAAACATTAAAATAATATTAACACTTACAATGCATTCTTGGGATCAAACGGTTTTATCAGCATCAACGGTATCGGGGCCGCGGCGAATATTAGTGAAAATGTGACGAACAATATGAACTGAAAAGTAACAAACATTACTCAAACACATTATATAAGTATTAGGTACAAAAACGAGAAACTTATCTATAGTGACTTCATAACAATTTTAAAACATCTCTATTAGACAATAACAATAACATAATATGTTATTGTTGATTACAGCTTTTTTAATATAAATACCTACCCCAACTAGCAAAATCATGTCGTAATAAAGTCAGCAGCACGTTTCTATTTCAGCTATTGGTTGTAAGACAATGTCGAGTAAACGATTTGTGCACGTTCTCTCAACGCGATTTGGGCGCACTTCTCTCTGCTTTAAATGCAGTAAATATCGTAAGATTATCGTCTGAATAGCCATATAATCGAACGAATGTAGAGTAATCGCCTCTCGAATGTTACTAGTAGCATAATGGACATCAGTATGCCATTATTCCACACATCTGCTTTTTTTAAGTCGATATAACCTCTTTCATTCGACTTATTTATAGTAATATAGCAGTGCGGTTGCAATCATTCGACTTTTTGATCGTGTGACCTACACCCAAGCAGCACTTATAGACCGTTTTATTTAATCTTTAAATTTAAATGTGTCATAGTGACAAGTGTAGAAATTAATCTAAGTATTTCGCCATATGTACTAAACCATATAATTTTACAGCCATACTGACAATATTCGTGACCAGTTAAAGTTAGCTCATAGGTCTTACTTTCATATGCGGAATTAAATTTTTCGTCTATACACCTAGTATTTTAGGTAATATTTTCATGGGCCCCAAGATTTCTTAATAAATAATGAATCAAAAATAATATTAATATTATAGTTAAAATTAATTCGCCATCAAAAGCAAGTATAGCAACTCATTTATCATCACAGAGCATTCACTCTGCTTTTAGCCGAAAAACAGAAATGAGGTTTCCATTTTACGACTCCTTAGGAACGCCATTACAGATAGTTTAGGGTTCCTTGCGCAAAATATTAAATAATTAGAACAATATACTTACTATCATTTAATATTGCTACGGAATGAGGAGTGATTTAATATGTACCTACTTACTTACATTGAATTTGGTTTATTGATTGGTCGGTCGGTACGTGTAAGTTCATAGATAGGTATACAATCTTATTGGTAAAATTTCGTTTTTTATAGGTGATAATATAAAAGCAGAAATGTAACACATGTCACTTTGTTATTGGAAATAGATCAAAACCAAGTCATTTTATATTATCTGATAGGTGTAGTCAAATTCTTTAGGTACTTAAAATAATGTAAACAAATCTGATCTAACAAAATACTAACCGACCAAATGTAACATCTGTAGTCACAGTCAACTAATGTTTACAATAGAGACTTTTAAACATTGGGGCATAGCTAGCTTCTGTCATTACATTATAAACCGACAAATTTAAAAAACTGCAAACCGTCTACGGTGTACTATTGCCGTTGTTACATTCTATAATCTTGGGACAATGTTTTGTTTATTTACGTTTTTTAATTAAGATTTTCATTGTCTTAAACTCTTATCCGTCTTTGTCATTATCACTACTATTACAATGTTCGGAATTACTACCAGAATCCGAGTTTTGATCAGCGGAGATATTTTCAGAATGAGAACACACTTTACTAGTAAACGGTTCACAAATTTCATGATCAGTAGAAACGTGAATATATCCTACGGAACCCTCACTAGTATTAATTGATCGCTCTTCACTCGTGGTTACAGCCAATGTAGATGTTGATTGTTTACATAGTGCTGTAAAAGATTTCATCAAACTTTTATACCACTATTACGATGTATGAGGGCTTTTAAATAATTTTTAGGAACCTTAGAGGCTGTAATAGAATAATTTTAAAGCGTTATCTCAACTTCAATAGTTAAGTCGAAAAAAAGCCTAACATAAAGCTATCATATGACATTAAGTGCTGTTATAGTAACAGTGATGCTGTTTTATTGAATGAACTGCGTTTACTCTACAGTAATGCTGTTATAATGAAATGTCGATAGATTGTGCTATAAAAGCTAGTTTGACGACAAATTAGCAATTCAGTTGCTTTCAAAGAGCTGTCATAAGACTAACGGTTGTATGAAGGCAATAGAGATATCTTTATACAATAATCGAGTAAATGCGATATGAGTTTGTCGAATCAACGTTTACTAGACATGTGTATAGAGCCAAAAAGCGTTGAATGCAAAAAAATCCAGATAGCTACTTTTATACGGCTTTTTGAAATAATAGGATCTTTCATACGAGTCTTTTTCGATCCATAGTGGTAAGAGTAATTGATACACGATCTCTTTTGCTAGTTGGGACGTAATACATTTGCTTATAAGAAAAATTGCTTTTAGTATAGGCACACTTTTTTTCACAGTCATAAATTGGGCAGCCTGTAACTAACCTTTATATAATATCTTGCCATGGAACTTATTTTAAACAATACTATCAAAAGCACCATTACACATCCCAGCACTACGTTGAACGCAGCCATTTTGAATTTTCCTTTTCACTGGTTCCTGAAACAAGGAAAAGACGTTTAGCACACTATGGTATTATTATTCAAATAACTAGATTGAAAATGTACAGAATTTATTAATGTTTTTGTAGTGTGTGTGTAGGTATATAATTAATTTTCTACACAATTACCCATTACAAATCTTTTTTAAACTAGACCGCAACGTTGCATAATTTTTGCAGTGACAGAATTTTACGCTTCTACAAACTTTTATTTATTAAAATGGAATTAACTGTTAAATATATTTCATTAAGTATAACTTGGTTTGGCTTCTATCGAATTATACGAATATATCACTCATTCAAAATATGTACACTGGCAAATAGGCTATAATTAATTAAAATAACTTAATTATTATAATTAATTAACTATTAACCTTTGGAAATGAACTTTTCAAAGTTGGGTCTGGTCTGGATTTATAAAATATTGGCAGGGCACACTGCGTAACCACTTCCTTTCAGACGACCACCGTGAAATTAACAGCATGTGTGCTGTTGTGTTTCGGTGAGTAAGGGATGCCTTTCTTAATCCTTTTATGGTCGGCAGTGCACTTGCAGCACCTATGGCGTTGCTTGTCTATTAACCATTTAGTGGACTGTCAGCCTCATGACATAAAAAAGCTGAGTATTGAATTTTTTTATTAACAAGTATCCTAAAAAATCAATCAATCAAGATAAATAAGAAGAATATTTATCAATCTAACAATTTCTAACCTTTCTTACACAGTTATGATGACAGGGTTCCGGGTTCAATGGTTATTTAAAAAAAAAATGCATAAAACAAATTAGAAACATCGATTGAAAATAAAGTTTATCAATTTATACACAAATGTAGATAAAAATAAACTACGATAAGCAGTGCCGATAAAAGTATATTCCAAAGGTTAAAGTCCTAATTACCTAACAACAAACATAGCTAATCATGAAGTATTATGGTGTATTAGAATGACGCAAATCATCGCCAGCACAAAAGGTTTTTAAAAGGTTACAAGATTTTTCCAGTTTTAAAGGTTTCGTCAAACAGACAGCGCTAGAGCGAAGCGTATTAACGCCATGGTATTACTCGTATACCTGCCATTATACCTGCCGTATATAGCTGGTACTGGAGTTTGTCGCAAAAGTCAACTGACTTAGTACCTGGCCACGGGAACGAAGCGTCATACGACTAAAATAAATGTATAGAAATCCGTATGTACTTCCGTATACGTACTAATCCGTACTAATATTATAAATGCGGAAGTTTGTACGGATGGATGTATGTTACTCTTGTACGCAAAAACTACTGAACCGATCACCATGAAATTTTGCATACCCCTTTTTTTCATTTATCTCAAAAAATATTGATTGTACGTAAAAATGTGCAACAAGTATAATATTTTGTAGAGAATTGCATAAAGAACAATATTAGTCCTCATTGTCGTACGGTCAAAAATTTATATAATAAGCGAATATGTGTTACCTCTTAGTATCACGATAAAGGGCGTAGCGGACCTTATAAGAATGGTCGAGATTCTTGTTTTACACTCCCACTGGACCCCCCTAAAGGTGGATGAAAAGAATTGGCTACCGCAAATTAATGTAAGCTTAGGCCCGTTTTTCTTCTAACCCGACTGGGTTATTAAAGATATTTTCGTCTTTAACATGTAAAATTAACCCCACAAAATGTGTCTAACCTTCCTACTATCTTTAAAATTACACGCGACTTGAAGTCATTAGCGTCAAAGTAATTACTTTAAAAACATTCATTCTTCGTGTTACCTACTTGTGTTTTTGTAACTACTTTGTTATATTTCATTATACATTACTAACTGATGAGTTGAGGCCTCTCCACTGTTCCTCAAACAGGGGACAATACAAAACAGATTGTTATTGTAATCAAACCATAAAAAAAATTAATTGTTAGTCCAAATAGTTCTGCTATTAGTTCTACGATCACATTACCAGTGCCGTAAATAGGGCAGTGCCACCGGTGCCCAGGCACAGGGCGTAGACCCTGGGGGGGCGCAAGAATGGACAGACCAGGCAGGACTATTATTTTTTCGGTTTGCTCCTGATAAGTTCCCACTGCGCCCCTATAGTGCTCGATTCCAACACATACGTACCTGCATGCCAGTATCATCAAAAACATCTATTAAATTAGACAAAACATCGAGCTAATTTTTTTGGCAGACACATAGGTGGTATAATAGGCGAAGTGTCCACTTAACATCAGATGGCTCGTCTGCTTGTTTGCCCACACCTACATCAGTTCTTTAAAAAAATAGATTTTTCTTCCAAAATATTAGATAATTGGTCCACCAACACCAAGTTCCTTTGTGCTTTATTTTATCAACCTGAATGAAATAAAGTAAGCCTATACATAGCATTTCTCTATCTAGGGTACCTATAATATCTAAAAAAAAAAACAAGGGCGCAGTTATAGAAGCTCGCACAGGGCGCAAAAAAGGCTATTTACGGCACTGCACATTACGATCACCTAACTACACATAAACTGTTAAAAAAGCGACCCTACTTTAACTCGGACTAAGTCGCGGACGATAGTTGGTGTTTAACCGATTTGAATGCGGTTTTCACTCATGATACTGGATACCTATAGGATACTTTTTTATACTGGAAAAATGCTATCGTCAAGCTAGGGCCCATCCGATGAATTTGCCACGGGCCTTACACAGTATCGTTACGCCACTGGTAGGTAGTTAGTATGTAACAAGTTAACTACCTACATATATTTGGTGTAGAAAAAATTCACAATTAAAAAATTATTTAATTAATTTTTTTAAGGCAAACTGCAAGATCAGAACTGACTACACTGCTCAATACGTTTAGGGCCCACGGCACCACCGCACCGGCTTGAACCATTGGTGGTGCAAAAATGTACCGCCAGTGGTGTAAGCCGGTGGTGCCAAATGGCCTAAACGTGCGCAATAGGCTGTTTTCTTATGACGTCATTACTAGGTAGGTGTGTCACTGTTCTAAAAAAGAAGCTCAACCTAGTGACAAGGTGAGTTCGAATCTGATAATTTTACTTTGTAGGACAAAGATGAAGAACAGCATTCATAAAGCTTTGGACACGATCATCACCACCTCCTACTTCTTTATGATAAAACAGGCAGTTTGATGGTAGGTAAGTATAATTATTTCTATTGGGGAATTTTATAACTTTTTTTTTTCATATTTTTAGGGAATATATAACTATATACATAAGTAGGTAATATTTTTTAATGATCCAAAACTTTAAGTAAGTAATGATCTGTTAAGAGTAATAAAGACTTATCTAATAAAAAACTTACATATTTTAGATGTTCTCTTCGGAAAAATAAATATCAGGTAACATTATTATGTTAGTTGATAACTCTCTCTCAAAGTTTAAATCAGAATAAAAAAACAAGGTTATTTTTTCAACTAAAATAAAATTCATGAGATACATAAATTGACAATGCAGACGGATGACGTTACAAGACGTTCGTTTTTATTCATTATTTACTAAAAATAGTTTACTTCAAAAAGTTCTAATTAATTGTGTTCTTTTATGACAAACACATCCGCTGCATATTATTACGAACCTTTTTCTGTTACGCTTGTTAGAGACTCGTCGAATTTATGCATACAATAGAATTATACCTACATCTAATTTATTATATTATGTAGGTATATGAGTACCATACCTAGATTTACGTCTGCTAGGTATTATTCCGATCATTGTTAAATTTTTCCGATACATTTTCATTTCAATATAAAAAGGTCTGTCAGTCAACCAATATTTTATGTTTGGTTTCAATAACTTCAAGACTTCAAATCTCGCGAGACAGTTTACGAAAACGAATGATCACAACGCCCGGTTGCGCCGCTAGACACCTTACCACATTATCATTGTCTGGGAAACTTCCCGTGTAGGTAAGTATACGAGAACCTCAATAATAATTGAAATTGTTTTTACACTATACTTACCTAAGTTTGCTGAGTAAAAAGTAGATACGTATTTACCTACATGAAATCTCTAAAGCTGGAGAAAATGGTTTTTATTACCTTATATTTTTGTAGAATATACATTTACTTATAATCAATTTGTACTTTTTTGTAGAATCATAACTTTACTTAAGGCGAGGACTTAGCAGAAATGCGTTATTTTCGTCGCCTAGTTTTTTTTTTTTTTTTTTTATTTGTTTCCCCCGGAGGTTACACCACCCCCGTGGGCCGTATATTTAAATTACTTAGACAATGCATCAAATTAAATAGCTAACATTATGATTGGGGGAATTTGACATTTACCCCTTGCATAAGCAAGGGACCTTGTTTGGCTGATTAGATCTTATCCAATTATCCAGTTATTTTTTTATTCAGTCCGATCGACACCGTTGCCACTTTGTTGCAGAAGTCTAGAAATTTTTTACTGATATATTTATTTTCTATGATTTTGTGCAGATTATCTGCACTCAGATTTATATCAATGTCATTTTCCAGCACGAACCTTGCTCGCGCGAACCTGGGGCAGTCCACTAATAGATGCGGAACGGTTTCCGCTACCCCATGCCCGCACAAGCAGTCCGGGCTGGAAACCTTTTTGATCCGGTGCAGATAATCTGCAAACCCACCATGTCCCGTGAACACCTGCACCAGCGTTGGTGACAGCTGTAGTTTACGTATCATCCTGTACGCAGCCTCAGCATCCGGTAAAAACAGTTTGGTGCCCGCACGTCGCCTAGTTTGACTTCTTAGAGTAAAATCACAAGTTAGATAAAAATACAGTGCATAATAAACTATATGGAAAAAAGTTTGAATCGGGCAGATTTATAAAAAAAATCCATTTTCTGAGAAAAAAATTTAGTAAAATACTGCTAAAAAAAACTTACTGTTCACAGTAATAAAAATTTTCCGTGAAAACTACTTTTGTTTTTAGGCTTATTAACTTACGTTCTACACTAAAGTTTGAATCGGCTACTTTTATTTCTTTTTTCATATTTGAGAAAAACCTTCCTGTTTTAAATCTGTTCTGTTATCTCCCAAGAGCTACAAAAATTTGTTGCGCAATATTGAACTTTAATTAATAGGATATTAGGTTGCGGTCATTTTTGAAAAAATTGTGTTCGGTCTGAGGTTAGTCCTTGTCTTAATACAAACATCATACAACAACATAGTAATTTAATTTTTGTTGCACCACAACAACAAAAAAAGGCTTTCGGTTCATTATAACCTAATCCCAAATTGTCTGTTTCCCATTTTGACTGAAATGCAAATTACCTTTCCTAAATCGACCAAATAGTATCATTTATCAAAAACTTAAACATATATCATTACTTTATGTACAATTCTATTAATACAATATTAAATTTAGAAAAAAAGAAGCCGATTTCCAATGTAGTACCTAGTAATTTTTCAATGGCTGCAACAAGTAGTCCCTACTCGTACAATAAATGGACAATCATTCTTCCATGCGAACTATTGTCAACCAATTGTGATTTCGAAGTTGGAATTTGCATGTATTTCAAAACCTACCATTGTTAGAATACACGATATATTTCTTTATAATATCTTATAGGTAGACTGACGGTCCACTTGATGATTGGTGGTTTGGATGAATACACTTTATATCAGTCTCTTGTTGAGATTTAGGACTGGCAGCCCAGTTTACAATTGTGCCCCTTTCACCAGCCTTGTACTTAGGGACAACCATCGGATCTTCGCTCGTTAATCAGCAAGAACTAGGTACCGCCTGAATGTGAAAATGCTATTTAGTGATACTAAAATAATATTAAGACCTCCCTTAATGCTTCTATGAATAACTGCTTCATTGGAAGAGTTCCTTAAAAATGAGGGTTTAATCATTGCGTGTGCACTGACGATATGACTCGTCCACAAATTTCAATTCACTTGGCAAGCTATAGAAAGCGGGGTGCTGAACATTTCTCTGAAAGAAATATTCCGAAATAACTTAGATCAATGGAAAAACAATATCGTCGACATCGCCTAAAAATTTAGCCGAAGTGGGAATGGACGAGACATATATTTCGTGCCACTAAAGAAGACTGAAGACTGCTATTTGGATAAATATGAACCTACTGACTGTTAAACGTAAAATAGGTGATCCAAAAGAGTTAAGTGTAGAAATTTCCACCCTTACAATGTTTAATTATGTATAGATAATACATTATTTAACAATTGTAAACACAAAATGCACGATGCGAACACGCAGTGGCATTGAAATGATACCAGAGGCGATCCCAGTGATAACCCTCGTATCGAACAACAACACCACCATTCCATCACTTATCTACACTTGCTAATCTGTCGGTCGGTACTAAAACTAGCAAAAATAAAACTAGCAATCCTATTGAAATAATTACCTACGTCCACAGCCTACGTCGTAACACGCATACTTAACTTTTTTTTTTCAAATTGTCGTTGAACTCCGAAGAAGCATCTTATCAAAGAAAAATTGCAAAAATTGCTCGAAAATACCTACGTAGGAAAACCCTATTTTCGCATCCATTTTCCTAGCTAACAATTAAACAATAGCTTTTTACAGAATGTCTTAGGGGTCAGCCGGTAGCATAAAAATTATATTATGATGAATATTCATAATCATTTTAATTTCGCTACCAATTACAGAATTTCATTTTAGAGAATTGTATGAATAATAAGTATTGTATTCAAATTTATTAATAAAAAAAAATTAATCATAGGATTTTTAATCATTTCAATTGTTTGTTAAAAAATACACTTTAGAAAATGTATTTTCCAATTAGATCGTTAAAAAAGCTTGAGGTAAAGTTTGTATTAAGAGATTAAGCTCCGAAAATATTCCTCCGACTTTAAAAATTCTTCCACCTTTTATAACGAACCTTCAGGGTTGGACATGGGCTATTTTTTTAACTTTTCATGCGGGAGATTTTGAGTGCAGCTTTTGAGTATAAGTAGGTACTTATACTACAATTTTTTTTATTTTCCCATAATGATTGGCCATCTGCACCATATAATAGGTTTTTAAAACTAATTCATATTCCTCTTATTATATAAAAATGTGACATAAAATTGTAATCACCCTATTATCCTTTTGCTATTGAATTCCACGAGACATATCTTGATACGTGCGTTACATCAGTAAGTAGGTAAATATCTTTCAAAGAAAAATCATAATCGACGCTTAAAATATTAATATTTTTATTAGCGACCAAAACTTACCTAGTCCATTACATTTTGCATTGGAAAGTTGGTTTAAAACTACATAAGTACCTACATGAACAGTTAGTTCTATTCATTCAATGGTCAATTCGAACTACATACTCTTAAGTACTTTTTATCTATTTGGGCATCGCGGACAAGCCGATTGTTACCTGACATTCTGTTCCTCTTCAGTTCATCACATTTATTTGGTGCCTACCATTTTTTTTCGCTTACCTAGTCTTAGGCGCCATTGAAATATTATTAACATGAACAAAATTAAAGATTAAATTACTTATAAAAATATAGCATCGATGTTTGTTGTTTATTATTCCTTCAGATTTTTTAACTAAATTACAAAAAAACGGATTTTTCTTTGTAATTTGTAGAATGCAGGGGGTTATTTTTACATAGCAGGTGTAAATTATTTGAAGTCGCTTTCCGCGTCTGTGTGTATGGCCGCTAACTCCTAAATCACGCAACAGATTTTGATGCGTTTTCACCATCAGTTGGATAATTTAGTTAGATAAACACTCGATTTTTATATATAATAGTACCTAAATAAGTTTTTTCCTGGACGAAGCCGAGAGCGGGTCGTTAGTTCTATTACTAGAGCCATAACAATGGTTGTTATTGTATTAGACCTACATTTATTTTAACCATTTCAAAATTAATGCTATCATTCGTGTTAGTTGTATTAAAGTAAATGCTGAAATTTTTCATAATCCTGGATAATATCTAGGTACAGTAGGTAATCATAATATGTGTATTGCACTATTTGCATCTAATGACAGCATCTGTTTACAATAAATGACGCGTGTTTGTGTTTACCTTGAGTTTACCTGCAATCTATATACGTAGATTCCAGTCAAATTTCCAGAAAATAAAATATTACTTAGATAACTTTGTTTACTTTCAAACACTTTTGGGTTCACAACTTTTCATGAAACATATTAATAATATTGTGTGGGATGTATTCGCGAAGAAAAATATATAAACGAAAAGTAAACCATCCTATAATACCTACGTCTAAATATAAACAAACTGTGATATGATTGATGGAAAACATTTTTCTAAAAAAGTTCAAGTAACATTCATTGTACCTATATAATTATTGAAAAATAAACAAACGCACCTGAATGATCCCATAATATTTAACTCGTATACTTTTACTTACCAACTTTTAAAAAATTATTCCGAGGATTTAAATTGCACACGATCTAAAAAATAATGCAGATTGCAGTGTTTGTTCAATAACACTCCATACGAAATGTTTATCACTGGCACGAATTTAAGTATGTGCAGTCTCCGCGCTGACTCCTACAATACTAAAAATCGAGCAAGCGTTCGCGCTTTCGTGCTGCTGCTGAGTTATCCTAGTAGCGATATATTATACAAGCCAGCAGAGCGTCATAGCCAAAACGTCATAATTATAATCACGCAGGGTCAGCGTTTACTTTACCCATAAAAGATGGGCAGGTACTGACTAACTGACTCACTCACAGTGACGACACCCCATCGTTGTCGCATGTTTTCTTTACAAATACCTTGGGTGCATTCGATTTATACCAACATATATAATGAAATCTTAAAAGAGCCGTGTCCGTACATTAAAATATTTAAAAAAAATGTATTACGTTGTACTTACTTTATCGAGGTTGTAAAGGACTCCTACTCGTATTTTTTTTATAATAGGAATGAATTATTAGCTCGGGTTTACTTCTTCTTTAAATAAAACACCAAGCCCTGGTAGGAGACAATATTTAAAATTATACCTTCGAACTTATTACTATGGTCAAAACACTCCATTAGCGTGTCCACGACAGTATTTGCGACTAGATGCATTTCGACATCCGTTCAAAAACATTTCAAAATACACCTAGCGCCATCTAGAATTCTTAAATTAACATTAATTATATTTAACAGAACTAAAAAAAAATAGTTTATTAGATTTTTTTTCGGTTTGTCTGTGCGTTTATGCACGCTAATCTCAGAAACGGCTTAACTGATTTGGAGGCGGTTTTCAATTATGTATTTGGAGAGCTGGTATACATTTCTAGATAGTATTTGAGGCAAGCTGAAAACTTGTCATATGCCTCTTGTATAATATTAATAGGTACCCTAACACAGACCTGGCTGGGGAGTAATGGGGCTAAATTGACCCCTTATATATTCAGGTACGATTTTTTTTTTTGCAACAAATGTCCTTGAGGCAATGTGAAATTTTTATACTTTGAAATTGAATATTTATAGAGAAAAAAAAAAATAAGCCAAATTTAGTTGGGTTTTAACTTTGCCAGGTGCTTGCAAAACTTTTTTGAAAAAATTTATTTGAGGCAAGTTAAAATTTTTACAGGATATTATTTATAATTAAAAACAAATATTCTAAAAAAGAGGTCATTTTGGTGAAACTTTCCACCTGCCAGGTGATCAAGAGGTTTTGAACTTTTGAATAAAAAGTATGTGGGTAAGTAAGTATATAAAAAAAGCTCTTCTCTTAAAATGCAATATTGTGTACAAGTTTCATGTCAATCCATCATTTAGTTTTCGAAATTGGGGAAATTCATATGGAAGCTGAATTTTTATATAATTATATATAAAGACTTTTCCCCAAAAGTTTTAAAACTTATTCATTACTAGGTATGCTTTTCGGCACCATCAATAGCCAGTACCATAACCACAAAGAGAACATAACAAAATAAAGATATGCTTTGGACAGTAAAAATATTTTATTGAATATTTTAGGTATATGTGCAATAAGTTGTGTACATCATTTACAAATAATAAATTAGAGTAGAGTTATAATTTGAAATATAATGAATAATAAATAAGTGTGCAAATAATTTCAAAATATTAAAATAATTTCTTTTTCATAGCTGTATATCTTTCAGTGTACTCGTTGTAACCCTCAACTGATGATAAAAGTTTTGCTTCAAATAGATTTCCATCTATATTTATTGTTTGAATTTTTGAATCTCTCAGCAAACTCGGTTTTATAGCATCTAATGACAAACAATTCTCTTCCAGTCTTAATATTTTCAGTTTTGGAGCTAAATGTAAATCTTCACCGATTGAAGATATCTCGTTTCTACTTAAATTCAACTCGGCAGCATAAAATTCTGCCATACCGCAGGGTATCTCTGTTATTTTATTATTAGCCAGTTCCACCACTTCTAAATTTTTGAGTCCTAGTAACTGGACTGGAAATTGTTTCAAATTATTGTTGTTCATATACAACTGTTTCAAATTGCTTAAACTTTCAAAAGACTGAGGAAGTCCAGATATCAAATTGTTAGACAAGTTTAAGAGCTCCAATTTCTTTAAATTACCTAATTGATTAGGCAATGTTTCTATTTTATTACATTCCAAATTCAGTTGTTTTAAATATTTTAATTTACTTATATCTTCTGTAACAGTTGTAATCTTGTTTTTAGATATATCTAAATTTCTTAATATATCGGATAAATTCAGTACATCTTCGGGTATTTCTTTTAACTTGTTTTCAGATATTTGTAGAACTCCGGTTTTTGAGGCGGTAACATAATGTTGTTTGAGACCTGAATTTCCCATTATCAATATTTAAATATTTCTATGGTGAAAGCTATTCTGTGGTAATTAATATTTCTGTGGTATACAGTTAAAATTAATTGTGCATCCTTATTCAACCCAAATACGATATACCTAGGCTGAAACTATCTCTATAGGTTGAAAATTAACATATTTCTTAAAATACAAACTTGTTATTCACAATATTAACAAATACAATTATAGATGGACCCACTAAATATGTGGCGTAGTTATAAAAAGCAAATTAATCCAAGAAAATTTAAATATTTATTTACACTGATTGTGACTGGTTTGATTACTGCTGATTAGAGTGATTAGCACAGTTATTTTTGACATATTTGACAGTTTTGACAGACATCAAAACGTATATTTTAAGGAGGGTAGAGACAAGGAGGACAATCTCTGAGTATTAAAAGTGTCCGTCGAAAGACGATAAATTGGTGGCGCTGGTGAGGCTAGTGTTCAACCAAAATTCAACTCTGCGCACTTCACTCCGTCAACTACTGCTACATTCATTCCATACTCTCCATACTCTCAAACTCTCACTGTTCACACTAGCGCCATCTATATTTATCGGATTTTGTTGCCACTTTTTCAGTTTAACACCCATGTAAGATGGCGCTCCTTATCTCTAAACTCCTTAGTATATTTGATAAACTTCAAAACTGGCTAAAGACACAGACCAACAGAAAAGTTGTCTCTTTGTGCTATATAAGTAATCTGTGATACTATGCTGTATAATGCGATACCACAGCATTTAATTTCAATATTTCAATACTGTGGCGATACATACCACGAAGAAGAGGATGTAAAAGTAGAGGACACGGTCCAATTTAATATATTGGGCCATGATTGGGCCCGTATTGGGCCAGAGATCCATCATCATCAAATGCACCTGCGAAAATGCATTAGATATCTTATGCAAGATTTCCTCTTCGTTAAAAAAAGCTATTTATTTTATTTCCTATTATATTTTTTTAAACTTTTGACAAACAGAAAACAATTTAAATAACTACAGTAATGGTTAAGTGTTTTCATCAGTATATGTTTTGTTAGGAGAAAACATACATTTTTTTTATTTCACACTTAATTTTTCACAAGTTTACTCATAAATAGAAAAAATAATTACCTACTAATAATCGGAAGTAACACAATACATATTATAAAAGCAATGTATGTAATTACCTGAATACATGCATTTTCAAATCCCGTTCTAGTTTGCATCAGAAGCAGAACGCTAATCTATTATAATAGATTTTATTAATTTTATTTATATAATTATAAAAAAATATTAACATTTGTCCAATCAACATTCTTTTTCAATTCGATTTTATTACACATTTTGATCTTTTTATTCTATTTTTCCTTTTATTATTTGTGTTGGCAAGACTGAAGGGTGGTAGAGAAATAAAAGAAACAATCGAGAGGGTTTTGGCATTTTTGTACATTTTTAAAGTTTTTATTTATCTATTATTACAAATATTTTGTGATAATCAATTTGAAAAATAATATACCAAAAGTGTTCGTATGAAACCGGTTCACTGCCAATTCATTTTTATAGAATTTCTAATATAAAATTTTTATACCGCGGGAAAACGGTGAAACGTTTGACTACTATAATGGCCGCAATAGCGCCAATGCTCTTCTTGTATGTTCATACAAATATAATATAAATACAGATGAAAATAAGGATTTCTAGTCTATTTATGATTTAAAATAGGATTATAAAATGGATATAAATGTCGGTGAGTAGGTACTTTTCTATTGGCTTTATTTCTTGCTTCTTACCACATAGAATATTGACGACTTCTCTACATTTATTTTCTTTTTGTACATAATGTTTTTATTTGACATTATCTATATTTTACCCAAACGATGAGCGAAAGACAAGTATTTGTTTATTTATAAGCCCTTTTAGTGATCATAAATTTGCTACGAAATTAAATAAGTACACGTACATAGACGTTCATAAACGTCTATCATATTCATAAACTATTAAAATTATATATTCGTATGTAATTATGGTATTCCTTTTTGAAATATTTAGTAAAATATAACTTGCTAATTATTCTCTTTTATCTACAAAAAATTAACTAAATCTCTCACATTAGTTAAGTGAATTTAGTTTTGGAATAAGTAGAGTAAACAACTAAGTAAATATTTTTCATTATACTCAGTTATTTACTGATTATGTATAATGAAAAATATTTA
This sequence comes from Synanthedon formicaeformis, assembly GCA_945859745.1. NCBI lineage: Eukaryota > Metazoa > Arthropoda > Insecta > Lepidoptera > Sesiidae > Synanthedon > Synanthedon formicaeformis. Next base: position 7,923,264 of record OX243958.1, read on the forward strand.
GTCATAAATAGACTTAATTGTTTTTATTTCTTGTTCAACATATAAATATTTTATCAATAAAAAAATCTTCTTTTTGCTTTCAATTTTGGATTTAAAATACAAGTAAGTACCTATATGGAATGGCTGAGCTGCAAATTTTAATTTGATTATTTCCGCAAACAAGGCGTTTTAAAGATCAAACAGCTTTAAATGTTATGGTACATCTTATTTTGTTTTCTTTATATATTTACTGTAAGATATTAACACTCTCACTGCCATGTGGTCCGCTGGCTGCCCACAAAAATTTGAGAGCAGCAGGCCACTATTGATTTTTACTCAGTAAAATTACATGAATTTGTGGGACCACAGGGGACCGCATAGCTTGCTGGTATATTTAACGGCTTCTCCCACCTACATGGTGTGCTACAAAAGTTATTCAAACTTATGCATGGCGGGCTGTTAAAGATAACACATGGGTCTCATGCATTGACTTAATATGACTGTGAGAGTGTTAATAATCCTTTTCTATTATGCTCTCCTCAATATTACTAACTTTGTACAGTTCAGAAATAATATGTTTAATATATTACAGTGTAAATTGGTTATAGCGACTTTCAAGGGACCACAAAAATTGGTCATAATAAATGGAAAGTCAGAATTTTATCTAAGTAAACAAAGGTCCAATTAAAAAAAAAATTAAATAGATAAATACATTATAAATGAAAGTGAAGACTCGGACAGAAAACATAATATAATTAAATTTTCTTGATAGAAAAAAATCACCAAGTGAACTCTCATTTCCATCGATTTTAATTTTATTTTCAAAATGACACACATTGCAAAGCTAAAAGTGTATCAGTAATCTCACTTCACAGATTATCTAATGCTTTATGTATAAATTTTTCATTTGACATTGTAGTTTAGGAATAATTAATATTTAATACTTTTGGCACTTATAACATTTTTATTCAGCGAGATGCGCTATCTTCCTTTGCATGTTGTGAGTAGTTCTACGTATTTTGTGTCACTATCATGTCCAAGGGGCCACACGGGTGAAATTACAAATCTTGTTTGCTTTATATGCACTCTTGAAGGCAACATTAATTTGTTATAGGGATTCGTCAAGAATCTTGCCATTAAGTCGTCGTAACAGATCTGTCTTTATAACCAGTGTCATTAGAAGGTTTAGAAATATGTTTATTCTGACATCACAAAGAATTATTATATCTGGTCTAGTTGTTATATCACAAATACATTATATTTGTGATTTCAAAATAACATTTATGTATTCTATTGGTATTTATATAATTGAAACTGTATAATATCATTACTGTGGTAATCTACTGCTTATTCATTTTACTTTAACACACTGTGAAAAGCTGATGATAAGAGATAATTTGTTAAAATTATTGTTCAAAGAGGTTTCAACACAGTTGTCTCTGATCGATGTTCTGCTGAGCGACCTTGACAAGAGAATTACACCATGTGCTAGCAAGCAGAATGAGAAAAAAGAAGAAGAAACTCAGAATGCCATGCCAGATTCTACGACCAACTCAGAAAAAATTAATTCCAACCCATTCCACTGCGGTGATGACGTCCTTGTGTCCAATAAAGATGGAAGATACTATTTAGGTGAGAAAAGAAATTTTGCTGTTAGTGGTAGCACTAGAAATTATTATTCTCTTTAATTTGTTTTAATAAAAAAACATTTTATGTAAATCATCATTTAGCTACAGTTTATACAGCTCCCAATTTGAAAACATTCATAGAACAAATAGAATGAGTTGGGTGTGATATTATAATACAAACAACTCAAAAAATAATTACGTTAGACATAGTTCAAAGATCCATATTTTATATTTTATGTATTTAACTGAAATTAATGAATGGTTTATCTTCATATTTATCCTTATTTGTTTTATAATTCTAATGAATCATAAAAGTGAAGGCATCAAATGTTACTAAACTTTATTATTTCTTTCAACAAGAATAGAAACAATGTTTGATTGTAGGAACTGTGTTGATTACATTTTCAGTCAGATAGCCTGTTAATTGGTTAGTTCAGTATGTCCTTGAAAGTTTTTTTTTATCAATAAATAAAGATGCATTAGAAGATGTCAGGGATAACCATTCACCTGGCTGGGCAACCGGTTGGAAGAGGCCTTGGGCCTTAAATTACCCCCAAAAGACTTAAATGCAGAAGGCTAGGGGAAACCACTGCATATCTTTTTTCCCATGAAAGTCATAATGAAGGTTACCTGAAATGGTGACCACGACCTGAATGGACCTGAAATAGTCTAATTATTATTGGATTACACAAATATTAATTTAGAATATCATAAACAAAACCCCAATCTAAAATTAATGATGCTAAAAATTTTTTTTTTTTATTATGAACATTGAAAACATTGGTCACTTTAAATTTAGTTGGGTAGACAAATGCAAGGTGGTTTTTTTTTACTCTTAAATGATATTTTGTCACAACATGCAATGTAAAATAGTAATGAAATTAAAAAAAATCGATTTGAATTTTAATAAAGATGGGTATTGAGAAAAGGATTAGTAGTTGCAAGGCAACCCTGCTTTCTGCAAGGCAGGTCAGGCTAGGCTGTACGTTACACTTGTGTGAGTAGGGTACCAGGGCCCTTTTTCTTCTTTACAGTCACATACCATATGCTAAGGTTGCATTGTCCAGGTACAATAGTAGAGTTGAGCAGGAGCAACGAGAATGAGTCGTGCCTAGTGAAGTTCGGCGACGGCACGCACTCATGGGCGGCGGTGCACACGCTCAAGCTGCTAAGCGCTCCGCCGGCGGACGACGGCCGGATAATGTGCGTGGTGTGCAAGAGGCGCGACGCGGCGGCGCCGGCCGCCAACGCCATCATCGCGTGCGACATGTGCGGCCGCGGGTACCACGCAAAGTGCCACACGCCCCCGGTCGACGCCTGGATCAACGGTTGGTCCTCATAACTTACCTCCTAAGAACCTATGTGAATATTGATGATATCATCTGTAAAAGGACAGTTTTCGATACACGAATATCCCATCCCACCCCTTCCTTATCCCTTATCCTTAATCCTATGGTCTACAGCGCACTTGTAGCACTTATGGCGTTGCTTGTGTTATAGGCGACGGTAGCCACTTACCATCAAGTGGACCGTCAGCCTGTCTGTCGACCTTAACATAAAAGAAAAAAAAACGCTTTATAATACTTCACTCGATATAAATTTCAACAAATTGTGCTAGTATTTTCTGTATGAAACTTTACAAAAAAAAACAATACTAAAATAATAGACAGCCTTACAAATTTAGGTACTATGAGTATATAAATTATAAATAAATGAAAAACCATAAAATTTTGTCACAATAATACACTTGTGCATTCTCATTCACACTCAGTAGGCTAACTTATAAGTGTAAATGAGAATGGTGTGAATAAAGGGGAAGGGCCTTAATTAAACTCACCTGTTCACTTAAGTTAAAGTGAGTTACTATAATTATCATCACTAAAGTAAACATCACTTTTCCTAGTGACAATTTAACATAATTATGTGAAACTGTCCTAGAAAGATTCATAAAATTAATATTACTATTTTTTATGGTCATTTGTAAATTAGGTGCGTCCTGGCATTGTAAGCGGTGCGTAGATCAAAGGTATCGAGTGGCTGCAGCGGAAAACAGAGCGTTGAAACGATCAGACTTGTTCCGGTTTAAAGGAGGACAGCAAAGGAGGCATCAAGAATTAACCCCACCGTGTGATGTGAGTTCAAACACTCTTTGGGTCAGCGCGCACCGACGGAGTGGCGGCGAAGAGACTAATGAGCTATCATTTGAAAATCGACTTTAGTTACTTCAGTATGTGACTGAAAGTGGTATAATAAAAAAAAAATACTCTCGTCGGCAAGCGCGGTCGAGCGGCGCTCGGTGAAGCTTCAGCTAAAGAAACTAAAGTCGATTTTCAAATGATAGCTCATTAGTCTCTTCGCCGCCGCTGACCCTTAGTGACTTTTTTTTTGAACCCTGATTGTAGGTGGCCCCGTCGCCTATAACACAAGTAACACCACAGATGCGGTAAGTGCGCTGCCGACTTTAGTAGTATTTAAGGTAAGGGATAGGGGAAATGGGCTCTGGCATCCCTTACTCACTCGCCGAAACACAACAGAACACAAATGTTATTATTTCACGGTGGTCTTCTGTAAAGTTATGATTAATGCCGCAAGACGGGATGCCCAAATGACTGCAAAATGTGCCCTGCCACTTCTAAAATAATATGTTGAAGGAATGTGTGTTTTTCAGGCGGCTTCGACGACATCTTCGACTGCGTCTGAAGCCGGAATCAATCAGAATGAGGCTAACTGTTACTGTGGCGAAAAGTGCGACTGGCTAGCACAGGTGAGCTATACATTGCCTTTTCCCACTTAATATCAGTGTCCTCAAATATAATGTTATCAAATCATATTAATGAATTTGTGATTTCAAAATTAGTTAATTTCGCATTAATATAATGGATGTTAGTTTTTAAATAAAATAAAAATTAAAGTTAGTGGGGAAATTTTTCCCGTTTAAAGTATAAAGTGTGCGATTCCATATTTGTTATTATTAAATTATGATTAAATTATTTTTTTAAACACTCAAATGTATTTTCCTTCTTAAATTTCAGATGTTATTATGCTGTAGATGTGCTCGTTGGTTCCATCAAAGATGTGTTAAAAGTTTGCAATATCCGTTATATGCTGGTGATAAGTAAGTATGTAATGAATTATTATTGTAATATTTTCTGCAATGTTAACCGTTAGCATACTTGCTGAAAGCTCACCACGCTTGTTGAGTATATTTAGAAAAGACTAATCTTCGCTCAGCTTTTTTGGGAAAATGTGACTTGACAGTGATAATATTAAGGTACATATTAAGGTGTAGACATTTTTAAGTCATTATTTGAGCACACAATATAATTTTCTATTTATGTGGACAAACGGTATTATGAGTCCACCAATCTTACTACCATTTTTGATAATCACTGTAATTACCACCACCTTACAGAATACCACCGTGAAATAACAGCATTATGTGCTGTTGTGTTTCGGTGTGTAAGTAGGGGATGCCAGAGCCCATTACCCCTTCCCTTCCTTATCCCTTATCCTTACTCCTTCTATGGTCGGCAGCGCACTTGTAGCACTTATGGCGTTACTTGAGTTATAGGCGATGGTAGCCACCTACCATCAAGTGGACGGCAGCCTGTCTGTCGACATTAACATAAAAAAAAAACTAACATTTGGTCCCACGCCGCCACTGTACATTATTAGTTGCTCTATATATGAGATTTCAATCCAGCTAAAGTTGTGCAACAAAGCGGCAGCGTAAACTTTTGTGTCGTTTTGCGCTTGATTTTAGCTGATTTTAGCATCTACTATCTGTGTGTACATTATAAAGTGGTGTGTGTCCTTAGACTGTACATATTCGCGTGCTCGGAGTGCAACGGGGGGTCGGAGTACCTGCGGCGGCTGGAGCTGTGCTGGCTGGACCTGGCGCACCTGGCGCTGTACAACCTGACGGCGTACAACGCGCCCAACTACTTCGACCTGGACAAGATCATAATGCCGTACATAATGGACAACTGGCACGCGCTGCAGCTGCCCGACAAGATGGGCCGCACGGCCGTCAAGGAGCGCCGCGAGCGCATCCTCACCGCGCTCACCTCCTCGCGCAAGCGCTTCAAGTGCGGCCGCGAGATGAAGAAGCGCGCCACCATCTGGGGGCTCCGACTGCGCCGGCCGCCTCCGCCGCCGCACCAGCTCGCCGCGTTCGATCAGGTACTAGGACTGGAAATCTCTTACTCACTCACCAAAACATTTGGTGGTCACTGCCGTCACTCAGCTCTGCCACTACTAAGTCATATTAATTTAAGGTCATGTTAAATTACATTTATGTCTAAAACGGTGAATATTTATTAAACCTAAACTAATCAGCCTAATATTTATTAAACCTAATCAGCCTAAATCGCGTTTTTTCTAAATGCTACAACATCAGAATTTGCAAATTGGCAACGGCAACATGGCAAGAAACCCTGGTCACCCAGGTGAATAGGTACTCTTTTTTAGCTCTACTCTTAGCATCATAAGCGATTTTTAATCTTAAAAAAAATGTTTATGAATCTCTTTGCTTTCCTCCTCTTCTAACCTATAACGAAGTAAGTACTGTATCTAACTGTATACCACTTCGGATTATGAGTCTGGTCATTGTGCGGCTTAGTCCCTCCACGCTTTAGGTACACCTATCTCATTAAGCCAAATTCAGTAATTACGAGAATTCAACGCACTAAAGTATAACAAATTAATATTAAATTAATTTCAGTTTTTTGTTTCCATCCAAACCTTCACAATGATTTCTCAGATTTTTTTAAGGTTTCTAGTTTTAGGTTTAATAGTAAGTTTTGTTTTTTATTTAGTGTAGTTATTATATTTAATTTCCTGTAATGATGTCATGTAAATGTTTTTAAATTAATAAATTATTTGTAAAACTAAAAAAAAAAAAAAAAATCTCAGAAATGTCATATTCTTTCAAGTTATCACGGAATTACGCATATGGAATTGATAAGCAGCTTCACAAATGAGTATAGTTATGTTTAAAACTTGGTTGCAGTTAAAGAAGGGAGTGCCACTGAGGGACGAAATGGTGCGCGAGTTGGCTCCTCGACTGCGATTCCTGCCCCGCGCTCCCTCCCCGCCGGCGCCGGCCTCTCCATCCGACAACAGGTACATCACTACCATTGTTGATTCAAAACTCGAATGAATTCACGCGACCGACTACAGTTTATATTATGTCATTAAAATTTAAATCATTAATTTTGTTAATTTTTTTCAGTTCCCAGCCGTCTAGTAGTAACAGTGGAAAAAGTTCCTACAAAAATTACAATCAACACAAAATGATTGTACCTATAAATAGTCACTGGTTGAACTTGATGATGGGCAAACGGTTTCACGAGAACCTCACATCGAACTCGAACTCCGAGAACGATTCGACGAGTTCGTACGAGTCGATGAAACCCAACGAAACTGACGAACAACCGTCCGTGACCACCTCCAGACTCGATGCCAAAGAAGAGAATTTAGATAATTTATCAGATAAAAGTCCGGTAGAAGTGAACGAAGCTAAAGCCAATGTTGAAATCTCCACAGTGCCATCTCTGAGCCCCTCCCTAGTGCCGTGTTCGGTTATGTTAAATAAAATTCCCAAAGAGAATGCGAGCGAAGCCGGCGAATGCAAACACGTCGATGTCAACGCGATCGCTCAGTCGACGAGGATAGCCGCAATGAATTTAGAAATATCCAAATTATCAACTAAAAACATTATAGAACATTCCAAAATAATGTCCCTCCAGCGCATGGACAGTCTGCCCTATCCGAATAATTTCAATCAGGACGTCGAGTCCTCGGGCGATGAGACGTCCAGTAGAGGAACCTTAGACGCAATCATTCCACCCTTAAAAGATTTCCAAGGGAAAAATAATCCGTTTCTAATGCAAAACAAGGGTTCGTCTAACGCGTCGTCGGCGAATGGTAACAAGCAGAATGGGAGGAATAGTAATTTTCACTCGAGATTTTCGTTGCCCGTCCAACTGAATCCACTGTCGGGTCCGCTGGTGAGGCCGGCGAAAAGAAAACTTAGCGAAAAGGATATTATAATTGGACCTAATGGTGAAGTGAAGAGGCGGAAATACAGAAGACCTAAGAAGTATTTACAAATGCAGGTGGGTTGTGAAGTTGTTTTTTTTTTGTGTGAAATCCGGGTTTTAGACTCACTGAAAGTTTTCAGAATGAATGAGAAATTGACCTTCTTTTGTTCACTCCTTGGTGTTCTTCAGCCACGACTTGTTCCTTTCTCTATCCTCAGCAAGTATGTAAAATGTTGCAGTTGAACAAGTCGTGCCCCGTGGGCGAGGAGGCGAAGGGCGGTGCGATGGGCGAGGCCGGGGAGGCGGCGAGGGTGGGGCGGCGACTGCGCCAGCGCCAGGAGAAGAACTACTACGAGAGCACTCGGGCGCGCGCCAGCGCCACCAACAACAGCAGCGTGAAGAGCCTGCAACTCAGCCCGCACAAGACGGGCGCGGAGGGCGGCGTGGACCCGGCGCAGCTGTCGGCGCTCAAGTCCAGCGTGCACTCGTACTTCCGCGCCGGTCGCCACTTCTGCGTGCTGGCCCGACGCCTCGCGCCCCACGCGCCCCCCGCGTACCTCGTCGAGTGGGACCCCGCCAACCACTAGCGCCACACCCTATTATTATTCTATTTAATTTTTAACAATTAAGCGCTTGTCTGTAGTCTAATTTTATTGTTTTAGTTGTACAGTGAGATGAAGGGATGTGATATATTATAATTCCAATGAATAAATTGTTTCATTTGACACACCTTGAAAAATCAAGTATCGCCGGCTTGTGAGTCCTAGTTTACCATACAAATATGTATATCCTCTCCGCTCCGCTCAACCATCTCCGCCGAAGCTGAACTCATTTTGCGCGAAAACTATCACAGAAGCATCAAAATTCGATCTAAAGAAAAGCGGCCACATGCCTCTAGAGCAGGGCTGTCCAAACAGGATACGATTCCGGGCCAATTCGAAGTACTAAATGGATTGGAGGGCCGCAGATACAAAAAAATTGTATTATACACGAATACCATTGTTATATTTAATATAATTTCTTCAATAATTTATCTTGTACTAGCTGCTGCCGGCGACTTCGCCCGCGTAACTTTGAAAATTATATACTAGAACCTTCCTCGAGAACCACTATAGAGTGGATAGCCATTGGTGAAAAAAGCATGAAAATCGGTGCAGTAGTTTTTGAGTTTATCGCGAACAGACAGACAGACGCGGCGGAGGACTTTGTTTTATAATATGTAGTGATCTCTATCAACATTAATATTAGTTATTACTAGACGCAGTGATGGTTGAGTGACTTATGTGTCAATGAAGACCTATACCTATTTAGATTTTATAAAATTCTTAATAGAAAACACATTTTCATTTATTTGGGATACCATAAAAGCGAAATAATTTACCAAATATATTTTTTAATATTTTAGTATTTGTGATAGGTAGATAAAAAACACGTCGCGGGCCGCACAAACATAAACCGCGGGCCGTGCTTTGGACAGCCTTGCTCTTAGAGAAAGTATTTTGTTGCTTCGTGTCTCAATATGAAACTTTATAAAAAGTACCTATTAAAAAAATTGGTACATACTTACCGAGGGCTTTGTGGAGCCGTTATTAATAATTCCTTCTCAGTCACGAGATAATATTTTTTAAAATGAGTGGCGCTATTAGTGTACCTTTGTTCGCGCTCTCTTAAGAGCGTTACAGAATCAGAATCACGTTGGAGTGAAAATTTATGTTTCCCGGCGGATCATAACGCCATGATGTGTTTAGTTTGCAGATGATATTAACATCATATTATTTGTAGTTTTATAAACAAGATAATGGCTCAATAATATTGGGATAATTTTCTCATTAGAACAGTTTTTAAGTAGCCCTTTTTTAAAACTAACGGTCGGCAGTCTACGCAGAAGTGAGATATTAGTAAAATTATATGTGAAAAACTTATAAAAATATTGATTTTCCAAAAATTCATATAATTTCTTAGATAATTAGTTGTAAAAAATATACGATTTCTGTAAATTTTCATTCAAGAAAAGTATAATCAAAAGTGTCACGTTTAGTAATTTTTCGTGATATTAAACGTCTTATTTTAGGATCAAATTTGAGATATTTCTGTTTTTTCTTCGACCTAGTATGTGAAGTCATTTATGTTCTAAACTAGATATTTTATTTATTTATTTTATCCACCAGTCTAAAATATTTACTAGAAAGACCCTAATAAACTTGTCCTGAAAAAAATCTACACGATACTGGATCACTAGTTGCCTTAAGTAGTTTTTCCGCTAGATACGTTTGCAGATCAGTTTAATATAATACTTAATACTTACAGATTAGGTACACAGATCGTCATCATATTGTAACACCTGCGATTAGGGTTTTAGGAATGTCACATATAATTTTGCAGATGATTGGCCCCAAAATTGATCCTTGTAGAACTGGCCGTCTTTTTCCATACATTCTTCCTAACATCGTCAGCGATACTTACCGCACGTCGCGCCCTCACTGTTCTGAACCGCACTTCCACGACGAGCTTTTAGTTACTTTGTAACTATGGAGGGTAAAGGATGGTAAAGGTAAGGAGTACCAACAATAAAATAAGGGTTCTAAAAGTGGACAAAATGGGGCTAGTGTAGCATATCTTTTATCTATCTTTGTCTAATTTACTGGACAATGCTATACTATCGCCATCTTAATTTACTGGGATTCTGGGACCACTTTTTAATACATAGTCGGTCCTCCTTACCTCTACCCTCCATATTAGTAACGCAACTTTATTTGAGTGTGGGAGGCCATAAAAAAATCGAAACAAGAAGAGTTTTTAATTGAAATAGGAAAGGAATTAAATAAAAACAATGAGCATTTTTTTTATTTTTATTTAACTAGTTATTTTATGCAAAAAAAATAGGTGACCCCACATTGGTAGCGAATTGACTGATAGCCTCGGAAACCTAGTCAGTGTTTTAGTGACACTGCGACAGAGACAAGGCGTTATCCGAAAGTTTTTCACCCTTAGGTCAGCCACAGTTCATTCATAGTGAAAGTTCAGTCTGATGCCGGACAACCGTAGATGGAAGCAAAAAGAAAGATACGGTATGTTCTTCCATTACGTAATAAACAAATGGGCCTCATAAAACTAATGAATATTTACTCATCCTCAACTATAATTCTAATACCGAACATGTGTAATAATTTATTATAATAGAAAGTCGACAAATTTATTCAATTTTTTTCACAAAAACTGTGTTCGCATCTTTCTTATCACGTGAATGCAAAACAGTGTCCTTTGAGAGACTGAATGATACCTACCTAGTTCATTGGACTCAGTAAATGGATCCATACGCCGATATTGAGTCACTAATCTTTCTTTTTTTCTTCAAGAAAGTTGTAAATAAAATAAGTTATTATAGAGTTTGCACCATATCTTCCCTACTAGTATTGCTTGTGGCGCTACTGACCTATGATAACAACAAAACAAAATAGAAAAAATAAGGAACATCGTTTGTCCATCGTTTTTAATATTGTTTGCAGGAAGTTAAAAAAACAACGTTTTCAATATCAGCATTTCCTTGATTTCTCCTATTGACAGAAAAATAGTTTTCATGTCCAAAAAAATAAAGTTTCTACCGAAGTCATTAACTATTGTACCTACCTAAACCAGGAAATTATCAACCATTACACCCAGAAATTGCTTTAAGCTCTATATATAATTTTTTATTTAAATATTTATGAGAAACAAGAACTGTTTTGTATACTTACTGAGAGCCTGCGAACTGTGGCTATTAAAAAAACCTTAGGGTAATTATTAAACTCACCTTCAAAAAATAATACCAAGCGACAATTGGACCATATATAATTTTATCTATTGATACTTATTTTGTCCAGGAGTATAAATGTGACTTGATAAAATGGATGATACCTCCATAAAATTTGTAGCCATTATTGTATAGTTTCAATGATATTAACAATAAAACATAGTAACAGAGTCGTTTGTTTTTATAATTAAACAACAGCATACAATGTGGAATGTTAATATATTTAACTTTATATCTACAAATTGATTTAAGTTCCGAGTAAATGTGAAATTAAAGTTCTCTTAACAAGTATACAATGTATTTACCGATTTCATTTCCATTTACTTCAATACCACAAAATGAGTAGGTAATGACGAGTCTCGTCACTTTTTCAATACAAAATTCTATCAACGGAGTTATCTATCTACAAAACATAAAAAGACATATTCCAATGTAAAATAAATATATTTCAAATCAAATGTATGACATTTGATCTGTATCCAATAACGACAGAGCGATAAAAAATCTACTAACAGTAAGCACAATATCCATCGAAAAAATCGAACAGAGCAACGTACAATCAACTAATAAATAATTAGAGGGCGATGAGACGATTCTGTACTCGTTCAAATCACAACATCGCACGTGTGAAAACATCTTTTTTTGATTTCTTTCCAATTTAAGACACTACCGTACACTATCATCGTTAGTACATACATACTATAAAACAATGGAAGATAATTAGATATTTCTCGAACATAATTATAAATACATAGGCTTACGAGTGTAAAGAGACAGTTTACTTCACCACTTACTTAATAAACTTAATTATAATACACATCGTTTGAAATGCAACCATCCGAGGGGCGCGAAGCGAGTCCATATATATATCTATTCACAGCACTTACCACATTTAGTCGACAGTCACCACTCACGTGCCGTTACTCTAACACTATCATTGCATTGACAACTATTTATATATGTACACTTATAGTCCGCTCCGTGACGAGTTACAGCGACTCCTCGAAGGCGGCCATCAGGTCGCTTTGCATGTTCATGTCTATCTGGCCCGCCATCTGGAAACCAACAGAGTGGACCAACTTAAATATCTGGCACCAGCTAATTATAAAAAAATATGGGAAACATATTAGCTTTTCCCAGTCCGCGCAAAAAGATAAACACGAGTAGTACTGACCGCCTCTCGGCGTCGACGCTCCTGTTCGCGCATGCGCAGTCGCTCGCGCTCGCTGGCGGCGTGGTGCGCGGCGTGGGGCGCGGGCGGCGCGGGCTTGTCGGCCGCGGCCACGGCAGCCGGCGGCGACCCTCGCGCCACCGGCGACACCTGCGGCGACGACGGCGACGCGCTCTCCGCCTTGCGCACTCCGCTCACACCACTCGCACCGCTCACCCCGCTCACTCCGCTCACACTCCTGACACCACAACTATTATTACTTCCGTTGTCAATCGTAACCGATAGATATGCCATCGCGGAGTCAATTTAGCATAAAGGAGCGTACCTGTGTTTGTCTTCCTCGGGATGCCGCCTCTCAGTCTCTTGCCGCTGTCGTTCTCGTTCGGCTTGTTGCTCCTTCTTCCGCAGCTCCTGTTGTTCAATCAACGCCCTCTGACGGTCGATTTTCTCTTTCGCTTGTTTCTTAAAAGCCTAAAACATTTGCACGTTTCAATATTTCCTCGTATATATCAATAAGAATTGCTGTGTAACATTCAGTACTCACTTGAAAACTGTCCATTACAGGCTTTTGTTTGATTTGATTATTGACACCTATATTCGGAACACTCTGCGGACTGCCAGCCTGCGCCAAGGACGACCACGAGCTGGCATTCTTTAGATTCTGCTCCTGCTTCAGTTTAAACGCTTGTACGAAGTTTGAGTTCTTCGTGTCCTCCATTTTCTTGTCGTATTCATATTTACTCCTATCGGACATATTATTCGTGACCATATTCATGACGCCCAGTAAGTCCTCTATGGGTTTCGGTGTGAGAAGCGGTTTCGTCTCCTCCTTCTTGATGTGCTGCGTCATATGGCTCATGGCCTGCGTCTGCGCAATCACTGAATGCTGCGCCGACGGCATCGGATCGAAGATGGAAGACGGGGGCACGAGCGACGGAATCGTCGACGGGATATCAGGCCTCAGCATTTCGCGCTCTTCCACCATGCTCTTCTCGACGAAGCCGTTGTGGGGCTGCGCGTACATCTCGCTCTTGATCTGATCGGGTATATGGGTCATTTCGGTCAGACCGCCCAGCTGAGCCATCAGGTTCTGGTGTGCGGCGTCCGGTATTAGCTGCGTTTTGGGCAACGCGAAATCCTCGACGTCCATAGAGGGTTCCGACACACCGATGTTCATTTCCGGGACTTCGGCGTTCAGGCTGCGCTCGAGACTAGCCAGCGATCGTTCTATGGGGTCGACGTAGTGCGACGCGTCCACTTTGTCGAGACCGTTACGGGGTTCCATCTTGATGAGAGGTTTGATCTCTTCCGGGGGGACCGTAGGCGCGACCGAGGAGTCTGGCAGTGGGCCGGCAGGGTGCGTAGGCGCGTGAGACACAACGGGCGCTGGAGGGGGTGGGGGCAGCACCGGAGGTGGGAGGGGCGAGGGCGCGCGGGGCGGTTCCTTGCGTTCAGGGACAGGCGCTGGCGTCGGCACTTTCTCCGGAACTTCGATCTTCACGACCGGCGCCGGCGTCACGGTTGCGATCGCAGCGGGAATCGCCGATATTTGGGCAGCCGCCGCCACGGGCGGTAACGGTTTCTGAACATTGCAACAAATAAAGTTAATCATTTCTTGTAGGCGGTGTAGCGTGTAGTATGTAAAAAAAGATATTTACTGTGTGTTGAGGAGGCTGGAGCTGCTGTTTCTTTATCTTCTTTTTCGGTGTCCTTCCAGATCCAGTGCCTAGAAGAAACAAATCATAATATTCACATGAAATTAAAAATAAATTGCGAAATATACCTAGCGGCCCTTACAAAACTTCTTTTGTAAGAGCTCTCCTGACTTAAATCCGGATATTACTCGCAGTAACCGCCTAATTTAACCAGCTTAGGTACATATTAAAACAAACGAATGAATGTATACTTACTTAGGAATATTGTTTTAAATGGTAAAAAATTCTCATACATTTTAGAAAGGGTTAAAAGTGTACTTAACACAGTTTGTTATTTGGGCGAAAACTCGCTATTTATTAACTTACTAGCTACACGCTCCCGGCTTCGCCTGGGTTCAAAATAAAAACTGTCCTATCTTTTAAGTTGAACCAAATTACACATAGTTACGAAGTTCATCAAAATGGGCTCAGTAGTTTAGGTGTTGATTGGCCTCAAACAATGTAACGCGTAATTTATATATATAGAGATAAGGACAGAATAAGCGATATACGAATAAACACAGCATCTCATCGCCTATGTCCACAATCTTCTTAGGTTAAAATATGAAAACTATAATAATATAATTGAAACCTAGCGATGCGATGCTATAGTCAATTAATCAACAGAAAAAAATGTAAAATAAGTCTGAGCAAAAGTTGGCGAATAAAATACCAAGCTTCCAATCCTCAGATCGTGAAGTAAAAAATAATCCCCTTTGGTACTCTACCAGTAGTACCACGGGCGAGCACTGAACATTAGAAGCCCAAAAGTCTCACCACTTCCCTCGATACAAAGCCACACAGCCATAAATAAATACGGATGTTTTCCTCCAATCCCAATATAGTTAATTGTTTCATTTGCAGATAACACTTGATCTGTATGTTATTTTCTATAATTTATTTGTATTTTAATAGTTAGTTGCTTTGCTTCAACTTCAAACTACTTTTGGCGGTTTAGAACTACAATTGATACTGATTTGCAGAATACAACTATTAACAAATGTTCTAGACATTGATGCTGAGTGGCGTACGAACATATCGATCGCAATACGCGGGCTCTAGTACAGTCATTTGGTGCTGAAAACAGAGGTTCAGCTTTCAGTCAGAGGTTTCCAAGGTTACTTGGAAAGTTTCCCGAGATTTTTTAAAATTGATGATATTACATTTCTTCGATGTGCTATTTCCAAATTTCTACTTTGTCACCTCGTATCTTTGCCGCTCGTGTCACCATATTGGAAAAATGGTGCCTTTTTGGCGTCTTGGCAATATCTCCTTTCAAAACTCACTTTACAATACACGCACTCACACTGGCATAAAGGACATAAAAGACATATAGCACGATTCAGACACTGTTACTGTTAAGTTCCTTTCGAATTGTAATTCACTGTACGGGACCCCACGATACAGGCATGCCTAGTGTGGGGACCGGGGTTTTGTTCTTAAATTGTAATGTTGTGAAAATAATAAATTATTTTGAATTTTTTTTTTTAATTAAAACAGTTACACAATAAATGTTACAGTTAAAATGAAGCCAGAGAAAATTTCCTATAATTTATGTAATAACCCATTTTTTGTACCATTTAGTTTTAGCATACGAACGTCGCAAAGTCGGGTGAGTCCACCGGTCTACTCCAACAGACGTTTTGACCAAAAATGTAAGTGGGCGTTTTTTTTTAATGAAAATCTATTGCAAGGAACTAAAGTGATTGAAGTGAACCAAAAATAATGGACTTTCCGCAAGTCAAGTGTTCAAAAAAAGGACAACAAAGAACTTTTGGATAAACTAAAATCTGGGTGAACTAAAGATAAACTTTTGGATACAATAATGAGATTGAATCGCTTCATCTTAGATGAAGCGATGTCACGTCTTCTCAACCACAACTTACCCAACATTCTTTCAGAGGTCACTTTTTGTGCGGTGGGATAAAGGACCATTCCTTTATCCCACCTTGTCCCTTAACCTATCATGCCCTTGCCCTGGTATCCCTTACCCACGTTAAATACAGCAGACTTTCAACAAGAAAACAAAACAATAACGGATATTTACCATTAAACGAATTAAAAATCACACGAAATGGACATTATGGAACTTATATTGAAATTGGCTAAACAAAAATATTGTAACATGTTTTTTAAAGCTTTGCTACAATATTTTGGTGCATGCCACTATTTCATTAATGGAAATGCTGAAATAGTGGGATTTATAATACGATCCACGCATAGTCCTACTAAGAAATGTTTATGAAAATATCTTTTTTTTAAAAAAGCACTCTGTATGGATATAAAATTCATTAAAGATCTGCCCCTTTTTAATCAATTCTGTGGTCACTTCAGAAAGTACATAATATCATTTTAAGATATCATCAAATCATTTTAAGATTATAAATGTAAACGCCTCATCACCTTTTCCATTTAATATTTGCGATTTATTGTCTTCTCAATGGACATAATGGGATAACAAAAAAATCGCAAGTCCCACTATTTCCATTTAAACGGTTCAATACTATTAAAACTATTGCTTTAATTTTCTTTAGTCATTTGTGAAAAATACTTATTGCGAAATATCATATGACAACAATATCTATATAAAATCATATTGATATAATAATTTATATTACTTTTCCCCAGGCGCAAACGATTCGCAATAAATAAATCAATGCAATATTTTAATGTTAGGTACAATACAAATAATGAAAATATGATATCCACCAAAAGGTAATAATGGAACCGCTTAAAACTCCTACAATTTGACTTACTGTAACAAAATATTTCATAATAATTATGAGTTTATGACTTTAAATATGTATGTAAATATGGTGCTTGTAACTTATTACTCTAAAATTGTGAACTTCAGATCTCAGGTTGTTTCAAATAAAATGCTTTGTAAATTTCTTAAAAGATTTACTTAAATTTTGTTATAATATTGAAATATATACAGATATTTTCCACTCACTCTTATGCCTATACAACTTTAAGTATTTAAGATTGATTAAATAAATTGCATAAATTTTAGACTATTACATTTTCTCTTTACAAAACCTACTGTGACGATACAAACATAAAATTTTGTCTTCGTGTAACTAAATGTACAAACAATACCAAGTTCTTTATGTATATATAAATATTTCATTAGATTTCAATACTTACAGACAAAATTGTGATTTTAGACAAACAACGCCAGTCCCAAACGATTCCCATTTGAATGACTCTTTTGTTTATTAGTGCGTCGCATATTGACAGTTAAACTATGGACACATAAATTATTTATTTTGTTCTCTTTATATCTCGCGACCCTCTTTCGGGACTTAAGGAACTCTATTGTAAAATACAGATTATCCATATTGTTACTACTAAAAACTAACTTACAGTAAAGGTTTCTTGAGGAGCAACCGGCAAACATTGTACTTGCTAAATATATTAAACTGTTGGTGCATGACACTGGTGCAAAATAATTAGTATCATACATCTCAATTGCCCGTCGAATACTTTAGGAATGTAATTTTAAAAAAATAGTTTGAGTCAGTGTTTTTACAATACTGATTGCCAAATTCTAATACAAATCTAAAAGTATCGTTTAAATAAATCAAATATACATTTCATATCAAAAATCATTCCAAATAAATTAAATATAACCTAACGTAAAATAAAAAGAACTTGTGTATAAATTCAATAAAAACAATTAAAAACATTTTGTGATGCTAATTTTCGGCCTAAATAATTATATATCTGAGTATAAAATAATATTTGCAATAAACAGATCAATGGATTTACACAATTTAGGCCTACTATATAAATATATGCAAATCAATAGACAATCGGACCGCGTCTATCGGACACCAAGTTTTTAAAATTAAGGCGAGCGAAGACAACTAAATATTCTATAAAAATCACTTATCAATAGTCGTTTCATAAGTCTTTCATTGATTTTAATTTATAATCACAACTAGTAAGATACTAATTACTGTCACATTTCCACGCGTAATGTGACAAAATACATTAAAATTATCCTAACTTACTTTCTCTATATTCTGTGTAAGCGATTCAATGTTTTACAGCAATTATATTTATTAAAATCAATGACTACAATTTGCATTTCATTCATAAATAACCCAAACTATTTAAGTGTATATTTGTTCGGATCGCAAACGAAACAATTCATTATAATTTACAATATGTATATATTACTACAAATATAAGTTTCTACTATGCCAGCGGATTTAATTAAACAAATTATTTATATATATATATATGTAGCTTAATTAATTACAAAACTGTTCAGTTCATAGTAAATAAATTAACATGTTTGCAAACAATTTGTGAAGGAAGGAGGCCAGCTTTCATTTAGAAACGAATGCGCGTGAATCGATTTGCTCGCCGTAACACCATTTAATATTTTTATAGCAAGCATTCAATCAGTGATCAAAGCGATAAACCAATAATAAAGATACCTTTTTCACTGCCATTGACTTTTCAACTACAACATGTCACGAGATGACCCATATGAAACAAATACTTGGAAGTGGTACAAAATATGGAGATTGAGGGCATTTTGCTTGCATATTACTAGTGTAATCATGTTATTTAAGAAGATCAATCCACCAAGGGGGCGAAAGGAGATGATAATTACATCGAGTCGAACGAGTCAACCGCAAAAGGCGCTACTTTTTAAAATTTTCATCCTCTTTGTTGACTGACATGGAATAAATTATATTTTTATCATAAACGGTTTAAGGCAACAAATAATCAAACAAAATTCTTTAAAAGGTACGATTATTTCTAATACTTAGCATCACCTTAACAATATTCGATAATGTGTCTATTTGTTAAAAAAAAAACCTTAGTATTCGATATATTTATTAGGCATCAGAGGCTTATGTGAAGGCAAAATAAATGAACTTCGGTCAACTCGATACTAACTTGGTGAATATTTTATAAATACATCGCGCTGTCCTTGGATTGAGTGATCCAACAAGAGTGAATATAGTTTTGGTATCCGTCCTCACACAATTGTTTGCAATCGCTGTGTACCCGCGACGGACGCCCGGCGCGCGGCGTTCAACCGCTGCTGGTCCCTCCTTCGCTGCGGACGTACCGACTCTAACGCCTATCGCCTATCCTCTCTACCGACTAATGTCTA
Organism: Synanthedon formicaeformis; assembly: GCA_945859745.1. Taxonomy (NCBI): domain Eukaryota; kingdom Metazoa; phylum Arthropoda; class Insecta; order Lepidoptera; family Sesiidae; genus Synanthedon; species Synanthedon formicaeformis. Next base: position 7,942,707 of record OX243958.1, read on the forward strand.
ATCGCCGTCAATTGCACACGCAATATCTAAATCTAAGTACCATGAGATCTGAAGTTCCCAATAATATCAAATTTTCTCTCTTAACAAGTCTTAACTTTAAGGATGCAAATGAAACAACACCACTATCGATTGACATGATATAGTTAAATATTATAATGTGAAAAGGTATATTTCCTATTGGTTCTCACTCCGGGGCACCGGCACCAGTGCGCTAGTCATAGAGCTGGCTACTCCCTCCTCACAATGGATACGTTTGTGCCTTCACTAGTGCACCGTTACGATGAGTAGAATGTTATGACTCAAAACCGATTCGTTTGGTGGTATATCCCTCGACAATATCACAGCGGACATCAGTACCCCTCATTCAACCATCCCTCCATCACACACCGCTCGTTACAATTGTAAATTGCTCATAAAATTATGAAAAATCATACGTCCATCTCCATTTATTCAGTACTTCACTTTAGAAATTCATTATTCAAAACACTCTCACTCACAACTTTAAGGACGCAATCAATAAATGTACACAAATAACACAGGTTACGACAGTGACTACATAAAAAATAGTACAAAACTCCTATTGATTTTCACTCTCCTAAGGCGACAGTTAGAGCCGCTATAAACCGAGCGGACCCTTCTAAATTCTTCCAAATTATACTCTCGCTAATATTTAATCAAACAACTTTCGACGATAAGCACTCAAGTCATCTCATGCGATCATTGATACATTTCGGACTAGAACACCATTATCGTTACACAAAACGAACAAAACAACATTCATTTCAAAAAGGAATATGCATAGATTACTTCACAACAAATGTTGAATCTCCTTATGAATTCAATATACGTCAACGATAGTTATTTTTTTAAGTCACATATCCTCTGAACAAATGAGAAATTCAATCATTATTTGGTCCACTAAAAGTGTATAAACTTTATATTTTATTGATGATTTACATTTCTCATGAAGTGGAGTATTGCTTTTGGAGAGATAAAATCTTAAAAGAAAATATTTTTGCTAGAAACAAAATCATGCATATTCCCTGAAGATATACCACAATGCCGCGGTTTGTAACAATAATAAGAGAATAAAAGTTTGAAACCATGTTTTATCATAAATTGGCGACTATATTTATAGTTTTGACCGTTTATCGTATCCTCTAAGATGACAAACTTCTTTAAGTAAATGCAAGTACAACATTAATGTATAAAAGGCAGAGAGGGTACAATGTGATACCGTGTAGTCCCGACCGATTACAATAGCAGACGAAACATGAACAGCCTCTCTCATCTCATGTTCTAATCTTTAAAACAGATATCCGCTATTGCGCGTGTACACGTGGCCCGCCAAGGCAAACGCGGAACAAAGTCATTGCTCGAATTTGTATATTTAGTTTAATAACATGTAAACAAAAAATAAAAAAATATAGTGAATCATTCACAATGGCCTCGCGTAATGTCTGCTACTGTATCTGCGGGATCAACAATTTCTGAACGCAATCGTTGGTGCGCGTCAAACTGGTATGCGACAGTAGAGGGCGTCACATGGGAGGGAGATGTGAGATATGACGTCACGCCACGAGTGAGCGCTCGAGGGAGAAAAAGAGACTAGTAATTTAGTCGAGTAGCAAGTAATTTAAGTAACTAATCGACGAGGCTGCCGCAAAAATGTCATTTCGCTGGAGCGAAGAAACAAATTTTAAATTTGTTTTTAAATATGTACAACACGAATAAGGCCCGCCACATACGTACGTTTTCCGAATTCGTTTTCCGCGTTCGGAATTCCGTGTGCCTAGCGCACACGTTCGGAATTTGCATTCGGAATATTATACTGCCAGTACGTTCAGTAGTGGCTTCGTGAACGCACGACGATGGAGAACGACGATTTAACTGCGATTGCATTTATCATTATCAAAGAAGAAAAAGAAACGTCGATATTAGGTTCATCCGTTAAACACTCGGAGAATCAACGAAAGTCCATTCAACAGCTAATATTACACATCCAACACGCACAGCGCGTGGCGCGGTTCCGAATGTGGGCGGTGGTACATAGCAAATGTATGGAAGTGCTGCGTTCCGCATGACGTCATTAGGTTTTTCCGAATGCGGATTCCGAACGCACGGGCCCACATTTGAAACGTACGAACGGAATATATTCTGTACGGAAAAAGTGCACGTGTTAGGCAGTCAATGTATTTTCTATAGATTTGATGCATTCGGGTCTACGAACGCGGAAAACGTATTCGGAAATCGAATTCGGTAAAAGTACATGTGCGGCCGGGCTAATTCTTGTGGAATGTTAAGTATCCACAATATAAAAACAAACAAATGAAGATTTCTTCATCCACCTCTCCTAAAAATAGCCATTACTATTTAGCTGGCAGTAGTGAGTAGTTTAGCTACTAAATGACTTGGTACTCGACTAAAGTAGTCTGAAAGAGGGTATCGAGAGCTGTGGTCGCATACGAGCGTGGCGCGCATCAGAGCGGGTGTGGGGTCTAACCTGCCTCGCTGTCGCTGGTGTCGGAGGAGCTTGTGTCGGTGCTGGACGAGGAGTTGGACGAGTCAGACGAGGACGATGACGAAGACATTCCTCCTCCACCTCCTCCCAACCCCTCCTTCGATCCCTCTGCGCAACAAAAACAAAACGTTACATTCATTTTCATAAAACAAGTCCCCTAGACGCAGCGCTGTCATAGTGTGGTGGAATGTTACCAACGTCTATTGGTTTTTACTCCCTCAAATTCTACTTAAAATAGCTTTTATTATAATAGTAAACTAATGTTGTGTAGTACTATTTTGCTCACTTAGGTATCTAATTTATTTAAATTATCTATTATCTCAATTTAGTTCCACTGTTTTCTGTGGGTCTTCTTTCATTAAACTAAACTCTACCAGCGTGATCATCAATATTTTCGTTTATATAGCTGTGTAAAGTCTAATTAATTAAGGTCGGCCGGCAGGCTGACGGTCCACTTGATAGTATATGGACTACCGTCACCTACAACACAAGCAACCCCACAGATCCTGCCAATCTTTAGTGGGATTAAGATGGGGAAATGGACTCTAGCATCCCTTACTCCGAAACACACTTCGTATTAGAGGAGAAAATGAAAGTAAGAAATTTGAATTTTTATTTAAATGATGTGTCGAAAACCGAAGAAAATCACGATGGGCTGTTAATATTTCTGACTATTTCATACTGATCCACGATTTAAAAAAAAAATGTAGTTAATACGCTCAGGGACGAAAGGCAATGCATGACCACGTGTACAAACATTGTAAATACTCATAATAATATTTAGGTATAGAAGTGAGAAAAAAATTATAGATAAGTAGCTAAACAACAAATTACTTTCGTATAAAAGTGGCAAACCTTACCTTTCTTAGGTTGTGTCTTTTTATTTGTTGCCCCCAATTGACCGGACACATCTTGCAATCTCTTTTCTAACTCTTGCTTTTTCTCTGCCATTTGTTCATCCTTAGATTTACCTGACACTTTTCGATCTGCAAACACATTAAATAATATATTTCTGAATTAACAATAAATAACAAAAAAAACTATTTGTGGAGCGCCTGAGAAATTTTACCTCAGAAACCATTTACTTTGAATGAATGAATGTGAAACCTTCTAAATTATATTTTATAGATAAAATATATGAACAAAGAAAAAACAACGGACGAAATTCCATATACTAATAAAGTGAAGCACCGTAGTAAGCTCGGTAACATGTATTTACACGTTAACACACCCACACACACACACACACACACACACACACACACACACAAACCATAGTAAGCTCGGCGTCCGCCATTACGCTGCTAGGCGTCGATTAATGCACACGTAGTGATTAATTAAAATAACTAGTTAATTATGCCACCTACGTCGTGAAATGTAGCACTTTACGTGATAAAAGAGAACAAGGAATCACTTTCCACATATAAAAACGCACATGCAAACATAAAAACGCACCGCCAGTACGATGCTTTTCACTTTGTACAGTGACAGCACTCATGACGTTCGTTGTTTTTTCTAGGTTCATGATAAAATACTAAAATGTTTCCCCATTTTTTGGGTGCTTTTTTTTAAAAAAAAAAAAGAAAAAACTATTTGACAAAATTAAACATTTCATACTTCAGTCCTAGCATTTAACAATCAGTTCGTTGTTATGTTCGTTGCAAAGTAACTTTGCACATCTGTTGCACCCTTTTTCGGTCCTTCAATTTTTCTTAGTAGGCCATACTACGCATATAAGGTCTACCTGGGGGCATATCTTGATGTTCAGATGGCACAAATCGGGAAATTTGGTACCTCCAGTGATATGTTAAGTAATAGATTGAACACTCCCTACGATTTCTTGCTAAATTCATGTTCCAACGCGGAAGGTGCGCGTTGGCGGGGGACGGCGCGGCAGTAGTGTCAAGGTCAATACGTCAAGTCGTAGACAACTGAATACAAGCACGTCGGTTTTAACAAATTAAATATTAACCTATTAAACGTTTCAATATTAATAAAACTTACCTATGGAACGTCACACCAGCAGTTTTACCAATATTTTTTGTTGTATTTTTGCAATATCTCATCACACAAGACGGCATTTTTATTTGTTTTGAAAATAATAACGCGCCTAATCTCTACGAGCGCGTATGACAGACTGTGAACGGGTAGGACGTCGGAACTCCAATCACTTGGAACACTCATCGCGTCTTGAATGTTCCATCTAGTACCTAGTACTTAACATATCACTGGGTACCTCAGTTGTTTCTGTAGTTTACATTGAATCTTCTGATTATAATTATGTGGTCTGGTCTCATCGTAGCTAGAGCAATTTCTTTCACAGGTTTGTCGTAATAAAAGGTAATTATTATTTTCTTTGTATATAGTTTGACTATTTGTGTATTATGAGTTAAACAATAAATAAAAAAAATAAAAAAAGCCTTATAAATAGTTTGTTTGGGTAAATACAGTCAGAATTAAGGAAAATAATCTCATTTGCCACCTGCACATAATTTTACCCATGGAATATTTCTCCATAATTAATTAAATAATGATGTGGAAATGTTTGTGGATGTCGAAAAAGTGGTTTATACAGTATTGCAACGTATTTACAGTGCCATGGTGATAGTTGTTTTAATGAATCTCCTATTATCAAAATAACTGAAGTAGAAGAAGACTGACGAAAATGAACAAATTTAATTTCAGTCATTTTAAACTTTGTCCATAGGGGAAGTGAATAAACAATTTCTATATATTTTTTTAACCTAAACCTTTAATATTATCACAACAGAAACATATTAATATAACGATTTTTCCATAAAATTAATTTATTAAGCTTGTCATGTATACGATTATATATATTATGTCTGTATTTATTTTATTATTAAATGAAACACATCCAATTTTAATGGTTACCCATTAAATATAATACCTCATCAACGATACAATTCAAAAGGTTTCATAACAATTTATTGACAGTAATTGGATTCCGAGGTTTTTACATTTCAGCGCAAAGCACTCCACTATATAGCTTTTTTATCTTTTGCAAATTCCAAAAAATCGTTTATTTGATGTGATATTATTGCTGATTGCTGCAGACAGCTCAACAAAAAGATAATACAAATTGTGTTTATAGAATGGGATACCCCGCAAATGTTATCCTGTACTACTATACTTACGTGTCTTTTTCCGTAAACATGACGCAACATAATTCTCCAATTCGCGAAGTGTGGATGGTTTAAGAGTTTCGAAATCAATCTCGATCTCGTCAGGGTTGGAATCTCTCAATGACGGTTCCCGACTTTGAATTATGTGTACTACTTTTCCCAGTTTATCACCTAGAAGAACATACATCACAATTCAAGGTTTACATTACATATTTTATTAAAACTTAACGTGTTTATCACGAAACTAATACAACATTGGTTATATATGCGAACTGTAAAATATCTAATACTAACTGGTGCCCGCCACTTCGTCCACGTTGAAAAATAAGATATAACGCTTGACAATATACTTTTTCCAAGTGTTGGATCTTTATGATTACTAATAGCTGGTGCCCGTGGCTTCGCCCGTGTGGGATATTTAGCCAATGTCCATCCTGCGGGCCTATTCTCTATCTGTGGTTTTTAAAACGTATCGACTCCAATGTCGACATTAAATTGGAAATAATACTTTGTCAAACTAAAAACCACATAATGACGCGCCAATAACTTCATCGACATGTATAACTACGGAAAAAAACGTCGAAGACATTTTGACATGTGCTTAGTGAATGCCAAAGTAGACAATTGTCGAGTCTATAACCGCATCAAGTCGATAACCACAGCAAAACCACACATAGAGAATACGGGCACTGACATTATATTCTAGTGCGAAAGGCCTTACTCTTGTAAGGATGGAGGAAGTGGTGGATGAGGTATACCTGGCAGCTTGTTAATGTCGAGCGACAGCTGCCGCTTCTCGTCGTAGGACATGGGCTTGGCGATGTCCTCGTCGTCGGTGTCGGGCGGGGGCACGTGGGGCACGGCGGCGGCGGGGGGCGCGCCCTTCTTCTTGCCGGCGGGTGGCGCCCGGCCCGCGCCCTTCGTCGCCGCTGCGCCTCCTGTGCCCGCGCCACGCTTGCCGCCCGGCTTACCCCGCGCTCCGCTCGCAGCTGCAATCATTACTTAGGTACAGTCAACCGACGATACCAGCTCGGATGGGCAACGTTCAGAAAGCTCCAAGACATCTTCTAGTCTCACTGCCTCAAAACAAAAGTTTTCGACCAATTGGTATTGCCAGAACGTGGTTATGGGCCGCGTAAGAAAGCTCAAGGAGCTATTGAGAGGGTTATACTTAGGGTATATACAAAATAAATAACACATAAAGCATATATATGCCTAGACCAGTTTCCATTGTTAATCTAGCCTGAAATCGAAACTATTCCTTAAATCCCTATAGTTAATAGGTAATAATGAACAGAATATTACCTAAGTTTTCTCCAATATTGTTAGCCTTTGCAGAACCGTATGCGGCAGTTGCGTTTACTTTGGGTATAGTACTATTGGTCACTTGTTTCTTTTGCTTGTCCTTAATCTTTTTCTTTGCCTTCTTCTTGTTTTTTGACTCTTCGACGAGCTTTCTCATCTTCTCTTGTAAAGCGAACAACTCCTTTTCGAGTAATTTGACTTTGTTATTTCTTTCCTCCTCAGAGTCATCAGACTCCGATTCAGACTCCGAGCCGGACTCCGAGCTCGATGCAGAACTGCCTTTGTCTATGTGGGGTGCCCCTGCGTGTGCTGGTTCATCAGGAATTTTGGCGTATCTAAACATACACATATTATATTACATATGCTATGTTGTATATTATATTTTAGCATATTATGTTTGTATATATATTATGCTGCAAAAAGTCGAAAATGGGTAGACCGATTTTAATCCCATTTTAAAAAGGGATAAACGGGGAAGATTTTTATATAAAAAAATTGCACACCTGGTGAAGCCCGGGAGCGGGTCGCTAGTATAAAATAAAGTCGCTTTCCGCCGTCTGTCCCTCTGTATGTACGCTTAGATCTTTTAAACTACGCAACGGATTTTAATGTGGTTTTCACTAATAGAGTGTTAAACGAGGAAAGAGAGAGGGAGAGTGAGAGAGAAGCTGGCATAGGTATGAATGACTGATTGTAGGCATTTGTCGACACTCACCTCATTTCAAAGACATCCTGCAGCTTTCGCGCCATCGCGACGACATCATGATCGGGTGGATTGTATTTGTAGCAATTTGTAAATATTAAGCGAACGTCGGCGGCAAATTCGGCGGCTGTTTTATAGGCTCTACTATCCATCTTTTGCTTTACGGTTCCTAAGTCCATGGGCTTCTTAATGATATCGAAGTAATCGTGGAGGCCCAGCAGCTCCGCGTCCACCGGTTTGTAGAACGGCCACGCGTAACCCTGTACGAGATATAATCAACTTCACTGTTAGGTGAACACTATATTTTGTAAACATATAAACTTCCTTATATACATATTTCTTTCTCTCTTATTGTCACGTTTCCACGTTTCAATCGTGAATTTTGTTATAAAAATTTATCTAGTCTTAATTTACTTATTATCACGTAGCAAGAGTACCAACGTGCGTTTATTTAAATATAATTTCCTTATTGACCTGGTTAAAATCAGAGAAACACTCCTACGTGTCTTTAAGTTGCTTACTTGTTTATAGTTCTATCTGCTTAGTAAGCTAATTTCCTTAACATGCTTTATCTCCCGGCTTTTCTTTGTTAATATAATGTAAGATCGTACAAAATGTCTATTCAAAAACCAGCCAAAAAATGTCTTCTTAGCAAGTTAGCACATTATTCAGCTCAATTTAGCATTTGTCCATAGAAAACAGCAGTTTTGTATGGACAAAAGCTGAATTGAGCTGAATAAATGTACCTTATGCTGCTGTGGACGTCCTATCCTGTGTTTACCGGTCTATGGCCCCAACTAAAGAACCTTACGGCCCAAGAAGCCCGAGGCTCTTCGTACTACGCATCCTTCCCACTGCTACTTCAACTTAATGATCGCCTCATTCCTGATTACTTCTTGCAGTGTATCCCTCTCCATGGCTCGTTGTATTTATATTGTAAGTGTTGTCACTCACCGAGTGTTTCTTGGAGAACAGTTCCTTCAATATTTCATTGCAGCTCTTGAGCGCGTCGGAGAGTTTCTCCTTGCTCTTGGCCAGCTGCGGTGTGATGGCCGAGTGATGCGCTGCGCCTGCGCCGCCCGGCGACACGCCGCCCATCTTGAACCCGTCCTCACCCGCGCGCCCCGTCTAACAAAAATTGAGATCTTGACAAAAAGTATTTTATTTGAAAGTTATTGTTGTTATTGTTATACATAAACTTTCGTCTTTTAAACAAAAAAATTTAATATTTATTTATTATTTTGATAAAAGAAAAAATTTGCACGAATATGAGATTCCATTGTTTCGTTTGAGAAGGTGCTTATAATAAGAAGTAGAAATGTTTAAAACTTATATGAGGTGAACATTTGGACGTAGGGCACGTCCACGTCTACACACTCCAATACCATAACTAAATAATTCCTACCTTTTTCTGACGTCCACTCTCTCTCCGTGTTGATATTTTAGCTGGTTTAGGACCACTTTGCTGATCGGCTGTTGGGGTTGTGTATCCTCCTTCAAACGTACTGCCCATTGGTGTGGTGGTGTCGGCCTTTCTTTTCACGCCCTTTTTCACCTATAACATTAGCCACATTAAGGCAAACTGGTTTTTAACATCAGTAAAGTGGGCCATACATATGGCAGCAGTAATATTTTAACCCCTGTTGTGATTGGGTGCGAGTTAGTGATGCAAGAGGCTATTCCATATCCCAAATAGGATAGGTTAATCTTCCAAATAGGAAACAACCCAAAGCCAACTTCTGTTGCTTATAGGCGTTATATCTATAAGTTCTACCACCATCAGGACTATTTTTCATAATGAGACCTTTACCTTGGCTGGCTGGGTTTGTGAGAGTGGTACCGCCGGTATGGTGGAGACAGGCTGTGGGGTGGTTGCTTGTGTTACGTGAAAATTTGAAGGCTGTGTTGCCACCTGTAACCAAAGAGTGGGATTAAGTACCACTGTGGTCGTTAAAATAGTAGGTACTCGTACTTTCATAGAGACACTGGCGTGTACTTAAACTAGCTGGTGCCCGCAACTTCATACGCGCTGTAATTCGTTATTTTTTTATTGATACATCAGTGAAAACTGCATTCTAATCGGCTATGCCGTTACTAAGATTACGCTTATCTACTCTCATCACGTAATAAAAGGCCCATAAAATAAAATTTACATTTGTCTTCGCGACGTAATAATCGATTTGAATATGTATTGTAAAGTGCATTGGATTAAAGTTCTGATTAGAAAATTTAAGTTAAACTTTGATATTGGCCTTAAAAAAAAATATCGATTAATTTATTTTTTTAACCGATTTTTAATAGTCTGTGGACATGACATTTTTTCATCCTGTGGATGTGCAAAAATCGTTATGCACTTAGCCGAGTGGGTGTGGTACCCATCAATAAAAAATATAATTATCTTCAGAACATTTCGATCGATAAAAAAATAGAGAATTTCATGGGCGTGAACTGTCAAAACGGACCTTTTTTTTTGTATCACAAACACACAATAATAAGTTTTTACTTGGATTAGTGTAAATGTGTCTTTATTAAAAATTCTATTTTTGTTTTTTTTTTTTTTTTTTTGAAATTCACACACTTAAAATGATTTCTGCCCTTTGTAAGATTGCAATCCTAAGCTACAGCTTACCTGCTGAGGCAGACCCGTGTGCGTGGCCGGGGGCGTGGCGGGGGGCGCGGGGAGGCCCGCCGTGGTGGTGGTGTTTGTGGAGCCCACGAGGGCGGGGTGAGGAGGTGCGGCCGGCTTCACGGTGGCGGCGCGAGCGGCGCCCAACGTCGCCGTCGCCGTCGCGCCGCCACCGCCCACCGCCCCAACCACGCCGGTGCTGCTTGCGCGTTTCTTGGCGCTACCCTTACCCCCCTTCGAAGGCATCTCAATCTCCTTCTCCTCCTTGTCCATTTGAGCGATCTACAATTTAGTACACCATTTTTAATATTATGACCGTAGATGTTATTTCGGCATGATTAGTGTACTACACACAAGCCACGATACAAAGATGAATAGTTAAATTTAAAAATAAATTGAATTTAATATAAACTAAGACATCAATAATTCAAGCATTCAACCTTGAGTATTAAGTAAAAAAAAGAATTATAAAGCAAAAAACAAAGTGGCACAGTAGGTATGCTGCACTGTGACGACTGTTGCAAATGTTTATTAATGGTGAATTTAAATCACACCAATGTGAGTAAAGTACACCTAAGTACATAAACAAACAAAAATATTGAAGCTGTTATTCTTTTATTATGTTTAGAGTTCCACCAGTTATGGTTGGGTTGCAATAAGGGGGCCACCCAAGAAAGAGATCGGGAAACCCTGTTTAGTATATTTATCATCAATATTAGGCAATGGGTGATGACTGAAACTGTTAATATATTTCAATAAATGAACCCTTCAAAGCGTTTAATTAAATAGAATTTGAATGAGAGGGGTTCTAAAAATCTCCTATGAAACAAATTATTTTATTCTCAAGTAACGTCTTCATAATTTTCACTTACCCTATTTAAAAATAGTTTCTCTATAGTTTGGGCCATGACGACTACATCCTCCCCTGGTTTGTTGTATACATAGCAATTCGTAAACATTGTATTGAAATCCTGTATGCATTCCTGAGCTGAATAGTAGTAGTTTGATTCGAGGCGCTTTTTTATCGTACCCAAATCCATTGGCTTTTTTATGATCTTGTGATAATCCTAAAACAGAAAATTATCATTAATATTTTCTGTTCATTACATTAACAAAATATAAATTTCAAGTAACATTTAAAAAAGTATCCTCACAGGAAGATTCAATTTTTTTGCGTCTACGGGCTGATGGAAGGGCCAGGCAAACTGATGTTTCCAAACAGCTTTCATGACGTTCTTTTGAAGGAATTGCAACTGATTCGTTATCCGCCCCTGTCGACGAGATGGCTCCTCTGGTGGCGCGCCATTTACGGGTTCTCCTGTTGGCTATTATATAAAATATAAACATTAATTATTTATCTAACCCTTTTTCACATATTAGTTCAAATAACAATTAATCATCTAACTATCTCACCGTGCTCGTTGTTGCAAGTGGATCGACAGCCTGCTGCATTGTGCTGGAGTCTGCAATCTACCTGCCAAAGGTACACAACTACTGAGTACTGCACTGTGTATACTCAACTTAGACGTTATATCCATGTCAGATCATTTTTATAGCCAAATTTTTGTAGTTTACCACTAGCAACACTCACCTCAATTGTAACAAGAGGTTCGTCTAATTTCTGACTAAGAGGCATCAGCTAAACCCTCTTTTAATTTTAAAGCTTTTTATCATAATATATTAATATAGGTGCTTTTGCACCTACAAATAACTCCTTCTATTCATTGACATGAATGTCCTACCTGCAATAGAAAAGAATGTCAAATATTCTGAAGGTGGACTAAGAAACAAAACAAAAATATCTTAAATTACTTACCTTATAGGGTAGGATAATGCATCTATTTATTTGATGATGCAAGTTGTGATGATGAAGTTTATTAACTTCAAATCTGTAAATAAAAAAAAGGTTACTCAAATGACTCATATCTAACTACTTTAAACTAATATTTTATACAATAAATACATTGTTATGAGGTAATTTCTTACCTTATAGTGTAGGATAATACATCTATTTATTTGAAGTTATGTGTGATGTATGGTAGTGAAGGTATTAACTTCAAATCTGTAAATAAAAAAAATATTACTCAAATGATTGTCTATTCAAATAAATATCTACTTATTTTACACAATAAATACATTTCTATTATTAATATAAATACTAATAACTTTAGTTAAACTATTGTTAGTAACAATAAAAATCTATTAAATAGTTTTAATAGTAACCTATTAAAATACTAACAATTTGTTAATATTCATTATACTATTAACAAATATCTTAACATATAATTTATTAATTATTAGCTATGCCTGCAATTTCATACGAGTGGTTTTCGTAAGCTTGGTGTTTCGGTATTCAGTATAACTTTTATGTTTGTAAACCTTGTTGTATGGGAAGCTTGTTACAATACATCAGTGAAACTATATTTAAATCGCCTAAGCCGTTTTAGAGATTAGCACACACAAAAACTATAAAAACAACTTTTTGACCTCAGTAACATAAGTACATGTACAATTTTTTTTTTAAACATTGAACAGCTTGTTTTCGATTTTATTATATGTATAAATAGATGATGTAGAAACTAGAGAAAAGCCTAATATATGGTTAAGATTTTTTAACACTTTAAAAAAAATTAATAAGCTTTAGACTTCCAATTTATAATTTTTAATACATTAACATATATGAAAGGCAGAATGCCCCCTGTCAGCACATAAATTGGGCTGCTCATCTGTGGCACTATCCCTATCCTATCCTCCCTCATGTAAAGCCACTGTATTCTATAAGGGAAAATTACTATACTTGTGCTTCAGTATGCCAGTAATCTTGTGTTTCATTGAGAAATTCCATGGCACATTTCCCTAATTCTACCCCATTTATTATTCTTTATCCCATCAGGGTCAAATTGTGTTTGAATCTTGGTATTGCTTGTGTTTATAAGCAAGAGTAGCCAGCAACCATGAAGTGGGCTATTTGACATGCCTGTCACCTTTTAAAGTTGATAATTTAAGAAATCACATTTTTTAATATTCATTTAATAATAAATAGATTAAATTGTGGTTAAATATATATTACAAGCCTGGGCGACAGAGCTTCGCTAGGGTCTATAGATTTATTATTACTACCGTTCCGTTAGCTCGGGTCAATAAAAGGTTTAAAGTTTTTTAGATGTAAGTCTATGAAACATTATAGAAAAAAATCAAAATATTATAAAATGAGCAAGTGGTATTAGTTTTGTAACCAGTCTATTAAAAAAAATACCTAAAACGAATTTTCTCAAAGATAAAACCCTGAAAGATTGATCTCGGGGTATCCATCTGTAATCGAGTAGTGTTATTAAGTAGCAAAAAAAGTATTAAGTTCGCTCGGCGCTAGATGGCGTTAGCTATAGCAAGCGGTATTACTTTTGTAACCGTTCCTTTAAAAAAAATACCTAAAACGAATTTTCTCAAAGATAAGACTGACAGATCAATTTCTAGACCTAAAAAAGTCCTAACCCTAGATTTTCCTCAAAATCGTTAGAACCGTTTGCGAGATCATCGTGGCATACACGAATTCCTCATTTAGTATTATAAGATAATTTAAAGAGAAAATTTATACTTTTGCTTCTAATGAATGAACTCAAAAACTATTTGACATTTAAAAAAAAAATTCATCTATAGAAAGCTACAGTATCAGGAAGTAACTTAGGTTATATTTTATAAAATTATGCTGATGAAGTCGCGTGCAACAGCTAGTATTATATGATTATATATAATAAATTATATGATTATATGAGAAAGTGGTTTGGTTTAAACATTCACTCCCTCAATCAAGCAGCAGCTTCCTAGGTCAAAATAGCCATGATGGTCGGCAATCTTCATAGAGAAGCACATTAAAAAAAAGATTTACACTACTTGTGAAACAAATAACAAATGCATCTTGATTTTTAAAAAACTGTGTGGTAGATGACCACTTGACAGTTAAAGCTGTTGCACAGCCAAATATTATAAAACAATAAAATATGCTTCTGAGCCATAAGAAGGAACTAGAAGTAGAATTCTTCGTGCCCAGAACTGGATGACGTCTATTATTATTATATGTTTAATCCTGGTTTTAAACTATAAGTACATGGAGCGGGACATCTAAGGTGCAAGGACTCAGCACCACAAGCCTGAGCAAGACATCTGCTCTTAGTCAATTGACTGATTGCACGATAAGCTAACAGAAAAAAATGTACAAAGTCTGTAATATTCAACTTCCAAGTTTCTATTATTTAAAATTATTCTATTCCAATCAAAACCCGATTTTTTTATGTAAATTACACATGTCTTTTTGATGGTGAATTCTTAGCATTTGCTAATAAGAGTGTATGTAGTATTAATGCAAAAAAGTTTTGTAAATTCTATTCGACAACGGTACAATAATAGAACAGGTACAATAATTAAATGTTGTCCTAAAAAAGATGCAGTTTTTCCAGTGACAGTTTTGTAGTGAGGCAATGTTTATTTTATTATGGTTTATAATTATAAAAAAGCGTTGGGAATTTACATTTATTTTACTTTTAAATTTACTTCAGGGTTTTAACTCTTGAGATTCTGATACAGCCCTTTTATTAGTTTAGTCTCTAATAAAAGACCTGAGAGAGTATTATTCTCAACAATATGTTCTACATTACATAGGGTCTAGATATCATAAAGTGGGTTATTTTTTGTATTTTTTTCTGCAAGCGCTTTTCACTCACTCATTTCTCATTCTTTACTGACCATTTGTGACTTGTTGTGCCAACAGTTGCATTTCTTAATTTGCACCTTATAGAAAACCCTTTGAGACAGGGTATATTCTGCACAAATAATACATCTTTGATTTAAACTCTTAACAGTCATAAGACAGTGTATCATTTATTTTAGGTTATAATGTCCAGTAGAAACTGCATCTTCAGTTATAGTGACAGATCAGTTACAACGACTAAATGGGAAGGTCCCTGCATCCCTATAACAAATTAATATTGCTTCTAACAACTATCCATTTGCTACAGATTATCACTTTATATTAAATATATTTAAAAATAACACAATTATTGCAGACAATAATTGTCTTTTCAATTTAGAGAAAATTTTAAGCATTATGGACCAATCTCATTCAATTCTTGCTGCAAAATATAGTCTGACATATAACCTAGATGTTGTTATATATTAAATAAGACAAACTAAAAAGCATAACAAATCAGTTTGTAAACTAAAATTAAATATGTATTTTACGTTTTTGAAAAACCACCTTCCTCATAAAGATGGTTATGGTTTGACTATTTACATTATTTTTATTGAACATAATGCCTGCTATAGGAAAATCGTACAGATATTGATAATATCTATGAAATATCTTTGCACAGTTATATATTTAGGTTTTATAGATCGATATATAGGTAATTCTATTTCACCATATCACAAACAAATGACAGGGAGTTTTTTTTAAGGTTGATAGGATAAACCACTCGAATAAAACTTAAAACATATTATAAACATATATATTTGTAAAAATGTGTATATATAAGTACAAATTGATATAAAACTGTTGCAATTTGGTATATAAAATATAGCTGAAAATCGTCAATGCTATGGCCAACCATAATCAAAAAGTAATAACAAAAACAATTCTCAACAATATGTGTAATATTATAATAAATAAAATACTATAAAATTAGTTTTAATTTTATGGAGTCCTTGTGAAGAAAAGGGTAAAATTACCTCTAAAAGAGGCCAAGATAAAATCTTAAATTAATACGTATTATTTGCATTGTGCATGCAGAACTTTTGTGTTTCTATAAAATTTGGGCAAAGGGAAATCTAATAAGCACAAAAATGTATCACGAAACGATTAATAAAGCAGGAAAATTATCAAAAAAGACTTACGAAGAAATATTAACGCCAATATGGCGGATGAACTAAAAATACGATGCTGGAGAATTTCAAGAAACGTAAATTATATCCATGTGCAACAATTTAACAGACACTTCACATATAAACAAAGTCCATGATAATTTCATGACTCCAATTATCCATTGTTTTAATACATTTTAAAGCACAGTTCCTTTTAACACAACAATATTAGCACAACGCGAACTCAGCGAGCTAGCCGAGCTTCAGATATGGCGGCCAAGCAAAAGTAACAAGCGTCTCTAGTTATTTGTTCATATTGCACATTATTGTTCTGAAAAAGAAAATACTATGAAATAAGCATAGAAAAGTCTAAAAAAACACATATATTTTTCTATTCATGTGTGGATGGCATAGGGATTCATAATAATCATAGGATACAATAAATTATATTTTCAAAATAAATCAAAATCATGGTGGATTCATTATTGAATTAAAAAAGTAGGTAGTCTATGGCAGGAGTCGAGTGGGATTGAAAGTGTTGCCATTTCATTTAACTAATATACACTGACCTATAGTATTTAATACTTATACCACAAACTATGGTAGCTGATGTAAACTCGACAAATAAAGTACTTTATCACCCGCCTTAGCGAATTTTGAAATGAATGAAATTTGTTATTGAAACTGATAAAGCACTTTTCTGGTCGGCCATACCTACATACTAAATTATATGGTTATTGGTTAGATACATGTTCCTGTGACACTGAAAGCGTTTTCACATTATCCGATCCGATATCGGTGTCGGACGACGATAGCCGACATCCGATAGCCCACACCATGTGCTGTTGTCACATATTATCCGACAAAATCGTTCCGATACGGCCATTTACTCGATAGCTTACGCTGGGCAGGTCATCATGGCAGACTATAATAGAAAACTTTATTTGCTGTATCTACTATATTTGAGAAGCAAAAAAAAAATCTGTCCATAGACAGTTTTGGATACATCCCATTGTGGAAGCTATATATTAAGAGGGAGCAATTTATACTCTTTTAGTAAGCTACAAACAGCACCTAGAAAGTTTTTTAATTAATTTCGTATGAGTTAATCCACATTTGATTATTTTATTTTATTATATTTATTTTTATTTGCTAATTCATCTCAGTGTGCAGAGCATCGGGCTCTCGCACACAGACAATTTAGATACACGTATAGCACACATTCAAACTTTATCGTCCGACAGCTCACGGGCGTCTGATGGTGCCGAAAACATATCGGTGTCAGCTCCGATATGAAAGACAGGTACATATTTCATGTTAAAAATAGGTTGTATAGCATTACTGTCATTATTAAAGAAGTAAGATGTGGTTGCTATGTTACTGAATAATAAGTGTGTGAAATAAAACTGTCAATATAAGATCTGGTGTTTTTAAATAGGTTTTGGGCCTGTACATCAGAAGAATATCGAAAGAGCTCCACAATGGATTACAGCACTAAAATAGATATAGGAAAACTGATGGGTAAAGAGAATTGGGCCACCTGGAAATATAAAATTTCAATTATGCTAGAAGGTATAGATAATGCCATAGATGTTGTAGAAGGCAGGCTCATACGACCCGCTTTAGCTGTAGGAGCAAGTGACGTAGAAGTTAGCGATTTTAATATCGCAATGGCTAAATATAGGAAAGCCGAAACTTGTGCTCTGCTCACATTAACGACTAACATGTCAGAAGACACGCTGAAGAAAGTTATGCGATATCGAACAGCACGAGATGTCTGGCAGGAGTTACATAGACTATTTGATGGACAGACGGAGGATAGAGCCTATAATTTATGTTTAGAGTTTTTCAGTTTCAAACATCAGATGGAGGATGACATTCCTACTCATATGTCCAAGTTGAAGAATCTCTGGAATGAATTAAAAGTTGAAGTCAATAAGGTTGACGCAACGGCTAAACTTCCTGAAATGTTCCTCATTTGCAAAGTCTTAAACACTCTGGACGACAGGTTCTTCAATTTTAAGTCAAGCTGGCTTATGCTAAAGCAGACTGAGAGGAATATTGACAGTTTGACAAGTCACCTTTGCGCTTTTGAGAGAGATTTAAGTAGTCAAGCAAATTCAAGACAAGAGGCACTAGTGACTACACAAGTTGAGCGACAATCTAAGCAAAGTAAGGATGAGCATCTGATTTGCAACTATTGTTCTGGCAAAGGACATAGAGTACGCAAGTGTAGAAAGTGGATTAAGGATGGGAGGCCACCTAAGCCCACTCCAAGCACATCAGCTTCAGGCTCAAAATCCAAGCAAGTGCAACATATTTCGCTGATGGTAAATGCATGCTCAGACAAACAGATCCAAGACCGTGAGAACTGGTATGTGGATAATGGAGCAACAACACACATTGCGGTGAGAAGAGACTTCTTCAATGAGTTTCATGAATTTGATTCAAACCACACAGTGACAACTGCAGACGGGACTACCATTCCTGCACTGGGGAAAGGAATCGTAAAGGTAGAATCAAATGTCAATTACAAGAGGGAGCAAATAACACTCAATGATGTCTGGCTAGTACCATCATTAACAAAAAATCTTTTCTCGCCTTTGGCAGCGCAGGACAAAATGCAGAGAAGTATTTTTACGTCAACCACTAGAGAGTGCAAACTAGATATTGAAGGCACGACTAGAGTTGTTGGCAAGAGAATTCCCTACGGTGGACTTTATAAATTGAACTTAAAAACAGTTATGCCACAAAAGCAGATAACAATTGAGGTTAACGCTATAACTGGTTCCAATTTGCTACAACTGTATCATGAGCGTTTTGCACATCAAGACAAAAACCATGTCATTCGTGTAGCCAAGCGTGAGTTAGGCATAAAGTTATGTCCTGATAAAGTAAAATGTGAAGGTTGTATATATGGAAAGTCAAAGAGAAAACCGTTCGGAACAAGGGAAAGAGCTACAGCTTGCGGAGAGCTAATGCACACCGATGTTTGTGGACCATTCGCGGATAGCATCTCAAAATTCAAGTATTTTGTACTGTTCAAAGACGACTACTCGAGCTATCGTTTCGTCTACTTCATTAGGCAAAAGTCAGAAGTAAAAGATAAGCTGGTTCAAATGCTGCAAGAAGCAAAGAACGTAGGCCATACTATTAAGACACTGCTTAGTGACAATGGCGGAGAGTTCGATAATCGGGACGTACGAAAAATACTGCAGAGAGAAGGCATTCAACAGCGGCTGACAATGCCTTATACGCCGGAGCAAAACGGTTGTAGTGAGCGTGAAAATCGCACACTCGTTGAGGCTGCAAGATCGATGCTACATATGCGTGGTAACATGCCACAAGTGCTTTGGGCTGAGCTGATAAACACAGCTGCTTACGTGCTCAACAGGACAGGACCTACAAGAGTTGAGTCGAAGGTTCCTTTTGAACTGTGGCACGGGAAGAAACCAAAAATCAGCCAATTGAAAATAATCGGAAGTGAATGTTACGCTCATATCCCGAAACAAAATCGTAAGAAAATGAGTAAAAAGGCAATTAAGGGTTTGCTGATAGGCTATGAGAATGACGATGGCTACCGCATTTGGAACGGAAAACAAACGATAAGGTCCAAGGACATAACGTTCGAGACTGATGTTGAATTTAAAGTTTCCACCAGTATACCGATTCAGTTAAAGGAAATCGAGGAAGGCGATAGTGGACGCACTCATATGCAAGAGCAACATCCTGAGATTGTTGACGGAGATCAGGAAATTGTTCTAGAGGGAGATGGAACAGAAGCCCAAATTCCTGAACCGCAAAATTCTGCAACCGAGAATATTGAAGACGTTGAACCGGAGAGTACTGAAAATGAGGACTTTGTCGATGCATGTGACGGTCTAGTTTTAGTCGAACCTGACCTGGAGCCTAGATACAATTTGAGAGATAGGGCAACACTTGCTCGTCCGAAGAAACTCGATGATTTTGTATGCCACGTGGGAACAGGAATAGAAAGTTTCCCCGAAACGTATGCAGAGGCTCTCGAACGAAAAGATAGTGTCGAATGGCAAAAAGCCATGGCGAACGAAATCAAATCTCTTGCAGAAAACAACGTTTGGTCACTGTGTGAGTTACCTGGAGACAGGAAGGCACTACCGTGCAAGTGGGTTTTTAGGATAAAGCGGAATCCAGACGGTACTGTAGATAAATATAAAGCAAGACTTGTAGTTAAAGGCTTTAAACAAAGAAAGGGTATTGATTATGATCAAACATTCAGCCCTGTAGCCAGAATGGCCACTATCAGAGCCATGCTGAGTGTTAGTGCCAAGGAAAAGCTGCATCTGACGCAGTTTGATGTCTCCACAGCCTTTCTCAATGGCAAACTGAAGGAAGTCATTTTTATGAAACAGCCAGATGGCTTCAGCGATGGAACATCAAAAGTGTGTCGTCTACAGAGAAGTCTGTATGGCCTCAAGCAAGCGCCACGATGCTGGAATTCGTGCTTTGAAGAAATCTTGCTTAAAAAAGGATTCATACAGAACGCAGCTGACTGCTGTCTGTTTTCAAAAAACTTTGACAACAAGAAAATTCTAGTAGCCCTTTATGTGGACGATGGGCTTGTTGCTACAACGGATGAGGACTTGGCAAATGAGTTTATAAGCGATTTAGGAAAAACGCTTAAGATTACTACCAAGCCAGCCTCATACTATTTAGGTCTGGAAATCTCAAAGACTAAGGATGGCTCGATATTCATCTCACAAGAGTCCTACGCCCACAGAATTCTGAAACGTTTTGGAATGGATCAATGCAATCCAGTTTCCACACCTATTGAAAGGACTTCCGAATCAGGGAAAGTTCCGGAAGAAATAGATGCAAAAAGGTTTCCATATCGTGAGGCAGTAGGTGTTCTAGCCTATTTAATGACGGGCACGCGACCCGATATAGCCTATGCTGTGGGAGTGGTATCAAGGTCTTTAGAAAATCCAACTGAAGGAGATTGGGCAAAAGTTAAGAGGATATTTAGATACCTCAAAGGAACGGCATCCTATGGTATACGCTATAGCTCTGATTGTACCCAAGCAATCATAAAAGGCTACAGTGATGCAGACCATGGAGGAGATGAACATACTGGACGCTCTACAACTGGAGTCGTGTGTTTATTTGCTGGAGGTGTTGTTTCATGGCTAAGCCAACGACAAGCGTCGGTTGCCATCTCAACCACCGAAGCAGAGATAGTTGCTGCGAGCGAAGGTGCACGTGAGCTAGTGTGGCTTCAAAGAATATTCAACCAACTAGTAAAGTTGGACGGAATACCCACACTGCAAGTGGACAACGAAGCAGCCATTCGCCTCGCTCATAATCCCGAATTTCATAAACGAACAAAGCATATTCGTATAAGACATTTCTTTGTTCGTGAAACCGTGCAAGAAGGCCTGGTGGATGTCCAGAAGATTAGTTCAGCGGATCAGCTGGCAGACATCCTAACTAAACCAACACCAAAGCCAACTCTTAGTAAGATTCGAGCTGAGCTAGGAGTGAGTGCTTTCTTTTTCTTTTAAATAATGAGGGAAAGTGTTAAAAATAGGTTGTATAGCATTACTGTCATTATTAAAGAAGTAAGATGTGGTTGCTATGTTACTGAATAATAAGTGTGTGAAATAAAACTGTCAATATAAGATCTGGTGTTTTTAAATATTTCATACATTTACTTGCCTCGATATCGTGTTGACGTCCGACACTGATATCGGATTCGATAATGTGAAAACGCTCTGATGTCAACCTCTTGGGACAATATGGACTTTCTTTGACAATTCTGGAAGATAGAAAAAAAAACCATGCCGCCAACAATTTTATTCCCTTGGTGTCGAACCTTACCTTACTGTTACTGCTAGAAATTTAAAAAAAAAACCTCTGTGCTTCTGGTCAACCCATCATTTAATCCTCCTTAAATGGTTCATAGATCTTATGGCTATAGGACAGGTAGTTAAAAATGTAATAATCTAGTGAAAACTACATGCCTGTTTCTATAAATTTTGTTTCATTAAAGTGTTACCGGGTGTGATAATATTTCAGATGCTGAGATTGCAGTGTGGCGAACTCTTTTGAGCGAGCTATTTGATTATTTTTACTTATAATTCTTAATTTTTAATTATTTTTTAATCAGCCTCCCGTTAGGTCGTAACAAAAGACCTCAAATTAGTAGGGAATTTAATCAATTTAAGCTTTCTGCCACTCCGTGTAGAAAGATTTGGCAGAATGGAAGGGGCAGACTTTAAAGCGACTCGCTCGCCATCACTGTCTCAGTATATACGCTGACTTAATGCCTGCCATCCACTGCGAGCAGAGCGGACCCATTAAGGACTCCGCTTAACTCGCAAAGGACAAACTCAAAACAAGTGCTTCCACTTAGAAAGAGTGATCTGAGCGGAGTGAGCAAGTTGAAAGAGTTACAAACGAGGTTGCAGAGTTGAGCGGGTTCCCAGCGGACTCCGTACGAAGTCCGCTCGACTAGTCATATAGGATTGACTTTTGTGTGTTCATATATTTTTCTTCAAATGAATGCGTATACTATATAATAAAACTCGGTGTACAATGTGCACATTTTCTTCTTTATTCAACTTCACATATTGCCACAAATTTAATACTTAATATATCAAAAAGTAAATAACGATTGCATGTAGTTTATAAGTTGATGTAAATCAACTCGGCCTAATTTTTTCAACCAGTCGCACTATAGGTAATCAATTTTACTCACTTCGGACAAAAGCACAAAATTTAATAATATTCAAGTCTGCCTCACAGGGCATTATTTAAGTCTTGCCTTAAAGTAACAAATTAAAAATAACTTTGAAGACAAAGGTTGCCTTTTTCTCTCACAGAAAAAGGTAGTTGGAAGCGTCCGCTAGTTTGTTTGCACCTTAACACTAAAATTCACCAGTATTTATTAGTTCTTTGCTCTTTGCCTGGTTCTAGCAACACCGAATTTGAAACAACAAAGTAAGGAGGGTAGAGACAAGGAGGACAATCTCTGAGTATTAAAAGTGTCCGTCGAAAGACGATAAATTGGTGGCGCTGGTGAGGCTAGTGTTCAACCAAAATTCAACTCTGCGCACTTCACTCCGTCAACTACTGCTACATTCATTCCATACTCTCCATACTCTCAAACTCTCTCTGTGCGCACCAGCGCCATCTCTATTTATCGCTTTTTTGTTGCCACTTTTTCAGTTTAACACCCATGTAAGATGGCGCTCCTTATCTCTACGCTCCTTACAACAAAGTCAACAAAACAATATTTATGTCAAAATGTCAAATCAAAATGTCAGTTTGTCACATTTCAAATTCAATTGTCAATTTGTCACCGAACGTGATCGGTTGTGGGTGAGAGAGACGTAATGTAACGTATATAACAACATACCTAACAATTGGTAGACGAATATTTTTATTTTTATTTTTGCTTGTAATATTTCAATGAACTTTAAATTTAATTATTTTTAATATCGCGACTGAAATTTGATTCATAGTGAGTTATTGGAAAAAGAAAAATTGTCCTTGCCACAGTTATACACACAGGTAAAAATTGTCTGATTTATGATACAATCTAAATAGAGGTATAATTTTATATATTAAAAATCATAATGTATACAATATTAACGTATTTTCTTTCTTATTTGAAAAAAGTAAAATAATTTTAGTAACCTCCATTTGCTAATTCTGACAATATTAAATATAATAGTAATATATTATAATCTAAATAAATTGTAAAAATATAGTTCTTTATTTTTTGTTTTTTTTTTTTTTTTTTTTAAAGACACTAGTGCTTAATTTAATTGAGTCTAAACTTGCAATTTTCTATGACACATTTAAAAGTGAAAGTAAGTGGTAAGTTTGTGGTAACCACTCAATGTCATTCAGTAGATCAATGAGATAATTATTTCTGTGTACCTTTTACTTTATGTAATATTGGTAGTTAATACCGGATTCGTGCGTAGAATCTAATTAGAAATATATCACACATTATAAACAGCTAAAAGCACTATCTAATAACTTAATGTCATTATTTTGATTATTAGTCAAATGTTTCATACAAAATAGGACTATTTCAAACACAAATCTACCTCAACTCACATTGTTAATTCACATAACATATTATACCAAGGTTGTTTCATTTGTTAAACAACTAGGTACTTGTTTTATCTCATGCCATTGAGATACATTTTGAATATTCAATGTACTTATATAACCAAAGTTGTCATCAAGAATGAATAATCTTTTACACTGATCAATAATTTTGTTGTCCTTTTCTTATGTAAAAAATGCCAGCTAGACAGGGTGACGGTCCATTTGATTGTCTTAAAACACAACAGCAAAGATGCTGTTAATTTCATGGTGTTTTTTAGTTAAAATATTTAGTTGAAATTTTATGTGAATTAGAATGTGAATACATGTCCAAAAACAATATAAATGTGTCATTTATAATAACATTTTTTTGCAGAAATCACTAGTTAAAATGAATCATGAACACATGGATCATTCCAATCATCACAGTCATGATATGATGCATATGGACCATAAGATGAATGATACTCATGTCATGAGTGTAAGTAATTAAGTAATAATTGAGTAAGTAAATATTTCAGTAGTATAACACAAACCTACCTCATTTATCTGTCTTTCCTTTAGTGAAAACCATATTAAAATCGGTTGGGTGGTTTAGAAGTATTTAGTGGTGAAATTGTTTTTTTTTTTTCCTACTTACGCTGACGCTATTCAATAGTTGCATTGACATGAACTAAAAGTTTCTTTATTACAGGGTATGATGGCTGAGAACATAGACTTGGGACTGGAATTGTCTGATTCTCAACACGGTCACGGTGCACACAACATGGATATGTCGATGACTGTAAGACTATTTAATAAATTCAGTAGTATAGCTTGTGATCTAAGGAAATAAAAGGCCATAGCAGCTTTTACAGCAACAGCATGTATTTTTATTCATCACAAGTGGTAATAGGGCCCAAGAGACATATAAAAATGTTTAATACAATTAAGTAAATGTAGCCATGACTCCCTGTGAGATGGAGCTGGATTGTGAGCTAATGAAATAAGTATGGCAGAAATCTATTTAAAAATCATTTAAGAATTACGTAAAAAAACAAAAAAACTTAATTTTTAAAAAAAACCTTAATGAATATTTTATGACAATTTTACACAAAGCCAGGTAAAAACTTACATGCTTCACCATTTTTCTTATTATTCTTAACTAGCTGGTGCCGGCGACTTCGTCCGCGTTGAAAAAGAAAAAAGTAGCCTATCCTGTGTCCTGTACCTCTAAATGTTTATCTACCATCTACCATTTCATTTTTTTAAGAAAATCAGTTAATTCGTTTAAGAGTTTTAGAGGAACATACATACAGAAAAAAATTCTAAAAATGGTCAATTTAGTTTCAGTATCATGTATAGAGCCTATAAACACGATATCTCTGAAAACAAAGTAACTTACTCCATGACCAATCCTTACAGATTTATTATTAGTATTGATAAAACTTGCATGCGAGTCTATGTCAATTTAAAAAATATAGCCTATGTTACTCGCTGATAACGCAGCTTTCTATAGGTGGAAGAATTTTTAAAATTGGTCCAGTAACTTTTGTTTTTTCATTACAAATGAAAATACAAATGTTCTCTCATTATAATATTGTTATACGTGACAACATAATCGAAGTAATTAAATAAAGTTAATCAATCAATACTAATAATAAATCTGTAAGTGTAGGTATTGTATGTATGTTCCTCCATAACTCTTAAACGAATTAACTGATTTTCATGAAACTTGGTAGATAAACATTTAGACGTACAGGATACAGGATAGGCTACTTTTTTCTTTTTCAACGCGAAGTCGCGGGCGCCAGCTAGTTAGTAATATAATAGTTAAATAATAAATGAAAACGTGAGTGGATGAAGGTGGTATGTCGCATAATTCCAATTTTGAATAAATCGAGGTTAAAGTTTTGCTTTTAATTTTTGAGATAAGTCGCCACGGAACTGATTTTTGTACTAAATTACGATGCAAAGTTGTGTAAACAACCTAAAATATTAATATTTTAGGTGTTTAATACTTCTATTATTTAAAAGTGAACATAGCTCCCTCTTCCATTGACAAAAGTAAACTTTTATGCACTCTGCTTTTTAGAATTAACTGTACATAACAACTTTTTCAACTTTTTATTTTCCAAAAATCTCTTAAATCGACTAATGAATTTCACTACTTTATATAACAATGTAATATTTGCACACCTGTACACAGGTAGAAAACTTGTACTGCACATAAAACTGTATGAATATCCTACTGTAACCAAGTATTCTGGCAAATAAATAAATTATTATTATTTATTATTATTATCGACGATCTTAAGGGCTGTAATTAATCATATGGACATATTACCTTCATCAACGCACAAAAACGTAAAAACCCAAATATGCGACATAACACCATCATCCATTCACGCGTTGAAATGTTTTATCTTTTAGTTTCACGGTGGTTACAAAGAGGTGATACTGTTTTCGTGGTGGGATGTTAAGGATGCGGGAGAGTTTGTGGGTTCGTTCTTTGCAATCTTCATTGTTGCTCTACTCTACGAAGGGTAAGAAATGTTAAGAACTTATATTTAAAAAGTTTAAAAAAAATGTTAAAAAATATTCACTTTTAGTATTTTAAGAAATGTGTTACAAGTTCATTTTAAACTTTCAGTAGGTACATGTTTTTCATGTTCATTGTTTTTCAGTACTTTCAGTATTTTATAGTTTTTAACGTAATAGGTAATTCGGAAAACTGGACTTTCTTACTACTGTTCTTATTGGCAATTTTTTGTGATTATTTAAAGTTTTGCCACTGATGAATTAATACATGGCACCCTTAAATTTTATAAAGAACAAAAGAAACAAGAAGAAAAAATTGATTCATGTGGTATTTTTTTAATTTATAAAACTCAGTAAACAAATATATATACACGTTATCAGCGGACATTATACTTTAGTAATGATGACTAAAGGACAGGACATTCTAGTTTGATAAAACTGTGAGGGTGTAATTTTTGTAACTTTTTTTTAAAATATATTATAATCCAATTTTACTCTTGATTTAAGTCGATTTGAATTCTCTTTTAAAAGGTTTGCATTGCGATTGCGAAATTAGTTTCGAATAATGGAAAGTTGATAGTGCGATTAAATTTCGCCCATGAAATGAATCCGATTGTTTGTTTAATTCAAATTGTAACCGGCATACGTGCAATCGTCATATTATAAGTCAGTTATTTAACAACTGCCATTGTTCGAGCACATAAATAAGCGGTCGTATAGATATTATACTCGTACTTAAAGTCTAATGCAAGCAAACGAGACTTGATTGATAATACTACTGATAACTTTGTACCTATATGTATATTTGCAATATTCAATAACATATTTGTTGAATGAATGGTCGCTTTCACGTGCACAGTGATTTGTTGTTTTCTCGCTTAATTAAAATAATAATATCAATATAATTTTATTTTAATTGTAGGTATAAATTTCTTAAGATGTTTGTCAATCAGGCGTTTACTGCTGAACGTGTGGATGGATTTGAATGAATCTTTGACACATTAATAGGGCTCTATGTTTATGACATTTTTTTTATTAGGATATACGTTCTATTTGGTTAACAACTATTTATAAATAATATTATTTATTATTAAATCAGTATGACAACCTAACATGAATCTACTGCTGTAGATGAATGTCGTACAGTAACCCCAGCAAACATAGTCCATTTTTTACCTTTAAAAATCCATATTTGAGTTTAGATCTTGACTCTAAAAAGTCTAAATATTTGCTTGTCGAATCGGCAACTATAACTTTATCTGTCTTTGTGGATTTCTGTCACGTGCGTCAATGCATTTTTTAATTTATTATTGTTGTCCATTAAACAATACAACATTAATACTTAGATAATATTTTTGCTTTACGTAATACAATGAAAATGTCTATTGCTTTATATTTTCAAAAAATATTTTTGTTCTTATTCATAAATTTCTGATATTATATATGTATAGTACCGGCGGCCCGCTCGGCTTCGCCTGGGATGCTATTTTTTATATACAAAAATCTTTTTCTTTTCATCAGTGAAAACCGTATCAAAATCCGTTAGGCGGTTTAGAAGTATTGTAGTTATTTAAAGAACAGAGGGAACATATTCGGCGACTTGGTTGCACAAAATATTGATTTTTTTTTCTGATGACTAAGCAAAAAATTAATTATGCTTTATTATAAACTAGCTGCTGCCCGCAACTTCGCCCGCGTAACTTTCTAAATTATATACTAAAAACCTTCCTCGAGAACCACTCTATCCGTTGGTGAAAAAAGCATGAAAATCGGTGCAATTATTGAGTTTATCTCGAACAGACAGACAGACGCGGCGGAGGACTTTGTTTTATAATATGTAAGGACTAGCGACCCGCACCCGGATAAAAACATTTCTCGTTTAACGCTCTTTCCATTAGTGAAAACCGCATTAAAATCCGTTAAGTAGTTTAAAAGATTGAAGCGTACATACAGAGGGAAGCGACTTTAAGTTATACTATGTAAAGATATAAACCTTCCGTGAACAATTAGGTATCTAACTGATGATGAAAACCGCATCAAAATCCGTCACGTGATTTTTAGGAGTATAGTTATCGGATATGCAGTCAAACGCGGAATACGACTTCAAATTATACTATGTATAAGGATGTCATACGTATTACAGAAAAATCTATTATTTATACTCGTAGCACATAATTCATGCGATATAGTTTCATAGTTAATGTAGTTAGGTATTTACTAATAAGTACTCAATTAGGATTTTCTTATTATAATATGCGTGATTAATTTTATTGATAAGGAAATTCCACAATTCCTATGCATAACTTTATGAGCTGAAGAACACATTCATAGTTTACTGTTAAAAAACTTTGAGCATTTAATTATTTTTATTATATAAGTCAGCCGGCAAGCTAACGTCCAATTTTGTAGTTGATGGCTATAAACACAAACAAACTTTTATCTACATGTGAGATGGGGGGGATATTCGACTTTGATAAGATAAGTGACATAAGGTATAGTTATGGAAAAATTCGACGAGTCCGTTGGATGAGTGGTTAGGGTGCTTGCCTTAACGCTCTGTCTCAGGGGTCCCGAGATTGTTTCCCGGCAGGGTCAATCAACTTTGGCAATGAACTTTTCAAAGTTGGCTATTGTCTAGATTTGGAAAGTAGTGACGGCAGTTACAGAAGAAATTAGCAAGTGTGCTGTTGTGTTTCGCTGTGAGTGAGGGATGCCAGAGCCCATTTCCCCATCACATCCTAATCCCGTATCCTTAATCCTGCTATGGTTGGCAGCGCACTTGCATGCAATTGGTAGGTGACGGTAGCCAACTACCATAAAGTGGACCGTCATCCTGTCTGTCGAAATTAACATTTAGTTTAACAGTTTAAATGCTATTATTTCACGGTAGTATTCAGTATTACCTAGTCACTGCTACCAGTCTGGCTTGCCACTGTTAATTTCCATTCCATTGAATAAATTTTGTCACCGTGTAACATTATACAATATGCCATTATAGTTAGGATGTTTGACTTGCTTACGAAATGAAATCATGAAACCAAAGAATGTTTTAATAATAATATGTAATGCTGAACTTTCTCATAACAGGGTAATTTCACCTGTCAATATTTTCAGTACATAATATACTTAATACTGTTTGCGGGGTTCATTAAAGATTTATGCCCGTTTTCACCAATAGACAGCTTTAAAGATGATCTATCTCGACAGTCCGCCTTGCATTCTGTCGCTTCATGTAGGATTGTGAATGCCCTGCTTAAGTAGCAGTGTGTTCCCTAACTCTAGGTGACTGTCGGTGACATTAAAGTCCCTTAGTCATATTACAAGAAAAACCACCGAAAAATAAAATCGATATTTTAATACATAAAACACTTTGATTGAAACGTTTCAGACTGAAATACTACAGAAAACATTTACTATGGAAAACGTACGCCGGCCTCCAATACTGTGCAGTCGCACCACCCGATAAGGGCGTTTCAAACATATGCGCTGTTGATGAACCACAAGTCATACAGTTGAGTAAACTAGTTATGTATATTATTGTTTATTATAGCGTGTATCGACAAATAAAGTAATTAGTGTAATTTTGATGTGAAACATCTTTTGCTGCGAGTTTGTATACCTATCTATAGCGTATGCAATATCGATACTCCTGTGTATAGGCGTTGATTGTTATTTTTTTAATGTTAAGGTTAACAGAGTGACGGTCCACTTGAAATTAGTTGGCTACCGTCGCCTATAACACAAACAACGTCACTGGTGCTGCAAGGGGGAAAGGGCTTAAATTTATTTTAATAAATCAAACTTAAATGCATATTATCTATACAAAATAGTTTCGATATTTCATATCGTTCAGGCGTTTCCGACAGGGTTAATTTTTTTTTTTTAAATATTTACCAATTACTAACATTTGAGTTATATTTTTCAATTACAATGAAGAGATTTGAAATGATTTTTTCCTCATCTACTTATTCAATTTTCCTTGTCAAACAATATTACATAAGTGTAGTGAGGACAAATGCAAATGTCTATTATGATATTGTTCATACGGATAACAACCGTAGTCAATTCAACATCACACCTGTCTGTTGTCTCTGTTTACAACATTTTTTTATTTATTTTTCAAGGCCCGTACCCCACGTGCTTGAAAGGAACACGTAAGTATTGTCAATTGTATGCATGCATGTTGTTTGTTCTTTTACCTATTGTGACGTACCTATGTGTTATTATAAACATGTTACACGCGTGGGTCATTCGCAGTCAACTTGATAGCAGTCAGTTAATATGTTAGATTGGTTTTAAAGAACGTTTCAATGAAAACTTACAGAGATAGATGGCAGTGATGATTTTCTTAAAGAACTTGCATATTACATACTAGCGACCCAGGAAAAAACTTAATTGGGTTTTAATTAACACATTAATATAAACTTACGTTTAACTACATATATAAGATTTAACACT
The DNA here is from genome assembly GCA_945859745.1 of Synanthedon formicaeformis. Lineage (NCBI taxonomy): Eukaryota > Metazoa > Arthropoda > Insecta > Lepidoptera > Sesiidae > Synanthedon > Synanthedon formicaeformis. The sequence continues at coordinate 7,973,936 of OX243958.1, forward strand.
AACTAAACTAACACATAACAAACATTATATTTTATTTGATTATGGCCAGACTAAACTAATTAAATATATATGACCCTGGTATTATTTTTACGTATCTACCAACCATATAATGAACTAGGGCCTCGTCTGGCATTTTTATCTGGTCGACAATTAATAATAAATCACATTAGAACATTAGAACGAAGATCCAATGATCTTTCGTTCAAACGTTTTACTATAGAAATATTTTATGAATGAAGCTGACAGTTTAATTGCTATACCTACTTGAGCAACGATGTTATAATAATGTAGGTATTAAAAATTGTCGGACTAGTTTTATTAACGGTATATTATAACAATGTCTGTGTATTTGTAGATTGAACAGATAATAGCTGCAAATCTTCATTCAAACATAGTTTTTTCTTTATGAAATGCGCTGGCTTTAGATTACTTTTTTTATATTGTAACCAAGTTTGTTGTTTAAAAAGTGAAACAAAAAAAATGTGATAGCGACTTGTCTAATAGAAGACATGAAAAAACTTTTTAGCCGGTACCATGTTTCGGCTGTGCATAACGGGAGTAGGCTTCTTTTATGAAGACTCGTCAAGATTAGGTTTACTTAATTGTAAAGTTTACAAGACAATCAGCATCTCTATATTTATTACTTTATATGATAACCAAATATTTTTAGAATCATGAAATGTTTTGTAGTTTATAATGGCCCAGTTATAACTGCATTCAAAATGAAAGACGCAGTCTTTCCCATGGGCTTAAGAAACAAAGGCGAATAAAATAAATGGAAACAATAAGTTAACGGTGTTTCGATGGTTGCTCTTGATAAAAAAAATGTGTCAAATGATGCTCAATGCACAGTCTTGAGTCACGAGTGTCTTTTGAAATATTTTCGTCTGCTATATAGTTATTTTCATAAAACAACTTGCCATTGTATGCGCTGATGTAATGATATATATATTGTACATCTATAAGTCAGCGACCTAATAACGACTACATTACATATTTAATTCATACATTTGTTGCGGTACCTAAACGCATCATTGACATAATTAAAATCTGACGAGTCGAATTGATTTGAGATTTGGTGCTACGCAACAGAGTATTGAGTTATTGAATTGATTGCGAGTGATTTAAGTACATATTTAGTTGCTATAGTTATTGTAAATTCATATTTTGCTGACAAAATAATTAACTTTTGAACTTTACCGCACAACCCTTTCGTTTTTTTTATTAGAGATGGGTTTGCTCTTAGCCAACAACCAACTGTGTAGCAAGGATGAGGTTGTGTTGTGTGTTATGTTATACTTCTGACTCAAAAGTATGAAGGGGCGAGGTCAACTATGGGAACTGTTTTTTCAATGTTGACTTCAGTCAGGGTAAAAATAAAAAACGCAATATAATAGCGGTGAGAGCGTCTGAACAGTGATAGTTCTACAAATAGACTAAAAAGTACATGTACTCTGTACACTCACATTGTCTGTAATCTCCACCAATCACAGCCGAACGCTTTATCTCCCTATAAGTTCGTTTGAGCGAATAAGAATTAGTATAGTATGGTTTCGATTAAACGGTTCACTTGCTAGTAATCAACGCCAACCATCCCTATTAAAACAAAACAACGCCACAAGTGCTGTCAAGTGAGCTGTCGACCTTAATGGGAATATAAGGAATTACGGATAATAAAATAGGGGAATATGTACTAGCATCCCCCTTACTTACTGAAGAAAAACTGGACACATGCTGTCTATACATTCTCGCCGTGTCTAACCCTAGATTTGCTAAATATGTTGTGAATACATTTCATGTATAATTTCATCCGTAACTATTATTATTAATTTACGAATTTATTTTTCATACTATCTGCTGCACGCGACTTCGCCCGCGTAACTTTATAAAATATACCCTATATCCTTTCTGGTGTCCCAGAGAATGTGTATGTAAAATTTCATGTTGATCGGTTCAGTAGTTTTTGCGTGAAAGAGTAACAGACATCCATACATCCATAAAAACTTTTGCATTTATAATATTAAGTACGGACTAGTACGGATGTCCCAACGGTCATTTTGAATATGGCATCCATCTTGTTTTGGACACAGAGCACGGCATGCAATGCTTCTTCTACTTTGTAATTTGTTTATTTATTGATGAATGTATTGGCCATTTCCAGACCGACAATGTTGAGTTCTGCACACGGGTGGCAGACCGCCCTCCACGGAGTGCAAGTGCTGGTGAGCTACATGCTGATGTTGGTGTTCATGACGTACAACACGTGGCTGTGCGCGGCCGTAGTGCTCGGCTCGGCCACTGGATACTTCCTCTTCGGTTGGCGTGAATCCGTTATTGTAGACTTTACGGAACATTGTCACTGATATCTGCTCAGGGCCGAACCAGACTAGTATTGTTAAAATAATTTTACCTCGCACCTTGAGAAAATGTTTATCATGGTGTAATTATATCATGTTATATAAGAAGACAGTCTATAAGTATTTTTTGTGCGACAATATTATGTTAATGTTTATATACCAGTTGTATACAAATTTGTTTAGGATATAATTATATTATTGTTTAGGATATTATAAAAGTTAATATAAAATGCTTTGGAATAAGGTGTTGGGCTTTTTTTTTTTTTTGAAAAATGTGCCAGTTGATTCATTTGGAATGCTGAATCATAATTATTAGTACTTTCATTTTCTAGGTTTATATTGACCTTTTTAAATTAAAAAATTCAAATTCCAAAAATCTATTCAGTTTTATCAATAACTAAAAACCTTTTTCACTTATTGCGACATATCTAGAATCCACAGCTTCATAGAGATCCACAGCTGCATAGAATAAATTATATGTGATTGTTACCTACTTTACAATTATTTATAGGCATATGAAACTACAGATTTTCTACATTATAAAATAAAAAATACTATTTTTGACATTTAACTTTTTTATTATTATTTTACTCAATTACAAAGCTTATTTATTCATTATAAGTATGTAATATATGTCAACAAAATAAGTTGGCACATGCTAATAACAGTTGTTGCAGTACACAAGTATTCCTGGAATACCACATTATTGGTAAACAAACAAATTGTGTAAATGTGTTCAATTGTAAAATTGCCCTATTTATATACAATATATACACTAGCAACCTGTTATGACGACTGTTGCTGTCTCATATTCAACCTCCGTTCTTTATCTAACACGTGGTGCAATAAATAATCCTATACTATTATAAATGTGAGTTTGTTTGTTTGTTACGCTTTCACGCAAAAACTACTGAACTGATCACCATCACCTTTCATCGTTCAATGCGGACAAAGTCGCGGACACCAGCTAGTCTATGTATAAACAACTCTTTTTAGAGCTACTCCAATTGATCCATTAAGGGATGCCTATGTTTATTTCCCACACCTTCCCTCGGTATGGTAGCTACAAATGATCTTTTTAAAAAATAATAATAATAAGGCAGTGATATCATTCTGGAGCTGCCATTCCAGTATCATAATTCTGAATACTTACGTTTAAATTAGATACCATTTTATGTCTATGAAGTTTATGCTTCTTCAAATTAGAACTGCTGTTGCATCTGTAACTACACTGTGTACAAGCATATGGTTTTTCTGCTGTGTGCAACCTTTTATGGGCTTTCAAGGAATTAATGAAATTCGTTCTAAATGTACACTGGTCACAGAGAAATGGTTTTTCAGATGTATGAATTCTTTTATGTTTGGTGAGGTTCGATGACAATTTACAATTGTAGGTACATTCTGGATAATCACACGTATATATTTTATGGGTTGCAGTATGTTTTTGGTGTTCTTTTAAATTTTTACTCCTGAAAAAATTATTTTATATTAGTGAATTAATTTAGTGATGTTTATATTATATTAAAAAATATATAACAATTCTAATTACCTATGAGGGCAAATGTCGCACTGGGTGTCTTCCGCTGCCTCACTTTCATGTGAATTCTGTAAAATACATAACTTTTTATTATTATTAACTATTAAAAATCAAGTGATTCCTCAATACCCAATTCTAGAATAAACTTGATTAGATCATAACTCATAACATTTAATTAATGGGCCAATAAAATTTATTCATAAACTAATTTGTGGTGGCATCACAAATTATGCAATATGTTGTGTAAAATAAAAAAAATGTTATACAATGACACAATCTCATTAGAAAGTTTCATTAAATGAAGACAATCAGGGATCATCATCAGTTCCAGATAAGTAGAAATCTTTTATTTATTATTTAATAATACAAAAAAAAAACCCAAATCTTCCATCTGAAACAGATGTCACATTAAAAACAAAAAAACTGCTCATACCTTTAGACATGAGACAGTACAATATGGGGTCGAGTATGTTATGGTTTCATAGATAATATTTAAATAACTTACTTTCAAAGTTTTCCTTTTTGATTTTTTTTTACAAAGCTGTTTTATTGTACTTTCATTGCAGTTTTCTTCTAAATTAATTGGTCTGTCCTGGCTTAAATCTTCTTCATCATCATTGTCGTCATAAACTACAGTATCATTTGAAGTATCATGATTTATTGGACAAATGGATTTTTTGTTGCTAATATTGCATTTTTGCAATCCTTCTGGTCCAACTTTATGTAACATCTGTGATATCAAGGATCTCGGTTGAGGGCTAAATAGTATTGTGTTTTTTAAGGTTGGTCTACCTAATACGTTGTATTTCTTCTTTTCTGAAGAAACCGCATTGAGTTGAAATCGTTGTTTGTCCATTCTTCATGGAAAAGCATTAGATAGATAAGAATACTATAGTATTACCAAACTCTTAGAGGCTACGAATATTTCCGATTTTTGGCATTAAGATTCAGCATTTTAATTAATTAAAACAAAAAAGTAGGAATGAAAAATTACAATACATCATACAATTCTCCATTAGAATGTTATAATTAGTTTTCTCCTTACACTTTTACACAAACTGTGCAGTCTGTGCACCATAATATCTCGTTTAATAAGGATTAAGGACCACTACATATTCATTTCATTTCAAAATTTTCAATTTCAAATATATTTGTTATGTCAACAAAACATATTAATTCGATCGAACGACTAATTTGACATTTCCGGTTGCAGGTAAGGAGGGTAGAGACAAGGAGGACAATCTCTGAATATTAAAAGTGTCGGTCGAAAGACGATAAATTGGTGGCGCTGGAGAGGCTAGTGTTCAACCAAAATTCAACTCGGCGCACTTCACTCCGTCAACTACTGCTACATTCATTCCAAACTCTCAAACTCTCTCTGTGCACACCAGCGCCATCTCTATTGTAACACCCATGTAAGATGGCGCTCCTTATCTCTACCCTCCTCAGGCGCAACTTGAAATCCAGTGTTTGATATCAAGTATCAAGCCTTCAGTTTTTACCATTCACGATCAAATTTTGGCTTCACATCAGTTAATTTGACGCGATGGACGGATCGTGTTTTTGACGACTTAAATCAAATGGAGCGACGCCAAACATTGTGCCCACACAAGGTCAGTTCAATTTTCTGTCATTTATGCGCCATCTCTATTTATCGCTTTTTGCCACTATTTCAGTTTAACACCCATGTAAGATGGCGCTCCTTATCTCTACCCTCCTCAGGCGCAACTTGAAATCCAGTGTTTGACATCAAGCCATCAGCTTTTACCATTCATGATCAAATTTTGGCTTCACGTCAGTCAATTTGACGCGATGGACTGATCGTGTTTTTCGTCCATAATGGAGAACCAAAATGATTTTTTTTTCTCAGCAAATCTGCAAAATAGGTAACTCGAGAAAAAATAATCTGTTTTTATTTTTTTCCTATCTTCAAAAATGACTGAGATATTAAACGTTAAATTACGGCTTCCGCGACTAGTGATCTTGAGTGATTGCGCTAACGTGTGACGTCATAACGTAACACGGTTCTGCGTATCTACATACTTTCGCCCGTTGCGCTCGCGGTCTCGCTATAAATTTAATTGTTTTTCTTATAGTGCATTACTAAAATTGTTAACAAATATTGTATTGTGCCTATGTGTACCAACTCCAGTGAAAAAACAACCCAAAAATAGATTTTTTTCTGTACCACGCGGTAATAATATTTGGAAAAAGTGGTTAAAATTTATAAAGTTAAAAGTTAGCATAACGTAATATCTATTTATTTTTATTTATATACATAACATGTTAAAATTAGTCTATTAGTAGGTACATAATAATAAAATAGTAAAGAACGGATCGAGTTTTATTGTGTCTCAGGATTGATAATTTTTTTTGTTTATGCACCTCTCCCAAAATCTTTGTATCTTTGAAAATAGCTCATCACAGTAAAGAATTTCATAAATCTGAAATTTGTTGAATACTTCAAAAATACTATTTTTTTTTCTTTGTTACATACTTACATATAGCTAGCTAGCTATCCTATCTAGCATCTAGCTGTTAACCTAATGATCTCGCTCGGGTTCGAATCCCGCTAGGGGCATATGTTTATGTGTTAACATTTACCTTTGTACCTGAGTCATGGACGTTTTGTAGTTATAATAATAATAATAATATGTTCGTAAAAAAAAGTAATCATAGTATATCAACTATCTGATATCCATAATACAAGCATTAGTTGCTTAATGTGGAACTGGATGGTGCTGTGTGGAATGTGTGAAGATATTTATTATCCATTCATTCATTTATTTATTTATTTATTTATTCATTTCATTCACTCTATCATTCATTCGTTCGTTCATTCATCCATTTTATCGTAGAGAGAGTATATACAAGAGAAGCGGTGAGCGTACACCCGATAAGGACGGAGAGAAAAATCATAAAAATATCATCTAAAACAGTTGTAAAATTTATAACAAGACATAAATTAGATGTTTACTGAACATGCATGCAACAATTATTGCATTTAACCAAAAAATAAAGCACTTACATATAAAAGGCTATGTTTTCAACATTTCGCTCTGATCGACTTTTACAGCCTAAAATGCTACAGTTTACCATTATCACCACTTTCAGCAACACGTACCACACCTAACACAATACCCAGGAACTTTGAAAAATGCTTGAAATATAAAAATCGGCAAAAAACAAAGTGCTCCAAGAGATTTGTGTGCCACACTTTCAAGTGTGGCAAACAATAAAAACGCATACGCAAAGAGAGACAAAAAATCAATAATGTGTCTCGCTCCCTCTAAGGTAATAAAGCATAAATGTGTCTCGTTTTCACGACTATTATCATTTTAATGACTACTCTAGTCTATACTTTCTCTATGCATTTTATTGTTGGTACATTGATTCATTCATTCGTTCGTTCGTTTATTCGTTCGTTCGTTCATTCGTTCGTTTTTTCATTCGTTCGTTCGTTCCAAATGCGTCGGAGTAATATGAAATTTTACAGAGCATACATTCCTTTTTATCTGAGTGATATTTTATGACGATCAAGTCATATCACTCAGTTTATTTGTTATGAAGGATGAAATGAACTTTTTGTTGTGTACCAAATAAAAAAATCAATAGGTACATATTTAAAAATGAAATTAAGAAAATATTTGTCACCCCTGCCATTTAAAACTCGACATAAATAAACCTTTTAATAAAACAAAAAACAAAAAACTTTAAAATTCCTTTTTATTATTTTTTATTGAAAAAAGGTTTTTAAAAAAAACTTGATCGAAAACCGTACTTACTTTATGTTATTTACTTATTCAGTTTTATTTCTCTCTATTCTGCGGCTACAAAATCACCATTCTAAGATATCGCGCAACCATAAAAATGTCGACTTTTGGTAGGTTATCCGACTGTCCTTTTACAAAACTCTCTTCCATCGCTATGTTTATTTAATAACAATAATATTTAAAGTAATCGCTAACACAAATACTTAAAATAATAACTGCAAACCGCAACAATCAAATTTTATGAAGGTAAACACTCCGCATTACTCGCAATCGGACAGAGACTGTTGCGTTGTGACGTCATAGCAGTAGCGCGCGTATGAACGAAAATTTTAAAAGCGGTGAAACATTACAACGCTATAACTGGAAATCCTGGTCCGATTTCGATGAAACAAAAACTATTATTATTTGCACGAGTAGGCGCATCAAATCCAGTAATTTTTATAGTAATATTTGAATGTGCTGGTGTTCTCCATTATAGAATATTGATTAGATGGTCGTATGGTCACTGTCAACGTCACTGTCACTGGTAAAAAACGAAACCGAACGAAACGGAATAAAATAATAGCATAGCACAAAAAATAATAACTGACCTTACAAACAATGCTGAACTGAATTGAATTTTGTGTATTGCTTTGGTTATATTTCGGCAGATTCTTATAATCAGTTTAATTTAATTAAGTGGAAAGAAAAGATGTCTAAGCCGGAGATTTCAATAGGATTAGATTATACAGTGACTCCAGATTTACAAGCATGCTTAAAAGAAGTTCTCTGTACAAATTACAGTTTTATTGTATCTCCTTTAGTGCATCCGCGTTTTCGTCGAAATGTTAAAGGTGCCGGTAATATTGGCGGATTTACGCGATCGGATATGATACTGGGACCGAAAGATTGGACTACCAGAATGGTCGGAAGACTATCGCCTTACCTAGATGTGGATTCTCCTTCGCCGATTGCTCGTCAACGTAACGAAGACTGTTTGAATGAGGAGCTTACATATTGCAGAGGACTTGGACTCCCTGCTATTATGTTGTCAATTCATGGACGAGAAACCAACAATTTAGCACGAATCCTTCTATCGTATTTGGAATCTAGGTAATGGCCTTTATTGTTTACCATCGACCCGCTCGCGCTCCTCGCTTTTCCAGAGATGCAATTTTATATACACAAATCTTCCTCGTTTATTCTTAATAGGAAGTCCCCTACACCCATTTTGTACCTAGGCTTAAGTATATTAATAAATTATTTTGTGTTTGTATTCTATAAGTGAAAACCGAATTAAAATCCATTGGATAGTTTAGGTTTAGATATTTTTATGAATCTTAATTTTGTCTAAATTTTCTTTATTTTCAGTCAATATTTGTCTCATATATGGACAAAAGTACCAATGGTATGCCATAAAACATTGCGCCAATCGACGGAAACTGATATCGACAATGAAGAAGCTTGGAATGAGACATGGCACTGGTGGTCAAAGTTTCATGAACGTCTTGAATTTGATAAAAGAGTTGGTGTTGTTTTAGAATTATCAGCTGATTTGCCATCACAGGAGTTAATAAATCGATGGCTGGGTGAGCCTATCAAGGCTGTAATGATACCAACGTCTATTTTTGAAAACAACAAAAGAGGGTATAATAATACTATATAATACTTATATAAATTACAATCACTATGAAATTGTCCTCTTACTTTTTGTTTCGAGATAGTATTTCAGTTTTATTGTGTTATTTAAAGTTGCATGATAAAAAAATATTTATTGATTAAATCAAAAAGAAACCCATCCTTAAAAAATCTTGACATTTTAAATAATGATATATTTAGTACTGCCTAGTAAAGTAACTTGATATTTCTCATTCTAGTGTTTACTAAAATGTCCAATTTTTATCAGGTTTCCAGTATTGTCTCGACCTCATCAGCAATTGATTACAAGCATGCTTGAACGAGACGCTCAATTAATAATGTGTGGGGCCCCAAGGGCTACTCTTGAGCACTATTGGAGGTATATGCAAAAGATGTGGAAGAAACGCCCACACCAATTCAACAATCCTATGTTAACATACGCTCGAGGGTAATGAAATTATTAATTAACTTTATACTATTCCTTCCTAAATTCTATTTTTATTAGTGTCTTGGAATTTTTGTAATCTTTAGCATGTTTGACTCTTAATTTTCTATCACCATATTTGGATGTAGTAAAGTTTTGAGTGAATATAATTTCATCCGATTTTTCTTTTTTATTCACAATTACACCTAATATTAGTAAGTTGCAATTTTTTTAGCTGGGAAGACTACCTTCAAACACCTTTGCAACCATTAGCTGATAACTTGGATACACACACTTACAATGTGTTTGAAAAGGATCCTGTAAAGTATGAGCAGTACCAGCATGCTATTGCGCAAGCGTTAATTGACATGCAGAAGAAAGAAAAGAGTATTAGCGTAAGTATGTTTTTCTCTTGATTATTGCAATCTGTCACATTAGTACAATCGACAATATTTACATAAAATCTTTTGCTGAAATGAATGAATGAATCCTATATGGGATCTTTTTTGTTTATAGGAAAGTGAAAATATTGAAAATCATAACCACGACGAGGGCCAAGTGGATTGTAAGAAAAAACCTGTGACTGTGATGATTCTGGGGGCGGGACGAGGCCCGTTGGTGAGGGCTACTTTTAACGCAGCTGATATTACAAAAACTCAAGTCAAGGTAATTTTGTCAATACATTAATCAATTTTATAAATGTGAATTAACTCTTGTCTATTTGCTATTATTACCTTAACTATTCAACTGATCAAATCCATACACATTGTCAGGGATACAGAAAAGGACATAGAGTACCTTTTATTCAGAAAAGAGTACCGTTCTCAAGGGAGAAATAAAAATCCAACGCAAAGATAAAGATAGCATAAATTTTATTGCTCATAATATATATTTTGTCAAGTGTTATTTTTTCGGACGAAGTCGCGGGCAACAGCTAGAATGTAAAAAAGAAGTTTTTTATTTTATTTTATGGCCTGGTAACTAGACCTTTAAGCTAAGTAATAAAGAAGGTATAATTTGTGGCACAAAATCATCAAATTACTACAACATGGAACACGCGTGCCATACAAAACACAACAAATTTTATGGAACATTTAAAAGTGACATATGCGTAGAGCATGAACTGTCATTTATAACAAAACAAACATAATAATAAGTACGTAATTTAAAGAAAATGTGACTTTACGTCAACCCATTAGAGTTTAAAATGAAATAGTAGAAGTTGATCGTTACTACCTTTTACCATTGACGCGTGAAGGCAAGAGTCCGCCATGATTCTGTCAAAGGCGTTCTTTTGGCACTTGTGACGCTAATTCCATTGTAGTATTTCGATGCACAAAATAGAATTATTCGCAGAATTCAGAACTTACGTTTTTGTAATACCCTACTATATAATTTTAGGTGATAGCAGTGGAAAAGAATCCTTGTGCTGTGGTAGTGTTGACAGCACAAGTGAGAGAGGTTTGGCGCGAACGGGACGTAACCATAGTTCCCGGTGACATGAGGCAACTCAACATTTCACCCAAAGCGGACATTATTGTCTCAGAGTTGTTGGGTAAATATCTATTTTAAATATAATAATATTGCATATATGTACATACACAATATTGTCAATATCATTTAAAAACATAAATCTAACTGGCTAAAGTATAACAGCAATGACAGTTGTTATATTGCTCATATATTTTGTCAGTTATATTTGTTTGTTTTTCAACGTGGACGAAGTCGCGGGCACCAGCTAGTCTACACTTCTATACTAATATTATAAAGAGAGAAGATTTATATTTTTTTATGTTTGTAATGATCACACAATATTACCCATTTGTACCCCAAAGAGGACAAACGAAAAAGAGGAAGACAGACAGAATATTGTATTATGATTCCTTGAAGTAATGGCTATCTTTATCTTTATGTAATGAAAAAACTACAGGACCGATTTTGAAAATTCTTTTACATATAGAAAGTTACTTTATCAGCGAGTAAGTGACATTGGCTATCAATCATCATCAATACTAATAATAAATCTGTAAGGGTTAATAATGGAGTAAGTTACTTTGTTTTTAGAGATATCGTGTTTATAGGCTCCATACATGATACTGAAACTAAATTGACGATTTTTAGAATTTTTTTTCTGTATCTATGTATGTTCCTCCATAACTGACTTTCATTTCATGAAACTTGGTAGATAAACATTTAGACGTACAGGACACAGGATAGGCTTCTTTTTTCTTTTTCAACGCGTTTAAAGTCGCAGGTACCGGCTAGTATTTTATAAAGTTAGTTTATAATGGGAGTTTTCGTTTGTAGGGTCTTGGGCTGACAACGAGCTGTCGCCGGAGTGTTTGGACGGCGCTGCGGGTCTGTTGAAGGCGGACGGAATATCGATTCCCAACAAGTACACGTCGTACGTGGCGCCCATATCGTCGGCCCGACTCTGGGCCGCCGCCAAGACGGCCCCGATCGCTCCCAACTCACTCTACAATAGGGACAAGAACTTGGAGACTCTTTGGGTTGTTTATATGCAGAATAAACACGATATCGCAGAACCACAGGTAATATATTATCAAAGATTTACATATTTTATCAGGCGTTATATTATCATTTTTTCTCAACGTCGAAGTCACTGGCACCAGCTATAGTGTATAATAAATTAAAATATGAAAAAAATTAAAACACAAAAGTTACTTTCTACGCTAACGAAACTAAATTCGTAACTACCAGATTTATTTTTCTAAGCATTCCTCATAAAGATGTGGAATTTATTGATATATTTCTTGTTCCAGCCACTGTTTACGTTTGAGCATCCCGCTGAAGGCGTGAAAAATCACGAAGGAGAAGTTGAAGTAGATTTTAGAGGTCTACCTCTTACAGACAACCGAAGGTCGATGACGATAACCTGGAAAGCTACTCAGGACAACATGCTTCACGGTTTTGGAGGATATTTTGATTGTTCCTTATATGGAAATGAAATGATAAGCATAGTCCCGTCCACTCACAGTCCTTCAATGATCTCTTGGTTCCCACTGTTTATTCCCATTAAGGTAAGCGAAGTGAATTATTGAGATTATTTTTTCCACCCTTGAAGCTATTTCTAGTCTTTGTGAACACACATAAAACTCAATATATACAAAAAAGAGCAATTAACCACAAATTGCGTGGTAAAACCACAAGACAAATATTTTTCGCAACACAGTGCATTTGAGGCATAAAGAATGAATGTAAGGAGGTGGTTACTGATTATAGGTGGCTAGCATCACCTACAACAAAAGTAACATTGCAGATGCTGCAAGTGTGCTGCCGACTATATTGAGATTGAGGATTGGACAGGGAAATAGTTTTGGTAATCCCTTAAGTGGGGTTGACTCGGTCCGAGTGCGCTCGGATTACTCGGATGCTACTCGTAGCGTGTAAACGAGGGATCCGAGTTCACTCGGATGACAGCGTCCGATCAGAGTGGACTCGGACCGTGCTCTATTTGTACGAGCTGACTCAGATCAAATATTAAAAACAAAATGGCGTCAAATGAAATTTTAGATGCGTTTTGAGTGAAAAAAAAGTTTAATCATAAATAATTTTTATACATGTCCAAATCTTCTGCTTCTACTTCACGAAGGGAATTATTCGATGTACCCAATTGGTGACGCCTTAATATCCAGTTGCGAGTTTTTTTCTTGGTCTTTCTATTCTTATGCTTATAAATCATAAATTAGCATATCTGCCACTATTTCTATACCTCGCAGCAGCAGATCAGTCGTCATTTTGCAAATCTAGACCAACTCAACTAACAACAAACTCTACTTGGACACTATTGAACTCGTATGGTAGGAACTGTAATCCGAGTACACTCCTATACGAGCTGACTCGTACGAGTGCGCTCGCACCGTGTCAACCCCGCTTTACCCACTCACCAAAACACAATAGCCACATACTGTTATTTCACAGTAGTCTTCTGTATGAGGGTGGTTAAATGCAGTGAGCCCTGCCACCATCGAAATACTACAATGGAATTAGCGTCACAAGTGCCAAAGGGGAACATAAAAAGAACGCCTTTGACAGAATCATGGCGGACTCTTGCTTTCACGCGTCAATGGTAAAAGGTAGTAACGATCAACTTCTACTATTTCATTTTAAACTCTAATGGGTTGACGTAAAGTCACATTTTCTTTAAATTACGTACTTATTATTATGTTTTATTATAAATGACAGTTCATGCTCTACGCATATGTCACTTTTAAATGTTCCATAAAATTCGTTGTGTTTTGTATGGCACGCGTGTTCCATGTTGTAGTATTTTGATGCCTGCCACTAAAAGTCTGCATGTAACTCATCTACAGTCCTATTTCCATGTTTAATATATCAGATCTATTGTTCTTTTAGACTCCAATGCGCGTGGAGAAAGGTGAAGAAATAAAAGCATCTTTCTGGCGATGTGTGAGTTCCCGTCGTGTTTGGTATGAATGGATTGTTGAAGTGGGCAACAGAACATCAACTTTGCATAACTCCAATGGACGTAGCTCTGAAATGTTGTTATGATATATCAATAAATAATAAATTTCTTTAACAGTTATCATACTCGTTTAATAAATATCAGTTTTTCCTATGTCCTAGAATAACATCAACTCTTTATATTCCACAATAGGCTTATTACACTAGTATCGAAGTAAATATATTTATAACTCCTAATTCCTGAATGGCTAGGCCAGTCAGGAAAACTGGAAACATTTTGACTGGTTAATTAGGATCCTACTCTTGCCACATTAAGGGCTAGTGCAACCAAGGGATTTTTGTTTGCAGAATACAAAAATTCTCAGTGTGGCAAAATGGTCAACACTTTTGTCTGTTGAAGATAAAAATCCTCCCAAGATTAAAATTAAATAAATATCAGTTGATACTATTTTCTTGACATATATTATAAAGGAGTTCTTTATTGAACTTCGTTTATAAAAATATTACAATCCATTTCATCATGTATATGTCGCTATCAAGTGTTCAATGTAGACTATACTGCTGTGTGCATTAGTTCTATAGTTTATATTCATCTACGCCTTGAGCACATTAGTTTTCTTTTTCGGGCACTCGGTGTATCTACTTTAGCTGCTCCATGAAGTTGTAAGCAATTTATTTTTCCTAAACTTAGGGATTTTTGTCTTCCACAAACAAGTCACTCATTGCAGGCCTTAATGATTTCATTTTCTAAATCCTAATTAGGATTCATGCATTCGGAATAGTGTAATGCCCTTGTAATCTCTTAAGTTCTCATTTTATTAATCTCTTGATATTCATTTCTTTATGGAAGTCTTCTATGTTCTGCTCCCAACGTTTCTCAAAGTAAATTCCTGCAAATAAGAATAAATATTTTAAAATGTACATTGAATAAAAATAGTCATTTCAGTAATTAATTTCAAAATCTGTAAACTTACCTTGTAGAAACTTGGCATTTTTACCAGTTGTAATCGCCCATGGTAAATAATATTTAAGATATACTTGGCGGTGTTTTGGTTTAAGACGTGCAGCTCCAAATATACCACCGTTAACACACATAGGCAGCCCCGTTTGTATCCCTTCGATCCATTTTACAGTTACCTTAAAACATTCTAGACTTAATAGGGTGTTATTTCAGTATAGTGTTTATACATATGTGAATATCTTACTTCTCCTAACATTGTGGTCTTCATAAATAAAGTAGCATGCACTAAATCATGGACTTCCCGATATCGCTGTATAACGTACGCCAGTTCGGGTTCTTCAATAAATTGAACGGGTAATCTAGAATCGGCTGTAATATTATTATCTCTCATA
This sequence comes from Synanthedon formicaeformis, assembly GCA_945859745.1. Classification (NCBI taxonomy): domain Eukaryota; kingdom Metazoa; phylum Arthropoda; class Insecta; order Lepidoptera; family Sesiidae; genus Synanthedon; species Synanthedon formicaeformis. Next base: position 7,989,443 of record OX243958.1, read on the forward strand.
AAATTTGCGTACACACGTCCGAGAGTGTGATCTGGTAGTTCCATTAATTTTTCCATAGAAACTGTTTTGGAGTTGATACGAGGTTTCTCGTGCAAAATTTCAGCACCCTCGGTTGTTTCCAGCATTTTTTTTCGCATATATTTAATGGAATTTTCTCCCGTCACTTCACCTAAACATGCAATCATATCGCCTCGATGTGGATTTAGAAGAGCGATTACAGCTGATCCGCAAGAAAGCAATATTTTCTGAAAAGCGTTTGTGGCAATAAAATTCTTTCTCATTTCTTCTTCAAAGCATTTTGTTCCTATAGAAGCGACGGAATATTTTCTAATTAAACTGAAAATAGGCATTTTATAAACCTAACTATCTGTTTACGAAATCAAATCAATCAATCACAAGATTTACATTTTACAATGACAACATAATAAAACCAACCAACATAAAAAAAGATGAAATTTGAAAAAAAAAATAGATGTAAAAGCCACAGGCCATGTGGAGCGGACGTAAATCTTGCAAACTTGTGATGTGAAATGTGATTTATGTATTCTGTGGAATGCTACAAAATGTGTATAAATAAATATTTACTGAAAAATACTTAGCCAATAAATAAAACATTTTACAAAACGCCTCTGTAATAATTGATGAGTTTATGTGAAGTCAAAAAATGTACAAAAACGACATCGTATAGTAATGTGCCGGATCGTTAAAAATGTAGATCCACGGATACGGATTTTTGGTGTCACGATCCGCGGATGCGGATACGGATCTTAACTTTCTCACTAATCAGTCGTTGCGCGTGACCTTGAAACGATAGTTGACGCCCGCCACTTGACACTTGCATTATAAAGGTGTCAAATGTCTGATTTTTAATAAATAAAAAATAATCTGAATGGAATTTAATAAATTTTCATTGCTACCTAAAACCACCTATATCACCTATAACTAGAATTTCAGCTATGAATTAAAATTAATAAGGTAAAAGATCCGTAAAAAGATCCGCCAAAAAGTAACGGATACGGATCTTTCTTCTCCGTCGGATAGCCACGGATACGGATATCCGGCACATCACTACGTATTTGGGTCAAATGGCAACACAGTGATGAGCAACCTTTGTCTATTCTATGTCTATGTCAATGTTTAAGTGATATGTCACTGTAAATTGTCATTGTCATGCAAGTACTTGTCCTGTCAAACCTATGTCAACTGTCATTCTGACTGTCCAATTGACCATGTGCAAACTTACAAATGCAATGTGGTTTGGTTTTGTTGTCCTATTTGTGTACAGTAACAAATAAGTTTAGGTTTTTCATTATTTCTTGAATTATAAAATACTTGTGATACATGTTATGTATGTTTAGAAGGTACGTGTATAATATGGTATGATTTTTTTAAATTAGTTTATAGATTTAGCTAATTTTAGAAATACTCAACTATAACAAGTAGATATCATTTATCTTTCAGATAATGCCAGATGCAATGAAGAAGACACCTCTAAAAATTAAACAGCTAAAGGCTGAGTTATCTAAAGAATTAAACTTCATACAAAACATATTTTCAGTATTGAATATACCTCTCCAAGTAAAAGGTATGTAAGAAAATATCCTGATCGTTATTATTATTTTATCTATATACAACTAACCAACTATAAATATATGGAAAGTTGATATAGATTATTCAAAGAAATATTTTTCTGGAAAATAGGTTTTATACAGCAATTATTGTTACAACAATTAGGTAGGTTAGGTTTATTATATGTGATGATTTATTACCACAATTAAACGACGTAATAAGGGCCGTGGTTGATGCTGAATCTACGCTGCTTTTGATTGATCCTATTTGAAAATTATGGAGGAAGTCTTGTTCAACAGTGGATGTCTTATGGATGAGCTGATAATTTATTAACTCCCAGAATTTGTACATTTTGTCACCAACATATTTATAATACAAATCGATTGCTCCAATGAATAAAAAAAAAATCATGAGCTCTTGTTTTTTTGCATTTTTGTTTTCTTAGCCTATTTAATTTTGGCCTCAAACCAGTAGGTACTAAAGCAGTTAGTTCTTTTATTGTACGGAAATAATATATTTTTATATTATACTAACGGATCCAGAAGATGCAACTTCTGCCAGAACTGGAAAAAATAAAATTATCCATCTATGTTGTTCAACCTGCTACCCCAAAATAAATAACATTTATGTTAAATGTTGTGTCAATTAACTAACCTAAACTTCCATCTGTTAGAAACTTGTGGAACTTTACACTCTTTGTTCTGTAAAAAACACGTAATTTTCAATATAATCGAAATACAAATCTACTAGTTAAATCAAATTAGTTGAACCAAATTTGACCAAAATTGGTTCAATATTTCCCCCCCTATTTCAGTAGAATGAATCCCATTTTTAAACACAACACCCTGTTTGGATGTTCTATCTCTATTATATGTTTTAAGTATACAATACAGTTTATACACATGACAAATTTATTTATAATGTTACAATTGTTTTCAGGTAATAATGAGAATGTTGACTATGAAATGACAGATAGCACTCCCAAGAATGAAGAAGTTAAAGAGATGCCCAAACGTGCTCGCAGCATTGTGGAACTTGAGGAGAAATTGGAGAAAATAAAATCACAGAATAAATTTAATCTCAAAAACAAATTGATGAAGAAGAGCCTAAGCAGTAAATTGAATAAAAAAATTAAGAAAGAGAGAAATAAATCGAGACCAAAACCTTTACAGGGCTCTGTTGTTAATAAGCCTGACAAAAAAGAAGAAATACCTAATAAAACCGTGAACACAGTCAACACGAAACCAGTTTTCAATAGTGATGCAAAATTGGTATTTTCGAAATTTGATTTTTCCAATGCTGGTCAAAAAGGTATGTATTGTGTTAATTAGTTGAATCTGTTGTATTTTAAAAAAGAATAGGGGTACCTACCAATACTAAGTGTGAAGTCTTTACTGTGCACTTGATAAAAGATCAATGTCACCATATGTCACTCAACAAGCTATGGAGAGGGCTATGCTCGAGTTACACTGCTAGATCAACTCGGTAATAATAATAATAACCGAAAAATATTGTGTCAAATTTTCAAAAGCCTTACATATAAATTACTATATTAATATGTAACTAAAGAAACCCTTTTCTTAAGGTTTTCTAATTATTTTTCACTTGCTGTTGAATTTTGGTTCCCTTATGGTTGTACCATTTTCTTTTGGTACAACCATAATGATATATTAAATTGACTCTTTTAATTGTTTAGTTTTTGAAAAATCTTAAACATTTTACTTAGATAAACGCCAGAAAGCAGAAAAGAATCCCAAAAAGATTTTGGAGAATCTTCAACAACAGGAAGAAAAATTGAAGCAGTTAGAGGAGAACCAAAGTAGTGACAAAGCTAAAGCTATCAAGGAAAAAATTGCTTGGAAGAATTTACTACAGAAAGCGGAGGGTCAGAAAGTCAAAGACGATCCTCTATTGTTAAAGAAATCTATTAAAAAAATGGTAAGTCTTGTTTAATAATGATCCCGATTAAAAGTGCTAATGAAACTTAGTTTTGGTTTGGATAATCTAGTTGCAATTGTTTAAGTCCAAAACCAACTTCTGGATGAGATCGCTCCATTGTCAACCTCGTATTTGCTGCACGAGTAGATGGTGGCCAAAAGCAAACCTATCATTTTTGAAGAAAAAGTGTTTCATCCTTTAATTTACAATTGTTTAAAAATATTTTTGCAGGAGCAAAAGAAAAACCAGAGCAAGAAAAAATGGGACAACAGATTGAAAGGCGTTCAACAGAAGAAAGAGGAACAGCAAAAGAAACGAAGGGAAAATATTTCAAAGAAAAAGAAAGAGAAGAAATCAAAAGTTGTCAAAGCCGCTGTCGCTAGAGGGCGGGTAGTTATATAGGGGTAAAATAAAAGGTGTACACATTCATTTGTCTATTTTATTTCATATAAAACCATAGTAATTTCGTCTTTATCAATCTAGCGTTAAAGGGTGTTGCAATTTCTTTACAGTCGAGTTCTTTAGTATTTATTTGCAAGAAATTTGCCATTTAAATGTAGTTATAATTCTCCGTGAATACATAATGAACTAGACTACATTATAGTCCCTCTGTCACATATATTTGTTTCATTTTGAACTTACTTTCAGTGTGATATGATAAGGAAGAAATAAAAATAAAAGTAACGAAAAAGAATCATTTATTCGTGACGATTACAATGCGTGTAAGCTATTTTTTTAATAATGAAATACATTAATTGTTTTTGAGCACATCTAGAAAACTGACCTCCAGGTCACAATACTTTTGTGTGGGCACACGTTGTTTTAGTGGCTGGGGCAGTTGGCAAGACATGTTCATTCCATAATAGTTCGGTAGCTAAGTCTTCAAAGAAAAAATAAACTGGAATTAAACAGCAAACCATATTCGCATATTTAAAAAACTTAGCAGCACTGTTGAATAATGGCAACACTGCCCAGCAAACTTTTTGTGTACGTAGACGTAGCACGAAACCGCATTTACACTATCGTCACCCATGCAATGTAAAATTATTAAATAATTCGCACGTTTTGTATAAGTCGATATGAAAATTTTTGGTAGAAATTCTTAGCTTTCGAACTATGGCGGAAATTGCACTGTTGTACAGTCTATCGCGCTATTTAAATTAATTAATTAATACGCTATTTATGTAATTAAACTTTTATGAACACATTTTTTTCTTAATTCTATACACACCATACTAAATTATAACAACTACCGAGGGAATTAAAGAATTTTTCTTCACAAGATATTATTACAGAAGAGCAATGTTTGTATTTGTAACAAAATATTGAATTTTAAGTGCGGGTTTACAATTAATTGTTACTTTAATATAATTAATTACTCTTTGTACTTATCTCGTGATTTTAGTGTAGTTTCCATTAATTTATTCCTCGATTAATGGGAACCACGAACCCGTTAATAACAAACTAATGTGTTAAGTCCTGTTTATCTTATATCGAGATTTAATTTTAATAGAAAATAACTTTATTGTAAAAAAGGTAAGTGGGAAAAGGTTTTTATTAGTAATAAGTAATCCCAAGTTTACTTAGGGTATAAGTATAGCTTTCCCAAATACAAGAAAATAAAACAGTTGGTGTGTTTAAAGTAAGAGGAGAAGGTAGGAATTTTTAAAGTAAGAGTTTTCTTTTAGTGCAAAAGTAAGATTACAAACAAAGTGAGTAATAACTGTCTGTACTAACATACAGTCATTTTCGGTGATTGTGTGTGTTTACGTAAAAGTAACAAACATAACTTAAAACTAATTTTATTTAGGTACATAAACATTAACATAATAATAACCTAAACATATTGGTAGGTACAATAACAAATAATATTATGTTTTTATCTAGTATTTGATAAGACGGTTATAAAATTAAATGATTTCTGAAAAACATCGTCAACAGAGAGAGTAAGAGATTCCCTTATAATAACGAGTTTGTTATCTTTACCTATAAATAGGTGAACATAAAAAAATTACTTTCTCAGTTTTTGGAAATAGTTTTTTAGCCACCTTCAGTGTTAAAAAAATTCGACCTTTGGTTGAATACTTGCTTTTTAGTATAGGTACTTTATTGTTTTTTATGCAAACATAAATGTAGAACATAAAATATATAAAAAAACATGGAATAATTAACTCTGCAGGCAATGCAAAAAAAAAAACAGAAAAAACATTTTCAAACGTATTTAAAAATGAAAAATAAAAAGAAATCTAACAAAATAATCAACAGATAAGCGAACACATTATAATTGACCATAGATCAATGTCGGGAGACTTCTCTAAAGCGCGCTTTTGCCAATTTTACACGTATTCATTAAAAAAAAAACATACACAAATGAAAATTGAGAATTTATCTTGAGCTATTTCAGTTTTACACACTAACTACCAAGGTTCATGGAAATAATTGCGTTTTCTTTTTTATAGTGCGATTCAATTTTAATGGCGGCTCGGGAGTTAGCTGCGAGCGCTGGTGTGCGCAGGTATAGCCCCTGTACACCCCCGCGGATAACTAATAGTGTGCTCTGCGCACCATGTTGATCTATGTTCAGAGCTGCCATTAAGTTTGATCCGGACTATACCCTCTTTGTTGACGAGTAAATTTTGAAGTGTGACCCCACCTTAAGTGTTAGAAAACACAAACGGCCTTATTTATTCCCTTTTAGTAAATTTTGAAACAGATAATTATATTGGATTTAAAATACCTGTTAAAATATTAACAATAACATACACTATAAATTATTTAAATAATAAAGTGTTATAATGTGTTTTCTGTCATACATACATGTATGTACTAATATATGAAACAATGTCATATGACAAAATACATTGGATATTTTATAGAGATTTAAAAATAAACTTGCAAAAATATAAACAAAAAATAAAACTAATAAGTATAAAAATAAATTCCTGGCTAAAGATTCGAAACAATTGTAAATAGCTACTACTACTATTAAAATATGTGTAAAAAGCCTCCATATATAAATTGGTAGATACTTGATTATATAAAAAAAAAAACAAAAAAAAAAAAATAGCATTATTAAACATATTAAAAAACTAATTTAAGTTGAGAATAATTGTATAAAAATAGAAGTATGTATAAATTATCATAGAGGATTTAAAACTTTAAATATAGCCTCTTGATCGATTGTTTAATAAAAGAATGGAGAACACTTTAAATATCCACTTCAACCTCATAACAAGAAATAAAAAGTATTAATCATTACTAATTCAACATAAAAATAACTTTTGTATTAGTATATCCCCACCCACAATATTATAGCTTGGCTACACCAATAAAATTGTATTTACCATAAGAACTTCTTCAATAACAGATTTATTTAAGAGGAAATAATTTATAACAAATATTGGCTACTTTTCCATCATGAAGGAAGTAATTGAATACATGCGATATTTAAAGTTGAAACCATTCTTTTCTCTTCTTTATAGAGCTCTTGACAGTCGACGATTAGTGGCTTTTACTATTAACCATACCATAAACACTACTACTTATTTAGCAATACCTAATTTTTACACTTAATATAATCTTATAATTGCAGCAATTATATAGAAAGTGTATAACACTTGAAGAATAAATATCTTGGTGAAAGAAGAAATCAACAAACAACTTCCATAACCATTAAGTTTTACGGCTTAGCCAATCGCTCATTGCACTTTTTAAACTTCAGCTAATCACTAAGTGTCATGTTATCCATTAAACAAAAGACCCACAGGTAATATACTTTACAAAATACTCTTAATACATAAAATGTATATCAAACTATAGGTAAGATTATTTCGTCTTTGGGAGTACAAAGTACATTGGAGCGCTGGAAAATATGATGCACTCCCGAGTACATCCTCCTTTAGTCATATATGTAGTAAAAGTTACACTAATGTTTCCGTAACACACTATCTAAAAATTATAAAAATAATATAGCTCTTATAACTTTTTTTTAAATAGAAAAATAAAAAAAAATGTTTGATGTAATACTGCACATTAACATTAATCTAAATCAGTCAAGGCGATGTTAGTATTTTGTAACAAAAAAAAAATCTGTTACCTTATAAACGTTGCACTGTATATAGTCACTTTCTGATTAGTACAGATATTGTTGGAACAATAAATTGGTAAATATGTTGTTTATGCTTAGATAAAATTAAAGGCAATAACAAAGTGAACATGTTCAAAGAAATATGGAACCTTTTGAACATGTTCAAATAGCTATACAACTTATTCTAAAATTGTATTGCTAAAAAACTAAACCCTAACTTTTCTATGGTAATAAAGCAAGTCGTGAGGCGGGATATTTGCATCAGTCTTGTGAAATTTTCAATTCTGAATATTATTACTGTCATTTATATGATAAATCTATTTGGTAATCATGTAAAAGAAATTAGATAAAATTTGATATTAGTTGCTTAATAGGAATGCATCTGTCATAGATTTTTTAAACCCTTTTTTCTTTATTGACATTATGTAGTAAAGCCAAGGAGACATCGCACACATTCTTTGCTTGCTCCCATTGGCCTTGCTTTAACTTGTGAAATGTTTAGTTTTTAAAACATAAACCTCATTTCGGTTAATTCCTGATTAACTCTTGACAGTTAAACTCTGGTAAAGAAAACAACCAATGTAATTTATTTACACTATTTAACCTGTCATCAGCATGCATCCCTATTCTTACCTTTAGTTATTCATCAGTTCAGTTCAGATTTTAAGGACGAAAGTGTCGCATCAAGAGCTACTGCTGCAGCATACCCAGGTATGTTAAGGTAAGCGGGCTTATCGTGTTCGCACAAGCCTGGTTGGGTGCAGCATCTGCTGACTCCTGCACTGGCACTGGTAGTTGCAGGGCCTTGACTGCCGCTAGCCTCCGCTGCTACTTGACACAACATCTTGTGGTTACTGAACTGTTCCAATGAACGGAGCTGTTCACCGCAGTTGTCACACTTCAGTTCCCTGGCATGCACTTTCTTGTGACTGTTCAGTGACCGCGAATTATCGAATACTTTGGGACACATGTCGCAGTATTTCAAAATTTTCTCTCCCGTACAAACCACTTTGTGGTTGTTCAATCTGTCGAGGGACATGTATCTCTTGTTATTGCAAAGGTCACATTTGAACTGTTTCTGAGGCATTCGGCCGGTGTGCACTTGCATATGCTTACGCAGATTACTCTTATCTTTTATATACTTTGAACACACAGAGCATTTGTTAACATCTTTGCGAGTGTGATTAGCGTCTAAATGTCTCCGTAATTGTGACTTCTTGTGGAATGGCTCCAGGCATATTTGGCATCTAAATGGTTTTTGAGCAGGATGGACTCCCGTTAAATGTGTATTGAACTCGAGTATGGTCGGATAGCTCTTCCTGCAATGTGGACAGTGGAATAATTTGCGGCAAATAGGAGCACTGCTGTCACAGAACGGGTCCGAACAGTCATCGCAAAAGGAGTCAAGGCCTGCCGGTGGTGTTGCCGTTTCGGGTTTGAAGACCTCCAATTCACTTTGTAGGGGATCATGGTCCGGTGTTCCTGCACCGGCAGGTTCCTGTTTTATTTTTGCATGATCACTGTTCTCCGAATAATCATCCTGCGATGAAGTGGTTCTTGACGTGCCTGCTAACATCCACCAGGGGTTATAATGCCAAGTGCCGAGACCAGGTTGCACTGTTTGTCCTTTGACGTCACTAGGCTTAGTCTGGGTCTCTGCATTTGAAAATCCCGGAAAACTAGGCAACTCTTGATTTTTTGTTCTCGTCGATTCAAATATGCTGTGTTGTGATATCAGATGTTCATAATCACTTGTATCTAGTTTTCTTTCGTTTCGATCGCCCTGTTCCCTTTTAGACATGTTTATTCGCCTGAAAATAGATACACAAGCATATAAAATAATTATTCACAATTAATTCCATAACATTTGAAACACGATTAAATTAGACAAGAAGTAAACAAACAACGTAATTACGCGCCCAAATTATATGGCGATCTTTAAAGTTATTCTTTTCATATCATTGTCACTTATTTACGTTTGAATATCTAAAAAATATGTAATGACACATTCATATGTCTCTAATTACATTTTTCAAAAAAATATAAGAAGGCGTAGCAATAAAATAAACAATTTAGATTTTGTTAAATGTTGTTATGATTCAATCAATAATACAATTCACAAAAAAATTGGTAAAGAGTTTATCAAATAAAGAAAAGAAATAATAGTGAAAATCATAAATTGATACATACAAATGTGAATTTCTTTAAAAAAATTGTATATTTATTTTAAAGATCGGCCATTTTGTTTGAGTTGTTGTTGAGATGCATTTTTTATATTTCCGGTCGGTGACTTAATGCGTTCATTTTAATTTTTTAATTTTAATTTTTTTTTATATCTTAGTTTTATTAACTTTTAGTCTGATTCCTACATAATGGATTAAAGGAATTACTTTTCAATCTAGAGCGGATTTTTTTTTCGTTTTATAATTCAAAACTGTTCTATACTACGAAGCATATAATACTTATGTGAATTTTTTTTTCCATTTTCCAGCATTTAAATAAATAATTACAATTTTGACAATATTATAGTAGCAATAACGACAGTTTTGTAGTTTTTTACCGTCATCAAGGAGGAAATTCACATAATAATTTTGTTTTTTCTATACGAGCATTTCAACTGCTACATCAGAAGTTAGTATTTAATTTTAATGAAAGTAATTTTCTTTAATAATTACTAATACATATAATTCACTAAAATGGAGACATGATATATTTACAGGTAGTTTTTCATCATTTTTCATTATAAAATTTATAAAGTACTATTTACTCTATGTCGTACAAAGTCGTCTTGTCTTGGGCACAGATACTACATCTTCTGTTATTTTTAATCTGTTCTACTCATTGTTGTCAATTTTATTGAATATATTTTAATTTCAATATTTTAATGTTTCTTACGTCTTACGAATGAAAAATAGATTAGATTAATGATATAGTAAATAAACTGGTAAGCTGTACAAATTGTCGCCAATTAAAATGGAATGGGTAGGTTCGACAATCTTAAAAACTCTGTGGAAACCTACAATCAACACAGTGAGGTTAGTTTTTATTTACACATGTAATACTAATTGTAACTTTTGTAAAACTAAATTATATGTATTATTACATACCATTTTATATATTGTTAATTTCTGTTTTTCGCAGGACAAGATATCATGCTGAAAAAACACGGCTAGTGAGAAGATATGGTTATGAAGAAAAAATTTGGTGTGGCGGTCTCTTGCCTAGAACAGGAGGAAAGAAATTACCGTTACCTGAGTACAGGTAACAATACAGAATTGATTGGTCTTTCCGTTGGTATACCATGCACACCATTCTTCATGAACTTTTTGCAGGTGCTAGATATGGCCACATTTGGATTCCATAGCTTTAGAATTGAGCTATAAATCAACAGCTTTTTATGCAAGGAAACTTAAAATATGGGACCAGCTGCCCTATTTTCTATTTGTGGTTTTAAAAACCTATCAACTCCCAATGTCGATAGCTTGTCGACACAATAACATGCCAATAACTTCGTCGACTTGTGTCACCTGTATAACCATGGTAAATACGTCATAGACATTTTAACAGATGCTTAGTGAAAACCAAACTAGACAATTGTCGAGTCTATAACCGCATCAAGTCAAAACCACAGATAGAGGATAGGCCTGCTGAAGAGACAAATAGTATCTTCTCCTTTGGCTATTAAAAAAAAATTTTGACAATGTTACAAATATAATGTTTTTATTAAAAAGTTGATTTAAAGTATTTAAATGTTACTTTTCAGGCCTGCTAATCCATGGACAGAACGTAAGGCATTATTTGGGCAAAATGATTATATAGACATTTTGGGATCTGGTAACATTCATCCAGTTAAGACACTTTATAATCTGCCTTCGTGGATCCGAGGAGTTAGTGGTAATGAATATCAAGTAAGTGCTTTTATATTATTTTTATTGCATGCATATCTTCATCATACCATACCAATTCTAAGATGCTTTCTGTATTTTAGTAATCAAATATCCATGTTATGCCCACCTTAGTAACTCTTGGGAACTCAACTCTCAAAGTTATCTATGAATAACATCTATTTGGTACAAAAACTAACTAGTAGAGGGTCTATGTATTCAGCACTGTACATCCTTACAGCTGACATAATAATGTTATATGTGATATGATGACTATATTAAAATGGATATATTTTAATGTTTTCAGATTTTGTTGAGGAAAAGGAAAATGTGGTCCAAGACTGCATCACCCGTAATAAGACCAACCAAGTGGAAAGAGCTCGAGAAAAGACTAGCGTATCTATACAGGTTTCTTAATAGAAAAACTAAAACTGGGCCTTCTAATATTTAAATAAAATTTTGGATACATTAAATAGTCAATAGTCAAATCCTTTGTTTTATTTTAAAAATCCTTTTATCCTATTTAATATTTGTTCATATGTACCTTGCTTGACCAAGAGATGGCGCCGCTAGTCTCAATTTATTACGATATTAATTAAATTGTTATGCTTGTTTTTTTTTTTGTTGCAAAAATAAGTATGTACTAGTGGGTGCCCGCGACTTCGTCCGTGACAAATTTTTTTTTTTTACATACAAACCATTCCTGAATATCCCTCTATAAATGAAGACAGAATTAAAATCGGTCCAGCCGTTTGAGGAGTTCAGTGACATACACACGCACAGAAGAAATATATATATAAAGATGTGGTCACTAGTCACATTATGAAAATAGACGCAGTCCACTGATTTAAGAAAAGTAATCAAAGTTACAATGAAATAACCACTTACCAATCCTACCATGAATATGTAGATGTTACCCTTATCAGTGAGTAATATAGGCCATATTTTATTAAGTTCCGCGGACGAAGTCGCGTGCAACAGCTAGTAAGACAACTAACTGTAATAATTATATATCGTTCCACATACATAGATACAGTGACTAATTGTATCTAATTTAATAGACGACATAACGACATATAATAAACTAGTTTGTGAGGTGTGAAGAAAAATAAAAAATGTAATCTCTTAGAAAATATGTTTTATTTGTTTACTCTATTAGTGTAGGTAGGTACTTAACTTGAATAGATTGTAATTACAATAAATAGTGTGGGCAGGTATAATCATTTCGTCGTCAGATACACATTTAACGATTTGACAACCATTATTCCACATTGACAGAAACTACATACAGTATCTGATTAGATGTGAATAATAATAAAAGTATGGCTGTCACTTAATCCTTCAGTCATTGCATAATACAGTCATCATTAAGGCTCTATTCACACGTACCACAACCACATCATGTGGACGGGCGCCAATTTGTATGAAAATTAATAGGTGCATTCACACGGACCACATTTTGCCGTCAAATTCAACCGTGTGGTCGGTACCGACAAAATCGCAACTACAACGCAACCACCTGCGACACCGCGCGCTAGCGGACGGCCACCTCACCTCTCAAACACAACGTTGCCTCGTCCACTCGTCGCAACCACATTTCGCGTTCGCCTGCGCCCTCCCTCTTTCTCTCATTCATTCTGTATTGTAATGAGGTGCGAAAGCACGAAAGTCGAAGTCGATCTGTCTGCCTGCAAACACTAGCCACAACGTAACCCCGTCGCAACTACTAGCGACAACGTAACCACATCTACATTTTGTAGTTACCACAACTTAACTGCAAAATGCTGCAGCGACACTATTCACACGTAACCACTGCTTGACCACTTTTTGTCGCTGCGATGTGGTGTGGTTGTGGTACGTGTGAACAGAGCCTAATACTTAAGGCATCAAAACGTTGATATACTCGTACGCAGAGGGAGTGGAAAAGTATTTTTAGCTGTATAGTATATAGCATAGTAGGTATGATAAAATAAAAATCTGATTTTAAATTGATATTTTTAACCTAAAATATCGATTATAAAAACGATATAGGTAGGTACGTAACGGGTTAAATACTCGTACTTTACTTGGTTACTTTTCTCATTTCTTTTTCTTATAATTTATTTTTATATCAGGTAGACATTATTAATAATACGATTCTATTTGTTTGCAAAATTTCGTCTCGATTGAAAATTTTATAAAGTTCAAAACATTAAAAAGTAACGTACGGAAATTTGTCTGTCTGGAGGTAGTTTGGGAGACTGAAACAATCTAAACAGTAAGTTCAGTCTAAAGTCTTCGTTATATGGTAGGTACATATATAGTTATATGCTGTGTGGCGGAGACACAAGGCAAGTTCTCTGACCGCTTTAAGTTTATTAGAAACAGTGTCCTATACTATTATTATTATTAAGTGTATATATTGTCAGTGGGCTGTCCCCAATCTTGTTTAATCATGTCAGCAGCTTTTTCAGCTATCATAACGACAGGCGCATGTGTGTGTGAAGCAGGAATCTTTGGAATAATGGAGGCGTCCGCTACCCTTAGTTTTGAAACGCCATTGACTAATAATCTAGGGGATACTACTCCGGTACGGTCGCCAGATGGCGCCATTTTACATGTGCCAACCTGAAAAAAAACATAATATTAATTTATAGCAATTAGTAGGAAATTGAGTCACTAAATTAAATACATATTTTATAAGTTATTTATAAAGTTTATTTATAACATATAAAGTTTAGATATGCAACATGCAGACAGACAGACATGGGGATGTCTGTCTGTCTGCATGTTCGCTATGAATTCAAAAACTACTGAACGTACCTATTTTCATGTGAAAAGAACGTTAAAAGGCGAAGGTTTTTATAATTATAAGTTGCAGAAAAAAATGCACCCATGCGAAGCCGAGAGCGGGTCGCTAGTTTAAAATATTTATAAAAAATAATAAAGGCGATTAATATTTCGCTTTCGCTCAGGTATGTTTGGTTCTAATACGATACCTAGGTAATGTTTGGTTCTGTTACTATGATATAATAATTCTGGTAAATGCTCTAATTACTCACAATGAAATCTATATAAATAAAAAGGAACAGCGAAATATGTTGCTAAGCGTAAAACTCTCTATTTTTACATTCGTGGATGAGGACGGTTCTTGTGAAGACAAATTGAAAAATTTCGACATCCCTGCAAAGCCTTGGGCGGTTCGTTAGCAGGTACAATAATATGTCATGCCTTATTAATTTTGAAAAACAATATGACTCTCATTTCTTTCTATTTAGCACATATCGCACTTTCGGCAAGACATGGGCATAACTGCACTTTTTTTAACTTCACAGGAGAGCCCCGTTTAAAGTTTATTTTTTTTTCATCCTATAATAAGCCCCATATACTCTTGTGAATACTTTTTTAATTTAATAAATTTTTTAAGATGCTTTTGCACATTTAACTCATTTTACAAATTTTTGTAAGTTATGCCCTTGTCTTACCGAACGTGCGATATGTATACCTAGGTGTTATTAGATAAATTATAATGCCATAATTAAAAAAAAAAAGACTTGTTTCATTTATGTACTTACTTGATGATCTAACGTTATGGAGGTCTGCATAATAGCGCATTCCCAATACTCGTCAGACGCGAAAGTTAGATGTTGACAACCTGGGAAAGGGACGTTGTGCAGTCTTGTACCATGCTGTTGAAATGACTTTGTGTCTATTACTTTTTCTATCTAGAAGAAAAAAAAACAAAGTTAAAAAAAATTGGGGTGAGACTCGGCCGTGTGTTTTATTTGAATACGATACGTGTACCATACTATATTACGAGAATACTACATTATTTAAGAAAATACTCAAAGAAAATACTACATTACGAGTAATATTTTCTTTGAGCATATTATACAATATTTATACCTAACGAATTCCAATATAGGTACATACTATTCCCATATATGTATACAAAAAAAAACCTTTGATCCTTTAGCTATCCTATAGATTAGTGTAATTAAATTTTGAATGTATATGGATTTTGGAACATAAACTGGAATCCCCCGATTTTGTTATCATTAGTTTTCTTTATTGCCTCCTACTATGAAAGAAAATTTAAAGGCTTATTAACGTTAAAATATATGAATAAACATTATGCAATGTTCTCTATTGTTTATTTGAATTGTTTTAGTCTTACCAAGCGCATTCCTTCAATCATTGCCCGCATATCGTCTGGATGATCGAAGTAATTGGGATGTATTTTGGGTTGATCTGAGAAGCGTGCACTCCGCAACATAAGGCGGCCGATGCTGCGAGGTCGTATCAATACTGGATTTAGAGCAAACGTTCTTTGTCTCATCTCGTATGGCAGTGAACCGTACACTTGCCAATACCATTTGTCCGTTACACCTGTAATGGAAAAAATATAAATTCATTTAGGTACAAATGTTGCAATCGAAATATTTGTGTACAAATTCTTAATAAATAAATGTCTCAAACACATTGCGCCATTAGTAAAGGCATAATATTTAAATGTTATAAAAGGAAATTGTGATTATTTCCATTTTCCACCTACTCAGAATCCAACTTAATAAGAAACAGACATATTTGGAATCCAACCTCTTACGAAACTGACTACGCATAAACATAGGTAATTTTCGTTAACATTTTAACTCCTTCATAAAGTTTATCGAGTTAACTACCTGTCTAAATAATAGGAAGGGAAAAAGGTTTTTTCGTACAAGAAAATTAAAAGTAAAAACGGATTTCCGTCATTTTTTTCTGTCTGTCGAAATAAGTGAATCTATTATACCAAATGAAGAAATTTAGTACTCGTACATTTGAAGCTTTATTAAAAAAAGGGAAATGTGATACAAGCCGCGAAATTTTTTTTTGACGTTTATGGACAACGCAGAATAACACAAAATTGGTTAAAGCGTTTTGATTCAAATTTGGGAATTTTGATGTCAAAGATGATGCTCGCATCCACCATATTAGCCCTGGTCTTGCACCTTCAGATTTTCATATGTTTCAGTCTCTTGAGAATTCTTTTGGTAGTGTTATCAAGAGAGTGTGTGTCAAAACTACTTGTCGCACTTTTCTGATCAGAAGTCCCAAAATTTCTACAGCATCGTCACTAAGTCTACAAAATGGCAACAAGTTGAACAGAATGGCAATATATCAATGTAAATAAACTATTATCAAAAATTTCTTGAATTTTTATATAAAAAACTTTTTCTCCGATCTAATAAACTGCTGTTTTACCTACTGTTTTTTTTTATATTATAGAAACTGCCGCAACTTTTATATATGGCAATCAAATGGCAATGAAAAAATCTTTTAAATGTAAATTTATCCAAAGTTTGACATGAGAACAACGAATCTAGAAAGCACGTCATTAACCTTTTGTGTATTATTATATGAGTCATTTAATGTTCATTTTACGAAGGTCAAGAAATTTATACACACCTAGCAGAGATCTTAATATCCCGATGAGGTCACCGGCAAGTGACCCTGCGCCCAAAACGAGTTCTATGTCGGGCCGGTCGCGCCCGGGGTCATCATTTGCAATTTTGGTTCGCGTAAATGCCAAACCTGCTGCTCCTCCAGGCAGAGTCAGTGGGCCTTGTCCCGCCAAGTAAGAGGCTGCCGCTACTGGCGATGCAGCCATTCTCTAACAAAAATGTACCCTTATTTACGATCTTATAAATTCACAATCGTCGCCACATTTTACGTGGTTTGATATGAATACTTGTCCACTCTTTATGTTAAGATAGCCATGACCGATTACGGTCGGCAGATCAGAAGTAAAGTTTAACAAAATTCCTACTAAAATATTAGTTCCGGTAACCACCTACCATCAAGTGGAGCCTGGCTGCTTACAAAAAAAAACCTATCTCATTCGTTACAACCTCAAACGTATTTTTATTTTGAGAAATAATACTGAATAATTCACATTAGTAATCAGCTATGTGCTTACATATTTTTTAAATTTAGTGTTTTTAAGTTGAATGTGGTACTTACATCGTTAACACACAGTGTCGAAGTGTTTACTATGAAGGCGTTTCCAGAAAAAGTAATGTGATCTTGTAGGTTATATCCCACGGGAATGTCGACGAGAGGTTCGATTCCCAATTCCCGCAAGTGTCCCTCGGGGCCAACACCTGACATCATCAATAATTGAGCTGAGCCGATAGTGCCCGCTGCTAAAATTACTTCTCGCCTAGCTCGAACTTTTCGCCTGTACAGTTGATTTGCTATTTTAGAAATTGTACTTTTAATTTAAGTTTATTTTAAATCAATATCTTTTTAGAATGTGTAGATAAGTTGGTACCTTGTTTTATTCTTTGTAAATTCTACACCGTAAGCTGTTTTAGTTTTAGGATCTATTAAAATCCTCGTAACCGTAGAGTATTTGGAAAGTTTAAAATTCTTCCTGAATCGGATCGGTTCTAAAAAGGCCTTTGAAGAGCTGCATCTTCTTCCGTTTCTCATAGTTGCTTGTGGCTTAGAAAACCCTATTACTGACTCTCCGTTCGGATCATTCCATTCATAGCCGAGTTCTTTTCCGGCATTTTTGAACACGTTCTCGAGTGGTAATTGATAAGGAGCGTGATCTATGTCCAAATATCCACCTTTTCCATGGTAAGGAGAATTCTGCAATTTTTTTATTTTTATGTTTTCGGATTTCTTAAAATATGGTAACACTTCTGAATAATTCCAACCGACATTACCCATTCGTGCCCAGTCATTGTAGTCCTCAGGATGTCCTCTTTGGTAAATCAAAAAGTTTAGAACACTGCTCCCACCTAAAACTTTTCCTCGTGGCATAAAACAAACCTCTCCTCTTAAGTTCTTGCACGCTTTCGCCTCCCTTTCTGAATTGTAACCCCAATTCATAGAAGTTAGAGACAGAAACGGCGCAAATATCGGAAGATCCGAGAAGAAGTTTTCGTTGCCGCCAGCTTCCAAAAGAAGCACTTTCCATTTGGATATTTCTGTTAATCTATTAGCTAATACGCAACCCGCTGAACCTGCTCCGACTATAATGAAATCAAAATCCTCTTGATCGTCGGGCGTATAATCAGGTATGAACCCCTCCTTTGGATTTCGAGGCAGAGGTCGGAACATGTCTGTCCAAAAGTCGAACACATTTGAATATCGCTGTGCATTAACAACAACGAAATGCATTAAATATATTATTACCCATCGCATATTGCTTTCAATGTCGGAAAGAGGAAATCATGGATTAATCTGAAACAAAAATTTATTTAATTAAGGCTTGTCTGATGTCGTATTGTTTTGTGTTCGTTATCTATCTATATCTATATAAATTTTATCTATATAAAAGGCGATGTGTGTGTGTATGTATGTATGTATGTTTATTCCCTATGGATTCCGAAACAGCTGAATCGATTTTGATGAAATTTTCAGACAATATTCAGATTAGTCCAGTAGGTAATCCTGTGAAGTTTGGTAGCGATCGGACGCGGACGAAGTGGCGGGTAAAACCTAGTATTTTATAAATGAAATAGTAAAAAGAATTCAAAGGTCACCATTATCACTGTGCGTATGATGATAGTCATGCTGTGTTGAATACAAATCACCTTTTTACACAGTAGTAGTGGGCAATATTGGAATTTACCACAAATTTACATACATGGCGATGGAATGTTACAAACCAAGATAAAGTAGGACTGACCATCACCCAATAATAATGAAGGACTTAGTTAACGCAAAATCACGTTAATCAGTCATTGTGAATGACAATAGCACAAATAGAAATATTTGTGATGATATATTTCAGATATTTTAAGGCTCATCTATTTTGTGTACATGTAGGAATAAATTACTTTGGGAACACTTGAAATTTTGTATCTTTTAGAATGCTGATAAAGGACAATAAATGTATGTATTGTTTAAAAGGCATCGTTTTACCTTTACCTTATTTCAACTTTTATTTCAACACTAGCTGGTCCGTGTAATTTTAATTTCAATTTTAAAGATTGCATTTTTTGTACAAATTCCTTCATAAACAATTCAAAAATTTCAAAATGAATGTAGAGACATTCATTTTGGAGAACCTCTTGGACCCTTTTTAATCTTAATAGATGTTCTCATTAGTAACGGCTTTCAAGAAAAGATTGAGTCATTTGCTGTTGTATTAGTCCAATTGTTGCTTACTTTGTGTTGTTTCATCAACTGGCTTTAATTAAATTAAATGGTTTTTATTGAAAAAAAGAGAAATATTTTTGTATACTTGTACATGTCCATATATGTATACAATCTCTCTCTCTCTCTCTCTCTCTCTCTCTCACTCACGTTGTTTGAGGCCCATGAACAAATTTTGATAAAACTTCGTAACTAGGTATATGTAATTTGGTCTAATTTAAAAGATGGATAGTTTTTTTTTGGACCCGGGCGAAGCCGGGAGCGTGTAGCTAGTAATATTATAAATGTAAAAACTCTGTCTGTCTTATACCTTTTTACGGCTTAATACTCAACCGATCATCATGAAATTTTGTATAGGTACACGTTGTCAGGAATACAGAAAAAGCACATAGGGTACTTTTCGACCAGATAAAAGTATTGTTCCCCAGGGATTATCTAAATTTGAAAATCCAACACCTGCCAAAAGTATAATAGCAATGAATAATTTTGTCAGGCGTTTTACGGGTATTGCTGTGTTTTGTCAGTTATATCTTTTTTTAACCTTTTACTACATATAAATCCAAGCTCTCCTGGGCCTATTTAGAATTTATACCGAGAACAATATAAACTGACCTTGAATAATGATTTGTATTCAATAACATATTATTGCAAAATATATTCCTATCACACCGCTTTGCTTCAAGTATGCTGCTCGCATAACACTAATAAATGTAGGTATTTCTTTAAATGAAGTCATATATATTTTTGATCATCTATTTTTCTATAAATATATACTTACTTAAAATAAAATCGTAAACGACCTATGTCTGTACATTACATGTTAAAACAAAAAAATAATGTGTACACTACTTATGTTGACGAGGTCAAAAAAATTGTCTTTTTGTCTGTGTTTAATTTGATTGCGATATTTGAATGTTTGATTTTTTTGAATTTGATAACCGATTTAAATACGATTTACACACAAGTATTGTAACATTTAAGTAGTGTTTGTTTCTTTCCAATCGGTTTACAAACATTAAAGTTATACCGAATACCAAAATACCAAGTGTACGAAAACCGCGCACACGAAGTTGCGGGCACTAGTAGGTACAGTAATAAATGTCTCTAATATATATTATGTAGGTATTTGAATACGAATATATTGGACCGATCAGGGGTTGCTCAATTGAAGTGTTCCACCGTGGCTCAAGGGAGCAGTATCTCGAATGTAAATAGAATTACTTGCAACATCTGGAAATATGAGAAAAATTCAAATGCCTACTGACGAAATATGAAAGGTATTTCAAAGAAATGTGTTCATCTGATTTTGCATTTTGTACTAAATCGAACGAAGATAATAATATCTTTACTGTGTAAGAAGGTCTGACTTTGAAGATTGTGAGTATGGTCTTAAATGTTGAGTAGATACTCGTATGTTGAGTATATACCATTCAATATACCTATATAAAATACATATATTTGTAATACTTATAAAGTCTATACCTACTATAGTAGGTATTAATTAATCAAATTTAATATCTTCATATCTGCCTATGTAATTAAATTCTTTCCAATTACATATATTAGTTTTTTACATATTGTAAATATCAATAACCGATGGGGAGAAAGCTTTTCTTTTAATTTATTAATTTTAATATCAGAATCAATATAAAAAACAATATTGTTTTAAACGTAGTTTAAACAAATAATAACAAATCGATCATAGTAGGATTACGGATAGGGATTATGAAAGGATAGGGAAAATAGGCTTTTACTCACTCACCGAAACACAAAAGCACACATGCTATTATTTCAAGGTGGTCTTTCCATAAACCACCCCCGGTTCTGCCGCGAGACGGGCTGCTGAAATGACTACGATAAAATTTCGTTTGTTTATTTTTCTTATAAACGACCTTTACCCGTTTTATGTCTAAAATGTAAGCGTTGACTCCAACCATTAATCATATACTTAATTACCTGGAATCGTTTCGACTCATTCATCAATTGTACAGGGCTGTTTTTCCCGTCAATATGACGATAGCATTTATGCAATATTTATGGCCAAATCGATACTATAACGATATGGATAGAGTGTGTGAAGGAGTTGAGTTAAACTCGAATATCACTTTGCCAGGCATGTCAAACTTAAATTCTCAAGTGGGCCGCAAAAATCTAATCGTAGATATAATATATTTGCGTGCATGTTTCGTGACTTATGCCTTCGCGAATTGATAAATGCTAGGCATAATATATCCGACGCATCCCTGGGAGGTGCCCTCCCGTAAAATGGGGCCATGGTGTGAGAGGGCCCTGGTGGGCTAATGGAGGCCCAGGATCCTCCTGAGACCGCCGCTAGGTTTAAGTGGGTATATCTTCTAAAGCGTTCTACGATTTTCTACCCGGTAGCGGCTTAAAAATTTCAAAGAGACTATATTTTTCCAGCCAATTTTCGGTCCAAATAATTTTGTTCCGCATTAATTCATGTAATGGGACGCGTTCGCTTTGAAATGCCTGACCTATACTCACACTGTTCGAACAACGACGTTAAATGCAATGATGCAATAATCAGGTTCTAGTAATGTACGGCACGGACTAGCATTGGAGCTCCTTAAGATCTCTATGACGGCATATTCATTAATTCACCTATATGCCTTGCCTATACCAACCTATGGTAGGTTGAAGGTTATATATTGCTCAATATGTTTACGAGTAACATAACGAAATTAACCTGATTAAATTAGAATATTTTATTCAAATGAATATTAATATGAATCTTAAATGTAGGTATAAATACACATCAATAAGCGTAAAATAGAAACAACGCTAATTTCTTCGGATTTTTTCGCAAATCACTGACAAGCGCCTTACCAGCATCTCTATTAGAATTGCTGTAAACGAAGCCATAGAATAGTACTAGCTTCATTCAGTTCAAGTTATATATCTCCTTTTTCATGGCAACAACACAAAAATTGGTGATGACAACTCTTTGTTTTTAACTCTTAGTCTTTGTTTAGGTATTTTGAATGCTATAGTGAAAACCAATACAGCACTGAAGTAATAACTTTTGTGCCAAACTAATAACTTTTGTGACGTCTATACACCTATTTGTGTTCGGAGCAAATAATCTATCTAGTGCTCCGTATAGATTCTTTTACGATAAGAATTTACGATATCCTTATTTATCGTGGTATAAGGAATCTTCTCGTATTACATAATTGCATTTACGCATATGCATTATGGTTGTTCTTGAAACAAGTTTTAATTGTTGCAAAATGTATGCAAGTTTTTTAAGTTGAACTGGAACAAAGCAACAGCCACGTTACATCATTTACATATTTGCTTTTAACACTGATTCGTAGGTACTTTGTATCTATGCGTGTGCAAATTTAAGGAGCACGACTTACACCTGCTTCTTAGAACCGACCTTAAAACTAAACCTTCCCATTGTTAATTAAAATTTTTAATGTCAAAATTACAAATATTTCTGTTTTAGCTACTTTTAGCTAATTTCGAATTTACTAATTGATTACTAATTGATGGTCTTTAATATAACATGACAACGGATTCAATCCGTATATCATATGTCCATAAATATTATTGAACTAGCTGGCGTCCACGACTTCGTCCGCTTTGGAAAAGAAAAAGTAGCCTATCCTATGTCCTGTACGTCTAAATGGAGGAACATACATACAGAAAAAAATTCTAAAAATGGTCAATTTAGTTTCAGTATCATGTATAGAGCCTATAAACACGATATCTCTGAAAACAAAGTAACTTACTCCATGACCAACCCTTACAGGTTTATTATTAGTATTTATTGATGATATATAATTTTCAGAAAAATAATGCATCCCTGTGATGGCGAGGGCGAGTCGCTAGTATCATATAAACTATTAATAGGAGCACAAAAGTATCTTATTCTCTTGTACATTCTCCATAATTATGTCTATCATCTTTAATGAAATAATTTTTTTTTTTTACAAATTACAGCTAAACTGATTAAGATTTGTCTCACAGAGGATCACCATGGAATAACTGCATGCTTGCTAACTTATGTTTTGGTACATGAGAAATAAATGCTCAGATATGCCACTTAGGTAACACTTCTTTAAAAATTTTTGGGTGAAATAATACGAAATACTACGACTCTTTCTACTGTTACGTAGATGCAAACAAAACAATCAAAATTGAATGGTTCACTCGTAACCTTGTTACAAACCTAGATAAAAAATCCTAGTTCGTAGCTACTTACAAAACTTAGTTACGTACGCGGATTTTTACTATATACCAACACTCGTATGCTCATCTGACATACATTCTCATAAAAACGGATTAGTCTAACAATAAGATGGTAATTTTTCTTCGTGATTAGATTAAAAGCTTATCTATTGATCTGCTATAGCTATTACGACATATCTTCACATTCGAAATATTAATTAAATTTTCACTAAACTGACCTTCGTATATTTACCGCACCTATTCATCGGGTGCTGTCGATTACATGTTTTTGAATGAACTCGAAATGAGAACTTGATTCCGATTAAATCTGACCGAATGTACTTGACCTAGCTGGTTCAAAATACCATTGTATCGGATGGTAATGACCCACTTCGAGTTGACCACAGATGTATCATATTAAATGCAACGAGAGCAATTTTTCCCACAATTTTTTCGTTGACAATGTATATTATTTCAATAAACAGTACACTTTATAATAATAACTTTATTCATCATTTTTTTTCACCTCTAATCCACCAAGCAACGCAAAACATAATAAATTTTCTGAGAAAATTATAAGATAAGCTATTGACAGATTAGATGGATTTATTTGATGGATCCCTGACTGAAACTATTTTAATCAGACAGTTAAGGTAAAGTTAAAGTAAAGTAAAGGTCAATTTATCTATACTAATAATAAAGCTGTAAGGGTTGGTCATGGAGTAAGTTACTTTGTTTTCAGAGATATTATGTTTATAGGCTCTATACATGATACTGAAACTAAATTGACCATTTTTAGAATTTTTTTCTGTATGTATGTAAGTATGTATGTTCCTCCATAACTTTTAAACGAATTAACTGATTTTCACGAAACTTGGTAGATAAATATTTAGACGTTTAGGACACAGGATAGGCTACTTTTTTCTTTTTCAACGCGAACGAAGTCGCGGGCGCCAGCTAGTTTTAATAATAAAATAAAACTATTATTTTATACCTACGTCAGGTGGACAGATAGATAGACGGACAGACAGTTAGAACACTAAAGATGTGCAGC
This sequence comes from Synanthedon formicaeformis, assembly GCA_945859745.1. Lineage (NCBI taxonomy): Eukaryota > Metazoa > Arthropoda > Insecta > Lepidoptera > Sesiidae > Synanthedon > Synanthedon formicaeformis. Next base: position 8,014,302 of record OX243958.1, read on the forward strand.
AGTATTAGGAGTATGCAATGAATATATCTTTCAATGTAAGAGGTGTAAAGAGGATATATAATTGATTTTATTATACTAAAGTGTGGAAGACAGGCAGACGATTCACTTAATGAAAAAGGGTACCATCATTAATATAACTGGAATATAGGAAAAAGTAAGTTTTGTGCTTACGCACCGAAACAAAAGCATTTATTTTATAGCATTTCTTTTTCTGATTTTAAACCTTTTCCTTTTCCTGATCCTTAACAACGCTCTGAGCGTCATATTAAACGAGGAAATAATCGCTGTTTCCAGATAAGGAATATTTTTTAGGTGTTTGCATAGGGTACATACGACAAGGGGTTGTTATAAATTGTTGCAGGTTCAAAAATGCACTTACACCCCTTTTTAGAGTTTTTTACTACTTTTTAGAGGATCCTTAATTCCTATATAAAATAGATACCTACTACTGTAAAATATTACAAAATCTTACCTCGATTTAGATATTATTACATATGTTTGATCCAAATAATTCCACAATATATATATTTTTCTAAAATATTTAAAATTTAAAATTAATTAATTTAAAATAAAATACTGTTCACTTCATGAAAAAAGTATTTATCACATGTATAAACTTATTTTATTTTGGGTACACGAAAATAAATATTTTTTTATTAATGCCTTATTTTTATAAGGCATTAAGGGGCGTCTACGTGCGCACAGTGCAACACGCAATATAAAACTGCGATGACCTTTAATAGTTCGATACTTTTATAAATAGTTAAATTTCACACATTTTATATAAGTGACTTATTAATAGAAATATTACATATTAGTATTTGATTTCATATTGTATATGTAGCGGAGTAGTCACAAGGATTTTTTAAATGTGATATATATATATGATATGATTCAACATATAAAAAAAAGAAGTGTTTCTCCGCTTACTTTTTCCTAACAACCCAACGGATTTTGATACGGTTTTCACTAATGGAAAGAGCGATCAACGAGGAACTTTTTTTTAATATAATTAGCACGAAAAAAATAGCATACGAAAAACACAAAAAAAAAATTGAAAACATCTAAGAATTCGAGAGAAATAACTCTTTTTAACAAAAAATAAACCGACTTCAAACCGTTTTCTCATGCATGCCATTGTCAGAACTGGACCAAATTGAAATGGGACCACACGGGAAGCACCAGCTTTCTGCAAAGTTCTGCGGTAACAAACATAAAAAAAACATACAGTCGAATTGAGAACCTCCTCCTTTTTGGAAGACGGTTAAAAAGATGAATACTTACCTATATTGTCACATCAATAGACTAATGGTAAAATAGACTAGTGTTTAGGGTTTTAGATATTTCCACTTTTATTTAAAGGGGTAATATCTGTTACTTATTAAGCGACCGATGCAGTATTGACGTTGGACGAATGGCAAGGGTGCTTGCCTTACGTCTCAGGGGCCCCGGGTTCGATTCCCGGCGGGGTCAACTTTGGAAATTTTAATATAATTTTCAAAATTGACTCTGGTCTGGATTTAAAAGTACTGGTAGGGCACATTGCGTTTCGCAGTCGCAATGGGGCAGCCCGTCTGGCGGCAGTAACCACCACCTTACAGAATACCACCGTGAAATAACAGCATTATGTGCTGTTGTGTTTCGGTGTGTGAGTAAGGGATGCCAGAGCCCATTACCCCTTCCCTTCCTTATCCCTTATCCTTAATCCTTCTATGGTCGGCAGCGCACTTGTAGCACTTATGGCATTGCTTGTGTTATAGGCGACGGTAGCCACCTACCATCAAGTGGATTGTCAGCCTGTCTGTCGACCTTAACATAAAAAAAAAGTCCTATAATACACCCAATGAAATATTGAAGATTTAGCTGGTATATAAGCGCACGCGCAATTAGTTTTTTTTTTAATGATTTTCTCTACTGTTTATAAAATTAATAGCATTATGTAAACTTTCTGAGTGAAAATGTCTTTAAATTACTGTGAACAATTATAAGATTTAAAAAAATCCTAAACTATTTATATTTGATATATTATATCAATCAATCATCAATACTAATAATAAATCTGTAAGTGTTAGGTATTGTTTGTATGTATGTTCCTCCATAACTATTAAACGAATTAACTGATTTTAATGAGACTTGGTAGATAAACATTTAGACGTACAGGACACAGGATAGGCTACTTTTTTCTTTTTCAACGCGGACGAAGTCGCGGTCGCCAGCTAGTAATATTATAAATATTACTAGCTGGCGAAATGGTTCTACGAAATGACAAATGTAAATATTATTTGAATTTTAATTTAAATTTAATAAAAAAATACTTTTACATAGTTTAATACACTTCCTCTGTCATAGCCCGTAAGTTGCATGCCCGACAGGGTCCAAAACACTGGTCTATAAGTTTTGTAACATCTATCTATTATTATGGTTTTGCAATAAATAATTGAATTGAATTGAACACTATAAAAGAAAATTTGTAGAAGCCTAAACGAGTCATAAAAAGAAAATTACATTTCTTTTTTTTTTGTATGCCAAACGTGGCCTAAATAGCACTACATACAGTCCTCGTGTTCGTTCACTACTGTAGTGCAATTAGCCCCGATGTGCTACAAATTTTACAAAGGCCGTTCGTACTTTAGCTATAAAATGTTTTAGCAGCAACGTGCTAATCACTTGTGCAGTGACTACTGTACTTGAGTGAAATAATAATTAGAGGAAACTATTGTTGTAAATTTACCATTGACTTTGTTTGTTGTTTGGTTATCTCTTGTTTGAAGCAAACAACAGCAAGCAACAAAAAATATAGAATAAAGTAGAATTAAATACATAACTGAATTTTGCCATTGTTGATGTAAATTTTTTTTGTGAGGATAAAACAATCAAATGGTACTAGAGCAACTACGTCCATATCACTAGTAGCATAGAGTAAGTAGTTACTGATTAAGTAACTATTTACTCTATGCTAGTAGGTACTATTAATGATACAGTCCAATGGTATACTAGAGCAACTTCAATAACTGTTATTATTCTTAAGAGTGGAAGATCCACTTAATAGTAATTATTTGAAGGGTATCATCAACTAATTATTTACAAATTTTGTTATTTCTTTAATTTATTTTAGCATATTTTAGTTCAATTTGGCGGAGATTAATTCATTGTCTTCTTTCTTAGTGTTAAGTTCGTCGACATAAGAGTAAAAAGGACATCTACCTCGTAATCTGTTGTATCTGTCTGAATATTTAATAAAATATTTATAAACACCTTTATAGCTCTTTCATAGACGTTGGTGCATCATTTTGAGTCAATGGCTCTTAGGAATTAAAAAAAAACAATAATAATCTTTTCTTTGTTTAAGTCTTGACACAAGAAATTGTCGGTTATTTGCTTGTTAAATAAGACAAATAAAACATTTATCTTTTTTTCTAAATAACTTTATTATTAGTGTATCAATTTATATACACTATCTACTAACTTAACTTTATTACTAGTCTATGTCTATCTATATTAATTTACAATTTAAGTTGGTCGTTGTTATTCTTGTTAAATCCTATGGGATCGTCTACCTATAGGATTAGTTCATCTAATCGAGAAAGTCGCCGATAAAATTCAAGAAAATAAATTAAAGGTTGCATTTATAGCTGGACTTATTATGATTTAACTTCGATGTTTTAAATCTGAACAATGAAACATGACAATAACTGTGAAGATAAGAGTAGGTAAATAAAAATATTTAATCAAAGTTGTCATCTGCAGAAAATTGACTAATATATGATTCTAATAAAGTAAAAAATGGTGTATTAAACAAAATCACAAGAAGCTGCCAGCTGACAGCCGAAATAAGTTTCGATAAGGTACCTATTGTACGGTACGGTACGGGTAATGGAATATCTATGGTAATCAATCATTGACTATGGATGAATAAATTTGAACAGTGTAATGGTGATTACACCAAGAAAAACCCCTTTAGAATCTTTCAGAATAATGCAACGTAACACTTTCACGAGTTTTTTCTTCGGATGCTCATATTCAAATTCAAATTTATTTATTTACAGGCAATTAGACCCATATTTTTACATATTTTTTTATACATTTAATTAATATATATATATATATATATAAGACTAAGAAAGTGCCTGTATATATATTTCGAATATATATACAGTCCAGCCTATTAACTATCATTGATATGACTTTGTTAATATAATCTGCTTTTTAAGTTAAAAGTACATCGTCTGCGTGTTTAAAATACCTAGCTCATCGGTATTTTATACATAGCCGATGAGCCATAGATACCTACATAGCCAATCTACGGGATCTAGCTCATCTAGCAAAAATATATATAGTACAATGTAGGTGATCCAAATCGATGACTTTCTCGACTCAACTAAATAGTTACACTAATTAATTCATAACAATCAACAATTCTACTATTGATATTCCATAAATTTTCTTCCATAATTCTATTGTTAATTTAATCTTTGGTACATGTATGTTTTATCTTAGAATAGCTTGATTTTTCTATATCTTATACACATATTCATGTAGGTTCAACTAATACAAGTAAATGTTTAAATAGTCAGTTTGTAATGCATAATATGCAGTTTTATTATATACTTATTATATTATGTACATAAAATATAAATGGTTTGGCATATAGCATACAACTGAGTTTTATATTACGTAAATAAATCTTTGTAATTTACATAATATTAAAAATAATTTACCATAAAAGGCGTGAAAATCATTTTGTGCGAAATTAAACGCAAGTCAGTAGCAGTGCCAGAGAGGAAATTGTTGTTTATCAAGGGTAAACGTTATTTGGAACAATCTCCCTTATTGTGCGCTAACCCGTGGAATTAGTTTTTAAAAATTAATTATACAAAAATTTCCGGTTTCAATCTTATGTAAGAGCATCAAGATTTATTCGAATTTGTCAATACGAACCTTTATCTAAGAGATAGGATAAATTTGTTATAAGAGAGCATAAGTTAGGAAAATTAGAGGTGAAGAAAAGAGTCGTGTAAGACTACGTATCTCTAACTGATATCGATTGAAATCGATTTGTCATTATATCGCTGCTTAAAAACTAAAGGGCCATAAAGCAAAAAAATCCAAAAATGTTTTTATTGCAAAAATACAATCACAATCCTTCATATTGTATATTACAAAGAGACTTGTTGTTTTATGCAATATTTAGTATATTTTGATCATTTTTATATATATTCAAAAGTAACTTATATGCTTATATCTCTTCTAGTATATTAGTTTATTATAAAAGTACTTAAAACATTTAATGCTACTTAAAAATACGCTTCTAACGATGTATAATATGTATACATTTGATATGTATCTAATAAGAAAAAAATAGACCAAAAATAATTTAATTTTTTCGATTAAACTCCCGTAAAAAGTGTAATTTTGATTTGTGGCTCTTTAGTTTTTAAGCAGCAATGAAAAAAAAAGGTTCACTTCACGCGAAGATTCTTGAAGAGGCAAGATGCTTCACTATTCGTTTCGCGAATAAAGTAACGTTTGCAATTTCGCATTGCTTCTGGGATGCCGCCTAAAGCCGCCGACAGCACTTTCGGGTACCCATTGAACTGTGTACGTTGTTGTGTAGTAAATAAGTTCTATATTGTATTTTGTAATGCTACTTTAAAGGAGGCTGCACATTGGCTACTATCACGCGAGCAACTAGATGGTTTGCCAGATTTGTACTGAGGTAGCTTTACTTTCGCGCGGGCAACGCGATTCATCTAGAATCTAGATACAGCTTCCATTATATTGCTAGCAACAACTTCTCAATTGCACCAACGCGTGCGTGATCGTTCTTGCCGCTTCAGCAACTGATTTTATGAGGGCAAATAATAAATTGGTAACAATACAGAACGTACGTCCTTTCACACAAATGTGTCACTGGAAATAATTTGGAATTTGTATGTACATGTGCCGTTTGATAGCTATAGCGACCGAATAGTCGCATGTGCAACAGTTCTATAGTGTGTGGATAAGCGATAGTAGCTGATGTACCGCCTCCCTAAAACGTGCAAGCCGTTGTGTTGCGTTTCAACGTCAAGTGACGGTAATTGATTTTTAAAAATATAACCAAAAAAAACGTTAGTTACTAAGCTAAAAAAATATAAATTAAATATTTCTTGGCAACTATGTCTGTTAATGTGACGATAATTGACAGTTTCAGCAGATAAAATATGTGATCTGCACTCGCACATTCCTCACTATAATCTTTATATCTTCCACTTAACGAACTTTTACAAATTCGTTGCTTCCACTAAACACCTTACACGTTGTTATCTTGTATAAGTAAAACATGAGAACGTTGTCTTAAAATCTGAGAGGAATGTCCAAGAACAGTTTCATGCGCTCGCCGATGTCGGTAACCGAGCGCTCGTCCAGATGCTAGCTGTCGTCCGCTTCGGCTATCTCGTCGGGATCTTCTTCCAGTGGTTGGCTGGTGAGTGCGGCCCATAGCGGTGAGCGAGCACCAAGCTGGGCTGAGCCCCGCCGCTAGCTGTCCCTAGTGTATCCTGCGGCCGCGGCGGCGGTACCCACTGCGCCCACCGCGCTGAACAATATTGCACCCACTTCTCGGTCTGGTGTCATTTCCACCTACAAACAAATACGTTTAAAGGAAACTTCTTAAGATCGTCAGACAGGCAGACGGTAAACTTGAAGGCAAGTGACTACCGCAGCCTATAACACAAGAAACGCCTCATGTGCTTACAGTGCGCTGCCTACCATAGTAGGATTAGGAAGGCTCTCGCATTCCTTACATTCACACGATACCACTGATATTTTTTAATTAATCAATCAATACTTATACAGCAGTTTTGCTCAATAGTCAACTCAAATGTTATTTAGATAAACAAGTAACAGGACAGTTCTGAAATTTTAATACCAAACATTAAATTTTAAGTAATGTTAACGTTAGACGGGCTGCCCAATGACTGCAGTGTGCCTGATACTACTTAATAAACAATTATTATTTCATTATTCTAATAGAAATAGAAAATTACATAAAAAGATCTATAAAATATGTATTATGAAATTCTACTTCTAACCGTCATGCCAAGATATTCGGGTACGTTTTCTTTATTACTTCGGAAAGGATTGTGTAAATAATCCTAAGAGAAATAATAACTCACTTGTGACACTACAGTTTGTTCAGGATCCGATCTCTCTTCAAGTACTGTGTCAAGTTCCAGAGTGGGTAAGGGTCGAGGCGACCTTACCAGACTTACAGCGCGTGATCTACTTTTCACTGGGGACAATCTCACCACTGAGAGTTCTCCGCGATCCAATTCACAATTGCGACGTCTTGCCCGTTCTCTAATAAACAAAAATATAATTATGTAGTTGTAAATTTTGTTTTAAATTTACAGAAGATATATGTTGCTATGGACACCAAAAGTTCCGGATTTAAAAGCTCACTTGCCAACGGGAGCTGCTTACCAATTCCATACAACGTAATCGCATGATCATAAAGAACGTGACATTTCTGTTATACTGCGAAGTATGTATATGAATACTCAAAAAACTGGTGCCCATTAAACATTTCCATTAACAAAGGATTACAGTTAAAAAAATCCTTTGTGTTATCTTTCGGTGCGTAAGTAAGGCTGCCATAGCTCATTTCCCTATACTCATCTTGTCTAGTATCTTATGATCTGCTTCCTCCCTGGTGTGTATGATTACAAGCGACGGTAGCCAGTTACTATCAAATTTACAGTTAGCCTGCCTTCAACTTACGTGCAAAAAATACATTGAAACAATTTTTCAGCCGTCTTGAAACAATAAAGCAACCCAGAACGAACTACATAGTGCGAGTTATAAGGAATGTATTGCGAATAAGAATCAAGTCGACCGTAATATCGCGGTCACTGATGTTTTTTTTTCTTATTTTTCTGATGAAAACTCTACTTGTTTGTTTCGGTCTACCACATTCACGGAAACATTGTTCACTAACTGTAAATCTAACTAAGAAATGAATAGTAAATTGTAATCAATCAACTCCAGCCAAATAAATATAAATGTAAAGGGAACATTCAAGAATTTAAAAATAAGGTCAGTCAAGTACTTTTGTTAGTTTCACTACAAGTAGGTACTATAAGTACAAAATGGAAGAGAAATATCCAATTATTACCACTATTGAGTACAAAAAATGAGTTCGCCTATTCAAGTCTATTGTAATTCCACAATTCGGATTGGATTTTCAAAAGCGGCATAGAAAAAAAACCTTTTTTATTATTTCTCATATTTCTTCATTTTTATTGGCAACACTTGTATTATTGCCGTTTAAAGGCAAAGATATAATATAAAAAAAAATTATCAAAATTTTCACAGCAGATGTATTGAAAATTGAAATCCTAAAATTTAATAAGTTATGGTGTTACATAAGACTAACTCAAGTGTTTTGTGTTCGTACCTTAGCTCAATGGAGATGTTTTATTTGCAGCCAATAAATAAAATACTTTCCGAGTAGAAGCTGAAGTTTGCGTATCGCTGAACATAAAGTTATTTAAAACTTTTATAAATGTACGCGCACGTACAGATAGTTAAGGTAGCGTGCCTCAACACCGTTAATACAGACTACCTACAACCAGGCCAAAGTTCTGAAGTTTATTTTAGTATCCAGACCTAGTGACATAACATACTGAGTTTATGATTGAAACTAAAAGTTTTGATGTGCTTTTAATTTCAGATTAATGAGCTTTAACAATATTAGGTGTAAAGTACGAAAGGTGAAATGAATAATCGAATTTAATTAAATTTGACGACCCATTGGTCGATTGGTTATGATTGCCTTGGCACTCTAACTCAGGGGTCCCATCATGTTCGATTCCCGGTAGGTCTCTTCGGAAATTCATTTTTGACAGTTGGCTCTGGTAGTGTGCAGGGTTTTGCCACTGTCGGTTGTATGATTACATATCCCATAATACAAGCCTATAAGAGCTTATATTGGGAGGCATTTAAATTTCAAGATGTATGTATTAACTAAGAAATAAAAATAAATAAACAATTAAGTTACAGTTAATTAACTAAGTTACAGATAGTTAATCTATCTATATAAAAAAAAAAATGGAATTTCCTATTTCATTTTATTCTCTCATAATTTATTATTATTGATACTAAATTTCTATTTACCAGCTTTCTTATTTGAATAGCCGTAAATTAATTTTAGTAAAAAATAAATACAATAACTTAAAAAGTAAAATACCTAACTAAAAAAAACTGAATATTAAAAATCGGAAAAAAATTCTTGAAGTCTTATACATAATTCGCTTAGAGATTATTAACTTCGCCTTCTAAGTAAGCACTAAATTCTGTAGTAGGGTATACTGTACCTTGCTAATTTAGCTCTTCGTCTGAGACAGCAGATGACTGTTAGCGCCAGCACAGGAAATCCAAATATACACGAGACTATAGGCACAACGATCGATTCCGGTGACACTGTAACAACACAAATAGAAGTGTAGCAGTAAGTACTATAATAACTAACTGGTTCAAATTCAATTTCACACAGAAGGTGCCCAAAAGTATATCGCGGAGATGGTTTTTATACTACACATAAGTAAATCAATCAACACTCTTCATAGGATGTAACGTGCCGGAAAATTGGATACCTATTTGTATCACAAAAATGCGAAAACTTCGATAACAAACAGGAAACAAGTTAAAAAAAATGGTTCCTCCGAAGTGCCTTTAATGGCTTTCGACTTGTATCTTATTTCTGGGAGAACGTAAACGGTGAAATCGATCTGTGAGATAAAATCAATACTAATAATAAATCTGTAAGTGTAGGTATTGTATGTATGTACGAGTATTGTATGTATGTTCTTCCATAACTCTTAACTGATTTTCATGAAACTTGGTAGATAAACGTTTAGACGTACAGGACACAGGATAGGCTACTTTTTTCTTTTTCAACGCGAACGAAGTCGCGGGCGCTAGCTAGTCTTTACATAAAAATATAAATTATACCGTTTAGATCTGAAAAAAAAAGAAAACCCGGTGATGGTTTTTTTTTATTTACTCAATATGTAGCTATTATTTAATCAGCGATAATAGCTTTGCGTGACCGCACCTGGTTATGACACGGTTCTAGACAAATTATAGTGTCCATTAAATATGGCAATGAAACCCGACCTTCCCTTAACACCGTTTATTTATACTATTGAATAACATACTAACATATAAATAATAGGGTTAAATTTCTATGGTAAAGAAAACAAGTTTCGAGTTGAAAATCACATTTGCAGCTAACTGGGTCAACTAGTAGAAGCAATTAGAAACAAAAGGGATGAAGTTTGCAAAACCGATCAAAGAGAACCAAGTGCTTAGTAACATTCGTACCTTCAACTCGGAAACCGTAGCTCCTCGTATTCAGCGTTCACTGATTGGAGACAGTGCGAGCATGTCAAACATGCATTGTTGTTATGCTATGTAGGTACCTAGTATAGCTTTCTATAGAACCATATAGATAGGGCAGTATAGAACTGAACACTCAAAATAAAACCTTTAGGCTTTAGCTATGTAATTAATGGTTAAGTCTATCTTTAAGTATTAACTCCTCGACTCTTTTAACATTTTCTACGGTAACAGATGTGGATGGTCTTCCAGAACGATTTTCATCAATACAGCTTGTTCTTCTACGTTTAAATTCGAAACACCAAAATTGAACCACGGAATATGAGATCATTTTCTTTTAAAGTAATAGAAATTTCATTAAAAATGTCTGGTAGACATTTTTTTTAGTACGAAGTATTTTATCATGGCTCGTATTTCCGACGATTCACATATTTTAAAAAAAATGTGATGCACGGTGACAATTACCAAAAATAGTTCAAATGATATAAAAAAATAAATGAACGTCAAATAACAATTTAAATATCGAATACCGGAAACACTTTGATCGCTCCTAGGAAATTGTATTTGGAGTTGTTATGCTATTTTACTGTTGATTAAAACTATTTACACTGTCACTGATACCTTTAGCTTTTATATCTAACGACATAAACTTCGCTGTTATTTTGGTATCTTTCTCTTGCTACTGGCAGTGCAATAAGTATTATTTCGTAATTTATCTGTACTATTTATATAGCTTCTGTGACAGAGACAAAGAGAAATAAAAATATAAGGAATGCTTGAAATGTGACCTTACATTTGTTGCGCGGATTAAATTATATCTACTGGGTAACATGTAATAGGTATGCACTAGATATTTTAGAAATACCTTGGTTGCAGGTTCCTGTAGGGTACTCACCGGTAGGGTAGATTATGATTGGCGTTGGACGTTTGGTGCCATTAGCGTTTTTGGCTACAGAAGCACCGTTAGAGGCCGACGTGGTGGTGCTAGAGGAAGTAGTACTGGTATTGGTTCCGAATCCTTCGAGGACATTCAACGAAGTGGACGTTGATGTTCGTGTCATACTGATCTCCGACGTATGCTGCAAATATTTTTTTTGTTACATACAAAGTAGCTCTTCAACATTATTACACTAACCGCCTCGTTCACCAACGTCAAGTAGGTCAAACAGTCATTTAAAGTCACCGGTAACCGGGGATAATAGAGCAGATATACCTTTGTTTCTTCGGTATACGTACCGCACATTAAATAGAAAATAAAAAAAAATCGGCTAGCGAATGATGCAGTAAACCGAGTGCATAATTCAATAAAACAGAAAATTATTTTTAAAAGTAACTAATCAACACATTACTTGTAGTTTGTGAAAGAGGCCCTAACAATATATAATTAACCAATATATAATATAATCAATCTCGTGCGCTGCTTGGAAATTAGCAATATGGGGTCAAGTATGAAACAAAACTTCGATGATGCGGCATCCGGTTTAATGTTTAACCTACGTTCGGGCGCCGGTTTCGTCGTAGTGGGAACCTAACCATATTACGTATTACCAACAGTAAATGTTCTCGTCAACCAAAATCTGCACTTAATTAATATTTACAAGATAATAATTTTATCTACATACATTAAAGACTTCTCTCAGTTGAGAAAGTTTTAACTCTATTGTAAAGAAAATAAGGAATAAAATTATTCGGTTAAGCAAAATTCGTAAAACATTATATCGACTTGTTTTATCTATTCTATAGCAATTTAATAAAGTGAGGAAAGGTTTATTAAATTCTCTTGCGTTTCCGATTTTACAGTTCGACAGAGCGTAAAAAACACGTACAGTATGAAATAATCGGAAAATATATTTTGCGCTGAACAATCTCTTTTTTTTCTTTATTACTTACAGTGGCGATAAAATTTCCCAGAGCACTAATTTTGACACTTAGTAAGGAATGCTGTGGCGTTGCTTGTGTTATAGGCTACGGTAGCCACCTATCATCAAAAGCGGATATTGGTTGTGTAGTATGTAGATGTCATAGACCATATTCTAATACATTATTCATTTTATTTAGTAGTGGCAAAGCATATTTTTATTAGTGAATTCTGCATCAACCAACTAGGCAGACCGACTGGTGGCAGTAACCACACTTTTATAAAAGATTAATGTCAAGTAGATATGCGCTGTTTTACTATCATCTCTTTATTTATTTTCCTTTATATCAGCATCGCACTTGCAATCCCTATGGCGTACCATGGGTTTCTAGAAGTAGCATAGCTTTCTTGCCCTAGATGGGCTGTGTAGGTTTTGTGCCCTGACTGTAGCGAAGCCCAAATGGAGTTTGGGATTATTTAACAAAAAAAAAAAAAACATAAAAATAGATTCTAAAAGTACGTAGTTTGTGCCTGGATTAATTTGGAAAATTATAGTTTTTCCGTTAACTAGTAAGTATCTAGAGCAACAATAGGTCCGAAAAAAGCTTTTGTTCCATTCGTTCTTTTGTATAATGCACAATAGGTATACTCCGTACATACTTGGACTATTAAAGCTCGAAATATTATTCAATCCATTGAATCCAAAATGAATATTAAAATACGAGTATTGAGCGCCCGCAAAAAATGCTAAGAGGATTATTGGGTTTTCTCCATCATGTATGCCTACGTTATAGCCTACTACACTTTTTTATTATATATCTACACGTTATAATATACCAAAATACATTATACATTATTTATACAAAATATCCTATTATTCACATACTTACGTGTGGAAGCAATTTAATTTTTAATTTTTTTTTGACAGTAACGTAAAACAACTAAATTATTTGCCATACATAAAAATTTGAAAATGAAAATAATGAAATTAAAAAATATATAAATTAACTTTTTTATTTCACACAAACACTTATGACATATTTTAACACATTATAGCCAGTTAACATGAAAATATGTATACGAACAATGCACAAAATTCAGCTTGCAGCTCGTGTGGAACCGCAAACTGGTACGCTTAAATATAACTTTATTATATTTCTGACACACTAATACATTTTCTACGAACCTTCACTCTAAATTAAAATACGTACTCTATACTATACGATGGCGTGCAAACGGTTGTACGGTGCCTATGGTTTTGTTATTTCGCAAACGTTAGTCGCGGATCGAAATGTGAGAAAACCAGCAACACGGGTGTCCCGGATCTCTCCCGCGGGTGAACTGGACGGCTGAACCTTGCTGCCTTAAACTGAAGCCGCTGAAACATTTCACAGTCGGTCAGTGCATTCTCTCCTGGTTTCGTTGCTCGGCAATTTCCATTTCTCCGATTTGAATCCAGTTTTAATTGAGGTCAGAGAAATTATCATATTTAATCAACGTTTTAATAATTATGCTAAATAATAAAAGAGAATTATTGTATGCCGGTATTATTCTATACTAGCTGGTGCCCGCTGCTTCGTCCACGTTGGAAATTTTCGAGAAAATATATGAGTATTATAACGTAAGGCATCTTTATCGCTGTGATCACATCTCGCTTAATTTTGTTATATTTTTATACTATCTCTCGGGAACCAAATATTCATTCTAATCTGTTCAGTAGTAGTTACTGTTCTCACTGTTCAGTACAAAAGAGTTACCATACATCAATCCATACTCAAAAGTTTCGCATTCATAATAATAATGGGATATTTTTAGGTGATTTATTTGTATATTGTGTACAGGATTGTGTACAATACCTGTGCACGCAATATACTCATCTTGGCTACAAGCCTTCTTTCTATTCGACGTCGCTTAGAAACCAATGTTGATTGTCGAATGAATAAAAAATATCTGCCCTAGATAAGCTGTAAGTAGATACTTAGTGTTTGTAAAATGTACTTTTTTATATTAACACTGTCGACTCGCCCCCGGATTCGCACGGATACAATTTTTTTTTTCGCAACTATGATATAACTATGCGGTCTTTTGTTAATATCTCCATTTCATGCAGACACTTATTTTACTTGTATTATTTATAGCCTCTCTGGGGGCGATCAGTGAAATTGTATACCCTACTTAATGAATGTGGCGATTAAGCCTCGGTGTGTTTTGATTGGTCAATTGACTGACAATCATGGCATCAGTGATTTGAAAGACATGGCATTGAGAACGGACCAATTTGGGACCTTCTCTCAATATGACTGCCTTGCACATTTAATGTAAGTCTGCGCCTCTTTCTCAAACGTCAAGTAGGCCCAACTGTCATTTAAAGTCATCGGTAACCGGGGATAATGGAGCTGATATACCTTTGTTTGTACGGTAAACGTCCCAAACATTAAATAGAAAATAATAATAAAAATTCGGCTATCGAATGATGCAGTAAGCCGAGTGCATAATTCAATATAACAGAAAATGATTTCTAAAAGTAACTAATCAACACTTTAATTTTAGTTTGTGAAAGAGGCCCTTATACATAGAAATAATATATCTGCTTCTGGTCTAAATATAAATAAATTTATATTTATTTATATTTATTAACCTTGGGACATGTACAATTTGTAACCTATTACAAAATAATTCAAAACTTTTTCTCATTTGTTTTCTTCTTGTACAGTTTTTCTACTTAGTTTTATATCTAAGTATTTAAGTGTTATCATAACAAACAGTTTATATTTTGCACCTTCTAAATGAATTACGAAAAGTGAGCGAACATTATCTAGGTATAGGGTAAAAATCCGAAAGATCCTCTGAAAAAGATTTTTGTGTGAGCGCTACATTGCGTTGTAGCCCCGAAGCGTAAAAGTGTTATGTGCCGCATCGACAATGTCGATTGTTTTTCCATTTTCCGGAATATTGAATTTTCCTAAACTTCAAATTGATTTTATTTTTGACAATTGACACAAACAGGTTTACCTTTTTTGAGGTTTTCGTAGTTTTAGTTAAAAGTAGCACACATCAAAGCCAAATTAAAAGTTAATGTAAGTATATTTATAAAAATAAATATCGAATGAATTCATAAAATCCCATAAGTACTTCCAGAGAATACCCCTACATGCAAACTCATAGACTTTACACAAAGGGTTTATCTAGTGCCACGCGGTTTTATCTAGTGTCACGGAATTGCGGGAAACTAATTGGAATGCCCGCATTGCATTGGCATTTTGTATTCCAATTCAATCCATTGCTCAATTTATTGGCCATTGTGTCCATTACATCAGTTTCTATGCATGTATAGATTTTCTAGTAGTACAGGAAGTAACTCTTATCTAATCTGAGGTACAGGGCAGGGCCTTACTGTTGCGAAGGCTATGAGAAAGGGAATTTTATAGCGGGCACGACTTTCAGCAATGAAGAAGGATGAAGGATTGTTTGTTCTCATCTATTAGGATGTATAAGGAGGGGATACGATTTTGGTAACCCTTACTCACACGTGCTGTTATTTCACATCATACTAATTAGGTTATATTAGACTTTTAGGTCAGCTTGTTATTTGATAAAGACGTTAACTAATGATTTATTTAAAACATATGTTTTAACAAAAATATGTCTTTTGGTCAAAAAATGAAATATTTTTTGATCACAACGCTTGATTTAGTACTGAAACAACAATGGTATCCAATACTTATTATGAAATGTGAAGATGAAATTGTATCTTGAGATTGTTAGTTCCCATTCAAACTAACTTTGAATTGCAGAAACAAACGAGTTTCAAGACGCATGCCTTCTTGAGATTTCACTAACAATTCCACTATACATCTCATAAACTTTTAGCACTCTACAAGCAAAGATATATTATTTCGATGCTCTACAGCAATATCATAGTTCGAATCCTGACTTAGACGTATACTTCTGGAATAATACTGCTCTAACGAAATTATTCATGGTTCATGGGAGATGAAACGTTCTGAGAGAGAGAGGTGTGAAAGCTAATATGTAATATGTAAAATTTTCACTAATTGTAAGGGTTTATCTTGGATGAAAAACATGTGTCCTGGTATTTTTATTTGTTCCGTTCATTACATCCTTTATTAATATTTAATGTCAGTGTATATCAATGTATATATTTTTTTAATAAATTATTTTATTATTGAACTTTGACCGTGACCTTTGATGATTGCCATTTCCTAATTCTTAATTTACTTTGGTCGTCCAGTTTGCAGTACATATTCTTTAACATATTCTTTGCAGTACCAGTTGCTTGTGTTATAGGCGACGGTAGCCATCTACCATCAAGTGAATCGTCAGTCTGTTTGACGACTTTCAGATAAAAATTTGAAGTTACATTGATTTTCAATAATTACATAATATACCTAATAATAATGATGATTTCATATTGTGCACTTACCTTTTAAAGATTTTCTTTGATGTCTCCCTCTTTAGAAATACGTAAATAAGTGGAACGTAAAACAGAGACTATTAAATCAACGAAAGTGATAGGTACGCATCATCGTAAATTAATGATATCAGCGTGTGTAGGTATTGAACGAGACGAAGTGAATCGGAGTTCAAAGAACACGCTCAGTAATTGGGTTTCAGCAATAAATTGGAAATATCTGTTTGATGTTTTCTAGTCAAAATTAAGAGACCATCAGTAAAATGTAAAATGCTCATTTATTAAACTTTAATTATCAAAATGGCTTCATGTTTCATTAGGACAATTACTTGCAAGTACAATAGAAGGACGCTTAACATTGAATCTTGCAAGGTTTATACTACGAGTAGGTATAGGGGTAGTGACAAGCAACTCAAAGAGCAACTTTTTTATGGTCTACAGAAGAGAAACCACACAAGTTAGTGTCATAGAGTAAAAGTTTTATGAGGAAAACACATTAAAAGTTAATAAAGCTATTAGAAGCCTAGAACTACCTGTAAAACGCAGTGTGCCCTGCTACTCGCCAGAGTCGCCGGATCGAGACCAGCGCCAACTTTGAAAAGTTTATTTACAAAACCTTGTCGGGAATCGAACTCGGGCCTGTAAGGCGAACCACAAGTTTAAAGTCTTGTTGAGTTCTTTGGTTAAGTTTCAGAAATTTTGATCAGATTATGATCAGAAATTCTGAAATTCGCCGAACAAATTGTCGATATAACCAAGAGAATTGGTAAGTTAAAGTGGCAATGGGCTAGTCACATTTGTTGCAGAGCGGATAACCGATGGGGCAGATGAGTTTTCGAATGGAAGTCACGAATTGGAAAAACGCAGGTGGGACGCCCTGCGACCAGGTGGACAGACTACCAAAGGGTTCGCAGGTGGCGAGCATTGGGAGAGGCCTATATAATAATGTTGTAGTTACCAAATGATCAACAGATGTAAATTTTCACAACAAATTGTGTCATTACATTTAATGCAAAAAGTTGTTTAATTAACGAATGTATAAAGTTCACAGCGGGCGGACAAAAGAGACTGTCCCGATTATATATTATGGTCTCCAAGGATTAATTGCAAAGTTACCGACATTTGTTGCGGTTTAAGAAGGTTTTTTTATTCGGCATCTGTTTAATGTAAGCGGCGAGAGAGCCTCTCCCTTTTGAATCCGTAAAATGGACATGTCCTTGTGCGCTTTTCACTTCTGTATCTTAGCGACTGCATTTCATTCAACGATTCATTGAGATTTCTGCAGAATTATGAAGCGCACATCTACTAAGGCTTTCAGGCAGTTCCATCTTTGCTTCAGTTCGAAAAGATATTTCTTTACGTTAACCTCTTCAACTATGAAAAAGGAAAAGTGTGGGAGATTTTTAAAATATTCCAAGTTGATTAAAATATTTATTTAAGTGGCAGAAAAATATTAATGTATTTTGAATATTACGACACGATAATGAAATTCGTCGCGCAACCTAGTGTAAACGACCTTTTAAACGTAATTGCCTTTTCCATAACATTTCATTATATTACGGCTCAGGAAGGTATCAAAATGTGACATTGCTAAACGTTCCTAATATAAAATTGTTTTTCATCAACTTGTTATTGAGTTATATTGGGATTCAATGGGAAAGTTATTGGGTTTTTTAATTAAATTCTATAATTAAATAGCTTGTTAAGGGATCTTAATATTATTTGATATTACTTATAAGCCCATTGGTGGATGGAACTTTGAACTTTTGAAATGAACTTTGCAAAGTTAGATCTTCTATGGATCTAGCAAAATTAAGATTAATTTGGACAGTCCGTTTTCCAGCAGTAGGTAACCACGAACTTACAAAAGATCCTCATGAAGTGTGGTTCCTTTGGGATATTCAAAAACCCAACAACCGAGATCGAAGTCGCAGGCACACCTAGGATTATTTGTGAGAAACAAGGCGTGATAAGGGAATGCGCTATGATATTCCTTAGTCGAGCACTGCAAATGATTTCACAGTTATTATCTGTAAACAGGGGCCCTAGCCAAGAGCAACCAGTGCAAACGGGAGCGTTGTGTATTTACTAAACGATAGAAAATAAAGCCCAGTGATTGGTCAAAATTTTATGTGGGCGTTACAACAACCAATCACCGGGCTTTATTTTCTATCGTTACGTAAATACACAACGCTCCCGTTTGCACTGGTTGCTCTTGGCTAGGGCCCCAGGTTGTCACTATCGCCAGACAGTCTGTCTCTACAAACTGCCATCTGTAGTTTGTGTTTTTTTTTAATATCAAAATTTTTGAAAGAATATTTAATAAAATGAAACAAAATATTCGAAAATAGTAAAATTTAACCATCTCACTTGAATATTTTATTACACTAGTGCTCTATTTCACTAGTAACTTTATCATGAATTTCGTTTCCACGCTAGCAAAATCGCATGTGAAAATCGCCTTTATTTATTGCTCCTAAAAGGAAACCAGCCACGCCTCAACACAGCGCGGGTACAGGCCATTTGCAATTTAATTAATTTCGTTTGCTAATCCCACTCTTTGTTTAAAATTTTATCAAATTTCAAGTTTTCTCAGAGATCGAGAACAATTGAGCGACTTCATTACTTAAAAAAAGGTGTCCGATGTTATTTAGCCTGAAGGAAAAATTTTATGCAGTATTTACGTTTCAGTAAGCAGATACTAAAGGCACCCGCTCGCCTTTATGGGTATTCATAAAAAGGCTTTAAAACTCAACAACACTACAAGCAACTGTTGACTTAAATGATACATGGTTAAAGTACATTTTGATTTGTTTAGTTACATTAATGTGTTCGATAAAAAAACTTTCTAATGTCTTCAGATAGGTGTTGAGATACTTATAGATTTAGATAGGTGGGTATCAAAATATTCGCTGTTTGTTATAGCTTTTTAAAACCGTTATTAAAATATAAGAAACTACAAATGACAATTAACAACTGACTTGAGAAATATTTATATTATATAATAGATACAATAGGACAAAAACTGCAAAATCAAGCCCTCGAACGATTATCTTGTCACGGATGTCAGAACTTGTGAACTTGCTAAATGGGTCCAGTTATTATCTTAATAACTTTAATTCAAATAGTTACGTGTATACATTTTTTTCATAATTATTTAGAAACTTACGTAAATAACATAATATTACCAGCTTTACATCTACTTCAGCCAACTGGAAGGCTATTAGTGAAAATTTGGACAAGTGTAGAAAAAAAATTAGTTATTTGCGAATAGAACTGTTATTATAAAATTATTTAAATAATAAAAAAGGTGACATTATATATTTCTTCTGTCCGTGTGTATGTGACTCCTCATAAACGGCTGGACCGATTTCGATGAATTTTTTAATGTAAGTTTGAGTGACGGGTAACAGAATGGTTTAGTTGGGGCCTCTTTCACCAACTACAAGTAAAGTGTTGATTAGTTACTTTACAAGTAAAGCTTATTGGTGAGTAAATGTTACGAGTATCTTTTGTCAATTTCATTGAAATTACCCTTCACTAATGCTACTCGAAGATGGTGAAACTCGTACGCTCGTACGCGGGTTAGCCTACTTGACACTTTACTGACAGATGGTAGAAGAGGCCCTAAGCGCCTCTTTCACCAACTACAAGTAAAGTGTTGATTAGTTACTTTTAGATATATTTTCTGTTTTATTGAATTATGCACTTGGTTTACTGCATCATTCGATAGGCGAATTTTTTAAATTATTTTCTATTTAATGTTTGGGACGTTTACCGTACAAACAAAGGTATATCAGCTTAATTATTCCCGGTGACAGGATACTTTAAGTGACGGTTTAGCCTACTTGACGTTGGTGAAAGAGGCGCTTAGACTCACAATTGGACGGCTGTGCAAAGAACCCCTTTGCACAGCCAACCTGTACTGCAATCAGGTTTTCGGGTTCGGGTAGGACATCGTATGCTGAGTAAGAGCTTCTTGAGGCTCTCACTAGACATCCCACATGGCGGTCACATCGTGAGCCAAGTAATACACATAATAATTATTATATACAAATATAATATCTAGTTTACTACGAAATTTCTGCTTGCAGTAAACAATAATTGCATTGTTGCTTAATTAAAAACGTAGAAATGTTAAAAATTACTGAACCGAATATAAACTTTACTCTCATGAAACATATTGTACGAAGGAAATTTATTCGCGGGGAATAAATTTAACACTCCCTCCATTTTTAGGCGATATAACTAGACTGTACGGATCTGCCTCCACGAAATATGGCCCTGGCGTCGGCTCCACTTTGTATTTGTACAACATTTGAGCGAGAGCTGCACGAATTTGCATCATACCGTAACGCTTCCCTGCAACGAAGGGATAATTATTTATAATATATTCAGCGCCATAACTGATAATGTATATTTTTTGAAGCGCTTTCACGAGTTCCGATGAATATTTATGTCACATCTAAAAATAAAAGCACGAATAATAT
This sequence comes from Synanthedon formicaeformis, assembly GCA_945859745.1. Taxonomy (NCBI): domain Eukaryota; kingdom Metazoa; phylum Arthropoda; class Insecta; order Lepidoptera; family Sesiidae; genus Synanthedon; species Synanthedon formicaeformis. Next base: position 8,035,462 of record OX243958.1, read on the forward strand.
TGTTTCAGATTTGGTAACAGCCGGAGTAACATAGCAGGTTAACACTGCCGCTCACGCGTTAGACTATCTATTTTGTATTTAATATTATAAATATGAGAGTTTATGAATACATTTGGAAGTTTGGTATGCGCAAACAGCGTACCAACAGCGTACCTATTAGTTTGACGTACCTATGCAAAATCTCGGTCCTTCCCCAAAGGGCAGAAAATTGTAGTTGACGTTGTCACTTTCAGAAGTGATAATATTTCTTTCGGGACGCCATTTCTCCGGTTCCGGGTACATATTCTCATTGTAGTGTATTCCGACAACATTCACAAACACCGGCGTACCCTTCTCAATGACAACTTGGTCATTCAGTTTGTACTGTTTATTACATATCCTGTCCAAATGCGGGACGGGCGGATACTTGCGTAGCGTTTCTGAAAGACACAACATTAAAATTCATAAAGGTAATTTCAAAGCCAAATTGTTTGTTCGGGCTTTGCGTCCACATAATAAGGAAGTTCTCGTACCGAAAATACAGGCGGAGAGATATTTCAATTCTAATAAATCAGCATACTCCAAAACGTCCTTTTCACTTTGCTTTAACGCGCCGCTGATTTCGTTATAAAGCTTCTCCTGAAAACCAAAATGTACATTTAAAATAAATCTTGTTTTTTTTTTATACTTTCTTCGTAATAATTTATCTTTTTTTCTATAATATGGCTTCTATAAATATTTACCTGCACATCGGGATGATGAGCTATCTCATGAAGACAAAAGGCAAGGGTAGCAGACGAAGTTTCAATTGACCCCAAGATAAAAACTGCTGCCTGTGCCAGCATTAGATTATCAGCAAATTCTAAAAGCAAATTCAACTTTTGTATAGAAAAGTAAATGCCCACATAGTCTCCTTGTCATATTAAAAATCAACATACTTGAGTCAGCTCCTGCGGGTAGTTTACAATTGTCTTTTAATTTAAGCAGGTGGTTGACCAGATCTTTATCGTTGGCAGTACCAGTTTTTTTGCGTTCTTCCACAACGTCCCAAAATATTTTTTTAATATAATTAGTAGCAACATCAGAGAAGAACGCCAATCTGAAATTGATAAAACTTATGTTATGTTGACTATATACTTTTGTCACAGTTTCTTTTGTTTCATTACGTTTATCTTGTATGCTCATGGGATACTGTAACGAAGAAATTCTTACTTCTAATCTGTCACAAATTGAAAACAATGTAAAGTGGCTTAAAGGCTTCCACAACGAAATCCCAATAGAAAATTGAGCCTAATCTAGACGAGATAATCAGTGGCTTAAATTATAATTAGTATTGTTTAAAAGGCTCGCTTTCAAATATTTCTGGACTGATTAAACTTTATAAATTATTTATTTTATCATATTACGAGTATTATTTGAACAATAAGCACACAAATTGATAACAGTTGCGTTCCTAATTACGAAGTAGTAGTTTATTCACAACTATATTCATTATTTATTTATTTCTTATTACTTACTTATCTTATTATATATTTATTTATATCTTATATTTAACTAGCGACCCACTCCCGGCTTCGCAAGGGTGTAATTTTTTCTGCAAATTATATATAAAAACCTTCCTCGTTTAACGCTCTCCATTAATAGCACGAAAATCCTTTAAGTACTTTTTGAGATAATCGAGAACATACAGGCAGACAGATACGGCGGGGGACTTTGTTTTATATAATAATTTACACCTCTCACGGCGGAGTGATTGGATTCTTTTAACCTATTGTCAACAAAAATGGGATCTTGTTGTCGTCACAATATACTGCATATAATTTTGATTTATTTTAGGATGAAATTTTACTTTCAATCTCATCCTGAATTTTATCGAGCGCTAAGCAATGTAATTCATTGCATCGTTGACAAGCGATGCAAAAGAGGGATCTATATATTGCCATTTAGACGCTAGACTCTAGACGACGATATTGGAAAATCCATGAAATGTAGTTGGATTGGGTTGTATTTGGATATCTGATGCCGATAGTCTAGCAAGAAGGGCAACGACTGATAAAGAAAGATAAGTGTGAATAATGATCCGTTATAAAATCAAATAGATAAAATAATATTATCTACATAAGTTTTATGTGTTCAAATATTTGTTTTAAATTATAATTATAGATAAACTTGAATATAATAAAACCTAATTAGTTATTATCTCAGATAATTAGCACTAAGCTAAACTGATTGACATAGGTATATCGCCGTTGTCAAACCAAACTGTGCAAAAAAAAGTTTTCATGTGCTATAAAATTACAAATTTTGTAAAATGCAGACACCGTCATAATTTTTTTTTGATATATCGTGAAAAGTTAATACGCTAACATAGTCTTACAAAATTTCACGTACAAACGTACAAAGACCAACGTACAGAATTACACGCAAGTGTCGGGTAATTCCGTACCTACATTAACTTTACAAAATAAATTGTTTTTGACGCTCACATACTGGCATTCAATAAATGTGCCTTATTAATGTAAAATTATTTCTTTTTTAATCCATGTTGAGGAGTTTTGACCATTGTAGAAAGTCAAACAATGGTTTACCTTAGGAATTCCGCCAACGTAGGCAATAAGAACATCATTATAAATTCGGATCCTCGCCATAAATTCCACTTGACCATATGTTTCGTAATAGTCCAAAGAGGCGATGCCTCATTATTTAGTGCATGGCTCCTAAGACCGAATACGCTGTAGGCCACTGTATCAGATGTATACATAGAGAACAGTTTCTAAAACATTACAAGCGAAATTAGATATAAAAATAATAATAATATGATTAAAATAAAATGCATATTATTATCATATACGGACGCCGCAGCATACTTATTACATTATACAAAAATTGTTTTGTTGACTTACTAAAGATAATACTTAACTTATTTGTTGATAAGCTATCAACAACATATAATTTTTTGCTATATGGTCAGAAATCAGAAGTCAATTTTTTTATGTCAATAAATTTAAAAGCGTCATTAAAACTAAACTCCTCTCGAAAGGCTTTTATAAAATCACTGATTATTTAAGCGACAATGAAGCCTCGATTTAAACGAAACAGAGCTCATACTATGTTTAGTATTAAAAAACTATAATTGTATATACTTGTATATACTTAATTTTGTTAAAATTAAGTATAATTGTTGTAATTTTATATTTTAAAGATGACAAAAAGAATAGTATCCTGAGTTTCTTTCGAGATTTCTTCTCAGGATCGTCATCTTGGCTTTTTTCCAAAACCCTGGTAAATTTAAATTCAAAATGACGATCATAAGAGTTTCTTGTAGAAACCTAATTGATAAATAAATATTTTGATTTTGATTTATGTTAAGGTCGACAGAGATACTGACGGTGGTGGCTAGCGTAGACAACAAGCAACACCACAAGTGCGGTTGTACTTTAAGCATTGTAGGATTAAGGATAAGGAAGGTATAGGGTAATGGGCTCTGGCATCCCTTACACACTCACCAAAACACAACAGCACACATGCTGTTATTTCACGGTGGTCCTCTGAAAGGAGGTGGTTTTTAACTTTAGCCAACTTTTAAAAGTTCATTTCCAACGGTCTCGTCATAAAGAGTCGTCATTCCTAATCACTTATCATTTATTCTATTACGTGGCGTTGCTTGCGTTATAGATCATTAAGTGGCCCGTCAACTTGTCTTACCACTTTTTAATTAAATTTCATTTCAGAGTAAAATTCTTATACTCGTGCTCGTAGTTATTCTCATTACTCGTAGTTATTCCAGTTAGCGCCTCTTTTACCAACGTCAAGTAAAGTGTTGATTAGTTACTTTTAGAAATCATTTTCTGTTTTATTGAATTATGCACTCGGTTTACTTCATCATTCGATAGGCGATTTTTTTTATTATTTTCTATTTAATGTTTGGGACGTTTACCGTACAAACAAAGGTATAATTCCCGGTGACAGGTGACTTTAAGTGACGGTTTAGCCTACTTGACGTTTGTGAAAGAGGCGCTTAAATTTATAATTGCACAACGAGAAGACGACAGCGACACAGTTTACCGGAAATTGATTTTTGAACAATAAATAGTTTTATTTTTAAAAAATTTAACGAAGTAAATAAATGGAATACTCGAACGAGGGAGGAATGCATTTGACAGCCAGTTTAAAGCTTTTTTTCTTTTTTTTTAAATTTTTTGTATTTTCTACATTTTTCGGTCTAGTTCAACCACTCGTAGTTTTGTTCAACCGTAGAACTAAACGGAAGCTCTATAAATTGAACTAATACCTTAAATATATACAAATACTTAGTTCTACTAATTGTTTTAATACTACAAATGTGTTTTTGATTGTACGAGCAGTTCGTGTTTTACGCACCTTCAAGTTCACCGGTTTGTTACCTTCGACATGATCGCGACGTATCTTCTTCACTAATTCCGCAGAGTTGATGTTCATTAGTTCGGTAATAATTTTTAAACGTGTAGGCGTAAACATCGGCGATAACTCGTGTCGCATGTTAGACCATATTGGATTCTGAAAAATAAATAAATAAATCTTTATTACTACAAACACATGTAGGTATTCTTCTTTTTGCGGTGTCTCTCCAACTAGTGGAGCTCAACTCTTCACTACACAGCCACGACTTCTTTCGTCGTCTATCTTTTCCCTTTCCACCGACTTTGCTATCATCCACAGCTGAAGCAGATCGTACTGCTCTCATGTCTAAAGGCTAGGTAAGGCTAGGTTCTCACCATTCCAGACCGCCAGACAGCCGCCATTAAACTGGATGCCGCATTACCAAGTAAAAATGACATTAAATTATCATTATTAAGAAAAAAGTTTGACGTTTCTCCGATAGTTTACGACCTCCGTATTCGACAGACGAATAGATAAATCTTTCATTTTTTATTCGTGTAATACCTCGTTCACTTGATTGAACAGAATTAATAGATTAAGTTTTATTTTAAATTTAATAACTATAACGTAAAAAATTACTATGTAATTACGTAGGTACAATTCCAAATAATTAAAAAAAAATTATAGGTGCAGACTGGTTCAACTTGCAAACATAAACAAACTTACAAAATTCAATCTCTCTCGTTACAACATTAGCATAGATCAGGGATGCAGCCCATCAACATGCCATTGATGGCACGTGCCAAAATAATTAGAGCTACAGCAACATTAATTGAGGAATTTGGTTGCTTATAGAAACAGTTTTGGTCTGAAGCCACACTACATTCATAGTGAAATATTCTTTCTTGTATGATGTTTAAAGACTTCCGTGACAGAGAAGTAGGTATGTATTTTTATTTTCCATAGGACACAATATATCCTATTCTTGCGGCGTCATTCAGTAGCGGACTAGCTTGTCTATCTTGTTAGTATTAGATAACGGTAGCCACCTAACCATCCTTTTGTATAATCGAACTAATTTTATAAATGCGAAAATGAGTCTGTTACGTTTTCACGCCTTAACCATTCCACTCATAATGGTCTATGTCCATTATGAGATGTCATTCAATCTCCAGGTCATGATGGTCTAGCCGTCGAGCATCTTCGATACGCAGGCCCACATATGGCCGGAATATTAGCTATGTTTTATTCACTGTGTTTAGGTCATTCTTACCTGCCGTCTGATATGATGAAAACTATAGTAATACCGATAGTTAAGAATAAAACTGGTGATTTATCTGATAAAAACAACTATAGACCTATTTCTCTGGCTACGGTTGTGGCAAAAGTTTTAGATAGTATGCTTAATACACATTTGGAAAAATATGTGTCTTTACATGATAATCAATTTGGATTTAGACGACGATTATCAACTGAAAGTGCTATACTTTGTCTTAAGCATACTGTCCAATACTATATTTGTCGTAAAACACCTGTATATGCGTGTTTCCTCGACTTGTCAAAGGCATTTGATCTGGTTGCCTATGATATCATGTGGGAAAAGTTGGAAAATATTAATTTACCATCTGAAATTGTTCGTATTTTTAAATATTGGTATGGGCACCAGGTTAATAGCGTGGGATGGGCGGGAACAATGTCAGAACCATACAAATTAGAATGCGGTGTGAGACAGGGCGGTATCACCTCACCGACCTTATTCAATATATACGTAAACGCACTGATCGAGGAGCTCAGCAACCAGCGTCTTGGTTGTCACATTGATGGGGTATGTGTTAACAACCTTAGCTATGCAGACGACATGGTGTTGCTGAGCGCCTCTGTCTGTGGTTTACGTAAACTCCTGAACATCTGTGAGAGGTATGCGTGTAGGCATGGACTGAAATATAATGTCACGAAAAGTCAGTTCATGATATTTGAGACGGCAATTGTTAAAAGCCCTAATAGCGTGCCACCTGTGCGTCTAAATGGCATTTCCCTTGACAAGGTGGACCGTTTTAAGTATTTAGGGCACATAGTCACGGCTGACTTAAAAGACAATGCCGATATTGATAGGGAACGAAGGGCTCTGTCCATAAGGACTAATATGCTAGCTCGTAGATTTGCGCGATGTACAACAAATGTAAAGCTAACATTATTTAAAGCATATTGTACATCGCTGTATACGTGTGCTTTGTGGGCGAATTACACACAAAAAAGTTACAGCTCCCTTCGTGTCCAATTTAACAATGCATTTAGGGCGATGTTAGGGCTACCCCGCTTCTGTAGTGCTTCAGGGATGTTTGCAATAATGAGCACTGATTGTTTCTATGCTAATATGCGTAAAAACTGTGCATCACTTGTTAGGCGAGTGCGGGACAGCTCTAACAAAGTCATATCAATGATAGCTAATAGGCTAGACTGTATATATATTCGAAATTGTTGTGATAGACATGTTGGTTGTAGTTTTTAGGTATTTTCTTATTATTATTTTTTTCTATTATTATTTTCTTTTCCTTTCTTTCATGTTGTATATCTTATTACTGTTAGTTATAATTAAATGTATAAATAAAAATGTAAAAATATGGGTCTAGTTGCCTGTAAATAAATGAATTTGAATTTTGAATTTGAATTTGAATAATAATGGAATTCCGCATACATTTTTTCAGAGATACAGAGAAGGGCATGGCGTACCTTTCATTAAAAAAAACATATCGTTCCCGAAGGATCATCTAAAAATAATTTTTAAAAACCTGACAAAAACATATTGAGCGTTTATCGCTCATAATAAATATTTTAACAACTAAAACAGTGCCGCAGACAAAAGCTAGCAAAAATTATTGTAACAAAAACTGCAATGAGAATGTTTTTAGTCATACCTTCACAGTGAACAAATTCAACGAACCAAGTGGATCTGAATCGTAGCCGGAGTAACTGTATCTATCTTCAAAATACTCTTGATCCTTGACTAGTACTTTCTTTGCGAGCTCCGGTGATTGTATCAAAAGTACGGGTCTCAAACCCAAATATACACCGACATAATCTACTGGATGTTTTCTATGCCATTCACGAAATATATCCCAGACACTCTTTCTCAATACACATTGTAAATTCCCGATCAGTGGATACGGTTTCTCGTAAGGTACGCCTCGTTTTTTCCAATAATCATAATTTCTCGTGGAATACCAATATAGTGTTGTTACACACAATATAAATATACCTAATAACCACTGCGTCACTCCTCCAAATACGTCCATATTGGACTAATGAACGCAACTTAATGACATTTAAATGTATTGTTATCAAAATTTTGTGAGAGATAAGTAACATATTATTTTTTGATAATTTATGTTCTGAACGGTTCCGGCCGGATCAGATCGTATAGAATGGACGAACACTCTCCATAGTGCAGACGATAGAAAATCGATAGGCATGCTACTTTTCGGTACCTAATTTTATGCAGTGTTTTAGCTATATAAAAAATCTCAGAAGTTTGTTTTACCGATTTAACGCACACTGGAACTTAAACCAAGTCTGAACTAAAACCTACTGGAACCAGTCAGATTTTAAAAATTCTTTTTGCATTTGAGAGCCTAATTTTTAAGGTCAAATTAGAGGGTGCCAAGAATTACCGACATTGTCAAAAAACGAACTAAACCGCGTACGAAGTCGCGGTCACACTAGTATAAAATAAATACTTACATAATTATATCGATTTTATTCCTACTCGAAATATATTGGATACAAGGTGCAGTGCATTCGACCTTGAGGCTTCAACCTTCATTGTAACCAGGATCATTGTATCGGCTTGCAAATATATTATCTGACCTTTCCACAAAAGGTACGAATGTGAAGTTAGTTAGTAGGGAGACCATTTTGTTAGGTCCCGATAAACCTTTCTGAACGTCACTGGTACGTCTGCGAGAAATATTCATCTCGGTGAATGTCCGTAGGATACACAAACACCGGAACCGGAACACAATTCCGATAATCGAGTCACGGTTAGGCCTCAATTACGATTGCAAATTCCATCAAATTTGGAACGAATGAAAACGGTGTTTTAGAAAATAGATACAAACACTTATTTAATCTTTTTCCGAACCTATCTAGTTAAAATTATTAAACTAGTAATAAATATCTATAGGTACATGATGTACCTAACATGTATTAGAGAGAGAAGAAAATAATTATAATTTTTTAATCTTGCTTGAACTAACTAGGTTTGATTATAAATTGGAATACTCTACAAAATTTAGTAGGTACTTTGTTAATTTCCTTTTACACTTCCTTTAGTCCATGTCATGTTTCGTTGGGATGAAAAATATTAAAGTGTCATTAAACACAAGCGTATGACAGGATGTTGCAACTTTACAAAAGTTTGGAAGGGAGCTTAAGGCGAATGCATTCCTGAAATTATAAGATATACGGTTCCTCCTGTAAGATCCCGTTGGATGAGTGGCAAGGGTGCTTGCCTAACGTCTCAGGGGCGCCGGGTTCGATTCCCGGCGGGGTCAACTTTGGAAATTTTAATATAATTTTCAAAATTGACTCTGGTCTGGATTTGAAAAGTAGTGGTAGGGCACACTGCGTTTCGCAGTCATTTGGGCAGCCCGTCTGGCGGCAGTAACCACCACCTTACAGAATACCAGCGTGAAATAACAGCATTATGTGCTGCTGTGTTTCGGTGAGTGAGTAAGGGATGTCAGAGCCCATTACCCCACCCCTCCCTTATCCCTTATCCTTAATCCTTCTATGGTCGGCAGCGCACTTGTAGCACTTATGGCGTTGCTTGTGTTATAGGCGACGGTAGCCACCTACCATCAAGTGGACCGTCAGCCTGTCTGTCGACCTTAACATAAAAAAAATGATAGTCCTCATTGAATAGAGCGGTTTAGGTCTGTCAGCTCTAAATGGTGATGATGATTCTAACATCTTGACAGGAAACTATCTTGGCAGCTGGGTCACAAATGGGCTATGGACGACCTCTCTTCGGATCTTGTACTACATATTATAAGCTAAATAGTAGGTTAATATTAATATTAATTTAATATTAAGTAACGTGTTTATTTGTAAATCATTCGTTTTACAAATTTTTGATAATTGATAAGGATTATTAAGATAATGGAGTTTTGGCTACCATTAGGGACCACAACACAACAGTACTAGAGCTTTTGTTTCAAGGTCTTCTGTAAGGAGGTGGTTACTACCGCTAGACGGGTTTCCTGGCTTATGAATATGGAACGCAGTGTGCTCTGCCATTACTATTTTTCACATTTTCATGTAGCTATTCGCCTTAAATACAACGAAGACAGAAAGTATCAAAATTGACAAGCGTGTTGTTGAGCAGAGTTCCGCGTTTCGTTTTTATTGGGATAATAATAAACTTTCAAGAGTTACTTCCTTATTGTATGTGTATAAAAGTTTCGCGGTTGTTCCGGCACTAAGTATAAAGAAAGATAGAATTTAGTTTCACGTGTTGCTAAATCAAATAATAATTATTTTCTTGAATTTTAGTTTAGCCATTACAATGCTTCTGTTTTCATAGTGGTTTCCCTAACCCCTATGAAAACAGAAGCGACGCTTGAAAATCTGAAATATGAAAATCTGACGCGCTCGAGTATTACAAAATAAGATTCGTCAAAAATATTTTTTGCATTTTCAAAAAGCTGCCACGAGCTTGCGTTACATCCGAATCGTCTGAATTTTAAATGGGAGCTTAGTTTAGGTTCACTTAACATCCCCTCTGAAAATCTGACGCGCTCGAGTTGTATTGACAATTTTACCCCCACCCCCGCCAACCCCACCAACCAAATCGTCAGATTATTAAAATGCACACTTTTCAGCATGTAATTAATCTACCATAGCTTAATCTGACGCGCTCGAGTGACTCCAGAAATCTTGGGCTCCCCAACCATAGTAACAAATATTCCATTCGGACCCTGCTATATAAATAGTTTGTGAATTTGTAATGAAATTTCACGTTGAATGTTACGTAACGTAACTTTTGGTAAAATTCAATGATTCGCGAATAGCAGATACGGTGAGCAGGAAATTGAACTGTTGATAGAGACGTTCGTCGCGCGTTTCAGGAACACTATTCATGTTGTCCCATTTATGACAGTTTGAGGTAGCTCATTCATCTATATTTGGATATCCTTTGAAATTTCCTTTTAGTATAACTTTTATTAGAAAATGTTGTCGTAAATACATTTCCAATAAATTTGGTAGTTGTAGTTGAAGCAGTAGTATTACCTATTACGACACTAATGCTCGTTTTCACCAACAGACACCTAGAGTTAGGGAACACCTAACTTCTATTTAAGCTGACTTTTCATGGCAGTCCTGTAGGATTGTAAATGTGACTTTCGTGAATGGCCGGCTTGTTATAATATGTTTTCCCTAACTCTGGGTGACTGTTGGTGAAAACTGGCATAAATCTTAGAAAAACTCATAGAAAATATTTTAAAACTAAGACTTTTGTACAAACTAAACGCATAAGTAAAAATTTCAACAATGTTATATTGCTCCAAAAATTATCATTGTCAAGTATCACATGTACTCAAGAATTCAAGAAAGTAATGTTATTTGAGCGTCTGAATGTAACGGAGTCAATATAATTTTGAAATATTACATTCGCGAATAGTGTGTTACGTATCTTTCTTTTTTGCTTCTATATATAGTGTAACTTTATTTTATGAATAATAGGACTGAAAAATTGTTCGACAGTTTCGTACTTCAAACCCCTAACCTCAGGTTTTACCTTTTTGGCAAGAAATGAGGTATTTCTAAGTAGTCACAAAGCTTCAAACTCTTCATTTCATTGTATTCAAATACATGATAAACGCCTTTTCAGTTTCATTAAGTTGATTTTTGGCATCAGAGAGGACTTCCTGTCTGAAATAATATTTCAAGAGAATCACAGTCAGTGCGAGTTAATTAATTCATTGGAACATTATCAACTAGAACAATAATTTAATAGATTACAGAAACCCTTCGGAGATCAAGCGGGACCTCGTTGTAATCAGCGTCAGAGACATCGTAAACTTCTCTCAAACTATTTGATATACCGAAGTTCACTACTAGAAACTTTTATTAGAATTACATAATTCTAATCTATCTGAGTAGAGAGTTTTACCATTAAAATCAAGACAAACTAAAACATTTTGTTAAGAGGATTTTTTTGTATGTGTTGCTTCTAGAATGCCTTAATACAATTCTAATCTAAAATCTAATCTAATTTAATAATATTAAAAATACGAAAGTTTGCATGCTTGTGTGTTTGAATGTTTGTTACTCAATTATGCAAAAACGGCCGAACGGATTTGGATGGAATTTGGCACACATTTAGTTTATTACCATATAGGATACTTTTTATCCTGAAATATGTTGGGTACCCAAGGGATATAATATAAGATTTGGCGGCGCCACCGTCGTCACAGCGATAAAGCGCGATATATTACTCATATATTTCATTCGTTTTAAAATAATTCACCGTAAATATTCTATCAGTCAAGTATAGGTAGATAAAAATTCATGCCTTCAAAACAATTTATTATCACTTTATAAGTCCGATTGTTGATGCATTGTATGTCATTTCACTGATCAAAGATAAACGCCACGATTTTGTGTAAATATTGTAAATAACAGAATATCAGAATATCTTCAATGATTTTTTTCCAACATTGCTAATATTAAAAATGAAAGCGAAAGCGGGAAAAATTAATACACAAAAAAACCGTAAGATATTTGTACCTGATATCTGAAATTTCTCTCAAGACGTTTTATTAACAGGTGGCCATTGTCTTTTCATGAAATTTATAAAGACAATGTATCAAAGAGGAAGGGAGGAGCCAATGATGAAAGAAAATATCGTGAGGAAATCTTTGAGTACATGTAAAGCACCTCCTCACATAGAGGAATATGCCATTTCTATTGAATACGAGAATTGAATAGGTACCTATTTCATTCATAATAAATCATTGCCAATACGATAAAAACTGAAGGACAATGCTTTTTCCCAGGAGTGGGTTATAATGGATGTAACTCACTTTGTATCCTTCACTTGTCATCGAAGATTGCTCGACTTATAACTGGTAGCTCGATGAATTGAAGAAATGTCAAAGAAACAAAAAAATAATACATTGTCTTATACACTTTATGTTCCCTCAAAAATTTAGTTAAAAATTTTCAAATAGGTACTCACTGCACTTAATAAATTTATTATATAAAAGGAAAAGTTTTTTTGCTGGTGGTAGCTAAACTCTTTAAAATGTTGATAATCATACTTCATTTATACTGACACTACTGTTATCTGTTAGTAAGTATTTAAATGCATATGTTCGGTGTATGTTGAGTTATGGGAGTAAGTTTCCGCCCTGAATTTGGAGATAACGTAAATCCCTTCTTATCTCGAACGCCAAAGGTTGAAATTAATTGCAGAAATCTTTAAAGCTTTTGACAAGTGTGCCGAGTAGGTATATTAATTAATGAATTAATTTCAATATCATTAATATTGTATTAATTTATTGTGTCATTCATCGGTGTCATTCAATTATCCTTTAGAATCGTTCTCATCCTTTAGAATATTAGAGACTAAATATTAGAATCATATTATAAATTGATTATGAAATTTCAACTTTTCTCAATTACCTAGTAATACCTAGGAATACTTCCCTTTTTACCATGAGATGTAACAATTTTTCTTCTTCTTTTAATTTATTGGTTACATAATGTAAATACTTTAAATTTTCTTCCATAGGCGGAAAAAATTCAGAATGTAGCTAATGTATCATTTACATTCAAAATTCAATTACACAACATTAACTCGAGCAAAAAAATACAACCGTTCGCGGAGTCGGGTCTCTAGTTTTATTTATAAACAAATTAATGAGATCATAATAATATACATATTATATTCATTAAAAAATGATTAAATTCACACTTTAGCAATCAGCTTCATACTGGGTTATTGTTTTTTTTGTTCTTATATAATAACATCTTTGAAATTGAGGTAAATTCTCTCTAACAAAATATAAAAAGAATAACAGGCACAAAATTTATCCATTAAACCAAAATTCCTGTTTATGAAACACACGCCTACCTTGTACGCGAAGTATCGTGCAATGAAATTATAACAAGCGTAGCGTGTAACAGTAATTTCGACGATAAACAGTGAACACGTGGCAAGGCCTAGAGGCGTCGCGAGTAGCGAATAGGCTTTGGCACATATCTGACGGGGCAGGTTGGCTGAGGGTTGACGTTATGACGTCAACGAATAGGTATAAGCGCACACATGCAGCTAGAATGAGTCGAACTCAACTCCACCGACGGTAATGATCAATTTCCCGAATTATCAAGTAAGTACATTACAACCAGGGTGTTGCGAATGCAGAATTTTCAACATCCCCAGATGCGATTTCAAGTTTTTTTTTTCATGCATTTAATTTTTAATGCAGAATTTTTTTTGAATAAATGATAAATGATTTTAATAATTTTTATTTAACCTTTTAGTAAAAAATTAAAACAATATAAATTAAAAAATTAATACAATTTCATAATAAAATTCATTCTGAAGAAAACTGCCACATTTAGAGATTAACTTCATATTCTTCCCTTGTAAGTTCTTAACGGAGGATTTAGGTGTCCCGCAAGCTACTTGATGCTGCAGCATCAAGTAGGAGGTATACCAAATTTCACTTCAATTGAACATGTGGAAGTTAGTGAAATCCTTTATTTAGTCAAATAGGAAATGGGCTTTTCATTCGTTTGGGAGCTACGATTTCACACAGACACTAAAGGGCCATAAAACAAAAAAAAACCAAAAATGTTTTTATTGCAAAAATACAATCATCCTTCATATTGTATGTTGCAAAAAGACTTATGGTTGTTTTATTCAATATTTAGTATATTTTGATATTTTTTTTATAATTAAAAGTAACATATGCCTATATCTCCTCTAGTATTCAGTTTATTATAAAAGTACTTAAAACATCTAATGCTACTTAAAAATACGCTTCTAACGATGTATAATATGCATATATTTGATATATATCTAATAAGAAAAAAATAGACAATTTTTTTTTTTCGATTAGCTCTCCTGTAAAAAGTGTAATTTTGAATTGTGGCCCTTTAGTTTTTAAGCAGCGATATGTCAAACTTATAATACCCAGTTTTTACGTCAGGCGTCGAAGGCTTTCCTTCAGTCTAATATGCGTCGACTCTTTATTCGACACGGGCAAAGATGCGGCGTGGCGCGGCGGGCGTCACGTTCGACCAACCGGGCGTTTCCAAGCGTAAAATGAGGCTGCTACGCGCCGCCGAAACAGCTCCAATATTTCATTGTCTTCCTAGTTGGGTTGAATTCTCATCTTACAAATATAACAAAGCGTTTATTGCATTTTTCTTTTTTTGCCCTGATTTCTTAATAATGAATAAAAAGATTTTACGTGTCAAGCGAAACTCTTGTTTAATTTATCCAACATAGCTGTTGTAAGGATTCATCTTACAAAACTCCCTACGTAAAATGATCCAGTAAGTATCGTACGATGAAATTTTGTATTCCATTACGGAAATTTCACATAATATATTTAACGAGTACTTCAGATGGGACCTTGGTGGTTCTACATTTTGTATCTTTAACTATGTTAGAGCCTTCAATAAAGATTTTTGATGGAATAATTAGCACTAATGGTACTCTTATCAATTAGTCCTTGTGACAAAATTAAGAATACGATATATATGCTGTCTGTTGATCTGTACATAGGATCACCTGTACACCTTAGAGGAGCAGTATATTCGTAGTTTAGTTTATTTATCTGAGGTTTTTTTTTTTTTCATGAAGACATTATTAAAATCTATTAACTTAAGCAACACCATGAGCGTTCCATATTAAAAATTGATCTACAATAAAATATTATTAATATATACACATATTTATTCATTTCATTAGTATTATTCATTTCAGATTTTGAAAACATAATTTTCAAACGACTGCAATAATCGCTTGTTATAAGAATCCTATCGAGTTTCAAAGTGAGTCCAATTTTTCAGTGAAGTGAACTCGAATGTAGAGCTGTTGACACAGAACCAGCGCTCGACGCGCTCTCATCTTTCGCTTATAAGGTCACCGCAACCTGTCATGTCTAATTCGTGTACAATCGTGGAAATAAGACTTTGTTTTATGTCGTCGTTTTATGTGATAAAAGCTGGCATGCAGGCTGACGGTGTATTTTTAGTAGATTAACAAGCTATAATTGTAACATAGTAGTATCAGGGCAATACTACGTTCTGCAGTCTTACACCTTCTTAAAGAAGACTACCGTTAACATGAAAATGCTCAAATGCATTTTCATGTTAATATGCATAAGAATCCTTTGCATAAGTATGCATAAGAATGTTAATATCCTTTTGAAGATTTCCCCACTCCCAAAAAAAGTAAAAAAAACTGTAAAGAGAAGGTTGATAGATATCACGTCACTGATAGATATCATTACACATTTAACATTGTAGCATAATGAAATAACGTTATTATAGAAAAACAATGGCAATACCAGAAAAGAATTAAAAATGGGACGATTTTTTTTTGTTCGAGACGCTCATTGCCTAACGAGCGTCATAAATTTTGTCGACAAAATCAATTTGTATAAAAAAATTCGCGCGTAATTGAATTTCTCCGAGGGTCCGCTGTAAGTACGCACTCGTGTTTGCTTCCATGGACACGGTGCGAGCTGAGTTTTTCGCGCACTGATCGTGATTTACGAGATCACGCCGAGTGCCGAACATTCCATTCGGGCGACAGCTCACAATTGTCGATACACCCTTTTCCGACGTCAACACGAAATCGTAATTGCCAATGTAATTATTTACTGGAACCCCTTTTTTATTAGGACTGTTTAAGAAGTTTGTATCAACGTTTCTCAGAGTTCCACTTGTAACATTGGTCATTTAATATTGGTTCAAGTTGGTTATCCGGTGACATTTAAAGAGACAATTTCTAAATTCGGGGAATAATGAAAATAAGGATGTGTAATACTGGCTCCTTAAATTTCATTCCCATAAAACTGTAACTGATAAAGAAATTTATATATTGCTTTTCTCTTTGTTAACAAATTTATTTTGTTACTAGTTGGCGCCCGCGACTTCGTCCGCGTTGAAAAAAAAAATAGCCTATCCTGTGTCCCGTACGTCTAAATGTTTATCTACCAAGTTTCATGGAAATCAGTTGATTCGTTTAAGAGTTATAGAGGAACATACATACTTACATACATACATACAGAAAAAAATTGTAAAAATGGTAAATTTAGTTTCAGTATGATGTATAGAGCCTATAAACACGATATCTCTGAAAACAAAGTAACTTACTCCATGACCAACCCTTACAGATTTATTATTAGTATTGATAATAGTAATAATACACTTACAAAGTATTTTTTATACAGTAAGCGCTTATATGTATATAAGTGCTTACCAAAGATTTAAATCTTTGGTGCTTACCTTGTGGCGATTTATTATTATTTATTTGATATTTTTCGTTGAATGTGTTAATGTCAAGAAAAGTTCAGAACTTATCTAAACATCGTAGAAATCGCATGCCAATGTGAAATCATGCGAAGTATTCCTCAGAGGCAACTTTGCATTATATAATGCAAAGTCGACAGCATTCTTGGAGAGTAATACTTAGACTTCACTTGCCTGAGAGTTTGTGTTGGCTCGTCGAGTCGTCACACGTGAAGGCTTTCGAGAATATTCGCTCATTTTAAGTTTAAGTCGTTAATGGAAGAAAAGACGAGGAGTCATTGAAGTTACCTGCTACCATGACTGTGTATATCTATACCAACATTTTAAATATCTGAAAATGTCTTTGTAGGATGTTCTTTCTGCAAAAAAACTTAGGCCCTACAATTGCTGCCGTGTCAGTGACAGTGTCTAAGATTTACAAGTAAGATTCACAAGTAAGGCTTATGTATGCGGAAATGCAGCTGTGGCATGTACAAATTTTAATTTATATTGCAATTTCTATATTGATCGCTTTTGAAGTCTGAAATTAAAATTGAAAAGATAAGTAAGAGCTCGTTAAAATTTCTCTTATTATTGATTTCAAGCGTTGAGTTGTTTGAAAGGTTTCTATGAAATTAAACAATTTAATTACCTATATGAAGAACCAAAACCTCTATAAGACTATATTCATATTTTCATTTTTAAAATAATAAAGAATCTTTACAAAAAAATACTTGGTAAAAAATACTTCTTACATTTTGGCGTATTATACAAGAACACAACAGATTTGAACCAGAACAAAATTCTGAATAGATTAATTTTATTTACAGGTAAGCTTACGGAATTTTCCTCTTTACATCACATGATGTCACAGAATAGTTTGAAAAGGGATCAAAGGCGAATAAAAAAGAAAGAATTTTATTGTATACAGCATTTGGTTTTGTAAAAAAAAAGAAATCGCATTAAAAATTTTTTTTTTTACAAAAATCTACAAAGGATCTGTAACTATATTAGATTACCATGGTAATAGAGAATCATCATGGTAAGATTTTTATCCTATCAGCAGCATGGTATCAGCAGGAAAATTGTAACCACTAGTGATACATTCTACTAATATTATAAATTCGAAATTTTGTGAGGATGGATGGATGTATCTATGGATGTTTGTTACTCTTTCACGTAAAAACTACTAAACGAATATGGATGAAATTTGACACACAGATTGTTTATTACCTCGATTAATATATAGGATACTTTTCATCCTGAAAAATAGCCAGATACCCTAAGGAATCGTCTAAAAATATAAAAAAATCACTGTCGCTGTCGTAACAACGGCGTTTTATAGTTAGACGATTCCTTAGGCTATCTGGGTATTTTCCAGGATGAAAAGTATCCTATATATTAATCCTATATATATTCAAGGCAGATAAAGTCGCGGGCACCAGCTAGTGTTAATATAAAACAACACATACCTACAAGTAACCGTGTAGCTATCAAGTGTTCAACCAAAAGACATTAGCAGTATAATGGTATCAGGGATATAATATTATATATCGTTAACACAATTCTACCTAATTATGTCGACTGTGAACAATTGCCGACAGCAAGTGATAATTAAACAGAGCAATATTGTAGAGCGTGAGTTTTAGCGGAACATATAAATTCAGAGTGGTGAAAATTGAACTGGGAACATTCCACCCTTCTACTCGACGTTTGGATTTACTGCTTCTATCCGCATCGTTCTTGTGGTGACTTTTTTAAGATAAATAGCAACGGGCAGGCTGACGATCCACATCCTGGTAAGTGGGTACCGTCGCGTGAGAACACAAGCGTAGTGCGAGTTTTACACTAACAAATGCGTCGAACAATGATGTCAATTAGTATGGGAATGAAGCAGCGCTACACGTTAGCCGCCAGGTGGCGCTGCTTCACTCCTATACAAATTGACGTTTACGCGTTCGAAGCGTTTGATAGTGTAGAACTCGCACTAGGCCCCCAGGTGGATTTTTTCTAATAACACTACTAACAAGTAGGCGAGAACTCAAGGCGTGTTTGTACTAATTAACTTAAGACTGCATTAACTGACGTCAGATCAGCCATTCCAATGTCTTAGTTAGAACTTTGTTATAGCGCCATAAAAATCCATTTCAATTAATTTTAAAGTTCGGAGACTACACTTAGGTGTGGACTTCTCGTTTTCCTATACATATAATACATATTTTTGTAGTGTTGTAGTTTTATTTAACAATTTAAAAAAAATATATAACTTTATATATGACTAAGGGCCTCTTTCACAAACTACATTTAAAGTGTTGATTAGTTACTTTTAGAAATAATTTTCTGTTATATTGAATTATGCACTCGGTTTACTGCATCATTCGATAGCCGATTTTTTATTATTATTTTCTATTTAATGTTTGTTACGTTTACCGTACAAACAAAGATATATCAGCTCCATTATCCCCGGTTACCGGTGACTTTAAATGACAGTTTGGCCTACTTGACGTTTGTGAAACAGGCGTTAAAAGTAATAATATAATTAAATCCAGTGATGTTTAATCTTGTATATACATTTGTATTTTTTTTTTGTAATGGACCTATTTCAAAAATTCTTGCACCTATATAAAGCTACTTTATCAGCGAATAACATAGACTATATTTTATGAAGTTACACGGACGAAGTCTATTTATATTTATACATAGTGTGATAAATATAAATAGACTTCGTCTATAAGAGTGATAGATAGTGTGTCGGCGAAAGGTTCCTATAAGAAAATGTGATCCTTTTCTTCGGATTATCTCGACTCAGAGAAACGTGACAGGTACTTGAAACGAAAGAAAGTAATTTTTATTTTGTTTTATTTGATAATAGAAAAAAATGTAGTATCTATAAACTAAAGACGGGTTTCTGTACGGTCCACCCGAAAAACGTGATTCCTGTGTGAATGGCGCAGGCACCTAAGATTTTTTTTGGGTTGATTTGACATAATTCGCAATGTCAATTTATCTATACTAATATTATAAGAGAAAAGATTTGTATCTTTGTTTGTAATGAATAAACTCAAAAACTACTGGACCGATTTTAAAAATTGTTTCACCTTTAGAAAGCTACATTATCAGCGAGTAACATAGGCTATCCATCTTTACATATAAAACAAAGTCCTCCGTCGCGTCTGTCTATCTGTTCGCGTTAAGCTCAAAAACTGATGCACAAATTTTCATACTGTTTTTCAACGGATAGAGTGGATAGAGTGGTTCTCGAGAGATAGAGTGGTTCTCGAGGAAGGTTTTAGTAATTTACAGTTACCCCGGCGAAATCGCGTGCAACAGCAAGTGTTTTAATAAAAACGTTGAATCCCGAAACTATATTTAAAGCAAGAGTTCGCCTCTCTAATTGGAGTTAATTTTGCAATTAGCAACTGAACCACTAATTGCCTATGCTAAACTAATTTATTCTGAACGTTGTGCATTATATAGCAACATCACAAATTGGATGGATATAATAAATCTGTCAAAGGAGATAGATCTATGTGTAATTAAAAATATTACGTCCGTACTTTAAAAAAGAATATCTACCTTGATATATTTAATTAATATCCAATTATTATTATAATTATTTAATTAATAGTAAACTCAAATGTACCTAAGTATTTAGACCAAATCCAAATGTACCAACAACATCATACTGAGAGAAAAATGGACCAAAGGCGAAAGATTCTCTTTAAATACGAGTACTATAGAAAAACAATAGCTAGTGACGTCTGACGGTTTAGCTTAGTTTTAGTAGAATTTTTTACTCAATCAATTTTATCATTTTTAAAGAGAATATTTTCTGAAACATTTATTTTCAAAGCAATCACTCGTTAATTGACATTCATTGCAATATTTTAAGGTGACAATAATAAAGAATATTGGCACTAGTGCTTTTTCTTTTTTAAATACTCAAGAGCGTCAGATTTTCATATACAAGCAGTTCAGCTTAAATGCTGATTCATAATCTGACGATTTGGATGATTTTCTTAATACAGCGTCTACAGGGAGAATCATATAACCTTTTTTTCTTTCTACTAATAATTTTATTAGGTCCCACACACGCTCGAGTAACTCCATATTTAGCACTGTGGGCTCCATCAGGAGCAAAAAAAATTATAAATTCGAAATTCAAACATTCTAAATATTAATCAACTCTCGTACGAGTATGTAGAGCAAACTACTACACATAATATATACACATGAGTTAACACAATGTTTGTTTAATTTTCTGCTAGTAAGGCTTACACCTAAATATTTAAGTAATATAAGTATTTCAGAAGCAGTATGTAGCTCGTAAGTAAACTTTCTAACAACCTCTGAAGTTTTCCAAAGGGTCCGCTAAAAGAGATATCTAAGTTTTAATAGCTACACACTTACGGTTGTCAGGGCAAACATTGTCATGTAAAAAGATTATTAATATTAATATATCACCAATAAAGTAGGTACTGGATGGTAAGTGGCTACCATCACTTATTAACACGAATAAAGCCATAGATGCTGCAATTTGCTGCCGCCCTTATTAGGATAAAGGATAAGATAACAATACTCAATCACGAAACATTATATATTATACTTACGTATACGAAACGCAGTGTTTCCTGCCTCTACTTTACTTAATTATATTTTTATTACTTAATTTAACTAAGCGCCTCTTTCACAAACGTCAAGTAGGTCAAACTGTCATTTAAAGTCACCGGTAACCGGAGATAATGGAGCTGATATACCTTTGTTTGTACGGTAAACGTCCCAAACATTAAATATAAAATAATAAAAAAAAAATCGGCTATTGAATGATGCAGTAAGCCCAGTGCATAATTCAATATAACAGAAAATGATTTCTAAAAGTAACTAATCAACACTTTACATGTAGTTTGTGAAAGAGGCCCTTAACTTGATTAATTAATTACTTTAAAAATTTTGATCGGAAGTTTCATGAGCTTACGATATCTCCGTACATTAGCCGCCTCTCGGCAGATTCTCACTTTATTAAAGCGCCAATGGGAGGGCCGAGCATTAAGTCTGAATTATAGTAGCAAAGGGCGTCTCGCCTTCTGTGCTACGTTTTCATCCGAAGGAAAAAAATCTAAAATATAAAACCCTATATTTTCAAGAAGATTAATGTGCAATTTCAAAGAAAAATGTATCTTTTTTTTTTTTCAGAGCACGAACAACGCCGGCGGAACATTTCATTTCGTTTATATTTTTGGTAACAATTCCGTAGTTATGCGATTGTAAAGTTCGTTCTCAGTCAAAGATTTAAATCGAAAGATGCGGCGTAATCTCCTCGCGCCATACTAAAAACACACCGAAAATTCTTAACAATGAGTTGGGCGCAGGCGCTCAACCCAACTACAGTTGCACGCCAGCTACAGTGAGTGACGGTCGCTTGTTGAGTGCGTCGCTATCGTCACAGTCACGTTTGAAGTAAGGAATGTGTTGTCTGTGTTTAAAAGTGTGTTTAGACAAAGGTATATGTATTTTATACTTTTGTCTTTAGTATAATGTATGTTGTATTTTGTAACACACTTTCGCTAGTAATGCCGCATCTCTCGATTTAAATCTTTGTTCTCAGTTATATATTGTCTCTTAAATAGATACCTAAGTGCATACCTAAAATAACCGAAAATATGAAACAAGACACGATGTTTATAGTGCAAGAATATATATTCTCAAAATAATCAACGTTACATTTTAAATATGAATGGGAAAGTGAAGTTATTCAAATACTTAACAAGTTTGACGTACAAATTAAAACTTAGATACTGTTAGCTTATACTCATAACGCATACAGTCAACACACTCATGCTCATAACATTAACTATAAGCTATTGACATGAAATAATTGTCTCTATCCGGCAATTTCAGGACAACCCCAAATATAGAGCCTCCATAACATAATATCACCACCTCCAACTCCGTTCTTAAAAGCGACCCCGTGAACAAACGACCTAGACAATGACCGATCTAGACAATTTTGAAAAACGACCGATGGTCGCCTCCTCTACCCGGCCGGCAATACTGGGGTGTTCAAAATTAATTTAATATATGAAAAAATAAAACGCAAAGAAACCGCTGAAAAATCGGAAAAATTACAGTTGGTCATGGATCCAGTAGGCGCTCGTGGAGGATCTATTTTTTGACAGCTGCACAACTGTTTTCATTCCGTACAATTTACATTAAAATGTCATTAATGTTAATCAGCGAGATTCGAGGACTCAGTTTGATATTGTAAAGTTTTCGAAATAAGTTTGAAAGATTTGATAGACTAAGTATGAAAAGAATTCTTTGTAATATTTCAGTGTTCAATATTATCCATGGATCGCTGTCGGAAATGAATTAATACATTAATCAAAGTCTTGTCCATCGCTAGCCACTACTTCTTCCCATCTTTTTGGTAATTTATGAATTCCGTCGCAGAAGAAGCTTTCATCTTTTTAAGCCAAGAATGAATCGAGCCAATTTTTGACACCCTGTTGTGACGTGAAGCGTATTCCAGTCAGAGCATTCTGCATTGATCTAAACAAATGATAGTCGGAAGGGGCAAGGTCTAGGCTATAAGGCGGGTGAGCTAGAATTTCCCCCCCCAATCACGAGCGTTGTCATGTTGAAAGATTATGGACTCGTGTCTGGTTGCATACTCTGACGTTTTTCGTCTATAGCTCGCTTTAAACCGCCTATGGAAGTCACCCGTGATGGTTTGACCAGGTTGACAATATTTGACCAGCTGCACTTTTCTTCCAATTCATACAAAATCAACGCTAATAGTGCTTATTTGGGACGAAATTCGACATTTTCACCGCAGTAAAAATAAGACTTGATGCGCAAAACTCACTTCACGATACAGCAAAAATCAGCTGTTGCCGTCAACCATTTATAGCACCTAAAGCCATTTTTTGAAAACGGACCGAGCTAAGTTGTACACCTTAATATATAAATTGCACCACGGGCGAAGCTATAATAGTAACTAGTTTAAAATCAAAGTTGTTGTTTTAGGAACATTTATGTCTTGTAACATCTTATTAATTTTAGTATAATATTATTATATTGGGTCAAATATCCTAAGCTTTTTAGCTAATTTCTCGTTGTCTATCTCAAACACAAAGCTTAAAAAATCTTTACGGAATGTCGCGAGGACTCTATAGAATGACTCAACCCAATTCGAAACTCATCCAAACTTTTGTCACAGAAGGAAACAATTTTTATCCGAGACGTCCGTCTCAAGTTTCTGTGTAGCATTAATGAGAAAATTCGTAAAACATTATATCTATATACACATGACAATTTGGTAGCCGGCAGCCAAACGTCTCAGAGCTGAGTATTCAATTATTAACATTCAGACAGACGCCCGTCTATCCCAGCGTAACATTTCAGGAATTATGAAGGAAATCACGAAATTTCGGGTCATGATTTATGCATTACCTTCCTAAAGAGCACCTTCAATATTATGAGAGATTAAGTTGAACTTATCATCAGCTCCTTGGATTTAATTGTGGCGAATTTATTACAATATTTAAATGTATATTTTGACAAAATTATAGCGTTTCATACTTTAGAATATACTTACTATATCCATACTTACATACCAATATTATGAATGTGAAAATAACTCTCTTTCTGTCTGCCAAAGTGTTATAGCAACAAGAGTTCAAGCGTTATATTGGTTTTTTTTTATTTTTCAACGCGGCCGAAGTCGCGTGCACCAGCTAGCATACAAAACATATTATCACATGGAGCCTACTGCATGTCTATGAAACTATTTTTTTAATCTTTATCGCAATTGCGAAATAATATTAAATTTATTACTCAGTTTCTAAAATATTTAGTTAGTAGCTTTAATATATCTCGAGTATCTACAGAAGCTAGGGTCGTGATATAACTAATGACTTCAAATGAGGCTCTCTTGCAGTATTGCTATATATAGCAAAATCGCTGGTTCCGGACTGGATTTATGTTCGAAGAGATTTTTCATTAATTTTTCAATTTTAAATTTTAATTTATCGCTAAATTATAATAATGTCATCGAGATACAAGATTACGCAAATCATCTACATATAAATATTTTTGTAAGAATACATTTTTGCTTACTTATTTTATGGTAAGCAAAAATGCAAAAATATTCATGGTAAAAAGGGACGAGGGTGATATTAATTTAACTTCATAGGTGTGATAAATAAATGTAAACAAGGCACCTATTTAAGGTATGTGAGCTGTGAACATGGGGCAGGACGGCGGTGGGGTGTGACGACCTGGAAGCGGTTATCTGATGTCCCTTGTCTCCCCTGCCAACCTCCCACCCCTTATTACACCTGCGTTAAATTTGCTTTCAATAATTTCAGCTAAGGGTACTTTACTGGTTCGCTGTAATAACGCCGAACAACATGGTCGCTGCAACCCTTATAATGTGAAATATGAAATAAATGGTGCCATAAGATATTTTTTATAAATTTTCGACACGAAGTAATAATAATTACGGGTAAATATATTCAGATTCAAATTATTAATTAAAAAGTAACATGTGCAAGTGAACAAGCAAGCGGGTAAAGTTCCATAGTATTATAAGAACAATAGTTGTACATAATACTATGGAAATACCAAGTAGGTGGTACATGCGTGCAGCGTACCTCTCGTAAAGACAGTGGAGCTTTCACTCGTTTTTTTATTAGGTAATTTTTTATATAAATTCGTAGCACAAGTTTTGATGGGCATTTCTTTTATTCTGCGAGCGTATTTTTTGTATTCAATTCGCATACAAAGCTTTCCCCCATTCATTGTTCATCGAACAATCAACGAAACGGACGCTATCATTGTTTCAACGATACGTCTCGTAAGAAAACTCGGTATACATATTTTTAATCAGAACAATGCGCCTCGGCTGTACAAGTTGTGTACTTATGTTATGTGACCTGTGCACCTATGTACCTATTAGATGATCTTTAATAGGTACATAGGCCTTTTCTGTGGTTGGTTGAGTATTTAAGGTGTAAAAGAGAAACACACACACTCTTTTAGCTACGAGTACTACTAGCTGTGCCCGCGACTTCGTACGAACTGAGCTTTGTTTTTTGAAAATATCACAGGAACCTAACATTTGTCCTAGATAAAAAGGTTAACTATGTGCGTGACAAACTTCATACAAATCTGTTCAGCCGTTTTTGCGTGATTGAGTACCAAAGAAACATACAATCTTTCGCAATTGTCATATTTTTGGATTAGGATTAATTAATTATTTATATGCTATGGCAACGCCCTAAGCTGTCCTTAATATCTGAAATCGATCAATATGTGTACAAGTTATCTGGTAGCACTCGTATAATGAGAACAAAATACTTGTATAATGTTTACAAATATATAATACTTTTGAGTGCCTACTGGTCTAAGTTAAAGAGACCTTGAGATTAAGCTGAGCTTTGTGTCGCACATAAATAACATTGTAAATTCACTAGGTAAGTAATTAATCTTCAGGGCTCCTGATAAGATGTTGTGAAAGAGAATTTATGGAGATAAGTCCTACCATGAGGTTATACACCAGTTTCGTTAGAAGTAATTAAAAATATTGACTTGGTATAATTTCTAAAAAACCTTTTTATTTAATATGTAGTAAATGTTGTATTGCTGCCAAGTGTAAATCTGTAATGTATTTTTTGGTTTCTGCAATTGTTTATAAATATAATTTTTCTGAAGAGAAATGAAGATAAAATGCATATTGCATTATGTTCCGGCCAAACCCGATTTCACTAAACTAGTTAGTCCTAAGCCCGACAGGATTTATCGAATAAATTAAATATCATATTTTTTTGTGCTTTTCCAGTTAGTACAGTTAACCACTATTTACTAGTTTATCCTGGAATGTGCGTATTTATATCAGGACAAACTAACTTGGCCTGTCGAGCTTAGGGCAAACTAGTTTGGCCTAAAATCGGGTTTGGCCGTTAACACATATATGGATAACAATATGATTAGGGTTGTTGTATCAACGTAAACATTGATTTATTACATAGAGGATAAAGGAAATAGATAGTCTATTAATGTCGGATACGTATATTTGGCGGGGCATGTATGCGGACGTACTTTTCTTTATGTAGCACGTAATAAAACCCCAACGAGAGATCGGAAACGATCTGATTAACGAGTTCGAGCACAAACCGCTTTACTCAACGATTGGAAAAAATCTGAGAGCACAGCTACTAAGCGGTTAACTAAAGAGGGTCGCATCGGATGGTCGCTTTACCATCCCAATAACTAAAGCTAAATTGTGAGATAAAATGGAGACCATATATAAAGCACAGATACCACAGTTATATCATAAAACCTTATTGACTTGGTTAATAATCGTATAAGGAAAATGTTATGTATTTTAAAAAGTTTGAGATTTAGCTTAGGTATCCTAACTAATATCATAGTATCATCAACTAATATCAGTAAATAGTACGGGCTGGTAATTTTTCTGACTGTTATGAAATATAAAATTCTAATTTGGTTTATGACTAAATAAATCATTTTACTGTTCCCAAGAGAGCGTTTCCAAGCCTTTTGTGAATGATATTAAGGCGAAAACGTTTCATTATTCCCTTGAATTAGATCTTTTATTTCTTTATATCAAATTTTAAAACGCTGTCAAGCCATATAAACGTGACATAAAAGATGAAAATAAAAGAAATCAAAAGGCTAAGTATCAAAAGGCTAGTCAATCACAGCTTTTATTATGCAATTTAAAGAAGGCAAAGATTTATGCGGATATAACAAGCAACGGAGGTGGTGACTTCCGGAAAGGCACTCTCGATACGATACGTATAAAATTCCCGGGAATTTCTCTTCTCGTTCAGGTTTGTTTTATTCCACTACAACTTTTATTGCGTTCCGTTTTCGAACCCTGTATTACATTATGACAACCTTTTGTTGCAATACCTCACAGCAGATTGCTTTTCATTATACTTATTTGCACGAATGCTAATAGAGATAATTGAGTCGATGATTTATTGCCTACGTTTGGTATTATTATTTTTTGCTTGTAGTATGTCTAACTAAATATGTCTAACCACTAAAGTAGTATGTCTAACCACTTCATCGGTATAATTACAAAACTTTGACAGAAACGTGTAGGGCAAATTTTTTATTATGCTCAATTCTATTGCATCAACATGTTTTTTTATTATTATTAAAAATGTGTTTTTTTTAATATCCAGATTATACAATATATTTTAAGGTTTGGCTACTCTAAGTACACATAATTATCAATGTCCCTAGGATTGGTTCGCTGGATATGTGTCGAATCCTTACGAGTGAAAATCGTAAGATTTTAGATGTGCTGTTGTTTCATAATAATAGTGGAACTAAGTATATTGGTTCAGTAACACAAAATACTTTTTCCGGTCACGGTTTCGACCAGTGCGTGACCCTGCTCTAATAATTTATCGCAAAAGTTTTACCACATCCACACGTGTTACTTAATAAGTATCGATTGGTTATATGTTCATTTGTTATTTATTAGTTGTTTAGTGTAGTAAAATGTTTTGGACGTAGTTGCAAACAAAGTTATGAGCAATATTTCACATACCACTGCGTTAGTTACTCTTACAATTAGTACGTAACAATAACATATACGACAAGATTAATTTTCTATTGAAATGCTTACATTAAGCAGTAGGTATGAAATATTTATTTTGATAAGCTCCATAGATAAGTACTTAGGGTTCCTTAAAGTTCTGTCGCAGGGGTCCTGGGTTCGATTCCCGGCAGGATCAACTTTGGAAATAAATAAACTTTATTAACCCCAGTCAATGATGTAGATAAAAATGCCCTTAATATTTTCTGCAAATTTTACTATATAGGAATATAGGACTAAGTAGCCTCTGTATGCAATTAATGGCATCTTTTCATAATAGAACGCCATATAAATCATTAGAGAGATAGCAATTATAACAAGGCGGCTGCCACTGATGTCCGCTATTATTGTCACCAAACGCTCAGACATTAATCTGGTTACTTTCTGGACAATCAGAGAAACGAAGTTGATTTTTGGAATACTCCTTCAGAGAAATGTTAAACACTCTCAGCACGCTCAGCAAATCGTATATTGTGTGGGCATCTCGCCCACACATGGAGTTGACTAAGTCAGTGTCTAGGGAAATGGGTTCTAGTATCTCGTTTTCACTTAGTAGCTGCGGTCAAGTACTCAGTGGTCTCCTGTAGGGCTGTGGTTACTGCCGCTAGACGGGCTACCCAATTTATTACTGCAAAACGCAGTGCACCTACTTTGTAAAGAAGCAGAAACATTTAATTCAGCTACTGGTATACTTTATGGCTATACCATAGCTATAATTGTATCAACTATATCTATATATTTCATACAGCTAGTATATTTAGCCATAGTATAACGTAGTCAGGGGGTTTATTGCAGAATGATTCAATCAAAGTCGCCGCTGGTGCATGCAACGTTTGGCCATTTGAAATGAAACGGCTTGCGCACCATTACGAGAACAAAAATGTCTTTAATTAACGGTTGGGCCAGTTTTTTTGCAGCGGGTGTGCGGGGGGAGCAATTAGCAGAATGTTGAAGTGAGCTACGAGCAGCCGAGTGCCGCCCGCCCCAGTCAGCCCGAACCCGCTTAGGTATACATATTTTTCTGATACTTTGTTTCACTTGCTTGAGATTTTATTTTTATAACACGATTCTTTTGGAAAAGTTACAAGCATTAATTTCTTCTATACCACCCAACCGATTTTGATACAGCTTTTACTAATCGAAAGAAAGGGTTTATGTAAAAAATAATAATAAGCAAAGCAACATCTGTGCGAAATCGGGGGTGGGTCACTATAGTTTATTTTTAAAACAATATTATGTACAGTGTTTTGTCACCAGTAAGATTTTCTTAGGTCGGTTTGAATAGAAATTTATCATTACTCAAAAATTGCATAAATTGAGAGAAAAATACCTATAACAGACGCCTGAAGGGGAAAATTAATTATATAAAATGCGAAAAATCTTGATAAATCTCTTGGAAAATGTGCGAAACTTTATAAAGTTTATCTGATGAAAACATTTCCGATCGGCTTTTACAATATTATATCGGCTTCATTCAGCGGAGGGATACGAAAATAAACTGGATTACACTGAAATGAACTTCCCGATTGTATTGTAATTTAATACGTTTTAATCTTTCCCTCCGACAATGTCACGTTTCGACTTCAAATTTCATTTATTCATAATATATTTATAAGAGCCATACTTTAGCTACATTATGATTTAAATAAAAATAAATGAAAGCAGTAAATCAATGGGAAAAGACCTATAACACCTATAAAATGTCGCTTAAAGTAACAATGGTCAAATCCCACAAGTAAGCCATAATTTGCTCGGTTTTGATTTTGTCTTTATTTATGTTAAGATTGGCAGACAAGCTGACGGCCCACTTGATGGTAGATGGCTACCGTCGCCTATAACACAAGCAACTCCCCAGGTGCAGCAAATGTACTGGCGACCAAAGTATAGGATTAAAGTTAGAGGATTGGGAAGGGATAGGGAAAATAGGCTCTATTAAGTATACATTAAAAAAAAATCACAGGCATAAATGTATTTACAAAATAATAAACATAATTGAATTAATTAAACTGTTGACGTGTATATATACAAATATATATTTTTTTATAGTCAATAAGAATATGTTGTGTATAAGCTAGTTAGAAATAAAAGTTCAAATATTTCAGTAATTTCAAACTTTAAAACATACATTTAATGTTTTCTTACGTAATTGTATAAAGGAGTATGTTAGAAGTTTATTCCAAAAATCACTTTAAACGTCTATGAATTAGGCAATCACGAAAAAACATAAGCCACATAAATAAAGACACATTTACACAACGCCAGGTAAAAACTTACTTAAAAATAGTACCTATACCGATAAATAACTTTTATTGCTTTTGCTTATAACATTAAAACTCAATCATTCAAAAACCTGGCCTCATATGTAAATATTTTTTTTTTAGTGCAAAGCTCGGAAACTGATGCTTAACAACAATTAAGTAAAGTAGTTTTCATTTAAAGACGTTAAAGATTGTTCTTAACTAAAACGATGTATGGGGAATCTGTCATACTCTTTCAGTTATGTTCTTTAAAAAACAAGACTAGATGACAAAATTGAGACAAATGGCAACACAAAACAAAGCAAGTCTACAATTACTTCTATAGGAATAAGACAAAAAAGAAAAATAAAAGTGTAAAGAAAAGGGATAACAATTTGTTTAATACAATATCTAAATTTGTTTGAAAAGTACATTTACTTGTCATTGCCAATGGGTCTACTTATAAAACTTTTTCAACCGAGTCAACAAAAGCTTTGCTAGCAATTTCGTTGTGATTCAACATTTGTGAAGCTTCTCGTTCTTACTTTATTTGTTTTTAGATATCCAATATATCTTCTTATCAAAAGTTCAAGTAAGGAAAATTATAAAAGATACTTTGTTCTAAAAATTTTATTAACAACTAGCTGGCGCCCGCGACTTCGTCCGCGTTGAAAAGGAAAAAAATAGCCCATCCTGTGTCCCGTACGTCTAAATTTTTATCTACCAAGTTTCATGAAAATCAGTTAATTCGTTTAAGGGCCTCTTTCACAAACTACATGTAAAGTGTTGATTAGTTACTTTTAGAAATCATTTTCTGTTATATTGAATTATGCACTCGGTTTACTGCATCATTCGATAGCCGATTTTTTTTAATTTTTTGGGACGTTTACCGTACGAACAAAGGCATATCAGCTCCATTATCCCCGGTTACCGGTGACTTTAAATGACAGTTTGGCCTACTTGACGTTTGTGAAACAGGCGCTAAGAGTTATAGAGGAACATACACACATACATACATACATACATAAATACATACAGAAAAAAATTCTAAAAATGGTCAATTTAGTTTTAGTATCATGTATAGAGCCTATAAACACGATATCTCTGAAAACAAAGTAACTTACTCCATGACCGACCCTTACAAATTTATTATTAGTATTGATTTTATATGATTTTAATTAATTAGATTTAAAGAGTAGGTAATTAATGTCACAAAAATGCCAGAAGTCCTGATTTTGGAGGACACGTGTAGCAGTAGGCATATATTCTATTTAATATCTATAAACTAATATTATGGAATTCCGTAATCCTTAGCCTATAAACAATTATTCTTATTTTTATTGGTAACTATAAAGTACTGAGGGCCTCCTTACACAGAGGAGAGATAATATGTGCCCAACAGTAGGCTGTTAAATGTAATTGTACATCTAAAAATATATTATACTTAATATCAATTATGAGGTTTCTAAAAACTACATTTCTTATCAATTTGTTACATTCACTTGGTTATTGTTACACCACTATGGTATTGGTTGTAGCTAACAATAAACGATAATTAGGTAGTATTAATATTTATTAATACTACCTAATTATCATATATTGTTAAAAAATTTATTTGTTGTTGTATATTTATATATAAAAGGTATATACAGGATGATGAATAATTTGTTTGTGAACCGATTCTTATTTTTGTTGTTTAGTTTCTATAGACGAGTTTTAGTATTAAGTATTAATAATTTTTAACACTAAAGCTCGTCTTAGTCGAAATGAAATACACATGCTAAGATTACTCAAATTTTTTTAGCGAAATAGTAGTCAAATGTCCTTTTAAAATACATAGCTTAATATTATAGATTCTTGTTATTTAAAAAATATTTAAAAAATAATTCTATTAAATTCATGTCATTTAAAATTGAAAATAGTCTTATCTCGTTTTTTGTAGTACGCGCTATAAAAATATAAATAATATTAAAATATTTGGTCTCTGCGCCATTTAATCGGTGTCGACTATCGCACCGATCAATTGTCGATATAATAATGTGCGCAGAATCTTTTGTATTTTTCTCTTTTTCGAAAATCACTACGCCCATTAATCTATCTATAGGTACAGTTGTTTAACGAACTAACTATCTATAATTATGTAAAGCTTTGTTCAGTGGTTCTTGCCATTTCCACTTATGATTTTCAATAGTTTCACTGCTGGCGCTTCGAAAGCCAGTGAAATAGCAAACGATGCCAGGAAAGCCACAACCGCGTACCCAGCATACACGATAAGCTGAAAGAACAAAAATAAATATTGTGAGAAATTTATCTTAACAAATTAAGATAATCAAGCAAAAAAGCGTCGATTATTTCATTTTTGGGCCCTTTTGAATTTTACTCAAAAAATTCCAAAATCTGATATCTTGCTCAATTTTGTCCTTCGCACGAGTTTGAAAGGTATAAAAGACTTGAGTATAAAAGACAGAATATACATATATTGGACTGGAAATAGTTTCAAAATTTATTTTGAAAGTTGTCTCAAACAAATATCATGAATGCGAGTTTCGTCGTACATTTGACGTATAATGGTTGGGTCGGCGAATACCTTCCTCGGGGAATTAAGCGTTAATCTTTCATTTGCATATTTTCGCTTGCAATTTTCGACTTGAATCATACCGTTGTCAATTAACCCCGCTATGTGGGATTTAGTACTGTCTCGTAATGTACAATCTTAGTGAGGTGGGTAGGCAGCAGATAGATAGGTATTTAACCTACTGTTTATAAAATTACTACTTTTTGCCAGCGACTTCATTTGCGGCCCTTATTTTTAAATAGATTTTTCCATGCGTTAAATTTCGTATTTTTATTATTAAATGTTCCTCGGGAACAGTAATTTATTCCTGAAAGAAAGGTGACCCTATGACCTTTTCTGTATCCCTGAACGTGTATGCAAAATTTGACGATGCTCGGTTTAGTATTTTAGGCATGCAAGCGTAACAAACAAACAAATAAAATCACATTAGCATTTATAATATTAATTAAGAAGATTTGAGAAGATCTGCCACCCCTTATAAAAAATCTATGTATACAAGAAGATTTTTGAATAAGTAGGAATACCATACAACTTTTTGTACAAGTATTTATGCATGTTATTTGTATAATAGGTCGCTTCATCAACAAGCTTCATCCCACGTAAAAAAGCTCCTCGTCTTCACTAAATGTACGAAAGATCGAAATTGTATTCAGAGTTTTGATTAGCATAACAAAGTTTTTAGATTATTTGTTGCTTGAACGTCTATGTTATCGTACGATATTAATTTTGCGTCATTTATTTGCTGTCTTTTTATAGCATTAGATGTTTTCTTCGTAAGACAAAGAAAGTTTTTTAATTAAAGTTGACCGTACAATCTGAGTTCGTCAATCGCTCTATATTATAAATGATTTAATTAATTGTGTGATAATTTTTATGTAGATAACATTATTTAATATCAATGTAATTATTGCGCAATACTGCGAAATATAAGAGAAAAATAGTGAATTATAACTAGAGGTGAAAATAAGAAATCTATTGCAAACTTACAACAATGGAGTTCTGTAAGTGATAGGGCCCGTCCAAGAGGAATGAAGTGTACATCATAATGGTGGGATGTATGAGATAGGCGCAGTACGTGAGACGACTGAGCGGTAACAGCCCGCGGTATGACAGCGCCGAGTTGACCAGACCTCCGTATCCGCAGCAGCATGCTATCGTCACCCATGCGAGGCCTACGCCCCACCCTGAAAACACGACACTTTTGCTTATTGTGATCAAACAAATTAAATTATATATTTTAAGGTCCACAATCAACGCGTCCCGCCAATAATGACGTACAGTCTTTGATAAAGGATACACTAGATTCAGGGTCTCAAACAAAATCACTGCGATTTTTATACATCTATCACTTTCTCTCGTTAATTTCTGATAAAAAGATGAATAATGTAAATGTTGCATGACTGATTTGAACCTTAACATTTAGTAATAATGGTTCAAGTCGTAACACGTGTTCACCTTAAGGACAACTTTGTGCAACTAATTTGAAATATCACCCCAAACTGTGAGTGTGGTGATATTCTACTATGCCACTTTTAGTGAAGCAACCCAGAATTTATCAAAGCGTACAGTGCCAAAACGTGGCCTCTCACGGCAGGCGTAGACTGTACGCTCAGTATACTATTGATCGGGCCATGCTCGGAGTTTATTTGGTGAATAAAATTAGAAATTCTGAAATTCGCCGATAAATCAAAGTTGTCGACATAGCTGAAAGAATTAGCAAGCTGAATTGGCAATGTGCTGGTCATATCTGCTGCAGAGCAGATAACCAATGGGTAAAAGAGCTTTCGAGTGGAGGCCAGGTGGATAAACGGCCTGAAAGGCTAAGTGGATACTTCTATGACTAGTTCATTAGACATACCTGTATGCCCTACACTTATGTAGAAAGCTGTTGGCCACACCTCGAAGTATCCGTCAACCATACCGAAGATGAGGCTTCCAAAAATTGCTAAAGAGCATGGCCACCCAATCGCCACCAACCAGTATGGCATCTTCACTTGACATCTCGTCTTTTGTAAATACCAACCGACTAGCATACCTTAAAACACAATACAATTAGAGTCTGTTTTTGTTTTGTTTGTAAACGCTCCTGTGTAGTTGTCACAGAGGAAAATATTTATTCGGTAAACCTTTGTCATGTAAATGCCTCTATTTTATTTAGTAACACCTGCCGCCTAACATTGATACATAAATATTGTAAGACTATTGTGTATGTATCCATATCTATTGATCCATTGAATAGAATAGAATACAAAAGAAATATTGATTGAAAATCCTTAGAAACATAACAAGATCAGTATTTCGCCATTAAAAAGTATGTAAGATTATGTCTGGAGCAGAGTCGTTGTGAAAATTTGCTTCCACATCGATTTATCTATCATATCTGTATCTGATCCGCATGCGATGAGCTTGTAATAAATCTGGCAGATACTTATCCCCAGGTTGAGTCATGAAATTGTTTTGCAGTTTTTTAGTTTAAATTGTTTCATCTTTCTACTAAAATTTCTAATAAAAATATATTAAAATTATCAATATCAATCATTTATTCCCGCATTCAAAATTAAATCTCTTAGAATTTTTTTTTTAATTAGCTACGGCTGTTTTAGTTAACTACGCTCTTCTAAGTACAAATTATTAATAAGTTAAGATTGGTCTTTATTTTTATAACATCTTTGTACATTATGGTTTCGCAATAAATAATTGAATTGAATTGAATTGAATTGAATTTTACTTTGCCTCTTAAATTTGGCTTAGGCCGCGTACGTAACCTGAGCTTCGTAACCAGTTACGATCGACACTTTTTCGGCCTTGTACGAAACCTTATGTACTTATTCAAGTGAATACAAATAAAAGGTTCATTTATTTTTACTGTCTATGAAACAGGATCTTATATTATTCCACTCCAAGTGAAAATCCGCGTGAACTTATCGAATTGTTCTTCCGACCGATTGGTTTTTTTGGAACGCTATTAGGGCGGGCTCACTGACCTTCCGAAGGGAAATCCGTAACCGCATTTACAAGGGAACTCCGACAAGAAACGTTTACAACATTTTCGAACCGACCGACCGTCAAAACTACTATAAAAGGTCGCCCCGGGATATTTACCAATTACATAAGATCTCTTACCAACTAAATAGGGGCCTATTCTAGACCACGGCTTATCGTAAAGCTGATCGAACATCTCAAACGGCTCTTGAATTCTAGCCTTATATTGGTTCCACACAGATATGTAGATAGTTGTCGCCCAAGAGCTTACCATTATAACGCTCAGGGATATCACTGAAAATTTTGGATGTCTGAAAACATAAACATTTAAATAGATTATTTTATTACAAAATTTAAACTGTTTAAAACGTCCTCGAGTTCGGTATCGATTTTTTTTATCAATAAAGTAATAAATACATATGGGAAACGCTTCAATTATATAAGTACAGTTAAATATATTTAATTCTGGTGATAAGAACTGTCTTTATTTGCACAATAAACATTAATAATTTTATAAACATGTTGGTAATTTAAATTAAAATGATCGAAATTGCGATAAGTCCGAATAAATTACATAATATCGAATGCAAAGAGTTCTTTGTAATAAAAGAATTGCTTAAAAAAACTCACTATTGGAAGAGGCAACCACTAATAATAAGATAACAATAAAGATTCATCGTTAAATAAGGAACAATTGATGTTATATATTTTCATATTTTTACAATTTATTACTTGCCATTTTGACAATTCATAAGCATAGCCTCTTGTTTTACGCATTTCGACAAGGGCTATTTAAAACAGAGCGTTTTTAGCTGTTTGTTTCTTAATGTTGACGTATATATACATTTACTTAAGGCCGTTCGAACAGTGTAAAGCGAACTTACTTTACCGAAATCAGCAACAGGATTATTCCAACAACGTAAAATTGTGTGTCGTTTGCCATGTACCAAGACCAAACCATACACATCTCCCGCTGAGGGTACAAGTTGTTGATGTACAAAAGATTTCGCCACCAAAATTTGTCGCAGGTGATGTGGTCGAAGATGGCCGGTTCGAACACAGTGTGGTCATGGGTATACCGCAGAGTGATTTCATTTAAGCCGATGACAAAGGCATATGCGGGCGTGAGTCTTACGACTCGGTACAAGAATAGGACGAAGAATGATCTGGTCACGTTCAAAACCTCTCTCAAGTTGAATAGCTCTCTCATTGGTTTCTCGATCACATCGCTGCCAAATGAGGTTTGACTGATAACGGATACCGACAAAGCGGAGTTCGCGTAACCATTAATATTCTTGTTTATGTCTTGCTTATCGGGTTTAAGTTGTTGTTTCTCGGCTTTTTTCTCTTCGGTTCGGAGAAAAAGGACTGTCACCAGCAAACCGCTGAAAATAAATATTAAATGTAACTGAGAATGTTGGCATATAAAAGGGTAAAAAAAGTGGGTTGAACCCGCTAATAATTATGCACAAATCTAGTGATGAGCCCTTCTTTCTGTAATGGTTCGGGTTAAGTGAAGTGCTCTGAAAGTTTAACTGTTACTCTTTTTTTCAAAAAGATTTAAATATAGTGTCGATTATTGAAAAATATTATTATGAAAATTGATCGTATAACCGATTTTACGCATTAGTCGTGGGAAATCTCAAACAATTTTGACGAAGTTTTTAATAAGTATAATGAGAGGCATGGCGAGGAAACAGATTACTTTTCAGAAGGAATAAACTTTTATTTTGTTGCTTAGCGAAGGCGACAGCTGGTAGACTATGGTAACATTAGTAAGAGATAAAGTTTTGGCGGTTATAACGATCCTGTTATCTGATTTCATTTGTCTTATTTGTAATAAGCTTTTATTAGTAGGTAGCGAAGTTCCGGACCAAATAGTTAGTACCTGATAAAGAAGAATGTATCGACACAGTACGAAGCATTCCCAACAGACTGATACATGAAGTTGCGTTCTGTAATCGTCCTCATTGTCTTGTTGCTCGCAACGTAGAAAACAGTGAGATACGTGTGTACCATTATAACCCATACCACTGAGAAGAATCTAGAAAAAAACATATATATTACACATTCAGGTAAATCAGGAAGGAACGCTTTGTTATCGTCATGGTAGACGCCAGATAATGTCAAAACATTTATAGATTGAGTATAAAATAATTACTTGTTCACGAAAAAAAACATCATTAGGATATATACGAGTTAAGATCGAGCTAAATGCACATACAAATATTGCAATTCTTAAGTAATGCGGAGAATGCTCCAATATGTAATCTTCAGCATCCAAATCTAACCCCCTATTTAATTATAATCACTTTTCTGAATTGCCTTCAACTGTGGAAGCAAATTTAAAGACATTAAAAATTTGCGATTTTTATTGGACCAGTATTTTTAGCTCTCTCTCTCTCTCTCTCTACCTTGTGATGCTTCACAACTTAAGTCGTTTTAAATATCAATAGAGCATTCTAGCAATTGTTAATCAATCACAAATCAAATTATTGACCCCGATAAAATAGAGGACTAGGTGGGGGAAAGGGAATTATTAGTTTATTAATTTAGTTTAGTGATCTCTAAACTAAGTAAATACACAAAGTCCAGTTATTACACGGTGGTTTTCCTCGCTCGCGGACTTAGTTATTTCAACCAAAGAAGCTGTCAATTTTAAGACTCCAACAGATTGTGCTACTACTGCTACTACTAAAAAATTGCACTTAAAAATAGAATTTCGATTTTATCGCACTTTTTATTATTCTTTTTATGTTTATAAGCCTGTTGTCGCCTTGTGAACAGGATATATTACCCTGTACGTCCCTGGGAGCTATAAACTTCAATTTGTTTGGTTGAAATATTTTGTGTTTAAAAGATTGGTAGGTAAGTCTTTGGAGGTCATTTTTCTGTTTTAAAAAGTTTATAAAGGCATTCAAGAGTCTACCTAATCAAGGCTTTAAATAAAGAGAATATTATAAATGTTGGCATCAAATATAAGAAAAATAAAATAACTTATTTACATAACTTTAAAAAAATATTAACTGTTTTTGAAGAGAAGTAATTTAAAGTTTGATTACTTGTAATATTTAAAGGCTTATTAATTTTCAATTTAACATTGAAATGTTTCATTAAAATGTTACACATACATTAAAATGTAATGTTTCGTTTTTTACAGCTTTTTTAAATTCTTTAAAAGTTATACTGTTTATTTAATTAATTAACAAAAATCCCTAACAGACGCGGATGTTTATTGTATTCTAAATTATTTTGAGATATCAGAGTTAGTTAAAAAAAACGTACAAAACCAAATATAGGACCAAACAATATAAAACAAAATAAACCAAAAACCACGGACTTCGACTAATATACATTAAAAAAAATGCCTAATTGATCCAGCCGCTCTTAAATTTTCCTCTTAGCAACACATTTTAGCAATTAATTTTTATTTATAAAGAATATTAAAAGTTTTAAGAAAAATATTGCGTTCCAAAAAAACAATATTCTAATGTTTTCTTATATTAATATTATAAGGACGCCGAGCGGAGTTAACAAGGGTTCAGGGGGAGTACACGGGTGGCGATATGGGTTAGTTTTTTTCATCAAAGCTCTGACGTCCCTTATTGATTTACTGCTAGCTTTTTTTTACCTCATTCCGTGTAGGCACGTAAGAGCTCCGTCGCTCGGACGCTGCGTACTGACGATACTTCTTCCGTTTGATAAGATTGAGAACGATAACAGCAACTCGGACAAAGTACCTTTTGAAAATATTAAATTATTAGGAGGTTATGTTTTACTAATGAAGTAATACACTCAAACTACAACTCTTCTAATTTCATGATAAAAAGTCGGTCGACTTTGTGTGAAATTGTCTGGAACTAAATTAATTAATGGGTCAAATACAACAGAACGGATATTTTCCTATGTTCTTCTAAAAGAAAGATTTCAGCCCCTGCCGTCTATTTTATGACTGCGAAACGGAGTTTACCTCATCTTCGGCGAAAACAACTTGAAAATGTGTTCAATTCAAGAACAAATACTCAATTACAAAAGTGAGACTCTACACAAAATTACTTCCAATATTAATGGATTTTGTATATTACTTATTTCGAACAATTCCTCTTTAAAAGCTCTGTGGAAGTCTAGTTGAAGAGCTTCCAGGCTGTATATCTACATTATTCACAGTAAGACAGGGCTTTTTAATTTATACATTCGACATTTGTTTTCTTTTATTTGTTTTCCTTCCGACACAATATCGCGACGAGTGACATGGCGAATACCTCTGAAATTGCAAATGCCGGTTCGTTCAGGTTATTCTAATATCCCCAGACACTGAGGCAGTAACGAATTTTATTTCTTTGTTAAAGTAAATGGAATTATGTTTATTAGGATAACAAAATGTTACAAAGGCCTTGTACTAAATTCATTACCTAAGTGGAAGACATCTCGAGAGACTGTCGTTGTTTCGTTCGCTCATGTTCCAATTCATCGCAACTGTTCTAAGTACTGAATACTTTTATATGTTATCTATGGAATATAGTTTAAGTTAAAAGGGTGGTGGGGGTAGAATTATATGTACTACTTCTCTATTTATTTAAATATTTAACCCAATTTCGACTGTATAAGGAATGTATAATGCCGATTGTATGGTCAAGGGTTTGAGAAGTGTCACTATTGTGGCTGCGCGGCTGACACTGCGCAGCATAGGTGTTTAGTTGGCAAAATTGAAATGATTTTTTTTGTGTTTTATCATTGTTATCCGGTTATTATTTATGCAAAACAATAATTTGCAGCTTAAAATTGATCAATATTATATTAATTATTTTTCTAAAAATAAGCAAATACCATATTATAATCTACTGTAGCTGTTGCACGCGACTTCGTCAGCGTTGAAAAAGAAAAAAAAAGTAGCCTATCCTGTGTCCCGTACATCTAAATGTTTATCTACCAAGTATCATGAAAATTAGTTGATTCGTTTAAGAGTTATGGAGGAACTTACATACTTACATACATACAGAAAAAAATTCTAAAAATGGTCAATTTAGTTTCAGTATCA
The DNA here is from genome assembly GCA_945859745.1 of Synanthedon formicaeformis. Classification (NCBI taxonomy): domain Eukaryota; kingdom Metazoa; phylum Arthropoda; class Insecta; order Lepidoptera; family Sesiidae; genus Synanthedon; species Synanthedon formicaeformis. The sequence continues at coordinate 8,076,798 of OX243958.1, forward strand.
TGTATAGAGCCTATAAACACGATAACTGAAAACAAAGTAACTTACTCCATGACCAACCCTTACAGATTTATTATTAGTTATTTATTAGTTATAGCTTATGTTACTCGTACTCCCTGATAACGTAGCTTTCTATGGCTGAAATAATTTTTCAAATCGGTCAAGTAGTTTCGGAACCTTTTTAATTCTAACAAACAAACAAACAATAAAATCTTTCCTCTTTATAATATTAGTATAGATTATACCTGAAAGCACAATATTTATGTATTCTTCACTTCATTTCATGTACAAATGTACAAGCGCAGTTTGTATTCAAATTAATAGGTACAACATATCTCACTTACCACAAGTCTCCCTCCTAAGCTCTTTGTCTCTATTGTCTTCGTGTCCTGACCTCGGTTCGCATTGGGCTGTGTGGTCGTTAGCCTGAAATATTGATGTAACAATGAACATTATCGTAAATTAACAAACACCTATTCCTCATATGCTACTGTGTCTGAGCAATCACTGTTGTTGTAAAGACTGTACATAACTGTTCACTTTAAAAGCATGGAACAAATTTTGAAGCAACTGTTTGGTATCAAAGTTTGGTCTTTCTAAGTTTCTATGTGTGTAGTTAACAAAACAAATACAACACAATATTTTATTGTAAGGGGTGGACTACTATAGCAGCAAGTAAATTACTTACTTAGTTACTACTACTACATTCCAATGCAATCTAAGTCAGTTCCCTGTAAATATCCCCTTTTTTAAATATTATATGTATGGATATTTATTACTCTTTCACGCAAAAACGGCTGAACGGATCTGGATGAATTTTCTCACACAGACAGTTTATTACTAGGATTAATATACTAGGATACTTTTTATCCTGGAAAAATGTTAGGTTCTAGAGGGATCGTCTAAAAATATAAAAAAGTTGACGTCACTGTCACCGAGGCGGCGCCACTGTCGTCATAGCGATAAAGTTGTCAGATTTTTTTCTCAGGTGTTATATTTTTCATTTTTCAACGCGGACGAAGTCACGGGCATCAGCTAGTAGGTAAATATAGGTATTTATAAGCAAGCAGTCGTTCACAACCCATTTATTAAATCTACATATCTTCACATGAGCAACACACTCAAAGAGACACACCATCGGTATTGTTTTATTTTATATGCTAAACTTTTAGATTACATTTGTCTTTGACATATCAAAGACAATATAAGTCTGAATAGTGATGGAAAAACAACATGTTTTCGCTATATTCTCGTAAGTACCTAATACTCACTTCACTTACTCACACCAACTACATAAGAGAAGATCACTTCTGATATCTTCTGATAACAGATTCTGATTGATATATGAAAACAATTGAAGACGTGAGTGGATGAAGGTGATATGTCGCATAATTCCAATTTTGAATAAATCGAGGTTAAAGTTTTACTTTTAATTGTTGAGATAAGTAGCGCCACAGAACTGATTTTTGTACTAAATTATGATGCAAAGTTGTGTAAACAACCTAAAATATTAATGGCATGATAGCAAGTAAACACTTCTATTATTTAATTTTAAAAAAGTGAACATTAGCTCCCTCTTCAATTAACAAAAGTAAACTTTTTTCCACTTTTTGCTTTTTAAAATTAACTGTACTATCGCGGTCAAGGGAGCAGTCCCACCGTAAGGAACAATTTCGTGTGCACATTTTGTATTTATCTTTGTTACGTTTCTATGACGTTACTATGACAACCTCAATTTAACGTTAGACAAATTTGTATGAAAAGTGGGTCTGCTCCATTGACCGCGATAGTACATAACACCTTTTTCAACTTTTTATTTTCCAAAAATATCTTAAATCGACTATCTTAAGGTCTGTAATCATTTATATGGACATATTAACGCAAAAAAACGAAAGATCTAAAATTGCGACATATCACCTTCATCCACTCACGTCTTCAATTATTAAAATGATTAAAAAGAAAGTACCAACAGTTTGTTTACGTGGCTTGTCTTGTTGGGCCAACTCCAGGTCACTGGTTTCAGTAGCCATCCGGTAGCGTCTCTCCAAATAACCTTCGTACACTGAAGCCGTCAACATGAGCAATGCAACCAATATCATAGCAGATCTGAAAAAGAAGAGATTTAAGAATTAAAATTTTAAAATTTTGCAAAAGATAGGAGAAGTTGAGTTCACTCCGTGAAGTTTATTTACTTATGTTATATTATTTGTTTAATTAAATAATACAAACTTAAACACTAATTTAAATTATAACGGTTTGTTGTTTCATATAGCCACATTTATCAGACTTTTACTTTGTCTGTAAAAACTGTTAAACAAAAGTTTCCTTAGCTTATTTATTCTTTAATAACTTATATATTACTAGCCGGCGCCCGCGACTTCGTCCGCGTTGAAAGAGAAAAAGTAGCCTATCCTGTGTCCTGTACGTCTAAATGTTTATGTACCAAGTTTCATGAAAATCAGTTGATTCGTTTAAGAGTTATGGAGGAACATACATACTTACATACATACATACATACAGAAAAAAAATCTAAAAATGGTCAATATAGTTTCAGTATCATGTATAGAGCCTATAAACACGATATCTCTGAAAATAAAGTAACTTATACTCCATGACCAACCCTTACAGATTTATAATTAGTATTGATGACTATAAAATTCAAACGACCTTATTTTATTTCACATGCTCGTATTTCGTCTATCGATTAAATAGATATAGATAGTAATCCTCCAACAGCAAGAGTGCTTTAGCGCGTTGGTACGGTAATTCGGGAATTTCGGGATTTAAGATCCAATTCCCTAATCTTCCATTAGCCTATCCTTTTATTTATTTCGCTTAATAAAATTCCTCTAAGCATTCAGCCTGCCCGTCACATACAAAACTGAAATGTTATTAATTTTATTGAACAACTAGCTGTTGCACGCGACTTCTCCCGCGTATCTATAAAATAAAGCATTGTTACGCTGATATTGTAGCTTTCTATAGGTGAAAAAAATTTTCAAAATCGGTCCAGTACTTTTTAAGTTTATTCTTTACAAACTTACAAAAATACAAATCTCTCTTTATAATATTGAAACGAACAAATCGTGTGGATAAATTTCCGAAAAATATTAAAATGTTAATTTAAATAAGGAGTCTTGTTGTACATAATGGGCAGGGTCATTTATTTTATTAAACTAAAGCCTCCGTTGGTAATGTATTCATGATGGGCTTGTAAGTTATGCTTCAGACCATTGAGAATTTAACAATTTATGGCCAGCTTCAGCCCTCACTACCAAATGTCTAATAAAAACACAATGATTACTTAGTTCTAAAAAGCTAAAACCTTTTACCAAACGTTTTATATCCCTGTGGTATCGCTTAGAGACAAACAGGGTGTTGAACTTTTAAAGGGAGGGTGTTTCCCTCGATTTAACCGCTGTAAAAATCAGCAGACCGTACTGAAATGGCTTAAAACGATGACAAATAAGCCTAATGCCACTTGGTGATAAAGGATTCCCATACATCATTGTACGATAAACCTATTTATTTGATATGGTTTTTGAGCAAACCATAAACGGGAGGGGTTTCGAAGAGTGGTCATTTATAATTTTGGAAGAATTTTTCGTCTTTGACATCTTCACGCAAATCGGAATGTTTTGTGCTATATTAAGCGCCTATTTCACGAACATCAAGTAAGCTAAACCGTCACTTAAAGTCACCTGTCACTGGGAATATTTTAGCTGATATAGCTTTGTTTGTACGGTAAACGTCCCAAACATTAAATAGAAAATAATAAAAAAAAAATCGCCTATCGAATGATGCAGTAAACCGAGTACATAATTCAATAAAAAAGGAAATTATTTTTGAAAGTAACTAATCAACACATTACTTGTAGTTTGTGAAAGAGTTATACTATTAGTTTATACTATTAGATGTTTCTACTATATTGGGAAAATAAAAAAAAATCATTTATTTATTTAAAAAAGAAAATACAGTTAAATTTAAAATTTAATATGTAAATAGAAACATACTCTGCACTCAAATCGGTCTTCAAAAAGGCATAATAATACAAAAAGGTGCTTAAATTGGATTCGAACCTTCGTCTGCCGAGCCCCACTTGCCTAGAAGACTTCTGTTATACGTGTTATCTCTTTTAAATCATGATAGGAATATATTATTAATGCACAGAATACTATATTCTGTCACAAATAATTGACGTCAGTATATCTTCTTTGAAAAATCATTAGCAGAACTTGTGTTTACATAAAGAACAGGGTAAAAATGTCAAGTGTTGACACTAGTGTAGGTTATATGCCAGTTAATTTCGCATGTGTGTCGTGGAACAAAAGCTTCCACGAGCCACTGCTGGCTCTAATTAGACCACTTTTCGACCTTTCGCTTCACCGATGTAACTTAACCTGGTTGGAGCTTTTGACTTATTCACTTACACAAGGTTAAACTTTACTAAACATATGAGTTAATTTATACAGAATATGTGCTAGTGAACAGAATTTGTGCTATAAAAGCTACATAGAGAGAGTTTTGTATAATGTAATGGTATAGAAATGTTTTTGTAAGATATATTTGTGACTGCACATATTGTTTGGACGCCAGCGCTACCCTTGTTGTAATGTAAGTGGCGGTTATACTCGTAATGTATATAATGTATTTAGACTTTAATCATTCTTGTTAGTATGGTATGAGAAAAATAAAATTAGGGAACGTTTTCATACGAACATTTATTGATTGTGATATCAATCAATCAATTAAGGTTGCTCCTGTCACTAGTTGCTTCATACAAATGTTAGAAAGTAATTTGTTACTAGCTGCTGGCTAATAATAAAAATAAGAGAACAATTTGTTTGTTTTAATTTGGATATTATCCATTAAACATGTAATATGTATTAAAAAAAACAGATTTTTATCATACTCAATAAATGTTTTCTTCCTACTAAACGTTTTCAGTGATTGTAATCAAAATGTTGTAAGTATTGTCGGAATTTTGAGTCAATTTTCTTCCATCTGTTAGGTAAGAAGACAAACAATAATACATTTTATAAGTACAGTAATAAACATGTCACACCCATATGATTTAGTATTGCACAGTTTTGTGCTACGTTATTGGTTGTTATTTTTATTTAATAATGCGGGATTTTATTTGTCTTTATTAGGTGTTATATTACTCAAATCAGTTAGGTATTAATTGCAAATTCACCAATTTAAAATTGTTACTATTCGTCTTGCAGTTCCAACAGCTCTAATTAGACGTCATCCGTCCACCATCTGTCTGTCTGTTACCTTTTCACGCCTTAAGTACTCAAACGATCATCGTGAAATTTTGCATATACTTTGACAGGAATACAGGAAAGAACCTGAGGTACCTTTCATCCAGAAAAAAAGGACTGAGGGATCATCTTAAATAAAAATAAAAAATTAACGCCTGGCCAAAGTGTTATAGCAAAAAGTGTTCAAGCGTTATATTGCTTATGATTTTTTTTAATATTGAACGCGAACGAAGTCGCGGGCACCAGCTACTTAAATATATTGAAAACAGAAAAACAAAATAGACTTTGTCCTTACCTTACACATACTACGTATGCGACTGTAATTTGGTTCTATGCAACAAAGAATATTATTATATTATTTTTATTTTCTTTAAAAACGAAATTAATGTTGACACAGTAAGAAGATTTTTAAAACAATGGAACAAAAATAATTCTTTTCACTTTAAAGATACGATAATTGAATTGAGATTGAGATCAGAGAAAAAAACAAAATAAAGTTAGAAAAACGAGTATAATTTCGTCCTTTGAGAGCTGGTTAAACACAAAAAAAATCTGAGCTTCTAAAGACATTAGGGGCCGGACTTGTTTTCAATTAATTCTATTAGAATGAAAGCATTATAAATTAATATAGAGGTTTCTTAAATGAGTGAAATTTTAGCCTAAAATCTGGTGAATTTAATAGAACATATTTTTTGACCCAGAGTACATTAAGACAAATGGTTGTACTAAGTAATAAATCATTTTGAGAGGGGATTTGTGTTTTAGACCTCATTCGTTAGACTAAATCTACATCGAACGTACGCAACTTAATCCTATCATTTGTGATCGTGTGTGAATTGTATTTTTAATGTTATTCTCGTGTTTTTAATGTTATTTCAAATGATAACTTAAGTTTATTTTAAATATAGTGAAAATCTATATTTTCAAATTCATATAAAATTGTCTACTTTACCCTATTATTTGTAAATTCAATTAGATTTTTATATAATTATAATACTAATATTATAAAAAGAGGATTTATATTTTTATATGTTTGTATTTTTGTTACAAAAACTACATGACCGATTTTAAAAATTCTTTTATCTATAGAAAGCTGATTAGCGAGTAACATAGGCCATATTTTATGAAGTTACGCGGATGAAGTAGCTTGCAATAGCTGGTATGTTTTACAGTACACTTGGATGTTTATATAGTCTCATCAAAACTTAGTCAGAGTTGACTATTCACTTGCTTATAAAGTTTCTTATTTTTAAGCGCCTCTTTCATTAACAACAAATAAAGTGTTGATTAGTTACTTTTAGAAATCATTTTCTGTTTTATTGAATTATGCACTCGGTTTACTACATCATTCGATAGCCGATTTTTTTTATTATTTTCTATTTAATGTTTAAATCGTTTACCGTAAAAACAAAGGTATATCAGCTAAATTATTCCCAGTGACAGGTGACTTTAAGTGACGGATTAGCCTACTTGACGTTGGTGAAAGAGGCGCTAATAAGTGTTACATTAAATTGTTTGGTATAAACTTACGATACATATAATGCAAAGTAGTATATGTTCTAACTCGTTTTCCTATACTAAAGTCGGCAGACACTTGGTGATAGACTGCCTTCGTCTATTTATACAAACAAAAGGTGCAAATACGGTCCCAATTGAAATAAGATATAATAAAGAGGGGGTAGGGAATAGGCTCTGGCATCGAGTATCAATAACCATGCAGTATTAACATACAAGTGTATTGTATGTACATTGATTTATTTCTGATTGGATTACTGTTACATCATTGGAAGTAACAGCACGCTAATGACTACAGCAACAATCAGAGTTTAAAAAGGGCTAACAATTGTACTGAGCTCGAGAAGTGTCGAAATGAATGCGCGTTTTAATTGGCCGGTGCTTAGCGACTGCAACCTACGGTAGTGATACAATTGAGTCTTTGTGAAAGCGAAGGAATGAAAGAGGAAATGCACATTTTAGGTCAAGTGATAATACTTACACGAAGTGACCTCATTAGAAATGAATCACAGAAGTAGGTAGTGTATAAAAAGGAACATGTATACCTACCACGAGCTTAGGAGGGATGAGGATTTTAAAGCGCTTACTACTGATTAAAACCTTTCATTTTTTCAAGTGGAACTTCTTTGTGCGCGATGAGAGTAATGTGTGACGCTTCAGTGTAACGATCACGTGACGCATCTTAAGTATAAAGTTACTTGAAACGACATTTGTAACTCTGTACACGCACTTTTTTTAAATAAATTTTGATTGCATTTGTGTGCTTGTAACTGTGTATGTACACGGCGATGGCGTAGTTTTACCGGCTTCACTCTGCTGTCCATAGTGTCTCTATCTTTAGTCCTTTTACTAACTGAGAGATGAAGCGTGTCATTTTATTCATAGTAATAGAACAGTTTGATTTATGTGTCGGCGGCGCGCTTGCAATCCGCTTGGTTTTACTTGTTGGTTAAATGTTATAGAAAAGATACGTACCCGAGTATATGTACTTTTGTGTCGTGGAATATGTTGTAGGCGCCTGGCACGGGTCGCACCGAGAGAGTGCGAAACGATGCAGCCAAACCAGCTTCAGAGGCTTGAACTGCGCTAGCTGTCTCCGCGATGGACATCAGCTCGACAACCGCTTCTCGGTCGCACGACGCCGGCATACACTCGCCAACGAACATCACCCTGCTCTACATACATTTAGGTTTGAAACTCATTTATAGTCTATGCATCATCATCATAATAATTATCTCAGCTGTAAGACGTCCACTGCTGAACAAAGGCCTCCCCATAATTTTCCAAATGGACCGATCAGAATCAGTCTGGACCCACTGCCGACCTTTCTATAAAAAGTCTATAAAAAGTTTGCTATATTAATAGCACAAAAAATTTGTATTGTAAACTTGTTCCGGGACGAAAACTAATATTTTAAAATGGTCCGGAAGGCTTTTTAATAAAACATCAACATTTAGTAATTAAATATATTTTTAAACATTTTTTGTGAAAATAAAAACGGATGATTTTTAGATTTTTTTATTTGTCTCACAAATTTCATATTACCTGTACATGCAACCTGATAAGATAAACGGGTATTTCAGTTTAAAAAAAAAACTGTTTCCTATACTATACCTAAATGTTGATGTTTGACTAAAAAGCTTCTATTAGTTTTCTTCCCAGAACAAGTTTACAACAGTACGCTAATATGCCCAAACCACAAAAGGACGCAAAGCAAACCGAAGCATTAACCAAGAATTATTAATATTATACATTTCAGAAATACGAGTCAAGGAAAAATTTACAATATTATGCCTAATTAGCCACTTTCATTACGCCATGAAAGCTGTTAATTTTTATGAGGCTCGGCCCCTTAAAGAGATCAAAGGTCAAAAGAAATGAATAAGGTTAGAAATAAATTTATAATTAAGAAATTTAATATTTAACGCCACATCGTTCTAGCGGTCACTTATTTCATTTTTAATGTGCCTACACAATATAAAATATAAAAATTCATCCTCAATATGAAATTTTTTGTCAAATGGGTTTAAGATAGTAAAACATTTTTAAATTAAATGGTTGTCATTTAATTTAACCGATTATATTACATTTAACCGTTTAATTTACATTGGTTGTAAATCGGTAGTTGGGTACTGGATATAACATTTATTTATCCCTTTTCTTTTATGCTGCTGTGTTTCGGTGACAATCATCGAAATACTACAATGGAATTTGCGTCACAAGTGCCAAAGGGGAACATAAAAAGAACGCCTTTGACAGAATCATGGCGGACTCTTGCCTTCACGCGTCAATGGTAAAAGGTAGTAACGATCAACTTCTACTATTTCATTTTAAACTCTAATGGGTTGACGTAAAGTCACATTTTCTTTAAATTACGTACTTATTATTATGTTTGTTTTGTTATAAATGACAGTTCATACTTTACGCATATGTCACTTTTAAATGTTCCATAAAATTCGTTGTGTTTTGTATGGCACGCGTGATCCATGTTGTAGTAATTTGATGGTGATAATACTGTTGTGCCTTCAAACCTTTATCCCATCCTTAACCTTGAACCATGGCACCAATTGCGTATCTATTATTTATAGGCGATGGTAGAGACACCTACCATCTATTGGACCATCTATGGTCTGTGTTATGTAAAAAGGTCACATTTATTTATTATCACTATAAATTATTTGTTTACCAGTACTTAAATTTTAGTAAAGAAATTCATACTTGAGGCAAGTGATCATTGTCCAAAGTGAGATTGATTTTGATGACGAAGAAGTTGGTCGGGAATGGCGGCGTCTGATCGTAGTACTTGGAGAGCTGCAGGTCGCGGCAGGCGTTCTGCGACCCCAGCCAGTACTCGCTCCCAAACAGAAAGTGGGTGTTGTATTGACCTGATGCATCGTATACTGTGGAAAAAATTAACTGTTTCAAAAATACGAAGGTTCGTACTCTAACGCCTCTAACGAGTACTCTTGGAGGTCCAATATTAAATTAGAGGCAAAAATGGAAACTTAAGTGCATATATAATCATTAATTAAATATTAAAAGTGCATCACATTAAAAACTATTGGAAATAACATTTTTCAAGTAATATCTCTAATCCACTGTGTACCTTGGTTGATCGAAACCATAACGGGCTTCGTAAGGATGCAGTATTTCTGCAAATTATTTACGCAAACCTTCAACGTTTATCGCTCTGTCCACTAGTAAAAACCAGATCAAAATCCGTTGGTTTGTTTAGAAGGAGTTAGGGGAGATTAGTGAGAGGCGGATTAGATATAGTTATCTGAAAAAATCGACTTCCGCCTCTATCTTACAATGTAATTCAACTATGTAATTCTCATAAGACTATATCTTTGGATATAGATAGATAATTAATTAAAAATCAATGCTCAAGTTCCTCAATTCTCATAAGAACTAAGTAGTAAAGAATAATTTCTTAGACTCTGTATGAGTTCCGTGTTTATTGTATATTTAATTCAGCAATTTATAGCACTCTGATGTTGACGTTCTTTGTGAAGTTGTTTAAACAAGGGTTCGCAATGTATTTCAATTTTACTACTGTTAGGTACTTCACAACATTTTTATGGCGCTGTAAAGATCAAAATACAAGAAACAAAATTTGTACCTTACCTAAGATTAAATTGAAACCCTTAGGTAAGTAAGTCACTTGAAACTGTTGACTGTATTGAAGTTTTGACGAAACATAGTTTAATCATGAAATCTTAATGAAGATACATCAAGTTACGGTTTCAGAGGAAGTGCCGGGTAAATATTAACTTTACCAAATATCGTACATGAACCTGAATTCTGAATTATTGAACACAATTTAATTAAAAAACAAAGTCCTAGTAAGTATAGGAAATGTTAAAAATATTTGTAATTTTAGTTAAAGTTTTCATAGTTTCACTAATTAATTATTTCTTTTAAGAATGCATACTATTGAATGTTTATAACTTGATTTAATTGTAAGCGTACCTACTAAAAATGTAGTAGCAAGTAAATTTTAAATTAATGTTGAAATGGACGTGAGCAAAACCATGAGCATCGGCTAAATAGAAAGATTTCTTAAATATATATATATATATATATATATATATATATATATATATATATATATATATATATATATATTTTATATATATATAAACAATAAACATTATATATATATAAACAAACAATACGAACAAATTCTAAATGAGTAATCACTGAGTCAACTCTCTTTGATAATGTCTAATGTACAAATCCCACCTTTAAAACCGTCCAGTGACCATGGCGACACTATATTTGTTTACGTTTTTGATCAATAGAAAAAGAATAGATCATACATAAAAGTTTGCCGTGATTTGCAGTGATCAAACATCTAATATTATCGACGAATTTGTCTCAGATAAGGTATGATCCGGGGCAGAACTTCCGGTAAATCAACAAGCCGGAAGCCACAGCGACGGCAGTACACAGAAAGTACCTACAGGTAATATCAAGCTTCGTGTTGATATTTCGCTGCCTATGACGAAGAGAGATATTGTGTGCTGTTGCTCGACCGTATATGTATGCGAGATAATTGAGATCCTCGTGTAACAAGGTACAAAGCAAATATTAATATAAATTTTGTGCCTTCAAAGATACAAAGGCTAATGGAAATTCTATTGAATGCAGGTTATGAGATAATGTTTCCCGGTGGGATCGGACTTGCTCGTTCATATCGTACAATGATGGGTATGCCGAAACCTGTCCGTTTATATATGTGTAAATATTTGATAAAATGTATGTAGTCATTTTTTGCCCGCGACTTCGATCGCGCTCCTTTTTCTTACGAGTTGAAAGGTTTATTCAATCTTTATTTCCATTTACTTGTTTTTGTCAGGTGTTGAAATTTTATTTTTATTTTTGATGATGGAATAGATTTTTTTTTTCTGAATGAAAGATAACCCTGTAGTCTTTTCGTGTATGCCTGACAATATTGTATGCAAAATTTCATCATGATCGCTTGTGTAGTTAAGGCGAACAAATAAAAAAAAAACAAAAGACTGTTCAAAAGACAATTCAAAGAAAATATCGACATTAGTATCTAATCTATCAAAAACTATAACTAATATTAATAATAGAATAAATTTTTGTCAGTTTTTGCTACTTCATAACTTACAGCATTCCTACAAAATTTGCCATTTTACATTAATTTAATTATTTTATTTTAATAAGAAGTAAAACTTTAAGCTTTTCTCTCCTTAGGTTTTCAAGGGATCCAAAAACCCTTGTTTCACGCCAAGCTCCCCCAAGCCATACGATTATGCCATAAAATTATAATCACTAGGCACATAAATATTTTAGGTGCGATAAGTAGAAGCAATGTCGTTAAACAGCTTTATCCATCGGGCCCGTTAGCTTTAAAAGCTTTTATATGCCAAATCGATTTCTCACTAAATCCTCGACAGACCTTCTATTAAAATAGATTCAAAATGAAAAGTAAATTACCTACAGGTACTCGTATATCATTTTACAAAACCGCTATCGGACAGCGAAAAGTTGCTTTTATTGAAAAATATCTTTTTTACCTGTCCAGAACCCTACTTAAATGCTCCCGTATTTACCCATATCAAAGTCTTTTAAATAAATACGCGTAATGCAAAACATGTACAGTCCACTTTCAGATACATAGGCTGGAGTGGCAAAAGTGAATATACAAAAGGCACAGCTACTGTAGTGATACTGGACGATACCGCATTGAAACTTGAAATTTATTAGGGTACCACAACTTACGGTCTACTTATAACTTGCATTACCTATGCAAGTTATAAGTAGGGGCGAAAAGGCAAAGGCATTGGTGGCGCATCAAGACCTAATGTATAGTTATCTCATATTGCTGTGGAGTTTTTGAATAAGTGTAACCAAAAAGAAAAGATTTTTAGGCAGCCTACGCACTGGCGACCATAGACGCGGCCAGGCCGCCGCGGCCATGGTCGCCGGTGCGTAGGCAAGCGCGACATGCGGAAATAATCACTCTGTAGCTATACACGTCTGGTCGCCGCGGCCGATGCGGTAGCACTGATGAATTTTAATACAGAAGTGATGTTCTCGACGGCCACGATTGGTCGCTGGTCGCGTGGCATCAAAAGACGCCGCGGCCAACGGTGGCCGCTGGTCGCTGGCCGCTAAGTGCGTAGGGGCTATAGCGATGGCCATATAAAGTCCAGAATTCACTGGCCGCCGCGGCCAGGTCGCGGCGACCATGGTCGCCAGTGCGTAGGCAGCCTTATACTCAACTGCACTAGCCAAGTAATCAGGATGAAATCTAAAGTAAAAACCTGAAGTATCTACTCCAGGTATTAGTAAGAATTATTATTAGTATTAGTATTAGTAAGAAGAGGTGACGATCATTTGGAAAAGCTGGTCGTTGTTGGCAACATCGAAGGCAACGGTACTTGATACATTTTCACTAATGGGAACATTAATGTATATAATTTGCGGAACAAAATGCATCCGTGCGAAACCGGTGGCGAGTCGCTAGTTGAATATAACTTAAGGTTCTTACTTAGTACATATTTATTTCCCAATAAATTAATTAAAATATGCGTTCACCATTATGGGCAGCGCCACCTAGTCGCGTCAAGTCACTCGCGAAGTCACGGTCGAACAGTGTCCCACTTAGCGGTCAATTCAATTTCTGATCTAACGTGCAATATTTTATACTCGTATTGCACAACATGCATTAGCGCACTCCTCTAATTGCCACGCATCTTTCTGTATAAACATTTCGACAGAATTACAGAATAAAAAGGTTTGAAATATCAATTTTGTCGGTTTCCTGCGAGTGCACCGTACGGTTGATTAGGTTTCGTCATAATGCAATTTGTGTTTAAACAGCTGTTGCAACTACAATCTGCAATACGTTGATAGTTGATACTCGAGTTGGTAGTCCGTTAATTCATGTCAACATTACCAACATGTGTGCGTTTGTATAGTGAAGTTAATGCCCTAAGCTGATTAGTACAAGGCCATCCTCGCCGGAGATTGTCGTTACGCATTTTGATAAGATCGCCGAATTAAAGGTTTTAAAGTGAGGTCAGCTTGTTCCACTTTAAAAATAATTTATAAAACTTAATTATAAAAAAATAAAATTAATTTTATATTTTTTTTAACTAAACTGTAATTATATAGTAATATAATAATTAGTACTTGTGCATCATGTTTGTATATGCACTCTATAATTATAAAGTAATAGTAAATCTTGGTACTATGTGAACATATTTATTACAAACCAGATGACCCAGTAAACCCTTCATAAGGGATGATGATGATGAAGACGATAAGTGTAGATAATAAATAGATAGACAGCTGTAGATAGATAATACGAGTAAATAGATAAACAAATGAATGAGGCTTCCATCTCTTCAAGTGAATTTCAAGGTGCCACTGGTATCCTATAATAACGATATTAGAATTGACCTTAATTCATCAACTGGCAGTTGCTCTAATAAAGTTGAGATACAACTACACGTATCTGTGTTAAAATAAGGAAATCTGTGTTAAAATCCGGCTCGAAGGACCAAAAAGATGTAAGCGCGAACACCTTCTGGCTCATTAGGACCAGAAAGGTGGAGGGTAAAATGAAAGGAATCAAGGGTACTCACTCGGCGAGCAGCGGTATACGACCTTCCAGTCCTTGTTGGATGTCACCACACTTCACTCGCGATTCGCGAACTGCTTATAATTTCCTTCGATACAGCGAGATGCGACTGATACAGCGATTAATTAGAATGTCTAATTGAACAGCGAATTGCGTACACTTTCTTTAGCGACTTGTAGTGGACTGTGACGAATGTGTAGGTAAATTGTCTTTTTCTTCTGCGAGTGCCGGGGGGTAGGAAAGGGAGAGGGGCGAGGTACAGATGACGCGCGGAACCATCCTCCCGGCCTTAAAGGGTTGCCTTTAACAAATTAATGATATATCCTAGCGCGGAAATCAGCGAGACCTACACAAACGTATAAAACTTATAATCTAACTTATATTCTAACTTATAGTCTAACTTATAAATAGATCACCTTACAAACTAAAACTTACAGCTATTGAACGGGAAGAGGGCATAGCTTAACGACAGGACGGAGGTAAGCTCCCCTGGCGGTCCTTACAGTCGCAGCGCGTACGATCCCGTCTTTGGAGGGATGAACTTTGTCTACAATAGCTAATGGCCAGGCTAGGGGCGGCACATTATCATTTATGACTATCACTACCGTTCCCGGTGTGATAGGCGCGGTAGGTGTGTTCCACTTTTGTCTAACCTGTAAGCCGTGCAGATACTCCATCCTCCAGCGTTTCCAAAACGACTGGACTAGTTTGTCCAGCAGTGAATATCTATGAAGCAAGCCGACCTGATCGGACTCGACTTCCGGCGCGGGTAATGAATTTAGCGGAAAAGCGTGTAAAAAATGACTCGGAGTCAGAGCTGAAGGCTCAGCGGGATCAGAGCTCAATACTGTTAGAGGGCGCGAGTTCAATAAGCACTCAATCTGCGTAAGAACTGTACAGAGCTCCTCATACGAGAGAAGCTGCTGCCCTAATATGCGAAGAAATGATTTCACGCTCTTGACCATGCTCTCCCAAGCGCCTCCAAAGTGAGGAGAGTTGGGACAGATGAATCTCCATGTTATACGACTCTCAGCGCACTCCTGTTCCAGCTTCGGATAATACTCATCCTTGAGAAATTTATATAAATCGCGGAGATATGAAGCGGCTCCTTTAAAATTTGTCGCGTTATCCGAATGCAAGTACTGCACCGGTCCTCGACGAGAGAGAAAGCGCTTGAGCGCAGCGAGAAAACTCGCAGTACTGAGGTCTGTGGCGACTTCAATATGCACAGCACGAGTCGTAAGGCATGTGAATATACATAGATAGGCCTTTTCACTGCGAATACCACGGCGGCGCACAGGAGTGTAAGGCACGGGACCGGCATAGTCACAGCCCGTATGCGTAAACGCCTTGGCGACCTGACGTGTGCGGCAGTCAGGTAAGTCGGCCATCAGCGGGTAAGTAGGACGCGGTTTTCGTCGGAAACAAATATTACACATGTGGACTCTTTGTCTCACAATGCGGCGTGCGGATAGGATCCAGAACCTTTGACGAAGTAGCGACATTAATAGTTCTGGCCCGGCATGTAGATATTTGACGTGATAGTAGTCAATGATCATGTTCACTAAATTATCACTGCGCGGTAAAATGGCTGGATGCATGTGTTCATAGTCCAGCGCAGAGTTGACGAGGCGACCGCCTACGCGAATCAGACCATTGTCAATAAAAGGCCTCAAGCGGTTGAAGGCCGGCGAGCACGATTTATTATTTTTAATATTATTATATTCCTCTGCAAAGTGCTGGCTTTGCAGGGCGCGCAGCATTTTGATTTCAGCGAACTGAAGGTCAACAGCAGTCACTGCAGTAGTGCCGCGGCGTGGCAATAACTTTGCGAATTTACATACATATACAATAGTACGTAAAAGCTTACTCCATGAAGAGGTGCGGAGAGCAAGCTCATACAAAGCGCAATGCATTATAGGCGTGCACACGGGGTGCGCGAAAACCTTTTGTTCTGGCACGTCACTATACGAGTTATGATCGAATTCTTCGATAGGCCATTCTGCGGGACTAAGCGATGCCCATGGTGGTCCATGGAACCAAAGTGGATGATCGACTAGTTTATTTGGGGTTAAGCCTCGCGATAAACAGTCAGCGGGATTGTCGACACCTGCCACGTGATGGAAACAGTTGGCGGGTATGTTATCAGTTATTTTGACAACGCGATTTGCGACAAATGTTTGCCAACGAGTTGGAGAGCCGCGAATCCAGCAAAGCGCTATTTTGGAGTCAGTGAAGGCGTAAGTCTTATGAATTTTACAGCGAACAGAATAGTTGTCGTATACTAGACGAAGCAACTTAGAGAGCAGCACGGTAGCACATAACTCCAGTCTCGCTATAGAAAGAGGCTTCACTGGCGAGACCTTTGACTTGGCGCACACCAATCTGACCAAGCTACTGCTCTCGTTACTAACGTGTAAATAGACGACGCCTCCATAGGCACGCTCACTGGCGTCAGCGAAACCTAGAAGGTTGACAATACTACCTCGCACTACACCCAGGTGACGCGGTATGCGAATGGAATTAAGCTTCGGGAGTTCGCAGCACAGCTTATTCCAGCTCTCGACTATATGCGATGGGGGTGTGTCATCCCAGTCACACTTTAGCAGCCAAAGTTCCTTGATAAGTAGTTTAGCATACAAAATGGTGGGAGCCACAAAGCCCATTATGTCCCATAGGCGTGCTACTGTAGAAAGCATTAGACGCTTTGTACAAGTTTCGTTAGAGATAGAAACTTGAAAGTAGAAACAATCCCTAGATATATCCCATCGTAATCCCAAGATCTTTTGCTGTATGGTTTTATCGAATTCGATGTCGGGAGCAGCGCGATGAGATGCGGGGATGGCGGATAGGACCTTTTGCGAGTTACTGGTCCACTTTACTAGCTCGAGTTGTCCAGATTTAAACAGCGCAATTAATTCTTTGCATGTGACGATAGCATGGTTCTCGTCCATGATGCTGAATACAATATCATCCATATAAATTGCGGAAGCGACTGTAGCAGCAGCTGGATACTTAAGTCCCTCATCTGTGATAAGTTGTTGTACAACGCGGAGTGCGTGATAGGGACTTGACCGTAGTCCGAAACAAACGCGATTAAATTCGTAGACACGAATTGGTTCTTGCGGATCAAATCTATACAATATGCGTTGAAATCTGCGGTCTTCTTTACGCATACCGATTTGAAGAAACATTTGCCGGCAATCGGCGGATACAGCGGTAGCGAATAATCTAAAATTTAAAATTATATTAAAAAGATCACCCTGTAAATTGGGTCCTGTGTGTAGGATGTCATTTAGCGAAAGACCCGTATTGGTCTTACAGCTTGCGTCGAGAACAACTCGGAGTTTTGTTGACGACTTATCCTCGCGGATGACGCCGTGATGCGGGATATGGTAAGTAGGAGTATCTACGGCATCAGTAAATGTGACTGGGGACAAGTAGCCCTGGTCGACGTACTCGCGAATAACAGCGTTATAAGCTACACGCATATTAGGCGACGCTTCTAGCTTACGTTCTAAACACAGGAAACGTCTGTGCGCGACGTTATAGGAGTCTCCTAAAGAACAGACATCTTTACGAAACGGTAACGCAACAGTATACCTACCACGGTCATCCCGAACAGTGGTGGCGCGAAAGTGGTTCTCACACTCATTGTCTTCTTGAGTGTGGGCGAGCGTGGCGGAGACTTCTTCGAGCTCCCAAAAGCGTTTAAGAAGATCGTTTATAGGTTCGTCTACTACTACTGAGCAGCAGGCGATAGTATTATTACTGCGAGCGCGCGGGAGTGCGGGCACATCTCCCATGATAACATAGCCTAAAATAGTTTGTACAGCGGGCGGTATATTAATATTATTGCTATGTACCATATTAGGTAATAATAAATGTGGGAATATCGAAGCGCCTAATAGTATATCTATAGGACCAGGCGTATAAAATTCACTATCTGCTAACGGTAAATTATGTACATGCGCAAGAGTGGACAAGTCGACTGGAGCGGATGGCAAGTTGTCCGTTATGCGATCGACGACTAACGACGACACGTCGAAAAATATATTTAAATTAAATCTAGAATAAAAGCGAAAATTTACTGAACCGGTGATTTTCTTTTCAGCGCCTCCAATGCCCTTAACCATTAAATGCGTATTCTTATTGCTAACTAAACCTAAACGTTTGCTGCATGCGGCAGTAATAAAATTTGTTTGAGATGCGCTATCCAACAAACAGCGTACAATGTGTTGCTTTCCTTTAATATCAAATACTATAACTTGTGCAGTTGAAAGCAAAACGGTACTATTACTTATACAATTAAAGTCGCGTTTCGTTTGAAGTGAACGTGAGGATGCAAGCGATATAGTGCATACCGGTGTCTCTGCGTGCGTGAGAGGGACGGAAGACACTTGTGTATCTTGCGACTCACGCGTCTCCCGATTATATTTAATTTGTTTATCAAAATGCAACAAACTATGATGTTTATTATTACATATACGACACCTCCCTTTTGAATTACATAATTGCGTCTTATGTTCTAGGCTGAGACAATTAATACACCCGTTTCTATCCTTTACACAATTGAATCGATCAGCGGGTGATAAATTATGAAACGAACTGCACTTAAATAGATGCATATGATAAGCGTTATCACAGAGGCATTTGCGAGACGTTTTGCACGGCGATGTACAAGCGACATAAGCGTTCGGGTGGGGAGCGATGCGACCACTAACCGGTTTTTTCGATCTATTGTAAATATTGTTATCACTACTAGATTGCGCGCTTTTATAAATTTTACTTTGACCTTTAATGAAGTCAATGAGATTCTGGAAGGCGGGCATTTTGATATCTCGCGAATGCGCTTCAAATGCGCGAATGGTCTCTTCGTCCAACTTCTTTAATCCAATATGTAACAGAATAAAATCTTCCAAATTATTTAGTTTAAGATTTCGGAGAGCGTTTGCAGCGGTAATAAAATTATCAATAAATAATTGGAACTTTAGCGAAGAAGCTGGACCTTGAGATTTAAAGTTTAATATTTGATCTAGGTATGTAGATGCGAGCGTGCGCGTATCTTGATATCTATCAATTAACGAATCTATTATAATTTTATAATTATCAGCGGATGGCGTAATGCCTGCGAAAACTGCTTGGGCCTTAGAGGAGAGCTTACCAAGAAGATAATAAAGCTTTTCTGAATCTGTCAGCGAAGGGTTGTCGTGAACTATAGACTTAAAACTAGAATAGAATAAGGACCAGTTTCGTATGTCTCCATCGAATGACATTATTTCTATCGGAGGCAAAGTGACGACCCTTTTTGATGCGGTTTCCACCATTGGTTTTTGGATTGACAGTTCAGATTGCACACTTTTAATATGACAAATAAGTTCGTCCATTGAATTCAAAGATTGATAATTAGGAGCTGCGGTCGGGTCGATGGTGAGTTGTTTATCTACCCATTCGTCTAAAATATTTTGAAAATCCTCGCGGGTTTCATCAATAGTAGCTATCGATCTGAGAAATTTATCTTTTGCTTCATCATTGAGATGAGCCTTTTTTGCGTATTGATAGATAGTTTGCACCCGTTCAAATAGGGCATTTCGTTTTGCTTCTAATCTTCTTACTTCGCGTTTGACCTTTGTATTACTCCCACCATCGTCCAACGCATCCCCTTGGTGAGACATACTTATTAACTAAATCAGATAACTTATGTAATAAAACTATAATTATTTACAATATTAAATATGTTTGGCTAAACAATAGAATAACTATGAAATACCAATACAGCTAGTTACAATATATTAAGCATGTGGGTAACTCATTCGTCTGCGAAACAACTGCGGTATGTAGGTACGTAATTAATGTTCGATGTGTAAATGCGGTTCAATTTATTTATTAATAGAAAAATGAATTAGGTACCCACATATAACTTATTTTATTATATTATATATATAGACCTGCGAATTTAACTGAACAATATTTTAACTGATTTTAATGCGATAAAACTATGTATATATAAAATTAATTTTACAATATTTTGAAATGGTTTTTAACAGCGAAATTGTTAATAGAAATACCTATATATTTTTATGTAAGGCAACTCTTATAAGGGCGAAAGGTCAGTTACGTCCTATAGGACATCTGAGCGAATAGACCGATTCCGTTCGAATTAATTAAAGGACAAGAAAGATGGTAGCTGGAACCATCCGGCTCGTTTGGACCAAAAAGATGTAAGCGCGAACACCTTCTGGCTCATTAGGACCAGAAAGGTGGAGGGTAAAATGAAAGGAATCAAGGGTACTCACTCGGCGAGCAGCGGTATACGACCTTCCAGTCCTTGTTGGATGTCACCACACTTCACTCGCGATTCGCGAACTGCTTATAATTTCCTTCGATACAGCGAGATGCGACTGATACAGCGATTAATTAGAATGTCTAATTGAACAGCGAATTGCGTACACTTTCTTTAGCGACTTGTAGTGGACTGTGACGAATGTGTAGGTAAATTGTCTTTTTCTTCTGCGAGTGCCGGGGGGTAGGAAAGGGAGAGGGGCGAGGTACAGATGACGCGCGGAACCAAACCTTATTAACATAGGTATAGATTTCGAAATTAAACGAAAATATGTGAAAAGAGACAGGTGTTTACTTTGAGAAGGTCAAAGCAATGACAGTGTCGCAACTTAGCGCGTAAGTGAAATGATTCGCGCTTAAAAGTATATACTTTCACGCGTTACTAATGAAATTTGCGATTTACTCGTTATGTTAAGTTTGCGCAATATTGTTGCGGTTGGCGCGGGGCGGTTGACTGTTCCTCGGGCCAAAGTTATGTCACAGGCCACTGCACAGCCATTGCCCAACGCTTGTTTCATACTCGTATCATCATTTAAATTCAACATTAATAAAGAAACATTATTCGTTAAAAGAATTCTCACTAATAACTTTTACCGCTCTGAATCCTCCGGCATCGTCTTTTTCACTTTTATAGCTTTATTAATAGTGTAATATACATAAATATTACTTCGTTATATGTTGTTATTTAATAGCGTGTTACACAAGAGTGAAAAAGTTTATATAGTTTAAATTTAATTATATATTTTCTAACATGACAACACTATGAGCGAACATAGTGTAGGTACATCAGACGACAGAGCTGCATTATTCAGCCATTAGAGCCCCCTTTGAGTGAAGGCGAAAGATTGATGCAAGAGCACGGTATCACGCTACCTCATTATTCCGGCTCGAAAACACTTTGCCGCCCCACTTAACTTCGAATTCTTCGACCTAAAACTTCATTTTCATACCGACGCTGCCTGGTTAACGAAGTAAGGTACTCTAAGCGAACAGTACATAAAGCTAAATGTAGTTTTTGCACAATTTCAGAGCAATATAACTTTTAGAGCGAACTCTAAATGTTCCAGAATACCGAACAAAACAAAATGGTTAATTTAGAGTAACTATTTCAGGTTGTTAAATTAATTCATTTAAGGTATCGAAACGAGGGCTTTTGGTTTTTTCTGAACTGTAAGAATGAGAAACATCGAGACTGGATCGAACAACTCACGATAGCCACGATAGAACTCAGGGTAGAAAGTGAGTGATGAGTCGTGACGTGCATTGAAAGTCAACAAATATGTCTTTAAATTTGCTTACATATGGTAGGGGAGCCCAAGAGGTGATTTTTGGATTTACTCGAGCGCGTCAGATATTGCCAATGTATATACCCCACGTGTCTCCGATAACGGATATGTATTAATCTGACGGTTAGGTTGGTGGGGTTGGCGGGGGTGGGGGTAAAATTTTAAATACAACTCGAGCGCGTCAGATTTTCAGAGGGGATGTTAAGTGAACCTAAACTAAGCTCCCATTTAAAATTCAGACGATTCGGATGTAACGCAAGCTCGTGGCAGCTTTTTGAAAATGCAAAAAATATTTTTGACGATTCTCATTTTGTAATACTCGAGCGCGTCAGATTTTCATACAGACGGTTCAGCCTAAATTCCTGATCGTGTTGATTCTTAATCTGACTATTATATGGAGGATTTTTTAAAATACAACGCCTACAAAATTTTGAACGCCTGTAGACGCTCACCCCACCGCTGAAATGAAAAACTTCATATAACCTTTTTTTCTTCTTACCATCCAATCTTCAAAGTCCAATAGATCCCCACGACGCTCAAGTGACTACACATTTAGCATCGTGGGCTCCCTACCCATTAATGAGAGGTAATAGTGAATAAATGTCTTTCTTTCTTTCTAATTCAAAAAACAAAATCGGGGTACCTAACAAAACAGTTTGGTGCTGTAGCTCTAGTATTATATTACTTTATCTATAACGCCACAGCTAAGGGATCAAAGACTTTTCAAATTTTATGGTATTTTTTATTCGTATGTTAATACCACACGTTGTTTGTTTATGAAGTCATTTGTAATGAAATATTCTGATTTTCAGTAATTTGTAAGATATCTAACTGGGCTGAGTTGTTTGTACCTGTGACAGGTTAGTATAAAATAAAAATAAGCGAAGTGTGTTTGTAAGAGAGCAGTTATTATAGCAAATGTAATACCATGTAACAAATAATTTGATAATTAATGTAATCATGTAATATACTCTATAAATATTGTACATTCATATTTAGTGAGCGCTATTAATGAAGGCAAGAAAGTTGGCGAGTACGTCACCGCTCAATTTTTTAAAAGAATATTTATACAAACAAAGATTTAATGAATAAAAATAAATTATCTACATTTTTCTTTAATCGGACAAATTTTATAAAAGAAAATATTAAATTCCAGAAACTTTTTCATACCTACAAATCAATTGCCATACTCCATTGATTTCTTTTGAAACGAATTTATCAAAACGTGAGATTTTTCGCACTATTTTCTCTAAACGTACACCATGCTTATAAGGTTTCCAATCTATCAATCCAATAAGTAGGTCATCGGGTCCGTATTTAGTACTATATCCGCGATCACATTACAAGGTAAGCGATTGTGAACCGAAGTGCTCATAAAACATGATGTAACTGATATAACCGCATACAACTTATAACATAATTTGCGTTTTACATTTCGTTGGAAAGCGTTTGAAAACCAGTATTACGAAATTGTTCGAATTCCATTAGCTCAATTTGTAATTATATCAATAATGTTTATTGGTTCAAAAGATATGTTTGAATTTAAATACGATTACCTATTTTTAGCGCTTTAATAGTTTTTAAATATAATTAAATTTTAATATAGAGATTTTAAACATGAAATAACCAGAGACAAATTACATCTCGAATCCGGAGGACATATTTAATAGAACAGGGCACATTTCGGAACCCAGCCATAAACTGAGAGCAACCCATTACGGGAACGATCGTGTAATAATAGCAGCATGTTAGAGTGTATTCCGCTATCCTTAATAATAAGTTTTGTTGTGTTATAGGATGTCAGGCAGGCAGGCGGACCACTTAATGGTATATGAGTTCTGTAGCCTGCATGCATAACTAACATAAATAGGGATGGATTTGCGCCACCTTATACGCTGAGAGAATAAAGGAAAAAAGGACATGATCGGAATAAGTAAATAGGCTCTGACATCCCTTACTCACTCACCAAAACACAATAATCAAGTGCTGTTGAAGTAAAGGAATGGTTATTGCTGCTAGACGGCTGCCCAGCATATGACTGCGAAATATATAGTGCTATGCCACTACTTTAAGTAATACTATAGTATAAATAATCGGATCAGTAAGTTGAAGCTATGGTGACTAGCTATAGAGAGGGTTACACTACGAGATCGATTTAGAAATGAGGAGATTCGTAGACGTATGAAAGTTACTGACATATAGCCAGCGGATTAGTAAGTGGGCAGGACACATAGTCTGGCAAGCCGAGGGCCGGAAGGTTCTCGAGTGGAGGCCAATGACCGATAAAATCACAGCATAAGACGTCCACCCAAAAGGTGGTCAGACGATCTGATAAAAGCCGCGGGTCGACTGTAAATCCTAGCTGCTTCTGACCGGTCCTAATGGAGAATTCTGTTCTGTGTCCAGCAGTGGATATAAGCCTCCCTAAGTTAAAATGATGATGATAGCAAAATAAACGGTAAGAACCTTATCAACTATTGATTGTGTTTTTTTTTGACTGTTAGTCTGGCTAACAATATATAATTACCTCACAGAGAAAAATTAGGTACTTGACAGATTACAAGAAAATACACAGCTATATTTGCCAACAAAATTAAAAATCGTCTCTTCAAACAAGCTGAGCTTTAAGCTGTGTGTAAACGAAATGAATTCGTGTAATATTCATGTGCGGTTGGAAAAATAAAGCACGATAATGATCTCGCGGGTAAACTCGAATGAAAAACTTGGGCGTGCTTTGGGAGCAAAACAGGTCTCCTGCTCGCGTAATGTGTGATGAGAATCGTCAAACGACTTTGCATTACACATGCGCGATTGCAGACATGCACTAACGGCAACGACCTCGATTAAGATTATTTTTTTGTTTAAAATATTTTTCACCAGTTCCTGTCTCGTGTACATTATTTAGCATAAATACAAGTTTAACTGCTTTCCTTTTAGATAGTGTTGTAATTCTGTACAATCGGCACCGTAATGAAATTACGAAAGAGGAGTAAAAAATGGAAAAAAGCACGAGTGGCATTGAGTAGCCGGCGCTGACTGGTGAGTTGGTGACCTACTTGCGGAGTGGCGACCAGCCGGCTGGCGTATGTACTTAGGCCTCTTATACAATTCGGAGATTACATAATCTGTGCGCACTCTTCGATTATAAAACAAGGTAATTAATCATCGGAATATATTCATTATCATATGTTAAGTCAATTGTTACAGTTGTAGGTCGAATTTTCTATTATTCGAGTTGCATAACCATTTCAAACTTGAATGAAGTCTTTCAGACAACTCTCAGAATAGAAACTGAGAGTTGTAAGAATAAAACTAAATGCGAATCGGGCGACGTTTCAAAAAATAAACTATATCTATGACTGGGTTAGTATGAAATATTTTTTTTTGGAAAAACCATGGGAACAGTCGAAATTTTAGATAGAAATTGACAGGGGCAATCGGGTCAGATAATCTATATTCTCATAAAATAAGGAATTAGCATTTAGCGAATTCTGTATTCTTCTCAATTATCAAGATTTCATTCAAAATCATAACCATATTCTTATACCTACCTCTTGTTTAAACTCTGACATATGATATTAGTGTCTAGTCTAGACAGTCGTAAAAGTGTTATGAGATAGTTCAGATTGAAAACTATGATAACGCAAAGTTGAAAACAATTCAAGACAAAGGTAATGCGATTATTTTCCAAGTTTGCAGTTACTGTCTGCAGCACGAGTAAGAACAATTGTGTCGTTCATTGTAAAAGTGAACTATCTCCTTGTAACTGAATTTTAGAATAACGAGCCTTTTGCGAATTATAATGTAGGAAAAAATATATAAGCCTTCATTCATTGTTTTCATCTATGGGATTTTAATGCAACTATTGGAGTTACTTCACTTTTATATTGAAAATTATGACTAAATGTGATACCATTAGGCAAGAAAAGATGGTTTTAAAAATATGGAGTTACACCACTTTTACAATGAACGACATAATTGTTTATAGAAATGTATCACAATAGTACAATAGGGGATCATTTGATGCATTTGAACTTCCTTGCCAGAGGAATTCCAATACACTGCAGCTGGTCTTAGCAAAAAAAGTTAACAGCTTCTTTGTAACATACCAGCGATACCGGATATCTAAGACATTTAATAGTCATTAGTTTAATTAATGTTCATTATTAATTGAATAAATATTAAAGATATAATACTTCCGTTCCGTGGTTTAGGAGACAGCGAACAGACAGACATGAACAGCGACTTCAATTTCAATATGTAAGGATGCAAGAACCATGAATTTCGTAAAAAGTTTTTGTCAGTTTGAGTAGTCGTTCAAACGGATATTTATTACTTAAAGTGATATTTATTGAAGTCAGAACATGAGCAACAGTTCTGCCAAAATGTTAATTTTTTTTTATATATATATCTGAAGTACTTAAGAGTGGGTATAAAGCAAACAAAATTTGTAATTTCACCCGCGTGGCCCCTTGGACATGACAGTGACACAAAATACGTAGAACTACGCACAACATGCGACGGAAGATAGCGCAACTCGCTCAATAAAAATGCTATAAGTGCCAAAAGTATTAAATATTAATTATTCGTAAACTACAATGTCAAATGAAAAATTGTTACATACAGCCTTAGATAATATGTGAAGTGAAATTACTGATACACTTTTAGCTTTGTAATGTGTGTCATTTTGAAAATAAAACTAAAATCGATGGAAATGAGAGCTCACTTGGTGATTTTTTTCTATCGAGAAAATTTCATTATATTATGTTTTCTGTTACAGATGTCACTTTCATTTATAATGTATTTATCTATTTAAAAAAATTAACTAAATAAAAAAAAATATTAAAAAAAAAATTTGTTTACTTAGATAAAATTCAAATCTAGGATTGGCTATTTCTTTATATACCCGCTCTTAACACAAAATCTCACTCACTTTTAGAAGCCCAAAGTTGGCCGCTGTTCAAAGCCACGAGGTATTCTCTGAGCTCCACATCGCATTGGTGATGTTTTAAAGTTGCGTTCTTGAAGAATTTGTGCCAGTCGTGATGGTCTAGCAGTGACTTCGTCCAGGCCATCCGTGATGCGGCGCCGACTGAGAAATCCTTCGTTACTGTACTGTTCACATTCACACCCGCCACACTCACTAATACACTCACTAATGTAACTAAAAACATTGTTCTGTAAACACTAAAATGTCTCGCTGAACACATTTTTTCGTTAAATTTTCATAAAGGTTTTTATGTCATTTTGTTTGTATGATTCCACTGTGGAGTTTCTTTTCACGAGACGAAAAATCTGAAAAAAAAGGAAAAATATGTGATCAGTTATTTCTAACAAATCCAAATTTGAGTCCCTTAGGAGCACTTTTGATTTAGATTTCCAAAATAGGTAATATCGATGGATGCAAGAAATTTTCGATTTCAACCTGTAGAAGGGGTGGATTATTTTTTTCTCATATTATACAAAAATGGTTACAATAATAGTTACAAAAAATCTAGAGAATTTAGTTTTACATAAAAAAAAATATATATCTTGCATTATTAAAATTAAAATTAACAGAGTATTTTACCCTGACGTATTGAAATCTACACATTTATTTCTTTTAAAACAAAAAAAATATTTAAAAGGTGACCGACATGGAAAAGACTTTTTGGCCAATAAATACAAGTAAGTAAGTTACGTAATAACATGCAATAGGTACTTACTAACATGTAAATTTCATTGTAATCCGAATATATGTTGTTAAAATATTAAATCTTTGAAATCGGTTGAGCAAACATTTCTAAGTGAGCTACGTTAGAAAGTAGCACACCTCAAAGCACCTTTTGTTGATACAAAACCTTGCAGCTGCCAACAGCAGTGCAAAACATAAATTTCTTTAAAGAAATGAAGTTTATATCTTGAATTTCTTCATTTTATCTAAATAGATTTATTATTTATATGTATCTTTTGTACATAAAAATAATAAATTTAAAGTTTTGTAATATTGATAAGTATTTAATATTAGCCTTTCTTAGGACACTTCTGTTTCACCGTTAAGTTCTTCTAAATATATTTTATAAATATATTTTTTATTCCCCATATATTTTTATAGGGTCACTAATGGAAAGACCTATAATTTTCAGAAAAATGCATCAATGCGAAACAGATGGCGGGTCGCTGATGAATTACAAAGCTTGTGCTTCAAAAATTTGCAATGTCTTCGGGAAAACTATTTAGAATGGATTGCAACCGTTTCTTTATAGTTCTGTCACCATAATAGTTATGTACCTACGAGTACCATAGGAACTAGTAATTTTCCCGATTTAGCGGGTATCGTTGATGCTAATTAGTTTTTTTTACATCTGATTGCCCTATCGTTTATGGTATCGTTTTAACCATCTGCATTATTAGTACAAACAACGTAAAAACGTTTTTCATTCTGATAATATGTCCCAAGACACTCGTGTCTGTTCAATATTATTATGACCTCGATTTTTTTCGGTCGTTTCATTTATGTTTGCTCCAGGAACATTACGTTTATTTACCTTTCATCTGGCAAAGTAATTACATTTAAAATTTTCTTGAATATTTGGGCCTTCATTTGGCTAATGTATTACCGCAATTTAGTTTAACAGCAGTCGTAACATAAAATTGAATTCTCCTCCCGCGGAATTTTTACCCAAAGTATTTTCGTCCGTGATTAGGAAATGTTATTTAATGATCTGCTTTATTTCCACGACAGTATAATGTACTTTGAAATTACTTATTTTCGTTTTCTCTCTTTAGTTCTTTGTTCTTTCAGTAACAATCAGTGAAACAGTATTTTATTCATTCAATAGGTTTTAAAAAAACAATTTATTCGTAAGTCTTTTTTTTCAGCATTTCAGAAAAAAATTCAGTAAATAATACGTAAAGTAATTTGTTATGGATTGATGTAAAAATGATGTAACCTTCATTGATCAATCAACATTTCAAAACTGCTTGTGTGTGAATAATGTAATATGCTTATATATAGGTTATAAAGTATCGCCCTTTTTTTATAACATTGCACCTTTTTAAAACGTTTTAAAGTGAAATTGGCCATAACGAAATGTCGTTAAGCCGCTTTTAAATCTTACACCACGTAACATGCTAATAATAAATAAGCAACGAGCTACAGTAAAACAAAGAAGCTCCGTACATAATTAATAAAGGAAAGGGGTGCTCGAATACAACGGGTAGGTATAAGTATAATAATAGCTTCGGTACAAGTGAGACGCATAAATTACAAACACAATACCGAGCCCAGGACTCGTGAAACAGGCAATTAGACACTATTGAAAAATAGCTTTTAGAATAAACTTGGAAGCGAACAGTGAATACAGAATTGGTGACATCAAAAAGGAAAGAGGCGCGACGTGTTGCGAATTTTGATCTGTCATTGGTTCATTTCTTCATTCTGAACAATTACTATCATAATATCTGATTCACGCGAATTCGTTCACGTAACTTTATAAAGTACTAGCTGTCGCCCGCGAATTCGTCTGCGTTGAAAAAGAAAATAGCCTATCATGTGTCCTGTACGTCTAAATGTTTATGTACCAAGTTTCATGAAAATCAGTTAATTCGTTTAAGAGTTATGGAGGAACATACACACATACACGCAGATTTATTATTAGTGCAGTCGGCCGCATAAATCGATTAACACATTCAAAAGTGCAAAACAACTGAAATTTCAATTTACTTACTTACAAAAGCTTTTTACGATCGTTTGTACGTGAAGTTCATTTTGTTCTCTAGTCGTGACAACGACTTATGGCTCGTTGAGTGATCAATTGTTTTGCACTTTTGAATGTGTTAATCGACTTTTGCGGCCGACTGTACCTATTGAGATAGCCCATGTTACTCGCTAATGTAGCTTTCTATAGTGTAATGATAATGTAGCTTATATATAGTAAATTATAGGATTATAGTAAGTAATGTAGTATATTGTTTGACTGTCATGTGAAGCAAATGGCCAGTGCGACGACACTATGATGTTGTTTTGACAAGATGTGTACTAATGTGGTCATTGACTTGATAATATAAATCAAGTATCAAAACAAGAGTTATATTTCTACTTTTTTTTATAAAAACGTCATCGGACGGCCCACTTGACGTTAGGTGGCTACCGTCGCCAATTCACAGATGCAATCTCACAAAGTGCAAGTGCATTGCTGACTTTAACAGGATTAGGTATTAGGAAGGAATAGGGTAATTTATTACCCAATATGCTTACAAATAGAGGAAACTTTTAAAACAGTGTTTCTGGTGATATTTTTCCTCTCCCCTGGATTTGACAAAAGATTCAATATAAGTGGAAAAAGGTTCGAAGATATTAACTAACACTTTAAGAAGAAAGAAATGTTGACATTGATAAACGGGTTGAAGCAAAACCATTGAGGTTAATGAAGGCTGAGTGTAATCTCTCCTGGGTAAGGTGAATGAAAAATATTTGTAATTTATTTCTAGTTTAGCGATAATTAATATTTTATCAACTAGGTACTTTTTAAATTGAAATATGAATTTAAATATAAGTTTTAAATGCCAGCGTGCATGACTTTTCTGGATCGATAGAGTCATATAATATTATATTGAATCATCGAAATACTACAATGGAATTTGCATCACAAATGCCAAAGCGGCACATAAAAAGAACGCCTATGACAGAATCATGGCGGACTCTTGCCTTCACGCGTCAATGGTAAAAGGTAGTAACGATCAACTTCTACTATTTCATTTTAAACTCTAATGGGTTGACGTAAAGTCACATTTTCTTTAAATTACGTACTTATTATTATGTTTGTTTTGTTTTAAATGACAGTTCATGCTCTACGCATATGTCACTTTTAAATGTTCCATAAAATTCGTAGTGTTTTGTATGGCACGCGGGTTCCATGTTGTAGTAGTTTGATTTATTGAATCCGTTAAATAGGAAAAATTAAGTTTTGACAGATGAGTAGATAGCTAAAGCATGAAGTTGACAGATGATATTCTGAATATTGTCGAAGGCTTAGATACGATCGCGGGAGGAGACAAAGAATAATCGTTAAAACTTAATCGTTAAATTAACGATCGCTATCTATGTAGAGACTGATGCATCTGTAATGGTTCCCTTTGCAAATAAAAGAAGTTATAGCACCATAAAATAGATTAAAAAGCATTCTATATATTCGAATGATGATTGTAGACTTTCCAGTCATCGCCATCACATCTCAGCCGAAGAAAATCCACTGGTAGACATAATATATTTCTTCTGGTAGACATAATAGGTTATCTGTCCAATTTATGGCTATATGTCTAGTTGATTCATTGGATTTCTAGAATTCTACATACTATTCTATTTTTATGCTAATTTATAGAACGAATTTCAGCTATTCATTTTTAAAGTTTCGCTTAAATAATAACTTAAGTACCTAATCTGTATTTATTGTATGTGAGGAAGATAATAAAAAGTAATACTTATTTTCCAGAGAGGATATAAGTTAAATTCTCAAATCAACAAAAACTGGCGTGAAAATGATTTGCCCAAATAATTTCTAATAATTTTTATAATTTCCAACTTCCAATTAGATATTTCTTTATTATAACAGTTTATGGTTAAACTAAGGAACTAAGATTGACGCGAGTTTTGCCAGAGTTAACATTTTCAATTCTCAAACGAGCGAGCCGCTGACAAAAGGTAGTATATTATATTATTCAATGACTTTAATTATATACTAGGCTTGTGGCAGGCAACCATAGAAACTAACGGATCTGAATTGAAAAGCCATTCAGGACAATCTAGGTCATGCGCTAAGCTTTATCTGGAAGCAACGTGGACACAATAAACCGCAAATTTGACCAAACCCACTATACAATACCTTGTATGCGTGAAATCGTTCTTGTGGACATTTTTGTCTGTTAGTGTGTTCTTGTTCCAAGGAATCGAAAAGTATAGAAATAGAATTAGCAATAGAAATTGTGTAGCATTGTGTATAGTATTGTGTATAACTTCATATTATATATACACTATAGCTTAGTCCACGTAACATTATAAAATATAGTTACTCGCCGATAATATGGCTTTCTATAGGTGAAACAATTTTTAAAATCAGCCCAGACAACATGAAAAGTTGTGTATATAATTTGCAGAAAAATATGCAAAGCCGGATGCTGGTCACTAGTCAATAAAAAATCATGTCAGGTAAGTATGTCAATTTTATATCAGCTGATTATAATATAAGTAGTCCTGTCTCTAAGCGAGTGGGGTATCAATGTGTTAGTTTCTAAAACATTTCACAATATCATTATTTAACAAAGAGTTACATAACAGAGGATAAATTATTACCACATTTTTTTATCATGTCGTGTGTATGTCGTTATGAGTTGACAAGCATCTTCATTATAACTAATGATTCATATTTTATACTGTCCTTGAAAAAGGCTACATGAAAATTGCTGTAAATTATGTTACCCCAGAATTCAATAGTATAGTAATGACATTCTTAATATTTTCTTTATTAAACTGTGGTATATATCTACTGTTTATACTAATAAATAAAATTGAAGTGTCTGTTTATAATGTCAAAATAAATGCTTTTTAATAAATGTATGCTTATATAACAACGAAGTACCTAGTTTGAAAAATTTTGTCTGTGTTCCGGTTAATCTCCTAAATGGCTGAACCAATTTTGACGGGACTTACACTCGCAGATAGCTAATGTTATAAAAAGTATCTATCTTAGGCTAATATATTATAATATTATTTTCTATCTTTGTTTTTTTTTTGTTTGGTTGTACGCGCTAATCTTAGGAACTTCTGGTTTGAATTGAAAATTCTTTTTGTGTTGGATAGTCCAATTTTCGAGGAAGGCTATAGGCTATAGAGAACGCGGACGAAGTCGCAGGCACCAGCTAGTATATTATAAATTATGAGCCGCCATACGAGCCGCACGCCGTTTAAATTTTCAAAAATCCTTTCTTAGCGGATGCCTTACGTTATAAAATATGTTCCATATTTCACATTTCTAGATTAAGTCAGTCAGGACTATCACGTCTGACTGCGTGTTTATAGTTAGTCAGGGCGAACTATTTTATAAGTATAGATAATTATCATCAATAGGCAAAAATCATTATCAAAGATTGCAAAAATCAGCGGAGAAAATGTTTTCCATAACTCGCGAGTTTGCGACCAACAAGGTCCCTTTGTTAACAAAATACAATTTCGCTCTTGTTTCCTTAAATGTGTTAACTTCGTTTTAAAGTAATTCTTATAAACAACACTGAGAATCTAATTTTGGCCTGAAACGAGCGTTGACTTATCCCGTAATAGTAGATAGAGTTAAAGTAAGCTAAGCACTTGTGGAACGTGATAACGAGGGACTCTACAAATAGAACAATTACCCGCAACCATTCGCCGACAGTTGCCTGACCCTCCGACACGGATTGTTAATCTCGTGCTTAGAAAAATGTTTACTTACTCAAGGAAGATTACTTCGCGCTGTATTCGACCGTTATAAGAAAGAAGCGGAGAGAAATGTGTCTCTCCACATTGGTAAATTCGCTTGGAAAAATATCAAATATCCTAAAACCTGACAGGAAGGTGGAAAGTGGAAGGATCCTTCAAATGTATTATTATTCAAAACAAACTTGAGAGGATCAAACCTTTGGGAAATATGGGCCGTGTTCCCAACTCACGCGTTGTGGGATCCTACGCATTTATACGTACATTGATCATCAATTCTCATTTACATTAAGCGTGAAATAATAACTGTCCTTGGAAAATCTACTTAAAAAATCTCAATAACTTGTTTTTTTTTTTCTCATTTTTTTTAAGACCGACAGAAAGGCTGACGGTCCACTCAATGGTAGGTGATTACCGTCGCTTATAATACAAGCAACGCCACAACTGCCTATTACAGTAGGAATAAGAAGTAATATGAGCACCTATTATAAAACAATGATAAGAAACATTATTTTTTTGTTTTTATAAATCATTATTTCAGATTTTCCGTAGGATAGCTTTTTTTTAAATAAAATTATAAACTTCTTTTAGATAGAGCTTTACTGTAGCCTCACTGAACACTGCGGCTTTAATGATAGCTAACCTCTAATACCAGAATGCGGAGACAGAATAAAAATCATGATGACTTTACTATCATACATTTAGCGATTGAGAAATTTCACTTAAGAAAGGACCGTTGTCTTAACCTGATGTTGCACAGCGATTACGCAATTAAGAAAAGAAATGAAGTTTGTAATTCAGCATTATAATAATGCACAATGAAACGACCATGTAACATTACGTTTATGAATATTAAAAATGTTTTTTAGAAAATCTGTTTGCATTACGGCAAAGTTGAAAGTAAAAGAATTCCCCAGGTAAGCATAAATTTAGTAGCAACTCGTTGGATATGTAAAAGGCAATGGAGCCGTCAGTAGAGAAGATTGTAATGTCACAAAAGTGATGTCATTTATATTCATCTGTTGGATATTGTATGAGGTCTCAGTTTTCTTCATAACACTTGGTAGGGTCGGGTCGCAAAGTAGGACACAGTGGGTGGTGTAAGTCGAGACCCTCACAGGCAGAATGCTGAATGGTGCGTAAGTTGCGATCAACCGATGAGTGGCATAATGGGGCGATTTATTGCAAGGGGCCGGCGCGGCGGCGCGGCGATCGTCAGCTAATGGCTGCCGTCACTCAATCGACGATCACTCCTGCTGCCCTTCCATTTGCATTTTATTATTATCACTAATTGAAGATTATAGCTGATAAAGCAACACTAATATCCAAATGGACCCTTTTATATATTTTATTTGATAAAAGAAATCTTAACTTTTGAGTTTATCTGTGGAAAACTAGTCTTTTTTTAAATATATAGGTAGGTAATTAGGTATAGAAGATTAGAGATTGTATTCTGGTTTCTTTGGCTTGCAGTAATTGTTAATTATAATAATTCAATCGGAGATACAAACTAGTTTGTTCCGTGTACACAGAAGCAAGATTTATATTTCGATGCATGTACGAGTCAAAATACACAAAAGGTGGAGTTTTGTAAGCTATTTTTTTTTTAAAAACGTTTATAGTAAATGTTTAATGTTAGTTACTCAATCCTGCGTCAACTGTTCAACGGATGTGATTAAAAAGAACTGACCTACATAAGATTCTTTTAATTCCAATAATAAGTTTCTATTAGGTAACATTTTTATTTTCAAACTAATTGGCGTCTGCATTTATTTAAGGCTTGGTCCGAGTGAGTGTTTGTGTGAGATATTTCGAAAAACTCAGGGTTACTTTTAACTTATCACGAGTGAATTCACAAGAAAGGTCTAGTAGCTAATGTATAAAAAAAATAGCTTATATTCCTTGATGGCTATCATCACAAAGGAATATAAATGATACCCTGATTGCAAGTGCTTTCCCGACCTTGATAAGAGTAAGGGCAAGATGAGTCTTAATATGGTTTTCAGTTCCAAAAGTATTCGGAACTAGCTAGTGCCCCCTATTTAAAAAGAAAATTGGAAATGGAAATATAATGATCAATATAATGGTTAACATCTTTATCGCCGTGACGGCAGTGGCGCCAGGGCTAACGTTTTCCAGAATAAAAACTATCTATGTCAAATTTCATCCAAATCCGAACAGTAGTTTTTACGTGAAAAAGTAAGAAACAACCATCCATCCTAACTTTTCGCATTTACATATACCTAATACGTATTAGTAGGTTATGAATGCAATTAATCCTGTGTTAATATTTGTTTAAGATTTAAACTCAAAGTCGATATCTTTAATGGCATTATATAAAAGTGCACATACACTTAGTTAGCGGCCTGAATGAGGTGACGCAACGTGACATCCTCGGCGGAGGCAAACCTAACAAATGGTGAAAGTTCAGGTGACGGCCCGCGGCCTTATGTTTAGAGAGATGGCACCGCGTTCCGAAACTCGATATTTTATTTATTGCATAAATGTCAATAACCACTCGACGTTGGGTTCGATGACGAAACGGCTCACCGGATTTAACCAAATTGGGAAATATGTAATTGTTCGACTACTTTGTGACCACTTTCCTCGTGCGTTGCAGACACGCAGCAGGTAAACAGAAATGGAGCGGTAACACTATTGGGACCGGTTTCTTTTCGCACCACTTTACACAACTCATCGACGCAATACATAATTTTGCTTGAAATCCGTACTACATGTATAATCAATAACAATCTATATATTTGCTTTAAATATCATTTATCATAGTTATGTATTTTGGTTTTCTTAGGCAAAAATTTGGCAAGTCTCCATATAAAATTAGTATTTTTTTTTCTATACCTAGGCATGGTCATCAGCACCGCACTTGCAACACTTGTGGCCTAGTATGTGTTGGCCTTTGTGTGAACCTTTGTGAAGATATTAACATAAAAAACCAATACAGTTGTCCTGTATTTTTTTCGATGTAAGGTATGTACTTTGATAGTATTAAGTGGCTACTGTCGTCTATTAAAATAAGTAACGCGAAATGGGTTATAATACGCTGTCGACCTTGATCGAGCTTCATATGATAAGCGATAAAATGGGGATGTTCTTATTACGCGTTGGTTTTTTGCAAAATAACCTACCACGAAAAAATTAGTTGTAATTTATTCTGTTAAGTTCATCGGAAATTTCTCTATCTGTGATAAGATCTACGGATACCTTCATCTGTCTTATTATAGAACTAAAAAGTAGCCTATATCACATGAATCAACAAACTATCTTTTACAATATTAGTACACATGAATAATCTCACACAGAAAATAGCATTTTCATAATTTTGATTAAATTTGATAAACTTGAAGAAGCTATGTTTCGCAAAATTCACTAGTACAAAGTCTTCATAGAAAGATTTTAAAAATTCATTCGTCCCGTATGGCGTGGGAACAGCAAGTTTATGTATGTCATTAAATATGTAAAAAAACAACAGGAAATAATATTTTTATTGTCTTATTGATTGAGCAACGCAGGTACATATACTTTCCCACAAACATGCTAACAATACGAATGCTAATTATCATTACATAACAATTAATTACTGTTTTGAGTGTTCATCGGTTTATTGTTGTAGACGCAACTAAGCGCGACTTGAAAACGAGGTCATAGATCACTGTTGTTGAGGGTGCATAAGCCTTAGCTTTAGCGACTTGGCTCTGTTACTAACATATTTTTATGTCTTACTAGCAATTTTCCCCTTCTTGGAACAGCTGTAATCGGATCAAAGACAATATTAAGCTTCAATACATCTTCAAGGTAAGGTTTAGCGACAGTATTGCGTGTACAGATTAAATTCTGTTACAACTATAAAACATCAATTTTCTCCACTATTAAGAAATATAAAAACGTAAAATATGGATACATATAAAACTAGAATGAAATGGACAAACAGACATGTAGATTGTAAAATTGCATATTAATAATCTACAACAGGTTTGCATTTAATAAGATTTTGTAAAATTATAAGGAAAATTAAAAGGATCAAATGGACAAACGGACATGTGGATTGTTACTGCATATTATAATCTACAAATATTATTAATCTTTTGAGATTTTGTAAAATTAAACAACGTTTTCTTTAATCTATTTCACTTTTCAGGATGTTTCAGTTTTGTATGATTTAATTGCAGAATTCATGAAAGCTCTTTTTTCACTTTTTTGTTTTCCAATGATAAGTTTCACATGACAAAGATAAATTTGGATTGATACAGAGATGGGCATACTGCGGAAGATTTGTTGTTTTTTAGTTGTAGAAAATCGTTGGGTTCAAGTTATTTTGTAGCTCCTTTTGTTTTCTTTTAAAATTTTATGCAATATTTTATTTTGAAATGAACATTTCTGTATCTTTTGCGTATTTAATTTTAAATCATGAATAAATCATATGAAGCACTGAATGTTTGAACTATTCTGTAATATATCATCATCAATACTAATAATAAATCTGTAAGGGTTGTTCATGGAGTAAGTTACTTTGTTTTCAGAAATATCGTGTTTATAGGCTCTATACATGATACTGAAACTAAATTGACGATTTTTAGAATTTTTTCTGTACGTATGTATGTTTGTTCCTCCATAACTCTTAAACGAATTAACTGAATTTCATGAAACAGACTACTTTCTAAACTACTTTTTTTTCTTTTTCAACGCAGACGAAGTCGCGGGCATCAGTTAGTATCAAAATAAAATTTTACCAAGTAAATTTATATTTTTGCTTTGATGTCAGTAACCATGAAAAATTGCAGTTGGCATTAATTTTACCGTAAAATATGTGAAAACCCACCTGTTAATAAAAAAAATCAGAATTTCTTCTTGATTCGCACTTTTACAATCCACCACTCATATAAAACTTTCTGAAATGCTTTATACTTTTATTGAAATAGTGAGCGCGCGTTGAAGTCTAATGTTAGCGAGTTAAATCGCGGCGCATGCTGCGCAAGAGTCGGCTGCCGTACGAACACTGTGTATACCGAGACAGATACACTCACAACCGACCGGTATGAAAGTAAGTTACAACAAAATTAATATCACTTAAATCGTATTACGCTAATGATTGCACCTTTTAAGACGAATATATTGTAATCCTGCTAATATTATAAATGCTAAAGTTTGTGAAGATGTATGGACGTTTGTTACTCTTTCACACAAAAACGGATTAATGGATTTGGATAAAATTTGGCACAGAAAAAGTTTATTACCTAGATTAACATATAGGACACTTTATGCCTTGGGAAATCCCGAGAAACTTCTAAAAATATAAAAAATTTGACGCCTCTGTCGCCGTGGCGGCGCCACTATAGTCGTGTTCAACATCTATTCCTACATTTATTTTCACTTGATTAATTCATTTGAAAACAGCTAATTTACGGTGTACAGGAAGGATAAATTGGCTACACCGACTACCTTGCATCCTATCCTGCTTTGCATTAATTGAATAAGTCGTTCTCACATTTTAGGTATATTAGGATAAGCGCCTATTTCACCAACTACATGTAAAGTGTTGATTAGTTACTTTTGGAAATCATTTTCTGTTTTATTGAATTATGTACTCGGTTTACTGCATCATTCGATAGGCGATATTTTTTAATTATTTTCTATTTAATGTTTGGGACGTTTACCGTACAAACAAAGGTAGGTATATCAGCTAAATTATTCCCGGTTACAGGTGACTTTAAATGACAGGTTGGCCTACTTGACGTTTGTGAAACAGGCGCTAAGTCTACCTTTACAAGATAATTTATCAAGAACTTTAAAGATAATTTGATTTTAGAAACAGCAGCTTTTCGGTCTATTCTGCCAAACAAGAGCACCTTTTCTAGAAGACACGAAGACAATAAGCTACAAAGCCTTGTTTCAATAACTGCATTTAATGTCACACATTACAATTTAATGATTCAATAAAAAAATCAACAATGAGGTAAATAATTGAAAAACACTGGTTATGGTAGATTTTTTAACGCAAATATCTATACCAATATCTATATAAAGCTGAAGAGTTTGTTTGTTTGTTTGGTTGTACGCGCTAAGCTTTCGAACTACTACTTCGAATTGAAAAATTCTTTTTGTGTTGGATAGTCCATATATCGAGGAAGGCTATAGGGCACCAGCTAATTAAAATATAAAATTAAAGACAGAGAAACCAGAGTAAAAAATACATACTTAAGAACATTCACAATCTGCCACGAAGAAAATTAAGCATAAAGAAGAAAAATAGCCTGTGTTATTTTAATGCCACAGACCAACTGCTTGGAGATATTTTGTTTAAATTTTATCAAGGATATTTTTAATGTATGCACTCACACTAGAAACCTTCAGATACATATCAAAGGATATCCAATCGCTTTTCAGTTAACTGTCGGCAATTACCTAATTATATAAACCTAAGTTAATTATTACGTTAGCGTTGATCCGCATGCTTGTCTTCCAAATAGTCGAAGAAACCAGTCAAGCTCTTGTAGTTAGTCATAATTATAAGCACCTCTTTCACCAACTACAAGTAAAGTGTTGATTAGTTACTTTTAGAAATCATTTTCTGTTTTATTGAATTATGCACTCGGTTTACTGCATCATTCGATAGGCGATTTTTTTATTATTATTTTCTATTTAATGTTTGGGATGTTTACCGTACAAACAAAGGTATATTAGCTAAATTATTCTCGGTGACAGGTGACTTTAAGTGACGGTTTAGCCTTCTTGACGTTGGTGAAAGAGGCGCTAAATGTTATTAAGCATAATTTTTTTTTTTCATATTTTTTTAATAAAATTTATATGTATCGTTGGATTGGAATATAAATTCCCTTTAAATTGAATGTTAATTTTAATTATGATTTTTTTTTATTTTACATTACGATCATAATTACGATATTTTGACTTAGGTTGTTCTTTTTCATCGTCATCTTCATAGCCCGTGTCTCTCCACTGTTGGATGTAGGCTTCTCTCAAGGCTCATCACCATGCAGGTCCTCTGTGCTTCGTATTCAGCAGCATCCTGAGACATTCTTTTTACAATTTGTTATATTTTAGTGTATATACGCGAGTGTACACGACTCAAACTATAGTCCAAATTGTTTTCAAGTAAAACGTTACGCCAATACCAAAATTTAATCACATATCACTTAATTTGCAATGAAATCATTTGAACGTCCCACAAGTTCAATTAGGAGGGAAATGTGTGAGACTTGAATAATAAAGAAACACAGGGATGACACCCGCGCCCAATATTTGCTGCGAGCTGACAAATTACAAGCCCTTAGTATTCCCTCGAGAGCACCCCGCATTACTACTCGTATATTGGGACCGGAATCAT
This sequence comes from Synanthedon formicaeformis, assembly GCA_945859745.1. Taxonomy (NCBI): domain Eukaryota; kingdom Metazoa; phylum Arthropoda; class Insecta; order Lepidoptera; family Sesiidae; genus Synanthedon; species Synanthedon formicaeformis. Next base: position 8,117,632 of record OX243958.1, read on the forward strand.
GGGCATTACTCATACAATCCTACGCTTAGTGGGAATCGTGTACATTTTATTTAACAGGCCCAACCCTGACATATCAGCACAGTTTGATACTAATTTATTACCTAATATAAAAGTAATTTTCAAATTGTAAATATTTCATATTCATTTATTTGACTGAGAATATACAGTGGTGGTACGTGGTAGAATATAGTAAAGGGTAGCCCTAAAAAATAAAGATTTTTTATTTAAAAATAATAGTCACTTAAACTTATATAACTTAAGTTAGATTCCTGAATCTAAAGTAGTTATCTGCGTATATTGTTTCCAAATTTAATTTTTATTTTAAGGACCTCTTTCACCGTGTGTCAAGTAGGCTAACCGCCATTTAAAGTCACCGGTCACCGGAGATCTTTGTTTGTACGGTAAAAGTCCCAAGCATTAAAAAGAAAATAACAATAAAATATTGTCTATCGAAGGATGCAGTAAACCGAATGCATAATTTAATAAAACATAAAATAATTTCTAAAAGTAACTAATCAACACTTTTCTTGTAGTTGGTAAAAGGGCCCTACGACACCTTAGACACCTATTATTTTGATATATCAATTTATACTGAAACTATTTTCCAAGTCAAGTAAATGATATTCGTCGTTGAATTTCTCAAATGGCGGATTTTTGTATGAACTCTTTAGTATCGAAAAACCTAAGGCGACTTAATAAGTATTTTTTTAATACTATTTTTTCCTAAATAATCACATTTATATAAAAGTTACAATAAATATCTATTGATTGCTTTGCGAGACCTCACTTCGCGTATATTTTTTAAAAATGTTGATCATCAACATTACGTGCTCGCATCTTTCAAACGGAAAGAGTAAAAATTCAATAATATTATACTATTTTTGATGCATGTGAGAAAATTACCTTAAAAGAAAACGCCGCATAGCCATATAAAATTCCATTGATTCAGAGTAAAGCAATTTCGTTGCAACTTTACGAGTTGGAAGAGGATCTGAAACGAAACTTAAAATATTCAGTGAAATTGTGTTTGCACTAGCAGCGTGCGATGAGAAATGGAGAATTTTATAGTGCTTATATTATTTTCAAAATTTATTTGCAGTTTCAGCTTTCCTCTGTGAAACATGAAATACATTTCCAACCACCCACTACGAAATGTTCGAGTCAATTTGTGTACCTATATTGTAAATTGCAGCTAAGGCAATCTCTATTGTGACACATTTCAAGCTATTTGCGGTGAATACAGAACGTAAGGTTCAGGTGGCAACTTTTAGTTCGTAGTCGGGGCACGGGACGCTAATCCTCTCTCCCTATTCCGACGGTTTTGCACCGCGAAACGTGCATAGAAAAACTTAGCCCACAAATTGTTACCACTTTTCACGAGATGCTACACAAAGGCGCCATTTTGTTACAATATAAACTTTTCATTTACCTCAATTTACATACAAATGTTTCACTTCAGTTATGTCAATTAAGGATAACTTAACGGAAAAATAAGTAAATTTGCAACCTTAGTTACTTAATCAATTATTACCTAATGTAATTTTGCAAAAATACAAAACATAAAAATAAAGTAGTTTTAGCACAGTACCTCCGCAATCATAACGAAAAATTTTTGACTTGTAATAATTTCTTGTATATAAACTGATTACGTTTTCGAGGTGAAAACAATAGGCAGATAATTCAAAACAACCTATATTTCTCGAATACAAATATTTTATTGACAATGCAGCACTTTTGTTTAGCCCTAAGCGAGGTTCCTCTTGATGTAAGTAAGTGTTTATTGTTGATGACGGGTATACTCAACCCATCTACGAGTACCAATATTGAAAACAAAGGTATCGGAAATCAAAAACTAGAAACTCAAATGTATTAAGATTTTCCCGAGGGCGAAGGAAATATTGTGTTTGTAGAAAATGCAATTATATAATTCGTTCCGTGCGCTTTGCAAACAGGTGAACATTCAATTATCATAATCGCTCATCATGAATTAAGACGGTTAAGCATTTTTGTGTTGTGTTACGAAAAACAAAACAGCGTAACGTTGGTTACATTAACTCTTATAATTGGGCTTTACTAGTTTTACAGAATGCTGGGAAATTCTCATTAAAATGTTGATGAGAATGACAAAAATTGTATCTTAAAAGTCAAGTTCGTGTTAAATTCGTATCAAGTTGGTAGTAAACTAATGTGGTTCGATAGGTTTAGTACCATTTTAACACATTCCCAAATTGACACGATCCCAAAATGACGCCCATATTGACACAATACCAATAGTCTCACTCTGTTATTAAAACCCAAAGTATTAAAATAAAATATTTTTGTTAAAACCTAATATCATAAATGCGAAATTTTTGTGTGTTTGTTTGATACACCTCAACATGATCACGATCATCATGAAGTTTGGCATACGCGTTGTCAGTGATGCAAAAAATGGCATAGGATCACCTTTCACACAGAAAAATGTAGATAGGTAGGTACTATTCCCAACCCCCCTTGGATTAAATCATTAAAAATTTAAATTTCAACGCCTGACAAAAATATATGACCAATAAAGATTTAATAAATATTTTAAAACCTAAGAACAAGAAGTGCATAAATTTTGAGGAACCCATGGTACAGGTCCGATTTGAGTGTAGAATAAAATACTTATATTGAACCAACTGTCAGTAGTCGAGCGTTCAATCAATACAACAATAAAATCTCTTAAATTGGACAATTAATACTAAACTTGGACAAATAGCCCAGGTAGATGTCCTCAATTGGTCTTGTTTGGTTGCAAATTGGTGACGATGTTACGTCGCTATATAGAGGTAGGTAGGTATACCACTAATACGCAAGATGGAAATTATTTTTCTCGGTTGCACAAACTGCAGCCGCAGGATTGCATATGTTAATGTTATGCAATTATGCTATCCCAGTCTCGCTCGGCAGGGAAATATTTTATAATTTATATTTGCGCAAACCCCGACCTCTGGACGTTGTTTGCGTCCCGTAAAACCTGTTTAGGATTGAGTGCTACAGCTATGCATTTACATTGGCTCATTCCTAATGTTTACTTATTTCGAAGTACATTGGCAATAATGGCCAGGTAGCTTAAAATTTCTTGGCAATACAGCCAGTAGTGTATGTAGGGTGTTTTAAACGGTTGTTCGTGTGCCGATAAGTAATGATGTAATAGTTGCGTGGCGAGACACGGAAGGCGCTGCACTCGGCCAATGGAGCACGGGCTGCACGAGCGTTGCTCGGTAATGGTATTGGTACTCACCTACGCATGAAACATAGACATACAGCTGTTTTAGAATGGATAGGTAATACCCGCGGCTTCGTTCCCGTATTTGTGTAATTACTTACGCAACATACAAACCTTCAGGAAGAAATTCTCTTACCTATGGTGATCACCTGCGTGCAAATTTGTTGAGCAGTTCAGAACAGACAGAGGCGAAAAACGACTGTCTAATAAAATTAATTCAGGATTAGCAAGTTATGTCTATCTATATACAATAACGTGATTAGCTCCTCGTACGCTTGTGTCATTAATCTCCCTTTATGTCTATGCAGACAAGACATTTTTTTTGTCCGCCATCTTGTAATTTGTTTTTGTGATTGAATTTAGTTTTTATTTTAAAAGAAACTCATTATGTACATATTTTTTCATACATTTGCTATAGGACAGAAGCCTATAGCAAATGTTTAGAGTTAACGTTTAGTTAACTCTACGAACGGTAGGCAGGCATTTGACTATTGTTGTATGTTGTTAAATCAAATCTGTTTAAATTCCATTGATCCATTATATCATAGGATTTCATATAAAAACAAGGCATTATTCACTTAAATAGTGTCGGTTGTCGGTCTCGTAAAGTAATGTCACTATTCGCTTATGGCCGGTTCACATTATTCCAACGGCATTCCAGTCCAGCGCTGGAATGCCACTGGAATAATGTGAACCAGCAATGGAATGTGCTCATTCCCAGTCCAGTAACTGGATTACCGGTCTTGGAGCCTGGGTCTACAGTAGTGTTATAGTGTACTAATGAGACAAAAAATCTCACTAGTTCTGTGTACAGAACTACAGCACAGAACTAGTGGGAATGAGCGTACTTTTTTATTCCGGAATTGGAATAGTGTACACGAACATTCCAATGCTGGATTAACTAAACACCAAACTTCAGTTTCTTTTTACCATTCGTTGCCCATGGTCCTACTTTACAGAGGACATGACGTGTGCAAAAATTCCGATGGGGATACCACATCGGAATTTTGGAAAACAAAATCATGCGACCCGCAAAATTTTGCGAGGGTAAGCAAATCGAAGATTTTATAGTGGACGATGTAAAAAATAAAATAAAAAGTAATAAGATATATTTGTTGCATACTTTTTATTTTATTTTGTTGCATACTTTCTAACAGTAATTGAGTAGTTTTAAAATTAATAATCTGGACTGGATCGACTCGCTCGATTACTGGACTGGAATGTGAACCGGGCATTATACAAGATGGCCGATTGTTTTGCCAAAATATTCATTCATTTGTGTATACTCTAAAAAAATGCTTTTTAAATTGGTGAGGAATATAGGTTGAGGTATTATTTTAATGAAAACAAACACAATTATAATAGCTTCATATATTTTTATATATGTTTAATAAAAAAAGTCGCACTCTTTTCATTCATTCGTCGCCTAATTATAAATACATTTATTTCTAATTCCTTCTCATACAGCAAATATTCAGAAAATAGGCATTGGCTAATTACGACATTTAGCTAGCATTTATAACTACACCAGTGTAATTAATCCATAAGCATATTCAATTACATTATAATATAATACAAATTACGTCATAATATTTTGGATACACTTACACTTTTTGTATTTATTTTAACTAGTTTAATTAAACCAATTATAGTGCATTTGTTAACTCTCAATTAGTTTACATATTTTACATCACGTATTAAGTTTGTAATCAAATCATTCTCAAATTACATACTTAGGTGGAATCTCATAATTATTAATTCATAATGAATAATATATATAACAACTAGAGTAAGTACGAAAGTAAACTTAATGCGTAAACAGCTGGCACAATGAAGATCTAGTAAACGTTTAACGCACATTAAAATATGTGTGTCCTCATACAAACCGAACAAATAATATACACAATAAATAAATTATAATAATAATAATAATTAAAAAAATCATGGAATGTTATTATGATTTTGTAAATAAACCGACCTCCTCTGGCCTCGGACGTTAGCGTTCTCGAATACAAAAAAATAATGCTTAACATTTCGTTATGACAAATTATAGCAAAATACATTACACGTTACTTTATTTGTAGGCCACAAGAACGTTAGTCCTCACATTGCACTGACACCCGTCCAGTGACGCAGTCACTGCGCCTCGACTATCTGTAACAACATACAATTTTATTATTCATCTTCAAGCCTTCGAATAGCTAGTACAAGACATCTACCATCAGTCCCAATTCGTCCCATTGACTACATAAGGTAGGGCCAATTTAATAGATCACATTTATGACACTGACTAAATTCGATAACGTAACCTTGTAACGAAGGGCACACAATATTATTTATGTGTAATGTGTAACATCTTACCGCTCGGTTTCGTGGGATTAAAATCGTGCAAATGCAACGGAAACGTGTTACATGAAACCGGGATTTATAGAACGCGCGCTATTTCATTGCAGTGTTGCAAAAGTGAAATATTAAAATTCGGTAAAATTGCCAGCAAAAAATCGGGTGAATTTTAATTAAAATAAAACAAGAATATTTATGTTTTAACAGCAATAATTTGTAAGGAATTTGGACAGGAATTTTTAAATTGTCAAAATCATAGAAACGTTGGAATATAGAGAGGCCATAACACCGACTTATTACCCAGGTGAGAAAGACGTCAGATGTTACACATCATATGCTACTGCTGTCAGTTGTGAAATAATTTTTAAAATAGGTTTTTGATCAATTCATTACAAACAAAAATACAATTTATTTTTATAATATAAGTATAGATATAGACCGGCTAATGGTGACGCGTGTCGGGATAGAGCGTGGTGGTGATGTAGGTGGTGGGCACGAATCCCTCCTCGGCCGTGTGCCGCCTGCGCACGCGCGTCCAGCCGTCGCCCGCGTCCGTCTCGAGCACGAGCAGGCGCTCGCCGCTCGTCATGCGCATCGTGGAGCCCGTGCCGTTCGCCTCGAACGGGTACAGCGCGCGGCAGTAGCCCAGCGGGTGCAGCTCCGCCTCGTAGTACTCGCTCTCCAGGTCGAAGTCGTCCGGCTCGGCCTCGTGCTCGCCGTTGGCCTGCTCGCCGCCGAGCCCCGACTCGGGCGAACCGCCCAACGCGCGCTTGGCCGAACCGCACGGCACGCCCGTGCCCGTGCTCACCGACGACTCGGACGCCGAGCGCGACAGAGACTCGCTGTTGGAGCCGATGCTCGTGGCGGGAGCTGGGGGAGCGCCGTTGGTGCGCGCGCCGATGGGCTGCGCCGCCGCCAAGTGCACCTGGTTGTTCGCCTCGGCCAATAGTTCTTCGAACTTGCGCAGCTGCGCTCGTAGCTTCTTCAGCTTGTCGCAGCACTCGTTCAGTTGACCTGTCCAAGAGATCGTTCTTTTCAGTATACCTACTGTAAGAGTCGACATTTTATAAATCTACCTGGACCTGCCTAACGTTCATTACCTGTTCATTAGTATGTTGGACTAGCGATCAATGTATGATTTATTTAATCAAAATATTTGTAGTAACCATTTGTGACATATTCGTATGTTTTATATGTATAAATTACTTTGTAATATCAATAATAACTTCATATACTTTGTTTATTGTCATATATTGTCAACTTTTAATAGTGAGTTTATGTACAATGCTCATGTGAAACATTGAGATCTTTAGAGATTAAAACATTAGTCCTGTTGAAAAAACCTTTCAAAGAATTTGTTACAATTTTATTATTAACATATTTTAGCAATTTTAAGAATCTGGTATCACTAATAATGGCAAAATATTTTTATTACAAATGCAGAAATTATAACAACAAGTAATTTAAATGTCTACTTCATTAAATATTTATAATGTTTAATTGTGTCAACAAATACATTGCCAAGCCTTTCACTCGCCTCAAGGCTGTGATTATAAATGCCTGAATTGCCTTTTAGGGACAAATCACGTCCAACAAACTTGGCCACTAATATCATCGTAAATTACAATGTTGCGTGGAAAACTGAATACATATTAATATTGTTTTGTTGCGAAGTGATCGCAATCTTTCCATATAAAACACCTCATTAGAGTTAAGATTCAAAGGTTGTACCTTGTGTTGTCACATGTCGTTTGGCGTATTTCTCCTTGCCAAACAATATTTAAATATATAAAAACTATATATTTAATATAGTTTATATTTAAATAACAACTAAACCAGTATTTAAGATTAAAGAAGTATTTAGTTAATTATTTTAACACCGTAATACACACTTCTTATGCAATCCCAAGGGCTCTAATCGATTGTAATCTTTTTTTATAAATTTTCACGCTATTTTCTCTCTCTCTCTCTCTCTCTTGCTTCAGATAATAGGTGAATGATTTTACATTATTTTTGTTCACGAAAAATAATAAACTCGGTATACCACGATGCTACAGATCCAAAACATCAAGAGAAAATATATAACTCAAGGTTCTTCAGCAATATTTAGATCATCAGACGTGCTTATGCAATAAAACCACAGTAAAATACATACCTTCCACAGTCATTGGATCACCTAATGTTGGGTTGGTTTCATATACACCTTTCATTTTCATTAGACCTTCCATGGCGGCTGTTTCTTGTCCAACCTGTAACCCAAAAAAAAAAATAGTTAAAAGGATATTTTTTTTATTTTCAGATAGACGAACGAATGTTCACAATTTTACAGATAAATCAAAAATGGATTTTGAATTTTGATAAAAATGAGTAAATAATGGAACTCGCAACAAAGTCCTTTTACGAAGTTTTTATTTTACAAGCTTTTTTTTTATTTTAACAACTAGAATAAGTTCATCATCTCTCATTATCATCTATCATAATTGAGTAAATTTGCTTTGACCTAACTCGTATTGCATAAATACAAAAAAAAATTAAAGATTGTATACTTTCCATCCAATAACTAAAATAATGGCCGAAGTATATGAAAATAACTGACCTGTTTATTTAATTCATGAACTTTCGCTTGAAGTTTTTTCTTCTTCTGGTTCGGTGGTAAATCTGAATAATCCTCCTTTCCATCCATGGACATGTTATTCTGCAAGACACAACTAGTTTTAAAAATTGTAAATTTTCAAGTTCATTTAGTTCCAATGCAAAAACCACACACATATATTTCTCCAGAATACCACCAAAACCTTACAATTTTACCAAGACGTTTTTAGCAATAAAATTGATATGTTGACTAGCTGCATTGAGCTATTGTAATATCCAAATGTCACCAAAGTAATTTTTAACCTGCAATCTTTTAAATTAAATAATAATGTACATAAACATAATTTCAACAAAAGTAATAAAACGTGCAATAGAAAAAAAAGCCGTGAAAAGCGTTACACAAGGCATAACAAAGCTGAACACTTGAACAAAACAACCAAATGAACCATTCGTTCCACGAGGGCACAATGCAGAGAAAACTAAGGTGATCGTTATTCATAACTTTTTTTATTTCATATAAAATTATAGACATTGTGTTTCCCAATAAGGCGAGGTCCCATTTCGATTTCAAATATAAAATTAGGTGTTTAATTTTTAAATAAGCTCTTCCTTGAACTTTAAAAAAAACACAAGAGCGCGAAATAAGCGTTGTAAATATCGATATTAGACCTGACCCATATATTTTTTATCAAATTAAATTTTGATCTTTTCGTAATTTAGTAAATTTAAATGTGTTTTTACATTATATTGAAAAAGAAGACTAGTGTACAGTACACACATAAAAAAACACAAAACTATGGTAAGGTGAACTAAAGTAAAACACAAGTATTTTCTTTTAGGAAAGTTGTGTATTTTGTATTATGATTAAGCCAATTGAATGTTACGACCACACGAACAACCCGAAGAGACCGCCAAGTGTCGCACTAACCTTGATAGAGTTGCACGCTTCGATAATCTTCAGAAGCCAAAGCAAAACGAAGGCGAGGGGCGAAGAGCGAAGAGGGCGAGAGCAGACAACACCAAATTAAATTACCAAATAAAAGATAACTGTATGTCGCCTTAGCGTCAGCTCACGCCGAAAAACGCCGACGAGGCACGACACTTTATTAAGGTAGCAAGACAGTATTAGAACTAATTTACTAACTGAATTGTATTCACGAAAAAATGGCGTTTATTAACTGTCTGAATTGTACGAATTTACTGAATTATATTCACGAAAAAAATGTTTTACGTTTTAATAAATTAGTTCGATAATATAATACAATTCAATTCAATTCAATTATTTATTGCGAAACCATAATGTACAAAGATGTTATAAAAATAAAGACCAATACTGTATTGTTACGCTAAAACGGTAACGTCGCGGCTCGGTGTGCGCTGACGCTTAGTGATCGGTCGAACCCAACGGAAAAATGTGTCAAACGAAACAAGTGACAAGTTCAATCAGTGTCAACGGAAAAAGTAGTATTGCATATTGTATGAATGAATATTTTCATACTTTTTTGCAAGGTCAGTCTTAGTAATTAAGTCAATTTGTCATGTTATAATCATTTAGATACCTCTCTGCAATTTACTATTTGACTTTGACTGTGTAATCGAGTTCATTTATAGTAGCCAGTTATATTTCCTTACAAATATTTAGTAACGAAATTCAGTAAAAAAAAAAAGATTTTTTTTTTAATTTAGTTTGAAATTAAGTATGTTGTACCACGTCACTTTTAGATTCAGGCGCCATTTTCCGTAGATACATCATAATAAAATTTATGAAACAAAATATAATAAGTGCACACAGATAACATCATAGGAATTTTTAATGTCAATAAAATTATATAAAAAAGTAAGTAAAAGTAAGTAAGAGTAAAAGTTATTGCATTCTCGAGTGTGTAATAGAGGTGATAACAATAAAATTTAATGTTTGCATGTGTTCAGTGATGCTTAATGACTTGTACAAATTTATATCCCCACCACCGACCCGATCGACTTACTTAATCCGTATGATATTGTGACGCCGCGGTCGTGAACCAAATTATGAATCGGTTGTTATTTGTACCCATGTTAGGTGGGGATTGCGTGGTATGAGGGTGAAAGAAAAAAAAACACTAATTAGTACCTCCATTTGACACTGTACAACAGGGATGGCGAACAAACTACACACGTTAGATATTGACTTGACAGTCTTTTTAGGGAATACTATCTATAAATCTTTAAACAGCATATTGTGTCGTTTTTCAGTGGTTAGTAGCAGATGCGTAACAAAGCCCATTCCCCTAATTTTGCTTATTCATTGTTTTATCTAGGTTAACTAACGTGTGTTAATAGGCATAACGTAACTAAGTACATACATACTATCATATGAACCATCAGCTTGCCTGCGCTGATCCTTACACATAAAAATCTAAATAATTAGTTAGAGCGACCTATTGCCGAATTTCGATAAAATAGTTCCAAGTGTAAGTTGTCAAATAAAACAATATGAAAATAAGCCCAATGAAAAATTAATTTAACTACTTGTTGTATATATATTCGATTCAATGTTATATTCATACATGAATTCAAACCATGGTTAATGTTGATTACAAGTCTGGTTTCGTGTCAGTAAGACAAACACAAACTTTACGTGAAGGAGAATAGTTAGAACTGAATCTCATATGATTTAGGACGAACTTGGGGAAGATGCATGTTTTTGGTTATAAATAGACATAAGATCTTTCATTGAAGTTCGCCATCCCTGTCGTAAAACAAGTACATGATACGCAAACCGGTGTACAGTCATCGCATGTTATTTTTAAACAATATTTCATTCATACCTTTTACAACTGCACAAAATGAATATACACCAGTTGTATAAACAATAAATATTGAATATGTAATACGATTGTGGGTTTAATTAATTGAACTCGCATAATATATGATAATAAATTAAGAGTATTTGTAAGCGTGCAATTGATAAATATCAAGCTAAATAAAAAATATATATGACATGTTTAAAGCATATTCAGCCTCAACAAATTGAATAATGTGAAAATCATAATGATATATGAATAAAATATAGGTAATCTAGTAGTGATGTTTGAAGATGTTTAACATGACAATGAGACATTTTGTAAGCAGTCGATTATAACAATTATGTATTTATTGTTATCATAGTAACCATGTTGTGTACATTTTTTTTTTAAATTCAATAACTTTCAGGATCTAACTAGGATTAGTTAGACCCTGAAAGTTATTGAATTGGCAAAAATTAAACGGAAGCGCACTTAACGAGACCTATTCTTTTAGCTAGACCTTTTTTTAGGCTTAATCCGTTTGAAAATAATTTTATGATGACATGAACACATACAAGGCTGTTATGAATTTCCCTTTTAATAGTACATAAATGTAATTGCACCTAGCGCTCCGCATTTATTATTAAAGCTATATGAAAATTAAATATTTTTTGTTGGATTTTTTTTTTTTTTTCGAGTAGTGAGTAATCTTTCAGATAAGAATCATGACCTATTATAAATTATACTTTTTCTACATCTATTTATTCAGTATTTTTTATTTGAAAATTCTTTAATAACCGAGCTAAAAACCGTGTATAAATTCGAACCAAGATAAACAAACTTGTTCCAAACCAGATTGAAACCGCTTCGAAGACTGTCATTTAAGAACGCTCACCTTGTTCGAGCTGAAAATGGAGAGGAGGCCGCCGCGTTTCTTGACGCGCGGTCCCGAGACGGTGCCGCGCGCCGCCGTCAAGTGGTGCAGTGCGTGCGGTGCGTGCGGCGCGTGCGGCGCGTCCGTGTGGTCCACGCCCGCCCTCTGCTCCTCCAGGGGGATGTCTTCGGGTGGCATGAAGCCGGACTTGTATCGCTCGATCACCAGCTGAGTGTCCTGCAACGCGTGTGGACTGTGTAGCGGATCATTGAGGACAGACCCTAATTTAGAATCGTACCGCGCGCAAATATGTACTATCACGTTAAAGAGATAATAAAGAAAGTTAACAAGCATTTATTTAAGAAAGGGGGATTCCCCTTTTCAAAAATGCTCTATAATTTAAATATGTTTAAAACCTAAAATTATAGTTTTTTTAAAAAAATTAAAGCCTAATGCAGGGCTAATATGTAACAATTATCAACGATATTTTATACCTAACTGATTGTATTAAAATAATTATTATGAGTTATAACAATAAGGTATTAATAAAACGATGTAGCCACTGAACCACTAGTATATTTTAGTTTCTTTCTTGGAATGCCAGTCTTTTTGTATTTGTACTACATAAGAGAGATATTCAAACAATATAAAGTTTCATATATATATATATATATATTTTTAGTATTCTGCTTTTAATATGAACATATAAGTGAGATTTTAATTGTGTATAAAATACATAAAACATGAATACTTTTTGTAACAACTTTTATGTATTTTTGTAAAACAAAGTTATTACCTAAACATTGACAAGGCTTTCTCAAATTCTTTCTGTCAAATGCTTACGCTTTTACAGAATCGTAAAGCCGACAGTCTCATATCGATACTACAATACAAAACTACCGTTCGTCTACCTAATCCGGATGGGATAAAGGTAAAATAGGTCATTCCTTATATTTCCGGCGTGACTTAATGGCTTGACGTTCCGGCATGAAAACGTGGTTATTTCAAAGTAGATTCTGTAATGATAATTATACAGTGTATGTCGCTACTTACAATTTTTTTTATACACTTTTAATTGAGTGTAGAATAAAGATACCATACATACCTCTTTTTCATTAATATTATTCGCCGCTTGTTCCATTCCATCTAGGCACTGCATTATAATAGGGAAAACTTTTCTTTCAATATCTACCGAACACCACATAAAATTCTTTATATTCTTTATTCTCTTCTCGTCTAAATCCTGAAAGAAATAAAAAGAAAAAAACATTAAAATATGTGACTTTGTATGTGAAAGTAGTATATTACAGAAATAGAAGACATTTTAACAATTTGTAGCTTTCCATTTGACCCAGTTGGCGATGCGCCAGAATGCACAATATATAACTAAAGTCGATGCACCCGCAGGAAACATTTCTTTGGATTGTTTTAAATTTTACTTAACACTTGTTAAATGTCAACAGAGCTGACACACCGTACGAATTCATTATTAAAACAAACTTTCAAAGTGCTTTTGCGTTCTTTTACGAAATTCAAGATTCTATTTTTAACATCTGAAGATGTATGTTCATTTCTTAATTAAAGAACTGGGGCTATGCTTTCGATTGTAATTTTAAAATTGATTTCCATTGGACGAGATGTGGCTTTTACATCAAAAGATAGGGAAGATCGCAATTGCGACATCTATCACAAACAAAAAGGGAAGATAAGTATAATAAGAACAAATATGGCCTTGATATACATTATTCACACAAAAAACTTTCAAGATTAAATTCTGTAAGGGGTCACAACATTTGTTTATTGTATACCTAGTACTTAATTGTTGAATATAAGTAAATTTCAGTAAACTGCATTCTACTGTAGCCTACAGTGGAGTGCTAACAATCAGCGCTTCGAGGCTTGGACTCTCCTTTTCATCGCAGTTACAGAAATTAATATTAGTTACCTGTAACTGTTTGAAGACGTGTGGCAACCGGTGTTCATAGTGCTGTCGCTGTGCCTCATTTGTCTTCCTCAATTGCTCAGAGTACTCCTGTTTCGCCTCCTCGCACGCTTGACTCCGAAGCTTCATGTTCATTTTCTGTTTCTCAACCTCGGCTCGACTGGAACACAAAATATGAGTAATGCTTAATTATAGCTAAGAACGCAATTCAAATTGTTGTGAATTTTACAAGGTTAAAGTGAAAATGTCAAGAACAAACAATGGATAATGAAATATCAAGATCCTTTAAAATTCATTAAATTGGTTTGCCAAAAACAAAAACTCGTAAATTAATAAAAGAAATGAAATTAAGTCAAGCATGATTAATCACATGACGTAACGTTTCACAAGCGTCATAAAAACTGCAAGGGGATTTTCCGCTGGTGTCCTTGAAGGTCTTAAAGATTTAAGCTACGTGAGCAGTGTTTTTGATATAATCTGATATAATCTGGCAAGATTTACATTTATACGCAATTCTATATTCCTTAACAATTTAATCACTACAAAACACTTACCATAGGCAGTGAGGTTTAGACAAAATTGAATATTTAGGTGAAAATGCAAGCATTGTAATGGGCGAAGTGTTTAGAGCAATAGAGTAGGCTATTAGCTTAATAGGATATTTACGGCCTCCTTAATATCCAAAGGATTATTTAAGTAAAATTAATGTTTGTAATAGCAAAAAATACATTATTTTTGAACTTGATACCATAAAACACAATAGCCTTAAAAAACATGACTCCTGAATCCTGTTTATTTGACCTAAATCTAGGTCACGTGACTCTGACGCTAGTGACGAAAGACGACAAGAGGTTTACCTTAAGTTGAGATCAGCGTCTGCTTTTTGAAAGGCTTCTAACGATCGTTCCGATTCTCTTGCAGCCCGTTCATAAACCCGCCTCGCCCGTTCGAGTGCACCTATCGAGGCGTTTAGAACGGCGACTTGTTTAGCACCCTCATTTAAATGTTGCTGAAATTAAGCAATGATAATAATAAGACAATAAAGAAAGATTCATAAAATAGTAACAGCTTTGGAATTCGACGTGGCGTGCGACGATCTTTTACACTGATATTTTGGATAAGCAAAAGGTTTTGAGCGATTTGCATATTATACAATACTAGCGACCCGCATTCGGTTTCGCTTTTCAAACTCCTTTCTTAACGGATGTTTGTCCACTAGACGATAATAAAATAAAATTATGTTCCAAATAGTTTTCTGGACTTAATACTTTTAACTGTGCGTTGATAGTCAATCAGGCCAAACGATCTTAAAAAAGATCTCGTAAAAGGCCTAACTATAAACTGAATATACTGGATTGTTACGACCCTTTCTATCCGCTATGGCAGTTCAATTCACACTAGTTTATCAGTGAGAGGAAATTGTGTTTCTCCTTGAATGAAGGTACGATTCACTTGATGATATAGCCAATTCACCTTTGAAGTACTAATATCTTAAAGAGAAAGGTAAAACTACTTGTTTAAGAACTTCCTAGACCCGAAGAGTATGGAATGAATCTATACCAATAGATAAAGCTGAAGAGTTTGTTTGTTTGGTTGTACGCACTAATCTCAGGAACTACTGGTTCGAATTGAAAAAATCTTTTTGTGTTGGATATAATCCATTTATCGAGGAAGGCTTTAGACTATATAACATTTTGAACGCGGACGAAGTCGCGGGCACCAGCTAGTATAATATATTATGTAGAAAGTGATTCATAAGAGAAGTTAAATATTACAATAATAATCAGGTAATAAATACTATATGTAGAGTGAAAAAAAATACAGTTTAGTCATAAACTTGAAACATTTAATGGCTCCAGACACTGATATTGATTTCTTTGAAAGGGCAATGTAATATGTATTCGTAATTTATATTAAAAAGATTGTTTTGTTCGTGTACTGTTTACTTAAGGGTGAATGTTCGACAGCGTTTCCCCTAGCGTAAGGGTAGCGATATCATTCATTTCAATTCATATTAAGGTATAGTTCCCTTCTGTTTGCGGGGTTTATTTATTTAAGCAAGTATGTACACTAAGATATTACTTAAGATATAATTTAAGAGTTGATATTTTTTAAAACGAGTCACATCATACTTGGGAGTTTAAATAAATGGGTTTAAAAAAAAGTAATCATTTCGTTTTATCTTTTTTTGCTTAACATAATGGACACATGCATGTGCTTGAAATATTTTAAGTGACCACATACATTTCAACGTTATTGAGCGCGACAGGGTAGATAAGAGCGAGCTTTTTCAATAAACAGAGTTTTATCATCGATAAGTGTTTGTTTGCTAACTGATAAATGCACATGACCATTTTGTTGATTAACATCCTATTTGACATTAACATTTACTAGAAATATATGTACTAGCTCCCATGTAAAATTCGAGTTTTAAAATAACCTAGCTAGAGCAGAATCCAGTTCAGTAACGAGGGCTTAGTGGCGATTAATCTGAGTTGCAAATAGATATCTAGCGACATCTAATTGAGACACTAAATTTATAAAATGTTATCCCATGAGAACTTATTACCGGAATTACCTTTTTTTTTTAATTTTCATTACGTTATCACTTTTTTTCACCTTACATGACTGCATACAAATTTTCAAGATGTTAACGATTATGAAATCTCTTAATTTATTTTACTCTAATTTCATTGAGCTTAAAGAAAGAATAGCTTACACATTTACATGTTTGCGACAAAGCAAAGCGCACTCATCAAAGTATTTCCCATACATTCCAATCCAAATACAACTTTTTTAAAAACGCGAGTACTATACTCACTTTTCTTTCTTCTCGTAACTCTTTCGCAAGTAAATGCAGCTCTTTGACAACTTTGGATTGTAAATTTTCCGCGACAACCTCTCGTTGTCCCGCAAAGTCCCCTAACTCCTGAAGTAACTGTCTGAAAGCTTTGTATGATGTGTACCTGTGACAAAAGACAACATATTTTATTTTTCAATCTATGATTCTTCCTCTTTGTAACCTACCCTTGGGGCTTGATTTCCCCCCCCATTTTAAAAACTCAATTGAATATAAAATTTCCTCCCTTTTAAATACAAATTCGAGAAAAATTTGTATTCCTCAAAGCACATAAATCAAATACAATTGTAATAAAGAGTAACTATATATTTTGTCTAACATCGTCTAAAAAACATCGTTTTAGAGCACCTAGATATCATCAATGTATAGAGGCTCGCAATTCAAAAAGGTAACATTCCTATTTAAAGTAGATGTTTGGATTCGATCAGCTGCCAAAAAATGCAGCAATTGGCTTTACTTATGATAAAAGACCAGCAGGCAGATTAACGGTCTACTTGGTAGTAAGTACTTGGCGCTTTAGGAGAATGGTAGGTCCACAAGAGGTCAGGCGGTATTGTCCTACGATCGTCTCCTGTAAAAGAGTGGTGCCTGCAATCTACTGCAACCTGCCAATATTTATGGCTATCTACGACGGCCCACGATGTGGCTATATCTATGATAATAGGCTACATAATTAAGGGTCCTTCAATAGCAGATTTTTGGCAGAGATTAAAGGCATTGAGAATAATGTCATTGGACGGCTGCCAAAAAGGCTAACACTCGGCAGTCTGCGGGAGATATTATTTACTGTGAATAAAAAATGTGTATAAATATATCTACTTACTGATTTTCGTCGCCCTCTTTTCTCTTTGGTTGGTAATTTTTGACCAGCCTCCTGAAAATAAACAGAAATAACGATTTGTTTTTTCTTTTTACATAGGATGAGGAAATTTTTTTTATAACTGTTGTTAAATGTGGTAAAATGATTCAATAGAATATTTATAATATTCATAAAACACGTCATTAGCGATCATTAAGCGAAGTTTGTTGCGTTAAGTGAAAGTGGATATTGGAAAAACCAGTTCAGTTTGTTCTATCATTCCTCGTGTAATATTGTGCGACATTTTAATTTGCGTGTTATAAAATTTTATGTCTAAGAAGTGGGTTACGTCAGGAATAAAAGCTAAACAGATATATAAATTTTAATTATTGAGCTTTTGAGTTATTATAAGCTCTTATCTGAGAACGAAATCTTAATATTTCAAAAGATGTGCATCAAGAATTAATGTCATTAGAGAAAAGGTGTGAATGAAGACTGTATAGTTAGATATCGCAATTATTTGAGGTGTGAATGGAGATAATATTATTATACACGTACAAATAAACGATCGTCAGATTTTGTATCTACGCTGGAGACAGGAAACAAACCTTGCCAAATTTTAAAACTATATATTATCAGTAACCTAGATTTGGTTTTTACGAATGAGCTTGTAATCTTTTAATTACATTAATATTGTACAAACTACTTTTCCATATGTACATATCTCCAAAGACTTTTGATATTTTATCCAACTTGCTCCCTCTCTTTCTCAAATCTGTTCCTGAGGAAAGGAGAGTTGATAGAAGAAACGGACGTACGGATAATCAGATGATGAAGTGATCCCTCTACTCAAATATTCTGTTTTTGATGAACGAAGCATTGAAATCTAACTAGTAAATTAGATATAAAATATATGAAAATACGCACCTTAGTTTACCTGCATATTCTAATTCAATTGCGCAACGTTCCTTCACGAAGCTTCCATATTTGTCTAAAAAATCAATTCCTTTCTGAGTGTGGGCCGCTAAGTTATCATACTGATCCTGCAAAAAAAGAAACAATCTCCTATTAATAAAAATATAACGAAGTTGTTGTTGCAGTTGTAATTTTAAGAGGAAACTGTTGGTGATACGAGGTCATCTCTGCGGGAAACTGACTCATGGAACTTCGATAACACATTACATCTATATATATATTCCATACATGTAAACGTTACTTTATATTACGAGTATAAATAAAAGACGGGGTTTTTACAAAACACTCAACACCCCGTTAGGCGCTTAGGCTATAGGCTAAAAAGTATTTAACAATAATATCACAGTTTTCTCGAAAGTTAGAGTGATAGCAGACAATTTTAGTCAAATATCGAAATAGTTTCCGAGAAAATACAAACAATTTTCGGCGTTTAGAAAAGCAATTACATTAACTAAATGACGTAAACGAGTAACTATAACGTGAAATTAATAAGGCCCCAAGTTTCCCATTCCCACAGCGCATGTATGTAGTGGAGTGGAAGATATAAAGATTGCGTGCAGAGATGCGCACGCGACGCAATCATCAGCACAAACGCACGGCGCCCTTGACTCTCGTCGAGGTGTCGGATGCTGAGGGCAACGACACCTGCCTTCACAGTATTGAATATTACCTTCAACATTAAAATGCAATAAAACGATACCGCCAAACAGTCATCAGTTGTTGAACGTTAATTGGCCAAAATGTTTGTGAGTCGAAAGGACGCAGCGGTCACCGATGATGTGTAACAACTAATAATGTTAATTAAACTCGTATAGCCACTAATGTGCTAGTGTGAAGTTACGTGTGTAAACGAGGGCACACATACATTATATTACTCGAAGGAGATGCCACGCGACGAGTTGACATCAATATCATCTAGTAAAATTGAAACAATTAAATCAATCACATACGTGCGGTATAACAAATAAGACGGTAGGTACTTTCGCAATAATAGAGGATGTATTGGTCAATCATTATGATAATACCTATAACTTGGAAAACGCCGAGCGTCTAATTGAGGGTTCGTTTACGTCAATGCAACCACATAAATGATATAGGTACAATAATAAACTGTGAAACAGCATTTCTAACTGCGCATTGATTTTAGGTTTCATAAAGTGAATAATATAAACCACCTTGCGATCGGAATTTTTCAATTAATGTAATTGTGTTGTTTAATGTTTACGAGACAGCATACAATTTTTATGAAATATACGTCAGAAATTGTTTGATATTGTAAGTAAAAATATATGTATTAGCATTTATGTTTTTGTTATGCTCGGGCATAGACGCCAAGACAATAATATTTGTCTGATATGTTATCATATTTTATCTATGTCCATATCATTTTTGATATAGATCTAACTATGTCTAATATCACTTTTAATATAGATCTATGTCTATGTTATGTTATGTTATGTTATCATAGCATATCAGTTTTGTTTACAAACAAAACTACGAAATTATAAATCTTTTATCCTTATAATATTAATTATATTAATATTAATAGACAAGGCAGTTCAGTTCCTTTTCTCAACTCCTCTGTTCGTTAACCGAATTTCTTTTTTTGTTGGGAATAGTTTTTCCAACTTCTAAAAATGATTAAAGTCGAATTTTGAGCAGCGACCGAACACTAATTTTTTTTATAAGAATTCAAGATTAGATAAATACAAGCACTTACATCATTTCATCACGTTTAAATATGAAATCATAAGGCGTCATACAATATGCAATCTGTTAAAGACATTAAGCGTTTCATTTAAATGTATTGTATTATATTAAGTCATTTTTGTAGTTAGTTGCATTCGTCGGTGGTTGGCTTGTAAATATTTAATTTACAGCGAAAAAATGTAAATCCACACATATTTTCTTGAGATTATAATAAGTTGTTTGGGACTAAGAACTTATTTTAAGTAGTAGGTATTAATTCTTTGAGCCACAAGATTAGCGTGTTTATAAAACTATGTACTTAATATGAAACTATAGACGGTGATCTATCTATGTGACAGTAAGACGAATTAATCTTGAGACCCATGGGCTTAGGTAGGTATATCGGAGTGGTTTCAGATGAATCAACCAGCAAAAAATTACGTCCTCATAACTCGCGTGTCACATTGTAATAATCGGTGGGGTTTGGTTCGTTAACCCGTTCTGTTGGTGCGACTTCGCACGCCGCCAATGTGAGAGCGCCTGGACTGGACGTGGGAGAACAGGCTCGGTGACATGACGGCACAGCACCGTACAAAAACCGAAACTGTGCTAAACCAACGCAACATAACGCCAAGGTTGCGTTGAAAAAGAGAGCTATTTGTGTAAGCGATCGCTGATCATAATTACCTTGTAAAACAAGATAGAATGAAATGGAGAAAATCTCTACTTTTGCTTTCCACAAGCTGTAAACTTGGCGATAAAAAAATTGCAGCCTCCGCAAGTGTAACTCCATTTTGTAGCAAATTATCGAGTCTGATATAATTATGCGATTATATACTTAAAGCAATTTAGCAATTAGCCTGAATGTTTAAACTTTAATAGTGACATAAATTACTCTAAATTGTCCAAAAACATCGCAGCGGTAAGTGGGCGGCGCTCGGGCCATGGAATGCGCACAAACGTTGTATTCCCATCAGCCATCAGTATGCCGAGCACATCTAGTGCGGTTACCGACACGTGTATTGCCAACTAGCTACCTTGACTAATTACAATATGACAATCACTACGTGATGGACTGCGTATACTTTATCAATTGTTATGCGCTCCTCCTTAAGTGAATATTATAATATAAACTAGTATACGCCCCAATTGTCGAAATTTGCGCCACATCTTGACAAATATATATAAGTATGTAGGTACCATAGATTCATACTTGTATCTGGATAAAAAGGATAGAAAAGAAGAAAAGAAAAGGATAGAAGGACATTCAAACATAGTAACAAAATCGCGCAAGAACTGACTTAAAGTTGGGCCATAGTAGTTATATAAACATGCTTAATTTGTTTGCTTATTTATATGTAACTGGCTGGTGCCCGCGAATTCTAATTTTAATGTAATGTTCGTCAGACAAGCTGACGGTCCACTCGATGGTTTTAAGGCGCGCGAGACGAGGGGCAAAGATAGTTTAATAAAGGTAAAGCATTATCTGTTTTATTTACAGCGTATGTTATGTATCGGCAGAAGGATAACAGTTTACATTGAAATGAAAACAAAATAGCCTTCCATTGGCCGGTACAGTGTAAACAATGATTGAGCGACGTCCACAATGTGTCATATTTGGCACACGCGTCTGACAGGCAGGTGTGTCACTGAACCTGCTAAAGCCTTCTAATGCATTGCAGTGTGTCGCGATAACAGTCGACGGTTGCGTTGCGTAAACACATTACACTTATCGAACAAACGCATTTTAAAAACACACAAATGCCTATTGCCTATGATTTCATATCAAGTTCCTGTTCAGTTTGTAATTTGTATTATATTATTTAAGTAAAACTAAATTTCGTTAGTTAGTTTAGTTTAGATTTTATTTTAAATTGTTAATTACTTATAATTTAATATATTTAATATAGTTATTGACTTTAGAGAAAAAGATTCGTTTTGAGGAAATTTATATATATGTATATATTTTTCGGTGTTATATCGAACGACTTACACAGATAGCTAGGTTGTCTAGTCTAGTCTGAACAGACCTTCGAAGATGTATTGAGGCGTTCAAAGTAGACTGTCAGAGGTATGATGATACAATATGTAGAGATTTGTAGGGAAAAAGTTGATTTGCGTCACTTTTCAGTAGTACATCTAACTTCTCAAGGTTGAAGTTAATTTTCTTCATCGTTTTCAAGTGTGTATATACTATATAGTTAGTTATTAAAAAAAAAAGATTAAAAAAAAAACTAATTACAGTAACAACACTTTTTTTTAAAAACCATAACAAAGTCATCGTAGCGAGTCAAGAGAATTGACCATGATCAATGTCGTTCAGTTTGTACATCAGAAAAATCTCGTTAAACAAGTTTCATGTTGAAAAAAAAGGATCAATAAAGAATGGCTTAATGCATAGTGAATATTAGTCCTGACTTTTATCGAAACCTGTCTAGATACGTGATCTCACTTTTCGTGATTGTTCACTTATACTTATATTATTCCATGTGAATATACATCGGTTGACCTTCAACGATATTATATCGATGAATCTAACGTCTAGCTCCAATGTCGTAAAAATTAACGGAAATTTCAATGTAACATTGAAAGTATAGAGTAAACATTGACTTAACTAAGTATATATTCATGGATGACGGAAGAAGTGTGTGGAAATGTCGTGATGTATAACTACAAATAAACATTTATTGTTCACCTGCTTCCACCACAGGGTTCATTCTCGAAAATCAAACATTCATTGTCTTTTAAGCACGCCACAAAAATTTAAAAAAAAAAATACACAAAATTATAAAAATGTTTAGTCTCATTACAACTTTAAAATTAATAAATCTATTATAGGAAATATAATATAATAACGGGGAAGTTAGTTAAATATATTAGACCCGCGTTTCACCAATATACGCGGAAATCAATATTAGCGGTCATTGATTATAAAAAAGTCAATTTGTCAAAAATTGTGAAACACGAGGTATTATTGGCACTTTTGTAACAGTGTAGGTAAAATTGCTACACATGCCACTAAGTAGAAATTCCTCATTAGTAGCACGAAGGCAAGCTAACTAGTCTTTGCAAGCGAAGTTACTTCCGTTGCCATGGATACAGTGACATCAGTGCAGTCACACCGGAACTCGGGTCGCGACGCTGTCAATCGGCTTGGATTGATCGGATACATTTTTACAATGAGTCAGGCACGAGGAACGCCCCGACCCCGGCCTTCTGATTAGAGCTCATTACTCATCATTAGTTAATCAAACAATAAATTCACTCACTTCACTGGCACCAAGTTGATAAGATTACGCGCCGCTAACTTCACAATAGTTTAGTTACCTCATCTGTTCACACTATTTGTTATTGTCTCAATACGCTGATAATAATGCACTTTTAAAAAAAATCAAGCGCTTATTACTGAAATCAAAAGCGGAAGACACGAAAATGTAGTGACCTATATTGATTACGATGACAAGTCAATGTATTGTCAATGTGTTCAAAATAGCCGTTTCCATTAGAAAATCGGTGTCATTCACGAAAACAAACATTATTTTATCTGGTAGCACTAAACATGACTATTCAAATTAGTAATCGCTCATGGGTGTATTGGGTGTAAAAATCTTTGGAGACCTTCTACTAATAAATAAATAAATAAATAAGTTATTCATAGGTATTCGTATAAAAAAAACTACATAATACTAGTAAAAGTAATAACAATATTAATAGAAATAAAAAGTTTATTTTAATATAAAGAAAAGTTAATTATAATTATAATCCTAATAATATTATAATACTAGCTGGTTCCCGCGACTTCGTCCGCGTTCTCTATAGAATATAGTCTTCTTCGATAAATGGACTATCCTTTTAGCGCGTACAACCAAACAAACAAACTCTTCAGCTTTATATATTGGTATAGATTTATAATGCGAAAGTTTGTATTTTCAAAAATATAATAGTTATATATTTGAATATTTGTTCCTCAATAACTCAACGGATTTAGATGAAATTGGGAATACACATAGTTTAGTACCAGGATTCCCAAGGGATAGTCTAAAAATATAAAAAAATCGGCACCACTGTCGTCGTCACAGCGCAGCAACATTTTAATTGTTTATAAAGTATTGATATATTTGTTTATTTAGTAGGCCAAAACATATTATAAATAAAGACTGAGTTCATTACGATGCGGGCGATTAGAATTGTACGTACTATACCTACAAAAGTGAACAAGAAAAATCCATACGAGTCTACTTTACTTTGGGGGATGTAGGTGTAACTTAATTAATCTGGGGTGACTTTCGAGTAAATGGAGAAATAAATTCACTTGAGATCTGTATTACATATTTTATATAAGGAGGGGTAGTTTTGCAAGGGTGGAGCACCTGAACTTCATTTATGCAACAACACTCGCACCGGAGTGTCTGCTGTCGTCACACAAAGATCGTACAGGTTCAGCTCTCACTTTTTGTAATTGCAACCGACTTGCATAATACAACCCACTTCAAGTGACATAATTTAATTGTCGTCGATACTTTGCCACCGGTTGGATTCAATGAACTTTCGTTTTTTAAAGTTTGAAAAAAAAAACATGACCTAGCGTTTACTAAATTTAAGAAAAGGTCAAACGTTTCTATAGAGTAATAAAAACTATATTTAGTGAGAAATTTTAATAACATATCAAATAACACAAAACAAAGTTGAAAAATTCAAATTTATTTACATAAACTCGCTTTGCTTACTAATGAAAATTTAACAATATTAGCCCCAGGATATCTTTTTATTAAAATTAAATCATTATAGAATTAGGAAATGATTTTCAGGGAGCAGAATCAATTGAATTTCGTATAAAATTTGTTTTTGATTGATGCAAATTTTAATTTTAACCACTCCAAAGGCTAAATTTAAAATTCATTCATAATCTTTTCTAGAAGTATTCTTTACTTTCTAGAACATTCTAGAACATTAGGCAGTTTACATTCTTAGTCAAATATTGGAATTTTTATGAAAATATGTTAACTTCATTCATGATGCTTCATTCTTAACTTTATTTCAACAATGCATTTGAGACCAAACTAAATATTTAAAAAAGTATCCACTTATAGCCGTAATGTCGCCTTATGATACAGAGGTTGAACGGAGAAAGGTATGAGTCACAGCGCGATGACGTCACAGGGTGTTGGGGTGTCACTCCTGCACCCCACACCCACGACAACCCGCCCGCGTGACTCACTCAACCAAGTTAAACCGAGCTGTGCGTCTGAGCCCAGACTTCAATTCAGTTTATTTCTGTTACTACGACTAAATTAACCTAACCGCCAAAAATAAAAGCTTAAAATGTGGAAACATTTTATATAAGTATAATATGTGTATATATATGGTCGGAACCGATCGTAGATGATTCCATTTTTAGTCTATGACTGAACACACTGAATAATATACTTCTAAGGTTTGATTGATTAAAAAGGGCAATATTTACATAGCACGCAAGAGACGCCTAAGCTTGTCTTTTCTCCTTAGCCTAGGCGCTAGATTTTGACTTCTATTCACCAAACTCCCTTTACTTGTAAGTTACCTTATTTATAAGGATGAAAGTTTGTAAGTTTGGATGTAGGAATAGGAAGTAAGCTTCGGAGACACACATTTGATTTGAAGAATTCTTCGTCCAATAAATGAACTGTGTCGCAGGAGACGCGCTTGCAAAAGTTATTTTTAAATAAAAATAATTCAAACTAACTACTAAATATTAAAATTAATGCTCAAACTTATACAAGAGAGAAAGTGATTTAAATATTTCTAGAGGTAATGTTTGGATTATGCTAATAATACAAGTTTTGATTATGTGTTTGTCCAAGGACGACGACAAACAGGGTTGTTGCTCTTTGTATAAAATCACATGAAAACTATATTTTTTGTTAGAAATTCAAAAGCAACCGACAGTCTACCAAGATCTTAGTGCGTAACGGGACCAGTATAAATATCAGCCACCGCTATGGAAGAAAGGTGAATTTTTTCACCTAGGCAAGAGAAAATGATTTCATCTGGGAAAGAAAAAAGCAGACTAGGGCTTTTCTCTTTAACAGTTACTTAGTTACACAAAAAACAATCAGTATACATAGCACAAAATGTATTCCGTAATAGTGTTTAAAGTATACCTACCTACTTTAATTATATGTAATGTACTTTCTTTTCATGCATACTTTCGACGTATATCAATTCATGGCACGTTTTACACACGTAACCCACTGCCCATTCCACTTTCATCTTTAACATTAAATATTATACCTAATTAAATTTAACGTTACAAAAATTATGTTAATTTATGCAATATTTCTGTTTCTAACATTAAATCTACGCTAATATATATTAACACTGATGAGTTTGTTTGTGTGTTTGAACTCGCTAAATTCACTAGAACAAAAAAAATCTTTTCGAATTTGATAGGCTAATTCATGAGAAGGCTTTATCGTTACGCTATGACCCATACATGCCGGGCAAAGAAGAAAGTATTAGCTAGTACTAGTGATGAGATGCGATGCGTTGGGTCCGGCAGGGGCCTAGTGATCCAGGATCTGACTGCACGTCAGCAGACGTTAAATGTATGAAACAACTGTATATTTTTGGAATCAGCTCATTTGATACCCCACTCAAAAAAATGTTTTTCATACAAAAAATGTATGACGTCATAACTGGTCAACTGGTAGATTGCGTAAGTATTTTAGCCACCCAAGTCTAAAATACTTACATACTAAGACTCCTACTTATTTTCTTTAAAAAAATTCTCCATATGCGAACTTTCGAACAGTCAGTTCCAGTTCATAAGGCGTCCGTCCGACGAGAAACTAGCACTACCGAGAAGCGCCGAAATGTGCATTGCCTTTGCGATTTAAAATATACAGCGGGTGCATCCGCGGCACACTGCTATTATTTGATAAAATGCAAAAAAAATTGAGTAAGGTAGTATATGAATATTTTACCTATGATATGTCCGTTTATATAGATTAAAGCTAAAAGTCTAACGATATTGGGTTGACATTCATTCATTTCTAAATGACGTTGTTAACCGAAATTTTAGTAAAATTTGTTGAGCACGTACAACCTTTGTTACGTATCGTATTCAAATGGACGGCACTCGCTCTTTATAAAGCATCGGAGTATTGTTTCATGCACGTATATTAAAAAGAATTTTGTAACTTGTTCTGCAACTTCAATAGGTATGTAAAGGTACCTGCGAAAAGTTAAAAAAAACCCTGATTGTAAAATATTTTAAAAGTACTACTCACTCAAATAAGGAATTATTTTTTAAGAAAGTGTTAATTCTAAAACTATGTATGTTATGTTATTTGTTAGGTCGTCTTAGGTATCTTTTAAGTTGGACCAAATTACACATAGTTACTTAGTTACGAAATTTTATCAAAATCAAAATGCATTAATACAAATCTCCTATTATCTCTTCATTATAATATTAGTATAGATATAAAGCAAATTTCGTCAGTCCGTTTTTATGTTAAAGAGCAGTTTAATAAAAACAATAAAATCCGTTGGCAAATTAAGATGGGTATTGCACGATTCGACTTTTAAAAACATTGTGAAAGTTGTACACGAACGATATCAAGTTGTAACACCATATGCAAAAACTGTGCCATGTGATTACATAAGAAATGATCGATTTAGTTGCAGCATTTATGCTGCAGGCTATTAAGTGTATGTTAAATGGCGCTCACTGTAATACAGTTAGGTTCATTTATTTGCTACAAGTACCAAATAAAATTATTAGTATTTATTTAATACTAGCTGGTGCACATATGAGTTTAACACCTGACATCTCTATCGATGTGATGGTGGAGGTGCCGCCACATCTTTTTTATATTTTTAGACGATCCCTCGGAAAGCTAACATTTTTCCAGTTTAAAAAGTTTTCTATATGTTAACCAACTAATAAACTATCTGTGCATCAAAATTTAGCAAAATCTGTTCAGCCGTTATTGAGTAAATTCGCATTTACTTATTAGGATTTAAGTGTATCTTTAGCAATTTTTTTTTTTTTTTTGCTTTTATAGGTTTATAACCAAAACACACACAGGGAGACATCTTCGCAAGAGGGTTGTTTTACTGCCGTCAGCCAAACGGGCTGCCAACTTTATACGCTTTATACGCTGGCAGAATACGCTGAACTACTAACCAACTATGGTTTTATGAAGTTAAAATACTCGTATTTTATATCAAGATGAGGTTCGTAATAATATATTATAACAACATAAGTTGAGTTTATTTTGCAAAAAAAAGTTTACGTGACAATCTATGAGTCAACTATGTATTCCTATCACGATGCTGAGCACTGCATCCCGTCTCAGCAGGAAACATATTGCCCTCTCTGGCTTGGAAATATATTTTTTTTAAGATCAAAGGGGTCAACGGCCTTCGTGTATAGCAATTATACAGGTTTGCACCTCGTAAATGCATTCGCTTAATGCAGTTCTCTATGAGTTTCTTCGTAATATTATCGCATTCGTATGCAGCAAATAACTACATTTAAACTGTCATTACGTTTTATCATTTATGATAACTATTACGTATTTTATTATTCTCAAGATTATTGAAGTGAGGTTACACATTACACGATGATAGGTTCACACAGGAATTACATTCAG
The DNA here is from genome assembly GCA_945859745.1 of Synanthedon formicaeformis. Lineage (NCBI taxonomy): Eukaryota > Metazoa > Arthropoda > Insecta > Lepidoptera > Sesiidae > Synanthedon > Synanthedon formicaeformis. Next base: position 8,146,357 of record OX243958.1, read on the forward strand.
CAGTGCGGTACGTGGGAAGAGTAAAGACAGGCGAAGACGCATTGTGTCGGTGCCACATACTAAAAACTTTTTGTAATTTTATTATTCACTGCCATAACACAAAGGGTTGGGTTCGTGCTACGAGTATATCAAGTTCAAAGAATTAGAAATGCAATAAAATTTACCCAAAAACTAATCTCTATATCTATTCGACAACTCTAAATATTAAGTTAAAATGAGATATTGCAAATTCAAATGTTTCTATATTATAAATATGGCATAGTTAGGAATGTTGGGAAATACATAGAATCATACGGTTTTGAATAACTATGTTAAATCAGAATAGACACTTCAATATGCAAGTCGTGGAATTGCACTATTTATTATTACAGTAAATTGCATGTTTGTTTAACTGTAACTTTCATGGTAAAGGCCTATATACCAACTTATTATCAGGTAACGGGTACCACATATTATAAGGTAAGATATCTGCAGTATGTAAGTATGTATGTATGTATTCTGTACTATAGTCATTTCGAGTGTTACCCTACTTGAATACTTCACAAGACATTGTTCAATGTAACGATGACCATAGCGAACTGTATATCCGTTAAAGATATTAAAGACTTGCACTTGCTGGACGACGAATAAATAAACAAGTTTACCGATAGCGCTGTAGACTCTGTGAGAAGCATGGTCGTATTAAAAAAAATGCTACTTATAAAGAGATCGGCCTCTTTCTATGCTCGAACTATGTATATGACAGATCTGAGTGATATTTCACGGTACGTGCCTAAGATACAATCCTACAACCTAAAACAAGCTGATAATCTCACGCGGTTTATTATGAACTGTTAATTCCAGCGTAACAAAAACTAGTTTAACAAGCTAATAGCGAAAAATAAACCTAAAATATATAATATATCCTTCTAGAGTCAACAATATTATTTCTGCTACCAGCCAATTCCGTTAGTACTGGCTGCAAACTGGCTGGAATTAGGTGCTCAAATAAACGTCCTACTCTTAACGATCAAATAAACGCCCTAGTCTAAAAGTTAAGAGAACATAGTACAGAATATTTTCTCTCTTTTTATGACGCGTTTATTCAACCAGTTGATAGTTAAATCAAGAAGCACAATCTCTCGCACGGAAAACCTTTGGCCTTGTAAGTGAGTCAGTCCTATCAGACGGAAAAGTAATTCTAGACGTTTCACTTAAAATCCCTTGCAGAATTAATAAATAGCACAAAATATATGAACATTAAGAGTCAATAGAAAACGATGCAAAGCTATATTTATATCAAAGCATTTGGAGAATAGGGACATTGTCTAGCTAGTTGCACCGGTAATCTAATGTTTTAAAAGTTAGGGATACGCATCCAGTAGACACGTGACCCCTCTACAAGATTGTGTGCGATGATTGCGAAGGGCCTTAGAGGGCGTCTGCTAAGTAATGATTATATAAGGGTGAAACTATTATAGAACTATAGAAAAACAATACTACATATTTAGTATTAACAAAATATTTGACCAAAAAAGTAGTTTGATAGGTGAACAAGCAGTCTTAATATATTTGTAAGAACTCGAAGACAGTTCTTAGTATTTATTATACAATAGAAGTACAAATGTGGCGCATGCAGTCCTCGGGCCATTGTTAAGACTCGCCTGTTTCCGCTTTCACGTGGAAAAATGCGAACGCATTGTTGGAAAGTGTACGTGTCGTGAGAGATGGTTTCAAGAAAACTAGACGTCCAACATCAACGTTTATGTCACTTCGAACCAGTTGGGGGACACTTCTTGAGGCTTTTTAAACATTGTGAGATACATATATTTCAGGTGACGGTCCACTTGATGGGCAGGAACACACCTAACCTGATGCGAGTGCTCTACATATTAGTATTTAGCGGTGATTTTTCTGTAAGATCTGATATAATACTTATTTTTAGACGATTGCAGCACGAAGGTAAACAAATGAAATATATATTTAATTTAGGATAAACATGTTTTTTTTTGTTTCATAAAAAAAAAATTTAAATTCTTATTGTTTAAGTAGTGACCCCAGGGCACAGTGCGTTTCGCAGTCATTTGGGCAGCCCGTCTGGAAATATAGAAGACTAACTACCTTGAAATAACAGTACCTATGTGTGCTGTTGGGTTTCGGTGAGTGGTAGTCAACTGTCATCAGATGGACCGTCAGCTTGTCTACCGACTTTAACATAAAAAAAAAATGAACAGTTTAGTTAGTTAATACGTGAGAACGTGTAGGATAATATTATAAATTTAACCAATAAAATCCATTAGTTCTCCGCCCGCCCGTGCTTGGCGGCGCCGCGCCGCCCAGACGCTGTGGCTCACAAGAGCTCACTGTTCTCAATGTGAACAACGCAATTACTGAAGTATTTATTCAAATTGAAGCGTACGAACACGGTCGATCAACCGAGGCCTTGCCAGTGCACTTTTAGTACTTTGCTACTGTTTATAAAGTTCAATTATTTCAAGGTAAATAGGGGTCACAAATATACAATACAAGTTCGTTTAAAAAGTATCGAGTCGATTGAAAAATTTCTGTGGTGCTAAGGTCACTAATACTCTCGTTCAATCGGTTCAATCAATTATTTTTGCCATCTTTTAAAAGTACCTTTTAATTAGAATATTGCCTTCGTGCAAGTCCATTTTATTTATTTACAACAATACCGTTCTAAAATATTCATTATCATTATTATGAATGTATGTATATATTACATGTATTGTATATATGATATATTATAATAAATATACACGCTCTTATGAAAAATTCAATCGGCTCTTATGGGATATTCAATTTAAATCCTCTAAATAGTTAATTAAAACTTGAATATTCACTGTAACTTAATTTTAATGTCGACAATAATGCTTTTTTCCTTTTTACAATAATACGCTACAGGCAAAAACCTCAACAACTTTTTGGCCTAAGCCACTTCCTATAGCGTGAATACGTTCTAAACTAAACGATAAAAGTCTATTGTAACGTTGTCGTGACAATTTAATGCAGAGGGTTGACCGGAATAAAAATGTTGTTACGTGTAAGTAGACAAAACGAAAGCGAAGTTATGCCGTTAAAAGAAACTATAATTAAATGTTTCATTTCGTACTAGGTTTGAATATTAAAAACGAAAAAAATAAATTAGAAAGGACAATAATATAGCAATGAGTTTTTAGTGTAGTCAACTTTTAAATGTTTTCTTATAAGCGAATGAAACGTCAATATTGTTAACACGAATCGCCTAATTTAACAATTGCTAACATTTTTTTCACTCGTTACATTTCGTAATGTGAAGTAAAAAGTAGTGAATGGCAGTGCGCACTTTGTGTGGAAGTGTACAACAGTGCATAATTTTACAGTTGAGTGGACGCGGGACCGGTCAGAGGGGTCGGGCGACCGGCAAGCGACGACCGCAGCAGCAGGTGTGTACTTTTTATTGATAGCACTAAGCTTAATGGACCAATAACGTATCGCTTAGAGAAAATACTACACGACTGGTCCTAGTGCTGTGTTGCGATCTCTTAATCTCATTGTCAGTGTCAATTCTAGTCAATTAGTTATCAGCGTAATTAGGCTTCTTTACTGAGATTACGACCGGAAGTCAGCCGATCTTTTTTCTAGGTAGTTTTTAATTCATATTATGTAAGAGACCCTACATATGAAGGAAGAGCCGCACAGCTGACATCACACACAGGAGGTAATATTTTTTTAAACAAAAAAATATTACCTCCCTTGTATTTAAAAAAACGTACGATTAATTTGCAACTAATTGTTGAAGTAAATTTATGGTAGTTAGGTACTTTTGTACAATTAATTTATTAAGATGTTATTAGCGCTGGAAGCCGATTTGCTATTAATTAGGAGAATCTGGTACACCATAGAAGAACTAAAGATCAGGTATAGTAACTACATCTTTTATTGTAACTTATTTATAAGCTAAGGATTATAGCATTAACATTGTCCAAATGGCCGGGAGTTTGACGTCAACATTTGCCGAAAACTCTTAATAGCGGGGCTATTTTAGTTTTTAGCAGAGTCCATTCCGTATGATGAGTGGTTCGCAAACAACGTCCGTTATTCCAAACATCCAGAGAATAACAATTTGTGAACAATAAAATTTTCTAAACATAAGCATTTGATAGACAAAACAACGAAACTAAAAGCGTTGACATTGAATATACATACCTACATTACAAGTATTCAACTGATTTCTCTTCGTAAGAGAGCTCTTTGTGATGATGTAAGCTTTAAATTCAAGTGTCAGACAGTTCCCACGAGAAAGTGTTCATTTGCAAGTTAACTATACGAAAACAAACACCATTCGTAAAGATTACAGGAATTAAGCAGGGCTGGTTCAGTGGAATGAACATTGGAATGACACGAATCTCGGCCGGGCCAGCAACACTGAGGTATTTCGATTTCATAATATATATCGCTTGGAAACGATTATCACTTTCTCTGACGTTGAAGAGGTCGCGAGGAAAAATCGCATGTGAGAAGACTTCCAAGTGTATAGTGGACTAGCGTTGTGAGCCACACCACACCTTCTAACCCGCGATAAACTTATATATGTAATAATACAAGACGCTATACATTTGAATGCATACATTGAATCTATACTTATGTTAATATTTTTATTATTATTTTTAACATCGAGTAAACCATCAAGCCTGTCTGACGAGTTTATAATTATTTTATAAAAATACTAAGGTCCTCCCCAAAACCACCTGGTCGAAGACGGGGCGTTCCGGTCTATGTAGTTTTCAAATGAAAATGATAACTGTAGGCTTATTCAGTATAATGACATTATAATATAAAAGTGAGTAAGAGATAAATATTTAAATAAATAAATAGCTTCCTAAATCTATACTACATAACTAGTTAATATTATAAAAAAAGAGAAAAGATTGTATTTTTATATTTGTAATAAATAAACTCAAATATACTGGACCGATTCTAAAAACCTATGGAAAGTTACATTATCAGCGCGTAACATAGGCTTATATTTTATAAGGTTTGCGGACTGAGTCCCATGGAACCGCTAGTAAAAAGTTTGAGCATTAATTTGTAGGTGTAAGTACACAAAAGATGACTAAGACACAGAAGCGGAAAAATATTGTAAAGAAGTAAATCCGATTTTAATGCACGAGTGCATTAACCTCGGGAGCAAACGCCGAATAATACAATTAGTCTAAATGTGTACAAGGAACTCGAGCGCCTGCTCGGACGCAGGTTCCCAAACTGTTCAATCTGAAAAACGTGTCGTATAGTTAGTAAACAAATCAATTGAATGTGTTATATTTAGATACCTATTGCTATTATCTAATGTGGAACAAAAATACTGTTTAAAATATAGATTCCCAGTATTTGTATTGTACGTTGAGTGCAAATCAATTTATTGATTATTTATTACCTACTCATGTCATGTGTTATATTGATAAAAGATGTTGTATGTAAGTGGTTGTGGTAAGTTTTTGATCATAGATATTAATATCATTGCTGTTACTCTACTGCGCTAGGTATATACATTCTTTTTGATTTGCATAAATAAAGTCAACAACAATCACTTCTGTTTACTAGTCAAAATAATTATTATTTAATGTATTCTATTAATTAATGAGTCACATTTAATGAATCTAATTGAGTTAAATTAATATTATGCAGTTCAAGGAAAAAATATTCCAAAAATTTCCTAGAATATTCCTATCGTCTTTCATGGGTCTTTCACTCCTAGTTCAAGAATTTTTAGGATAGAACATTTAAGTAAATCATTAAATGATGTAAACGCCAGTATAGGTATTCTTATTTGTGCGAAAAAATAAAATTGCTAGGTGTCTCGTCTAAGTCTAGGCTTGGGTTGGGTTGAGATGTGGGTGTAGATCTAACTCTGCGCCAAAATCTAGGTAAGATTCTAGTTCTAAGTTTATGTATCTGTGTCTACGTAAAACAAAGTCTTGGAATTTGTGAAATTATAGTGTAAAATTTATAGTCATCTTTCACGAGAAAAACAAATCATCAGTGGTCACCACTATTGAGGTCATTTACAAACCACTTGAGACATGAGTAAGGCAAATATCAAATGCATGACTCAAAGAAAGTTTCCAATTTATATATATGTGGTGAATTTATTAAAAAATAAAAAGCAAAGATGGACTGGCTGACACGACATTGTGAGAGAAAAGAAGGGGAGAGTAAACGAATCAACCTTTTCAACTTGTAGCTAAGAGTCTGGTGTGCAATCCATTCATCCATTCTATTCATTCACAAATAATACTTAAACTACAATGGCTTGGTTATTGTGTCAAATGACAAGTGATAGGATTAAATTAAATATTTAAGAATAAGAAAGCGTTTAAAACAAATTTCACAAAGTTGTTTGTTTGTTCATAAACTAATAGAGCTGATACAATAATACACAACCCAAGTAATAGAGTAGTCGATAGTTAGTGTCAGTTTGCTTGCGGTTCCTTTCACAGTTAAACCTTGAAACATAATATCTATAAAGCAACTGCGCACGCAAATACATATACACGATATAAAGTTGTGTTCGCATCACTTACAAGCGAATTCTCACGTGAAAAAATTGCAATCATAACCTTATGAGGAATTCCCACTGCTCGTAAAGCGCTTACGCGTTCAGCATATGCGCCATTGTTTGTTTAGCTTACGATAATCACATGAAACACCCAATTTATTTTAAATTTAAATTATAAATACAATAAAGTAAGCCGCTGAGTCTTTGGAATGTAACGAAATAAATCTGTCACACTTGAATGAGTGGATACAATACAAAAATATTACTTTAACATAAACAGTCCTTTTTTTTTTCATGCATAACTACCATACTTAAGTTGTCGTTTATTCTATTTGAGACCCCTTAGTAATGTCCTAAGGTAACAGAAGAATTCAACTAAGTAGGTTTGCCCTAACTCATGCCTATACAATATAAAAACAACTTATTTGCAAAGAAGTCTAACATTTGCAATTTTTAAGCGAAACTTATCGAGATGAGTGAAGTGCTGAAGTGAAGAACGTTCACATTATCCAATTAATTACATTTAAAAAAACCACTCACTCAAATCAGACGGAAACCTTTCACTGACACACCGAGTGTGACGCGTAATAGTAATAAAATACATTTTCATTGTTTCATTCTTCGTATGTATGTAATATAACAAACAAAACAATTTTGTAGAAAGCTGTTAAGACATCAAAACGATTGATGTAAACGAGGAATCTATAGTTACATATCACGTCAATATGTACAAACGAGGCAATCATAAGATGTAAGAAATTCCACGAAAGTGGCTTAGTTATGTTCGTGGCGAGTGGAGCGCGACATATCACCCACTTGTGTGGCGAACTGGCGGAGGAAGGAGGTCCGGCCAACGTTCGGCGATGCATGCCGTCGGAGGCTAACACTTTCGCTGCTCCGAGAACAACAGCTATGCAGTAATAAATAACAAGTCAAACCTCATTCAAACTGTACTTACTATGAATGAAAATGTATTTTTTATATTATATTTTTAAATATTTACAACAACAACAAAAAATTATTATAACATTTATCCTACAAAGGTAAGATTTGACATTTTGATCTAACACCGCTCATAAATAGATATTGAATAATTTTTATAAAAAAAATCCACATGTAAAATATTTTTAGATCCGGTAGCGGACTTTCAAAGAAAATCTCAAGAGAGATCGATATCGGCACCGGCCATCTTGATTGAGAAGTGTGCTAAGATAAGACGAGTGGGCTGTCTGAGGCAGCTATCTCCACTTTGTAGAATAAGCCCTCTTTTCCTTCACAAAAAGACAGTAATAATGTTGAATCTTGTGTGAACTGAATTATTAACGGAAAAGAAAGATGCAAAATCAACTATTTTACGGAAACAAATCAGAGGACTTTATAGTTTTTAAGAAAATGCAGCACTTATGGAAAGGATGAGAATTCATAATCACATCATATTTACACTTTGATAAGTCGACATTAATATATCAGTCAATCCAATAGGAAAATTATATAATTTCAAATAATTAATGCAACAAATTAACGGAAAATTACATCCCTCTCAGTGTTACCAGTAAAACGTGAGATTAAAATCATGGATTGATATGCGATTGACGGGCGGATAAGATAGATCTGTACTTACATTTCATTCGTGCTGTTACAAGCAACAGGAAATCGTTCCTACGCCAGAGGCTAATAGCAATGTAAACTGTAAACATCACAGGACCGGCGAGCGAACTGGCAATAGATGCAGCTCAAGATCGATAAGATTGTGTGTATTTATAAAATAAACTATGGAAGAAAGAGAGCGTAAAATTTGTTGTGATATTATTAAAGAATAACATAATTCCAGTTCAATACAAAACCGAGGAAGGAGATGATACGGTAATCTTTCCAATCATTGAGCCGTCTAGAGCAAGCGGACGCTGACATTTATCGTATCCGCTAGACTAGCCTCAATACGCAGTAAATTGTAATTCAATATGCAATAATAGAAATAACTCAACAGCTTTGAATTGGTAGAAACGCATTCATCTTGTATCAGCCAACAGAATACAAACCAAATTGGGGACATTGCACCGCAATGTAAATCATTTCACTATCAATAAAGTTATTATGTTTTAAAAAGGGAATTGTGACATGCTCGTGTGGAGTCTCTAGTAACCAGCATCTGGCAGTAAACCCCAGTAGATCAAGTAGCCCCTTGACAATAAAATCTCGTATGCTATTGTGTTTCGGTCTGGGCGTAAGTAAGGGTGCCGAACTCACTACCATATCTTCATACTGTCACTTATCTTTCCTATCTAGTTCTTCAACTCATTTGTGACCGCTTACAAAATAATTCGCAAGAAAATTTTATATATTCTTGCGCCCTGACTTACAAGCACTACACGGCTTGATAACAATCAGATGGAATATTACCCAATGAAGATCGATCCATGTGCAGTCGCTTACGCAAGCGTTACTCACCTGGAACCAAAAAAATATATATTAGCGAATTTGTGAAGGCGAGATTTTATTTTTTAATTAGTTTAATGCACAATCATTGGAGCATGTGCGTTCGCTAGCTGTTAAGGTTAACGATATCATTAATAAAGCTTCCAAATGCGTTGGTCTCTTCAAAGTGAATGACCTCGAACTTGACGAGTGCGGATAGATAGCCGGCATGTGTAAACAGAAGTGCGTTCTGGCAAATGAAATTCCTATCGACGAAAGGCACGCTTCCGTATGTGCGTCGGCGCACACGTGCTAAGCGGAGAAATCTGTCTGCATTAAAACACACGGCCGTATATCAAACACCATTACAACATGCTGCAGAACTAATGAGCGTGTTTATTTACCCTATTTCCTATAATACATTTCTTCACGACCTCCCTGTCATCTGCCACAGTGATTTAAGTGCAATCCAACTGTACGAGTATGTAAAACTTCCGCCAATATTTAAATGAAAACCAAATATTGAAGGTTTTTCCAGGTTTCCTATGAATTTTTCTACTAAGGATATTGTTTAAATTTATAGGGCTAATTATTGATCTAGAAATCGTCCACTTAAAATAGCGATAACCGCTAAATGAAAATGATGATCTTTCTATTGTCAAAGGAGATAATGTTTAGACCCACTTGTATTACATTATTATTAGTTAATATTAACTAATAACATTGTTATTAGTTTAAATTGATATATAATTGATAAAAAAACATTCAACTACGCAATAAATGCATAAAATAGACATTTCTGTCATTAAACATATCGTTGTCGCGCTGTAATTCAATAGATCCATGACTAAGGGTTACCGCAAACGTGTATTCGCGTGCGACTGGGTTCAGGAGAGCAACTCGATCCATTTTAAGCTGACAGCGTTGCGGGAACCGAGATAATCTCTAAGATCAGAACGAGGTATGATAATACTACTTGGACTGTCCACTTTAAATACGTTTTAATACCTGTTTTATGTTCATCACAACGTCGTGTTGCTAACGGTTTGCGAGAAACCTTGCTTTTTGAGGTTGTTTAAACGGAAGAAGTTAAAGTTAAGAAGTTTTTATTTCAATTTATGGAAAGTACAAGAAACTGGTTTTGGTATGGAAACTACAAGGATTTTGTTTTAAATTAACTATGTAAGTCCAGAATCCTCGATCCTCGATGTTTGCTTTTACATTTTATAATGTAGGTAAAAAAATACAAGGAAACAGTTACACTTTTTGACCAAACTTGGGCAAATTTAAAGCAAAACAGCACATTCGAAACTGGCAACTAAATAAACTTTCAAAACCACTTCAAACTTCAAATGCCTTAAACATTCATTCATAAAATCTAAGCATTTCTAATATCCAAATAAAAGAAACCAAGTGAAAAAGATCCAACAATTAAAAGCATAACAACGTGTTCTTAGTATTTTGCTTTCGTTTTCGATTACATTTTAAAAACATTTAGATCCACCTCCCCGATGACATTTACATTTTTAGCGAGTTTTGAATAAATTTCTTGACAGGTTTGATTGTGTAACATCGACATTGACCTTCGATTAAATTAACTTGTGCGTGAAAGTTAATCGTAATGTTTAAAGTATAATAGTATTTTTGTAAATTTTTAAAATGCAAGTACAAAAAATTCATTTTACCCAAAAATTTACGTATCTATCTATCAGTACGATTGTTAAACAATACATTACTTGATAAAAAGCAAAAGGTCTAGTCAATTGTGAATCAAATGTGAATACATAATATGAATGTTCAAGGTTGGGTGGGTGAACTGCTTGCAAACTGCTTGAAACAAAAATAATATTACAATTGCTTCAGAACGCTGCCAAAATATAGTAAAAAATCTCGGTTCAAAATCAAGATCTAAATGCGGTGAAAATGCGGAACTTTCACACGACTTGTGTTGTTGACATTTGAAAAATTCCGGCTTTTGAGCAGCAACTCCAACGGAATCATGGGTTACGTAAGAATGTCACACCTAGTCAAAACAACATTTCAATATTTAAAATGTTTGTCTTCAAACTCATTGAAAAGAAGTAGAAACTTAAATTAATTTAGTATTTCCACACTTAAACGGTTGTGTGAACCGTGAACGAAGGTTTCGGAACGGTATTTAGCGAGCGAGCGAGCACCGGATCAACTAATTGCACCATCGCTGTCTAATTGCTCGAATGCTTCTCATACGTAAAATCAGACCTCATGCAGAGTCTCACTATTTCTCAGGGTCACACATGAGGGCACGTTAACGTTAGTACATATTATATTCAAGCAGCTTTGTATTCACTTTTTTTAACAATATATTACGTACACATTTTCACTTGTTAAATTAATACTAATTTGTTTCTTTTAATACTATTAATTCAAGTTTAACATACATTTTTTTAATGTAATAAGTGAAATTTATATGCAGATAGCCCTTTGTATTTTGCGGCTAAGATGACCCAACATTCTCGTGTTGTCCCATAGTTAGCTCGTTTCATTTTAATTACTTACCTACATTACAGATGACTTTCTCTAACATTGTACGTTACACGTTGTACATTTTCAAAAGTACCAAGGTGTCTTTTTTTAATTAAATATGTACAGCATGTTAAGCAAAGACGTTTTATAGGAAATTCGAGGTAAGATCAATATGTAGATTATTAAAAACATTCAATTCAAACACATTCTCGCACTATTTAGGTTTGAGAAGCTAATTCCTTGGCATTGGGTAAATCCGGGAGGATGCAAATCGTAGCCGTAGCAAATTTATGATCGAAACAGATTGCTGCGTCCGGATGTAACACCTACAATTTGCATAAATATACACAGGTATACACATATATACTACATATTTAATAAGTACATGGTTTTATTTTTGGCGCTAAAAAAAGAGGCAATGTGTTTAATCAACTCGAACAAGATAAAACTGTAAAACTCAACAAGCCATAAAAAACCAATCAAGCAAATGAAACTGCTTTGCAGACAGACCGTACTGGCTAGTGACAAGCGAACAGTAAAGCGCGCACAGAAATGGCGTAGGTCGGAGGCGGACGCGAGCTAGAGATTATCAAGCAGCGGTTCAGCAGCGCACAAAAATAACACATCTACCCACAACTACTTGACGTACACTTAAATGAGAGCTGAGATTAAGAACTCTATAAACATGCGCATAGAACTGAGTGTTGTCCGATTTGCGGTCCGCTTGTTGCCATTATTTGGTACCGACCCTGCGTATTCTGGTCGGACCGGTTCTACGGCCGAAGTCTGCAACTAGACCTGCTGTGCTGCCACCCGCCAATTGAGGCGCGCGCTTGCATCGCAAAACAATGGACATAATTTGTGGTAGATGGATTCAAAACGAAAATTATTTCAATACTATGTCAACATAATATTATTAGCAGTCGTAACATAGAACAAAGACTTCGCACTAACCGCACGAGAATAAGTAGGTAAGTAAAAAAGAAGTCGGACAAAAAAGCGATAAGGCAGGTGCGGCAGAGTCAAGGTGGTTTGTTTTGTCGGGGCAGCGTTAAAGGTCACGCCTTGTAGTAATTGGATACTAGTTCGATTTAAGGGAGAATTTAAGCTCGGAGTACACGGACAGCAAAAGTAGTATAGTGAACTATTTCACTACTCTACCAGTTCTCGATATTCTACCAGTTTTGACAGAACAAATTGTGTACACGCTTGTTTATATTTTTTGAGTATTTCGTTATAAACTTCCTATGTGGCCTGTAAGAATTATTCTAGATGGCTTCTTGTTCAGATCGCATAATTTTGATTATAGCTAGCTAACTTGCCTGCCTAATTTAACCAAAATTTAATAAATTGTGTTACTTTTTCATTTAGTTACTCTATTAGTGTGTTCTACACTTAAGCAACCGCGCCTTCCTTACACTAATAACACCAACACATTTGGACACATCGATGTTTTCGTCAATAATCTATTAAGTGTGCGCACTATTATTGTATCATATTACAAGAATGTATCAGTAACTAGTGACCCGGTCGTGGATTCGCCCGGGGTGCAATTTTTATCATCAATCAATACTAACTAATAATAAATCTGTAAGTGTAGGTATTGTATGTATGTAACTATGTTCCTCAATAACTCTTAAACGAATTAACTGATTTTCATGAAACTTGGTAGATATACATTATAGACGTACAGGTTACAGGATAGGCTACTTTTTTCTCTTTCAACGCGGACGAAGTCGCGGGCGTCATCTAGTATTATATACAAATCTTCCCTGGTTATCCCTCCTTACATAAGTAAAAAAACCGACTTTTTTCTTACTAAGTACTTTGTTCTAGCCATTCTCGAGTTTTTGCGAGACTAACGCACGACGATTGATTTTTGTATCAGAAGAATTAGCTATTGGGTTAATTATTCATAATGGTATTGTTAATACATCGTATATGACTAAATTGTGTCAATCATTAGGCGTCCTCAATAATGTTGCTCGGTCAATGGCCTGTCGCCTCAACATCCCATCTTTAACTAACTAACTAGTTATAGTAAAGTGAATACACTATAAAGTTACTTAATAATAACAATAAGTTCGCATTATAGCGATGAGATCATCGGCCAGTAAGGAACCCATAATAGGCGTAGTCCTTTTTTCGGTTCGTTCGGCCCACAGCGAAATACATTTAGTAAAAGACGTTGGCCACGTTGTGTTTGTCATTTTGTGATTCCTTTAACTAGTGGTTTTTCCAATTTAAGTGAATATTTATATGAATGAAAAAGTATAGAGAAAAATAACTGAAAATGTATTACTACAGAAAATAAACTAGTGAAGGCAACAGAAAAACAGATCAGAATAAAATTTTAGCATAACAACACATATTTAAAGCATAACAGCGCTTAATGTGAAGTCTTTTATCACTGCTCTTGTGCTGGTTAAGCCCTAACTTTATACTCTACCTGCTTTAAAAGTCTTATCAAAATTATTTCATCACTACATTAAATCACTACATAACTAACTATTATAAAACAAAATCCTCCGCCGCGTATGTCTGTCTATCTGTTCGCGATAAACTCAAAAACTACTGACTCGATTTTCATGCTGTTTTCACCGATGGATAGAGTGGTTCTCGAGGAAGGTTTTTAGTATATAATTTACAAAGTTACGCGGGCGAAGTCGCAGGCACCAGCTATAGTTTTTAATAATTTAAAGTAAGTATATTTATGATGTTTTGTTTATTCATTAAGACACATCAATGTAATTCAAATTCTTAAGGATTTAAAAGTTAAAATAAAATCCTTAAGTTTATTACTAGCTGGTGCCCGCGACTTCGTCCGCGTTGAAAAAAAAAAGTAGCCTATCCTGTGTCCTGTACGACTAAATGTTTATCTACCAAGTTTTATGAAAATCAGTTAATTCGTTTAACAGTTATGGAGAAACATACATAGTTACATACAGAAAAAAAATCTAAAAATGGTCAATTTAGTTTCAGTATCATGTATAGAGCGTTTTTTATAAACACAATATCTCTGAAAACAAAGTAACTTACTCCATGACCTTACAGATTTATTATTAGTATTAATTATTAGAGATGGGTTTATTCCTATTGTTAGATGGTTTGGTAATCCTTAACCTTTGCATTTATTTGGATATCACAGTTTGTCTTTGTATTATAAATCCTGCATTGTACATATTTAGAGGAGGGACTGATATGACATTATTACATAATGCATTTCAATAACAGGATAATGTATCCATAAATTAATCTTCATATGAAAGCGTAAATAACATTAAGTATCCAAGTATATATGACTGTTTTATCACAATATAAATAAAGTAACTTTCCAGCCATCTGATCAATACTAATAATAAATCTGTAAGGGTTGGTCATGGAGTAAGTTTCTTTGTTTTCAGAGATATCGTGTTTATAGGCTCCATACATGATACTGAAACTAAATTAACCATTTTTAGATTATTTTTCTGTATGTATGTTCCTCCATAACTCTTAAACGAATCAACTGATTTTCATGAAACTTGGTAGATAAACATTTAAACGTACGGAACACAGGATAGGCTACTTTTTTCTTTTTCAACGCGGACGAAGTCGCGGGCGCCAGCTAGTACATAAATATTTTACATCAATCACTCCACCATCACATCACATGACACAACTGAATAACTGTACAAAAAGCATTTAAGTAGGTATGGTAGGTACCTATCAGGTATTAGAAAAGTAATCAACCTAACTGTATCGTAACGTCTACAACTGATGAGTAAAGGGAAAAATTAAAACATTACTCAAAAAAGTTCCACATTTAATCTTATAAAATGTCTTCTTAGCTAATATTCCTTTCATTAGTTATTATAAGAACTGAGTTCTTCGCCGCGTCTGTCTGTATTTCTGTATTCGGTTCGCGATGATCTCAAAAACTACTGAAAGATTTTCATATAGGTGTATTATATTCGTTCGGACCGATTTTGAAAATTCCTTCAACTATAAAAAGCTACATTATCAGCGAGTAACATAGGCTATATATTTTATAAAGTTACGCGGGCAAAGTCGCGTGCAAAAGAAAATATAAATAGAAAATCTTTTTTTTTATATAATTATTACATATTATCATATTAGTTATTGTTGACCTATTTTTTTAAAGTTGTCATAGGTCATTGACATTTCGTTTAGATAATAGTAGGTACATATAGAGGATATAATATACTTACAGTGGCTATAAAGAGAAATCAGCGTCTTGCCTACCTAACTATACCAGAATAGAATATCTCTTCTGTGGCCGCTATCCAGGTCGCATTACGAAACGTTTCGCGAACTAGTTCAGGGACAGTTCTCAATAGTTAATTCAATTGCGTAACTGCTCTTTATTTTTACTCGATTGTTGTTATTTACGATGTTGTTTGAAAACAACATTTAAGTTCTTTCCCTTTCGATTGTACATGGTACCACGATTACACGAGACCAAACAATTACCTTGTAAACTACAGTGATATTAATGGTTGGAAAATAAATGGTTTCGTTTCAAAACTAGCCCGTATAGTTAGTTAGTTTTATGTATATGGAATGCGGACCGCCACCGGCCTTGCAACTTGCCAACGCTGACCACTCTCGCGTACTCTGAGGTTCGATTGGACACCGTAATATCAATACGCGGTGCGTACGTAAAGGGGCGACGACCGGCGTTGCAACATCAACACATACAAGTAACTATCGGAAAATTATACTTTTTATTTACAATATTTTTCATAGTTTCAACACGTATACGTAAACTTTTATTGAATACGGATCCGATGATGGGCTGAATTCCATGATATATAAATATAACAATTTAACAATGAGTGAGTAAGGGTTGCCAGAGCCCATTACCCCATCCCTTCCTTATCCCTTATCCTTAATCCTATGGTCTACAGCGCACTTGTAGCACTTATGGCGTTGCTTGTGTTATAGGCGACGGCAGCCACCTACCATCAAGTGGACCTAACGTCAGCCTGTCTGTCGACCTTAACACAATACCAATAAGCACTAGCTAGACTATGTAATATATTTTGCAGTAACTACTTAGGTACCTACTCATTATATGAATCATTTATAAAGTTTATTTATCCGTAACTACTACGAGTAATATTATAAATGCGAAAGTTTGTATGGATGTATGGGTGTTTGTTACTCTTTCACGCAAAAACTACTGAACCGATCACTATGAAATTTTGCATAGTTACACGTTGTCTGGGACACTAAAAAGGACATGGGGTACCAATAGGGTACCTTTCATATCTTTATACCTTCAGCTAATTATATTATGATCTTGTGTCTTAATGCTGGCCACTTAAAACATCTAAAACGCTTGAATGTATTGTCTATCTAGAGTTATATACAAAGTGCACGCAGTACAGAAATTCCCATGTGTTGTCGGTAAGTACTCTAACTAGTCAGTTATATATAAGTAGCCCAATAAATCTATGATTTGGTCAAAACACAATTATTTTATGTGTTTATTAAATAAATATATGATATATGATAACGCGCTATAATGGAAAAATTGGCGCGTTTGTGTTGACAAAAATGCGTGACTGAATTTTCAAACGTGTGGTTTTGCGACTGACGCACAAGGTTTGCGTTAGTATCGTAGTTAGTTAGTAGGTATCGCATTGTTTGAATGTACATAAATTAGCCGGGTAAAGGTTCTGCTTGAAGTATCTATAAATTAAAGGCAGACTAATTAATATGGTTCATGCAATACCTGTCATTTTCATGCAATATTTTGCAATAAATACAATTAATAGTTACTACCTATTTTTAAACCCCCACGCCCGACTTAAAAATGGGGTGTTATAAGGTTTTTCTTAAATATTGTGTAAAATATGAAAAAAGAAATAAAATTAGCCGATTCAAACTTATTGTAGAACGTAAAGTTAATTAATAAGCCTAAAAACAATAGTAGTTGTCACGGAAAAATTTTAGTAGTTACTGTAAACCGTTTTTTTGGCAGTATTTTTAATTTTTTTTCTCAGAAAATGGATTTTTTTTATAACTCTGCCCGATTCAAACTTTTTTCTATTATGCACTGTATTTTTATCTAACTTGTGATTTTTACTCTAAGAAGTCAAACTAGGCGACGAAAATAACGCTTTTCTGCTAAGTCCTTGCCTTAATTTTAATTAACTATAGCTTGGTAGTTATTTTCATGTTATTTAAAGTAAGAAAGACTGCATCTACTTACTGTTAAATTTTATATTAATTAATTTCTAACTGTTAACTTCATAAAATATAGCCTACTCGCTGATAATGTGAATTCTATAGGTGAAAGAATTTTCAAAATTTGTCCGGTCAAAATCAATTTTTGAGTTTATTCATTATACACAAAAATACAAATCTTCTCTGTTTATACTATTAGTAAACAAAAACATATAATAGAAATAATTTTATTTAGACATAGAGTAACTACAATGCTAAACAAGCCTAAAAATTAATTTAGGCTTTCAAACCAGTTTATGTGTAACAATAACAACAAACAATATTCAATATTTATGTTACATTGTCAACTATTAATGAACTCTTAAATAAATACACACTTTTAAGCAAAACTGATTTGAAATTTTCTACTTCTTTTACAAAGTAAGTGAAGACCTCGACTAATTATATTTCAGTGTTTGCTGGAGGTCAGTACAGTAAAGATAACTAGAACACAAGGCTGTTGTGATTTCTCAGTAAATTAAAGGCAGTATCTTCTAAGTTACGAAAGTGTTAAATGACCCTAACTAAACTACTACATGAGTGTTCATTTTGTTTTCCAACCATTTTCACAATTCAGTTTTTATAATAATAGGTATCAATACTAATAATAAATCTGTAAGTATAGGTATTGTAGGTATGTATGTATGTTCCTCTACAACTCTTAAAGGAATTAACTGATTGTCATGAAACTTGGTAGATAAACATTTAGACGTACAGGACACAGGATAGGCTACTTTTTCTTCTTCTATGCAGACGAATTCGCAGGCGCCAGCTAGTTATAATACATAATAAAATAGGATTCACTTAATAGCAAATTATGAAAATTTTAGAATATATTTATTTTCATACTATTTATTACGAAACAAAGGACAGAATATAGAATTTAGAATAAAGATTAAAGCAAAAACTGTTACCCACAAATATTACCTATATTTCATTAATTTTTTAAAGTAACGTTTAAAATTTGACCATTAAATTTATTTATTAAATTTATTAGTTATTATTAAATTTTTAAGTTGATTATGTACTTAATTATAGCATTACAAAAAAATAAGCACATTTAGCTAAAACTATTTTCTAATATAAAATACCTACTTAAATTAATTTCACTTAATTATTATTTTTTATTTCATGCTGATTTTTCTAAATAAATTATTTATTAAAACAAATCAGTGTCAAATTCAATCGTCTACCCCCATTACAAGTTCCGTTTTTTATGTATTTTTTAAAGTAAAGCATGGTTTACCTATTTTTAAATGTGGAAGGAGTTGCAATCTTAGAATTAACACACAATAAGAACTGCCATTTATTGTTCTATGCACAATCCATTGTTTACGTATGAGGATTGTAGTTGCTGAATATACTTCTAATCAAAGATTTAAATCACAGATGCGCCCTGTGCTTCTGAAAACTGTCCACGTAATATGTCTGTATTAGTGATGTGCCGGATCGTTAAAAACGTAGATTTGCGGATACTGATACATATCTTAACTTTCTTACTTAATCGGTGTCTGTGCGAGTGACCTTGAAAAGATGGTTGACGCCCGTCACTTGACGCTTGCATTATAAAGATGCCAAATATTTGATTTTAAGAAATAAAGAATCATATGAATGGAAATTAATAGTTTTCCATTGTTACCTAATCACCTAGTTATATGTAGAATTTCAGCAATGAATTAAAAATTAATAAGGAAGATCCGTAAAAAGATCTGCCAAAAAGTAACAGATATGGATCTTTCTTCATCAGCGGATATCTGCAGATACAGATACGGACATAATTAGTCTATGCTACATGAACTGCTTTCTACAAGCGACTAAGGCGAAGAGTGAGCTCACTTTTTCTATCCTTTTTTTTTTTTCGGCAAAGCCGAGCACATTTTCGGCCACCTGAAGTATGGCATCTGTGATTTAAAATCTTTGCTTCTAATAAGAGAAATATTTAACAAACAATATTAAATATGTACCTTTAAACTTTTATTATAATTTGCCAACATTTTACCCTTTCTGCATTAATAAATTTCCCTTTAGTAGCCCTTGTTCTACTTGCAAAATGATTTTACATATCTGAGTCATTCTACGATAATAGGTTTTGATTCCATTAGAAGATGCGACCTAGGGGAAAAGTTGCTTTTGAGTTTTTGGAGAAAAGTTTTACATATCCAATTTCAAAATTGGATACCTTAATTGGAAATTTAGTCACATTCATAATACCCAATTAAGGTATCATTTTAAATCTTATGATAATTAATATTTGTATAGACTCTAATGCAATGTGTGATTGAAACATCAATCTTTCAATCTAGCCTAGCCACAATTTACAAATTATTTAAGAATATTTGAAATTAAGACATTATAAGAGTAAATAAAGAAATATTTTAACATTTATAAATTTGTGAAAACAAATGAATATTTTGAAGTGTGTTTAAAGTATTAAAAAAATTATAACAAAGCATTATTTATGAGAACAGCTTAAACAAAGATTGTTATAGTTATTGAGTATAAAGAAGTCCATTCATACAATATATTTTTAAATAATGACGTAATGTAATCCACATTCAAATTTATTATTAGGTTAAATATTTTTGGAGTAGTAATCAGTTTTATAATTAACAAATGAAAATGTACTTAGTGTTGATACATCATTGTACCTTTCAAAAAAATATCACAGATAGACCATTAACATTTTTTTTTTTAATAGTTAAGTAATAAATTTCTGAAGTGAATAACAATAATTTAGATATGTATCAACACCATTGCTTTTTTAGAACTACATAACTGAATGAGATCTACACACGTGCCTTGAATGTATGTTGATTCAATACATTATTAAGAGATTCAATAGTTTAAAATCGGTGCAGTAGTTTTTGTGTTTATCGCGAACAGACAGACAAACAAAAGTTTTGTTTATTATAAAGAAACAGTTTATAATAAACAAAACTTTGGATTTGCGTCACTTATTTTTTTACGTGCATTAGGTATATTTTTTTACGCGACAATATTTACATTAGCATTCTATTAATTATGAAGAAATAAATGCTCTTATATTTTGTATACAGTAGCAATATTTTGTAATATTGCTTTTATTCTGCTTCTGTATCTGCTGTAATTTAACTAAACACGATATTGATATTCATTGCAACTTTCTACATAGGTACAACATATAAATATATATTATAAGCATTTGCACTTTTGCTCTTGCACAAATTTAGTGTATTTTGACTTATTGTACCTACATAAAAAAAAAAAAAACAAAATAGTAAACGCAAAATTTATAAACTTACCCAAAGCTCTGTACCCCAATTCATTTTTACAGCGAAATAAATTGTTTCACTTTCACAAATAACACATTGAAACTTCACTAACACTATGGCTAACAAAACTATTATTTTGTATTTTCCGTAGCATCAATTCTTTTATTATTTCACTTTATTCTGCCACCATTTCATTTCAAACATATTCCTGAGTAATAAACATGGCTGACTCAACTCAACTGACATTCATTCAATCAAACTGGCATAGAGAATGCAAAGTTGCAAACTGGGCAAACTGGCCTTTTCTTAAATGACGTTCGGACTCTTTTCGAAAGACTGTCAGACTGACATGCGTGAGTGTGTGTACATGGTGTGTACAAAAGAATATACAAAATGTCTATGGTGTCGATGTTGCCACTATTTCATTATTACCATTTTATTGGAAAAATTGAAACTGAAAATCTACATAAATTAGTCATCGAAATATCTGCGAGCACATTAGTATGTTCGCATTTAATATTATATTGTAATATTAATATTATACATATTGAATTAATGTGAATATACTCATTAATGTTAATTCGTGTAATTTATAGTTTTTCAATACCTATAAAATATATCATTGCAATGTCATCAATAAAAACCATGTTATTCAGTAAACACGTCACACATAAAGGAAAAACAAACAAAATAATAAGGAACATAATTGAGAAAAAAAAAACATAATTACGGTTTGAAACTTTGAATTTATAAAAGTTCCTTCTAAACCAAATCATTCAAATTATATATGAGTATGATATATTTTCGAAAATACAAGAGTCAGAATTATAGTTTATATGAAGAATAAATAACTTTATTAGTTATTGTTCATTTGACACGAAAATTTTTATACGCCTTTCTGAGTTAGCGCTGCGAGATTGCGGTAAAGATCCATCTGATCCACGACGAATTAATGCACTCCGACGTATTTCCTGTGAAAAATACAATTAAATGAAAACTTTATTCCATTCTAAATTTCAATATGATAGTGTGTTTGTTTGTTACGCTTTCTTTCATGCCTTATCTACTACAACAATCATTATGAAATTATGTATACACATTTTCATGAGTATAGAATAGGGAATAAGCCATAGGGTACCATTAATCTAGAAAAAATACTTTTCCTGACAAACGTGAAAGAAATTACGGGCAAAGCTACCAAGTTTACAATAGCATCTATAATTGTGGGAAAATTTAAATCTTGATCAGTTATTATTTGTGTTATTGAATAATAAAGTTTCAAAATATTTACTGCTTAACTGTTACACTTATTTTCTGTTTCTAATAACAACATTATTTCAATAAAACCTACCTTCACGGGTTCAAAAACAATATGATGACTTGACCTTCTCGACGTTGGTGGACCGGTACTTGTCGACGTACGCGAAGATGGCAAAGGACTCTGAATCGTTTAAGTTTGTATTAATCTTTTGATTTACAATTAATTAGATACAAGTTATATAATTATTAATTCTAGAATTAGTAAATGTAAATACTTTAAAGATTGGCACAAATCCAAAGTCGGCTGGCAAAGGTTGCGTTTGGATATTATAATATCCTTCTTCCGATGTTACAGAGACTATAGAAGGCCTCGCTGAAAGCTGCTGAGCTAGTAGTATTGGATCGGCATCTGTTTACAATTAATAAAAAGAAATAAGTTCATGTTTGGAAAATTTATAATTATCATATCATAGAAAATTTTAATTGTGCTTAATGCTAACTAACCTATATTCATGCCTTTTGCCACTCTACGTGCCTGAAGGACTCTGCTTGCACTTCTTCTAAATCTTATACCTTTTTCTGCTTCTCTTCTTAATCGTTGAGCGGCGGCAGCTGATTCCCCTATTGTCATGGCTATTGATCGCATTCCGGATCTCTTTAAATTTACATCAACCAAGAAGCTCAAGCAAATAGCATTAGCTATGGAGCTATCACTGGGCTGAAATTAACAGGGATGGATTATTTCTAAAGTGTGAATAATTTTCTGACATTTTTTTTGTTAAATAGTTTATTTGGGTATGCCTTCAGACTGTCAATGAATATTTTAACTATACGGAACCTAACCAAATGCAAATGCGTGTAGTTCCAAAAACTTACGTGATTAGAAGATAGCTCATTTAGGTTCCATATAGTTAAATTACTTATTGATTTAGTTCCGTTACTTACAGATCCAATATTATTTACACTTAAATCTATCGATCGTAATGGAGTTTTTGTCAAACCAATTGCTCTAGCTAAGAGATCGCCACATGTTGGCGGATTTTCCGCACTAATGGCCGACCAAACACCTGCTGGGGCTTTTACTAAAGGTTCCGGCTTTATTCCACATCCTGATATATTCAATCTATGGGCAGAACGTTTAAAACATTTTTATTTAAATCAGATTTAACATAAGACTTTTTAATTTTAATATTCACTTAACTTATTTTAATATTTACGCTACCTATAATTTGATATAGGTAGCGTATCGATGTAAGAAGAAGCAACATAAATATAATATTTAGTACCAATATAATTCTTTTTTCGGTTTATTCTAATCAATCAATACTCAATACTAATAATAAATCTGTAAGTGTAGGTATTGTATTGTATGTATGTTCGTCCATAACTCTTAAACGAATTAACTGATTTTCATGAAACTTGGTAGATAAACATTTAGACGTACAGGACACAGGATAGGCTACTTTTTTTCTTTTTGAAGATGAGAACAGATGGATTTTCGTTTTTGTTAATAAACTTACGAGGTAAGATTGCATCCTCTTGCTATAGATACTGCTACGTGTGCTATCCCTTCAGAACCTAGTCTATTATTAAGTCTTAAATCTAAATTGCGAATTCTGCATCCTATATGATTCAATGCATTAGAAATATGTTCAGCTCCAGTTGGACCTACGAATAAATTATGATCTTTATTAATTCCAAATAACAAATTAGAGCTCCATAATTTGCACTCATAAAAAGTTTTTTTTAAATTGTTTTTACCAAAAATATTGTCCACTAAAAGAAGATTTCGTACGTTTTCGTGTCCTGTAATATATTTCGCCACAGAAACTGCACCTTCGTCACTTATTCTGCAGTGACTAAAATCTATTGTTTCTAAATTTTTATTATCGGATAATCCACGAAGTACATATTTTACTCTTTGACAATTCAAATCACTTCTAGTAATACTAAAACAAATTTTATGAAATAAATTAATTCTATTAATTAGGTTTAAAATACTTGCAACACTACGAAACATTCAATTATTTTCATAAAACCATTTCAATTTCCAACTTTTGTCAGGCAGACTTTTTGATATTACTCTAACATTGACTCTAACTTTGAAAGTGTTTTCTTCGTTTGTCGAATAACAAGATTACAAAACGTAATTTTTATTTACTTACCTAAGAACTTTCAGCTGGATACATTTTTCCAAACCACGCGCAAGGTTTTTCGCATCATTATTGGTAAATTGAAATTGATCTTTACGATAATCAGTTCCAGTAGATCGTAACTGATAAGTAATATATAATTCAACCAAATTCGTTAAACTTCCCAAAGCAGCATGTAGTGATATATGATCTATAAAAATGCATAGTGAAATGAGTAAGTATATTGTTTTGCCCTAAGTAAACTTTCATAGTTAGTAGATATTAGTTCTACTTGCCTCTTGTTAATGGTTCATTAAGTTTAGATTTATTTTCATTTATTGAGTGAGTAGTTATTAAATCCGCCATTTCTGGTGATACCGTTCGTTGCATAGGAATGTCGGAAGGAATCATACTTCTTATTGATAGTGATTGAACATAGGGTCCACAAAGCTTTACTAAGCATGTAATCTATTCAAAACATATTAAATAAAATAGATTAAATACGAGTCCTACCTATCGTGATTGAAACATCATAATAAAAATAATTTTACTTTTTCAGGATCATAATTTCTTGGATTTATACTCTCTAAGATATCTGCAAAATATCTTTCCATGAAAATATTAATCCATTTTCTGTCATGTTTTATTAGTGGTGAATCGTTCCATCGTGCTTTGTAGCATCGTTTCCAAAATATGTCACTTTTAATTTTGTCTACGAGAATTTGTAGAGGAACTTTAGTATTCAATACTTGTAAAAAAGTTTCTCGATCTTTTGCTATTAAGTCTTCTAATTTTGGATAACCTGTAAAATAATCATCTGAAGTGTTGAAGGCGAGTAATTATTCCGAAATGCTACGGTGTACCTCCATCGTGCGCTTCACGAATTCAGTTCTAAAAATAGAACTGAATTTATGAAAAAATTATAATTCTACTGCGTAACTGAAATACATATAATTCTTGATTTTAACATTAACAGAATTATTTTTTAAAGAAATCAAAGGCAAATCTTGAAAGATACCTGTGCCCGCGACCTCGAACGCGTGATTCTAGAATTTCAATTAGGTTCTTAACTTTTTTTGTTTGTAACCAATGAGAAAACTGTATTCAATTATTCAGTTAAATCGTTTCTGAGAAACATGTACAAACGCCTAACGAATAGACAAAAATTCTAAAATCTATTTTTTCACTTAGTTTTTTTTAATATTTAATAAACACAATGCTCGTTTACGAATTTACTGTCATACTAGCTGGCGCCCGCGACTTCGTCCGCATTGGAAAATAATAAAGTAGCATATCCTGTGTCCTGTACGTCTAAATGTTTATCCACCAAGTTTCATAAAAATCAGTTAATTCGTTTAAGAGTTATGGAGGAACATATATACATACAATAGGTACCTATACTTACAGATTTATTATTAGTATTGATTACTATTATTACTTATTATATAAAATAATAGGAATTTTAATTGCTTTACCTGCCCAATTTTCGCTGAGTTTTTGTATACATAAATAAACTAAAGTTTTAGGGTGACTTAAATCCCAATCAAAGTTTTCTGATTTTATTTTCCTTGCAGCCTCGGCATTATATGGCGGTTGGTAAAGCAAATATGTACTTAATGGAACACTATACGGTAGTTTCATTTTAAATGTTAAATCTAACAAGAACCACCGTAAACATTTACCGCAACAAATGATAATATACAGATTTTTATATACTTTAATATAAATGCGGTAACTGTAGTTACGTAAATTATATTTGATCGATAAAAATAATATCAACCTGATACAATACTTCTAAAGCATTTTTTTAAATGAATGGATTGTTGATTTTTTTTATTTACTTAATTTTAGAAATATGTAATAGATTTAAAATATTTCTGGCGTATTCCTGAAAACAAACCATAAACATTTATTTTTAACATACACTTTAGGGTAATTTATGTTATTAAATAGCAACACTATTTTTATAGCGATAAATTGGATGTAAATGTAATTAATAATAATATAGTTAAATGCTTATTAATATTTTGTTTAATTAAATAACATAAGGATAATGTGCTTACCAATTGAAAAAAACCATATATTGTCAAAAATCCATATTTGTCTAACTGAATTATTCATAACCATAACCTCCTTGTGATTATAAAGTATTCTGTGACCATAATCAACCAGAATAAATTCATATATTCTGTCACACTATCTTTCAGTTCAATGACATTGACAGTTAGATGTCATCATGTCATGTCATTCTTCATCAATCAACAATCAAAAATATGAAAATGTTTCTTTGATTTTGATGATTTTATATTTATTAGTTTGTTTGTGATTCGTACTTACAAAAGTTACTATTGTTACTAACTACTAATAATTTAAACTTGAGAAGTCTATTAACTTGATAATAACATTATCAAAAAATGGATAAGCACAACAGTTCTGAACTTTTAAATTCAGATTTTTCTCTATCAAAAAATGCCAGCTCGGACTCATTGGATTCAGATTCTAAATCAAGCTCCTTGAATTCTAAACACGGACAAGACTCCGTAAGTTTCCTAAAAGGATTAATTTATTCTTATCGAATACAATTACAGTTAGTGCTTCCTTTGCGTTAAGTAAGCTTAGTTTTGTTAGATTTGTCATGGTTGATTGAATCCAATTGATTAAAAGCAATTTGTTTTATAGCAATGACCACAGTTAAATCTGCGCATATTTGTTTGTTTGTTAATTATATGCACAGTAAGAGACTACATAATGATGTATGTGAGGTAGTTTTAATTATAAGACTTTTTTGACAATATTTTTTTAAAGGTAAATACTAATCGTGTTTTTACCCTTTCAGCCTCACGTTTTGGGTGATATACAGTTGCTTGAAGGTGAAACTGGATACAGTGTATCTAGAGATGTGACTTACTTATGTCCATACAATGGACCATCAAGAGGAGTACTGCAGATCACTAATTATCAACTGTATTTTAAATCTACAGACTCCTCTGCTATTCAGACTGTTTCATTGAGTGTCCCTCTTGGTGTAGTAAGTGGAATGATATGTTATTATGTCTACTAAAAATGTAGTTAATATTTTTTAAAGGTGGAATATTACTATATTTCAATAAGAAATATATCGCACACATAATGCAAAACCACCATAATTGTCTGCAAATATGCTATGCAAAAGAAATATTTTCATTACACAAAAACTACAAGTATTTTACACAAATAGTAGTTATCAGATTATAAAATAACCCTTTCTATAATAAATAATTACAGTAATATGGCTAAATTATAAAATTCTGATTTTTAAGAGAACTTCAAAGCCTTAATTTAATTTAATTTTTCCCACAATAATGACAATTAGCAGATGTGTTTGTTTTGCATTACGTGTGCGACAGTTTTGTAGGATATTTGCATGCATATTTGCATCACAATAATCTATGTGAATATTTTGCGGATGCAGATATGGAGCTAGTCCTAAATCTGGCGGAATTATGAAATTGTTTCAGTTTTCTACTAAAAGCTTGATTATTTAAGAAGAATTTATTAAAATGAGCACTCAACCATAAATATGTTAAAATAAATCTTAAAATTGCCATCAGCATTTGTGGACGTTATCCTCTAAAAAAGTTTTTGTATGTTATTTCGATTGAGCAATGCCGTACATGCTAAGTGGCATTGCTTGAAGGTAGAGTATAATAATTTCTTTAATATAATATGATGATTGATTTATGGAAGTTTTTTTTAGGTATCGAGGATAGAAAAAGTAGGTGGTGCATCATCAAGGGGTGAAAATTCTTATGGCATTGAAATTTTCTGTAAGGTAACGTAACTAATGTTATTTAAATATTATGTGTTGTAATGATAGATAATTTCCAAGTCATTTTCAAAAGTAAATTGCAAGCAATCTTTTATCTTTGTCAAAAAATTTAAATTTCTAAACTATTATCAGGACACATTCGAAAATAAAAAGCACTATATTTATTTATACATTTTGTGTATAGGTCGCGCAATATATTAAGGTCAGAAGGCGAAACTAGTGGGGGCAATAGGCGCATGTGTACAATTGCGCACAAAATTGCTTTTTTTTTAAATTTTTTATGTTAAGGTCGACAGACAGGCTGACGGTCCACTTGATGGTAGGTGGCTACCGTTATCGGAAAACGTATGTTACCGTGAAGTCTTTATGGGGTTAAGTTAATTAAAGTTAAAGTTGTATAATGTACAAAGATTAAGTTAAATTAATGATTCAAGTAATGATGACAATAAGCATTGTCAATTAAGCAATAGTGTAACTCAGCAGACTTCTGGTCATTTTCCGAATGTAGGTATGTAGAGATTACATACCCGATTAAGTTCCTTGTGTGCCTGTGTTCACCTGCCTTCAGCACATACCGACTCTGAGTTTGTGTATCTGCTTCGCTTTAGTGTACATGGTGTGTTGGTCACTTTCTCTTCCTTTGTTGTCACACCTATAAAAATAGTTCACAGCCATGACACCTTGCCGGTGCCATGGCGGTCTGGGAAGTGGGTACAACTCTTCCCTCTTAAGTACATAGTTAACACACATGAAGGTTACTGAATTAATCTATATTTCTTTATACTCGCATATGGTGTTGTGTTGAATGTAGATTGTAGTATGATGGCGTTGTGTATCAGTGTATGTTGGGCTGGTGTTTAGTGAGGAGAGAGAAAGGATGAGATAAAGGTGTAGTGCTGCCTCTGGAAGCCCGTCGTCAACCGGTGTCCTCGCTGATGAATAGAACCTATGCAGATGAACCCGATGCCGTTGCTGAAGCCTGATGCCGCCGTTGAAGAGAACCGCAGTTGATGTTAATAAGGTTTTACAGTGGGTCACGATTCAACGCCTATTCCCGAACGTACCTTGGCGCAACGAGGGGTCCATAGGTACCGGCCACAACATGATCCGACATGTATTCCGGTACCTCCCAACTCGTGCTTAATAATAAATGAGGTTTTACAGTGGGTCACGATTCAACGCCTATTCCCGAACATACCTTGGCGCAACGAGGGGTCCATAGGTACCGGCCACAACATGATCCGACATGTATTCCGGTACCTCCCAACTCGTGCTTAATAATAAATGAGGTTTTACAGTGGGTCACGATTCAACGCCTATTCCCGAACATACCTTGGCGCAACGAGGGGTCCATAGGTACCGGCCACAACATGATCCGACATGTATTCCGGTACCTCCCAACTCGTGCTTAATAATAAATGAGGTTTTACAGTGGGTCACGATACGACGCCTATTCCCGAACATACCTTGGCGCAACGAGGGGTCCATAGGTACCGGCCACAACATGATCCGACATGTATTCCGGTACCTCCCAACTCGTGCTTAATAATAAGTGTCACCCTGAAGGGACTTAAGTAAGTGTCCTCTGAAAGGACTTAAGTATGCTGCGCATGGTGTACTCGCAGGAACATTGGAGACTCAGTCACATATGCGTTTCCCCTTGCTCCCTCGATTCTGCTCCTGCTACCTAACTTAGGGTAATATAAATTGTGTATGTCATGTAGTCGTTTATACAACGCTGATTTAGTAGTAATGAGTGTAGTGAGATCATCCTCTATACCATGCGACCAAGTGTAAGGTTATTAATGAAATCATGCCTTATCCCAAATAATCCCGTATATAAACAATTAAACTAGTTGCTAGTTTAGTAAGTAGCCTTATGTGAATAATGAGTCGTGTGTTCTGATGCATAATTAGTATAGTTCAATGGAAGTATGTAAGCCTCAAAGGGTCTCAATTAGACCGCGTGGTCGACATGTATAAATTCAAGAAATAAGAGTTAATTACATGTTATGTATCAAGAATTATATGTAAAGTGATTAACTAAGTACTTAACTTTCGTCCTGGAGTCTTTCCTTATTTATTCTTGTATTAGTTTTCACTACTACGCACTTTTCACCTTTTTCCCGCGTTTGTTGAATCCGAAAAGAAAGCCTTCCACAGACAATATTGGCTTGTTAGTTTTTTAGTGGTTGTCATTATAATGTTATCATCATAGAGAGAGAAATGCCACAGAGTACGTTTGTGATTTTACTAGTCTCGATAATAAATACACCGACATAAAAGATTGGAGGCTTTCGCGGCTCGGCCTGCCGCGACACTCCCGCCCGGAAAGTTAGAAAAGTATTGAAAGGTTCTGCGTCCACTCTCGGATCTTTTCCCGAGCCCTAATGGCCGCAGCTCTCTTTGTTTTCGTGTCGTAGTCAACTAGTGACTTATTGACCTCAATGGTCTCATCCATTTCTTCCTGGACGGTCTCCTCCTTTCCGTCCTCTGGATTGATGGGAATTGTTGAGGTTTCTTCTTCTGGGTTGATCCCAGAAGTTTCTGGTATACTTTCTGTGGTATGGAGTTCCACTGGGAAATTTTTTGTTACGCTGATCGTGCGTCTTAGTTTGGGGAAAATATTTGGTTCATTGTTTAAACTTGTTTCTTCTTTATTTTTTGTGAACATGTAGGAAGAGTCTTCGTTTTCCTGCTCGCTTTGTACTTCGAGCGGATACAAATGAGCTATAGATCTGATGAGCTCTTGGTTCCCTACTTTAACTTTAACTACTCTTACTAGTCCATCGTTGCTTTTCAGGAGAGTTGTGATTCGTCCTACCTTCCAACCTTCTCGATTTTTGGAATCTCCTTTTATTTGTACTATCTGTCCTAATTTCGGTGTGTCCTTTGACGTTATTCTTGGTTCCCTTAAGGAATTTTGGTATCTTTCCCTTAAGCTTTGTAAATATTGATTGGAAAACATAATTTTAAATTCGTTTAAGATTGTTAGACCTCTCTTCCAACTTTTTATAAGATCGGTTTTTATATTTGTTTCCGTGACTGGAGAGTCATGGGAATTTAGATTTAACGACAAGCATTTGCCTAAAGATAAGAAATCGGAAGGTTTGAGAATGTATGTATTTTCTGAGTCAACACTCGTTAGTGGGCGTGAATTAATTGTAGCTTCGATTTCCTTTACTACCGTTTCTAGTTGTTTATCGTTTAATAGATGTTTCTGTAGAGTCTTCTTCATACAGTTTTTTACTATTCCGATTAGTCTTTCGTAAAAGCCGCCGAACCAAGGTGCTCGTTGGGGAATAAATCTCCATTTGATATTGTTGTTTGTGCAATACGTATCAGAAACAATTTCTGATAGGAGTTTGAATTGGTAGCGTTATCAGATGTGATAAGCTGTGGTTTTCTTCTAGTGGATATCATTCTCCTTAGGGCAAGAAGACTTTGTTCCGCTGTAAGGTTATTAACAATTTCTAAATGTACGGCTCTTACCGCTAAGCAGGTAAATAGTGCTATCCACCTTTTATCTGTATTGTTTCCAGATTTGACTAGAATAGGGCCCAGGTAGTCTAGTCCTGTAAACGTAAATGGTTCAGAGTAGTTAACTCTTTCTGGTGGTAGCGCTGGCGTTGCCGGTAGTTTGAAAGGTCCACCTCCGTGTTTAATACATGTTGGACAGTTTTTTATTATCTTCTGGACTTGACTCTTGCCTTGAGGTATCCAGTATAGGTTTCTTATTAAACTGAGTGTGTGACTCGCACCTACGTGATGATTTTCTTTATGAATGTTAATTATAATTTTATTTGTGAATTCGCTATCTTTTGGAATGATTATTGGGTATTTTTGATCATAAGACCAGTCCGTATTTGCTAGTCTTCCCTTGCAGCGTAGTAGACCATCTTCGTCTAGAAATAGGTTTAGGTTCCTTTTTAGATCAGTGTCATGTCCTTTAATTTCTAAAGGGAAATGTTTTAGTTGTAATTTTCTTAGTTCTTCTGTTTTTTCATTCGTTGTTTTATTTGTATGATTATTTATGTTGTATTGTAATTTTTGTGTTTTATTTATTTTATTCTTCTTTGGAAGACACTCCCGGGCCAGAAATGAAATATTTTTGATCGTTGGTGGCCAAATTTGGGGAGGTTGTAAAAGGAACTGTGGTCCTGATAACCATTTCCTTTTCTCTTCTCTACGAGTGGGTTTTGTTGCTACGTCTGCAGGATTTAAGTTTGTGGGAACATGTCTTATTATCAAGTTTTTGTTGCTTTTAATTTCTTGGACCCTTCGGTCTACAAATGGTGGTAACAACCTGTTGGAGTTACACCAGTCTATTACGATCTGGCTATCAGTCCATAATATATTGCTCCCCTCTGTTTCCAGGTCCAAGTATTTCATTACGTATTTAATTAGTCTACTACCAATTACTACGCCTAGGAGTTCTAAACGTGGTATTTTTAAGTTGTCCTGGTCTTTTACAGGTACAAGTCTTGATTTTCCAATGACGAATTGCGTTTCTCGTCCATTGGTTATGTATATTGCTGCTGAGTATGCCTTTGTGGAAGCATCTGTGAAACAGTGTAGTGTGATTTTGCCTTTTGGGTTCCTGAAATAACATCTTGGTATGGAGATTTCTTCTATGTCGTGGAATTCCTCGTGAATTTTTGACCATTCTTCTTGTAGTTTGTCTGGGAATGGTTCATCCCATCTTATTTTTTGTTTCCATAAGTTTTGTATGAACAGTTTTGTTGATAACAAGTAGGGTACCGCAAATCCGCACGGATCATAGATTGAGGCTAATGTTCTTAGAACTTCTCGTTTGGTTTTGCTTTCGCTGAATCTTTTGCCTCTCAGTTTCAAAGTATCATTGTCTAGGTTCCAGTTTAGACCTAATAACTTTATGTTACTGTCTGTGCACGCGTTGGGAATTTGCTTGATTAAGTCTTTAGAGTTCGAGCTCCATTCACGAAGATTCATTGAGATGTTGTTAAACGTTTCTTTTGAATCAGTATAGATTTGTATCGCTTCCTTTATTGTTTTTGTAGATGTTACAAGATTATCTACATATATGCTTTGAGTTAGCCTTTTAATATGTGGTTTATCTGAATTTGATAAGTGGTATTTTAAAGTTGCATTTAATAAGAATGGGCTAGCGATCACACCGAAAGGAACTCGGCAGAATCTCAAAAACAGTAAGTTTTCCTTTGTAACTGGTTTCGTTATATCTTTTAACCATAGAAATCTGGTAACATCTCGATCTTGTTTCTTTAAGGCTATTTGTAGGAAGGCCTTTTCTACGTCGGCGGAGATGCCTATTGGGTGTTGCCTGAATTTAATAATGAGGCTAGTTAATTCTTCTAACATTATTGGACCGCAGTATAGACATTGATTTAGGCTTTTGTTATCCTTTGTCTTTGATGATGCGTCATAGACAATTCTCGTTGGCTTGCCTACTTGCTGGACGCCATGATGTGGTAAGTAGTGTATCGGGTTAGACGTCTGACGTACCTGTGAGTTAGCCACAACTTCTATTATTCCATTGTTTAGTTGTTCCTGCAATGTTTGATTGTAGGATAATATGGCTGAATGATCTAGCCGTTTTAATAGATTGACTAAACGTCCGAATGCAACTCCGAAATTATTTGGTAGGATAGGAGGGTATTCGATCCACGGCCATCCTACTGAGTATCTATTGTTTTTGAATTCTATTGTTTCGTTGAATTTCTTTACTGCTTCATCTTCTCTGCTGTTTTTGGGCGAGTCGGTAATTCCTATGGATTCTAAATTCCATAAATTCTGCAGGTGGGTATTATT
The DNA here is from genome assembly GCA_945859745.1 of Synanthedon formicaeformis. Taxonomy (NCBI): domain Eukaryota; kingdom Metazoa; phylum Arthropoda; class Insecta; order Lepidoptera; family Sesiidae; genus Synanthedon; species Synanthedon formicaeformis. Next base: position 8,180,305 of record OX243958.1, read on the forward strand.
TAGTGGTAAATCTGGCTGAAATAATTGTATTTCAACATTGGATTGAAAGTACGTTATCACTGCCAAGTCCTCCATAGTTCTAGAATTTACTCTTCCACTTAGTATCCAGCCTAAGTCGGAATGTACTAGATATAAATTTTCATGTATTTTAATCTTGTCATTAGACATGAGTGTATAGTAATAGTCATTTCCTATTAGTATGTCTATTCTGTCTGACAGTGAGCCGTCATCCGCTAACATGGATTTGTTTTCCCATTTTTCTAATTCCTTTGGGTAAGGTACGCTTTGGGAGATCATGTCAACTACGTTGGCGTAAATGGATAGGGTCTTTCCCTGCTTTGTCTTTAAGATAACTTTCACTAATGCTGTGTCTAGTTCCTTAGGTTTCTTAGAACCGAAAGTAAACACCGTTAATTTGTTTTCTTCTTTTATTTCTAGCTCGAGTTTCTTGGTGATATTCTTCGTGATGTATGTTCTTTGGCTACCTGAGTCCATCAAGATTCTGCAAGCTAGAGATTTCGATTGATTTTCTTTATTGGCCTCAACTATAGCAGTCTGTAGTACAGTTTGACCTTGGTCAAATGAGTGATATGTGTTGGTTTGTGGGATGGTCCTATCTCTTCTCCTTTGATCAATCATTGTTGGACAGATAGCTCTGTTGTGATCCAGTTCGCCGCAGTATGCGCAGGGTAATTTGTTTCTGCAATTTATGGAATAATGGTCGTTACGAAGGCAAGTATAACATCTTTCCCCTAAGAGTGTCTTTCTTTCATTCAAGGTTTTGTGGACTTGACATCTATCGCTGTAGTGTTCTCCTTGACAGAATATGCAACTTAATTTGTTTTTCTTCATGGGGGGAATGTTTCCTCTGTTGTTTCTCCCTTGTATAGTATTATAATCTCTTTTCCTTGTTTGCGGTCTAGTTTCTTTTTTGACTTTTGTGGTGTCTACTTCAGCTTGACGATTTATTTTGTTCCTAACCAGGTGTATAGAGTGGTTAGTTCTGTTTGCTAATGTTGTGTGATGTCGCTGGAACCCCCTTGGTTTTAGTTCAGGGTACGGTTTGGATTCATTTGGTTTTGGATTATTATGATAGTTAAACTTGTTTGTTTGGATTTTGGAATGATAATTTGTGTTTTCACGACCAAATTTGTAGCGTTGATTTTTGTTATTGACGTGGAAGGTTTCTGTTGTATAGTTTTGTTTATCTGTGTCTCTAGCTTGGGTCATTCTATTGGCTTCTTCTCTCGCCGATACAATGAATTCCAAGCGTTCTCTTAATTCTTTGACGCTGTCGTTGGTACATTTTGTTTTTACTTCATATATAAGGTCCTCAGGAAATTTTTCAATAATGGTTGTTCGCAAGTGATTGTGATTAATATCTTCTCCTAGAGATTCAAGTACTCTGAAATGTTTTTCCAATTTGGAGAGTGTTTCGCGACAATCATCTATATTTGTTCCAGCTTTCTTTATTTTATCCAGCGTCGAGTAATGAGCATCAATGATGTAAGTTTTCCTTCCATATTTTTCCTTAAGTAGGTTTATGGCTACAGTGTAGTTTTGATTTGTTGTTTCCAAACCATCAATAACGTCACTTGCTCGATCAGTAAGGGAAGTTTTTAAATATAAGAGTTTATCGACGTCAGGTATGTCCCTATTATGGATGTTGGATGAATATTGGTCCCAGAATTGATGCCATTCTAGGATGTTTCCTCCGAAAGTAGGTAATTCAAGTTTAGGTAATTCTCCACGTGCACGTATAGTTTCTTTATTAGGTGTCCCGATCGCCTTGTGTTCCTCTAGTAAGGTTTCGATTTCGCATATCGTATCTCCTGCTTCGAGTCGCAGTGAGCATACTTCTGATATATCGTCTGGAGAGTGTTCATTGCTGAATCTGAAGTAGTTGTTTAATTCGTCACTTAGTTTTTTATCGCATTCCTTTAATTTCGAGAGACTAAATCTTATTCCGGTGATTTCGCCGTTTTCTCGATAAGTTTTTATAAGTTCCTTACATTCAACTGTAAGTGTATTTAATCTGCTGGAGAATAGGCGCAGTACTGTGAGAAGTCCTTCCTCCATTTTAACGAGTAGGTATAATTCTCGCCATGTAAATGTTAAATTGAACATATTGCATCTGTGGTCTCACGATTTTGCTTATAATTATTTTATTTAGTTTTTAATTTTAACCGTATTCCTCTATTTGTTAGTTTAGTAAGAGGAAAGAGTTGAAAGAAAAATAAAGAAAAGAAAAAAAAAATTTTTGTTGAAGAAACTTTTTTCAGTTTCCATACTGTTTGATACTTGTACTGTGACGGCGATAATCACGGATTGTGGCAACAGATAAACTAGTCTGTTCCATAAACTTATTTGAATCTAGTAATATTGACAGTAATAGTGCACATATAATTTGTTCTGTGTCACATTTGTTCTGTGACAAGTGTCATTTACCTTTAAATATAAATATTGATTATTATATATAATTTAGATTAACATTTATACAATTTCAACAAATTGTTGTTACATAATTAGTAATTCAACATGTTTATAATAAATCCTTTGTCTCAACCTGACAATGGAACGTTACACCGTTATTACTTTTGACTATAGTCAACATACAAGTTGTAAACAAACCATCCGGGCCTTCGGCCTCCCCGGTACAACATTTAATATGCCAAGTCAACAACTTCCTGAAATTAATTAGTTAATTATCAGGCGAATTACAGTGTGTGACGCGTGTGGACAAGTAGATATTGCGCACATAAGTACAACAAGCAAAGTGACCTCTCTGTCCACTCTTGCTGTAAACCTAGGTTTCCCCTTCAAAGTTATACTGTGATTGGATTGTTAAAGTCTGACTTGCTGTTTATATAATGTTGAATATGAAACATATCATTGTGTATGTGAATAAATGTATATTAAATTGTTTCAAATCAAATGTGTTTGTTTTTTGAGTTTTAATTAGCTTTGATGTTTTACATTTTTATGTTATTTTGTGAATTTTAAAATCTTATTTATTATGCAAGTAATTATTAAGTTGTGTTTGTTCAGAGTGTGCTGAAGGATACCAGGTTTTTTATAATCCCATTGCATTTCTACCATATCGGAAAACTTCTGTTACCGTGAAGTCTTTATGGGGTTAAGTTAATTAAAGTTAAAGTTGTATAATGTACAAAGATTAAGTTAAATTAATGATTCAAGTAATGATGACAATAAGCATTGTCAATTAAGCAATAGTGTAACTCAGCAGACTTCTGGTCATTTTCCGAATGTAGGTATGTAGAGATTACATACCCGATTAAGTTCCTTGTGTGCCTGTGTTCACCTGCCTTCAGCACATACCGACTCTGAGTTTGTGTATCTGCTTCGCTTTAGTGTACATGGTGTGTTGGTCACTTTCTCTTCCTTTGTTGTCACACCTATAAAAATAGTTCACAGCCATGACACCTTGCCGGTGCCATGGCGGTCTGGGAAGTGGGTACAACTCTTCCCTCTTAAGTACATAGTTAACACACATGAAGGTTACTGAATTAATCTATATTTCTTTATACTCGCATATGGTGTTGTGTTGAATGTAGATTGTAGTATGATGGCGTTGTGTATCAGTGTATGTTGGGCTGGTGTTTAGTGAGGAGAGAGAAAGGATGAGATAAAGGTGTAGTGCTGCCTCTGGAAGCCCGTCGTCAACCGGTGTCCTCGCTGATGAATAGAACCTATGCAGATGAACCCGATGCCGTTGCTGAAGCCTGATGCCGCCGTTGAAGAGAACCGCAGTTGATGTTAATAAGGTTTTACAGTGGGTCACGATTCAACGCCTATTCCCGAACGTACCTTGGCGCAACGAGGGGTCCATAGGTACCGGCCACAACATGATCCGACATGTATTCCGGTACCTCCCAACTCGTGCTTAATAATAAATGAGGTTTTACAGTGGGTCACGATTCAACGCCTATTCCCGAACATACCTTGGCGCAACGAGGGGTCCATAGGTACCGGCCACAACATGATCCGACATGTATTCCGGTACCTCCCAACTCGTGCTTAATAATAAATGAGGTTTTACAGTGGGTCACGATTCAACGCCTATTCCCGAACATACCTTGGCGCAACGAGGGGTCCATAGGTACCGGCCACAACATGATCCGACATGTATTCCGGTACCTCCCAACTCGTGCTTAATAATAAATGAGGTTTTACAGTGGGTCACGATACGACGCCTATTCCCGAACATACCTTGGCGCAACGAGGGGTCCATAGGTACCGGCCACAACATGATCCGACATGTATTCCGGTACCTCCCAACTCGTGCTTAATAATAAGTGTCACCCTGAAGGGACTTAAGTAAGTGTCCTCTGAAAGGACTTAAGTATGCTGCGCATGGTGTACTCGCAGGAACATTGGAGACTCAGTCACATATGCGTTTCCCCTTGCTCCCTCGATTCTGCTCCTGCTACCTAACTTAGGGTAATATAAATTGTGTATGTCATGTAGTCGTTTATACAACGCTGATTTAGTAGTAATGAGTGTAGTGAGATCATCCTCTATACCATGCGACCAAGTGTAAGGTTATTAATGAAATCATGCCTTATCCCAAATAATCCCGTATATAAACAATTAAACTAGTTGCTAGTTTAGTAAGTAGCCTTATGTGAATAATGAGTCGTGTGTTCTGATGCATAATTAGTATAGTTCAATGGAAGTATGTAAGCCTCAAAGGGTCTCAATTAGACCGCGTGGTCGACATGTATAAATTCAAGAAATAAGAGTTAATTACATGTTATGTATCAAGAATTATATGTAAAGTGATTAACTAAGTACTTAACTTTCGTCCTGGAGTCTTTCCTTATTTATTCTTGTATTAGTTTTCACTACTACGCACTTTTCACCTTTTTCCCGCGTTTGTTGAATCCGAAAAGAAAGCCTTCCACAGACAATATTGGCTTGTTAGTTTTTTAGTGGTTGTCATTATAATGTTATCATCATAGAGAGAGAAATGCCACAGAGTACGTTTGTGATTTTACTAGTCTCGATAATAAATACACCGACATAAAAGATTGGAGGCTTTCGCGGCTCGGCCTGCCGCGACAACCGTCGCCTATAACACAAGTAACGCCATAAGTGCTGCAAGTGCGCTGCCGACCAGAGAAGGGGTAAGGATAAGGGATAAGGAAAGGAAGGGGGGTGGTAATGGGCTCTGGCATCCCTTACTCACACACCGAAACACAACAGCACATAATGCTGTTATTTCACGGTGGTATTCTGTAAGGTGGTGGTTACTGCCGCCAGACGGGCTGCCCAAATGACTGCGAAACGCAGTGTGCCCTACCACTACTTTTAAATCCAGACCAGAGCCAATTTTGAAAATGATATTAAAATTTCCAAAGTTGACCCCGCCGGGAATCGAACCCGGGGCCCCTGAGACGTAAGGCAAGCACCCTTGCCATTCGTCCAACGGGCTCGTCAAAGCTAAGTTGCTAAGGGAAATAATTTTTTTTTCTTATTTCGTCTTTTTTGCACATTACTAACTTAACAATACAGGAAGTGTTGATATTCCTTCCATTAAATCATCGTGCGATGTCGAAGAAGAAGGTTTTTTTAAGCATTTTTTCACTATGACGTATTACTAATACGATAAAATAATCTGTACGCAACAGTACCCAAGAGACACGAGACGCGCGAACGAAGTGCAGGAGGTGAAGATCGACTGAGCACCAATAACGTGCCCGTCAAACAAACCTAAAAATTGAATTCTGCGCATGCCCCCTCTACATTTGCCGAGAAGTCTTAATCCGCAGCGCGACATATAGCTAACATTAAATTTTGAAATAGTCTTGAAGATCCTTTTAGACATAAAAATATTTTTTATGTTAAGATGGATTGGATAGGCCGACGGTCTCCTTGATGGAAGGTGGCTACCGTCGCCTATAACGCAAGCAACGCCACAAGTGCTGCAAGTGCGCTGCCAAAAAAAGGATCTATAAAAGTCATCGATGATAAAAGTTTAGGATGGCTCTGGCATCCTTTACTCACTCACCGAAACATGCTCTTCATTCACAGTGATGCCGCCAGAAAGATTGCCCAAATTGACTGTGAAACACAGTATGCTCTGCCACTACTAATTTAAAAAGATCCCCTTAAATTGTATAATATTTTGAAACAGTGTTTGTATTAAAATGATTTACAGGACATGAGAAACTTGCGGTTTGCTTATAAACAAGAAAATCATTCAAGACGAGGCATCATTGAGAAGTTGCAGCAACTGGCATTTCCACTCTCTCATAGACATAAGCTGTTTGCATTCAGCTATAAAGAAGTGTTCCCAGAAGACGGATGGCATGTTTATGAGCCAATCGCTGAATTGAGGAGAATGGTATGCAACTATTATGTTTATTGTTTTGTGTCTCACCTTAAAAATATACATTCTATGTTACGATATATTGGACTGGTTCGGTGTTACTAGCACTTGTTTTTTATTTATAGTGACTAAAAGTTTAATTTCATGTCATTCTTTTGTTTTTAAGGTTAAAATTTAAAATTAAAATCTGCCAATATAATTTTGTCAAAGTTAATAATTAATTAATAATAATTGTTTTATTAGATGTCACAAGTAAAAACAATCTGCGGGTAGCAACTGAAGTATAGTCCCTCGCAACTATTATAGCGACCTAGTTTCCTATAAACATAATTTGTCAGTAAAGGACAGACTAACAAGTTTACAATCGAACATTTTGTATAAATTAGTTCCTTCAATATATCTTACAGGGAGTAAATAACGACACATGGCGCATAACTCGTATCAACGATAAGTATGAGGTGTGTGACAGTTACCCAGCCGTGTGGGCGGTACCCACGAATGCCAACGATGACCTACTGCGGTCAGTAGCCGCATTTCGCTCTAGAGGACGTATCCCTGTCCTGGCCTGGATTCATCCTAATTCTCAGGCAACTATTACAAGATGTAGCCAACCTTTAGTTGGGGTAAGAATAACATAACATATTATAAATGTTTCCACAGGCTATCTATCACACATATTATGGACATCGAAGTGTCAATAATTTACTCAATAGTCATAGCTGGGTAGCTTTAATCAAATATTTAACCGCTAATCCTTCACTAAAAAAGTTAACTTCATTAAACATTAAAGCGTTACATTTCGGAATATTCAACGGAAGTTAACGTTAATCGTTAATCCGTTACCACGTAGTGGGTTTTATTTTTTTATGTCGTTACATTAGTGATCTACTAATAAAAACTAAACAAAACACTCTGTCACTATCAGCGCGAGCGCTAATTAAGTCATGAAACTAATTTCTCCGCAGTTTCGTTTCACTCGTGCCACTTGTTTTGTCTATAACAGGCACTTGTTTTGTGTATAGGCGTCGACAGTGCCGCGAACGTACTTGTCCGGACGGTATCTTTTTGGTAAATAGTAGGTACTAGATTAACGATTAACCGAGTTTAGGAAAGTTAACGGAAGTTAACGTATCCGTTGACATTTTTTAAAGTTAATTTAAAAAGTAATCGTTAGGCCAAAAGTTAATTAACGTTATGTTATCGTAGGTAAGCGGCAAAAGAAGCCGCGAAGACGAACGCTACATTCAGCTGATAATGGACGCGAACGCGCAAGCGCACAAGTTGTTCATAATGGACGCGAGGCCCAGCGCCAACGCCATCGCCAACAAGGCCAAGGGAGGGGGGTAAGCTTATTATACTTTATTTATCTATCTATACTGTCCATTTTTGGTTGTCCGCACAGCAAAATTTAGGCGGAATAGGTTAGATTCGTAAGAGGTTGGATTCAAAATAATTATGTCTGTTTCTTATTAAGTTGGATTGTGAGTAGGTCAGGTTAGTGTATAGTCAATAAAAGAAATAATATTTTTCATTATTGTATTTATTGGTTCTACTATGTCAAGGAAGCTGGAATTAGAAACATAGGTTTATTTTATAATGTAAGCATACGTTAAGAAAGGATTTATAAAATCTCAACTTAAATTAACGTTGTATAAACTTGAAATACTCGTATATTTCGAAAATCTATTTTGTGCAAAACAAGAAGTTGGATTTATTTTGCCTTTTATAAAAACCTGTACAGTATATTGTAATTTTTACATACGTATGACAACCATTTCAAATGAGAAGTTGCTTAGAAAGTTTTTGAAATAATTTAGAAAGTTCTAATGGGCTGTAAATTGACTATTCAAATGTCCCAAGTGACTTCTTATTCGAAAATTTTTCGACTACCTAGGTACCTTTTGTGGCTAATAAAAGACATTCTTTATATAAAAAAATATTTTAATTTTGTTACAGTTATGAGTCAGAAGATGCGTATCAAAATGCGGAACTAGTATTTTTGGATATCCACAACATACATGTAATGCGAGAGAGTTTGAGGAAATTGAAAGAGCTCTGCTTTCCACAGATTGACCAAACTAAGTATGTTATTGTTTCTTTTATACATATATTTAGGTTATACAAAATTGTACATGGTATATGTATATGCAGTTAAGGTTAAGAAAATATTATGTAATGAAACTTTTTTTTTGCAAATGACTGTAAATGACTGTTATTATTACTTTGTCAGGTGGTTTAGTGGAATCGAAGCGAGCTGTTGGCTCAAACACATTAAATGTATATTGGCTGGAGCAGTACGAATCGTTGATAAGGTATGTTGTGTTATCATTTTATGACTTAAATCGCGACTTATTTTCTTTAATTCAGCAAGCTATAAATGGTAATGAAAACTAAATGTTTTTTCTTTAAATTAAACTCTATATAGAATGGTGAATTTTTTACTAATAATCTTTTGTCATACATTCCTCGTTATGTCACATAACTTTTTTAACACTAAAAAAGACTGGGAACTTTCCATTATTTACGTTTAGATTGTACCTATTTCGTAGGTGGAAAACCACAAGACGTCAGTGCTGGTGCACTGTTCAGACGGATGGGACCGCACCGCTCAGCTGACTGCGCTGGCCATGCTCATGTTGGATCCGCACTACAGGACGCTCAGGGGGTTCCAGGTGCTCATAGAGAAGGAATGGCTTTCTTTCGGACACAAGTTTCAGCTGGTATGTAATTCACTGAAATCCTATAAATAGCGATTTTACCCGTATATTAAAATTTACTATAACCCCATTTAAAAATCATAATATATTATTGGAATCGATTTTTTTGTTGTTTTTAGTTAAAAGCCGTAACCCCTGGGCCACGAAACCAACGCTCGAAGCTAATTCGTTTTGCGCTGCAAGCGTCAGCGTCGAGCGTCAAAAACAAATGATTGTAGTTCATGTAAGAAGCCACAACGCGGCGCTGCTAATTGCATCGAAATTTTTGACGCTCGACGCTTCGAATTCCCTTGGAGCGTTGGTTTCGTGGCACAGGCATAAATTATATATGTACACAGTTCAATGAAGGAACCATATGCCGGAACGTGGATCCGCGTGAATAATTTTGCACCACTCGTGTGCCGGAACGCGGATCTGCGTTGCGCCTACTGTATGTATCACAAGTGACACTTGAGATTATGACTACGCTCCGGCATACAACGGTAATTCGGCTCACTGACGTTCGGCACATGAGGGGTCAATAGTCCTATGAGAGATATTGTGTTTGTGCAGCGTATAGGGCACGGGGACGAGCGTCACTCGGACGCGGACCGGTCGCCGGTGTTCGTGCAGTGGGTGGACTGCGTGTGGCAGATGATGCAGCAGTTCCCCACCGCCTTCGAGTTCAGCGAACGCCTCCTCGTCGCCATCGTGGACCATCTCTACTCCTGCCGTTTCGGCACCTTCCTCGCCAACACGGAGCGCGAGCGCGTCAGGGAAGGTCGGTCTCCTCTACAGAACCTCTTCTCTACACATACTCATTGAAAACGACATCTCAGTCCTCAGATAATGTATCACTCAAAATAAAAAATAAAATAAGCTCTCTCGAGACGGCATAGAAATTAGAAAATGAAAAAAAAAACATGCTCTTGCTCGCCTGCCATTTTGACGATACTGTGGATACTCAACCTTGAGACTTGCGTAGTCACTACATATTATAAAACAAAGTCCTCCGCCGCATCTGTCTGTCTGTCTGTGTGTTCGCGATAAACTCAAAAACTACTGCACTGTTTTCACCAATGGATAGAGTGGTTCTCGAGGAAGGTTTTAGTAAACAATTTACATAGTTACGCGGGCGAAGTCGCGGGCAGCAGCTAATATAGTATAATAGTAGACGTCTTTAAGTATCGTAATGTGCGATTGGCCTAAGGATTCGAGAACCGTTTTCTTTACCTTCACCTTAACCTGCAAGGGACGATAGCGTACTTGCTAGTGTTTGTTCTCGTTTAATCTCACTGACGGTAGCCATCGCCTTTTGCCTCTTACCAAATTTTTTTATTGAATTTCCTCTTAATGTTTTCAGTGAAGTCAAAGACCGTGTCCCTATGGTCGTACATCAACAGCAGACAAGAGTTGTACCTGAATCCCCTGTACTGGGGTCCGTCTTCCATGAGTCCAAACTCGCCTCAGTCTCAGCACACTCGGCCGCAAATAGTCCTAGTGCCGGTGGCCTCTTTGAGAGTGATCAAACTGTGGAAGGCCCTGTACTGCCGGTGGAACCCCACAATGAGACAACAGGTGAGTTTTTTCAAATACATACACTTTGTTAAATAAGAAAAAAAAATGAAACATAACTTGAAGCTGAGATTTTTTTTGTCTGAACATATTAATCTCTGGAATTCAGAAGCTCCGAAGTAACAATCAGATTTGATTTTTTTCATTTAATAGCGCCATTCTATAAGGTTATAGACATGTTTTGCGCCAAAACTTTGGCCAACACTATTTACAGTAACACTTGCATAACAAGGGTCCTTGTGCATTCTTATAATTAGGTAACGATGGCCACCGCTTTGGCGGAACTATTGTAATACTAGCTGGTGCCCGTGACTTCGTCCGCGTTGAAACAGAAAATATATGAGTAATAACGCCCGACATCGTTATCGCTGTAACGACGGTGGCACCGCCACGCGACAGTGGCGCCCAATTCTTTATATTTTTAGACGATCACTCGGGAATAGTACTTTTTTTTCTGGATGAAAGGTACCCTATGTCCTTTTTTGTATCCCTGACAACGTCTATGCAAAATTTCATGATGATCGGTTGAGTAGTCAAGGCGTGAAAAGGTAACAGACAGAATGAGTTTTTAGTTAGTATGAATGTATTTTTTTTATGAATAAATAATTTTTTAAACAAAACTCTCGATGTTTTATTTCTTCTTGAATTGGATTAACTGATAAAATAAAATTGTGGTCGGATAGGATCCGATATTCCAGCGCACGCGAGAGCTGGTCGCCCTTCGCGCTCAACTGGAGGCGGCGGCGGCGGCCGTGGCCGGCGAACACGCCGCCCGCCAACACAGACTCGCACTGACGCCGCCCCGCGTCGCCAGCCCCCATCACGTCTGAGCCGCATGCTCGTAGCCGACGTCAAGGTAGAATTTCGATCCGAGCGTCAGTGACGCCGGAGCGACAGCGTCACTGATACTGCGTCAGTGACGATGCCCCAAAGCGACTCTGATTACTTTGGATGCCCCCCGACAGACGCACATAGATCGCCAACATATTCAGTACTATTTGTTCTGTTATCGTGAAATGGATTTTGATCTAGAAAAATTAATTGAAGTAGAGCGAGAAGATATGATCTTTTACTTATATACTACCTGAGTTTAGATAGAGCCCCAAGTGACTCGATTTTTCTGAGTCGAAATGAAGAGGGATTCTATAAGATTTTAATCCAAAAACACTTAAATTCAAACGACGATAGATTCAGAAAATTTTAGCCATTTTTACTCATTTTCTTCTAGAAAATATCAAAAGGCGGGCGTCAGTACAAGTGCGAGCGCGGCACAGACGCGAGCGTCCGACGTCACTGTCTCAGCGACCCTGACGCGCGCGTAATAGCCTGTCCAGATGAGGCGATTTGTGCGCGAGGGCATACGCGCGTTTCAATTTATAATTGCGTCCAGATACCGCGTTTTAGGTGCGTTTCTACTTCGTCAATAAAAAGTTCGGTATCGAAGTTACTAACGCTCCATTTCGAAACAAATACGTCCACTCGCCACGGACACGCGCGTAGTCCTGGACGCAGCAATGGCGCCCGAGTATCTCGACACGCGCGTCGCTCGCGCGTAAAACGTGCGAGAGTCCCGCTCATTGCACGCGTTTTACGCGCGAGTGAGGCAACGCGCGTCTGCTTCTGGACGGGATATATCTCCAGTATCTCGAGAACGCGCGAGTGTGTACGCGCGTGTTCCCTCGCGCGTAAAACGCGTCATCTGGACAGGCTGTAAACTGCCGCGCTGCTCGAACGCCGGTCCATACATTTTCATAATAACTTATACTGTCGCACTGTAGCAGCGTTAGTATCGCGGCGTTAGTGACGTCGCGTCACTGACGCTAACGCTCGGATCGAAAGTCTACCTTTAGGAATCGCGGCTCAATTTACCTTGGTCCACTGGTCCTCGCCGTTCGATTCATAAATTACCTCTTCCCCTGGACTGGTAGCAGAATGGCTGCTAGTGGCGCCGTGTTTTTTGTGTAAAGTGATGTCTTTAATTATACTATCCAGTTGAAAAATAAATAAATAAAGACTTAAATTTAAAAGTTAAAAAGAAAATAAAAAGTGACAAATGTATTGTTATAAGGAACGTCGTTTTAACCATGAAAAGAATGTATGTGTTTTCATTATTGACAATATTTAACTGGAAAATGTCGTTCACTATGTACTAGTATTATAATTACTCTGTATTTAAGACTACTTCGCTTCCTATTCCTAAATAGTAGGGTATTGTATTGTTACGATAATCAAAGATGAAGTATATTTATATACTGATGCAATATTATTAATTTTATATTGTTATAATTGAATTGTCAAAGAAATTGTTAGATAATTTTGAACTATTCCCAATTTTTTAAACGAACTGCTAAGTAAGATTGTTGCAACATTTTTTTTTAAATTAGTTATTTAAGTTGTAGTGTAAGTTACGAAACTTTATTAAGTGTAATAGACATGTAATAAAAGTTAAATGCATATTTTTATTTATATACCTACATATATATTAACTTAAACGTATATATATTAAGTAAAATTCTTTGTGTTATTCTCTTAGATTCATAAATTAATGAATTTTAATGAATGTAATATAATATATTATTATAAAAAAGTTACGTTACATGTGTAGATACAGTCGCCAAATATAAACTATTCGAATACCACTAATTTTACTTTGAACACCTCATATACATACTAATATAAAATGCTAATAATGTTTTTGAAAAAGTAAATGAGCTTTACAGAAGTGGCATATGATGTGTGTTGTGTAACATTTCACCTTGGTCAGTGTTTCTAATATTTTGACATTTAAAAACTCCTGTTCAAATTCCTCACAAAATATTCTATTTTTATTTCGAACTAGCTGGCGCCCGCGACTTCGCCCGCGTTACTTTGTAAATCAATATCATCATCAATACTAATAATAAATCTGTAAGTGTAGGTATTGTATGTATGTATGTATGTATGTATGTATGTATGTATGTATGTATGTATGTATGTATGTATGTATGTATGTATGTATGTATGTATGTATGTATGTATGTATGTATGTATGTATGTATGTATGTATGTATGTATGTATGTATGTATGTATGTATGTATGTATGTATGTATGTATGTATGTATGTATGTATGTATGTATGTATGTATGTATGTATGTATGTATGTATGTATGTATGTATGTATGTATGTATGTATGTATGTATGTATGTATGTATGTATGTATGTATGTATGTATGTATGTATGTATGTATGTATGTATGTATGTATGTATGTATGTATGTATGTATGTATGTATGTATGTATGTATGTATGTATGTATGTATGTATGTATGTATGTATGTATGTATGTATGTATGTATGTATGTATGTATGTATGTATGTATGTATGTATGTATGTATGTATGTATGTATGTATGTATGTATGTATGTATGTATGTATGTATGTATGTATGTATGTATGTATGTATGTATGTATGTATGTATGTATGTATGTATGTATGTATGTATGTATGTATGTATGTATGTATGTATGTATGTATGTATGTATGTATGTATGTATGTATGTATGTATGTATGTATGTATGTATGTATGTATGTATGTATGTATGTATGTATGTATGTATGTATGTATGTATGTATGTATGTATGTATGTATGTATGTATGTATGTATGTATGTATGTATGTATGTATGTATGTATGTATGTATGTATGTATGTATGTATGTATGTATGTATGTATGTATGTATGTATGTATGTATGTATGTATGTATGTATGTATGTATGTATGTATGTATGTATGTATGTATGTATGTATGTATGTATGTATGTATGTATGTATGTATGTATGTATGTATGTATGTATGTATGTATGTATGTATGTATGTATGTATGTATGTATGTATGTATGTATGTATGTATGTATGTATGTATGTATGTATGTATGTATGTATGTATGTATGTATGTATGTATGTATGTATGTATGTATGTATGTATGTATGTATGTATGTATGTATGTATGTGTATGTTCCTCCATAACTCTTAAACAAATTAACTGATTTTCATGAAACTTAGTACATAAACATTCAGACGTAAAGGACACAGGATAGGCTACTTTTTTCTTTTTCAACGCGGACGAATTCGCAGGCACCAGTTAGTTATATACTAAAACCTTCCCCGACAATCACTCTATCCATTTGTGAAAACAGCATGAAAATCGGTGCAGTAGTTTTTGAGTTTATCGCGAACAGGCAGACAGACAGACTGATGCGGCGGAGGACCCTATATAATATGTATTGATAAATTTTCCCCGATTTTTTGCTGGCAACATTACCGATTTTTCAATATTTCACTTTTGCAACACTGCGGTGACGTCTGCGCGCGTTCTACAAATCTCAGCTTCCTGTAACACGTTTCCGTTGCATTGCACGATTTTTACTCCCAAATAAATGAGCAATTAGATGTTAAACCTCAACAATTTAATGAGGCAAATTGCTCACATAATAAGACAAAACTTACTCTCTAAAATAAAACTATATAATATAATGTTATAATAAAAATGAAAAATAATTTCTACCCTTTTTTGTTAACTAATCGGTGTTGTCAGTTAAATGAAATGCTGGCGATTTTGTTTCATTTTTCAATAATTAAAAATGTAGACTTGCATTTGTACTGTACATTATTGTCGGTAAAACTGTATATAGATGTTATGACAAAATAGATCGAAGCCTTCAAAAGACAGTTTTTCATTTTTAGTAAAATGCGTAATTTTTTCAGTTTTTTCTCCTTTCTAAAGAAAATTTTCCTGAGAAAATTTCAGAAGAAATATTTTCTCCTTTCTAAAGACCAATGATCTCATCGAATAAATACTGTAAATGTGTTACTAAGCATATAATTGCAATATCTAAAATTGTATTTCACGATACAGTCACGTGACCTGAGGTTATCATATGTTTTTAAAGTTTGCGCTTGATCAAAGTATTGGAAAATTATTTACGTACAATAAATCTCAACACTAGTAGGATAATACATTTCTTTTCGTATTTGAATGAAAATAAAACAAAAGTGTAATGTTTCATTTACTTGGTAATGGTTAATGGTCGACTTTCTACAGCCTTTCAAAGGCTTCGTATCCTCTGCAACCTTTTGCTCCTTACTTGTGCTACTCTCAGATAGCATAAGAACTAAAGATAGAGCCATGTGGATGGCAGAGTGAAGCCACACATGCATCCAGACGTAATCAAACTACGCCTCGCCCTATTAAAATATTTACTAGTGCACTTGTAACCCCTGTGGTTGCTTGTGTTGTAAGCGACGGTTGTTGAATGTTTATTCTAATTCGTCAAACGCCAAAATCAAGTGAAATAACCAAAAAGCAATGCATTTTTCAAGGAAAACTGGAACCATTCTTGTAGTGCTTTTGAAAAGACTTTATTTTTTCCTGGATAAAAGAGTGTCTAAGATATTTTTGGGTCACTGTAATTTTCTCTCCCTCCCCTTGGCTCCCATGGGATTCTAGGATAATTCTTTTCCCTTTTAAAAATTTACTTATCAACAGGCTGGAATCACAAAGTTCTTTTACCCATCGATCATCGATATTACATATCTACCATAAACATATCAAAAATGCCCCCGAGAAATCTTCCATACCTCCATGTCTACAATCACTCAATTTATCACCAATATAAAAATCTAAAAAAAGTGTTTGAACTAAAGAACCAAGTATTAGATTTTTCGTTTTTTATATTCCATTACCATAATATTACATTACTGATTACATGTTAATGTAGTAATTCACTAATGTTGATTTTTCTTAAACTTACATATGACGTATTTTTTCTCAATTTTTGATGAATTTCGTAGAAATGTGATATAATAACTGGCACGACATTCTATAGTTCTATCCAAAATACTACTAACATTATATTTGCCTTTTTGAATTATTTAAATTGAAGTAACGATAAATTTTAACTAAATTTTAATTTTTGAAAATTACTCTTGATCAAAGTACGCGACATTAATTGACGTAAGTAGGTACATAATCTGAGAGCTTAGAGATGTTCTTTTTGTACTTATGCATTTTTAAAGAAAAACAAAAGTTCTCAGATAAGAGAATGGCTACATGAACTCTGTTTGATAAAATGTACGGAGTTCTCAACTTTATCGTCAATTGTTTATGTTTTATTGAACATGTGTACCGACGAGTAGAGATCAGAAATCAGTCGCTCGTTGTATCTGTCTATCAACGTTAAGTTATTAGCTTAGTTTGAAAATAATGTACAAAATAATAAAAGATGGCAGGAAAGCTGGAAAATATTTGAAGTGTTTTAAACATGAAAAAAGATTGCTATCATCTAAACCAGAGGTAGTGAGTACCGCAGACGTTGTCATAATTGGTGAGTATATCATGAATAATATACCTACTTCATACTGTTTCTTATTACATTTGTACTTATCGAATTGTTTATGTCATAAAGTAAGTAATTTATTAAGTAGGTACTTAGGTACCTATTTAGATGTATGGGGTAATAAAGTAATACCCATTATTTTTTATATTCAATCACTTAATTAGCTATCATAAGAGTGACGTAACAGGTACCCTACGATGCTCCTTACGCCCATTTAAAATTGCAAATAATTTTTACAGTTAAATATTAAATCTAACATAATAATGATATGAGTGCTATTATAATTATGTAAAACGCTGTATAGGTAGACTTAGACTTTATAAAGCGTTTTAATTAATAAAGTATTTTAAAGTGAGGACTATAGTAGGTATCTACATAGAATGTTATTATGTTTAGGTGGAGGAATAGCGGGATGTAATACTTTATATCAGTTAACAAAGAGGGGTGTCAATGCGGTCCTACTGGAGAGGTCTAAAGTGACCAGTGGAACTACATGGCATACAGCAGGTAAATCTAAAAAAAAAAAAGTAACTATATCTTTGTTTTTGTTTTGATAATTTACACAAACAATCGCCGCTCACTCGCGCTCTCAGAACTAAATTTGGTAGCAGATAAAATTGATATTCATAGTATGTTATATAATTTAATTTGTAAATATTTTTTTCTATATTAATGTACGAAATTATGTTTAAGTCATATTTATGTATAAAAATATTAATTTCTTTTTAATTTAATTGCAATATCGCATTTGGATAAGCCTCAAGCCTGTAAAGATATATTTAAATGTGGTAATGAATAAATCAATAAAATTTTACTAGCC
Organism: Synanthedon formicaeformis; assembly: GCA_945859745.1. NCBI lineage: Eukaryota > Metazoa > Arthropoda > Insecta > Lepidoptera > Sesiidae > Synanthedon > Synanthedon formicaeformis. The sequence continues at coordinate 8,198,133 of OX243958.1, forward strand.
ATCGCAAGCTGTATGTCCTATTTACATTGAATTGAAACTGATGTCAAATCATTCAGTTAATTGAAACTAATGTCGACAATTGTTTCTGTGTCGATAATGTCGACTGTCGTATAACGGTATTTTAAAACGCGGGAATCGATCACTTTAAAGACTGTATAATAAGTCTTTTTAATTGGTCACTTTTGACCACCATAATTTTAATATTATGCAACCTTCGGTCATGGAAAAAAAACGAAAATAGTTGCAGTAGGTACTTAGGTAGTCTTATATATTTTTCCATGATAGAAGAATGCAACGTTTTAAGGCAATGAGGAAAACTCGTGTATTTTTTATGATAAAATATAATAAACTAGCTATTGCACGCGACTTCGCCCGCGTAACTTTATAAAATGTAGCCTGTGTTACTCGTTGGTAATTTAGCTTTCTATAGGTAAAAGAATTTTCAAAATCGGCCCAGCAGTTTTTGAGTTTATTCATTACAAGCATACAAATCTTTTCTCTTTATAATATTAATTATGTAATATAGAAAACCTTATTAATTAATAAAACTTTGACTGCTTGATCTTCGCCAAAATTACCTATGTATTTTGAAATAATTCAAAAAGTGTTGTATTACAGCAATATGCTTAGGGTGACGTGAAGAGATCATTTTGTAAGAGACTTCCTCATTATAATTTTTTGTTAATTTAGGTTTGGTGTGGTCCTTAAGACCGTGCGATTTAGAAGTAAGACTTCTGAAAGACTCCAGATCAGTGTACAGTAATCTGGAAAAGGAATGCGGAGACTATGCTGGCTGGATTAATAACGGTGGCATTTTTATATCGCGAAGTGAGGTAAATAAATCACAATACAACAATAATTTGTGTCTAGATTTTTTTAAGGTCCATGTTTCTCCATCAGCTATAGGTAATTCTTGCCATCTTGACCTACAACCTTTTAAGATTTAGGTATTTATGTGGCTGAAAATATCTACATTTTGCTGTCGTATAAAAATAAAGCTGTTAAGAAATTCCTGTGCAACTATTTATTTCTTGTTATGGTTTTCAGGTGCGAACACAGGAGTATCTTAGACTACATACACTTGGAAAAGCAATGGGTATACCCAGTCAAATCTTAGACCCAAACGAAGCCCAAAAATTAGTACCAATTTTGGATCCTTCTGTGTTTAAAATGGCCTTATACGCGTCTGAAGATGGTACAATAGATCCCGCGATGGCTTGCAGTGCTCTTCTAAAAGTTGCTAAGCAAAATGGTGCAAAGGTTAGCAGTATTTCTATACATGATCAATTGATAGCTATTTATAAAACAACGGTTAAAACCCAACCGTTAACCTTTTATTTAACGGCTTTATATACAAAAAGATTTTAATTATTAAAAATGAGTACCTATACCTACTCGAGAGCCTTAAATAAATGGTTTTATCAAGATTAGCTTTTTATTATATAGCGTTCATATACATGCAGGTAACTATAAAAAAAAACCTTTGTTTAATAATGTTATTAAATACATCTGTACAATACAAAATACAATACAATTACAATTGTAGGTACAACAAATATTATCATTTTCTATAACCGCGATGTCAAATCCTTCAATCGGATTTCTTTAGATATAGAATTTTCTAGTAAGAAAATATTGCTAAGAACAATTAGTTATTGTTTAACACAATGAGCTGTAAATTTTGTCTAAAGAATTACGAGGATTTTGTAATTAATATTTATAAAACACACAATTTTTGATAAGTAATAATAATAATAATTTCCCTAATTTAGATGGCACCTGCCTTACTCTCTATGCAATATTTTTTTCTTGCTTAAAGTATTTGCTATTATTTTTTAGGTTTACGAGGACTGCCCAGTTCTAGACATTCATTACGCTCACAATATTTTGGGAAACAAAGAAGTGACTGGAGTGCACACGGATAGAGGGTTCATCAAAACCAAATGCGTGGTCAATTGTGGAGGTAATTGTCATTATATTATAAGAATAATCTATGTTCATCCTCTTCTTTCAGGTTTTATATTTGTAATTTATGGCTTACTTACACTAAAACACTAACCAAAGTATTTCACTCACATACTTTGGTTTTTTAAAGCAAATTTAAGCAAATTTGATCAATGAATTCAAACGAAATACATTCAAATTATATGAAAATAAAAATTTGCCGCGAAAAGGTCGTTTCCATAATATAATACCTAAAAAACACAAAAAAATTCTTTATTTACAATGAATTTCATTTTTATTTAATAATCAAAATGTAATGAAATTACTTTTATCTTAAGGCACGTGACAACGAACACCAATCAAAGTGCATGACGTCACTTGTTCGCAAACATCAGCGCTGTCAATCTTTAACGTCGGTCAGTATTGGGAACAAGTGACGTCACAAAGTTCATGTAATAAGCGAAATTTGAAACGGAATACACAATTTTTAAAGTACATATTTTATTAAAAAAATGTTAACTAAATATTTTAGGCTATATTAGGTACCTAATTATACATGATCTTAAATACTTTCCCCAAAATTCCCAAAAATACTTAATATAAAATAATTTTCAGGAGCGTGGGGTCCTCGTGTAGCCAGATTCGCTGGAGTACCATATTTACCATTAATACCGTTCAAACATGCTTACGTAGTATCCGATGCCATTCCGGAAGTCAGAGGCTGTCCCAACATAAGGGACCACGATGTCAATCTATATATAAAAATCCAGGGCGAGTCTTGCAGTATTGGTGGGTATGAACCAAACCCACATATGTTGGATGAGGTAAATACATTTTGGATGTCATTGCAAAACAGCACAAACACAACAAAAGCCACACTGCGCAAGTAAAGATTTCTAATCAAATTTTACTCTTTTTAATCATAGTTTAATTAGCTTAAAGTTTCGAAAAAATCACAAAAATGTATTTGTAAACCTTTTATGGTATTTTCAATCGGTCGAAGCAGTCGGACCACGCGGTTTCAGGGATTTCTACACCCCACTATAAAGAGAGAGAAAAAAATGAGCCGTCACGGGCGGCGGGACACCTGGCAGAATGTGAAACATCGAAAATATTTTGTTCTTTATTTAAAAAATACATATTAGTTCCGCCGGTGTTGGTCAAAGTGTGTCCAAACATTGGCGTCGCAGCCGCTGAGAAAAATGGGGATTAAACATTTAGGGTTATTACTTAATTTCACTCTAAATCTATTATACTTTCGTATATTGTTACCATCAGGTACCCGATCACCTCCAGTTCCACCTGTACGAGTTGGATTGGGATGTTTTTGGTGTTCACATGACTAGTGCGACTTCGCTGTGTCCCAAACTGGGCCAAGTGGGTATCAAGAGCACTGTCTGTGGCCCTGAGTCGTTCACGCCTGACCACAAGCCTCTCTTGGGAGAAGACCTTAATGTTTTCGGTAAGTTAACAAATGCATATTTTTTACTAAGCCAGAGGTAAATATAGTAATTGGTAATAAAATTAAAAATCTTTTATATATTATGTAATAATTAGGGATAATAATGAGTATTATTTATCTAATAATCACCACTTATTGTTACAATTATTTAGCAGTATAATCAGCCAACGTCCCGTATACCTATATAATGCATTTACATATAATATTAATTAGTATAATACATAATATTATGTACCTCAGCCTAGATATTATTGACCTAAGATATTAACCTCAATAAACCTTACTTAATACATTTATTGAGTGACACTATTGACTATTCTGCTTAATATGACCGTCGCAAACCCTTTATCTCTCGCAGAGTTCAAAGTAACACGCTATTTTCTTAAGTACTTGTTGATTAAATAATATTAGTTATCATCTTACAACATACAAATCAAAAGTACTACTAAGGGTTATATCACTAAGAAGACCTTTTATTTATCATTATGATTATTTTTTTCCAGCCGAAATAAAATAAACAATAAATAAAATGTGTTGGTAAAAATCTCCTCTTTAGGTATAATATGAGTTTAGATGTAGCGAGATAATATACTTAGTGACATTAAGTAAAGAAATTTAAAAACTTTATATACTTAGGTATTTTTTATTTTGTCATAAAATAATCCCATTTTTTTCTAAATGAGACTTATGATAATTTAATAGTATTCTAATGGCTATTTGTATGATTTGATGCAGGTCTGTACCACAACTGTGGTTACAATTCAGCCGGTATGATGTTTTCAGCTGGGTGTGCCATTCAAATGGCAGAATGGATTATTTCTGGGAGGTTAGAGATTTTTTTTTCCGTTGCCTACCAAATCTACTCACTTTATTTTTTCTATAAGTTGAGAGTCTTATAACGAGAAAATTAGACATTTTAACACTTTATTAATTGAATATTAAATTCATAAAAGTATAAAAGGACCGGTATGATTAAATTGATATTTCTATTTAATCTACGAGTATACCGATATATAAAGCTGAAGAGTTTGTTTGTTTGGTTGTACGCGCTAATGTCAGCAACTACTGGTTCGAATTGAAATTTTTTTTTTTTTGTGTTAGGCCTATAGGCTATAGAGAACGCGGACGAAGTCGCGGGCACCAGCTAGTTTATTATATAGTCGTTGTCAAACCAAAATCTACTATGTTAAAAAGATATAATTTTGAAATTTAAAAAATAGTTTTCCTGAAATATTCCTAAAAATTAAATAGATAAGGCAGTGAAATATTCATAAGGTCATAATGTTGGAATCTCAAAAGAGTGCACATAACAGATTTTGATTCTACTTTACTACACAAATGTGTTGGTATTACTCTTCTCGTGTTTTTGACATAAACCAAACTTTGTCAGACCCCGATACAACATGTTCACATTCGACGTCCGACGTTTCACACCGGCGCAGATGTCGCGCGCGCATTGGACCCGTGAGCGCAGTCACGAGGCATATGCCAAGAACTACTGCGTGGTGTTCCCTCACGACGAACCACTGGCAGGCCGTGACGCCAGCCACGACGCCTTGCACCAGCAGCTCGTAGAAGACGGCGCTGTCATGCAGTCAAGGGGTGGCTGGGAGCGCCCCGCCTTCTACATTCCAGGAGAAAGGGTACCTATAGGCGACGGTTAGGGTCAGCGCCGACGGACGGAGTGAATTTGGCGCCGCGCGCCTTTCGACCGCGCTTTGAGTCGCTCGCCGTCATTTAATTTCATTGTACCAAATATTCGTATTCAGGAGCACTTTAGGTTGAATTTAAATTGTTACTAAATTAGTCTCTTCGCTGCCACTCCGCCCGTCGGCGCTGACCCTAACACATAGGGTATTTACTGTGATCCATCAGTTCAGTATTTATTGTTGGATATTAAAAAATTCAGAAATCCATACAAAAAATATTGACATCCATCAATACACTAGACTACACGTGTAATAAATAATTATACATCAGGGAACCTTTTTTTTTTTTTAGTTTGACGTTTGACCATAAGTTTGACGGACAAATTTTATCCGTTAATTTTTTGTTTGATCGGGATCGTTTTTTAGCTATAACTTTTATGAAGATCCGTTCAAGCGTTTGAAGACCACCAGCCCATTTCCTAGTTAATGAAGGGATATGATTAACTTTCACATGTTCGATTGCTGATAAGAAATTTGGTATACTGTTGTTTCGGTGGTATTGCCATGACATGGAAACCTTGACCTGATGCTGCAGCATCAAGTCGTCTGTGGAGTACCTAAATCCTTAGCAACTTACAGGTCATTTTATAGGACATTAATAATTATTATTTAATTAATAATAAGGCTATTTTTTTTCAGATAAGAGTTCAACAATACGATTGGGGTGGAACACATGACTATCCGAGAAGCATTGACACAAGATATGAAGATGTGCTGAAAGCAGATTATACCTTTGGATTTTCAAAATATCATGACTTGGTATGTGAATTATTATTTCACAATATATTTATTCAGTATAGTAGCAATCATTTTTTTTATTTCTACGGTATAATTCTGTGGTATATCCTCAATATCGATGAGGTCGAAGATATAGTTCGCTTGCCTGTTATTAGATAGCCTATTCACTCTGTTCTTGAAGAGTCTCAAGTTGTCTATAGTTTGATTTTTTTTACCTCACTTTCAGATATTTTTTGTACTGTAAAGTTATAATTTTATAGTATAAAATCATCAATGTACTAAAACTATGGATTTCGCACGCCATACAATAGACTATCAACTTTATGGAGCATTTAAAAGTGACATATTCATAGAGCAATCAACTGTCGTCTGTCATTTGAAACCAACCAAACATCTGCCATTTAAAGAAAATGTTACTTTACGTTAACACATTAGAGTTTAAAGTCTATAGTAGAACTTATCGTTACTACCTTTTATCATTGACGCGGGAAGGCAAGATTCGGGCATGATTTCGTTTTAGGCGTACTTTTTATGTGCCGCTTTGGCATTTGTGATGCAAATTCCATAGTTGTAGTACTTCGATGTATAAAATAAATAAAACAAACACCCAATTGCAGATTGGCCGTGAGGCGTTGTCATGTAGGAATGGCGCTGCTCTATTCAACATGTCTTATTACGGAAAGTTCTATATAACTGGACCAGATGCGCAGAGGACTGCTGAATTGGCGTTTACTGCCAACTTGAATAATAAGGATAATGGGTAAGGTGCAACTATTTTATGCATATTTTTCAAGTGGTGGGTTCGATTCTCGGCAGCCCTCAGTGAGTGAGTAAGATGCCAGAACTCATTTCTCTATCTCTTAATCCTACACCTCTGATTTTAAAGTCCAATAAATTTTAATCTCATTGATATTATTTTCTTTCTAATTTACCACGTTATTTTTTACGTAGGTCACCCTGTTACGTTGCTTGTATTAATAGGCAATAGTAGCCTACCTTCAAGTTGTCAATCAGTCCGTCTAAAGATTGACGACCTTTTAACATAACAAAAAAGTGACCAAAAATAGATTTTAGTTCATTTTATGTATAACTGTATATATCATTCACATATAGGTACATATTTTTTTTGTAATTTTCTATTAGCTATAGAATTTTCTATTATTATAGAAGTGAAGCCCTGTATACGATTTGTTCTTTATTTTCTGAAAATTTTAAAAATTGATAATATGTTTATATATGATAATATGATAAAATTGTTAAATGTTTATCAATTTTTAAATGTATATTGTTTCTAAGTATAGTGTCTTGATTTTCAGAGTGGTGTATTCCTTAATGTTAAATGAGAAGGGCGGCGTGGAGGCTGACGTCACAGTCACTGTGCTCAACGAGGGCAGTGGACAACTACACGAGCCCATAATTAAAGTAAGCTGAGGTCTCACTTTTACAATCCATACAGTTGTGAAACTTGCGTTGCGTACTGTACTTGCGTTAGAGCAACGATGGGAAACGGGCGCCTCCAAACTCGCTTACTTTGCGCACTCTAACATTGAGGGCAGACGCGAGCGTGTTTCCTATGAATGAATTTTAAGAGAATCGTTCAAAATATTAATTACAACGGCTATTCTGTGTACGGATGCACTTAGACAGCGAAATACAACAAGATTCAAGATTTCATAGATAAATAATTTCGTAATATTTAGTCTTAAGTTGCCTACATACAGTCACTGTACCTACTTTATATTGGACTAGTATAGTATAGAACTATTATTATTAATACCTTTGTACATAAAAATATATTAAATTTGATTTAAGGCTTGAGAAGGCTAATAATAGAAAACTTAGAACATCCAAAAATAAAGTGTCACATAGGTAAATATCAGGCAGTGGGACATTTGAAATGTATATTAGATAGGTATGTAATAATCACATTTATCTTGTATTCCATTTTGTGACAACCTTTACGTAGAAAAAATAGACTTGGCCTGACTGCTTTGGACTTGACAGACCTGTTTGAAAAACTAAGAAAAATTATAGACTTGACTAAATCTTTGGACTTGACCGACTAGTCTCGGGAAGCAGATCCCGAGACTAGTCGGTCAACTTTTGATTTTAATTTCAATTTTAAAAAAGGCTATTACAAATTGCTATTTTTACTAATGACATTATTCACAAAACGCAGTCATAACGCGACATTGACATGACATTTGCAGATAATGGCCATTCCCAAAATGAGCCGAAATGCCATTATACGTAAAGAAGAAGAAGAACCTTTACGTATCTACGTGTGACAGCGTAAGTACAGTCGGCGTAAGAAAAGGTTCGTCACCTTAAAGTCGACATTGGCTTGTGGCCAAAATTTCATTTCAAACGTCAGTCACTGTCTTCTTACTGCTTTACTTTTAAGAGATACTAAGAGTCTACGTACGACTATGATAAGGGAATGAATTTGAAAATTGACGAAGGTTTTCGTACCTCGACTTTACATCAGAAGCGTTTTGAACATTGTAAAATTGTGCTAAGGGACTGTAGCGTCCGAGCTCCATTGAATGTGAAACCATAAGAGCAAATACTGTCCCAGGGCCGCGGGTACTACGTAGTGACTAGCGGGTTCAGCGCAATGCACACTCTGACGCAGCTGCGTCGCGTCGTGCATATGAACAAACTGCGCGCAACCATCACTGATGTCAGCAAACAGCTCTGCATTCTCAGTGTGCAGGGTCCCGACAGGTTGGTTCAGGGGATATAAACCTTTAATAACTGTCTACAATCTGCTAAATGATATTCCACAATCTGCCTGATAATGTCCTCAATATACCTACTTGTGCATTTGACCGCAACATAAAAAAAAAACTTGTAAACTCATCTTGCTGCGCGGCACTATGTGCTTTATCAGTTTCGATAACAAATTCCATTCATTTCAAGATTCGCTAATAAGGCTTAGATTTGAAATAGGTATTGATTACTGATTGACATAATTGCTGTTGTCACTTTGAATTTTCAAAGGAAAACAGACCTTATCATTCTACATCATGCAAAGAATGTTCAATCTTAGGGTGATAAAGCACTTTATTTGTCGAGTTTACATAAAGCTGGATACTTAAGTGTACATTCAAGTACAATGTGTAATTGTTCAAGCGTTTGAAGATCATCAGCCCATTTTCTAGTTGACAAAGGGATTGTACTACTTCCACAGGTTCGATTGATGTGAAATCTGATATACCTACTGTTGTTTCGATGGTATTTTCATGACACGGTAACCGTGATCTGATACTGCAGCATCAGTATTCTGAGGTACACACAACTCCTCAGCAACTTACAGCAGAATATTTTGTTTGGGTTCAATAGAGCTAATTGCAATATCGCTACTTAAAAACTAAAAGGCCATAAAACAAAATTAGACAAAATTACTTTTATTTAAAAAAAAATTGGGCAAAAATCGCCCTTATTTTCATATAACACAGACACTAGTCGAAATCACAAATTACACACAAATTTACGCATACGCCTTTTGGCATTTTCACGCATCGGTGGCTAAGTTCAGAACAAAGCAGTCTTTTTAGTTACTATCAAAACTAAATTTTGATTTGTGGCCCTTTAGTTTTAAAGCAGCGATATGTCTTTTGAGAAAGTCGTATGCCTTGCCAAAGGTTTCGTAAGTTTAAAACAGAAGCCTCCGCATTTTCCTTTGACATAAAAAATAATATCCCAAGGCGAAAAAGTTGTGCAATTTTATCTGCTATTTATACTCGGTCTTTTTATTCACATCATAATGTTTAGTTTATGAATGTATTTTTCCTTCAGCCAACGCATTCTCCAACGATTCACCGACGCCGGCTTATCGAATGACGCTTTTCCTGTGTACACACAGCGCAGCATTCGCATTTCGAAAACACCTTATTCCGCAGAGTATAAGAGCTATACTTGCAAAGCTCTGCGAGTCAGTTGGACTGGTGAGCTCGGCTGGGAGCTGCACGTGCCCTCCGCTAATGCCATACAAATATACAAAGTCCTAAGCGAAGCTAAAGGCCTCCAAAACGCTGGATGGAGGGCACTGACTTCACTTAGTGCTGAGAAAGGTATAATGCAGTTTGATACATAATTTCTTTGTAAATGCTATTGAAAGGTAGCTTTTTTTTTTTAAATTGTAACAATAACTTATTATATCTAATTATTTTGGAAATATTAGTGGAACTATCTTAGCTTTGTTTTTGTGCTTACCTACTGTTATAACTGCCGTCTGCTGTGATAATAAGATCCAAAAACCAAAATGAAAAACACAAGCAAGTTGTTAATTTAACAATAAACCTCCTCCAAATTTATTTTTTGTTTGTAATAAACTAGCTGCTGCCCGCGATTTCGCCCGCGTAACATAGTAAATTATATACTAAAACCTTCCTCGAGAACCACTCTATCCATTGGTGAAAACAGCATGAAAATCGGTGCAGTAGTTTTTGAGTTTATCGCGAACAGACAGACAGACACGGCGGAGGACTGTTTTATAATGTTACGACCGAACATTCTCGAAGCGTTTGTTTATCATAAACAAACAGCGTGTTGTTGTTTATCATGAGACCTGGGCGTATGGAAATTTCCATACGTAGAAGGAAGCCCTCCTGTCTCAGAGAAAACTGTTCCTTATGTTCGCGACATAAGGTTCACATTCCCTTAAGCCAGAGAGTTGTTTACGATGTTTGTTTTTTATGACTTGTTTACTTGTGTACGAGCTTGTTTACCTTAAAGTTTCTAGTGTTTTCCAAAAACATCGCGGCTGACTGCGCGTGTATAAATACGGGTGCCATCGCTCGAGTGGGACAGTTCTGCGACAACAAGCGATACGAAAACAACTCTTGGGAGCTTTTGCGAAGATATTTGCGACAGTGCATTGTTGACACATAGAGTGAATTATTTACGACTTTTGGCAAGTTTTACGGTTTAATTGGAAAAGCTCTGATATTTTGGAAGTCATCTTGGTCTGCGTAATAAATCGTGTTCTTACAACCCTAAACGGCATTTTAACTCACCCCGCACGTAATAACTGGTGTCAGAAGCGGAATGCCGTTAATGCCACGGGACGAAGGAACTCGTACTCCACGGACCAGGAGGCAAGTGGAGATGGATGCTGCGAGACAACGAGCACATGAGGAGCCGGAGGAAGGCACCGATGCTGATTTGCTTCCTACGGCAGTACCTACATCGAGCCCGTCGATGGACCTCGCTGCGCTGCTAGCTGCTGTGCAGAGCATACAAGCCAGTCAGGAAGCCGCTCGCCGTGAACAGGAAGCTGCTGTACAGAGCATACAGGCCAGTCAGGAAGCTGCTGTGCAGAGCATACAAGCCAGTCAGGAAGCCGCTCGCCGTGAACAGGAAGCTGCTGTACAGAGCATACAGGCCAGTCAGGAAGCCGCTCGCCGTGAACAGGAAGCCGCTCGCCGTGAACAGGAATCTGCTAGCCAAATGCTGCTTTCGAAATTGGACACAAGCCTTGAAGTCATCTGCGATAAAGTTAAAAAGGTGGAGTCCGAAGTTAAAGGGGTCTCAGTGAAAGTCGAAGGCCTGGAAGAGAGACTCGACCAAACCGACACTCGCCACCAGGCGCTCGCCGAGAAAGTGCAGAAGTTGGTGACGAGGGAGGCAGTCTTCACTGCGCCGGTACCTACACAAGGTAGGCTGGACTTGCCACGGTTTGATGGCACATCTTCCTAGACAGCCTATAAGTACCAGTTCGAAACCCTCTCTAACTGCAGCGGCTGGACTGAGGATCAAGCATTCATGGCGTTGACTCTAGCCTTAAGAGGAGACGCCCAACTGATTCTGGAGCGACTCCCTACAGAAGGAAGATCTCTGCAAGCCCTACTGGAAGCTCTAGAGACACGATATGGTGACAAGCACATGGAGCACACGTATAGGGCTCAACTACGCGATCGCACGCAGAAGCCCACGGAAACACTCCAGCAGTGGGCTGACGAAATCGAGAGATTAGTTCGTCGCGCCTATACATCAACACCGAATGCAGTAGAAATAACTCTACTCCAAGCTTTTGTGGACGGGATAAGGGACGGCGAAGTTCGCGCAGCGGTACGTTTGGGTCACCACCAGACCCTGAAGAGTGCACTGGCACATGCTCTGGAAGTGGAAGCTGTGCGGCGTGACACGAGGCCATTCAAGGTCAGGGAGCTGGTAGCCGAGGAGCGAAAGCCTCGCTATGGCCCGACCTGCTATGGCTGCGGTGAAAAAGGCCACATAAGGCTGGACTGCCCAAAGAAGAAGAGAAAAAGGGTCTCAGAGATGGAGACCCAAGTTGACGAGGGGCAGTTAAACTAAGCGTTGCCAGGGCCGCGGGGCAGGCGCTGGCTGGGAGAAGGAAAGCCCCTGCTATTACTATCAGACAAGCTTCTAACGGAAACAGTTTAAGCATCGAGGGTACGCTGAACGGTAAAAAGTGCAGGTTCACAATAGACACAGGAGCATCGCGCACCATTGTAAGACCTGAACTCTTAAAACGAACTATCTCATGGAAGCAACGATCTCCAACATGTCAGCTACGAACAGCAACGGGCCAGCCAGTACCTGTCCTCGGTGACTCAGACGTGGAAATTGGAATTGGTAGTCAGTTGTACTCAAACTCAGTGCTGATTGCCAATATTACTGACGACTGCATATTAGGACTGGATTTCTTAAAAAATCACCGTTGTATTTTGAACGTCGACCAAGGAGTACTCCAATTTCCTGATCAAGAAGTTTTCTTAGAAGGCTCGACCCCATGTACACTCTATTGTTTAAGGGACGTCAAACTAGCTCCCAGATCAGAAAATCTAGTAATGACGAAATTCTCATCCAACGTCAAGAACGGGTTATGTGTCATTGCGGAGGATGAAGGAACACATCCTAATTGGATAATGGCCAGAACACTACTAATGACAAGCAGGATAGGCAGAGTAAGAATTTTAAATCTCAGCAATGAAGAGGTACAGCTCAGAAGAAACAGCGTAGTTGGAAAGTGTCAGGAAGTGAAGTATTTAAGACGTATAAGCAGTACAACAAACGCAGTAAATAGCACAGACTACCAGGTATCGCAGTTATTGGATTCGCTGAAAGGAAATTTGTCGTCAGTTCAGTTGAGGCAAGCTCAGGATCTTTTAATGCGGTTCAAAGACATATTTGCCGTTGGAAATGATTGCGGTAGAACAGGACTTGTGAAGCACAGAATAGACACCGGCGATTCAAGACCTATACGACAAAGACCTCGTCGAATCCCGTGGGCAAAAGAAGCTGAAGTTGCGGATATGATAAGGGATATGGCGGCAAACAAAGTCATCGAACCATCTACAAGCCCTTGGTCGTCACCTGTGGTACTGGTGAAAAAGAAAGATGGCACAACCAGGTTTTGTGTAGACTACCGAAGGCTGAACGACGTTACCAAGAAAGACAGCTATCCTCTACCGCGTATTGATGACACTTTAGATATGCTCAGTGGAATGGAATGGTTTTCTACCGTTGATCTTAAAAGTGGGTACTGGCAGGTGGAAATAAGTCCAGAGGATAAGGAGAAAACAGCATTCTCTACGGGCATCGGAAATGGACTTTGGCAATTCAATGTCATGCCGTTTGGTTTGTGTAATGCTCCCGCAACGTTTGAGCGCCTTATGGACAGAGTTATGGTGGGTCTTCTGGGAGATGTTTGCCTGGTGTATCTGGACGACGTAATCATCATGGGTCGTGACTTCGAGGAACATCTCCAGAACCTTGAAAAGGTGTTCAACCGTCTACGCGAGGCGAACTTAAAACTAAGTCCTAAAAAGTGTACCTTCTTCAGCAACGCAGTTAGCTATCTGGGGCACATAATCACTAAGGAAGGAGTTCAAACAGATCCAGAAAAGATCAAAGCTGTAAAAGATTGGCCTACACCAAAGAATAAAACCGAAGTCAGATCCTTCCTTGGCTTATGCGCATATTACAGGCGCTTTGTCAAAAATTTCTCAACAATAGCCAAACCCCTCCATCGCCTGACTGAAGATAAACAGGTGTTTGCTTGGGACGCAAATTGTGACAACGCTTTCAAAGAACTGAAACAGCGTTTATGTGAGTCCCCGATATTGGGCTATCCGACACGGAATGGAAAATTCATTGTGGATACGGATGCCAGCAACACGGGTATTGGTGGAGTGTTGTCACAAGTGCAGGGAGACAAACAAGTTGTGATTGCGTACTACAGCAAAACGCTTTCCAGGCCAGAGAGAAACTACTGTGTTACACGTCGAGAGTTGTTAGCTGTAGTGAAGACCTTGCAGCACTTTCACAAGTATCTCATTGGACGTGAGTTCACCTTAAGGACGGACCATGCTGCACTTAAATGGCTTCTTCAGTTTAAAAGTCCTGAAGGACAGGTAGCACGGTGGATTGAGCAATTGCAGGAATTCCATTTTGCAACAGAACATCGAAGTGGTAAAGGTCATGGTAATGCTGACGCTCTATCGAGAAGACCATGTCCTGAAATCTGTAAACACTGCAGGAAACAAGAGTCTCAGGAATCAGTAAAAATTATCCGTACCCAAGGATTAGACGATGACTGGTCTGGAGAAAATATGAGGAAGGCGCAAGAGGAAGATGACGACCTGCGATTGATCTTAGATTGGATAAAAAAGGGAGTGAAACCTGAGTGGGCGGATGTATCAGCTTCCAGTCCTGTTACAAAAAGCTATTGGGCTCAATGGGATAGTTTGACCCTGGAAGGCGGAATCTTGTGCAGGAAATGGGAGTCTAATACCGGACATCAGGTGACTGTACAGGTTGTAGTCCCTCGAAGTAAGGTATCTCCTCTACTACGTCATATCCATGATGGGGTGTCTGGTGGTCATCTTGGAGTGAAGAAAACCCTTTTGAAAGTGCGACAGCGGTTCTACTGGGTCCATTGCCGGGAAGACGTAGAAGATTGGTGTCGTAAATGCAACGCATGCGCTTCAGTCAAGGGACCACAGACAAGAAGTAGGGGAAAACTGAAGCTCTACAATGTAGGAGCACCATGGGAACGTATCGCTATAGACGTGGCCGGACCATTTCCTGAAACTGAGGATGGGAACAAATACATCGTTGTAGTGCAAGACTATTTCAGCAAATGGCCGGAAGTGTTTGCGACCCCTAACCAAGAAGCTAAAACTGTTGCCAAGAAGCTAGTTCAGGATGTAATCTGTCGGTATGGCGTACCTCTGGAAATACACTCCGATCAGGGGAGAAATTTCGAATCAGCCCTATTTCAAGAAATGTGCAACCTTCTCGGTATACATAAGACCCGTACGACACCAGCTCATCCTCAGTCTGACGGAATGGTCGAAAGGTTTAACCAAACATTGGAAAATAATTTGGCTAAAGTAGTCGACTCACATCAGAGAGACTGGGACCAGTACATTCCTCTTTTCTTGTTGTCTTATCGCTCCGCTGTACATGATAGTACTAGTTTTACCCCTGCCAGAGTGAATTTTGGACGAGAAATAAGACTACCAGTCGATGCAATAACAGGGTCTCCGCCGAATAGCCCAAGACTTGTGACGGATTATGTCAGCGATCTTCGAGAACAGCTGGATGAAGTGCATAAGCTAGTTCGCGAGTGCAGTCTCAAGACTGGTGAAAAAATGAAAACCCGTTATGATAGGAGATCAAACATCAACGGTTTTGAAGAGGGAACTCTCGTATGGCTTCATAATCCCTTCAGGAAAAAGGGCAAAAGCCCAAAGTTGCAAGCACGATGGGAAGGACCTTACAATGTGGTTACAAAAATCAACGACGTCACCTATCGAATCAAAAAGGGGCAAAGAGGAAAACCGAAGGTCGTACACATTGACCGTTTGACAAAGTATCACGGCACGAATGATGATCGGGACGATCATAACTAAGAGGGGGGTAATGTTACGACCGAACATTCTCGAAGCGTTTGTTTATCATAAACAAACAGCGTGTTGTTGTTTATCATGAGACCTGGGCGTATGGAAATTTCCATACGTAGAAGGAAGCCCTCCTGTCTCAGAGAAAACTGTTCCTTATGTTCGCGACATAAGGTTCACATTCCCTTAAGCCAGAGAGTTGTTTACGATGTTTGTTTTTTATGACTTGTTTACTTGTGTACGAGCTTGTTTACCTTAAAGTTTCTAGTGTTTTCCAAAAACATCGCGGCTGACTGCGCGTGTATAAATACGGGTGCCATCGCTCGAGTGGGACAGTTCTGCGACAACAAGCGATACGAAAACAACTCTTGGGAGCTTTTGCGAAGATATTTGCGACAGTGCATTGTTGACACATAGAGTGAATTATTTACGACTTTTGGCAAGTTTTACGGTTTAATTGGAAAAGCTCTGATATTTTGGAAGTCATCTTGGTCTGCGTAATAAATCGTGTTCTTACAACCCTAAACGGCATTTTAACTCACCCCGCACGTAATAATAATATGTAAGGAAGAACGTATTACAAAGGTCTTTAAAAGTGGTATTCCTAACTCAAGTTTATTTTGTTCTTTATTAAAGGCTACCATCTATGGAATGCCGATTTAAGGCCCGACGACAACCCAGTAGAAGCTAACCTAACCTTCACGTGTCGTAAAGACGGAGATTACATCGGTAACGAGCAAGTTACAAAAGCGCAGAAAAATGGTGTCACCAAGAAATATGCATATTTCACACTCGACGAGAAGGTAATGATTCCCTCATTTCCCTCTAGGCCAGCGCTGACTCACGTTATGGCACGGCACGGCATAGCAAAGGATTTTTTCTTGAACATATAGCTGCTTAAAAACTAAAGGGCCATAAAACAAAAAAAATCCAAAATGATTTTATTGCAAAAATACAATCACAATCCTTCATATTGTATGTTGCAAAAAGATTTATGGTTGTTGTATTCCATATTTAGTATATTTTAATCATTTTTTAATTATTCAAAAGTAACTTATATGCTTATATCTCTTCTAGTATTCAGTTTATTATAAAAGTACTTAAAACATTTATGTAATGCTTCTTAAAAATACGCTTCTAACGATACATATATTTGATATATATCTAATAAGAAAAAAATAGACAAAAAATAATTTAATATTTTTCGATTAGTTCTCCTGTAAAGTGTAATTTTGATTTGTGGCCCTTTAGTTTTTAAGCAGCGATATTATTTTTAACCTTATTCCAGTAATGTTAGCACTCATATTCCTTTATATCAATACGAAGAGACCGTAGTTTAATCCCAATCAATAATTTTAATGGATTATGTTTATGTTGTATTTTATATTTAATAGCCAATGGTTTCATTTCAGGTTGCACTATTTGGGCAAGAAGCAATATTCAGAAATGGAGTTGCCGTTGGACACTTAAGGCGAGGAGATTACGCTTATTACCTAGACAAACCTATAGGTATCGGTTACGTGGCCAATAACGGAGCCGTGATTACAAAGGACTATTTGAAAGGAGGTCAATACGAGATCGAAGTCATGGGCAAGAAGCACAAAGCAACTCTGCATTTAAAGTCGCCCTTCGACCCCAACGGGCAAAGGCTGCTTGGCCACTATGGGCCATTGGGCATGGATGAAAACACGCACGAACCTCACTCTGGACAAAACGAACGAGCTGGGGGAAGTGAATGATATGGTTACATAAAATGTGTCATACATTAATATATTTTAAAAAATGAATACTTGCGACTTAAATACTTGTTTTATTTATTTACGACTTTATGAATGGTTTAATTTAAAATTACTATTTCAATCATCACTATAGATAGCTGCTTGTAAGTAGGTACCCATAATTTTTATCTTGTTATTGACTTGAAATTTTCATTTTAAATAAGAGTTAAAATGCAATTGATATTCAGTTTTTTTTCATATATCGAACATTTCAATTAAGAATTATTATTAAGAAGCGAGAAAAATCGCAAAAATCAGACTACTCAACTTTCTGGATGAACCTTTTCGGTTAATCATATTTCGCCCTCAGTCTATGCTTAAAAAAATTAGAAGTAGATAAAACTAGATAAAAAAGCGACTACCCATCAAAGATTTAAATCTTTGCTGCCCATATAATTTTTTCTCATTACACATTTCAGCCAATTTTTAGTCTGTTGTCCAGTTAACTCTGTTACCACCACATCCATTCAATACATCATTGTGTTGGTTTTCTCTTTCTCTGTCTCTGTTGCAAGGAGTTGCGCTTTTCATTGTATGCATTTTCACCAATTTGCACTTGGCGCTTGCTGTAGGTAGACCATAGAAAACTATATAGGTTTATACTTTATACTGTGTTCCATAATTCGAAGGAGTAATTTGACAGATCCTAATGTCAAATTTTAAAGTAATGTTACCAGCGTTTTTTCCGTAGTGCTGTACCAATATCGGTTTTACTTAAATAGTTATAATATTTTACGTTAAAAATACTTCAGATCTTGTTTTATTGATTTAACATTCGTATCATTGTTACTTTAAGGTTTGAATTTCGTTTAAATTACTAATGACCAAGTTGATTTGGAATGAATAAAAACTGTTCACAATTTATATGTGAAGTCAAATAAATAAAAAATAGTATAATGCATTCCATAGCTATTATTTTGGGCAATGACTTCTATATAGGACAAGGCTAACGCTCCTAGTACGTGGCACCGACGCGCCGGTGTCAAAATCGGAAATTGGCACCAATGACGGGTGTTCATTCTGTGCGTAGAAAGATACGAAAATGCCTACTTACCAGTGATATGTACTACCAACCAATGAGAATATTTTACAATAACAGAATACAGCAATAAAAAATAAAAATAAGTATTAAGATGGCAATGAAAACAATTTATTTTTAGTAACTAGATGTGCAAATTAGAGGACCATTTTTTTGTCACTAGTAGTATGGTAAGGGCGCATCCTCTTGTTTAACATATCACTGATTTTGGGATAATTTTATGTCACCTATGAAAATATTCTCATCTAAAAAATTACAATAATATAAAAGAATTGCGACTTATAGAACGGACTTTGCCAAAATATAAATTAAACAAATAAGTAAGAATTAATATTAATTCTTAACTACGCATTTATAAAACCGTAAGTTTTTTAATAAGTTCGATTAGATGACATCACTATTTTTGTATGCTCAAAAACCTGCAGGAACCCAGGAAATGTCAATTACGCAGTATAGTGATCTGTAGAATCACAAAACCATAGTTACCACAGAACACTCAACACCTATACACATCAACAAACAAGTCAAGTTCAAGTCAAGTGAGTGTGACAGACAATCAGACAAGTCAAGAATTGTTTACCTTTGCATTGCTTGTTATAATAACTGAATTATTTATTATTTTAAGACATTTTATTTATATCAATATTATCAATTAACTGCAACATGTCAGTAACTTTACACACAGATGTTGGAGATATAAAAATTGAATTGTTTTGTGAGCAATGTCCAAAAGCATGTGAAAATTTCTTAGCTTTATGCGCAAGCGATTATTACAATGGCTGTTTATTTCATCGAAACATTAAGGTAAGTAAATCAATTCATTACAGCAAATACCCTGGCTAATCTTAAACCATTAAAGAAATCTCTTTACATTATACATTTCAATTCCCACTAAGGTTATGATGACAAGTAAATTAATATAATGGTTAACAAATTTAATAACTCGTGACAGTTGCAAAAATAAAGTAAGCTCCAAAATCAGTTAATAAATAATTAGTACATATCCATGAACAAAGCGCCTTTCTTCTTAGAGTCGTTTTGTTTTGCGGTGAATGACAAAGTGTCCACTACAAAAGTAAAAAAAAAACAAAAGTACTTACAAAAGTAAGTAAGTGGGTTAAAAATAACCCATTGCCTATTTCTTCATAATGAATGTGTTACTTTGATTAAAGCAGAAGATATAGTGCCACTATTATTGAATACATTTAGGAAGTAACTAAACTTATTCAGCTGATTGGATGTGTAAATGATTCAGATGTTAATGTTTAGGGTCTATTTCTTTGCACTAAGTGATAGTAATATTATATTGACATTTTAGGGTTTCATCGTACAAACCGGTGATCCAACAGGAACTGGCAAAGGAGGGACATCAATATGGGGCACAAAGTTTGAAGATGAATTTAAAGAAGAATTAAAGGCAGGTAACATAGCTAAACATTTTATAACCTATACTAATATTATAAAGAGGTAAAATTTCTAATTTTGTGTCCCTACACCTAAGGTTTAACCAAAACTGTTAATCTAATTTCAAAAAAATTATTGGAAGATTTTTGGATCTTAAACTAGGCCTGTAAACTAACCTTTCACTATTCAGCCTATCTACTGTATTGTATGTTATTATTGTAAAGTTTCTAGTTCTAGTCTTTTCTAGTAAAAAATGTTACCCATTACCCCATATCTGCCTTATCCTTCTATAGTTGGCTGTCTGACCTTAGCATAAAAAAATGTGTGGAAGTGTACTTTTGTTTATCACATTATGTTTTTATTTATCTATGTGGTTTAGTGTAGTGATATTTAATTATTATTTTTTAACTGTTTCAGCACAACGCAAGAGGTATGGTGAGCATGGCTAACAATGGACCAAATACAAATGGGAGTCAGTTTTTCTTCTCATATGGAGAACAGCCTCATCTGGATTTAAAATATACATTGTTTGGACGGTAAATAAAAAGACTTTCTCACATTTCTCAAATGACTATTGCAGGCATTGGTTTGGTAATAATCAAATACTATAATATGTCAATAATAATTTATAAGTCCATTGTTTTGAATCAATTTTAATATTTCTTTTGAATAGGAATAAATAACCAGCTGTGAATCCAGGCTGGTTCTGACTGGGCCTATTGGAAAATTATGAAGGAGGTCTATGTTCAGCAGTGGGTGTCCTACAGCTGAGATGGTAATTTAAATTACATAATTCAAGGTACTATTTTCAGGGTCCGTCTATAGCAATATGTAAAAATTTTATGACTGTATAAATTAAGGAAAGCTGATTAGTGTGGTGTGTAATGTGGTACATTAAATTACAGGATTATAGATGGATTCGAAGCTCTAGATGACTTGGAGAAGCTGCAAGTTAATCCTAAAACATTCAGACCACTCAAAGAAGTCCATATTACGTCAGTAACAATTCACGCAAATCCCTTGGCAGGATAAATTTTAAATAAATCTTTGTTTTTTTTTAATGTTAGTTTTATTTTTACCTATTATGTCCCAAAAAAATAATTCAAAATAAAATAAAATTTATTTTGAATATTTCTTCAGCAATACTAGTAAAAGTATAAAAGATGCGATTCTCACTCGTAGGTATTGGAAAATAAAATTAAGACTCAAATATTTCATAAATGTGACAGTTTTATTGCTCATAAACACTACGAATCACTGATAATAATTATTACACATTGATAATTTCTTATTTACAAAAGATCTCAACAATAGTTAAAATGTGTGAAGTTTATAAATTATAACAATCAGTTTTACAATATAGTGAATTTATTAAAAAAAAGTCATGTGCTATATTCATAATTTATGTATAGAGTTGAACAATAGGAACCCTTAAAAATGGGTTCATTTTAACAACATTAGAGTGAAGTATACAGTTGTGTTAGACATACAATTTATTACAATAATTCAATTATTTGGTGATGTTTCTACTTATAAGTGCCTTCGTATTTATTATCAAGGTCAGGTGGGATCGTGTTCACATAACTAATTATATCCTTAAAAGTAAAATATTTCACAAGTCAGCAGATTCAATGGCTGACTAGTAGGTACAATGAAATCAAAATAAACATCATTTTCAAATAGGAAAATACATTAAATTCAAAATAGGTTTTGTGTTTTTGTCAGTTTTAGTGAAATACTACCCATTATTCGAATTGATATCGAGTGAAGGAGTCATGGTTCTTATTAGTGACTGCCTATTTGAAAACGACTATAGAGAGCAAGAAATAGCTCTAGGTATTAAAACATAGTCTTAATTCTATTTTAACCTCAATAATTAAACGGTGGGCATACAGTAATTACGAAATTACCCACATTTACACAACTAATTTTGTGATATCGTTAACATTTCTCACGCCACATTGACACAAAACTTACATGATTTAATTTTTAAAAGTAAAATTTTTGGTAAATTCTATATTTTTTACAGGATTTTTACATTCAGATAGAGATCAGATTCATGTCAGTTTTGGGGAAGGTTGGATAATAATGAAAAATATTTCTTTTTTTTTTTTTTTATAAATACATAAGTTACTATTCCAATAAAAATTAAAGCCAAATATAAGGCATATTTAATATTTCTT
Source organism: Synanthedon formicaeformis (assembly GCA_945859745.1). Taxonomy (NCBI): domain Eukaryota; kingdom Metazoa; phylum Arthropoda; class Insecta; order Lepidoptera; family Sesiidae; genus Synanthedon; species Synanthedon formicaeformis. The sequence goes on from OX243958.1 coordinate 8,220,265, forward strand.
GTTTTCATAAAATAATATAATGTTAAAAAAATGTTTCTTTTTCATATATAAACAATAACCATAAACTTCAGATGAAATTACAGAAAAAAATATTATAATTCACGATCATAAAAGCAACAAAAGATATTTTTATTGGTTTTCAATTGTATTTACTTATTCACTTTCCTCAAAACTGACTAAATAATGAACACACCTATGAAATGAAAACCTCTTCTACCTGAATGAAACCATTCATGTATATTTCAGCAGGTACCTAATTAATTATAATAAAATGATGACATGGTATATATTAATAGTCCAAAATTTAAATAACCTTAAAGCACAATAAAGTTAAGTATGTACAGATTTTCACACTATGTTTCTAAATCATAGAAACTATTGTCCGTGGCAAAGTCAGACGATTCCTCTTCTTTTTTTATTTGGGGATGTTGTAATTTCTCCTCTAGATTTTCTGAAAAGTGCGACTTGATATGTGCAACTAAATCTATTTTTTTCTCAAAAGTGGCGCCACACTCTATGCAAGGCATATTCACAACCAAACACTCGTGGGTTTCCTCGTGCTTATTGAGTCTGTCTTTTCTGGTAAACTTTTTATCGCATTGACTACACGCAAACGGTTTCATCCCAGAATGTAGGGCTGCATGTCGATCCAGTTCTCTCTTTCGAGGGAACTTTTTAAAGCAAATTTTACATTGAAACACTCTAGATCCAATGTGAGCTATGGATACATGAGTTTTGTAAGCATCTAAAGAGGAGCATCTCTTGGGACACTGGTGGCATTTAATATTTTTGGGCTTATTTTTATTACTTGCGGCTTTTTGCTTCGGAGGGGAGTTTTGTATTTGTGTGCCGGATGTGGACGGAGTCTTTTGTACTTGATTCAAAAAAGTGCTTTCACCGGAAATGTGATCTGGAACCCTAGGTAGGTCATAGTCTGTGTTTCCAGCATTAGCAGGATTTGTGGTAGATGAAGTGAGAAAATCTCTATATGGATTTACATTTACAACTATATTATCATCGGTTTCTGTGTCATCAGATTTATGTTCAGGGGTATTGGGGCCATGTCGCATTTCGTGCTTGACAAGTTTATCTCTCCTGCTGAATGTCAAAGGACACTTTCGACAGGCATAAGGCTTCATACCGGAATGAACGAGAACATGTCTTTGAAGATCAGCACTCGCTACAAAGCTTCTCGGACACAAAGGGCAAACGTGAGGCTTGAGTCCTGCATGAATTCTTAGATGTTTACTTAAATTTGTGTTGCGAGAGAAACTCTTCAAACAATACTGACACTGGTAAGGTCTGATGCCGGTGTGCACAATTGAATGCTTTCTTAAATCAGATCTACGTCCAAAACTCTTATCGCATTCGGAACAATGATACGGCTTATCGTTACCATGAACCTGTTTGCTGTGCTGAACATATTGGCTTCTCTCTGGGAAAACAATAGAGCATTCAACACATTTGAAAGGTAAGTTGGGATCGTGATTGTTTTGTTCGTGCTCCTTGCATTTGTCGTCAGATACAAAGGCTTTATCGCAGTATTGGCACATAAATACGTTTTTAAGAAAAGAATCTTGCACGGGCTCACCTTCGGGAGTGTTGTTTCTTTCTGCCACTTCTCGTTTAACTTGCTCCTGATTTTCAGACTCCTCAGAGGTGTCGTAATCGAGGCTTGGATCCACAACCATCACAACACTGTCTTCCACAATAAACTCCTCCGCCTTAACCTTTGCCTGCTGAATATTGTTGTAGTAGGATAGTTCTGATGCATTCGTGTTTTCAATATCGTTAACACACTGTATGATTTCTCTCAATTTGTTTTCATTCTCTAAACATTGCGATTTGAACTTAGAGCATGTGGCTATTTCAAATAAACATTTGTAACAAATTCTTCCAGGCAGGCCGTCGTTAGGATCTACCTGTGAAAACAAAAAAGAAAATCAACATTAAATAGATGACTTGAGAACTAGTAAAACTTTAAATAGGCAATAAAAGAAATTAGAATTATTGGGTTTTTAAGGAGAAATTTCAAATTTATACTTATAAAATCGTATGTCCTAACTGACTATCAACAAAAACTTCTAGAAAACTGAAAATTTTGAACATAGGTTTATTAATAATGTAAACATTCGCTAAGAAAGGATTTTTGAAAATTTCAACTCCGTGCGAAGCTTGGAGAGGGTCGCTAGTAGTGAATTGAAAACAAGATAAATAAAATAGACCAACCTGTAGTTCAAAGAGTTCCCCAATTTTAGAGGTTAGAGATGCATTCGTATCGTCGTCGGGAATTGTTCCGAAAATCGACACCATTAGTGCACTTTTGTTCAAACACATTCTGCACAGAGCGTGAAAATTAGCAATTATGTAGGAATCTTCCATTTTGTATGGTATTTTACGATTTCAATTTATCTGCATTCAGTTTACTAACCAATGTTAGCTAAAATTGACGTTGTTTATAACGATGAAATCCACTTTTAGAACATAACACTAGTCAATCCATGAAAGACTTGGGGTCTTGGAAGCTATGACTCTTTGTCGTGAGCGCGACTACGCAACCGTTCGATCCGAAGGGGCAACTAGGGCGCGGCGATGCCCGTCAGAGGCGCCAGGGCTGCGCTCACGGAACGTACTTGCGTTCGTCACTCATAATATTCACGGACACTAGCGTAAAAATACAAAATAATCAACACTGAGCCAACACATTACTTATTATCAACGTTATTTCTTGTAATCACACTTAAAACTAGTTACTGGCTACGGCTAGGTAGGTAAATAAATATTGAAATGAAATTTAAATTAAAAATATACAGAAATCCGCGCTAATTGTACACAGAAAAGTTTATTCTGTTTTAGTCTGTTTAGTCAGATTGTTGGTTTCCTAATTCCCAATATTTCTATTGGCTAAAATCAAAATAAAATTACAATCAGGTTATTTTTCACCAATGGCGTCGAAGATGAAGAAATTTGACAATTTTTGACATTACAAAATTACGTTTAGTGTTGCAATATACAAATTATAATAGGTAAAAAAAAACTTCAGTTCAGGTTTTTTTATTAAAGATAATACAAATTACTTATTTAATAAAGCATTGGTTGTTGGTTGTCCTTTAATATAACATTTTATAAAAAAGTATTATAAAATGTTATCATTTGAAGGTAATTCTTAGTTTGGATTTTAGTCGATTGTAAGATCCTAGCATAACACAAATTAAATTTTCTGAACACAACCTCTTAACCACTGATTATAAATAAAAGTAATTCTTAACGCAGTCTGCACCTGAGACGCGGTCACTTTCAAAGGCATAATAAACTCATTTATACACACTCATGCTTACGCGAATATAAACACTACGAAATATTTATATTGAAATTTCTTTGAAGTATTTTTTGTAAATACATTTGTATCCATGGTATTTTCTTTGTATTATTAACATATAATGTGCCTAAATCCATACTAAATGGGAGAATTCTAAGATTTACTCAAGCGTTTGGCGCCTATTTTTATCCCGTATCATCCAACACTACGTCCATTCATTATAAACTTGAGTTTGACCACTTTGACCGACAAAATGTCAAAATTTTATTTTTCAAATTAGGTAAGTACTTACCGTTATAAATATAGACAGTTCAAACTGCAGTAAAATATTTTAAATAAAAAGTAAAAATCCTTTATTGAATTCATATGTCTACATTTATTTTACAATGTTTACAGTTACACTAATTGTAATTTATTGTTAAAATTATTTATTTTTCTAAGATTTTGTTTGCGTTATTTAATATAATATGTGATTTAATTTGAGTCATACAAGTATTTAAGCATTTCTTAACGTCTAAACATTATATTAACTATTTAACATAATGAAACAGACATCACCTAACCATAGTCTAGTTTACAATTTTTATTCCGTAGTTTTAATTATTTTAAAAGTTATGGCGAGCTGTGGACTAGATAATAGGTAAATGAAATGCATGTTAATTAAAATCTTCTTTTCTGATGAGGTGTTCTGGAGTTGTATGTTAGTTCTTTAGCTAACCGCTGCTTTTCCTCTTCCCTTGTGCGTGCTGCCGCCGCTCTTAGCTCTGCTGGACAAGCGCCAACTTCATCAGCGGACACGCATGTGGAAGTGAGGTCATCAAAAGCCGATTCACCGCCACAGCTTAACACACGAGGCCGCCCTTCAATGCAGATGAAATATTTTTGACAATTGGCATCAGACCTGTAAGGAAATTTTTTATTATTTAGAGACAGCAGCGGTGGGAGGCCTTGTTTTTGCGTGGCTCTGGGAAGAACGGTGGCGACTTACATGGACGGCGCAGCGAACTTCGCTCGCTGTTGCCTACTGCCTCTATTGGATTTGACTTTTCGATGTTGGCTATATAATGAAAACTATGGTCGAACCATTAGCCAACCAGGAAGCGCCATTAAAGTTGCAAACAAACTAGCGGATGCGTTCAGCTGCCGCGGCAGTCGGACGCGGCTTCTAATGTGCACGGTTCGCGCTCCAGATCGCGGACTAGTTTTAGTCTGTGGTCGCGAACGTCCGATAGAAATCTGGAATACTGGGACGTGAACGACTCGACTGTGCACGTTAGCTGCCGCGTTCATAAGCCGCGGCAGTCGGACGCGTCCCATAGTTTGTTTGCACCTTCATCCCATCTATCGCCCGCCTACCATGAGAGCCACGGCCAAAGAGTATATAAATATATATAATATATTAAGTATGAGTATATAGGAGTATATAATAAGAGTATATTTTATAGTAATATATAAAGGGGGCACGGCGCACTTTGGTGGTGTGCCGTTCCAATGAGTCGTGTCCGGCGAATGTCTGTCCGACCCCGCAAACCCTTTCGGTCTGTTCCCAGGACTGTGGAGGGAAACCATAATGGATTCCCCTTTTAAAAAAAATGGGGAAGGCAGTGGCCGATATTATTTGCCTTTTAATTTAGCAGTGACAGGGCACTAGTAAATTTAATAACGTAAAAAGATTTTAAACGCGTTTATAATAACTCATAATCTACAGTAACGAGAAAGCAATCTATAAACTATTGAACATTGACATTTTGGTGTCTATATATGGTGGTATGTAATAAAGAATACACTAAGGAAGAGCCAATTCATACGAACGCGTGTTATGCAAATGATTTGGTATTTCTAATAACGAGGTTACATCACAACAAGGTCGCCGCTCATCTCATGACATTTACTTCTAACCCAACAACTGACCGGTCACACATTTACCTACATTGGGCAACGTGTTTTTGTCACATTAACGCATAACCTCCTTTGCCAATAAATAAATTAGAGTGATGCTTTGTTTGCTAGAACGTATTTGGGAAATATTACAAACTTTCACATTAACATGCTTGTTGGTTATTGGATATGATTAACAGCAAACTACAGTTGTAGTTGTATAATAGCTACTGTATTGTAGTAGGTAATAGGTATCAGTAAATTAATAGATGGCTAATTTAAATGTTTTTCTATTAATCAAAATAATATTAGTAGATACTACTGATGTTATTTATATACTTAAAGATACTTACCTAGTTCAAAGTCAAGGTAAAATATTTAGTAGTTTATAGGTAATACAAATCGAGATAGAAAATAAATAAATAGACCTTACAAAAATAGATGTACATGTATATCTATTTCTCACTATTTGTGAAATTCACTCACTATAAATTTCAATTTAAATTTGTTGACTAATTAATCTATAATACCTACATAGAGCAAAAATATAATATTTTTAGCGACCACTGGCTATTGGTCTTACCGATTTTAGTCTTACCTGTAGAATCTGTATCCAGCAGGTGGACCGAGTTCCTTCGTTTGTGGTACAGCAGGGCATCGGAAACCAAGGAATGCTAAAATTTAAACAAACAAATATAATCAACATAAGTTTAAATTAAGTAATTGTTTTTGCACGATACTTTCACAGCATGTTAGTAAGGCTAGCAGTAATTAACAATCGACAATTGAGAACTAACCTTGAAATGTTAATTAAACAATTGTAAATCTTACCTTCAGCGTCACAATCAGCAACCTCATCGGGCCATTCGCAACGATAGGTTTCAGAGCTGAAGGCGAGTCCTTCAGGACAAGTAAAATCGAAGCCGACTCCATTGACACAGGTCCTGAAGCCGCTGCAGTTACGCGCGTCTCCTATTTTAAAGTAACCGAACTGGTGGGGGCAATCTTCAGTTGGTTGAGCTGGCTCTGTAAAATATACTTCTTAATAAGGACTAAGTATGATGTGTAAAACTCTGTAACTCAGATCAGGGATTCTAATGAATTCTACGAATATTTTAATGCTTCTTGAAAACTTAAACCCTTTTGAACACAAAAAAACTATCCAGGTCTCTTGTCTCACTAAGCAAGTGAGAGTATGAAGTGCTAATAGACATTTACTTTGAACTGAAGAATTTATTGCTTATTTTTCTAGAAGGAAATCGTGATGATATCACGATGAACATTTCGATTTTACGCATTTAATTTATAATGAAGTTAGAAGACAAAAATAGGTATTCAGTCACACGTTTAAATTGTATACATAAAGGGTGGCAACACATTGTATCTACGTGAATGGTAATAAACAAATTTTGCAACATTTTATGAGATGGTACTCGTGACCTGACTGAGCCAATATCCTTTGTGACGGTTACGTGCAGTGCATATGTTATGCAAGTTTTAACAACTTTCGAAGTATGAGCCATACTTCGGTTGTTACAAAGAACCTAAAACATAGTTAATTAAAGGTAGGTAGGTACTTACAAGTGAAAATTCAATATTATAATCTGCGATTATAATAGTGTGACGATTTATGATAAGGTTTCGAGATATATTCGGACATCTTTAATTTAAATAAAAAATTAAATAAATTGATCAAAAGAAAATAATATCTACAAAACAAGTTGTCAAAAACACATTAGTTTTTCTCCTAAAAATCTCATCGCTATCTATATTATAAATAAAAATGAATCGCCTAATGTATTGCTAAACATCGATGGTTGCTAACAAAGATAAAATCTTTAGTTGCTAAGCGCAAAACTCGAGAATTACTGGACCAATATGCCTATTTTTTGAATATTTATTGAAGTCCGAGAAAGATTTTTATGACGACAAAAATAGGAATAATTGCGCCGAAAAACGTTTTTTCAGTGCTTTTGTATTTCGGGTCAGCTATTTTTTTAAAATAAAGGTGGGTACACAATGATAGTAGACGGTTATCATCTATCTATCTTATCTATACTAATAATAAATCTGTAAGTGTAGGTATTGTATGTATGTATGTTGCTCCATAACTCTTAAACGAAGTAACTGATTTTCATGAAACTTGGTATATAAACATTTAGACGTACGAGACACAGGATAGGCTACTTTTTTCAACACGGACGAAGTGGCGGGCGCCAGCTTGTTGTCTATAAAACACAACACCAAGTGCATAAATAAAGTTCGAAGTGCAAGTGCAATCTTTTCAAAGTACGAATGAATAGGCATCTTCTGGGTGAGCTCGTTCCATCATATTCGCTTCGCCTCATCTTCGTTGGCCAAGAGCAAACCCATCTCTAATAAAAAAAAAAGCGCGCTACCAAATGTTAAATTAGGATAAAGGACAAGAGGATGGGGGTTTGACATAAATAACAATAAATTGACTTACGTAAAGCTGACCGTTCAAGGCATTGAACATCATTAGGGTACTGGCAAGGATATACGTTGAAGTTGACGTTTGGATTGAATCGTAATCCGTCCGGACATAGTTTCTCTTCCGCGGTTCCATTCTGTAAGATTTGTAGATTAATTTAAAAAATGCCTCTAGAAAGAATACCTGATTTACTTTAATATCATTAGACCTTATAAGACTTTATAAATAACCCATTTAATAAGTTGCCACATCCTATTCTGGAACTATCTATGTAAGTATTATTATACACTTTACTTAGGTATATGTATATGTCGTGGGCAGATCGTAAAGTATGAAATCAAAAATCTTTCACCAAAAGTCAAAAATAGGTGCGACGAGGAGCGGAGCGAAGCAAAGCGAGGAGGAGCGTGTTAGGTTTATATGGAAATAAATTTGTTTTAACAGTTTTAACTCTCAGTTTTAACAGAAATATGATCTGCCCAGGAATATAATGATATGCCCAATTCTACGATGTGCCGACGACATATACATATAGGCGGCTTTGCACCGATGCTACGAGTATTTCATGCAAATTTTATTCATAAGTCTTCCTTGTTGATCGCTCTTTCTATAAGTGAAAACCGTATCAAAATCCGTGGGGTGTTTTGGATTGTAAGCGGAGAAACAGGCAGAATCAGATAGGCAGCGTTGTTTTACAATATGTATAGATAAATAATAGAGATAGATGTATAAATACAGATATCGTGTGATATTCAGTGTTATGGTGTTGCATAATTTTATACGATATCGCTCGCATAATAATCTTGCATACAACGTTAAGTTCTTTTTAACTTAAGAATTCTTTAGGTTTTTAAATAAAGCCTAAACAAATCTGTTAAAATGGGAGTTAGGTATTTAATCTTTTATTTATACTTTCTTTTATCAAATTACCAACAAATGATAAAAACAGTCTTCTCTTCCTATATGTTACCTATATTTAAATTTTAGATGCGGTTTCAGAGGACACCATTTCATTACAGAGTATTACTTACAATACATTCGATGTATCTGTCGCAGCTTCCAGACACGGGGTAGCGTTCATTCAATTGTTTGCAAGATCCGGCGCTCTGAGTGCGCTGAGCACTTTGTTGGTATTGATTTTGACTATATTGGTTTTGTTGGTATTGATTCTGCTGGTACGTGTTTCCGAAAGAACTTTGTTGTTTTCTTGCTGGCTGCTGGAAACTTGATTGGCTCTGGAACCGTGAATTGACGAACGCGCCCGAATTTTGGCCGAATGAATCTTGTGTATTACCAAATTGCGCGTGCGCTAATTAAAAAAAAATTAAACATGATTTACTTATTATAATTAATAGGTAATGCCTAGCAAAGGCAAATTGCCATTTTTTATATATCGTAATTTCTCCCTAACTTTACTCTTTATCAAATGAGTAGATATAGGCAATGTTTTTAAAAAAAAATACTACTCGTTCATTTTCAATTTATTTATTTATTTATTTATTGTACAAGGCCCCCAACGAGGCAGACATCCAACTAACACATTGTACAAAATAATTAACACAAGGCGGATGCCGCCGCAATTATAGGGAGCTCAGCATGCACCAATAAAAGCTACAAGCAACATCTAGGGAATAAATAATAAATAATAGAAATATATATTGTATAGCGTTACACTACATGTCACGTCCATTAAATGAATAATAATCAATAATCAATCAATTAACAATCGATAAAATAAATAATAATAAATAAAGTCAAAAATAATCAAGATAAAATGTCAGGTGTCGGGACCACGGACGAGGATGACTCTCTTGATTTTCGACGGCGCATCGCTGTAAGGGTCAATTTCATGCCTTAGGGAGTTCGCATGACCCATAATTCGATTCAGTGGCGAGAAACGGCCCAAGTTTGTTCTGAAATGGTTCAGTTGGAAAGGCTTAAATCTGCCCGGTCGAGGCGCTCGACGAGGAGCACTAAAGTTTATACGCGACAAGAGTTCAGGCGAATTGAGAGGCGTTCAATTGAGAAAAACAAGTTCAAGATAATGTTTCTTTCGTAAAATTTCCTATTCTTTCGATTAGTTAGTTGGTGCATTTAGTTGTTTGGAAAAATTAAATTAAAAAAGTTAGGTATCCAAAAAAAGCCGCATTTTTGCGCGTAAGTAAATTGTTAAATAAAAAAAAATTGCACAACATTTTGATATGTTATTCTTTACTCTTTTTTGAACACGTTCTAAAAGGAGAATTTTTCCAAAGTTAAAATCTTATACGATTGTGTAAAACGGATAAGCAACTTCTAGTATAAGCAACTTTTCTAACGACGAATGTTTACCTTCACCTTTAGAGCCAGTTAAGTATAAATTGAAATTTAAAATAATTCAGAAGTCAGGCGTGATCGGGATACGAATCGGCAGTTTTGTTAGAAGATACCTACAAGTGTATAGGTAATCGTATCTGCATAATTCTTGTTTATGCATTACCTATAAAAAGTTTGTATTGAACATAATTTCCATTTAAATATCGACTTTGTATTTAATTAAGGATGCATATAAAGGTATGTGGTACTGATGACTTTTTAATGTAAATTTTGTCCTTGTTTTCGTCTAAACGCAGTTAGAGGTCAAGACCGATGAGTGCATTATTTTTGTGTGTGTACAATCTAAATTTAACTCAAAAAAGAAATTAATTAAAATCAAACTAAACTTGGGTAAGTCATCGAAATAATATATCTCTAGTTCGCTGGGGTAAGTATATTACTGATTAAAACATTTCCAACATGAACTAAGTGACCTCAGTAAAATACTTCGTTACTACAACGTGTACCAATTTTTTTTTGAAAAATAACTAATGTATCTAACTATAGACACGGCCGGTGTACGATTTTATTGTATTTAAAGATATCATTCTATTGATGACCTACACATAACTACTACATTTTGTGGAAATTCTTCTTTTTGTCGGTAACTGTTGTTTAATTACGTTTGAAATAAGTAGTTACTCAGGTTTCCTTTTGAGTTTAATGGTATTTAATTAACCTATTGTTAGAAATAGACGATGCGTGAAACGTGTAAAACAAAACTTCACAAATTTGATAATAACGTCTCCCAATTAGTTCGGATAATCGACGCTCTACTGTAGGTATTTTAAATATTTTCCCTAAATTTTGTAATATACATATTATATTTCCTTCAAAAAATAGAGATTTTTTTAATGTAGTTTTTGCAATCCATGGTTTATGTGGGTCTGCTGGTCTAGACTACATACATATAGGTAATTCATTCCTCTCAGGGGAGGGCAAATATTTATGGGCTTGTAGAGGTAATTGCTTTTATAACTTTATTATTAGAACTCTCACAAGATAGCATTTACTGTTGACCTAATCTGTTGAAACAGGAATTTAGATAAATTAATTAGATTAAGCTCCTCTTTCACCAACGTCAAGTAGGCTAAACTGCACTTAAAGTCACCTGCCACCGGGAATAGTTTAGCTGATGTACCTTTATAGAAAATAATAATAAAAATTCGCCTATCGAATGATGCAATAAATCGAGTGCATAATTCAATATAACAGAAAATTATTTCTAAAAGTAACTAATCAACACTTTGCATGTAGTTTGTGAAAGAGGCCCTTAGCTTAATTTAGACTTAGTAGTGACAGGACACACAGTGTTCCGAGCAATATAGGTACTTGTGTTTTCAGGCGACTTAGAGGCCTAAGTGTAGATACACTTTATCTGCCTGACGTTAGTGTTAGTGGGGAATGTAGTAAAATATTTAATCAGCATTTTAAACTAGATATCGCTCAAGGATAATGTGGTAGACAGGCTGAACATCTACTTGTCAGATGGCTACAATGCATCTGTTCTAAATGACACTAGGGAGATGCAAGTAGGTTGCCGACTCTGTTAATTTTATTTATTTATGTGATTCACTATGGGACAGAATTTGTCTATGTGATCCTAAAAAGGTAATAGTAAATTAAAATTAAAGTGTTACGAAAAAATTTTTTATGGAGATTTATTCGATTTTTTGAAATAATTTAAACACAAATCATGGTACAGCGTTTAAAATTAAATATTTTTTTAAAATATAAATAGATAGGTACTTGTTTATTTATGCTAGTCTCGTTTTAGTGGTTGGAAATACAAATTACTCACCAACTGCGCAAACGCACACCAAAAGCACAATTTTTTTTAACATGTCGAGACTCTTGACACTCTGGTAATACTAACACGTTCGCATGAGCTTCGAGCGGATAATGAATGAATGGCGATGGGCAGGCAGATGCCTCAGCCACGACCTTGGGGACAGTCCGAGACATTGTGAAATCAAAACTCATCTCGCGGCACACCTTACTTTTACATCACACGAAGAAAATATTCGGTGCCTTATCTTATGCAGTGGTCTGACCTACAATTTGTCGACTTCTAGAAAATATAACTGACCTGACAGCCCTTTGGTCGAGCGGTTAAGATGCTAGCTTTAAAGTTCTGTCTGAGGGCTCCCGGGTTTGATTCTCCGACATAGCCAAATTTGAAAATTTACATACCTACTTTTGATAGTTGTTTCTGGTCTGATATGGTAAGTAGTGGAAGAGCACACTGCTTTTAGCGATCACTTTGGGCAGCCCGTCTAGCGGTAGAAAAACAGAAATAACAGAATGTGTGCTGTTGTGTTTCGATGAGCGAGTAAGGGATGTTCGGCAATGCACTTGTAGCACCTGTGGCTTTGCATAGCTACCCTATCATCAAGTGTAATGTCAGTCTGTCTGACGACTTTAACATAAAATAAAACTAATATCATAACATCCATAATAGTAGGGGAGCCCAAGTGGGGACTTACTCGAGCGCGTCAGATATTGCTAATGTATATTCCCAACGTGTCTCCGATAACGGATATGTGTTAATCTGCTGGTTTGGATGGTGGGGTTGGTGGGGGTTGGAGTAAAAATTAAAATACTACTCGAGCGCGTCAGATCTTCAAAGGGCCTGTTAAGTGGACCAAAACTAAGCACCCATTTAAAATGCAGACGATTCGGATGTAAAGCAAGCTCGTGGCAGCTTTTTGAAAATTCAAAAAAAGATTTTTGGCGATTGCCATTTTGAAATACTTGAGCGCCTCAGATTTTCATACAGATGGTTCAGCCTGAATTCCTACATTTTTCTTAATACAGCGTCTACAAAATTCTGAACGCCTATAGACGCTCACCCCACCGTTGAAAAGGGAAACATCATAATTATAACCTTTTGTTCTTCCTACTATCTAATATTCAAAATCCAATAGGTCCCAACGACGCTCGAGTGACTCCACATTTAGCATTGTGGACTCCTCTACCATAAGGATATCTTAAAGCACAAAACACAAATCATAAATTAAAAAAAAAAACCGGTAAATAAAAAAAAACAACTAGAATATTTTTTAATAATTAAAGGATCTTTGCTAAGTCGACGAGTGAACAAAACCAGAATTAAATATTTTTTGCGACGATTCATCGTCTCCTATGAATATAAATAACTACAATAAAGAAGTTTGGTTTAAAATTTAGCATGTAAGGTACCTACTATTAGATTTGTATAGTGTTTTTCCTGTATTAAGGCCAAATAATTGACTACTTTTTCATAAAGAAAATTAACGCATAGGTATTATATTTGTTTGTGTTCTTCATATTATGGTTAATACATAGAAGTTATTAACATTTTAAGCACCTTTTTGTATATTTTATTTATGGGAATTAAAGGGATTACTTAAAACCAAGTATAATTTCGCAATTGAGTATTAACGTGTAAATTGAGTTTTTGAGCAAAATAATTTTGTCTATAGGAAAAAAAAAACAGATACAATCTTTTTACGTAAGTATTTGACGTTGCTGATGTGAGAGTTAAAACAAATTCATTCTTTTTGAAACAGTATGAAATTCTGTCAACTACACCAATCACTCATTAAAGAAACTTCATAATGACAATGCGATGGAACTTGTCATTACCGCCAGTTTTTTTCCTCTTGTGTTTAATTGCATATTTTCATAATGGACCAATTCTGTCTCGAATTCTGTCATTTCAACGAACATACATAGCTAAAGCCCCGAGTAAGTCCCGATCGTTGACGGGGATTCCCTCGAATCATTCTTTCGTTTGTGATTGTGAAGATCATATCGAAAGGATATTGTTAATACGTGATAGTTTAGTTTTCTCAAACGGCGAAGGCGAAAAGGATGATAAAAATGGACAGAATTCTGATGACAAGTCAGAAACGGTAGAAAGTAAACCTCAAGAAGAGGAGCAACAAGGCCCACGAGAGCCTCAAGAAAAAGTTGAACCAGATCACTCTTCAGAGGAGACTGTTCCTAGAAGAAGTCGCATAGAAACGTATGACGAATTTGCCAAATTCAGAGATCCTGCTCGACCGGCTGACCCAGACTTTCCGTATAATAGACGAAGATCCTACAAAGGTTCTGCAAATACATTACAAAAATTCCCTTTACTTTTATTTAAAACTGTGATATTTTTATTTTATTTATAGGTTCAAAACCAACTTGTTTGAATAGAGACATTCAGTTCAATAAATGCTATAATTTTGTGAGTTATTAGTTACTATTAACAATTATAATTTTATAAATTCAATTATATTTTTGTAAGCACAATTTTCACAATTAATTTGGAATAGGTACAGTTCTATAAGGTTTTAAGAAGGGCCGTTAATGTTTCTTATCTCCCCCAGTATGGATTAATGCGCTTTTTTATGTTAGATAAATTGATAACTAGAATTCTGCCGGAACTGCTCCGTGTTAATGTTACGTTTTCTGCACCGAACCCAGAGCTCTTCAGTTGTAAGTATTTAAAATGTGATTAAAAATGACAAATACCTACACTAATAAAATTGTGTATATGGCACACAAAATGGTCTAAGATAAAATGGAGATTTCTAAGAAATTTAAAGAAGTAAAAAAACGCGCGAAATAGCAAAACTATCAGTGGGATAACTATGATTTTTGTGTCACATTGTGGCTTGTTCACTCATCATGAATTTTATTAATCCAACTTTTTAAGCTATCAAGGCTTGTATTAGTTTAAGCTAGTTATTTATATACGAACTTAAATTTCCTCAGTCAATTTGAAAGTAGAAGACGTACTAATTTGTTATTGGGTAATGTATCTTCGTTTTAGAGCTGTATTTCTTTGTAATATGATCACACTACGTTCTGTTTTATGCAATAAACATACTATATACACGCTAATATATCTAATAACTAATTTGTGTGACTTTTCGATGGAATCATAGACTAAAGATGACACAGCCTCCGCAGTTTTCCTTTTCTGTTTTGCTTTTGTGTCTAGCGTGTATAAATTATAATTTTCTGTCTTTAATCCGCCATTTAGGTTTAAATCTTACGATTTCTTCTGAACGAGCTGTAACAAGAAATGTAATAAACTTCCAACTAAACGGCCCTCCACTTCAACCTCAAAGTTGCTTGGCTTACTTGAATTCGAGGTTAGATTTGTGTGTTGGTGCTACTAATCAAGTCAGTAAAGGACAAGATGGTAATAAATCAAAACTCGGTGAACACTCTTCTCAAATTCCTGTTAAGCATTTAGAAATGGTGCCCGGATATGATGAGTATGCTAGATTCAGAAATCCAAATAATGGTACTAGTTCCAAACCTTTGAAAAGGTCCAAGAGTATGTCTCTACAAATATCTTCATACTTATTTCAAATATGTTTGGGAATGTCAATAACATATTCCTAAGGGATTAAAAGGGCAGTAAATAAAAGATCGCAAACGTGTGATTTGTTTCCTTTTTATTTAAATTTCACGCCAATTGGATCATGTATATTTTACAATGTTTAATATAAAAGGTATCCAACTGATATACATTTATAAATGATCACATCGAAGGACTATACATTCGTAATGCAGTTACAAACTAAGAGGCACTTTATGCCTAGGTAATTGTAAACTCACCACATGCGTTTACCGAAACCAAAAACCCCTATACAAATATAAAAATATCTTATACACACATACAATATTCGACATAAAATAAATAAAGAATACTGCTAAAATTAATCTAGTGACGATTCAAGAAGTTATTTAAAAATATATAATTATTTATCATTTAATAGCTGACTTCATATGGTGTAAGGACAACGAATCGTTGTTTAAGGCAGACCTCTTGTCTCCAAGAAAAGGCAGGTAGAAAATTTCAAACAAACAACATGTATGTATATATACAGTACGGACATTTTTTTTTCTTCCATTTCCAATTAATTTTTACCACTGCCACTGTTAACTCATGCTATCCCTTTTTTACTCTACTCTCCTTAACTCAGATGAGATCAGACTCAGTAAAGATGAGTTAAAAAAACTCATCTTTACTGAATATGTCATAAAATATAGATGTTTGTTAATGACTTAAGGAAAATATTTGAAGCGATTATAATTTTGAATTTATTTTATTGGCTATTAACCAATAAAAACACTCCTTGACATAAGTCATAAATATTTTTTTAGGCCTTCGACTAATACCTATTAATATATAGGTTGTTTGGAAAATAGATGCAAAGCTTAGACCGATTACAATATTAAAATATTGCTTTTCCAAATACCTTGTGATATCTTTATACGACTTCCATGAGTTGTCTTAACAATTACCTTAAATTTAAAATAGTAAAATTGTGCGATTGTTTGATATGTTTTTCATTTTTAGAAAATAATTGTATCTACAAAAGAGATAAGAAATCAAGGCTCTAGACTACGAACTAAATTATTTAATTTGACTAATTAATACTAAACCTCGGACGTGGTGAGTTTGAACATTACCTATTTTGATACAATAATAAGGTTACACTTATATTTAAATTGAAGTAGGCTTATTACAATAGGCATACACATAGGCACATGTTATTTAGAGATTACAGTGTTCTTTCTTATGTACCTTGTTTACATTATTACTTACGTATAAAATACAATATTAAAAACGCTAAGCGTTGTTGACATCGTTTCATAATCTACAATCTCCTTATAGACGAAAATGCAAATCAGGAATATGCAATAATGCTTAAATAAATAATAAAGGCGTATTTATTGTTTATTTACATATCTTAAGCTGTAGATATTGGTATAAGCAGAGATAAAGAGAGAAACTGAAATTTCTGTTTGGTACCTATTATAATAAAATTGTTACCAAACTCAACAAACTGAGATTTCAGTATCAAGCAGGTTTAGCCCTCTTTAAAAATATGTAAGATATTAAAAATATTATAAGTCTAAAAAAAAGTCAACTTTTAAAATGTAAACTTATTTCTTGTTCCTGTTAATATATCTTATAAGATATCTTAAGATTTACAAGGAAATTTTTATTTAGTTCAATTCAATTCAATGACATTTTGAAAACTTAATAATGTTTACATACGAATATAGATCATAATTAATTATTCTTAAGTAATGTATTGTGCAAACGTGTAAACAAATACTTGTGGCGTCTTTATTTTTTTTTTCTAAACAGTGATGTCACAGTATTTTGGTATCAAAAACAGTTTACAAATAAATAGAAAATAACAATTGCGAAAAAAAATAATAATATAATACAAAAATGTCAACAATTCTACTTGAGTAAATGTCAGATTTCTTTTTATTATTTGCTAGTTTTAGAAGTAATTTTTTTAATTATTTTTATTGAAATTATTTTCAATTCACTGAATTTTTATAAGAGTTTTAGATGTTACCCTGAAGTAATTTAACTTGGAGACCCTGTAGTGGACCGGGTCTTGATTTTGGATTTTTTTACATTTATTATGCATATAATGCAATAAAAACATTACAGACAACATATACAGTCATAAAATAACTTTTTCTTAAGGCATATGGACGTGACCAGTCAATTTCAATGGTTTAGGCTTCAGAGCTTAAAGCATGTATTTTAATTCTTATATACGTGTGAGTTTAATAGCAATTATCAAATGAAAAACATGAAAGAAAATTGCTTAAATAATTGAGTGCTTATTTGAGACGTTTAAATATTTATTTGAAATTAAACCAAGGCCAACGAGACAAGACAACGCAAAGATTAAAGACATTATTCACATCAGTCATATAGAATGTTGGGTGATTCTAGTATTAATATTTTACTTTATAATTTTGATTTGATTATTAGGTAAATTAAATAAAATTTACTTGGTTTACCAACGACTAGGCTCAAATTGAAAAAAAAAAAAAATTAAATAAAATTTATTTCTAAATATTGTCTCCTTTTAACATCGTATTTTACAATGCATGATATGTGCGGCTGTATCGATAATTTTACAGGAAACACGAATATTAGATAATAATATATATTTAAGCGAGTTGTGGTACCCTGTTAATATTTTTAAGTCCATTGTACAAAAATCTTATGATTTATTTCTAAACAGTAATTGGCCAAATTATCAGGGACAAGTACTTAATAGTTTTATTTTTTTATATTATTCTTTTTTAAGCAAAAATTTGGTTCTCTCACTAGTATGAACATGAAAAATCAGTATAAATTTAATATGACACAATAAATTTGAATTTATACACCAGTATAGATATTAATATGCTATTACAATAAGGAGGCAAACCCTTTATAAGCACTTATCCGTGAGTGAGTTAATACTGGCATCATATACGAGTATTTCAGGTAGATACAAGGTTCAGAACTGACAAAAATTATTCACTATAGATAATCCGCAAAATCTAAATCAATTAAGCTCTTAAAATTCCAATTTAATGCTAAAAAAATACATAAAAATATATTATCCCAAACAATTTGGCTACAGAAAGTAGATAAGATATTATAATGTCCACTTCATTAGTTTTATCGGCTAAAGCTTTCTCTATCGAGTACGATTTGTAAATATTAAAAAGTTACTCGAAAAAAATTCTTACAAAGTTTCCTCGGAACTTATATCTAATTTTAAGAGTTTCACAGCGCGCAACCATTTCTGGTGCCATAGAGTTTTTGGAGTTCAGGCATAATGACCGTCTTGGCGTATACATTTTGGCGATAAGCTATCGCGTCTCTCTTCGCGTTCTTCACGTAATGCTTTATACCGGGCTTGTGAATGAGGAAAGCGTTGTTCAATATCATAAAGTCGTAATCCTTCACGCAGAGAACGTAGCCCTGGAAATACACCAACATCTTAAAAATGTATCTAACTTTTTACAAAGTCTCTTGCCCATAGACAAAAGATTATAACATTTACATAAAAATTATTGGGCGGAATAAGATCAAGTAGGTACGTATGTATAAAAACGTGAGTGAATATATCGCACCTTCAGCAAGGCAAGGGTATCGTATAACTGTACTAGTTAATTTTTTGTATCCAATATCGTATTCGTATATTGCTTTTAAACAATTCTTCATCAAATAAGCCCCATAATCTTGTAAATATGTTTTAATTTAATAATGTTTTTAAGGGCCTCTTTCACAAACTACAAGTAAAGTGTTGATTAGTTACTTTTAGAAATCATTTTCTGTTATATTGAATTATGCACTCGGTTTACTGCATCATTCGATAGCCGATTTTTTATTATTATTTTCTATTTAATGTTTGGGACGTTTACCGTACAAACAAAGGTATATCAGATCCATTATCCCCGGTTACCGGTGACTTTAAATGACAGTTTGGCCTACTTGACGTTTGTGAAACAGGCGCTAAGATTTTAAGTGTAACTTATTTTAAAAAAATTTGTAAGATGCCCTTGTCTTAAAGAAGGTGCGATATGTGTACTTTACGAATTTTGCCCTTAAATCGCGTGGGCCGACTGCTTCGTATATAAAATGCGATTAGGCATATGTAAACACCCGGAATGGTACAGAGTTAAGAACATCCATTTTATCCTAAGCTAACATTTATTAAAGCAAATTAGTAAAATATTTAATAAGCAAATACAATGCTATAATATAAATTATGTCAACAACTAATTAAAATTTGTTGACATACCCATAAATTTAATAAAGAAAATTTATGGGCAATCTTTTAGAAGCCGCGATAGCTCAAAAGTCACAAACGGATTAACGAAGATTTATAACAGGAATGTGGCGGCGTTTTACGTTAAAATTTTTGAAATGTTTCCTGATAACTAACTATTAGCAATAAATGACGTGTGTCATCTTTACACGAATGTCCGCCATTCAGTTTACGATGATTGCGTTATTTTATGGGGTTTGTTACCTGAGTCATTTTATCTTTCTTCCCTTCCCAACTAAGTCGTTCGTCGTAATAAGGATCTTGATGTGTTCCGATAAAAATTGGTTCCCAGTGAATGTATTTGCCACGACGCTTGCCAACGTGAAACACATCCATTTCTGCAAACGATAAAAATAATAATGTGAAAACCATTGATTTAATGTTACAGCGAAGTGTCTTTGATTATTGAACGTAACTTTATAAAATCTCTATATAAAAATTTCGTGTCACATGTTTGACGCCAATGAACTCCTAAACTACTGAACCAATTTTGATAAAACTTCGTAACTATGTATGTGTAGTTTGGTCCAACTTAAAAGATAGTTTTTGTTTTGAACCCGGGCGAAGCCGGGAGCGTGTAGCTAGTATCTATACTATTATATAAAGCTGAAGAGTTTGTTTGTTTGGTTGTACGCGCTAATCTCAGGAACTACTGGTTCGAATTAAAAAAAAATCTTTTTGTGTTGAATAGTCCATTTATCGAGGAAGGCTATAGGCTATAGAGAACGCGGACGAAGTCGCAGGCACCACCTAGTATTGTATAACCTAGAAGTGTCTTTTATTTTTTGAAAATTACATCGCTCGATAACGCTGCAAAATCACAAGATTTGTATGAGTGGTGAATTTTTAACAAAATGTAAGTCTCAATGAGAAGATTCATTTGAAACCCGTCGTCGCTGGAATTGTTTCAATGAAAAGAGTCTGTAGAACGCAAATTTTGCAAATTGGTGTAAGAAATTAGATGTCGGTCGTCTGGGAACGGCTGGCAAGGTGCGGTCGATGAA
Organism: Synanthedon formicaeformis; assembly: GCA_945859745.1. NCBI lineage: Eukaryota > Metazoa > Arthropoda > Insecta > Lepidoptera > Sesiidae > Synanthedon > Synanthedon formicaeformis. The sequence continues at coordinate 8,240,905 of OX243958.1, forward strand.
CCATAATACGCAATTAGAATGCCCCATACGAACCACGCCATGCTACAGACGGCATAAATAGCTCACGACACCAACAGCTTCAAGATTAATTGCTACTGCATCGCAACTGGCGCGCGACTGATCTGCTTTATTTCTCATAGTTTGCGGAAACGGTACTTTTGGCAATAAAAAATACACGGAACAGGATGACTGTGCAAGTTGAGCTCAGATGCCGCTAGTTGAGCTATTTCGGTCTCTAAACGGTGTCACGAGATACGTACGATTCGTTTCTGGTGCCTTCATCCACTGCGGCCCTTGAGGTATACTGTGACAGTTAGGGCAGACGAATTTGTGGAAGGGTATCGCTGTTTTATTGGCCAGCATCGCCTGTAGCTCCGTTTTAGTAGATGGCACCTGAAATTGCATTGATTTTAGTAATAGAATTTGAATATTAAAGAATACCAAAAGAAGATGAATAACTAGTTGATTCTAGGCAATGCTTACTTTGGAAATGAACATTTTAAAGTTGGCTCTGTCTGAATCTGGGTAGTAGACCCAGTGTACACAAAACACAATAGCACAACAGGATACATGAGTGCTGTTGTGTTTCAATAAGTGAGTAAGGGTTGCCTCAGCTTATTTCCATATATTTTACTATCTTTACCCTTAATCCAATTTGCAGTACCTGTGGGGCGTTGCTTGTGTTATAGGCGACGGTAGCTGTCTACGATTAAGTGAACAGTCACATAAAAAAAGCTCAGTCTCCCGGGCCGTCCATCAAACAATCTTTCAAAAGTTTGCATTCGTATATTCTATATTGTATGCGAATATTGTACAATAGAATATTGGCTAAGTTTTTATTTGGGGAACTCGTTTAATTGGTATAGTGTGGATTAAAATAAGACACAGAAAAATCTTTTAAAATAAAATTCCCATTTCTATAATCCTTACTATTACATATTATAAAACAAAGTACTCCTCCGCGTCTGTCTGTTCGCGATAACCTCAAAAACTACTGCACCGATTTTCATGCTGTTTTCACCAATGGATAGAGTGGTTCTCGAGGATGGTTTTAGTATATAATTTACAAAGTTACGAGGGGTAAATCGCGGGCAGCAGCTAGTATACTATAATTATATGGAGGTCAACTTACTTGAACTTTGGCATCAACTTCGAAGATGCTTATTGGAAATACCCTCGGATTCGTCGATGTGTTCAGAGGTTTAGCGTTTCTAGCGATCATATTTAGGAACCGTGGCACTAGATACGGACTAGGATATAACTCGATGTCTGACGGCAATATGAAGTGAGTCATTGCTGCTGCTCTAGCGATGTTCCTCGCCACATTCACTGGGTACAGCAAACTTTTCTCCTTCTTGTAAGTAGCGGAGGCATTCACCACATACGGAGGAGTGCCAGTGCAGTTGTATGGCGTTGATATCAACTTTCGTTGTTCAGTGATCTGGAAATATTGAAGAGAAGCGATTAGACATGCCATCTCTTTTATTAAAACGGATATTAAAACGAGATATTATCAACTATAGAGCAGTGCACCGCCAGGCGATTCGACAGCTGCTGATTCTGGTTAATGTATGCTAAAGGGTTCTTTTGTACTGTAAAGTCAAGTGTGGCATGACTGTTCGCCGTTGCATGCCATGCATGACGTATTTTGATGTAATAAAATATAATCTTTATTATTTATTATTATGTAAACAAATTATGGATGATAAAATAAGTATTAAGCAGTTCAGTCTTCTTAAGGCCTTAAAGAAAAGTTCCAGATTACCGTAGCAATTGCGTTGAACCGTAGGAAAACGCCAATTAATTCTGTCTGCTTGTCGATTTTTTTCTGCTTATTTTATATATAGACAATGTGTGATGTACGTGATGATAAGGATGCGAGTGTACTAAGTATGAGCAGCACAAAGTATAAGAAACAAGATGAAAACAAAATAAGAAAATGGGCTTTAGTATCCCTTACTCTGTTAGCAGGATTGAACATTGGTCAGCGGAGAAGTTGTAGTGTCCATGTTGAACGAATATCTACCATACTTAAGTCGTGATTGGTTTAAAATGATCACATTTCTTTATAGCATAAAACAACATAATTTTTTGTTAGGTCCAAAGGTCCATATAAGAACAGAGCTATTATGCAACTACTTAGTGCTTACTTAGTAGTACTTACTAACTTAAGTTAATGCTGTTTGAATTCTAATAGGAGTGTTGTTTTAAAATCGATCACGATCTTCATTAAAATGCAGTTCGTGGACTCTCAGCAACATATTTTGCAATTTCTAATTTTTAATTAAAATGTAAATTAATACGTGTATCGAAATCGAAATGTATTGGACTGGTGTGTTTCGGTTTTTTAGTCACCTACACACTTTTAGTAGGGCTTATTGATTTTCGTAAACTGTAGGGTGAGGGAGCGTCTCGCCTGCTTTTTAATTAATACTTACTCGAATCTAAGTATAACATTATGAATTTGTAAAGCTTTTTACACAAATAAGTCGTTATACATACACTAGCCTGAGACTAGCCACCTTTCTGTATGAAATAGTATAACTGACCACTAGGTCAGCTAATTGATAGACACCTAAGTTTCCTCATTATGTTTTCTTTCATACCTAATATGGTGATTATTATTACTCTGTATATTACTTTAGCTAATTGATTTGATCCATAAAACTAGAGCTTAAACTGCTCGACCTACTGTAGCGCACGCAATGCTTTTAAAAGTTAAATATTATTTAATTAAATTCAAATCTTCTAAGCAGGTGCGAGCTACTGACTAACCAGGCGTTTTAATTGAATGGCCCCCTTTAAAAATGTGAATAAATTTAATTTTCTCGTACATTTCGTATGGAACGGGTTTTATTTGAAGCGGTTACAAAAATTAGCGTCAGATTTATTTTTAACCAAATGATAATAGGTATAAAGATGATGATTCTAATAAGTATTTTTTTCTTACTTTTATTATATTACAAAAAATAAAACTTACATTCTTAGGAATGTGTTTGTGCGGGAAGAATATATGGAAAGTGACGTATTGTCGAACGAGGTCGTTGCCAAGGCAGTCGCGGATGTACCTGATGCTGTTCACGGTGGGTACCAGGTCGGAGCCTGGCGTGTGTATAGCCAGGCTGACTGGTGCCATCCATCTGTTAACAAACACATAAAAAAATTTAATTGTGCGATATCTATAGGTACGCTATCTATACTATCTTTACATATTCTAAAACAAATTCCTCCGCCGCGTCTGTCTGTCTGTTCGCGATAAACTCAAAAACTACTGCACAGATTTTCATGCTGTTTTCATCAAAGGATAGAGTGGTTCTCGAGGAAGGTTTTAGTATATAATTTATAAAGTTACGCGGGCGAAGTCGCGGGCAGCAGGTAGTCTATAATAAGTACGTATTATAAAATTAGATCTTTCTCTGCGTCTCAACGAATTTCGATTCGGTTTTTACTAATGGATTGAGCTTTAAACGAGAAAGTTTTGTATAATTGCAAAGAATTTGCAAATGGATTAAGTAATGACTAGATTTTATTCAAGATTATGTCCGTTCAAGTTTATTTTTCCGCATAACTTCAAGAGAATTCTTTCAGTACAATGATGGTAATACTTGTATCTACCCATCAACAGGTAAAAAATATTGTGTATTCTGAATTCGAATATCCAACCTCAGCAACTGGTTTCGACTATTTTGAGCTTTAGTAATTAGTTTTAATCAATATGATGTTGTGTCTCAAGGGGACTAAAGTTTGCGTGACTTTAAACATTTACGCCTTGTCCCAGGTTGATCGAATTATATTATTATGCGTAAGCAACAAAGCAGGTAAGTAAACAAGTCAGTTAAATTTTTTAGTTGTACCTATTTCTTAAAAACATTTTTTTTTATTTACAATAAACTAGATTTGCCCGTAACATCTTCTGCGCCCCTTTTTAAAACATTTATGCAATTTTTTTAGTGATCACATATTTTTTGATGATTTTATTTTTATTTTTTAAGATGATCAGTCAGAAGCAGTAATTTTTCTGAAAAAAGGTACACCCATGTACTTTTCTGTACCATTGACAACGTGTATGCAAAATTTCATGATGATCTAAAGCGTAACTAACAAGTCAATTTCGCATTTAAATATTATTATAGTTAGGATTCTTGTTCTAAAATTATATTTGGAAAAATTACAATCTACATTGCGGGATTTTCGAAAAACACGAGTCATGTAACAACCAAAAGTTATAGGGAGTTTTGTTCGATTAAATCGTAAATTAATGAAGAAAAGTTCCCTACAGGCATCGCGTCGTTATTGATGGAATAGCTGCGAATACAAAAGGCAGGTAAGGTGTGTTTCCAGGTCACGAAATTCACGGTTGTTCACGTGACATTTTGTAATATTTTCTATCGCCGAGGGAACTCTGTCTTTTTATCGGCAGGTATTTTGTTGAATGCCAATCATAACACTTCATAGGTACAAGGTTCGCATAGTAATTTCACGGCAAATTTATTATAGATTCGATGCGTTTGAGTCATTATTTAAATAATATACAACTTTGAGTAATGAAATAAATTAACATAATCTTTCTATGCTATTTTTATGACAGAAACCAAGAGGCATACAGATGGTCCAATTAGTTTATGTCTGCCGTGTACAAACACTCAAAAGGAAACAAGTAAAATGTTGGTTTAGGATTATGTGGACCTTTTTTTAATTACTTATACTTAGGTATTCATTTCGAAATTTAACCCAGACAGACGAAAGACGAAAAATTAGAAATGCATGTAAAAAAGAGATGCTCCCACTTTTTTTTTAATTTCGACTTTTGCCTCAACCTTCTTTGAGTAATATCATAGCAATTAGTCAGTCCACTTCAATTTAAAACAAGATTTTTTTTAAAACGGTACGAAATTAATTCGAAGTAGTGGCAAGGCATACTGCGTTTCGCAGTCATTTTGGATCGCTCGTCTAGCGGAAGTAACCTTCTTATCAGTTCTTTACAGAAGTTGTGTTTTGGTGAGTGAGTAAGGGTTGCCAGAGCCCATATCCCTATACCTTCCCAATCCCTTATCTCCTTAACCCTACTGTAATCGGTAGCGCAGTTGCAGCACCTGTGTAGCTTGTGTTAAAGGCGATAGTAGCCACCTACCATCAAGTGGAACGTCGTCCTGTCTACCAAACTTAAGGTGATACAAGTCAGCTTTCCTCCATACAAACGTAGAATGATTACTCCGCTGTTTTATGTTTAATTTACAAAAGTAAGCATGATACCGATTTATCTTGTCATTAACTAGGTTCCTTGTCATAGGTACACTCTAGTGTACAAAAATTCCAAAATTCCCTGATTATTCCTTTATCCATGAGTGAAGACTGAATTAAAATCGGTCCACCCGTTCTCGAGTTTTGCGTTTAGCAACACTTTTATTGATTCATTTTTATTATATGCCAGACTAAATAGATAGATACTTATTTACTGGTTGTGCAAAATACCCAGGAATATATTACACGCAAAACCCAGACTCTCGATGGAGGAGTAGGGGGTATATCAATCGAAGGGGTGAGAGGCTACGTTGCTGTTTTACAAGCATAATGTCGGAGCTGTCTGCGCCTCGTTCACATGTAGAATAGATAGCAGCTGCAGTTTTTAAAGTGTACTTATAGCCTGTTGAATTTGCCTTATTAGCATTTAGATTTGACACGGCAATATAAGTAACGTTAGCATACAAAATTGAAAGGCTAATTTAATGATATATTCAATTCTATTCAATCATTTATTACAAAATCATAATGTATAGACAGGTGTTACAAAATTGATAAAGACCAGTGTTATGGACCCTGTTGGGCATGCAACTTAGGGGCTAGGAATGATATGCAACTTATAAAACCAATGAAGTACGGAATGACAATTCATATAAGGTAACAAGAGTCATTGAAGTACACACAAGTAAATATTTGATTAAAACAAAGAAATAAATAATACATAATAATATTATTTAATATTAACTAAAGGAAAATTAACTCTCGCATGTCTCCATGCCTACTTTGATTTCTGCCCCTTAAGATTTCACATCTAAACCATTTAAATCGATTTGGGAAAGAAAAACTGAGGGAAAATTCGCGGGAAAAGTTTGTTTGAGTGATTGTATGTTTAAAATTTGTATTTATAATTAAGATATGACGAAATATAATATATCATCACATACCTATATGATTTTCCATAAAATCCCTTACTATTAAATTTTGCAATTTGCATTATAAATTGCCTTAGTCAAAATTTATATATCTACAAAGTTACCAAACATTAACACAAAAATATAATAATGGATATTATAAGTTCAAATTTACGTAACTTCACTTAGCGCCTATTTCACGAACGTCTAGTAGGCTAAACCGTCACTTAAAGTCACCTGTCACCGGGAATAATTTAGCTGATGTACCTTTGTTTGTACGGTAAACGTCCCAAACATTAAATAGAAAAAAAATAAAAAATGGCCTATCGAATGATGCAGTAAACCGAGTGCATAATTCAATAAAACAGAAAATTATTTCTAAAAGTAACTAATCAACACTTTATTTGTAGTTGGTGAAAGAGGTGCTTAAGGTTGTAGTTTGGAAAGTTAACCGTTAAACAAAGTTTTAAAGTTCGGTTAGCTGATTGTTAAATCAATATAGTATAGAATGGACAAGCTACATAGTTGGTGGAGTAGTTATTGAGTTAGCTCTCTGACTCAAGGGTCAGGTCCGATTAGTAGCAGTCAACTATGGGAACAATTTGAAAAGTTAAGCTCTCGATGTACTAAATTTCTCTACAGTCCGTCGAGTGGTTCCCATAATACAATTTAATGGCCAGTGAACGCATACAAATTGTTATTATTGTCAGGAGATTGTATTTACCTCTACTATAAGTGGGAGAAATTCAAGAAATTGACTGCTGACCTTCAGTAATGGAGAACCGATCATGAAGAGGAAGATAAGTAGGTATCATAGTAATATTATATTATAGTGCGTATAATATTATACTAAAGTACAGAAAATTACAAATAGATGGCACTAGTTGACCTGCGCGGTAACAGGTTAACAAAAGCAAATATTACGTGTCATGAATGGTCTTTTTGGGACAGTAATTTACTAATTGTTTATAATACTTTCTTTTTGTATAAATCTGCTATATTCAAACTTTTTAAAATTTTGTCTATTATTTTTATCTGAGATTTAATTTCTAAGTCAAATAAGGCGACGAAAATAACGCTTTTCTGCTAAGTCCTCGCTTTAAGTATCTATGTACTTTGCAAAAGGATAACACTTTTGCAATTGTGACGATATATTTGACATTCTAATCGTTCCAAAGAAGAATAATGGACGAAATACACGATCAATCATTTGGCGTGACGCCAAACTGACGTGACGCAACGGCGCGATTTTTTAATAGAGTGTTTGACATCAAGCCATTAGTTTTTACCATTCACGATCAAATTTTGGCTTCACGCCAGTTAATTTGACGCGATGGAGTGACCGTGTATTTCGTCCATTACACTGCAGAAAATTCAACAGTCAAACAAAGGTATCAACACTAAAACTACATGGTACAGTTTTAGTGACTTATCGTTCCATATAAATATAAATATAAAAACGACGCACTCTCCAGACACTCTTAATCAAAAACGGATTACGGTTGATAGATGACTTTACTCCCCCAGGAAAACAACGTGGCTATCTCTGCGTAGCTCATGAATCATTTATCTACCATATGTAAGTACGTATTTATAGAACCACTGAACAGTTTGGACTAGTAATTTGCTTTATATTATATTATATTTTATTTTTATACCTACGGTTAGGTCGTTTTGGTATTATTAAATTATATTAAGTAGTTTCGTTATTATTAAAAATATATTTCATCTTATCGAAGTCAGTAGCGCATTTGCTAAAGGAGATATTTGATAAGGAATAAGGAACAAGAAGGTGACTGTTTTGACTAGACTATTTTTAGCCGCAAAACAGTCTAGCCAGTATGACTTTTTTATGTTAAAGTCGGCAGACAGGCTGATGGTCTACGTGATGGTAGGTGGCTACCAGCTATAACACAAGAACGACACAGATGCAGCTGCAGGTGCGTTGCCGACTACAATAGGATTAGGGATAAGGTATTGGGAAGGGATAGGGAAACTGGGCTCTAATTGTGGAAAGCGGTGCGCTTTGCCATCAGGTGGGACCCTATAGAAACCCTATTATAATAAAAATAAATGAATAAGTATATGAAACATGTTAAACGTGTATGGAGAATGCGAATTGGTCACGTATAATGGTTGTAATCCGAAAGAATGCATTAAATTAGTTTTGTAAGGATATTTAAAAGCATGTGTGTACATTTTAAATAATCCTACAAATATTATAAATGCTTTGTTACATTAAGCATGAACGACTGAACAGATTTGGATGAAATTTGGCACAAAGATAGTTCATTACTTGGACAGCGCGTACGAATCGCGAGCACAGCTAGTAGTGTTTCTATAAATGATGGCTTTTGTGATAGCGACAGTTGCGAAGTTCTAGAGATGTTTTGGTTGTTTTTTTAGCTGTTATAACAAAATTAATTGCATTTTACATGGATACACACATCACCTACTTGTTATAATATATTACGAGTAACACGGCCTCTTACATAAGAGATGTAGCAAACAGTTACTTAGTAGATGAAACAAATTATTAATTTACAATTTGTTAAGAAGTAATCAATCAACAGGTACATAAATATCTCATTTCGTTGCGCGGGAAGGTAAAAACTATTACACGATCAAAAATGAAGCTATTTTTAATCTCCGACGCCCGACGCAAAAACAGGGGCAAAATAAGTGTCTGTGTACGTGTGTGTGTGTGTGTGTATCTGTCTGTGGAATCGTAGCTCCAAACTGATGAACCGTTTTTGATCTAGTTTTTTTTTTGTAAACTAACGTAATTAGGAGGTTCAGCTGAAACAAAGTCACAGAATGACAAACAGTGTAACTATTATATTAGTAATATCAAATAAGGACGTAGAGTGTTTCTGTAGATTATGCAGTGGGTGGAAGTTATTGATACAAGCCAGAGGGAAATGCAAACAAAACATTCAGCGGTGAATTTACGAGACTATCATAACTCAAGAGGTTGTTACTTCGTATCTATATAAATCTAGGAGCCATTTCACTTGGCAAATTGGTAGAAAGAGGTTACCTAGCGTTCAATGCCGATTATACCATAAAACAATTTTATTGAATGCACATTAATTATAGGGTATCTTATCTTACGATATAAGTAAGTGCTCATCCATTCAGGAAGTCTCGTAAAATAAAGACCACAGAAAATCTGTTAGGGATATCAAAATGAAAGAAAGAAAGAAAGAAAAAAAGAAATTTATTTTCAGAATAAATTTTCGTTTCATAAAATTTTTGTATTGTATTATTGTCGTAAATATACTACTAGCTGTTGCATGTGACTTCGTCCGCATAATTTGATATGTACTGAATGATAACGTAGCTTTCTATAGTTGAAAGAACTTTTAAAATCGGTCCAGTAGTTTTTTAGTTGATTTATTATCATTACAAATAAAAATATAAATCCTATTTATAATACTTACTAGTATAGATAACTATGTAATAGATGTACATACGATAATAATATACAGTAATTATAATTATATGTATAAAACAAGCAAAAAGTACTTAGGTATATTAGTTTGGAAAAAAATAAAAATATATATGTGAACCTCATTTAATATTTTTTGTAAATTTTTGTATTTATATGGTATTAAATGTTGCAATGGAATTTAGCATTTGACGCAATGCGGTAAGACGTAATATTGATAAACGAAATACTGCTTTGCGTATTAAAGGAGGTAATAATTTTGGTAAAACATTACGACCGCAATTCCAACACTTTGAATTCTCTTTCTTTTCCAATGTTGAAAGTAATGTTATCCTCTTCCAGTCCCTTTCATTATATACTATCTCAATTACTACATTACTGGCTATCAAAAGCCTCTGTTATTAAGTAAGATTTGGAAGGCATAGGGAAATGAGCTTTGGCATTGGCATCCTTTTTTCGCTCCCTGCAGCAACTGCTGTGATACAACAGCAATCTTAAATCTTAAGTAATCTTAAGTTTTTCTCAGCATCAATTTCGTTCTCAGCATTTTTTAAATTTAAATAAATAAATAAATAAATAAATAAAGAATTAGTTTTAATATTATATAACTGTTAAAGGCTAAGTAGGGGCGGCAAGTGGAACCGAATGTATTCACACTGGTAAGTCAATACAAAGCTAATGAAGCTAACGAACAAAACGTGAAAATATATAAAAACTGACAATTATAAAAGAACAGTAATTTAAAATATATAATACATAAAGGGCAATGGTATTCCAAAAAGGTCGTCCAAAATAACTAAAGAATAAAAATTTCTTAAGGCGCATTCCTAGCATCCATGGGCGCAGAGGATAACTAATGTTTTAGCGTCAAATGAGAAAGAAAATAGAAGTGCTGAGAATGTTAAGGAGAGGACGGTATTTTTGGACACGAGGGGTAGAAGATACTATATTCTTTAACTAGTGATGCAATACAGGGCAAACGTAGCAGAGGTAGGAAAAATATATCCTGGTTTGGTTGAAAAATGCAAGACAGATGTTTCGTACGAGCACTTGCTCGCTCTTTCCCGTAGTCGTAAGTCCTCTTGCTCGTAAGTCCCAACGTGACTTACGAACATCTTAAGAAGTCAAGAATAATAAAGAAAATTAAATATTAAATTACCCTAAATAATGTATCTTAACAAAGCCACTTTGAATGAATTATAGCAAAACACTATCATTTGCGTGGTCAATGGAACGTACAGAATACAGCAATTATTTTTTAATAGGCTGCAAATAAAATTTATAGCGTATGCATTTGACCTAGATGTGTGACCGTAGTCGTTATGCGGATAACAGTACAAGATGTAATGCGGCGCCGTAATAGGAGAGTGTGCAGCAGGCTGCGTTGCTTGGCTCATCTGGGTTGACCGCAAGGCCTCATATGCGTTATGCACCTGCTCATCAACTATCGCTCACACGAAATCTCACCTTGCAAGTAAAAGCATATTACATTTTTTAAATTATCTTTTATTAGATATTTATTAGATAGTCAATAGATGATTTTGAAGATATTAAAAGCTTCAAAATATATTGACTAACTATTATCAATACTAATAATAATCATCATCAATACCAATAATAAATCTGTAAGGGTTGGTCATAGAGTACGAGTAATACTTTGTTTTCAGTGATATCGTGTTCATAGGCTCTATACATGATACTGAAACTAAATTGACCATTCTTAGATTTTTTTCCTGTATGTATATGTATGTATGTATGTATGTATGTATGTATGTATGGACCACTACTTTCGATTCTATGTGCCTAATATATTTTTAATACATAAATTCATAAAGCTTTTGTATTAACAAAAGCTATGAAACTATGAAAGCATAATTATGCTTTCATAGTTTCATATAATTATAAAAATAACAATTTTTGCGACTTACAATACAACGATGTCTTTTTGTAAATTTTAATTGATTGTTACATACATAATAAACCATACGAGAAAATTTATAATAGATACCGAATTAAAATTGGTACAGCAATATATCTGCTTATCCTACTATTAAAAGATAAACCTTACTATAAAACTTTTATAAAAATACTTTGCATAAAATAAAATAAAACTTTTAAGTTAACAATTTCAAATTTATATTCTTCAGTACGAACGTAATAGCTTCCGAAATTAGTATGGTAGGAAAGAGTTGTAGAACTTTTCCTTTTGTGGAATATTTTACTATCGTTTCGACCATATATTTATCGGTCACATTCTAACTAATGCCTAATGTCTCGTAGTCCTGTTGGCGGGGCTATAAATCAGTATGGGTTGTAAAATAAATCAATTGCTGTGAGAGCCTGGCGCCTCTATTTATAATGTTCACCTCACTGTGTACTCAATGGACTAATTCTCAATACAGTTAACTGGCATTAACCTTGCATATGATAGTAATATTATGTGCAGCTCTAGCTCTTCCAGCGACTTCGTCCGCCTAATAAGGGTAGCTCAGCATTGCAAACAATTTTTTTATATTGTAGTATGATTTTAGTATAGTTTTTGGGTATTTTAAGTAGCTATAGTTTTGCTTTGATTTGGAAGAGCGTAACTAGAGTTTAGGTTTGTATATAAGTGAATTCCGCCTAATAAGGTTAGCTCTCAGCATTGCAAACAAATTTTTTATATTGTAGTATGATGTTAGTATAGTTTTTGGGTATTTTAAGTAGCTATAGTTTTGCTTTGATTTGGAAGAGCGTAACTAGAGTTTAGGATTGTATTTAAGTGAATTCCGCCTAATAAGGGTAGCTCTCAGCATTGTAATCAAATTTTTTATATTGTAGTATGATTTTAGTAAAGTTTTTGGGTATTTTAAGTAGCTATAGTTTTGCTTTGATTTGGAAGAGCGTAACTAGAGTTTAGGATTGTATTTAAGTGAATTTTCATATAACTAATAACTATATGTGGCTCTGTGTGCTCTGCCAATACTGAAATACACCACTAATTGTTCAAGACTACTTTAAGGCTACTCGAGATATTATGTTCTCCATTACGGTGGCAATAAATAATAAATATTAACTTACAAGAAGCGGTCATTCAATTAGACAGTGCCGCGCTTGCAATAAACTCTGCACGAGGTCTAATGACTTCCTACATTTCTAAAATCAATCAAGCATAATTTCAGGTAACGCTGCAGCTTAAGTGGCCACTGATGCCGTGCAACGGTCGACCTCTATTAGCGTCATTAAAATAAAACGCATTTTATATTTGGTTGTACATCTCGCGGTCTCATTATTCAGTGTCGGAGCTCACGCGAACTGCTGTTTAAGCTTTCTTACCGCTTGTGGTTAAGTTGGAGGTTCGTCGTCACACTACCGTTAATGGGAATTATGTTAATAGCTTTCTGTGGCGCCGCTTTTGCTGATAAACCAAGTATTTATTACTACAAGACTAAACTAAATAAATGCTTGAAAGTTGTGATTTGAAGGGCCTTTTAAGATTCAATTGAGGTAGAAACAAACGCTAAAAACTCTAAGTGCAAAATAGACAACGCAATTATATACTTAAAACATGTGAACGACAAGTTATATGATTTTTATGAAGAATATTTCGAAAACGGCATATTTGCGCGCATATAAATCTGCAACGATTAATAAGTGAATGTCACTTTAAAAAAATTGTATTGTTTATTTTAATTTTAATAAGTTCTATTTTATCTTGATGGTCTACTTGATGGTAGGTGGCTACCGTTACCTATAAACGCCACTGGTGCAGCAAGTTGCGCTACCGACCAGTGTCTATACTGGAATGTGGACTGTCTTATACTAGACGATGTTAAAAATATAATGTGGTGAATATTAACATGTTTCATAATCATGATTATTGCATTTTAATAGCTATTAAACGTTACCATTTAAATTAATTATAGTAACAAGTGGAATGAAAGCGCTATCCATAATACAAATATTAACATTTGTAAAGCTGTCATGAAGAAGTGACATATTAACAATTTATATGGGCCGTTTATCGAGCGGGCAAAATGATGTATGGGGCGAGCACGTGGCTGCTCGGAGCACGGAAAACTGGTTTCACTATTTCCTTCTGAATGTAGTCAGCAAAGTCGCCACGTGTAGACGCCTACGCGCGACTCACTTCAACTCTGGTATTATGATTATTTCAATACTTGGCCCGTATTGTCTATGTGTAGTTTTGCTGTGGTTATCGACTCGATGCGGTTATAGACTCGACAATTGTCTACTTTGGTATTAACCAAAGATTTAAATCGAAAGATGCGGCGTAATCTCCTCGCGCCATACTAAAAACACACCGAAAATTCTTAACAATGGGTTGGGCGCAGGCGCTCAACTCAACTACAGTTGCACGCCAGCTACAGTGAGTGACGGTCGCTTGTTGAGAGCGTCGCTATCGTTAACAGTCACGTTTGATGTAAGGAATGTGTTGTCTGTGTTTAAAAGTGTGTTTAGACAAAGGTATATGTATTTTATACTTTTGTCTTTAGTATAATGTATGTTGTATTTTGTAACACACTTTCGCTAGTAATGCCGCATCTCTCGATTTAAATCTTTGGTATTAACTAAGCATATGTCAAAGTGTCTACGACGTTTTTTCTGTAGTTATACATGATGAAGTTATTGGTGCGTTGTTGTGTGGGTTTTAGTTTGACAAGGTATTATTTCCAATTTCATGTCGGCCTTGGAGTCGATACGTTTTAAAAACCACAGATAGAGAATAGGCCCGCTTACTAGATTTTGCCCGTGACTTTATCCGCGCATCTTTTTCTTAGGTGACACGTTTATTTCCCCATACAAAATGTTTTAATCACCCCACATTCAACATGGTTTTTGATGAAGTTGGGAAGAATTATGCCTAGATATCAAATTTTTTTTGTAATATATTATATTACTCCACTATAGTAATATATTTGTAGTTTTATGTAGTCCAATACCTCAATTAAGAGTATTTTCTTTTAAAAAGAATATTCCTCATATTATTCAGATTCGGCGGAACTGTACGAATTTTATATTGTAAATATCTTTTTAAAACAATAATAAAAATAAAATTCCTACGCATTGAAACGTAGTTTCTAAATTAAAGTCTAATAAGAACCTTGTGTAGGCCAAGTTAAGCCAAATTCAGTTAACATATTTATCACTTACCAGTGAAAATTCTCAAAGTGTGAATTATTACAAATTGCTTACTTTATTGACAGTTCTTACATAACTATAATGAGTGTGTATTACATTTGAACACAAAATTACAGAAAATAACAATCCTAATTGTAATTGGTAAATCTAATGGCAATTTCAGCCATAAAAATAAAATAAGCGGAACGCTATTTGTAGCTATTGTACAGATTACAGCAGTTAATGTTAAACAAAATATAATTTATTATTAACTAAGTGTTGAATTTTGATAACAATCGGGTGATATACTACATATTTAATTATATAGTGCCCACTTTGTTCTATCTTATAGTCACTATTTTTTACGTTAAATTATTAATTTAACATAAAAAATATTAATATTGTAGAAATGTGGATATGAATTATGTTAGCTTTTCATGCGGACTTGTGTATAGCCAACTGTCAACCAATTACTTCCTTTTTACATATGTTATTATTTATTAGATTTTATTGTAACTTTTCAGTAATATAGTAGGTATAACTATATTTAGAATAATTAGAATAACACAAAGGCTGTAATATATAATGATAGGCGGAATATGTCATACTATACCATTTGCTCGTGTATTTCAAATTTCAATATTTCAATATCAATTGCTAATTGAAATAATATGTATTTCACTATTCACTATTTTCTATTTCACTAGAAAAATGAAAAATCAATCACAAATTCCAACGTATTGTTATGAATTTGTAAACATATTTTTTTTCTATACTTACCTACACTCCCAAAGTTACATAGATTTTAAATGAGGTGCGGAAATTAAAACGTCCGTATGTTTGTATTGGAATTGTACGTGAGTGTAGGTAGATAGATGTTTGTTTGTTCTTGTGTCAATAGAGCACGCCTCGTGACGTTCATTTTCACTTTTCACAGTGAAACCTACGAAATCGAGAGACTCCGTTGCCAGACCAGTTGGTTCGGTGATTTGCATAGTTATTTAACGCAAAACAGTGGGCCTCTGCGAGATTCTCGGCACCGTTCACGGATTGATTTCATTGATCAATTAAAACAACGACCGATTTAATTAAGAACAATAACGCAATAGGTTACTTCTAATCCGATTAAGAATTCACACTAATATTATAAAGAGAAAATTTGTATTTTTGTTTGTAATTACGTATCTTACCGATATATATACCGATATAATTATGTCGTTAGTATTTTAACTGATATTATAACTCACGTATTAATATAATGTTTCATTTAATTCTGCCGGTAATCGAACTCGGAACCTTTGAGATAGACGGGCTCGTACTAAGGTCAGAAGTGCTAAGGTCAGTCACTTACCATCCAGTGGACTGTCAGTCAGAATGACGACGTACGAAAAATAGGTAAGTATAATATGGCGTATAAAATGTGAATTTAAATGTTATTAAGTAAATTTATACGATACTGTTTTATATTCGTGTTGAGTGATCCGCAAATCCGTGTAATCTGTAAGCTTGTCTATTGAAATAAATGAGGTCAAATTATTGTGTTATGTATAATGTAGAGTGGGAAGTTGGTGGCCGACGTTCGGTATCACCACGTCGCGAGTTCCCACATCCGGCCAACTCGTATATCGTAGACAGACAAGCGAATGGACCTTTATCGCTAACACAATGCTCAATGAGTTATTTTTAATGCGAATCATTCAATCGTGTCTTCGGCGTCGCCCATACTTTCATATGTGTAATGAAACATGGATTTTTGGCTCATTCGTTCCAATATTTTGTCGCAAATTCCAAAAATTACCTCGTTCGTCCCATAACATGTTTTGAATCAACGTCATTTAGAATATTATTTAAAAAATTGCTTTACGTAATATTTGCACAAAAATTTAAGTTATTTACTTTTAAAATATTTTTATTGAACTAAACATTTACTATTACGCATAAATTAGGTTCGCCATGTTAATAGAAGTTTCTAGAACTACCACCATAATTACAAAGTAATTAACTAAAATTAAATATGAAGACACTTTAAATTAGTTTATTGCTAATTAGATGCGAAATTATGCCCTATCGTTCACTTACGTAAATGATAAAATGTAGAAAAAATTGGACGCCTCTTTCTAAGTCTAAGATTAGATCCCTCAAAAATACAATGGAACATTCAATTGCCTAACTTGAAATTGATGCTAAAAAAACATAAATTTTGTTATTTCAAAACGTGTGCACGAATGCATTAGCGGTTACGGAACAACGCATGAGGTATCTCAGTTCAAGGTAAGTAATGTATTGCCGCGCAAACAAGATGACAATCAACAATCCAAATTGAGCTAACTGAGCTCACGTATAGGCCACTAGACCATATAATAAACGACGTTTGCATTCGTTCGTAGCCGCACCTATGACGCAAAAATAAACCATTGTCAGTACGCCAAATGGACAACAGCAATACTTGTGTGTATATAAGGTTTATTTAATTATTTATTTAATAATTTAATGGCATAGGACGTCCACCGCTGGACATAGGATTCCCCTATAACTTTGCAATAGGACCGTTCAGAAGCAGTTTGGATTCACGGTCGACCCGCGACCCTAATCACCCAAAGAAGACTTAGACTCCTCAAATAGAAGGACAGATACTTTTTATACTGAAGATATATTTCCTGTTTTTTTTTGTTCAACTATGTACTACCATCTGTCGCCTGAGAGGGACAATAAATAGTTAGTAGATGTGTTGGGTTGGCAAATGGCATGTTAGGTATGTGACCTGTGTCACATCCTACTCAATAATTATTTTATATGTCCTGGGGAACTTTGTGCTTCAGTCTGCGAATCAGCAGGGGCCCTAGACAAAGTGCCATTTTAAAAACGATAACGAAGTTCGATAGAATAAATGTATGGGAAATATCACGTGATTTAGCGACGGCATATGTCAATCCCATACATTTTATTTTTAGCGAATCGAATCGAATGCGAATCGAATGCCATTTGTCTAGGGCCCTAGACCATCCTCCATGAGAGCCCTAGCCAAGGTGTTAGGGTGAGTTATAATCCTTTTTTTATACGTTTTGGCATGTAGACGAATTTCTTCTATGACCATATTGACGTGTAAATCGTTCGTTTGTGACATACCAAGGGGCATCGGTTATGAATCTCAACATCTTGTTCTGGAATGTTTTTAATGCAAGAGAAGTAGCAGGACACAGTGAGTTTTTAGTTGATTTTTACTGTAGCAAAGCAATTGATTACGCAAGTGAAACAGCAGGACACAACTGGTTTTTGGGTCATTTTACCATAGCTGCATAGGGAAGTTATTGATTACGAATTGAATATATAATGTATTGACATAGTCGGCTATTATTTCGTCCCCTTCTTTAAAAACCTTACCCTCCTTTTTGCTTCTAAGTTGTCGAATAAAATAGAGGATGAAGAAATAAATTATACAATTAAAACAATCGCATATTACGAGAATATTCAGTTGAATCTGATCAGATAGAATCGCGCCGGTCATTGTTCCATTGCTGCGCCACACCGTTAGTGTGATGTAACATAATCTTAATTATACAGATTTCAACTCACAACATCTAACTTAATTAGTGGTTATATTAATTATGAAAATGTCATCAGTATTTTGGCATTTTAAGTGTGTCAGATTAGTTTTGTTTTATAGTTTGAATGACCTTACTGTTCAATTGTTCATGTCCAATTTTATTGTCAATTAAAAGTGAATGCTGCATATGCATAAGGGTCATTATAACTATATTTTCACAAGGTGGCAACCGTGACTTCGTCGGCGTTGAAAAATAAAAGTAAGCAATATTAATATTGCACTTTTGTCAGGCTTTAGTTTATTTTTATTTTAGATGATGAAAGTTTCCTGTATTTTTTTTTTTGGGAAGACAAGTTTACTAGGTACGCATGAAATCTTCTATTATATTACTTTAGCATTATAAGTATTCAAAAAAGAACAGATCTATCTAGGAGACACAAGTCAAGCAATGCAAGTGACGTCGTGGGCAAATAGCATTACAAATATTTATTTATTTATTTACAACTCACATAACACATCATTACAGGAGTAATCCTAATTCAATGTATCTGTTCCTAATCTAAGTTTAAATAAACATTATTTATATTACACAAATCAATTACCTACATAAATTATAAAATTTTACAAAACATGCACAAGATATTAAAATAAACCTATATTACCTACTTAACTATAAGATATCACAAATAGTCCCACCCTATTGAATTCATTCAGTGTGCAATGGAACAGGTCAATTAATTTTGCCATTTCATTTAGGTTGCTAGTGGCAATTATAATATATAATTACTAGTGGCCAGTTCCTGGCTTCGTACGGGTTCAAAATAAAAACTATCCTCTCTTTTAGGTTGGACCAAATTACATATAATTGCGAAATTTTATCAAGTTCTTCACGGAGACACAACTGTACTTACCTAATACAGATAGCAAAATTATTTCGTAACACACAACACACATAAAGAAAGAGGTATAGCACGTATAGCAAGTGGTCACATTAGCACAAAGCCAAAAACGGATTCTTTTCATAAAAGTACCTACTCTAAATACAAACTAAAAAGGGCATTACATACGTACGGGACCCCAATTGCATAAAATTAAGACAACATTGAACGTTTAAGGAAACAATCATTAAATTACACGAGCTATTTAAAAAGTATTGCAACGTTGCCCTGAGCACACGCCGAAGGCGCCAATATTCTGCGTTGGTTGCGCTTTGCAAGAATTACATTTAATTAATGTGAAACTACAAAATTAGTTAAATTTTATACGAATTATGTTTTAATTGAATCACCTACACACAATAAATTCACTTTGTATTCAAGTATCACTTTTTTCATAGAATAACTTGACAAAAGATTAGAGTAATCCAGAGAGATGCTTCGCCATCGAGAAACAGTTTCTCTTGAATTGATATATTTATTTTATAATATTTTTTATACGGTAAGCGATTGACCTAAATCTCACCTGATGGTAAGTGAAGATGAGGTCGAAGATGGATATCGCTTGCCAGAAGAATCCCAAGTCTTTAATTTCAGGGAACCCTGAAGAAGGAAGATAATTCCACTCGCTCGGTGTGCGCATTATAAAAGAAGACGCAAAGCGCTTCGTGAAAATTGGTGGTACGAGTATGTCACCCATCATATAAGGGTGAAATTCTCTTCTTGTCTAGAAATCCGATTACGATAAGGAGATGGAGGAATTAAGTCATCAATTTTTTGTGCACACTCCAAAATATATCCGACTAGTTTCTACAGGTGAAAGAATTTTAAAAATTAGTCCAGTAATTTTTAAGTTTATTCATTACAAACATACAAATCTTCTAATAATCTTTATAATATCAGTATAGATATAGATAGAAAATCGAAAGCAGGCAATTCTACGCCGGTGTTATATAGTTAGGTAAGTATTACGAACATTTTAGATATGAAAGTAATTATATTAAGCCTTCCATTTAAGTTCAAGTTGAACTTAAACTTTGTATTATTTAATTTAAATGAATGTAATTAAAATAAATTAAGGAGCATAAGAAGTCGACTAATTGTACAAACAAGATGTAATGAAACTTTAATCAAAGATTTGTCTTGGTTAGACCGCTAACCGCTTTTAATTAATACAATTGAGTTTAAAACATCAGAAAGGATTGAGCAATGTATTGTGTATTTCATTACAGAGTAATTCGATTGTCTCGATCAGTTATTAGGCACAATTTAATCTACCGAGATGTATTACAACATAATACAAAGAACTGGTTCGTATATAGTGTAGGTGCCAAAGGTTTTAACTAAAACTTTTACAACAGAAGATAAGTAGGCGAGCCAAATATTAATTTGTAAAACCTCTAATTTTGTTATAGTTTAAATTTTAAAACGGCTAACTAAAGCTTAAGATTTGTCCTCCTTAAACATGGCATAGCTTTAGACACAGGGTTTAATGAGAGTATTTTATTTATGCTGTTACAAATATTCCTTAAGAATTGTAAGGTCACTGGCATTTGTAAAAGATTAGGCAATTTACTTGTATTTATGCTAGCAATTTGTTATCAGACGATAATTAATTATAGCTATTAAAAGCTATAAAGGTAGCTAATTATAGGGACTTCCTATAATTTGTTAATTATGGGAAGTCCTAACATTTATCTGCATGAAGACAGGACGTTGCACGTGTGACTAACCGACTAGAACAAATATTAATATAGAATGTTTGATAGTTTATTATTGATAGACGGTAACATTAGAATTGATTTCAAGTTTTCGAAAGAGGTCAGTAAGTAGACAAAATTATAGTTCATAGTTATTGTATTGGTAGCAAAATTTGTTCGTACAACACAATAAGTACCGTTCGGTACCGCCGTCGCCAGCAATGAAAAGTACTTAACAATGAAAGAAAAATGAATCCATTAAAACCTGTGGCTAATGATTTCGCTTTCTAAAGTAGGTTTTATACTAGACCTGTTCTATTGCAGAATAAAAAAACACAATATTTCTCTCTCAATGGAGTTGTAGAAGTGAAAACGCTAGCCTTGTCGAAAATGGAAGTTGTTTGTCAAGGCGGTTGATGAAAGTTGTTCAAGGAACACAAAACTTTGAAGGTGTAACGAACTGAACTGGTTTTAGTATATTTGCATTTCACACATTTTTATGATAATAATTATTATGTGGGAAGATTAATAAAGAACTTAAAAGAATAAAACCTTAAATGCCATTTTTACTGATTCATAAGCTTTGAATAGTGTGCAGTAAAAATGGATAATACAATCCGAGAGTGAATATTAACATATATTAATCTCTGTGTGATAAAAATATTATTACTGTTGTTTTAAAATTTATCTTTAACAAGAGTGCTTGTGATATGTTGTACGATGGGAATCTTCAATGCAAGGAGTAATAATATTTTGAAACTAGACTTGGTTTGAACACCGTTCTAATGTTCTTTTATTGGTAGTGTGGCTATTGTTTTAAATTATGTAAGTATTGTTACAACCGGTTGAATAAACGAGACATAAGAAGCAAATGACTACAGAGTCGAAGGGAGTAGGGTTGCCAGCACTTATTTAGATGAATAAATTATTATTATTTAAATTTAAATAAGGTGTGAAAATAAAGTGTCGGTACTACTTAAGACTAGGTGTTTAGGTTCAAAATGTCAAAAAAATATTTTTACTATGAAAAATAGTTCAATATTTTTTTCAATTTTTTTATCGACAGAAAATAATCTTATACATAGTGTTGTAGATGACGAATGCCACTCAGAAGAATATGAAATTAAACTTCACATTTTTAACATGGATTTCAAGTATCTACGCTTGTCTTAGTTGTAACATAACGCCGGATACTAATAAAAAATGAAAGTGGCAACCCTAGTTCAGTTCGGAGCGATGTAACGACCATAGCAGATTATGCATATGATATTTCTTTATGCATATGATATTAATGAATATAGACTTATACTAGTAGGAGTGAATGGGCATTTAAAAATTGCCAAAAAATCTATGGATTGGATATTTTCGGACGGATAAAATCAAAATTATATTAGTAAACAAAAATGAATATCTTATTTTAAAAATAAAAGCCAACGTCCCGAAAAAAAAATTCCAAGACATAATCACGACGTAAAATCCTTTTAAACCATTTAATTTTCTGTGAAATATGACGTACTTCATTGGAAAGAAAACTTTAACCTACGAAAATATTACCGAAACGAACCAGAGTTATTTAATATTTATTTAATAGCAATAGTAAGACGGACATAACTTTTTATTTTAAATTCATGAATATTAAAAGAAGAATATTTGAAAACTTAAAAATAAATGCTTGAAAATGCTTACCTTTCTACAAGAGGTAGGACGTTATCGAGGAACTCAAAACCGGCGTGTGTAGTGTAAGTAATAGTCTCATGGCACAGCAATGAACCGTGATCTGCTCGTACGAAATTCTTCAATACCCAGTACTCCCCTTGCTGCACAGTTTCCGGTTGGAAGTCCTTCTCATTACACCCCAACAAACTTCTCAACCGTACGAGGGTTGCTTCTGATAAAGCGTTCTCATCGACTATGTCCAGTACCGTTTCATTTGTGATTTCTGCTTCCAATGGCACTACATTTAAAATTTTCTTCTCTAATTCTATTATTGAGGCTGTGCTTGATACAGTCTTGTTTGTGGTCGCCGCCGTCGGTGACGTTTTCTGGGAAGTCGATTCTTCGAAAATCCTAACGCTGGAGTCTACTGGCCTGGTTTCAGTTTCGTTCCGAATTTCCTCGCGGTTTAGATAACGGTAGTCTACGCTTCTCTCCGATCCGTCTCCAGTTAAAGGCATCCATTCAGCATTCGGTCCATTATTGGTCGACAGATGCATCGCCGCGTATAGAAGAACCGCGATATTGATGACGATGCTCATCCGAAACAACAAATTACGACGGTTACCCAACGCACCCAACATTATTTTAAGTGATTTAGGCACTTGCACTTAACAAACTAGAAAGTTTAAGCTACAACGTCCTTCGTCGTCCTCTAGGACGCAGTTTCCTATAAGGTCCTGTGTGTGCCAGCATCACAATTTATTTTGTCATCAGGGGACGCGTGGATGTGAACGCCGCGCCGACGCAGCGCTCTCAAGATTTTTCTGTAACAAATAATAAGGCAAAAATTATTAAAGTAATCATTTAAGAGCTCAATTTCCAACTCGAGGAGCTTACGGATTCAGAATTACGTAATTCCATGATTATTTATAAATTATTGGTGGTAGCAATTCATAAAAAACATGACATTTCTGCGATATAAATGAAGGTTTGGATGTAGTTTAATTTCATATCTAGTATGATTAATTTCTAAACCCGGGTTGAACCAGTTAGTAAGTATTCAACCCGACATTTACTCTGGTTGAATACTAACTAAAAACCAAAAATATTTTACACGAAAACATCCTAGCCATAAAGTACATTTTAAATTAGGTTGTAATTAGCCAAATCTATAAAGCTTTTTTTCTATATGTAATTTGGCCAAACTTAAAATTAAGATTTTTATCTCAATTTTTTATATTTTTTTTTGCAAATTATATAACATTATCATTAAATACCTAATGCTGACTTGCTTTCTTTTATACTTGTCAACTACTAATTGACCCCTACGGTACAAGCTGAGCTTAGTGTAGGGGTCAAGATCAAATCAAATCTATTGTAAATTGTAAAAAAAAAAAAAATTATTAACATAGCGCCATCTATTAGATACTTACTTACTTAAATTATTGGCATTGCTTGCGTAATGCGTATGCTTTATCGTTTTCGTGAGTTCAATAAGTGCCGCAAATGTCTGCGTCGCATTCTGTCTTCTGTTACTCGTATTTGCATTATAGTAAGTTGAGACAACAAATACTAGTGACTTCACTCGCTCGTACAGCGTGTTCTTAATCCTACTTAATACTTGACATCAACTTGACATAAATCTTTGATGACATTCTCAGTGGAACAGTGTACGTACATATTAATTAGATTCTATTTTTAATTTGCAAGCTCGTAGGTATTAAGATAGTATAGACGAGATTTTAATGACGAACAGTTACTCGTAATGGAATGTTTCAATGTGTGTAATCAACTTAACGAGTATATTCATATAATAATAATTGTGGTAACAGGAAGTTTTTTAAATATGTTTATATTTCTTTATTCTCATTACAGCTTACAGCTACTTACATGAGAACTTACGATAAACTTAAATAGACAATGAAGTATTGAACAGATTATCAAAATATGACATTCAAAAACTCAAAATAATATATTTTCACAGCTTGGAGCTAAACTCTCCAAACGATTTAGTTTGTTTTATATCCAAAGGTATCACAGGTACATAGAAACAATAGGTATCACTTTTGTACGGTATACTGTACTTTTGTTTCAAGTTTTTTTAAGAAAATTACATTTGTTCGGGACTACTATTAAAAATATATTTAAATTAGCTCTTTGCACAATTCCTACGAAATAAAATTGTGCAAGACGACTACTAAAGCGATATTTGACAAGGCAGAATAGTCTAAATGAGTGATTTTTGACTTTGCATAATTTGTCTTGACAGACTGATCTTCATATAGGCGAAAGATCGAAAAGAGACTAGTAAAAACGATGGACGATTCTAACAAAAAGTCGCCAAAAAACGACCATGACTGAAAACAAAATACAGGTAGCATTACAGTTGACTGTCAAACATTAGACTTCGTTTGAAAGTTGGTACATAGAAATACATAAGATCAGCTAAGAAAATTCGTACTAGTCACAAAGGAGCAATAAAATAAAAACATTAATGCAAATCCAAATTAAAATAGGTATTACTGAAACTAGTAATCCACAATCATTTGTAAAAACAAATAATTATGTAGATTCAGATTCATATGAAGTTCCATAAAAAAAGTTTAATAAAAATTATACACCCGACGCGTTCCTGTTCGCCTAAGGCTGTTATTAATTCAATAGAATAATTACATGCCGTCTTCAGGAACCCATTGGGCTTTATCTAGATGTATGGAATTGACGTATCCGGCTCAATATCATTAAGCCATCTTTGAGTTAACAACATAATGCGATCTAATTTTATTTTAGTGCGCCATGTCATCATTATTGCGCGATATAAAGATAGCAAATGGAATGTAACTACAGTCACTCGTATTTATAAGTTTTGTAAGTTGTTAGGTACATATTTTCGAGGCCGTTTCGCTCTACTTATGCGTGAAAATTAGTGGTAATGATATTATGAGCGAAGGATGTAAGGTTTTCTTTGGCCTTGGAGAGCTTGAATTTTATGTACAAGGTAAGTTTTGCGTCAATAAGGGCGGTGCGAGGCGTGAGCGTGACGTCAATGTTGGCGTGTTTTGTAAGGTATTCTTCGATTGTTATTATAATTTGAGAGGTCTTATGTGGTTGCCTAATGAAGGGTTTTCGTAAGTGTTTTTCCTCTTGTCCCCCATCCGCTTGTTCACAGGTTGGTCCAGTATCCCTCAAAGCAATTTTTTTCTGATTACTAACAGGCTGAATCTTCGTGAATAGCTTCAGTTTGCCGAGACGAAAAACTTTTTCCTCTGCGAAAATTCTCGATAGTGGTAGCTAAAGGAGTTAGCAGCCGTAAAAAACTTCCAAGCGTAGGACTGGGAAAACGTACCACTCAATTTGTAGGACTATGCGGCCATTTTATTATACAAATGTTTACTAAGCTGCAGACAAAAAATCAGCTGGTTTTCGCAGAGGAAAAAGTTGCTCGTCTCGGCAAACTGAAGCTACTCACGAGATTCAGCCTGTTAGTAATAAAAAAAATTCCTTTGAGGGATGTTGGACTAGGTGGACAGTGGTACAAGTTTAAAAAAAATGAGGTGCAGTTTTCTGGCGCGCGAGTCGTCTAGTTAAATAAATCAACAAGATAACTCGCCGGTTCAAGCGAGTTAAATTCCAGCGAGTAGTCTAGTAACACAGAACGAATTCTTCCTTCCTAAATTATCCGTTCGAATTTCAAATATGTAAATAAAATGTAGCGGTTTTAAGAATTTTAGTCTGTTTTTCTGTACACGCCAATCTCAGAAATGGTTTAACCGATTTGAATGAAGTTTTCACTGATGTTTTCATGATTACCTGGATTAAACTATAGGATATTATTAATACTGAAAAGATGCTAGGTTGGGGGGGGGGATCTTACTACAGCGCGTACTAGTTAGGTAGTTAGGGCACCAACTAGTTAGATTATCAATCAATCAATCAATACTAATAATAAATCTGTAAGTGTAGATATTGTATGTATGTATGTTCCTCCATAACTCTTAAACGAATTAACTGATTCTCATGAAACTTGGTAGATAAACATTAGACACAGGATAGGCTACTTTTTTCTTTTTCAACGCGGACGAAGTCGCGGGCGCCAGCTAGTATAATATATAATGTTAACCATTGAAATATTTTAAAGACATCATTAAACCACTATTATTATTATTATAAATGATTTTTTAAATGCGTCATTAAATTTGAATTAAATAAATATTATAGGCTCATCACGGTCGTTTGCAGAATCATGATTATTATATAAAATAAGTTATTATCTGTAATATGTAAGGCACATGAATGTTAAACCTATACTCGTATACTTTTAAGAACTAGCGATCTACCCGCGGCTTCGCATGGATGCAATATTTTTTTGCAAATTAGACACAAACCTTCTTAGCCTGTCCTAACATTCTTCCAGGATAAAAAGTATACTGTGTGTTAATCCAGGTAATAAACTATTCTAGTACAAATCTGTTGAGCCATTTTTGCGTGATAGATTAATAATTTGAACTCGTTTTCAGTCTGTACCTATAGCTAACTTCTAACTGTTCCTATGGAACGGATTTTGATGCGGTTTTCACTATCGGTTAGACAATATTTCACGGATTTTTTACACATACATACCTAAAGTTTTTCCTGGGCGAAGCCGTTAGCGGATCGCTAGTTAGTAGAATATCATATCACCCGTATAAAATTTATCATAGAAGTAAATCACACTTCGTTATTTTGTAATTAAAATAGAACCGTTTTAACACTTTTAACTACCACTTGGAACATCTATCTGATATCAATACTAATAATAAATCTGTAAGGATCGGTCATGGAGTAATTTACTTTGTTTTCAGATATCGTGTTTATAGGCTCTATACATGATCCTGAAACTGAATTGACCATTTTTACATTTTTTTTCTGTATGTATGTATGTATGTATGTATGTATGTATGTATGTATGTATGTATGTATGTATGTATGTATGTATGTATGTATGTATGTATGTATGTATGTATGTATGTATGTATGTATGTATGTATGTATGTATGTATGTATGTATGTATGTATGTATGTATGTATGTATGTATGTATGTATGTATGTATGTATGTTCCTCCATAACTCTTAAACGAATCAACTGATTTTCATGAAACTTAGTTGATAAACATTTAGACGTACAGGACACAGGATAGGCTACTTTTTCTTTTTTAACGCGTCGCGGGCGCCAGCTAGTAAATAATAAGTTTCAATTAAATTTGGATACTTGACATACTTTGACAAATAATATATTATAGTTGTTACAATCATCTGTTATACAATATGTAAGTCCAGTGATGCAGTCAACCGTGCCACTACTGTTGTGTTAACAAGGTAGTATAAAAGTACCTATTTTATTGGAATAGATGAACACAAGTGGATGTTTACTTCGGTACATTCTCACATTACTGCGTTATGACAATAACCGGCTACTTAATACTTGTTTGTACATTAAAGAGGATTATGCAATACTATTTTTAAACCTCAACGCCTGACGCCAAAACTAAGTGTTATAAAAGTGTCTGTGTATCTGTTTATATGTGTCTGTCTATGAAATCTATGAATTCAATTTTTTGTTTGAAATCTGACGTGACCGAGATGGTTCTTAGCTATACCACAGAATAGGTTATATTAATAATGTAAAGATACTTAGATAATATAATTTTATTATAGTATAAACTAATATTATAAAGAGAGATTTTGTATGTTTGTAATGAATAAACTCAAAAACGATTGAACCAATTTTGAAAATTCTTTCACCCATAAAAAGCTACAATATCAGCGAATAACACAGGTTATATTTTATAAAGTTACGCGGGCAAAATCGAGTGCAACAGCTAGTATGACATAAATCAGGTGACGAAACCATCATATGGTACTTATTAAAACTTAAAAACAAGTTATATAATTATTTCACATTGTCAAGTTTACATTATTTCAAAGGCGTCATAATTACATTATGGTAATTATCACAGTTTATTTATTTTCCTAGAAAAAATATTTTATTACTTTCCTTACAAGTGACATTTCGTTAAGCCAAAACGTCACTTTCTTTGCACAGTTTGTGGTCTGTAAAACACTCAATCATAAAAGGGCGCTCTGGAAGCTCTGACCATAGGTGACCATAGTAATGATTGATGTAAAACCTCTTAAAGTCTACATATTATTGCTTCGCCTGGGAAACAGGCAAATTCCTAGTTGGCGTGTAGACTTATGACCTATTGTGGTCGCCTTAGCAACAAAGTAGACACTTATGGGCGGCACTTAAATAAATATTCAATTTAATAGTCGGCCATGAGGAACACTACAAAATATGTCACGAGTAGTTTCAGCATTTGAGAAGTATCTTGTTTAAAACTAATCCTTTCATTTTGAGGTGTTATTTCAATTTTATTTCGCTAAATCTACATCTACATTACTGCGAGATCGAATTAATCTTGAGGAGATCCGTAGGTGTACGAAGGTTTTTTTGGAAAATTATGAGCAGCAGACGTCCAGCAGTAGACGTCCTAGGGCTGAGATGTTTTTATTTTTATTTTATTTTTTATTAAAGATGGGTTTACTCTTGGCCAACGAACAGCTGTGTAGCGAAGATGAGGCCTATGATACAGCGAGCGCACGCAGAAGATGCCTCACTCGAACCTTGAAAAGATCTGAGGCCCTAATAGCCAAGAGCAAACCAATGCAAACGGGAGCGTTGCGTATTTACGAAACGATAAAAAATAAAGCCCGGTGATTAGTTGTTGGTCATTGGTTTGCTCTTGGCTAGGGGCCCTCGGTAATATGAGCTCGGATCGGAAATATAGACGCTGGCAGGGAATTCCAAACCTTGGCAGTGCACATTATAAAGGATGTTTTAAAGAGTTCGGTCCGAAAAAGAGGGATTTCGATAAAAAAATCTCCTTATTATTATTAATAGAAATTACATAATAACGCATAACTCACTTGATGACATAAAACGATGCCAAATATGCAACCAAGCGGTACGAGTACGTAGTACGTCAAGTCGGGCACGCGTTCACGTCAAAATGACAACATAATATTCAAAGCACAAACGCGACCTTCAGCAGAGAAAGTGTTTTACTTCGGATTATAATGCCACTGTGAGTTAAGTGTTGCCGACGTGAAATGCATTGTGAGACGAAGTAGTTAATTCTGACATAAGTAAGAGCCCTTCAAAAACTACTGTATGATGGTTGTGTTAAATGAATTCAACTTAATTGTTACATGATCTTCTAACATATAAAAAAACGTAAACGAACTGTCTGTTAAATTAAAAATATATATATTTGTACACTTAAGTTTATGGAGGTCAAAAATAGTTACTTATTAGAAATTATGTATGTGTCTGTGGCGTTTTACGTCCATAGACAGATTTTATTTTAGTTTTATTTATTCATCCACTATTTTAACCATTTATTTTTTCAATTCAATCATTTATTGCAAAATCATAATGTATCTATCTATATACATACATTATGATATAATGATGATAGATGTTACAAAAATAATAACGACCAATTTAAATAAAATTCAATATATTGTCATTATGTTAAAACTATATACCTATTATCACTAAAATATTCATTTGTGTTATAATAAAATTTACTAGTTAGAAACTTGTTTAATTTTTGTGTAACTATGATATCTTTGTTTTCATTTTTTTAACATATCAGGTAATTTGTTGCATATTTTATGTCTCGTATTTTCCAACTAACAATCCAAGTAATTAAAATTCGTCTGACAGTATAAAATGATTCACGGATCGTACTGCATTTAAAGATGGAATACATAGCAGGCATAGTGGCACCTAACAGGAAGCTCGAAGCGTGATCTGCATAATTCAGCGCATAGACTATTGTCAAGGTGCAGTGCATGTCGGATGGGGGGGCATCGATAAACTTTGAACGATGAACTGTCATATTGATCGAGTATTTCCATTACATTCAGCGCCTCTTTCACCAACTACAAGTAAAGTGTTGATTAGTTACTTTTAGAAATCATTTTCTGTTTTATTGAATTATGCACTCGGTTTACTGCATCATTCGATAGGCGATTTTTTTAATTATTTTCTATTTAATGTTTGGTACGTTTACCGTACAAACAAAGGTATATTAGCTAAATTATTCTCGGTGACAGGTGACTTTAAGTGACGGTTTAGCCTACTTGACGTTGGTGAAAGAGACGCTCAATGTTATGAAAAAAAACCTTTTTCTTTTGTTTTTTTTTTTTAATGTCGGCAGACAAGCGGACAGTCCACTCAATGGTAGGTGGCTAGCGTCGCCTTCGCCTATAACACAAGCAACGCCATAGGTGTTGCAAGGGCGCTGTGTGTGCAGAAATAGGGAAACGGGCTCTCCCTAAGTTTACTCACTCATCGAAACATAACAGCACACATGCTGTTATTTCACGGTGGTCTTCTGTAGAATTATTTCATGGTGTGGTTACCAGATGGGCTGCCAAAATGACTACGCAGAGTGCTCTGCCACTACTAAAGGTACGAAGAAGAAGGCAGAGTGCCTTCCTAGTTAATTGCTCTTTGCATTGGTAAAAACCGCATCAAAGTATGTTACGTATGGTTTAGGAGTTAGTGGGTATAGGTACTTACAGTACACAGACAGACAGACGAGGACAGCAACCAATTTATACTATGTAATGAAAGTATTTTTTATCCTTTATCTACCCATAAAGTGTGTAGCCCCATTGCGATGCTTGTGTTAAAAGGTGACAGCAGACAATAAACGCTTCCGGTCTATTACAACCAAATCCCAAATTGCCTGAAATGTGAATACGCCTAAATCCCAAATGGACTGAATTTTAAATCGACTGAATCCTAAATCGACTGAATCTGAAATCGACTAAATCCCAAATAGACTGATTCCCAATTCGCCTGAATGCCAAATTGTCTAATGTAAGCCGCACATTTATTTAATTTTTATAACTTTCATATACCATGAAGAGGACACTTATGTCGACATTTACATAGAAAAATATATTAATAATAAGGTCGACAATGTCCTTCGCAACAATAAATTATACCAATTACATAGTTACGTATGTAGTTATCCAATAAAAAAGATATTAATTTCAAATGTCAAATGCATAATGTGTAGGACATGCCTGTGATACCACACGTTAGGTTAGAACGAATGGAAGAAACCTGAGCCATGTTCCGAGGACAGTTCTATGACTGTTCGGATGTGCCTAATGACTGTATTCGCTTCATTTTTTATTGTAAACTAGCTTTGGCCTTCGGTTTTCGTTGCGTTTTTTGCTTGTAATGACAGATGGCAAAGTAGCTCCTTTGAAATACAGAATAACATTATTTTTGTGCCTATTCGTATTACATTGGAAATGATACTTAGTTGATATTGTATTTAATCAATACTAATAATAAATCTGTAAGGGTTGGTCATGGAGTAAGTTACTTTGTTTTCAGATATCGTGTTTATAGGCTCTATACATTATACTGAAACTAAATTGACCATTTTTACAATTTTTTTCTGTATGTATGTATTATGTATGTAGTATGTATGTTCCTCCATAACTCTTAAACGAATCAAATGATTTTCATGAAACTTGGTGGATAAACATTTAGACGTACGGGACACAGGATAGGCTACTTTTTTCTTTTTCAACGCGGACGAAGTCGCGGGCGCCAGCTAGTAAAATAATAAAAATATTCTCCATTTCTCCATTTAACCTTTTTGTAACTTTGAAAAAAGAAATGACATAACTAATATACGTATACCAATATTATTTATACTCAAGGTGTAACATAAAAAGATCAAAGAAACCTTTTAAATCCATTCTTAACTAATGTAACTGTACAAAAATTACAGTTCAAAGACCTAGAAGTGTCATTTTGGACACAAAAGTCGTAACCGGTGCTCAGATCGAACACCGAAATCAATCACGCAGTCGTGAGCGCTCAATCATTACAATCAACTGTTTCATTATCTCAATTGTAATTGCGAGTACTTGTTACATATCATTATTATTGTACTTTTGTAACAGTTTTTTTAAAGGTCAAAAAATAAGAAGAAATGTATTCTTGTGTTTACCTTATGATATTAAAAATGTTTTTAAAATTCAGAAACAGGTCAAATATGTCCAAAAGAAATGATGATGGTACCTAAACCTATACATGAATAAACTTTTAATTTGTAACAAATAAATAGATCGGCATGTATTTTTGACTTGACGAGCCTTGAGTTCGAGTCACAAAATTCACTGAAAATTTGATTTCAAAACTTCCAGTTTCTACTGGTAACACCAAATATGTAACTTAAGTTTTCAAAGTTATCCAGTCAAAGTCATCCTTTAACTCAGTCTGTGTTTAGTTTCGATGCTAATATCATAGTTAGTACATAATATATAGACTCTGCGATTGGTGTGATTGTTGCGAGACTATTTATCATGTATTGTGTCCCAAAAATAATAATAATTGACACAATTAAAGAGTGAAACACTGTAGCGAAGTTGATAACACTCGGTCGCAGAGTAGTTGAAAGAACAGAGAGCGCGCGTGCCGCGTGCCAGTTAAGAGAGGTCGTAGGTTGCAATCAGTTGACGACTGTTGCCCACGCGCATTCAATTACAACGTAATTCTGCGGTTGTCATTTCATTTCATTGCTAATGCACCGCACCGCACAGAACGTTTCGCAATTTAACAGACTATTTTTTTTTTCTCTTTAGGTTTTATTAAACATTCACTTTGTAACTGGGAAGCACAAGCGACTTTGTATGTAAAAATAAAAAAAAAAAACTGTATTTTTTTTCTGAAATTGAATTGGACGTTGTTTATCGTTCTTTCCATAAGTGAAAATCATATCAAAATCCGTTGAGTGGATTAGAAGATTTTAGGATTAAAAAGCGGACAGACCCCCGACGTCCGACGCCAGAATGGGGTGTTATAGGTTCGACTTGTATGTCTCTGTG
Source organism: Synanthedon formicaeformis (assembly GCA_945859745.1). Lineage (NCBI taxonomy): Eukaryota > Metazoa > Arthropoda > Insecta > Lepidoptera > Sesiidae > Synanthedon > Synanthedon formicaeformis. Next base: position 8,274,427 of record OX243958.1, read on the forward strand.
TGTGCATCGTTGCTCCAAAACTGCTGATTTTGACCGTTTTTTTTTTTGTTTTTTGAAAGCTAATATGATCTAGATGGTACGTAGTTCCTAGTGTATATGAAAATCTGTTCAGGCATTTGAAGATCATAAGCTCATTTCCTAGTAGACGAAGGAATCTCATTAACTTCTACATGTTCGATTGATTTGAAATCTGTTACTTCGGCGGTATTTCTATGACATGGTGAAGATTGACCTGATCAATGAAGATGCTACAGCATCAACTAGTTTGCGGGATACCCAGCTCCGCGACTACAGCAGATATAGCGTGTTAGGGTTTAATACAAACTAAAATACGAGTATTTTTAAAGTAAACTCGACAAATAAAGTGCTTTATCACCCTAAGATTGAACATTCTTTGTATGTTGTAGAATGATAAAGTCTGTTTTCCTTTGAAAATTCAAAGTGACAATTATGTCAATCAGTAATCAATACCTATTTCAAATCTACACCTTAGCGAATTTTGAAATGAATGGAACTTGTTATCGAAACTGATAAAGCACTTTTCTGGTCGGCTATACATTTGTCTGAAATAAAGTTATTATTATTATTATTATTATTATTAATGTCGGGGGTTGGTATATAATTTTTAATCATGGCTTGCATTAAATATTTATTCGAAAAATTTTTTTTTTTCACCTCAGTAAAAAAAACAAGTAGGTAAGTATTATTTAAAATAACTACACAAATATTAATTGAATACAATCCACAAGCCAAAACCACATTGTCTTACGTTTTTAATTGAAACGTGATGGTGCATGAACCTTTTTTGCAACCTTTGCAATTCCTTTAGAGGGCACTGTACTGCGGTATTTCCTTAAAACGCAGTGGGGCCGTCGACCTTCGATGACTCATTTACTTGCGGGTTCCAAGAAATTATAAAATTCTCGAAAACCTCATGGTTATTTGACAATGGCGTTTGTTTGCTGTTAATTATGAAGATAATTTACAACGAGACTTAACTAATAAAATAACTTAAAAGCGTAGCGCGTACGAGTATACGCGTATTAGATACCAGTTTTTATCTTGACGACAAGGCTACAAGCATAAGGCTAGACCGCTTATCTTTGAACATCATGTAAATTTAAAAATTCTTAGAAACAACGTGAGAAAATATTATGCATGCCTATTTAACTTAGGTACCTAAGTCACTAGTATTTATGTGAGTACATTTTTTTATGTTAAAGTCGGCAAAAAGGCGACCTTCCACTTGATGGTAGATTGTAGAAGCAATAACCGTATTATTTTTTTGCATATTATGACATTAATTTGAGTTATCCTTATCCTACATACATATGCGATATACTCAAAAACTAATGCACCGATTTTAATGCTGTTTTAATGGATAGAGTGGTTCTCGAGGAAGGTTTTAGTATATAATTTACAAAGTTAAAGTTACGCGGGCGAATTCGCGGGAAGCAGCAATAAAACGCCTTTTAACTTTATAACTTTTATAACTTGAGATGTAAATTTTCTGTATTTATCTTAATATATATAAAATGTATGTATGTATGTCTCCATATGTCTCCTATAGACTCCAAAACCGCTGAACCGATTTGGATGAAACTTTCAATCTTCAGATTAATATACAATTATACACATATTTATATCATGACACCTAATTACCTACATACAAAATTATTTTAGAATAGATGTTTTTTGATAGATGGCGTTATTTTGATAACCGCAAAATCTTCTTCCCGTTTACGTTCCGAGTATAAAAATATTTAAAAAATTACAGCGTCACAGCGATAAAGATGTTATGATTCATATAATTATTTTCATTTTTCGATGCGATAAAGTCGGAGGCACAAGGTAGTATAAAATAAATCCAGTCAAGGACAAATTAAATTAACGAGCGCATTCGCCGCCGCAAGCGCAGTTTGTTTCTAAACAAATAGACTTTCAACGACTTGTCTACAGACTGTCTATAAAACAGATCGGGCCACAAGTCCGCAAATAGGTCAAGGCGATTTAGTGGAAGAAAATCACAAGTGGATGTTGATCGAACACGTGTTTAAATATGGAACGAGTTTTTAAAAATATTCCATTTCACGGTCAATCGGTATAGTTAATTAATTTTCACGTCTACTCTTCCCACCAGCCAGATGTCCGTGTCGGTTATATCGATTGTAAAAACGGTTCGTTTTCGCAGTTTATAAACACGAAGCTGCTGGCTGAGCTCCAAGTTTTCTTTACCTAACAAACATTTTTTCTGGCATTTTGCACGTCTGCGGAATGAAGTTTACACAAGATACGGGAAATTTAGGTTTAGCTAAATCAAATGTATCGATTTGTACTGTACTGCATCGTCTAAGAGAGCAACTGCTCTAACGATTTAGCTCTTAGAGGCTAAGAATAATATCAAATACGAGTATACGAAAAATAACATTTTATTTTAAACTAATTTAAACATAGTGGTAAATGAGAATAGAATTAATCCGACATAAGTAGTGACAACAGTGGAATCAAATATGATCTATCCTTCAATTAAAATCTAAGGATTTATTTATTTATTAAGACAAGGACTAATCTCAGTCAGAACACAATTTTTTCAAATTACCAAAGCGCAACCTAAAATAGCCTGTCAATAAATTTCCATTTTATATATTTATCTAATCTATACTAATATTATAAAGAGAGAAGATTTGTATTTTGAAAATTCTATCACCTAAAGAAAATAAAGTGTATATTTTATAAAGTTAAGTTAAGTTAAATTAAATTACCGTAGCCGAAAATGACCATTAAGTTGTATGACAATACATTTTGAAGATCTCGGCAAAACGAATCTTTAGAATCAACACTTGACCGTTTTTGTTTTTGTAAAATAGTAATTTTTTGTAAATTGTGCGTCAATGATGTCATAATTAACCATGCTCCCAAAATTCTGGGAAATTTATATTATATTTATCATATTATGGAATGTTTAATTAGTGCGTTTGCGAATATTCATCGGATTATTGATGCAATTAATTGGCACATATGTTACAGAAATTTTTCCTGTGTTATCAATATTATTACCCATTGTTTCAAATGGTTTTTCCGATGCGGTTTCAGGATTACGCGTATAAAACAATGGGAATGGTTCAAATGGGCCCTCATACTTCTTGGTCTGGGTGTTCCACTTCTTGTTCCAACCTAGTTCCACAGAATGAAGTATTATTAAGTAAAGGGTAGTAGTATAGTGGCTACCTGGCTAGAAGTTTTGAGTTCCAAAACCCCGGAACACCTTGGAACATGTGGAACATCGCATTTTTGACCCACTTAAAGTAGTTCGATTCCGAAACAAAAAAATACCTATACGTAGCCTGGTTCATTGGCAGTTCAGATTGTAAAAGAAAAATTGATAATTCTAATCTCTGTGTTTAAAAAATATATATTTTAGAAACCTTGACCCCTGGAACACTTCGTGGAACAGGCACTAAGGCCCGGAACACTGCACTAAACTTGTTATTTCATATGATTCCATCATTACAACGAAAAGGAATATTTTTGTATGGGATATACTTTAGTATTGGTATATTTTGACATGGTACGAAGCTGCCGAACCGAAGTCACATGCAACAGCTTGTTTTATATATTTTGAGTAACAGTTTGACATGGATAATAATTGATGATGATGATACGAGGCAGGCATATTAATTTCATTAAAATAACATTTCTATTTAAGAACCACATATTAGTACAAGTAATACAACTACTGGTCTAGTATAAATAAAGCAAAAGATCGCAGTCTACAAAGTTGAAAGGCTTGGTGAAACCTGTTGCAAGGTCGGACATTGATTCATAATCTGATTAATCTTAGATTCTAGTTTAGTTTAGATCAGAACAGTATAGTTCATTACTCGAAAACAGTTACATATAACGACGATAAACTACGACATATACCTAGCTGGTGCCTGCAACTTCATCCTCGTTGATAAATGAAAAATATAACACCTAAAAAATATATAAATTAATACAACGCCTGACAACTTTATCGCAGTGATGAACTGATGACGGTCGACAGTAATGGTGCCAATTTTTTTAAATATTTTTAGACGACTCCTCGGAAACCTAAAATTTTGTTAGGATAAAAAGTATCCTATATGTTAATCCAGGTAATAAACTATCTGTGTGCCAAATTTCATCCATCAAAATCAAAATTCATCCGTTTTCGTTACTCAATCACGCAAAAACAAGCTTTCGAATTTATAATATCACTGGCTGCTGCCCGCGACTTCGAACGCGTAACTTTGTAAATTATATAATAAAACCGTCCTCGAGAACCACTCTATCCATTGGTGAAAACAGCATGAAAATCGGTGCAGTAGTTTTTGAGTATCGCGAACAGAAAGACAGACCGTCAGACGGACAGACGCGGCGGAGGACATTGTTTTATAATATGTAAGGATTTAGGTACAATAATATATGTAGACTTAGTGTGTGAATTTCTAAAAAATTGCCTTCTTTTAATAAAACCTTCCCACTTCAACCTTTGTAGAGAGGCAGAGGCAGAGGCAATAAAATTTCGGTTTAGTAGTCAACTCGCACAATTTCATTTCGTACGAAATGTGCGAAAAGCCAACTTTAAAATTTAAGTATAAATATTTTTAGTAGTCATCTCGCACACTTTGGATTTAGTGTCGCCCAATGTTTCTCATTTCTTATGACTATTTTTCATACAGTCATATTTCTGTCTTACAATTTTTTTCTTATGTGGATCAAGTAGCCATAACGTTTACATAATTGTACTATACAATATTACGTAATTCTTTAATTAAATACGTCGATTTGTAGCAAAATAACCGTCGTTTAATAATTGAATAAAGAAATATGGACTCGACGTCCTTGCAAGCAGCAATCCATTCTCAATTATCATTGTTGTTGTGGGTATGTATGTTAAATGTATCAATTTTACAATAACTAGTATAATACATCCATGTTTTAACATTTCAGATTGTTCACAAAATCACATTTTTAACTAAAAGTACTCGTATATAGTCCATTGTTTCCAGTGAGTTAGTTATATTATCACAAAGATCTTTAAGAAGGAAAGATCTTTGTGATGATCTTTGTGGTATATTATACCACAAAAAAACAAGTTCTCTGACGTTCCAATTAAAAATAAAATAAACCTTGAATGATAAATTATTTATTGAACCCTTACTTCCTTAAATACTCCAAGTCAAAAATGAATTTATATAAAAACTTGTCTGTCAAATTAAGACAAGTTGTACTTTATTTTAAAACTAGCTGTTGCACGCGACTTTGTCTGTGTAGCTTTATAAATAGCCTATGTTAACATTGTTAACCAATAATTATAAAGAGAGATTTGTATTTTTGCTTGTTACTGAATAAACTCAAAAACTACTGGACCAATTTAAAAAAATCTTTCACATATAGAAAGCTACACTATCAGAGAGTAACATAGGCTTTTTATTACGCGGACAAAGTCGCGTGCAATTATATATGCAAAAGTGATTTTGTTTGTTTGTTACGTTTTACGCTTTAACTAATCAGGAAAAAAGGACGCAGACGAAATCGTGTAGAAAAATAGATCTTGCTCTATAAGTTAGTGAATGACAAAGATAACACTAAGGGTCAGCGCCGACGGGCGGAGTGGCAACGAAAAGACTAATTTAGTAACAATTTAAATTCAACCTAAAGTGCTCCTGAACACGACTGTATTTGGTCGCCGCGCGCCTCTCGACCGCGCTTTGAGTCGCTCGCCGTAATTTTATTTCATTGTACCAAATAAAGTCGTGTTCAGGAGCACTTTAGGTTGAATTTAAATTGTTACTAAATTAGTCTCTTCGCTGCCACTCCGTCCGTCGGCGCTGACCCTTAAAGCTAGCTTTCATATACCTTAGTATAAGTATATTAAAATATCAATACTAATAATAAATCTGTAAGTGTAGGTATTGTATGTATGTATGTTCCTCAATAACTCTTAAAAGAATTAACTGATTTTCATGAAACTTGGTAGATAAAAATTTAGACGTACAGGACACAGGATAGGCTACTTTTTTCTTTTTTAACGCGGACGAAGTCACAGGCACCAGCTAGTATTTAAATATACCTTAGTAGTATAGTATATTTAAATAGCTATACCTTAGTATAAGTTAGTAAGTAAAGGATATGATATCCTTGAGTGACGCATCAACTCGCAAGCCAACGTCGTCGCCCTATGATTAATACTTTAAACATTTTTTGTTCTTCGGGATTTCCAGTCTTACGACTGGAAGATATTATTATGAGGGCTTGCAATTATTTCGTAATAGCCCCCCTTTTAAATGTAAATCGTAACTGAGAGAACAGGAAATGGAAGTATATACGAGTGCTAATTTTATCAGCCGCTTTATGATGACATAGTTAAATAAGAGGGCCCATTAAAATATAATAAAATTGTTAAGTTTTAATGAAGGTATACAGTTAGTTAGTATTTGATAATAAATGTTTTTATGAACATTCTGGGTAAAACTAAATAATTATTATATGATGGCGAATATGATACTTTCTGTTTGATTGCCTCATAGCATTATTAACTTGTGATTGACGGTGTTGCTAGTTAGAAAAAAATCTAAGGTACAAATTATAATAAATAAATAGACTATTGGTCTGTACTGTACGTGAAAATATTTGATAAAATTGAAGTTTTATCTTATTAAGTTTTTATAAATAAATTTAAATAAATAATTTAATTTTTATCTTAATTCAAATTAGGATAAAAAATTGTTTTAAAGTACGTGCATTTGTCAAAGCGATGAAGTTGGCAGCATAATCTATTTATTTTCAAGACGATAAAAAATTTTCAGAAAAAAAAGTCCTTTACGTTAATCCATGTAATAAACCATATGTGTGAGAAATTTTATCAAAATCCGTTCAGCCATTTTTAACTAACATCCAAAATTCTAACAACAATAATTTGATTTGTTATAAGTAAATAATTTAGGACGTTCAATATTTAATACTTAGTTAGAACATTTCATATTCAAATATGACAAAAAAAGAGAATGCATCGTCGGTGGTCATTGTGGTCCCACTGACCGCATTAAGGAAGAGAACGGTTTGCAGTAAATCTCAAAACAATCTGGCTCGTAGCCAGAAATGTGACCAAATGGAAGTTATTCACCGTTACACTCAAATTCATTCATTCGAACAGTAATAAAATATCACTGACCAATACAACAAACGAACAAAAGCTACAAGGAAAATAAACAATGTATTTTCAATCATGATAAAAGTTTTATCATGATTAAAAATATTTACTAATATTCTTACACTAAAATTTTAGAGAAGATTTTGTATTTTGTATTTTGGTTTGTAATGAATAATCATAAAAAGTCTCAAAAATTCTTTCACCTATAGAAAGATACGTATCAGCGAGTAACATAGACTATATTTTACGCGGACGAAATTACGCGCAACGTAGTTATATTGTATATTGTATAAAATATATTTCAAAAATATCCACACAGCAAAAACTGTCTACTTGCTGTTCCCAATGCAATAATTTTTTATTTCACTTATTATATAAAAAAAATCAGTGCCTTAGAAAAATATGTAAACGATAAAGTATAAACTTTAAAAAAAAAACTCCCGTATTCGCTTAATTAATTGCTTTCCTAAGCAATTAAGTATGTTTTATTAAACATACAAAATTCTGTGAAAAATTATCTAACTTATGGTGAAAACCGTATGAAAATCCTTCGCGTATGAAAGCGACTTCAAATTATCACTACATAGTATAAAACAAAGTCGCTTCCCGCTGTCTGTCTGTCCCTATGTATGCTTAGATCTTTAAAACTACGCAACGGATTTTGATGCGGTTTTTTTAATAGATAGAGTGATTCAAGAGGAAGGTTTTAATATATAATTTAAACGCGGGCTAAGTCATGGGCACCAGCTATCTACTAAAATAAAAAATACAACCCCTGAAAATTTTATAACAGCAAATATGTCAGGCGTTATATTGCTTACACATTTAGTCAGGCGCTACACATCCCTTACTTTTAACACAGGTGAAGACGCGGGCACCAGCTAGTGTTGTATAAAATATATTAAAAAAATATTCACACAGTAAAAACTACTGTTCCCAATGCATTAATTTTTTATTTCACCTATTAATTAAATATAAAAAAATCAATAACTTAGAAAAAAAAATAAGGCTTATATTGACCATCGATGATTTTAAAAAGGAACATATTCTGTTTCGCTGTAAAGAAGAATATTTGTTCCCATACAGCCAAGTAACTGTGCCACTGAAATGGCAGTTTAAATGTTAACAAGTGACAATTTCAAATAGTTTATACAACACACGCGTTTAGAAGTTTTGCACAAACGCTAAGTAACCTATTGTACTGGAGTTAGTAGTCACGCATTCATTACAAGTAAATTCCATCACGTTCTATATGCATTTGCTTATTTAATTGCCTTGTTTATTTGGCCGATAAAATATTGATGAAAAACACTGTTAAGTTCAAAACTTATCTAAATACTAGCAGGCCGCCCCCGGCTTCGCATGGAGTATTTTCTGCTCCCTTCCTTCATAACTCTTAAACGAATTAACTGATTTTCATGAAACTTGGTAGATAACATTTAGACGTACAGGACACAGGATAGGCTACTTTTTTCTTTTTCAATGCGGACGAAGTCGCGGGCGCCAGCTAGTTATATATAAAAACGTTCCTCATATATAAAATTTTACAAACAGAGGGACAGGTGGTTTTATACTATACTAGCTGGTGCCAGCGACTTCGTCCGCGTTCAAAATTTTTTTCTGGATGAAAAAGTACCCTATGTCCTTTCTTGTATCCCTGACAACGTGTATGCAAAATGACTTTCCATAGTTGGAGGTAATTCAGAAAACTGATGATAATAAAATCGGGGTTACAGTTTGATGCTGTAGCTACATATCTATCATATACATCCAAAATTTTATTACACAGCTTGATAACTATAGGATCGAAGAATCGTTTGGTAATATGGTATATTCGAATTGGTTGTATAAATACAAATAAATATGCTCAAAGAAAATATTATAATCACGTTAACATTGTTATACTCGTAGACAGTATGTTATCCGGAAAATAAACTTAATAGTTAGTATGTGGCGCCACTGTCCACGGAATGCTACCAGGCGACCAGCTTACTTGTATTGAGACCGTTACTTACTTTAGTACTCCTCGGTAGAATATAAAACTATTGGCATCTGACCAAGAACTGATAAACAGGAGGAGATGACGAACCCATGGCTTGAAAAAATAAATAAAATTTCGACTTGTGCTAGTCCAAATGTATTTATTCTCTTTAGTCTTTGGGTTTAAAATGTTAATAAAATCGATTTTTATATTTATCGAATAGGTGAAATAAAAAATTAATGCATTGGGAACAGTAAGTAGACTGTTTTTACTGTGTGAATATTGGGAATACTGTGTGAAGGGTTGGCATCCACTTCCAAGATAAAAGTAATTATACTAGTAAACAGACATTGACTGGACTAATTACGTTTCTTATCTAAAAACAGTAAATGTGTCTCCTAGAAAACTAATAATAAATAGTAATAACTAGAATAGTTATTATGGGATGCGAATTGAACCAGTTATCAAAGTACCAGTTCAATTGAAAACGTCACACACTACTTTCATGTTCGTAAAGTTGGATTTTATAACGCAATTGACCAAGTAAGGAAGCTAATGAAAATCAGTAAGGTAATATTAATTATAATTTTACATAGATTTCTAAACAAAAATATTTTCATACCCATATTTTATTTTTTACGTCAATAGTTATGGATTTTTTTATTTGTGTGTTCTATTAAGGAAAATTCTAAGGCCGGTTTCAGTGCTCTCCTGACGGTCAGTCCTGACTTGGTTTAATTCTCTTTGGTCCTGACGATACGCACGACCGACCGTGCGACCGACGCGCTTGTCATTTGTATGAAAATTCACAAGTCGTTACAGAGCTCGCCTGTAACCGTACGCACGCGTATTGCTATCGGTCGAGCGTATCGTCAGGACTGACCATCAGGAGAGCAGTGAAACCGGCCTTAACTTTACAATTTTTCTTGATTTATGCCTCGTATGTCCCCCATTCCTAAATTTTATTTGGATATTTTGTACAAATAAAGTTAAATCCAAAAAATCCAAAAAGATATTTTGTCCTACATTCCAAAAGTTTCCTCGTTTGTCCCATAACAATATTCGATTCCTGGTTTTTCCCAAATAATTCACATGTTTAAGTATTATTATTTTTTCAGAGCAATTACGTTGTCTATTTCTTTTAAATTCTTCATTAATTAGTGTAAAAAACCTTCGTTTCCATCTTAATTAGTATTGAAATGATAACGCTAAGTAAACATTAGTAAGTAAGAGAAGAAAATATTCGTTGTAATCTTAATAACTCGTTTACAAAGTAAACTGATTACACTAGCAGACCATTATGGGCAAAAGGCGAGAAAGGCACAAATACCAGACGATTTTATTACTCCTATGGAATTTCTATGGCTGCTTTAAATCATGCTTTGTTATAGAGAACGTCTAATCTTTGACCTTTTTAATGTATTCTAATTGCACCTAGGTATTGCAAAGGGCTATGATTACTTCGTTTTTTTCTTAATGACTCTAAAAAATAACTGTAACGTGTGAGTCTAGTACGAGTAAATGAAGCATATTAATTTTGACAAAGTAGGTATTAAAACTTATTATTTTCTTATATTTTTGTATAGTTATTTTACGAGTTTTTTTTTTAATCTGACTGTTTTAATGCCCATAGAATGTAAATTAATTAGAAATGGTTCAATTCTTTTTTTTATTTTATAACATACTCTATTTTGTTATACATTTATTATGTATGTAAACAGAGATGTTCACATATATATGGGATACATACATAAAGTTATAAAGTTAAAAAAAAAAATATTTTATCTGGGTTATATTTTTTCGTGAAAACAATATTTTCTTATGGAAATTAATTGTGAATTCAGAATTCCGTGCAGATTAAGTCGCGATTATGAAATAGATATGTGCCTATGTAAGGAATATGCATATTTCCTTGCAAAACTAATGTTAAAATAGCTAATTCCAAGGTTCAAATGGTGTGGAATGCAGCCGTCGTTGTTGCATACTGGGTTCAGTTATCTAAACACAACGAACCTGCTTCCAGTAACGTCAATACAATTGAAAGGCATAACTATATGGACGTGTTATTCCATACGAGAAATATTTATTATAAGTAATGTCTGTTTATCTCATTAACACTGGTGTGTTCTTTGTGTATACCTAGACAATGCCTCCTTAATAAAGGTTTGAATACTGCAAGAATTTTTTAACGTAGTTTAACCTACATTTTTATAATTACCACAATTAATAGTTAACTAATTCCTTAGTGTCAGTTTTTAGATATAGGAAAACATCGCCCTCGGAGGGTGCCTCCCAGTACTGATTTTCATGAAAGTACTCTCTTCTGATTTACGATTTCTCGAATTTTAAATATATTTCATTTGGCAAGCTTTAAAATGTAATTTGTAAGCTTTCAAGGACACAAGCGACATCGGAGAAAATGCAAGTATGCTGCCAAACTTGATAACATAATGATAAAGTACAAGGTAAGGATAGGTTAGATAGTAATTAACTGTGATGTGGGAGCCACAATAACACGTCTTTGGAGACGTTTTATTGTGGCACAACAACAGCGCTAACGAGCTGTGTAATGGCGCCAAAACCTGCCTGAGTAATGGCCGCCACTCACCATCAGTTGGCATGATCGAGCCATTGGATCATGCCAACTGATGGTGAGTGGCGGCCATAAACGTTTCCAGCATTGTTATAGAACATGCATGAAACATAAAAAGTGATTCCGAAAATGTTCTTTCGATTGCAATAGTACACGATTTTTCTCGTTGGTTTCTGGATACCTTTACTCATGCATCTAAATGCTTAATCTATACGATATAATATATAGATAATTATGTCATTCATCTACATATAACACGAGGAAAAAGTGGTTTATAATTTCACATACCAAGTGAAGAAAATAAGCAGTAATTATTAAGAAGCAGTGATGCAGTTTTAAAAATAGTTATTATTAGACATTTAAAAAATATTGCTCGCTCTTGGAAGTCATCCAGGTATAACGAATCTTTGCGCTTTGCGAATGAATAACTGAATATTAAATTTAATATTACTCATTAATTTTGTTATGTACAAGAACTATTATGATAACAAAAAATAAAACCGCCGAAAAAACTGAAAAGCATTAAATAATCTTATTATTTTACCTAAGTAATTTTGAGTCGCCGCCGCGCATCACTCTTTACGTAATTTTTGCTTGTTTGGCGCCGACTCAAAATTACTTAGGTAAAATAATAAGATTATTTTATGCTTTTCTGTTTTTTCGGCGGTTTTATTTTTTGTTAAAAAGTTTTATTTTATATATTTTTGTGGCTATAATCTAATATTTACTACATGCTTCTTTTTTAATTTTCCCATCCCCATTTTCCCACCCTCAGGGTAGGATTTTTTTTCCAAAATTATACGAGACCAACTTCAAGGTAACCCTATCCATTAAAAAAAGAACTATCAAAGTCAGACTACTCTGTAGAAAGGTAATGCGTGGTTATACGCTACAATAGAAGAGTAAACAGTCAATCATCCCCTGTTTTCCTACCCTTAGGGTTGGAATGTTTTTTCTAAATTAAAATGGGACCCCCTTGGGGGTGTACCCTTTCAAATAAAAAAAGAATTATCAAAATCGGACCACCCTGTCAAAAGATATGCGTGATCATACATAAAAACAACAAATATACGCGTCGTCGAGAACCTCCTCCGTTTTTGTTTTTTTCATTTTAAAAATAAAATTGAGTAAGGTAACGCCCGACGCAAAAACGGGGTGTTATAAGTTTAAGGTGTGCGACCGATTTTGATCCGGTTATTATTGTTTGAAAGCTAACGTGCGTAAATTGTTTGAAAGTGAAGCGGTAAATTATATACTAAAACCTTCCTCTTGAATCACACTCTATTTAAAAAAACCGCATCAAAATCTGGTGTGTAGTTTTAAAGATCTAAACATACATAGGGACAGACAGAGAGACGGGAAGCGACTTTGTTTTATATACTATGTAGTGATAATGGCGTTTAAAGACCTATTTCTTATTTCCTAATTGACGAAGGGATTTCACTAAATTCCACGTGTTCAATTGATATGACATTTGGCATACCTGTTACCCAACTCTTTAGCAACTTACAACATATTAGCGCGTTTGGGTTCAATAGAAAGTCAGGGGTTAATTTATAATTTTTATTAAGAGTTAATAAATGTCACTGTCACACCGACAGAGCGAAAGAAGAAACATATCGAATTGTTTAAAGTTACGAATGATAATATAATTGAATAAGTAAAACAATAAAACAATGTCCTGTTGTAATAGCGCCATGAACATCCTCGTATTAGGCAAATTATTTTACTTTATATTACTTTCAATTCTACTACCTACTTCCTAGGTTTTTTTTTATGTTAAGGTCGCCAGACAGGCTGACGGTCCACTTGATGGTAGGTGGCAATCATCACCTATAACACAAGCAACGCCATGAGTGCTACAAGTTCGCTGCTGACCATAGAAGGATTAAGGATAAGGGATAAGGAAGGGATGGGCTCTGACATCCCTTACTCACCGAAACACAACAGCACGGTGGTATTCTGTAAGGTGGTGGTTACTGCCGCCAGACGGGCTGCCCAAATGACTGCGAAACGCAGTGTGCCCCAGACCAGTCAATTTTGAAAATTACATTAAAATTTCCAAAGTTGACCCAGCCGGGAATCAAACCCGGGGCTCCTGAGACGTTAGGCAAGGACTTCCACTCATCCAACGGGCTCGTCAATGTTTTGAGGTGATACGTCTTTAAATTTGCCTCCATGGTTCAGGAAAGTGGTGATAACAAAATCGGGGGATACAGATGGCTGTAGTAGTTACACATATCTACACACAAAATTTAATTACACCACTCGATAGCTATATCTATTCGTTCGATATATAAATAAATACTCGTACATATATACTAATATTATAAAGAGGAAATAACTATGTGTTTGTTCGTTTGTTTGCTTTGAATAGACTACGAAACTACTGGATCGATTTGAAAAATTCTTTCACTGTAGGGAAGCTATATTATCAGCGAATAACATAGGCCATATTTTATAAAGATACACGGGCGAAGCCGCGTGCAAAAGCTAGGTGTATATAATACGCTCAAAGAAAATATCTCGTAACGTACCTAAGTAAACCTATCACGTTACACCCACGGCCGCCGTGTCCACGACACAGCCACACCTTATTTTTTTATTGCGTCAAGTAAATTACACTTAATTGGCAATAATTAGAAAAATAATATTTTCTATATCACTAATTTACATTTAACTATAATACATTAAATTTACAACTTATCTGTCACAGTTTATTATAAAAATTAGCTTAATATTGGTATGAATTCCACAAGCCCTTAAAATAATAAATAAAGAAACATTAAAAAAAAACAACAAACAATGTTATAACAAGAACAAAAAGGAATAAAAATACGCTCCGGGTTGAATTCGAGTGGTGGGGAAAAAATAAACTGTTTCCAAAAACAATTTTACAATGATATAATTAAACAAGCTCGTCCATAGATTACACAAAAATAAAGAAAGAAAATCGGTTCACAAGCAAATTATAAAAACGGATCCGAAGTTTTCGCTTCACTTATTACCTTAAATAGTTTAATTAAACAAATCAGACACTCTAGTTCAAGTTCAAACTACTAGACTGTAAAAATTACTAACGCAATAAATATTCAATTCGAAACAGAAGTTGGTATATTTAAAAAAGGAACGAAAAAAACTGAAGGCGAAGCACTGAATATGCAAAAATTGTTTCTGTGTATTGGCCGGTGCGTCAGCAGGGAATCCACTAGTGATGTGCCGGTTATCCGTATCCGTATCCGCTGATATCCGACGGAGAAGAAAGATCCCTATCCGTATCCGTTACTTTTTATCGAAGCACTGAATATGAAAGAATTGTTTCTGTGTATTCGCCGGTGCGTCAGCAGGGAATCCACTAGTGATGTGCCGGTTATCCGTATCCGTATCCGCGGATATCCGACGGAGAAGAAAGATCCATATCCGTATCCATTACTTTTTGGCGGATCTTTTTACGGATCTTTTCAATTATTAATTTTTAAATCGTAGCTGAAATTCTACATAATAGGTTATTAGGTAGCAATGAAAAACTATGAAATCCCATTCAGATTTTTTTTTATTTTTTAATATCAAACATTTGGCACCTTTATAATGCAAGCGTCAAGTGGCGAGCGTCAACTAGGTCACGCGCACCGACACTGATTGAGTATGAAAGTTAAGATCCGTATCCGTATCCGCGGATATCCGACGGAGAAGAAAGATCCATATCCGTATCCGTTACTGTTCGGCGGATCTTTTCCCTTATTAATTTCTAATTCATAGCTGAAATTCTACATAATAGGTGATTAGGTAGCAATGAAAAACTATGAAATTCCATTCAAATTTTTTTTTAATTTCTTAAAAACAAACATTTGGCACCTTTATAATGTGCAAGCGTCAAGTGGCGAGCGTCAACTAGGTCACGCGCACCGACACCGATTGAGTATGAAAGTTAAGATCCGTATCCGTATCCGCGGATCAACATTTTTAATGATCCGGCACATCACTAGAATCCACCCAACCGTGAAGGAACACGTCCCTCCGGTACCTACACTAAAGCAATTACCACGCGTTTGTCTGTAGGGGAAAGGGTTCAGAATGGCTACTTTAAAAAGACCTGTCAATATGATTATTTAAACAGTTAACGAAGAAGGCGACCACAGTCCAAGTTAATCTGGAATTTCGAAGTCCCCCTCAATTCGATCAATCTAGATTTTAATGTAAGTACTGTAACTTTAGTCTGCACATAAGTATGTATTGTAACTTAAGTATTTACATATAGTTACTCGTACAAACTTACTGATGTTATAAATATAAGAGGGCATGCTTCAAAACACAATACAAAAATTTGGGCTAATAACTTACTCAATTGAATTATTTCCATTATTTATATATTTATGATATTTTTTTCTAGGAAAAAACATGTTTTCGTCAATTTCATATTGTAACCTTGACTGTTTGTTACAATGATAATTTTAAATGTAAATTTTATTATATAATGTATTTATGCGCTGTCAGCTTGGATAGGATAAAAAATAAGGGATAAGGAGGGATGGATAAGGGTGATTTTTACAAATTGTCATTCTTAGTTTAAGTGTCCTATAATATATTTTTGTATAGTAGCTATAATAAATATAATTAAGTATTATATAATACAATTTATATTATAATTATCCCAATCTGTAACTATAACCATTAGGCATAACAACTTCAAATGTCCTGTTTATTATCTACTTTAAAAGTTTATTATTACATGTTCTAACGAGAGAGTAGGTACAGAAACGAGAATCATTACTCATAATTGTACGTTTCCCATAATTGAAGTAAAGTTATGACGTTTACGATACTTATACAATAACCCTTTCCTGTACCTGCATTGAATGCATTTTGTGCCTTTCCATTGCACTTCTATTTAGAGTCTGTCTGGGGCATTGTGTGTCCAACGCCGTGTTCACTATTGAGTTGACTGAGCGACAGAGGGGGCGTAATTCAACTGTGACGCACATACATAAGTTACGCGGGTAGTGAAAATCGCATTAAAACCCGTTATAAAGTTTAGAACAATCGTCTCTCTCGTTACTAGAATAGGTGCAGAGATGGACAGCCGTGTATACCGACTTTTTTTCATATATATACCTACTTGTTTACAAAAATATGATTAAAAGTAAATAGATTTTACTAAGTATCTTACTTGATCCGAAAGTATTTTGTGCTGGAATCAGTATAGATAGGCTTAACTAAATAGATCGCATTATAGGCGACATTCCTTTCGAAAATTGAATATTTTCAAAATATTTCAAATTGAAATTGAAAATTGACGAGCCTGTTGGATGAGTACTTGCCTAATGTAAGAAGAGCCCCCAACATTAGAAGTTTTCAAAATATTTAAAATATTCCAAATATTCTAAAAAAACTAATGACGTAATTTTAAAACTATGAAACTAAGGGCTAATTTCAATTACCTTTTCTCAATGTGGCTTAGCGCCTCTTTCACCAACGTCAAGTAGGCTAAACCGTCCCTTAAACGTCCCAAAAGTTAAATAGAAAATAATTTAAAAAAAATCGCCTATCGAATGATGCAGTAAACCGAGTGCATAATTCAATAAAACAGAAAATGATTTCTAGAAGTAACTAATCAACACTTTACTTGTAGTTGGCGAAAGAGGCGAATATTTATCGTAAATTATTTTAATATTAAAAAAAAGTTTTTATCGCAATTGATACGCTTTAATAATCGACTTGTATGACGCCCTTTACATAAAAAAAAAACCAGTGATTATAATTAAATTAAAGAGCAGTTGCAATAAGTGCTAACTACAAGAGAGTTCATGTTTGGGATTCGGTTACAAAATCTTTAGAAGCGTTAGCGTCGCGCAATGCAGGCCGCATTCTTTGTGTAATGTTGACAGCCTTTGTATCCAACACTTTGATTCTTTTGATGGTATCGAGCATGAGAATTATATTGCTTTCAAATCTTGTGTTACATCCTTCAATGAATATAGTTTGCGACACAGATGTTACGTGAAGTCATATTATATACCTACGAGGTAGAGGAACATTATAATGAGCTCTTTCCACCCAGACCGTTTACGGCATTAATAAAAAACACATGATTTACTAGAATTACTAGTTTAATTTACTAGTTTTTAAAAGATCCAAATCTCCGTTATCAAAATTTTTATTTCATGTTGAAAAAATGTTGGTCAAATCCAGCATGAACACCAAAATGAAGAACGTTTCGTGTTATGACATGAAAGTTGAAAATTTTCTACTTAAATAAATTACAATATAATAAAAAAAAGTATACGAAAATTACAATAAAGCAAATTTTTGTTTTAGTAGGTACCAGGTATTTTTTAGTTGGATAGTGATTAAAAATTCATTCAGATTTATAAAATAACATAAAAATTATAATTTTGAGATATTATAAATTAAGTATAATTATATTAAATTATTAAAATTTATACCTAATGATATTTATAAATAGCTAAAGGAAACGATGTTTTAATACCTACATGACAAGGAGTTGGACTGCTCACTTGATGATCCATCGCCTATTGTAAGTATAGGTTTAAGTATATGCCTAGCATAGTACCTAGAATAACATAAAGTTATCCAACAAAATCAACACCACAACTTCTGTAATTTCACGGTAGTCTTAAGTAGAGGCATCTAGTCTAGCTGCGAGTTATTGGACTACTCGCTCAAATTTATCTCGCCCAAATTGGGCGAGTCATCCAACAGCAGAACTTACTGTCACTACTGAATAAAAGCTACTAAATATTAGGTAGCGTTATGCCGAGATTATATTTCACAAGCAAAGCGGAGCAAACGTGATGTTGGGTCATCGTGGATGTGCCTTCTACATTTAGATGTCAGAGATTTATGTATTTTGTAATCGATCCAAATGTCATCTGATTAATGATGGAGACTTCGTGACGTTATTGTGTATGTATACTTCTTGCGCAAAATACAAAAGATCAGGAAACAATTTCCTGGGAGTCATTGAAAACAGTTATTTATTCAATACTAGCGACCCGCTCCCGGTTTCGTCCGGGATGCATTTTTTATACACACTAACCTTCCAAAATCCTGTGGGTGATTTAAGAGTAGTTAGTGGAGAATCTCCACTAACTACTCAATAATATATATTACTCCACTGGAGATACAGACAGACGCGGACAGTTTCGGCTAATTTGGTTGTAAATTTTTTTTTCTACTTACATAAATACATTATACTCGTACCTACCTAAAAAGTAGGTTTTATCTTATCTTTATTACATCTTTACAGTATAATATAAAGTCGCTTTTCGCGTCTATCTGTATTGTCGCTAACTCCTCCTAAAACGTCTATGTATATAGTTACAAACCGACAAACCACGCTGTCCACCTGGTTGGTCTGTTAATATATTTTTTTCTTAATCGACAATCTAGGTACCTATCTAGCTTGTCACACTATGGATTTTTATACGGTTTACACCATCAGTTAAAATTTTTTTTTAATATAATTACTAGCTGCTGCCCGCGACTTCGCCCGCATATAAAAAATAGATAAAAACCTATTCTCAGACCTACCAAGTGTACATATAAAATTTCATCAAAATCGGTTAAGCCCTTTCGGAGGAGTATGGCAACTAACATTGTAACACGAGAATTTTATATTAGCAGATATTTAATTTATGACTTCAAATTATACTATGTAAAAAGATAGGGATAATAATATACCTACTTAGGTTTCAAAGAAACACTTTTAAACGTCAGTCTATTTTTACCGAGGCAAAGGAAAAAAATAGTCAAAATGAAGACGATATTCTGAGAAGAGACCCCAGGCTACCTCTTTAAGTCATCTTTAAAATAATTTGTGTTTTCCTTATTTGTGAAATATCGGCAAGTATTTATGGATAAGGTTTTTCACTAATGGAAAGAGCGATAAACGAAGACGGTTTTGATAGGTATATAATTTGCAGAAAAAATTGCATCCGTGCGAAGCTAGGGCCGGGTCGCTAGTGCGAAATAAAAAGCTTTGAAAGCTTTCATACAAGCGTCTACTTAACTAAAACAAGCACAGTGAAGTTATCATAAAGTCGTGAATTTAACACAACCTTCGAGTGGTATTTGAGGTGTGGATACTAAACGTAGTTAAAGACAAGACATAGTGCATTCTGCAAAATATACCGGTTGGTTGCGGTGCCAAAATGTATTGGTATTTGGTTAGTACCTAATATAATTGGGTTTCGATGTGATCAATATAGATTGATAAATTCTCCACAACTATTCTCGGCCACAAGATAGGTAAGTTTGTAACAGTGAAACTACTTTCTCGATTTGATTTTATACAATAATGTTTACCGCAACGACTTAAGACGTGAACGAAAATATCATTATCGGTTTTAATTAGCATAACTTGTTCAAACATTGCTCGGGAAGTATGTGCACGATCTCCCAGAATTCAGTAGGACTTAGCACAGTGAAAGAAAGTAACGACAATAAGACGTTTGAAGTCGAATATTCAATAAATAAACTCACCGGAGTGGTATGTTTATTTTTCCTTACACGAACGGTCCAAATCCTCATTTGCGTTCTCAAGCACAAAGGCCCACCAGGTTTCTTGTCGTATAACAATATATATTCACTTTTTGTACTAGCAGCTTAACGAAATACAACGGACGTTAGAGATTTGTGTATAAAATATCGCGTTGATAACCAGTATTGTTAGCACATGAGCGATTATAAAATAATAAGCGATACAGGCGACCCGTCGGATAGCGCGGAGTAAACTGGCTGGCTGGTGTGTCTCAGTCTGTGTATATTGTTGGCTATACTCGATGTATGGTCGGAAACGTCGCGCCCCGACCGCCCCGCTGCCGTCGACTGGCGACAACGGGGGACCGTGAAAGAAGGGCCACAACCTAACCACATTTTTTGCCCCATCTTGAAGATTAGACAATACGAAATCATTTATTCAAAACATGTTATTTTTAAGTACACGGTACATTTTTACGTAGACGTCGACCCGCTCCAATATACTTATATAGTCTTTGCCGGGATGCAATTTTTTATATAGGCAAAAAAATATTCCTCGTTTATCCTTCTTTCTAATAGTGAAAATCGCATCAAAATCCAAATTTATAGGACACCAAAAAACACAAATTTATAGCAACAGCTTAATATTTAGGTATAAAAGTCGGCTGTGATCATAATCATAAAAAATATTCCTCGTTTATCCCTCTTTCTAATAGTGAAAATCGCATCAAAATCCAAATTTATAGAACACCAAAAACACCAATTTATAGCAACAGCTTAATATTTAGGTATAAGAGTCTGTTGTGATCATAATTAATTTAAACAAGCCCAAATAAAAGGCGAGAACTGATATGAGAAGAAAAGCGTTATTTTCGTTACCTGTTCGGTTATTTCTACTCCGAGAATCTACATAAAAAATTTGTGCAATATTTCACCTTCATTAAATTTTTTTTGGTAAAAATGGTGTTCGGTCTTTAAGATCAAATTTTAAAGATTAGACTTTAAAATTAACTTTTTCGCAATTTTTTACTTTGGCTTAGCGAAATAAAATAACACAAGCGCTAATTCTGTTTCCTGGAAATTGCTGTTACTTAAGCCCTCAATAAGGCTGGGACGGGATAGTCTTGTTTCAAGATGTTTTTCCCTTACATGTCGGGTTATGGATTCGTCGAAATAGCCTTAACAAGTAAGGAATGAAGAGGCAAAATGCTTCGCGTTTTTATTTTTAAAGATGTTGGTGTAGATAGATTTAGTTAACTATATATAGATAGAATGCTTTTATGAAATTAGGTTTTAGGTTTAAAATTATATTTATTCTCACAAAGATATACAAAAATTCTCTTAGGTACCTAAGAAATTTGTGATTAATACTATTAAAAATATTAGATTCGCATTGGATTCGCAATACGATACGCATTATAACTGTTTAATAACATAGGTGTCAAGTGCGAGTCAGTTTTTAACAGTTATTTAATCAACCTTAAGTTAATTAAATAAGTTGTTAATAAGCTTAAAAAGAAATGGAGATGTCGCTGAAAAAAATTATTACTGTGACCACTAGGTTTTTTTTGGGCAGTAATATACAAAAAGAAAATCTCGGAAAATAGAAGATTTTCTGTATAAATCTACCTGATTCAAACGGGACAAAAATAACGCTATTCTGCTAAGTCCTTGCTTTAACTATGTAGTGATTGATGCAGTTTGAATTTGTTTATTGAATAATCTTTAGGTTTTATACATCTGATAGGTTTCAATTACGAAATAGAGGCTGTGGTCTGCTTACAAGCTTGTTATTATGTGTGTGTGAGGCACTTCCGCGAGCAGTCAGCCAGCTTGCATCGGGAAGCCACGTAATGTAATAGAAAACGTACCTATATTGCACAATTTCCTGATCGCAAAGTGCAGCGTTAGTCCGTTATTGGGCCTATCGCGAAATTAACTTGGTTGGGATATTTGACTCGAATAGGTAACATTGATTCTTCCTGGTAGGTACATTGATACTTACAAGTGCTAGAAAAAGCAATGTATATGGTCATACATATTTACTGACGGGTCCATCTTATATGTGTCATATAGGAAGACCTAAGCAGTTATCTAGTAATAACCCGCAATGACTAGTTAATTAATAAATAACCTTGACATATAATTACTAATATATAATGTTTAATAATATGTATATTTTTATGTTAAGGTCGACAGACAGGATGAAGTTCTACTTGATAATTGGCTGTATTGTCGCCTAAGCAAAGCCACAGGTGCTGCAAGCTATCATAGGAGGATTTTGGATAGGGGATTGGGAATGAATGGGGTATTCCCCTGTGGCATCCCTTATTCACTCACCGAAACAAAACAGCACATATGCTGTTATTTCACGGTGGTATTCTGTAAGGTGGTGGTTACTGCCGCCAGACCACTACTTTTCAAATCCAGACCAGTCAATTTTGAAAATTAAATTAAATTTTCCAAAGTTGACCCAGCCGGGAAGCGAACCCGGGCCCCTGAGACGATAGGCAAGCACCCTTGCCACTCATCCAACGGGCTCGTCAATGTTTTGACGTGATACGTCTTTAAATTTGCCTCCATGATTCAGGAAAGTGGTGATAAAAAATCGGGGGGTTCAGGTGTTATATTATTTCACAGTGGTCTTCTGTAAGGGAGTGGCTACGGCCGCCAAACGGACTGCCCAAACTAGTAAATACAGAAAGTATTAGTATAAAATATAATTATAGTAAATATATAGTGTGAGGGGGTAGAGAAATAGGAGAGAGATATGAGAAGGATAGGATAATGGGCTTTGACATCCCTTATCGAGCAAAGAAATATGCAAAAAAAGAAAGAAGCAGAACAGTTCATATAGTGATTTTTTATAAAGATGAGATTACTGATGAGATCATGTCGAGATGGACTGTACTGCTGCCTGCTAAAATTATAAATGCGGAAGTCAGTTTGTTTGTTTATTACGTTTTCACGATTAATTTACTAATTTATTACGTATACTTAGTCGATAACCATGAAATTTTTCATACACGTTGTCAGGGGTACACAAAAGAACATAGGGTTTCTTTCATCAAGGAAAAAAGGATGCGAACGAAAGCTATAGTTACTTAGATTATAACGCAATGTGTCGCACTGCGAGCTAAGCGATCTTATCTTTGTAAAACTTGTATTAAGTAAGATTTGGTTGACAATGGCTTAATTTGTCTGTCTAAATTGATACATGACCTCCCTGACCGAGGTTGATGTTGAGTATTGTCGAGATAAGTTCGGACCTTCCTTCGTCCGGCATCTAAATCACAATTTACCTTGAAATTATTTTAACTCAAGCGCAAGGATGTTCGTTCTACAATAGAACAGTAGGTACCTTACTATTAAGAAGTCAGTTGTTTTTTTTTTAAATTCAAAATTGCTTATAATTTGAGAAACAGAAGGGTTCAAGAGAAAAGATTAGCATTTTTTTCTAAAATTACCTCTATGTCGTTTGGATTTATATTACCGGCCTTCGTTTAATTTCACCTTGTAATTTATATTTTTAATTACATTTATATGCATTTTTCTAATATATATTACTTTCTTGATATCTTTATATAGGTACCTATATAAAAATTACGTGTCATGTTGTGTCTCTGGGATGAACTACTAAACTACTGAACCAATTTTGATAAAATTTCGTAACTATGTGTAATTTGGTCTAACTTAAAAGATAGGTTATATAAATTGCACCCCGGGGGAAGCCGGGAGCGGGTTACTAGTTTCATATAAAATACAACCGAACCCACACAAGTCGTTAGTACGTTTTAAACCGTACCCATTTATATCATTCAAAATTCCTAACCAAAACGAAAACTGCTTAACTTGCTAAGTGCCTGAATCTCTTTTAATCCACATCATCCATTTTTCACGAAGTTGGACACAATCCAATTTTTGTCGGCTTTATTGTCCGTCTTTTCAACACACACTCTTACATTCTGTAATTGGTCTCCACTCCAGAATTTTCAATTCCCCCCTTAAAAGTCGCCGGAAATATAGATGTCTAGAACGTCAACTAGTAACAGTTAAATAGAGTTTTCCCTGGCACCTGGGCCTGTCATGTTGTACAAGAGCGTTCTTAACTTAACTCAAGTGTATCTTTCAAATCCATACTTAATATTGTTGGCACTCTCTACTTCGGGTACGCTAATTAAACCACTTTTATGTTTAGTCCAAATACTTTTATCGTCCAACCGATATATCAGAACTACAATTCCAACAAAAAAGATTTGCGGACATACGACGACGAAGACCTCTTCGCGAACGCGTTCGTTCAACTGTTTGATACTTTCTTAATATCATGTCACCGAATGAATCTGTATGAATGAATGAGCACCTCCATTTGCAACGTCACAGAGCACTTTTTACTAAGTATACTTTCCGTCTTAATCGATCATCTTCAGACGACGTGAATAGCAGACGCTAACAGTAAAGGAAGAGTGAAGGGACAGGGACGCGCTCTCACGGCCAATCACACTTTTTTGAATTTTTGAATTTTTTTTCAAAAATACAAAAAAAATGTATTTTTGAATTTTTTTTCAAAAATACAAAAAAAATTTATTTTTGAATTTTTTTTCAAAAATACAAACAAAGTAGTAGGTACTTAATACGTATGCTGACTGTACCGCTGACATTTTCGATAGATTACAAAGATCAATCACTCTTCGGATCGTAGTAATGTTACGGTTCGTTGTACAGGTTGTGGCTCACAGCGAAACATGTTTAACTCATTTTATTTATAAGGATGCATTGCGTACATCAGACCAAGTGCTGAGCCAGTTAGATGATGGATGTCCGCTACTATCCCTTCGGGCGGCCCGTTTTGCATTTGGATTACATGTAATTCTATCATTAGAACGACACTCGAGCTGTTAAACGTTCACAAGACACGTTAAGTGGTAAGTGCTCGAGACTTTCATAATGCGAAGCGTTAAAAGGTTAATTGGATTTCTCAATTAATAAAATTGTTTACAATATTTTGGTGTTTTCGTTTTTAGGACATTAAAATAAAATTAAAAAAATACCAAACAATTTTCATTTAGTCAAACTTTTCTCGTTTATCCCTCTTTCCATTAGTAAAAACCGTATCAAAATTCTTTACGAGGTTTAGTTTAGAAGTTAGCAGAGATATAGAAGTTAGCGGACAGTTTCGGTAACTTGGTTGCAAAATGTTGTTTTTTTTTTCTACTTAAATAAAAAGGTAATTAGGTTTTTATAAGTTTTTTTTAGATAATTTTTCAAACCTTCCAGAAAAAAATATGTAACGCATAAAAATCCGTTGTGGTTTAAGAGGAGTTAGCAGATATATACAGACGTGGAAAGCGACTTTTAAGGATATTGTTAATAAGCATATACTTAGGACGATATGAAATAATTAACAAAATTTTGTTTGTCTAAATAATGTTGTTTTTTAGTACCTAAGTATAGTTATCTGCGTCTCCACAAATTGCATAATTTTACATATCACATAGAAAAATGCGAAAACAAAACACGTTAAAGTACTTATCTGGCTCTTATTATCATTATGTCCATAACAGAGACGGTAAATTGTCACATTAAACTATTAAAATTAGCAAATTTGCATGCGCAGTGCGTCGCGAATCGCAAACAAGTTGCTTACACATATCTTGTGGCATTGTATATTATGAAATATGAACTGAATGTTATTTTTATCATGAGCTGATGAAGTAAGTCTATAATTATATTAATTTTCGTCCAACTGTCTCAGCCAACTGTTTATCCTTCTTTATTTTCAAATGTTCGAATAACCCTTTTCATTATAAAAGCATGAGGTCACTTGTGTATCATCGAGTTATAAGAATTTATGAATGGTTGTATTTTTTACATTCAACACAATTTATTATCGATAGCGTTTGAATTACAAACGAGGCTGCGAACACAGTTTAATCACATTATCACGAACGTGAAGCAGGAAAATGATAAAACATCACACTGATCTACCATTGTGTGGCTACATAAGTTTAAACATTAAAAAAAAACGTGAAACTACATACTAAGCCGAATTCTGCGTAGGTATAGGCTAATCAACAAACACATATTCGTTAAATAGTGATAAAGCTCCTAAAAATATGAGCGATAGCTCATTGGATTCGGAATGACGTCTAGAAAACAGTATTCGAAGGATTTTCCAGCAAGAAAAAATCAAAAGTTATTAACAATTAAATATAAACAAAAAAAGGCAATTCGTTTTTTGTTCATAACTATTAAAAAAAATATTAAGAAATGGAAAAAATAACATTCTTAGAGGATGAAATTTCCAGTAAAAAAAATCTGAACTAGATTTTATCTCCATTATTTATAATTTTAATTTAACCCTGAAAATAGGTTTCGACGTGCTCGCAGCGCGGCTGAAGAAAATCCACCTAAAATAATTTTATAAGAGTATGAAATATTAATTTAAAAAAATTGATTTATATATGGTGTAATCTTTAGACTTGAAAGAATATGTACCGTTAGAAAAAATATATTAAGTTCATTTTTCAACAAGTTAGGCGATTGTTAATTAACAAAATATTTTCGTCTATAAATTTTTCGCTTCTTGGAGCCCTTCTGTGACTACTACTTATTCTGTGACTGACTAAAGAATGTAACAAAACGAGTGCCTCTACTTATATTTTTTTAAATTAATCCTTAGTTTTAATTAAAATTTAAAATTCAGAATATCCTAACTAAAAGATTTTTGTCATAAATAAAATATTGTGTTATACAATCATGATATCATCACCTTGATATTTTGGTGATAAAAACATTGAATAAATGACGCCATAAGCCCTCCTTAAGCCTCCTCAGTCACGTTTCTTTGCGCATCTTCGTGAGTTGGAGATGTTTAAAATAATTGCCATATTAAAATAGAATTCATTCATACTAACGCAATGTTCGTTTTTTATGTTTGTTTACAAGTAAGGAAGATTTTAATTTTACCATGACCTTGTCTGGAGCATCCGCTGTTTTACTGCGATTATCACGTTCTTCAAAATGCAAAAAAAAACGGTGTTTTCGATACAAAAATACCAATGATTAAATGCATTGGTATTTAAATACAATAAATTACAAGCTGAACTAATGACGTAAAAGATAGGAAAGATTTTTAGTTGAGTAGCAGTAGTAGTTTGTAATAGTAGGAAAAGAAAATGTTATGGGTAGTAAAGAAAAAGAAAATGTAGTATTGTAATATGAAAAAAAAAAAAAAACAACATGGAATGTGTTTGGTGTGCCCCAGGTTATTTTTATTTATTGTCTATTCATTTGTTAAATTAAAAAAAAAAATAGACTTTACAAACATAATATTTTTATAATCTTTACTTTATTCACTTATTACGAAAATATGCGAAAAGATAAGTAAAAAAAAAATATATTATTTAACGATTATTTATGTTTTTGTGGACACGCCTATTGAACTTGTGATTATTTAGCAGTGTTTTGCGGATGCAATTTTCTTCCAAATTACATACGCAAACCTTCCTCGTTTATCGCTCTTTCAATTAGTGAAAGTTGTGAAATTAGACTTTTTGCCATCTACTCTTCATATTATCAATACTAATAATAAATCTGTAAGTGTAGGTTTTGTATGTATGTATGTATGTTCCTCCATAACTCTTAAACGAATTAACCAAATTTCATGAACTTAGTACCTAGATATACATTTAGACGTACGGGACACAGGATAGGCTACTTTTTTCTTTTTCAACGCGGACGAAGTCGCAGGCACCAGCTAGTAATATTATAAAAAATGTGTTTGTTTAGAATCTAAACTTTAAATAAAACAAATGTAGAAAAATTATAGATCAATTTTACTTCTCGTCTAGACCACACCACAATTTTTTAACCATTCAGTTTTTTAACAAAACAAAAAAGTCCCCCACTAACAATAAACACATCTAATTTAAATTCTTAATTTAATCAAATCACCCCATTGTTGCACCCTTTCATACGCTATGTAGCAATTCAGTTAACAAACGAACTCTCATTATGTTCCATCACGAACCGAGTCCAATTTTACATTAGAGCAAAAAATGTCGTTAACATCACCCACACTAGAAACTAGCGCGTAGAAAAAAATGTTATGGCGCCGCACCCGCTATGTCATATTGAGTGTTTATCGAGATCTCGGTCTGCGAGTAAAAAACTGTCCAGTTACATGCCGAAGGCGACTAACCCGCTAACGGGGGCACGCAACAAAAACAATTCTGGAGGAAGGAAAAGCGACAAACACGTCTTAGGCGCTGCCGTAGCCAAAAACATTGCTTACCTTCTGTTTATCGGTTATGTGACTTGTTTACAAGTGTATAAATTCAATACAATATTTTGTGTCAAGGACATAAAAAAAAATTAACATAGTATCGTCAAATAGTTTAAACAACAATCAAAAAAGTCCCTACGTCAGTTCACCATATAATCCTAATATAAAAAGTTTGTGAGGAATTGACGATAGGTGTATGGCTGTTTACGGCTCACCGCATTATGATGAAATTTAGTGCACAAATAGATTATTACTTGGATTAATATATGTAGGTGTTTTTATCCGGAAAACGTGTTAAGTTCCCGAGGGAACGTTTAAAGTTTAGAGTCTGTTGCAAAAGCCAACCGACTCTGAACCTTTTACGACGTGAAACGTAACCTTTTTCAAGTTGTTAAAGCCAATTATTTCATTAAATGCATGTCAATAAAAACGAAAACATTGTTAGTGCTACCAGAAAACTCGCTGATTTATGTGAAGAGCACTACAACGCCCTCGCACGCTACGTCAGTTAACTTTTGCAACAAACTATGCAAAATTTCATGAAAATTAATAGTATTAAGGCGTGAAAAGGTAACAGACAGACACAGTTACATCCATATTTATAATGTTAGAATGGATTGCGCTCCACATTATGAGACATTTAGGTATTGTGCATGACATTCTTACTTTACCGTAAAGTTAATGTCTGAACACAATCAGATTCTATTTCAAACACCTATAACAATAACCACTTTATGATCCTATTGTTCACAATCGGTATTCAAGCTGTCTCATTCTCATGCTAATTCACACAAATATCATTAAATGTGTTAAAAAATGAAACTTGTTTGCCGCGCGGCTTCATACACAACTAAGGCTCTGTTCACACGTACCACAACCACACCACAACCACACTACAACCACAACACGTGGACGGGCGCTAATTTGTATGAAAATTAATAGGTGCATTCACACGGACCAAATTTTGCCGTCAAATTCAACCGTGTGGTTGATACCGACAAAATCGCAACCACAACGCAACCACCTGCGACACCGCGCACTAGCGGACGGCCACCTCGCAAATACAACGTTGCGTCGTCGCAACCACACTGTGCGCCTGCGCCCTCCCTCTCTCTCTCTCTCTCTCTCATTCATTCTGTATTGTAATGAGGTGCCGCGCGGTTTTGCTAGCCAAAAATGTCCGACAGCGAGTCTTTTGATACAGATTGTGTTTCCTCTGCGAAAGCCGAAGTCGATCTGTCTGCCTGCAAACACTAGCCATAACATAACCACATCGCAACTACTAGCGACAGATGTGGTATGGTTGTGGTACGTGTGAACAGAGCCTATATGTCAATTTTCGTCATGTTACATCGCAGTGAGGCGACTGAGGCGAAAGTGTTACTTAGTTGTGTCAAAATTACTTGCGTGACACAATAATTAGAACCTCGGATGAACTCTTGCTTTTGTCCTTGTAACTAATGTATATTTAACCATGATAATATAGTAAAAGGGCATTTTTTCATTCTATGTAAGTAAACTATTAATAATATTATTCTAACTATGATATTATTAAAGTGAAAATGAGTTGTTTGTTACACTTTTACGCCATAACTACTCAAACGTTCATTCGAAATGTTATAGGTATGCGACCGTAAACGAGGCTGCATCTGACTAATATTGGGGAATTATGGGGAAGACCTACAAGCCAAGGTGTCGATGACATGTATACTTACTCGTACGTGCAAAAAAAAACACAAGGTACTTTTGATCAATAAAGGAAGAATTGTCCTCGGAGGACGTAGGTCGTAGACGTCGTACACTACCTACAAATAAAATACTAAGTACCTGTGTGTGTCCGCGATTTCGTACGTACTGTAGTTTTTTTTTAGTCCCACAGGAACCTAACATTTTTCTAGGATAAAGAGTATCCTATATAAAGTAAAATATTTGTGTGCCAAATTTATATTTATTATGTAAAATGGTTAGCCAGGTCGACAATCGATTGCTATGAAACTTTTGGCTCGCATTCGACTGTAGAATTGAATTAACGACTCTCTGATTTATTTCCTTGTTAGCACAATTTAAGGTCGTGACATAACTTAATTCATCATTGGAACGGTCAACGAGATGATTAACTATAGGCTACTATAAGCCCTGGCAAGTATAAAAAAATGATATTACTGTATCTTTTTTTGATGCGTAGACTTAGATACATATTCTCACACTTCCAAATGAAGAGATTACAGGCCTTAGTAGTAAACTCGACTACTAATTTGACTAGATCTCTTGTGTCTTGGGTCACAATTTAACTATAAGCTGTAATTAAGGATTATGAACTAACCTCCGATTTTCTATTGAGTCCAAACAAGCTTGGGCCACGGGCAATACCCGGCTACATCTGCTGTAAGTTGCTGAGGAGTTGGGTGTCCCACAGACTACTTGATGCTGCAGCATCAGTACAAGGTAACCATGTCATTAAAATACCACCATAGTAATAGTACCTAGGTACGAGTATTCTATTCATATTCAGGCTTTTGAAGACCATCAGCCCATTTCTAAGTTAACGAAGGGATTTCACTAACTTCTACATGTTCGATTCATGTGAAATTTGGTAAGGTATGATCTATTCTTTTTCTATTGATCAAAAAGGTAAACAAACAATTCACGATATAGATATATACGATACGAAACAAACAATACGAACAAATTCAAAATGAGTTAATCACTGAGTCAACACTCTTTGATAATGCCTAATGTACAAATCCCATCTTTAAAACAGTCCAGTGACCATGGCGACACTATATTTGTTTACGTTTTTGATCAATAGAAAAAGAATAGATCATACCTTACCAAATTTCACATCAATCGAACATGTAAAAGTTAGTGAAATCCCTTCGTTAACTTAGAAATGGGCTGATGGTCTTCAAAAGCCTGAATATGAATAGATCTTTATAAATTTTAGCTAAAAACAATTCCGATCCTGTCAGATTTCTTGCAAAAAAAAACTATCAAAATTCCACAGCCAGACACACAGGTAAGTATACAGACACACTCGTTAAACTTATAACACCCCGTTTTTGCGGCGGGTGTCGGGGTTTATTAAGACTGGTCACAAAGTAATTATGTATGTTCATTCCTGTTGGTAAGAGAAAAGGTCTATAATAATATTTTCTTTAGATTTTTTTCTTTTAACCCAGAAAATGGATTTTAATGAAAAAAAAAATTAAAAATGCGTCACATGCGTTTTTTTTAATCATCCTATTTGTTTTTTAAATGTTTACACAAACACACCCGCATATTCAATATTTTATGGCTATAATTTGATGGCAATGTGGTTAAGTAATGCGGTTACAGACACATATTATTATGCTGGTATTAATTACCACCAATACACATCCAATTCCAATGTCGACATGGTTTTAATTGATTTGTTGTTGCATACCATCAATACATATCAATTTTTAATGTAACTAACACAGTGACTTTTTTTTTAAAGAATAAGCTGTTAACTGAACCGACTTTTATAAAACTTCGTACCTAACTATGTGTAATTTGGTCCAACTTAAAAGATATTTTGTTTTTATTTTGAACGCGGGCGAAGCCGGGAGCTTGTAGCTAGTATAATAAAATTTTGTTTGACTTTACTAATTGTGTAACATATGTAAATACGAGTAATACAAAAATATAATCAAAATTTTAACAAAAAAAAAACGACTTCAAACCGTTTTCTCATGGATGCCATTGTCAGAACTGGACCAAGGACCAACTGAATTGTCAGTCATTGAAAAGGGACCACATGGGAAGCACCAGCTTTCAAATAAAAAAATCGAAATCAAAATCAAAATATATCAAAATCGGTTCACCCAGTCGAGTCCTCCTTTTTATTCACCTTTTGACCTTTTCAGCTTTTCAACCGACTTCCAAAAAAGGAGGAGGTTCTTAATTCGACTGTTTTTTTTTTCCTGAGTGAACCGATTTTGATGATTATTTTTTCATTCGAAAGCTGGTGCTCCCCGTGTGGTCCCATTTCAATTTGGTCCACTTCTGACAATGGCATCCACGAGGAAACGGTTTGAAGTCGGTTTATTTTTTTGTTAAAAAGAGTTATTATTTGAAGTCGGTTGAAAATAAAAATAAAACACAATAATTGCTTCAGCTACTTCTATTTATAAATGCAAGAAACTATTTACAATAAGTTAAGTTCTTAATCCTCGTTCCTCGTTTCACTCCAAGACACAGGACACATGTTTCTCGTACAGATAAGAGTGCGGCAAAATGGTTTCATAAAGTTGATTACGGTCCTGGAATATTTAAAGCATTATGGATGAATCTAGACACCGTATACACTTGCAGCGGGTGAACTAGATAGAGTACGTGCTTATAATAAGAATTATTAATAAGGTAGGTTTGCATTATGTCTTGTTTTATAGAAACAATAATAAATACAATTTGGTATTTCTTATCCATCCAGCTTAGTTCAGAATCCAGCTCCAATACATCTTCTCATCCAATTTTCCTCGACAATTCAACAATATTTTGGAACTACATATATTGAAAACAAGATTAAATATTGAGAAGATAAGATTACTATAGAGGTAGGTATAATATATCTATTAAAACGTAAAGTAGGCAACTCTTAATTTTATCTAACTTGTCTAAATTTAATTAAATATATTTGTACAATACCAATCTCTGAAACTCAAAATCCTTAACTAATATTATAAATGTGAATGTGAGTTTGTTTGTTACGCTTTCACGCAAAAACTACTGAACCGATCACCATGAAATTTTGCATACACGTTGTCTGGGATACCAGAAAGGACATAGGGTAGGTATTTCATCGTTCAACGCGGACGAAGTCGCGGGCACCAGCTAGTAAGTAATAATTCAAAAAAGTTTTTTGTACATTTACGTCGCAATTAGGTATCCTATGTTAATAAGGCCAAGTTAATTTTTGAGAACGAAAATATTTCGTGAATTTGAGGACAAATTGTGAACCTTATACATCAAATCGGATATAATATTGCGACATACGTCAATAAGTTGCGATATGAATAAAGTGCATACAAGACAATTGATTTGGGTCAACGATTTGTTTAGTGCATTCGCGAATTGTAAGCACTGATTTGGCAATATGTTTATCGTCGTGTAATTTGAAGGCAATCTATTGAATCTTTCAATACAGTGTATAGCAGGTGTTTCAAACCCAGTTACAATGGGTCGCAAAACTTTTATGATAAAAATGTATTAAAATTAAAAAGTTTTTTATATGTTCTATTTATGGTATATGCATTGTTAAGCAATTATATTAATTAAAAAAAAAATTAGGTGTGACTGTGTCATGGACACGGTGGAAAATTTTGTATACGAATTCGATAGATCTCAACGAGAGCTGACGATTGAAACGCAAACGAACGTTTTAACTTATCCGATTCAAAATTTATACATAGACTGACATTATGTTACGTTGGGAAGCGACGTCAATAAAAATGGGGATGCTTCCTCCTCTTCCGCAAACGACGTTATAGTCCTCACTCAACATAACAAATTGTTTCGATCCTTTAGCTATCGAATGTAGATACGGTAGCAAACTGTATTCACGGATTTATTGTCATCGTTTTCTGAATTACCTCCCGATATTGGAGCAAATGTAGGACATATTAGAATAAGCACGATAAGCTGCATACGGCACGCGGGCCCTAAGTTTGTCATACCTGTAAAGCGATTTGATCGTAGCGTAGAGGTCGCTCAATTAAGGTTTATTTGCGTCCGTCGGCCCCTACGCTGTATGCTCATCGATCAACAAAACATGCACTAAAAAAAGGTAAATATTGCATCCAGTATATTTCTTGCATGATATTATTTAGTGATAAATAACTCTTTAGGTATGTTCACTAAGCCATAATAAGAGAATTGGAAATTGAAGACTGATTTTAAAAGTAAAGGTAAGATCAACTTACAAACATTGTAAGAAGCATCAATTTAAGCAATTTAAGCAAGAAGTATAATCGCCACTTTTTATTGTAAAGACTCCTGTTGTGGATGTGGAAAACAAAGGAAGGAGGAAGATTTTATTCAAAACCAGCTGTGCCCGCAACATTACTAACCTACACGCAGTACATAGTTCGTTTTCTTTAAAATTCAGGATAAAAAGTAATCCAGGCAATAAACTATCTGTGTGCCAAATTACATTAAAACCCGTTAAGCCGTTACTGAGATTAGCGTGCACAAGCGCACAAACAGACAATGTGTACCTACATTTTTTTTGTTTTAAAAAATGTAATTAATGTACGCAGTCACGGCTCGTTTACGATTTTATTATATGGACAGATAAAAATCAGCGAACTTGAAGATTATATTATTTCGATGATAAAAATGGGCTTTTCAGCAAATTGACAAAATTCTAAATAAATAAGCAAATACACTTGTACATATTACCGTTAAGAAATTGTGAAATGAACTTGAAAAAAAGAGTTTGTCTAAATGAACGGTTATTTAAACATAATTTGCCATCATCGTGGCACATGCTTCTCCTGACTTGAATATTTAAATACCAAAGGTTGTGGTGTCGATGTACTTTGCGTTCGCCGAAAGCGCAACGCTCATGAGACCAATTACCGACTAAAATAACAGCAAAACGAATTTTTAAGTAGGTA
This sequence comes from Synanthedon formicaeformis, assembly GCA_945859745.1. NCBI lineage: Eukaryota > Metazoa > Arthropoda > Insecta > Lepidoptera > Sesiidae > Synanthedon > Synanthedon formicaeformis. Next base: position 8,309,602 of record OX243958.1, read on the forward strand.
GTTACAAAATAATATTAATGCTCTACAATCGCTCCTACTGATATTGGTACATTGTTGTTTTAAGTTATATAATATTACTTAACTTCGACAATAACCGTTAGATTATGTCGTAAAGTAGCAATTTTATTGAAGTTGCAATAAGTTGTTATATTTACTTAACTTTGCAAATAATAAACGCTTTTAATGCAATGAAGTGTATAACGGGCCGACAACCTCTTAGTTGAGTTTAACTAAAAAATTAAATTAGTTTTATCTTAAAATTATGTACCTCCGGGATCTATAAGTTAACTTAGTCTTAGTGGAACTTTAAATCAGAAGTCAATAAATGCAATATTAATAATGCATTTAATATTGTTTTGTAACAATTCGCAAAAACACACAAAAAACAATTGTAATTATTTCACTTTAAATCACAAGGCTATGTTCAAAATTTCCCTTGAGTAGCCATAACACGTTGTTATAATTATAGGCTTGTGGTTAAGACAAGTTCAACAGCCAAGGAAGGTCCAAGGATAAAATGTCGTCGACCCAGAATTTTGACATTATTATTACGTTCCACATCCACACCTACATCGAAGCCTAATTGATTTTGAATGCATGTATTTTATCACATCCTTTAATAATTAAGAGGATTTAAAAGAGATGCCATTTAAAACTATATTAAAGGAAGTTGCAAAATATTTACAAAAAAAAAAAATCATTTAAGTTTATTTACTTTTACAATAAGTTAAGAAAAAAGTAAAAAGTAAAAAAAAAATTGAAAAAGAAAAAGTAGCCAATGTTTATCTACCAATGTCTATGAAAATCAGTTAATTCGTCTAAGCGCCTCTTTCACCAATGTCAAGTAGGGTAAACCGTCACTTAAAGTCACCTGTCACCGGGAATAATTTAGCTGATATACCTTTGTTTGTACGGTAAACGTCCCAAACATTAAATAGAAAAAAAATGAAAAAAATTCGGCTATCGAATGATGCAGTAAACCGAGTGCATAATTCAATATAACATAAAATGATTTCTAAAAGTAACTAATCAACACTTTACATGTAGTTTGTGAAAGAGGCCCTTAGAGTTATGGAGGAACATACAACATATATACAATACCTACACCGTAGAGGGAGTGTTGGAATTTATACTCTGAGACCTACACTTACAGTTATATTATTAGTATTTATAATAATTGAATTTAAGATGTAGGTAATTTAATTTTTGTAAACCTTTTTTATAATATATTATGAATAACAAATTACAAGCCAAAAGTATGATACCTATATTTTGATTAGTCTATGAGTATTTAAACTTTTTAATATGTCTGGTACGTTAGGTAAATGTCAAATTAAAAAATATACTAATAAGATTCTGCAAAATCAATACCTATGTCAAAATGACTTAATGTTTTAAAGGACGATAGATTTCTTAAAAGTTATCCTTACATATTATATGAAATGGCTAGGGTAACAAGAATAGCGCTTGACTTAGCGCTAGGTACGTACATATATACTTACTATGCTATACATGCTATATGTTAAGAAGTTTATCTACCGGAAATTGTAGCAAAACAAAAGTGGATAAAATAGATTTTATTGCATTGTATTAAAGCTATTGTTTAAATTATAAGTCCGCGTTTGTTTTAATGTTGCAGTTTCCTTAAATAAAATTCGTCCAGCTGTACACAAAGTGTGGTCTCTAACCAAAGATTCAATCTCCAGTACAAAAATAAAACCACTTGTGTGTAATCCTGTCGTAAGACTAATAGAGACTAAAATGGAAGAAGCAGCAGCAATATTGGTGGCACAAATAACAGATATACGAGACAAACAGCTAGATCAAGAGAAAGCGTATTTAGAAAAAGAATTACAAAATGTTAAAAAGAAATTAGAAAACCGTAAAAAACTGTGTTAAATTTTTGGAACTTGAAAATCATATCGCTAACAGGAGGACAGTGCTTGAGACAATCTATATTTTTTTAAGTTCTACTGTGTTTATGTTCTAGCAACGAGCAAAGCTTTGAGGCCGGCATTAGCAACTTCATGGCAATATCTTAAAACAGAAGCTGTGCCCCCAATGACTACAACTTTTTTTCATGGACCTGCCGGTGAAAATTTAGAGAAGGCCGTTTCCAACATGGCTGACCAATTAATAAATGGTTTACAACAAAGTATCAATCGAATAGATGAAGAAGAAAAAAGAAAGATAAGAGAAAAAGAAGAGGCTCTTAAAGCTGAGCAAGAGAAAGCTAAAGCAATTGCACTGCTAAAGCAAAAAGAAGCTGAAAAATTAGCCGCAGAGGCTACACAAAAAGCAGAAGCTGCACAAAAAGCCGAAGCTGCAAAAAAAGCTGAAGCGACAAAAGCGGAAGAGGCAAAAAAAGAGAAAAAAAAGACAAAAGCAGAAGAAAAAACTAGCGCCAAGAAAGGCCAAAAATTGGAATCGACTGCAAAGAAAGAAAGTAAACAAGATGATAAGAAAGGGGCACCTCCTAAAAAATAACATTGCTCTATGGCTGCTATTAAAAATATATTTATTGTTTCAATTTATTAAATTGTTTGTTTTGTGATTTAAAAGAGTAAAGTAAGTTCATACGATTAAGGTTTTTTCTTTAAGGTGTTATAGAAACCGAGCTTATAGCAGGATTTTATTCTGATCTAAGCCGAAGTAAAGAGGCATGTTTTCGTCCACGATCCAACAAATCGACTGCTTTCTTATATTGAGCCATCTTAGTGCAGATCTGCTGTACCTACCGGTTGTAGAAAAATTTTACAAAATAGAATTTCTAATATGCTTGACCCCTTCTGAATAACTCATTAGGATGAATGACCTATAACAAAGGTCGTTTTGGGGACTGTTTGGTTTCCTTTTTGATTTTGTCTCGATATAAATAAGAATTTTGGATATTGGTACCCCTCTTGGAAACCCATAGCTTTTTTTTAATCCATATCTTATTTTTTTCTTAAATCTTTAAGGTTATATCACTACATATACATATCTGTCTGTTCGCCATAAACTCAAAAATTACTGCACCGATTTTCATGCTGTTTTCACCAATGGATTGAGTGGTTCTCGAGGAAGGTTTTAGTATAGTATAATTTACAGTTACGCGGGCGAAGTCGCGGGCACCAGCTAGTTAGGTATATAACTGCAAAATGTCAATGTAAAAATAATATTTAAACCATAGTTTTGAAGTATATAACTAACGGAACGGTAGTATCATAGATCTATGATTTAAACCATACCTAATTTTGTCATGAGCGAGTGCGGTTGTATGTACCAATTCAATATTACCTACCTAAGTAACTTGCCTAGTTTTTATTACCTACTGGCTGGTTTTGTTTGAGTCGTACAAAACAACATTCTAATGAATTTGATTGATTAGTTTGACGTGCGACCCTTTTATGTTGTCTGCACAAACGGCAAACTCGGTTAAACCTGATATAACAGTCCAGATTTTAATTTGCTTTTAAATGAGAACTTTTATCTAAATTAGAATATTTCGAATTGGCTTAAAATATGGCTTCAGTTTTGAATATTAGAAAAATCGTAAACAACTTGATAAGTACGTTTATTTACGTTAGACATATCGGATTATTTGTTGTAAATTGAAAATTCCGTCGTACTTTTTTATACTGTATTAAGTACCAATTTCAAAAGAATATTATTTTTAGGAAACAGGCTGTACTTGGTGCATGACATTACCGAAGTTTATAAACCGTCTATATCTAAGAACAGACTCACGGAAATATTAAAAGGTATTTTTTTATTTATTAAAAAAATAAAGTGACAGTACCGTAAGGCCAAACCTTTTGTTTTCTTCAATGGTAGTGACATTTTATATGCAGCTTATATGGTCCCATAAAAATCCCTTTAGGGTTTATAGAAAACCCCTAAAAGAGAGGGTTATAAGTCCACATAACCCTCTCTTTTTGGGAGCATAAGTGCGACTTTTCCCTGTAAGTATGTTGATGACAACGGTTATGTCTCATGCCTAAATCTAAGGCCACACAGGAAAGAGTCTTAAAGCTTAAAGCTATGCTGCATGCCGTGTGACAACAAATCTGTACAAGGCTTAGAAGTTCATATAATTGCTTGACAGAAAAGACCGAAACGGCTTTGAAGTCTGAGCTGGCGAGGAAAATGCGAGTACTCAAGGAGTTCTATACTTTAGAAATGGCTCCACCTAGTATGGATGAAATGCAGGTATTAACAATTTACTTACAAGGTTGTGTGCTTCGCTTTTCTTTGTGATGGTATCGCAGACAAACTCCTGACAAAACGTGTATTGGTATTGTATAGCAATATAACGCCTGACATTATACTTTTGCCAAGCGTTGGATCTTTATTTTTAGCTAGTTGGTGCCCGAGGCTTCGCTCGCGCGGAATATTTAGCCTGTCTCATCATCATGAAATTCTATTGTAACTATTGAAACGTTTTTATTAACGTTGGGAAATCCTTATGGCAGTGTAGGGGGCGTTGCGGGATTATGTCGGACTCGTACCGGCTAAAACCCAATAAATTTCTACCGCGGCCGTAGATGGGCGGGATCGCGGGGACGTTATGACACGACACCCGTGCCCACGGTCATCTATCGCGAGGAATAGCTCTCGGATATCGGATGTCGGACGGATACCCAAAAGTGTATCAGAAAGTGGAGGTACGGCGGCCATCTCGGGGAGCTGGACCGTCAGCCTGTTGTATACTGTATACGTGATTAAAGCATCTCTCGTATGTTATGACAGTCTGTCGTTTCACTCGATTTTTAATATTATGGGTATATAAATAGGGTTTAAAATTGAACAAACATAATGCCAAATAAATACACAATCTAGAAATGCACCAAAGAAGGAGCATTACTTAGGTAAACATCTCTATCTTCGTTTTCCTTTACAGAGACTAAAAGCTGACTTGGCTCTGGTTAAAGATTTCGTCGCTAGCGGATGCTTCAAATATCTGACTGTACGCCAAGCATGGTTACTTTTTCTGGTTAGTCTCGAAATCTACCTATGGTTTTACCTTGGGGAAACTATAGGCAAATTCCACCTGGTTGGTTATGTAGTCTAAATTTGTGATTTAAAAATTCGTGTATAGTAGGTACCTATACGCTTTTCTGGAACGAAAAATAAAAATTAATGATAAATTTTATTTATTTTACTTACTTAGTTTTATTTTATTTATGTTACTGCTTCATTTCACTTTTGATTAGGTAAATAAAATTATTTGTCTGTTGTCCGTTTGTCTTATTTAACATTATTATAGTTTATTTCAATTCAATTCAATTCAATTATTTATTGCGAAACCATAATGTACAAAGATGTTATAAAAATAAAGACCAATGTTATGGACCCTGTTGGGCATGCAACTTAGGGACTAGGAGAGAGGAAGCGTATATATATAAGCATATAATTATTTGGTTTAAGTTTGTACTCGCCCAATATTGTAATATCTTAAAGAAAATATTACTTTTAACAAGTTATTACATATCGCACACCTATTGCAAAACAAACACATCTGCTAATCGTCATTATTGCAGGAAGGGCATTACAAATCAGAATTTTATAATTTAGTTAAATTATATACATAGCTACTAGAGCCCAAAAGCAAATTGAGTTTCATGAGAAGATGACTTCACAATATTTACAGATAATATGGTGGTTTTGCATTGCGTGTGCAATATATTTTATTAAGTGCAAATAAGTTATTAAGTAAATATTGAATTTCAGCTAATAATCATTACCAAGTGTGAAGGCTATATCATAGCCGTGACCAATATATAATATATTATAAAAAATAATAGGTAAATAATTACTTAGTTTTACGTAGAAATCGTTAACTGCAATGTACTTATGTGATGAGATGACAGCATAATAACAGTGTTCAAACACGATTTCGACAAGGTTAAATTTTTAGAATAACCATTGACTCATACTCATACGTATCCAATATTAGAAAAAAGATTGTAATATTGTTCATTACGAGGAATCTTTTGAGCAACTTTAGGTAGGTATTTGCAACATTACAAAATCACACATTTAATTCGCCCAAAGTTTATTAGCAAGTACCTAAATTTTTCTATGGTAGAATACTATGTGAATGCCTACTGTCTTGATAATTGATTAATAATTTTGAACTTATAAGCTATAATCTAGCTATGGGTTTTGTCATGCAGGATTTCCTGCATTTTTTCATTGCATTTGCAGTTATCAGTAGGTACCTAGATTCAAATATTATCAAGTAGGTATCATCCAAAAAATCTGAGAAGTGGTGTTTCGCGGTTGAGTGACAACCCCTGGTGACAATGAGTGATAAATATCAAATCTATATACCTACTTATCTACTCACGTGGTTAGATATAGTATAGGTGCTAATTCCCGCCCCTTTTATCCTTTCGAAACCAAGAGCGACGCAACACGTTCGAAACCCCTTCGTCCGCGTACGTAACTAAGTTTGTAACCAGGTTACGAATGAAGAATTCAACATCGAGGCACCATCTATTTACAAGTTTTAAAAATTTATATTAAAGTAGGTACATTAAATTTAGCTTATTGTCTACATGCCTAAAAATATTTAGAGATATACGTGGTCTAGTAGGAAACATAATTAACATAATTAATTACAAACTTTTACATTTATAATACCTTGTTTACCTACTTGTTACATATAAAAGTACGCTTGACATACTCGTACTATACATAATATACACAATACATTTATAATATTAAAGTTTGTAATTTGATAATTTGCATATAAGACAAATATTTACAAAGTTCGTCCGCTCTTTCATTTTTTTGTTGGTAATAGAGAACTAGAGGTGGTAGAGGAAGGTTGTTAGTTCACAAATAGATAGAAACATAAATTGTGAAAACATCCTTTACGACAGACGTTCTGAAAATTCTACAATATAATTAATATTTAAAAAAGGATTGAAGCTCATTTCTTAATGACCCTTGGTTCGTAAAAATTTTAAAAAGTGTATTTTGACTTGCTTGCTTTGACATTTTAAAACGTCATTCGATAAAATTAAAAATGGCGTCGAAGGTGCAATGCGGTGTTTCCGCAGAAACGCGAAGTCCAAAATTATGATTCAAATGCATCCCAATATTCAGTGTCAATGATAAAATAAAATGTTTGTGAGTGTGTCTCGGTAGTGCACAATAAATAATCATTAATTTTACAGTAAACTTGCTACATATTTGTTTTTTTCGGTATTTATGCGCTGCAATGTTGCGGCGTGTTAATTTTTATTCGATATGTTTAGCTTTCGGTCTCAGTGTTCTTTTAATTCTTGCTGGAAGTCGATATACAGATAACACAAATTACCGTCCAGCCTCTGAAAGCCGAAGGAACATAAGAAATTACTTGAAAATCGAAGATGGTGAAGATCTGTTCCAATCTATGCCAACCAATCCTTACGACGGGTCTCCCAATATCGATAAAATATTAGACAAAACACGTTCCAAAATTAAAAGTGATTTATGGAATTACAACTTTACAATGTCCAAAGTTCATCAAATTGAAGATTTATTGATGGAGTACGGTGGTAGACCGCTGCGAAGTCTAATTCTATCTACATGGAGATCAGGAACTACGTTCTTGGGAGAAGTATTAAATTCGGTACCTGGTAATTTTTATCATTATGAACCTCTATTAAAATATGACATTATACAAATAAGAGGCCCACCACACGCAGACGAGGCTTTAAGCACTATCAAGAGCATGCTCAATTGTAATTATGATGGTATGGATGATTATTTTGAATACGGGAGAGGACATTTGCACCAATTCAGCCATAACACTAGACTATGGGACCATTGTAAATATAAGAAGGAGCTGTGTTTCGATGCTGACTTCACAGCGAGATTTTGTAAATTATTCCCTTTTCAAAGTATGAAAGTGGTGCGATTAAGGTTACGTCTCATGGAAGAAATATTGCAGGACAGAGAGTGAGTAAATGTTATTTTGTTACTAATACTAACCTCAGTAAACTTTTAAACAAATTAATTTAAAAGGTACAGTTGGCCGCATAAGTCGATTAACACATTCAAAAGTGCAAAACACTCAACGCACCATAAGTCATTGTCACGACTAGAGAACAAAATAAACTTCACATACAAACAATCGTAAAAAGGTTCAGTAAGTAAGTAAGTTGAGTGTTCAGTTGTTTTGCACATTTGAATGTTTTAATCGACTTATGCGGCCGACTGTACCTTTTATATCATGAATTCCATTTATATAGCACTAATATATTGTTCCAATTATTACATAAATAGTAGATGCTCATTAGAAATCTTGAATTAAATGTTGGATAAATCTACATCTACAATAATATTATAAAAAAAAAATAATTTGAGTTTTTTTTTGTAAGGGAAAACTAGTTAACCAATTTTGAAAATTCTTTTAATTATAGAAAGCTACATTATCAGTGAGATATTTAATGTGATTATTACATAATTATTTATAAATATTCTAAAAAAGTATTTAGTTAAATATGTACCTTTATGAGCAGCATCTTGGCAGAGAAACGACAGGGGTGGACAGCAAGTTTATTTTATAATATTTTATCATACATATATTTGTAGTTAAAATATTGTCACTTTGTTGATTAATCTCATTAATAAATTATTATTTTAAGCATAGATTTCAAACAATTCAGCAGTTTATCTAGTCCTTAGAGCACTGCATTAATTATACACACTTTATACATGCTTAAAAACATATTATTCTATTTTAATTTTTAGCCTTAAAGTGAAAATTGTACTCCTAATTCGTGACCCCCGTGGTGTCATGCAATCGAGGCAGCACCGTAACTTCTGTCAACCTGCACCAGACTGCTGGCGGCCCGAACTCCTCTGTGCTGACATGATCAGTGACTATGTAGCTGCTGGACGGCTACTGCAAAAATATCCTGATAGGCTTATGTGAGTATATTTGCGTTATTTATCAGAAAACACCTCGTTCTGCTCCAACACGAAAAAATTATTCATAAAAGTAGCTTTAAAGTATGCAGAAAATTAAAAAAATTACAACTTGTTAAGAAAAATCAAAAATTTTACATTTTGTCTTTTCCATGTGTAAGTATTACAAAATATAATTTAACTAATGCAAGATAAAGGAGAATGGGCAAATTAGCATGGAGTCTGGACCAATGCTCAACAGTGATAAAACTCATGCCATTTTAAAGCTTTTGGGGTTTTTTATTTAATTCATACAACGGCAGCCAAGTCAAAATCTAGCGCGAACATTGTGTTTTGGAGCTCTTATAGCATATTGTGTTTTATATTTAAAAAAAAAATCATAATAAACAATTTGATGTACATAGATTTTTAAACATTTTTTATTTCAATACTCATAACTACAATAATATTTTTAACAATATACAAACCATAACGTCATCCAGATAAACAAATGATAAAAGTATTACATTATAGTATACAGATAAACAAATGATTAAAGTATTCAATGTGAACTTCAAAAAAAGATCTGTTACATTTGTTTTAGTATCTATATAAATAAAAATCAATTGGCGAATTGATTTTTACACAAAGAAAGGTTCAAACATTTGATTTTTTATTTAAATTATATGAATGATTTAAATTTTTTTAATTTTAAAATCTGCGAAAACACTATGTTTGCGCTTGATTTCAACTTAGCTGCCATAGTATAAAATGAATTATAGCCTAAAAGAAATCATATGGCATAGGTTCCATCACTGTTGAGAAGTTGGTCCAGGTCCATTGTCCTTTAAAATATTCATATAGTTAGAATGTTGTGATTATTGTTTCTATCACAATCCTAAACTCATACAGACCTTAATATAGTTTTAGTTTTCTTATTTAAAATGGTGAGCAATATAATTTTTTTTTATTTTTTTATTTCAGGGTGCTCCGTTATGAAGAATTGGCTTTAGATCCTATGAATGCTACACATCGTTTGTTCAAGTTCCTAGGTCTTGTGCCGACACAAGCCGTTGAAGAGTTTCTTCATTCTCATACTAACATGGAGGTGGCCGGTGTCAGTTCCACCTTCCGTATCTCTCGTGATGTGCCTTTCAGATGGAAGAATGTTTTGGATTTCAATTATGTAGAGGAGATACAGGTGAGATGGCCTTATTATTTTTTAGAGCATGCATAAAATATTACACAGACAATTTCTGACAACCAATATTAGATTTTTAATTCTTCTCTTCTTGATATTTGGCAATATTGTTAATATTGAATCGAGAATTCTCAAGGCAGAATGTCTCACTCAACCATATACATCAGATCAAGAGATGTCAATGACACTGACTAAGAGAAAGCCTTTTTAATTATTTTAGCCATGCATTTAATAATGTACACCCAAAAAAAAAATGTAGTTTGTAATAAAAGTAAATAATTTTACTTCAAAAATAAAAGTAAATAATAATGATACCATATATAATTTTTTCTTTCCATTGTTATATTTGCGTTAAGATTTTTAATTAAGTCTGTCGACAGCGTTGACAAATTGGTCATAATTAAAAGAAATCACTTTATTTAATAGAATTATTACTCTGTAAATAAAGTGATGACTTTATATAATGTGTAGTTTATATATTTTTTTATATATATATAATATGACCTGTTAATCATTGTAGATGTCGTGTAAGGAAGCAATGAACCTATGGGGCTATCGTGTGGCATACAACGCTTCACACATGACCAACAAGGAGTTCTATCCGCTTGAGGAGTACTCTATCGAGCCATGATCGCACGACGCGTCACAGAAGGAGGCGCACCGACACAACATGTCATCTTTGACATTGACATTTTTGTAAGTTATCTGACAATTTCTAATAGTTTTAGCGCCTCTTTCGCAAACGTCAAGTAGGCCAAACTGTCATTTAAAGTCACCGGTAACCGTGGAGCTGGTATACCTTTGTTTGTACGGTAAACGTCCCTAACATTAAATAGAAAATAATAATAAAAAATTCGGCTATCGAATGATGCAGTAAACCGAGTGCATAATTCAATATAACAGAAAATGATTTCTAAAAGTAACTAATCAACACTTTACATGTAGTTTGTGAAAGAGGCCCTTTCACATTTGTTTGTTGCATTTGTGGCTGGATAATTTCTCAAATTATTTTTAGTTTTGCCTTGAATTTGTTCTTGAATTTTACCTTTATTAATATTAATGTCATGTGTATCCTGAATAAAATGAATTTTTATCCAGGACACTAAAAAACAAAAAGTCTTTGTTCTATTTTTTTAACAATATCATTTTTCATTATTGAGAATTGTGTTTTGTTATTATAACTAATACTAAAAATGTATAATTGAATTTGTTTGTTACACTTTTATGCCTTAACCGATTAGCATAAAATTTTGCAAATACCATGTCATGGGTACTGAAAAGTACAAAAGGTACCTTTCATAAAAAACAATTGTCCCCAAGGGACCCAAAAATCCTTCCGTAAAAAATTATGGTGAAAACCGCATCAAAATCCGTGGCGTGGTTTAGGAGGGGTTGATCAATATACAGACAGACATGAGCAGCTTCATTTTATAATAATTATGTAAGGACAATGAAATCAAAAGTTACATCCCTTTTTACCAAAAATAATATTAATAAAAACTTATTGAATAGTATTTTCTTTGATGAAGGTGTTACGAGGTTAGTTCTTTTAGGCCATTGAAAGTGGTGACAACCACTTGAATTATTCCTCCACTCAACATATCTTGACCTACATTTCTCCCTTGTTCTACTTATTCAAACAAAACCTTTATTATTTCGTTTCAAGTAACGAAAATTGGAACGTAGGTTTGAATGAAAATGGTTTTAATTCGGCATACGTTGTTTTTTCTGAAAACCTAAAAAAAACAGACGAATCATGTTCACATCAAAATTTTAACTATTGGAACTAAGTCAAACTCTATTTTTTTCTTATAAAACAAACTCTCTATAAAACAAAGAAACTGTTTTTTCTTTGTTTTTTTTTTTTAATATTTTATTTTCTATTCTCTCTTCCAATTTCAAAAGTATGTTCCTAACATACCTTTTTAAATATTTTATTTTCTATTCTCTCGACCAATTTTAAAAGTATGTTCCTAACGTACCCGTAACTTGTTGTGACTTGAGGTTATAATTAGTACACGTCATTTGGAAAACAATTATTTAATGTACTCATGTGAAAATATACTTTTTTCAGATAACGATTTCCTCAACAGCTGTTGGAAAATTTTGGAGAGGTTTGTAGTTGTAAGGTTAAAAAAATGTTGTGAAACGGAACGTGAACGAATTTCGTTTATACTTATAGTTTAGCTACCGCGATTCACTCATGCGATCCGTTTCACGTAATTTGGAAGTTTTCGTATTATATGAACAAACGTTCTCCTTGCTTCAAACAAAACGTTGGTTCTAACGTAGCAGTATTAAATATCATTTATAAATAGTGGGTCCATAAAAAAATGGTTCATCATTGCTGACATTATGAAATTTATAAAGAATGTTAGGTTGTCAAATTATCGTTTTTCTTTGGTAAAGCGCCATCTAGTTTTATATTGCGACTCCAAGTGGATCGAATTGGAACAAAAGTTCGTTTACATTGATTGTCTTTATTAAAATTATATTTTTTTTTTATATATTGTCTTTTGTTTAAACATATATCTCTGGCTCTAAATTACTTTATATAATGTGTATGTATAATATATCATCGGATGTGTAACGAAGAGATTTTTTTAACAGAGTATCGTCTTACTCTAAAATCTCGTAGTTTTTAAGAACAAATTATACCATAACTTGTTATTCTCAAATATCAATTAGAATTATTGTAGTTATTTTTGTATAGCTTTGATTTATAATAGTTAGACTTAGTATTCAGTCTTTGAATTTGTTGAGTGTTGTGATCGAAGGCCTATCTACAATTAGCTACGTAAAGTAACTTTTAGATCTAGACCAATTTAATTGTCGTAGTTTTTTTTGTAGGATCACAAGATTAAGTCGTGTTTATCAATGAATTATTTTTAATTATATCGAAGTGTGGGACATGAATATTGCAAAAAAAGTCAAATTTCTGCTAATTTTTATTAAAAAATTGGTCCGACTTGTTTGATTAAAAACGGATAAAGATGATATTATATTATTCAATATTGATTGTTGCAGATAAAGTGCAATTTTTTAAATTTTTCGTGCAAATTCGTGTTCTGTAAATGGTTTTGAAATAAAATAATTTAAAACATTAGGTACATTTACAAAGACTTTCCATTGACGTTCACTGTTGATGACGTCATAAGTAGCGTTGTCCAATCAGCGCTCGCTACAACTACTCTATAACCAATAGAAACACTGGAAAGCTTCTCTGTCACTTATCGATTGGTCTATTGATTTCATCATATATTTAATATATTTCCTTAAGACTGAACGTATTTCCAAGGTCTATATCTGTACTCTTCCATGACATATTCATTAGAGATATATTATATATAGTATGCGCTTTAACATTTTATAGTATCAACGATATATCTGAAGAGGAGAGGTTTCTGTGATGTGCCGTGGGTGTGTGTTTGGTGAGCACGTTACTAGATGGACCATTGAAGTGTTTTAGTGGCGAGAATTGCTTGAGTAGCAAGTCTTGTTTATGCATATTTTTCTTGTGTGATGTCGAGTTGCGCCCAAGCAATTGACGTCTCTAATGACTCGTTTAATTAAGTTTAGTAATAGCACTCACGGAATTGACAATTGTTAATGCTTCCATTGTAGGCACTTGATAATATTTAGTGGTGCATTACTAGATTACGGTACCTACTTATATTAATACATATGTACATAGATAAATGCTTTTATTAGCCGAGAATATATAATTTTTTTTTTATAGGAATTGCATTGTAAATAGTAATACTCAATCGATGAGGCTCCAAGCCGATGTATATAGATTTATTATAGTATAGGTGTTTCCATAATTAAAACAGTTACATACGAATAATATATTCATTATATCACTTACATAATGTTATAAAAAGTACCTAAATGGTTGTTGAAAATGATTTTTTAAAAATCTAAAATTATATACAAACTTACGACCGTAATATGTAATGCCTAAATAAAAATTGCTCATTGTTATAAATTGCTTATTTATACTTGTGTATACAGTATTTTTTTTAAAAAGCTTCAATATAAATATTTAATTACAAATTTTTTATACAATTACGAGGGTGAATCAAAAAGTTTTTAGAATTGTATAGTGTTATAACCTTTAATATCACAGTTATTTTTTTTTAATTATAAAGTCATATGACACTTTTTTACAGAGCTTTTTAAAGGAATGAAAAAAAAATGGAAAATGTTACCTAAAAATGTATCAAAGGACAAGGTTCTTTTTTTTTACTCATAGTCAGATTCTAAGAACTTTTTCATTCACTCTGGTACATTATGAAATTCATAATGTGTATTAAACGATCATAATATTGATGTCATGAATCTCACATAGTGAATCTCAATGTTTATGATTTGTATTTGAAAATTTAACTTAACATGTCATATGTTTGAGCTATGGTCATAATATATGGAGCACATGTCATATGTGGAGCAAAGTCAGTTTAATTTGTAGACTGGAATTCGTCATTCGTTCGGGCAGGCAGAAACAAGTTAGATGGGAGGTTTCGATACTAAATTTACTAATAAACTCGCTAACAAATAATAGGCATAGGTACTAGTCGCATTGTAACTTTGGTACTAGAATCGTCTCGTTATGTTTTGATACATTTTTAAGCCACAAATTACTTTGCGACATCTATTGTATACACTTTTAGGAGGGGTATAGTGTCGATCGTCAGCCGAGTTGGCGATGAGACCAGTAACTATAATACAAAACGTTCAAATAGACCAATTAAGATGTCTTGACGTCCGAAACTAGGTCTCGATTCATGACCTAGTTTTAAAACTCTTGAAGCTATTGTAAATAAGTTTCGCAAAGGATTTTATAACGTTGAATGTGAACGTAATAAATCTCCGTCCATGAGATAAAAACATGATTCACAATAACCCCAAGGTGTCTAACGCTATACGAAAAGAGTTCCTCGCGTTCATGTAAATTTATAATAATGTATACAGGCTATGTAATGTAGATTAAACGGTAGGCTTAGATGGCTATCCAAGTTATATGTGACACACAATAATCTATAGAATTTCCACAGTCTTAAATGATCTATACTAGGGCCATTGAGAAGCGATACCAAATGTAAACAAGATCATTTTTTAGGCAGGACGTTGTCCGGGTTTTTTCTTGAATATTATTATCAAACGCAAGCTCGTATGCTACATTGTCTCTTTCTATCTTGTGTCAAATAGATACAACATAGAAAGAGATAATAGATTTACAGTTCATAGTAGGGTGAATAAACTTTTGTATCGCTTCTCGATGGGCCTACTTTAATTGGTCTTATGACGTATTTAGTCACATGTGACATATTTTAGTGACGAGCAGACAATTTTTCTGCTTGTGACTGAAACATGTCACAAGTTAAACACGATTGCGACAAGTCTGACCAAAAAATGTTTGAAAACATTTTTTTTATTGTTTATTGTCTGAAACAATAAATCGAGATCTTGGACTCAATTGAGTCCACAATTAAGACTAAGGTCGATATTAAGACAAAACACAAATTTTGCCTAGGGTTACTCGTAATTGGCGCATATTCCTTGGGCGGCCGTGCTAGCTTTTCTTTCAAATTTCGGAAATTCTAGTGCATAATTTTTACTAGTCATTCGCTTCTAAAAATTAATTAGAATGTGCTGATTTTTCGCTTAATAAATTTCGCCATTTTGCGTATTCGAGATTAAATTTTAGATGTGTAAGTTAGTTGGAATTGGTGATATATCGCCAAAGTCGTCGATGATAATACTTGAAAAAATAAGTCAAATTATTGTGCTCATTTATCATATCGGTATTTGGATTAAGCGTCTGAACGTGTTCGAGTGTCGTATACGTCAATATATTTGAGGAAGTTTAGTTTAATTTAAGGGGCGCTAAAGAAAATTATAAATAAATCAATTGAAAGTGAAATTTATCGAAGTAGTGAGAAATCATTAAGTGCACTTGTTTATGACGTAATAAGTAGTATTAAACGACAGTAATTTATTCGTAATTAACTACGTACTCGGCAGTATTGAATGTCGCTCCTTCGCTCACGCCTTTCACTATTTGCATGGCCTCGAGAGAACTACAGTAAGGCCAACGAGAAAACGCAAGGAATGTAAACGCAACGAATGTAACAAGGGTTTTCAGTATGACTTCCAATACCATGAAACAGATGGCGTTGGCCGCTTCGTGCGAGGGAAAAGGACAGAAGACTGGGTTTGTTTACATTGTTTGCGTTATCTCCTTGGCTTTACTATAGTACTAATGAGAAGTACCACTGGTAATACAGAGTTGATACAACCTTTCGTCATTTGTACTATCCAAATCCAAATTTAAATTTTCTTATTTTATGTAGTTCTAAACTTTGTACCAATTGTACTACCGGTTTTATTTCTCAGTACCACTATTGAATCAGAGGCTTCGCTCAGGGTTGCCAGATGTATGAATTTTGTTGGTAAATTTAACTTTAGCGCACTCGTAACGATTTGAAATTGATATAATATAAGCAATCAATATTGAAAAAATTGATTCACAAACTTATAATTTACAAATTATAGTTTACATACTTGTAGCTTTATTTAATTTGTAATATATTTGATTCTTTTAAATGATCTGATCACTTTTGATATAAGAAAAATAATCTACTCTGGCAACCCATGTGGAGGCACTCATTTGGAGTGACGTTATAAGGGCGATAAATAAAATTGTATTGACGTAGTAGTAGTCGAGTAAGAAAACTTATCTTACTTTCAGTATTCATTTGCCTTTTTATGTGTACGTATACGTATTAAATTCAAGCCGCTTGTTAAATTGTTTGAAATTTGAGAAATTTAAAACGGATTTTTTTTCTTTAATTTTTAGAACTTTTTTCTTTTAAATAAATTGTAAAATTAGGTGAATTAGGCTTAGGTAGAAATATTTGAAAAAAAAAATCGCACAATTAAGTAAATATATAGCAGATGCCTATCGCGTATTACGTCGAAAGAAAAATAATCAATAAAAATAGTATTAACCGTAGAAGGTATATAAAATACTGATTAACGGCCGAAATTAATAATGTATCTAAAATCCGATCTTGAAAACAATCTCCAGTTTGTTCCCATCGGCCGATCGATCTCCGATCTGTGTGCCAATATTAATTTGTGTGTATACGATTGGAAACTAAGGATA
Source organism: Synanthedon formicaeformis (assembly GCA_945859745.1). Classification (NCBI taxonomy): domain Eukaryota; kingdom Metazoa; phylum Arthropoda; class Insecta; order Lepidoptera; family Sesiidae; genus Synanthedon; species Synanthedon formicaeformis. Next base: position 8,326,857 of record OX243958.1, read on the forward strand.
GATCGGTAGGCAATCCATTCCCTCCCACGCCGTTCCTTTTCATGCTAACTATTAAAATTTTACTTTCGAGACAATTTAAATTTCTAATTTTATGCATATTTAAAATGTGAAAATAATGAATTACCTACAATTACAAGATAAAGTAATTATAGTTCAATTTATTTTTATTTATTTATAAGCGTACTACATAATTTTGTTTTTAATAATAATATACATTCATTCGTTTTTCTGAATAGTAAGGGAACGAATGGCATGACACTTGACAGTTGACAATTCAATGTTTGTTGTGTTCAATTTTTATTATTGTTAATAAATAGTGGAATAATTTAATAGTTAACTAAAATGAATTCAGAAACAGTAGTAAATTATATTTCTTTAATGCGTCACTGTTCTTTGGGGCGCTTGCATTTCTTGTTATTTTTGCGGTGTGATGAAGTTTTTATTTTAGATCAAGATGAAACCACTTACAAAAGATGAAACGAAAAATTTGTTATCCTTTATTGAGCATAGCAAAATTATAAACAATAAAACTAGCAATGCCTGTACCAACAAATTAAAAAATGAAGAATGACGTCGAATCTACGACGCATTTAACGCCCAAAACTCAACGTGTCGCCGTACTCCACAACAACTATACGATTGAAATGGGACAATTTAATAATTTTATTTATTATTAATACAATTAATAAAAATATTTTAAATTCTTGTTTGTTTATCTTATATATTTTTTTTAATGGTAAGGTCGACAGACAGGCTGACGCTCCACTTGATGGTAGGTGGCTACCGTCGTCTATAACTCAAGTAACGCCATAAGTGCTACAAGTGCGCTGCCGACCATAGAAGGATTAAGGATAAGGGATAAGGGAGGGTGGTGGGGTAATGGGCTCTGGCATCCCTTACTCACTCACCGAAACACAACAGCACATAATGCTGTTATTTCACGGTGGTATTCTGTAAGGTGGTGGTTACTGCCGCCAGACGGGCTGCAAAAATGACTGCGAAACGCAGTGTACCCCTACCACTACTTTTAAATCCAGACCAGAGTCAATTTTGAAAATTATATTAAAATTTCCAAAGTTAACCCCGCCGGGAATCGAACCCGGGGCCCCTGAGACGTAAGGCAAGCACCCTTGCCATTCGTCCAACGGGCTCGTCAATTATAATCCGTGATATTAATCCGTGAAATTCGTCGGATTGCAAATCTAGATCGATTGCGCTATGTCAAAATGTACGGATTGAATATTGAGACACCCAAACTGTCAATTACGAACAGAGGTCGATCTTTAATGTGAGATCTGTCCTCCCAAAGATAGTTTCATGTTTTAGATTGAAATATAAATCCGTGGATACGTTATTGACACACTTCACACACAAAAAAGATTGATTTTTCAATCCTAAATGGGTAAAAACGGATCAGGATAGGTTATTAATTTCGGCCGTAAGAGATAAGAACTAGACACAAGCTACAGCAAATAGCTTAAAAATAAAGGCCATAAGAATGAGTATGTCAAATTCAACGCAATTATTGTGACGTTATCAATTATTATTAATTTATTATGAGCGGTCATCCATAAAGTACGTCACACGTAAAGGAGGGGGGGGGGGGTCCAAAGTTTTGTGACATCACATTTCAAATTTAATAAATTGAATCGCGAAATTTGAATTTTTTCAAATATTTGATTTTGATTTCATAAAAAAAAAGTAATTTAAATGAAAATAAAACTAATTGTGGAACTGCAGTTTTAATTTAAAATTTTTAGATGTAAAATTGCAAATTTGTGACGTCACACTAGGGAGGGAGGGGTTCTCACAAATGTGACCACCTGTGACAATGAGGGGGGGGGGGGGGTGTCTAAAAATCATGAAATTCGTGTGACGTACTTTATGGATGGCCCCTAATGATGTGTAAGTTTAATTAAATAATATACTAAGCCGAGATACCTTAGGAGCACGAATGCACATTGCACATAGCCCAGTGCATTCGTGCCCCTGGGTCTTCGAAATGCGCTTATATTACAATACAAGAGTCAATAAAAAGCCATAAATTAAATAAAAAATAATAATAACATATATATAACATGCTTCCTGATAGATTTGACAATATAACAATACTTATTTATTTATGTATATGCCTTAATAAAGTACTGGTAGTGTTAAAATATAAGGATTGAATTGCATGTTAGTGATTAGATATAAATTTGTATTGAGTAATCCTGGCGTTTGGATCCAGTGTAGATTTTTTATCCATATCATTAGCATATCATAAGTATCTTTACAATTAAAGTTATTTATAAGTTGTTTGATTATACATTATGTAAAAATTTTGCTTAGATTTCTGTGTAAAAGAAATATTGTAATGGTCTCGTGTGTTATGTTATAAAAGTAATGTTTCTTTCTGCATTGATAGGTTTACACGGTGCGGATTTATTCTCAAGATAATAAATATATAGACGCTTAAAATGCTATAGCTCATAAAACAAATTAAGTATAAATTTAAAGGAGATTTTTATTTAAATATTTGACTGCTCAAACTGAAAGTTGCAAGTTATTGTAAGTTTATAGGACTGAGCACCTCTTTCACCAACTGTCAAGTAGGCTATCTGTCATTTAAAGTCACCGGTAACCGGTAATAATGGAGCTGATATACCTACCTTTGTTTGTACAGTAAAAGTCCCAAACATTAAAATGAAAATAAAAATAAAAAAATCGCCTATCGAATGATGCAGTAAACCGAGTGCATAATTCAATAAAATAGAAAATGATTTCTAAAAGTAACTAATCAACACTTTAATTGTAGTTGGTGAAAGAGGCCCTGAGTCTAACAATCTTATTGACTTCTATATTATATTTCTGCTCTATAGTAATGTTTTTACGCCCTCGTAACATTTCTGTTGTGAAATATGTACAATTACATCCATCCGAGTAAAACTTTTACAGCGTTTGGGAATGTAACACTTTGCTAATTGTAATCCAGTTTTTTAGTATTATCTCCAGTGAATGCGCATCGTATGAATCTACACTAACCACGTGTGATATTTGTAAATGAATATATTTTTTGATGTTTTGTTACGTAAATCATATATGTGTTATCATGAAAATTTATTTACTCGCTTAAGTACATATTTATATTATATTATTATTAATTATATTGTATTAAAAAGCCATCTATTTTAAGGTGGCGTTTCGCATTATCATGATAATTGATACAATTTTTTGTAAGTGACAAATGATTCTTAAATAATAATGCTGGCTTCAATTCGTATTAAGATTTTTTGAAATCGTTCAACGCCTATGGCAGTAAATAAATGCGATTTTTATTAAAATACGTAAGCAATAATATTGAGAAGCCATTTGTTTGAGCGAAAGCGGTAGAATTTAAAAAGGTAGCCTTACTAGAATTAAGAGTTACGATTGAAGAAGCCAACAAACGTGTTGAAATTTTACTACGTAGATATTATAGCACCGCCGGCATTTATTATTGCAAACAATTGTATTATCTTTATTATTTAAAAATAAAGTTACAATAAATTAACTGGACTTTTCTTATTATCCTCGCATCGAGCCAACCAATAAAATGTGGTTGCATTAAAAAAATATATTAATGTAATCATTAAAATAAGGCTGGTACAGTTTTCTACATCCATGACTCGGGTACAACGGTAAAATGTTAATTACATTTGCCCCTAGCGGGATTCGAACCACATGACTGTTAAAAAAATATTCTTAACATAAGCGAGCAAAATCCGATTTGCTCTATCATCAGTTTGATTCAGCGCCTCTTTCACAAACGCCAAGTAGGCCAAACTGTCATTTAAAGTCACCGCTAACCGGGGATAATGGAGCTGATATACCTGTTTGTACGGTAAACGTCCCAAACATTAAACAGAAAATAATAAAAAAAAAATCGGCTATCGAATGATGCAGTAAACCGAGTGCATAATTCAATATAACAGAAAATGATTTCTAAAAGTAACTAACCAACACTTTACATGTAGTTTGTGAAAGAGGCCCTCAGTAGATTAGTTTCTTTACTATTTACCTTTTTACTTGTTTTGAATTAAACCAAACAGTGGAAAATCTAAGAGAGAAGTCGGTCTCAACAATAAAAAGGTTTAGTTGGGTTTTACGACCTCCGGCTGTTTTATGTCCTGTGAATTGGTATTGAAAAAGTTTCCAATAGCTCTTTAAGTACTCGCCTACTATAACTTGTTGAAGATAAAAATTGAGTGCAAATAGAAAGATTTGGATCTGGTTTTTACAAAACAAAAATATTTCTTACTCGCTACTCATCACAGACATATTATGCCATTCTGTATGTATACTACTGGTAAGTAGTAGGTACCTATATACAGAATGGTAGTATATATAGAAGTAAAATACAGTCTTCTATTGCTAGTCTTCTAGATTACTCTCCTGACTCACAAGTTCACTCATAACATGGATGTTCGGTAATGAACACGACTGATCAGATCAAACAGGTGCCCACTCTGGTCAACTAAGTAGGTACATAATTCAAATTGTGCCTAGCTTTTTCGCTTCGAACTTATTTTAAACATTATCTTGCTGGCATAATTTTTTTCTTTTCTTTTTCTTCAATTCAGTCTCGAGCTCCTTAGTCAGCGTGAGTACTGATTTAGCCAGGAATGTCTAGTACCTAGTCATGCGAGCTTGATGTTTTCTTGAATATTGCTGGGTCGCAGTTATTGTCCGAGTGCCTACTGTCTCTTTGCTGTGTTCTTTTAGCAGCAGTTTTTTTATGTACCTGAAGGTCGGCAAGCATCATGACGGTCCACTATTTAAAAAAAGCAATATCATAGGAGTTGCAAGTGAGCTGCCAAACTTATATAAACGATCGTTTGTTCCTATTCTGTATTGCTGAGTTTCTGTGCTGTACACAGAACTAATGACACTTTTTCTCTCATTAGTTCTGCACACTACTACTGCTCTAGTAGAATCCGACTCCAGTCGTTAAAAACCTACCATATCGTAGTTTGCAGATCCGCTTCGACTTCACGATCTCATATTAATTGCCAATGTTTGATAGTAGGTATAATAATAATAATTTTATTTGCTGAATATAAGTATAGCATCTAATCTTTCAAATTTCTCTTGAATAATGAGCTGAAGACACAATTAACTTAACACTTAATTAAATACTTCAATCAATAAATTTTCACCAGAATTGTAAATAAAACTACAATTAAAACACACGCTATTATAGTCATTATGGACAAGTCCATTAAATCTTTCATTATGTTGGAGTAATCTGGAGCAGAGCTGCAATATTCCACTGTCATGTCTCAAGGCTGAAAGCAAATAATTGAAATTGATATTCTTGCAGCCATAAATGGCTGCAAGAATATCAAGTTACCTTCATGTTGCTTTAAGAAGTTTATTTATGAAGTGCCTATCTGTATTTCTACTTATTCATATTAATTACTAAAATAACAAAAAATACCTAACTAAAAACTTCGTATATCTACTTATTTATTTTAATTATAATTTTATTCCATGTGTGGAATTTGGTTTTACTTAATTTTAACATCGTATTAGAAACCTCTTGGCGTAACTTATGATATGATTGTGATGATTATAGGGACAGTAGCCATAAGCTTACCATCATATAGATGCCATCAAGTACCTACTTATATAGAAAATGTGGGACAATGTTGAAAAAGTGTAAGTAGGTAAGTACGAGTATGTATTTTTCCTATTCATGAAATAAGCTTCAAGTAACTTAGTGGTCAAATATTATAAATCTGCTTTGTTAAACAAAATCATATATACCTACTATGTTAAACAATATTATGTTATCAAAACAATGAAAATTTGATTGATTACTTACAGTGTTGTAGGTATACAGCAGTGAGCAGTGCTATGAGGAATTATGAGTATTTTAGTCCAATTCTACACATAAAAAATAACTTGAAACTCTTATCAAAACAATCTATTTATTAATTGATATATTATGCTGATATGAGTTCTCTTTATACGCTATATTTAATATTAAAAATACGTAGTACAGTCAGCAGTCGAGGATATAATACTCATGGGTTATACAGAATTAATAAAAATCTCCGAGGAAATTAAAAACTAGCTACACGCTCCCGACTTCGCCTGCGTTCAAAATAAAAACTATCCTCTTTTAAGTTGGACCAAATTACACATAGTTACGAAGTTTTATCAAAATCAGGTTCAGTAGTTTAGTTCATTCTCGAGAAACATGGGACACGATTTTTTTTATAGATATATACATCAAACTACTACAACATGGAACACGCGTGCCATACAAAACACAACAAATTTTATGGAACATTTAAAAGTGACATATGCGTAGAGCATGAACTGTCATTTATAACAAAACAAACATAATTATAAGTACGTAATTTAAAGAAAATGTGATTTTACGTCAACCCATTAGAGTTTAAAATGAAATAGTTGAAGTTGATCGTTACTACCTTTTACCATTGACGCGTGAAGCCAAGAGTCCGCCATGATTCTGTCAAAGGCGTTCTTTTTATGTTCCCCTTCGGCACTTGTGACGCAAATTCCATTGTAGTATTTCGATGGATATATATGTTACTGTTACAAGTACCTATACTTGCTATACTTTCGGACAATGTAGAAGAGATTTTTTAACTCCATAGATATTTTTTAGAGATTTTTCTAATGTTCAACCAAAGACTTAAATCGAAAGATGCGGCGTAATCTCCTCGCGCCATACTAAAAACACACCGAAAATTCTTAACAATGGGTTTAGCGCAGGCGCTACACCTAACTACAATTGCACGCCAGCTACAGTGAGTGACGGTCGCTTGTTGAGAGCGTCCTCTATTCGCTAAAATAATGAAACCAAAACATAACTAACATAACAAAACTTAAATAGCTGACCCGGCGAACTTCGAACCGCCTCAGTTCTTGACACATCAAAAAAGCCGTTCAATACAAAATGTAGATATGAAAAGTTTTCTTCATAATATTTTTCGTATACCCTATATATCTGTTATTTTAATTGTTATATAAATTGGGAAGAAAAGGTTTTAATCTTTAACTAAAATTTAAAAAATGCAAGTTTAAAGCAATATAGTGGATATTAATATACCGATTAATACCTACTTATGACAAAAAAAAACTACACGTTCATAATGGATTTTCTTACACTATTTCTGTTTTTAAATTCTATTCATAAAATACACTTGTACTGGTGTAGAGGTAATAAATAAATAAATCCAATTTATTATATTGTCCGTACAAACCCTCTGAATAATGTAGTCAGCTTAATCACAGCTTATCAGAGTAACTATACACTTGGGCGCATTGATAAATTTTAATTATCAACTTTCGGAAGTTGTTTTTTCTATATAAGCCTTACCGTACGGTTTTACACGTGGTTATATTTTTTACACAAAAACCCTAAATAAATAAAATATAAAATGTAGCCTAATTAAAATAGCTTAAGCTGTTATTGAGATCAGAAAACACCTAGACCAAAAAACTTTTTATATTTATTAGCGCCTCTTTCACCATCTGTCAAGTAGGCTAACTGTCATTTAAAGTCACCGGTAACCGGGGATAATGGAGCTGATATACCTTTGTTTGTAGGTAAAATTCCCAAACATTGAAAAGAAAATAATAATAAAAATTCGCCTATCGAATGGTGCAGTAAACCGAGTGCATAATTCAATAAAACAAAATTATTTCTAAAAGTAACTAATCACCACTTTACTTGTAGTTGGTGAAAGAGGCCCTTAAGTAAGTAAAGAATATAGTAAAAAAGTTTTTTGAAAATAAAATAAAATTTGTAAATTGTACAGGATTCGGTGTGTTTGAATAAGTATGTGTATGTACCTAGTATAAGTATATCCTATATAGTATGTACTATCGCGGTCAATGGAGCAGACCCACTTTTCATACAAATTTGTCTAACGTTGAATTGAGGTTGTCATAGTTACGTAAATGTTATAATACGAAATACGACTAGGTATTTGAAGTAGGAACAAAGATAAATACAAAATGTGCACACGAAATTGTTCCTTACGGTGGGACTGCTCCCTTGACCGCGATAGTACCTACCTAATATATTTTAAATCTGTGTTATAATATTTTGTAGCCAATTAACTTAATTATTTTTAAGTGGCTACAATACGACATTTAGATAACTTGTTTTTCTTTTGTATACAGATACTTCTGTTTTATAATTAGACAGTCTATCTACTATTAGCAATCGGACGTGCTGGTTGAACGCACGCCGACCGTCACAAGTTGTTTTGTGCGCAGTGCGTTCTTAGTGCCGGAATTGTTTACAAACACGTTCACATCGCACATGTTTTAAAAATATTGTTGTTTTATTTAGTTCCGAATTCGCCTCTACGTGTTTAAAGGGTCAGGTAAGAGTTTTAGTTATATAAAATGATTTGTTTTTTGTCTTTAGTGTGGTCAGAGTAAATAATAGTTCCGGTTTTACACTTTTTATTGTATAGGAATGTTGTCCGTGCCTAAATATAGATCAGAGGTGTGGTTGTTGTACAGATAGAAGCAGCTATTTGAAATGCCGAGTTATTTACTAAGTAAATATTAAATTTAACTGTTAAAACTTTATAGAAATAATTTAATTAATTAATTCGTATTAGTTAAGGTCATTCAAAAACGCTATTACTATTACTCAATTACTAGCTAGTGACCGCGAGTTCGTCCGCGGTGAAAAATAAAAATATATAATACTAGCTGCCGCCCGCGACTTCGCCCGCGTTGAAAAAGAAAAAAAGTAGCCTATCCTGTGTCCTGTATGTCTAAATGTTTATCTACCGAGTTTCATGAAAGTTAATTCGTTTAAGAGTTATGGAGGAACATACATACCTACATACATACAGAAAAAAATTCTAAAAATGGTCAATTTAGTTTCAGTATCATGTATAGAGCCTATAAAGACGATATCTCTGAAAAAAAAGTAACTTACTCCATAACCAACCCTTACAGATTTATTATTAGTATTGATTGATATCGCCTGGCACCTTTATTATTGCTGTTATACTTTTGCCAGGCGTTAGTTTTGCCCATGGGGTACCGGCCTAGCATAGTACCCCCCCCCCCCTCCCCCATCTCAACCCGTGGGTGCCGTAGAAATCAGAAGGGAAAAACCACCAAAGGGTGGGCAGCAGCGCCCTCTGCGGACAATTATACTAAACTGCACTCGCTAACCCGCCTGGCTAGCGTGGCGAGTATTGGCACTTTTTATAATTACCGGTTGATACTCATTGATCTGAACTATAGATGCGGCGTAGCAAGCAGAAAGCCCCGAAATCTTTGGTAGTATTAAAATCCTACTCGCACTAGCGAGCGACAGTGCGAATTCGTCCACTTCTCTCTCTTTCTCTCTCGTGTGGACAATCTCGAGTGGACGAATTGTACTACTACCATTATTTACGGGCTACGCCGTGTCTATACTCCCAAATATACTTATAAAGTCTTTGTTGATACTAAATTTGTGACATGAAAAGTAACAGAGCCAGGCTAAGCAGTTATCTTACAGTGAGTCAACACAAATAATGTAATATATTTTAATAATTTTATAGATACGTCATTATAATGTTATTTAATTTTATACTTTGTTTGTTGATGAATTGTTAATTAATGATATAAAAAAAAGACTCCACAAGGTGACATTACAGAGGTCGTTGGCTGGTGACTGGTGCTAACAGAATTCTTTATGCGACAGGTTGGGTACCTACATCAAAATTAATTTACGTGAATATCTACTATTGTGTATAGGTATTATATGAAAGTATATTTAACGTATTATAAAACTAAGTAGTATTTATTATTCCTAAGTAGATGCATTGATTACACACACCTGAACACAAATTGTAACTTTTCAAGCGATTTGTGTTTGTATGATTCATTTTATCTAGATACAATACACTTGCTAAAATTGAAATTAATTTTCCTTAAAATATATTTTGTAGAACTTTGACTTCCTGGTTTGTATTCAGTGCATTCAGTGAAAGACTTCCTTGATAAACTACTATTCAATTTCTATAAATACGAGTACTTGAAAGTCCTCAAGAATGAAACAATACAGAAACTCTTTGAAATATTACTTCAAAATTATTTTCTTTTGACGCTTTGTTATTCTTTTGATTGTACTTAATTGCTTAGATTGTGATTACAGATGAAAACATTTTTTTTCTAAGGAGATGACTAAGGCTAAGGCTAAGTCATGAACACAGCCTACCTAAAGCAGAATTAGGCATTTATAAGCAGTAATATGTAGATAAGTATCTATTATATCTATAGTTTTTATATACCTGTAAATATTATAAAACACTCCAATGAAATGACTACCAAATATCAAGATGAATTAACCGTGTCACTTATCTCTGTTTGTTTTTTGTCTGTTTTCTGTTTTATTCCTGTGAATATATAATCATACTTACCTAAAGTTAAAAAATATTATGTTTGAAGTGAAAACTTTTTTTGAAATTTAGCAGATTTTCAAAAATAAAACAGTAAATTCGACACCGTCACGGTGGTTTCGTATATCTATACTAATATTATAAAAGAGGAAAGATTTGATTGTTTGTTTGAATTGAATAGGTTCCGAAACTACGGGACCGATTTGAAAAATTCTTTCACAGTTGGGAAGCTATATTACCAGCGAGTAACATCACTTCACCAGTGCCGTAAATAGCCTTTTCTGCGCCCTGTGCGAGCTTCTATAACTGCGCCCTTGTTTTTTTTTTAGATATTATAGGTACCCTAGAGCAATGCTATGTATAGGCCTACTTTATTTCATTCAGGGTGATAAAATAAAGCACAAAGGAACTTGGTGTTGGTGGACCAATCTAATATTTTGGAAGAAAAATAAATAAATAAATAAATATCTTCACACATTCCACACAGCACCATCTAGTTCCAAAGTAAGCAAGTAATGCTTGTATTATGGTAACCAGACAGTTGATATAATACATAGATTACTTTTTTTTTTGTAAATACATACATATTATAAATACAAAACATCCATGACTCAGGTACAAAGGTAAAATGTTCACATAAAACATTTGCCCCTAGCGGGATTCGAACTCGCGACCGTTTGGTTAACAGCTAGGGTTACTAGCCACTAGACCAAACGTGTCGTCATAAATCTATTTTGGGTGTGGGCAAACAAGCAGACGAGCCATCTGATGTTAAATCGACCCTTCGCCTATTATACCACCGACTGTGTCTCGCTCACTAAAACTCAAACGCAAGTTCACTAGTGCAAATGCGTTGCCCACCCTGATGCTTAAGATTCAATTTTTGGTGATACTGGCGTATGTGTTGGAATCGAGCACTAGGGGCGCAGCGGAAACTTATCAAGAGCAAACCGAAAAAATAATAGTCCTGCCTGGTCTGGCCATTCTTGCGCCCCCCAGAGTCTACGCGCCCTGTGCCTGGGCACCGGTGGCACCGCCCTATTTACGGCACTGCACTTCACTACATAGTATAAAACAAAGTTGCTTCCCGCTGAGTGTTGGTCCCTAAATATGCTTAAATCTTTAAAACTGCGCAGGGATTTCAATGCGGTTTTATTTAATAGATAGAGCGATTCAAGAGGAAGGTTTTAGTATATACTAGCTGGCGCCCGCGACTTCATCCGCGTTGAAAAAGAAAAAGTAGCCTATCATGTGTCCCGTACGTCTAAATGTTTATTTACCAACTTTCATGAAAATCAGTTAATTCGTTTAAGAGTTATGGAGGAACATACATACAGAAAAAAATTCTAGAAATCGTCAATTTACTTTCAGTAGCATGTATATAGCCTAAAACACGATATCTGAAAACAAAGTAAATTACTCCATGACCGACCCCAACAAATTTATTATTAGTATTGATTGATGAACAACTGATTGATGAATAACTACTACAACTACGAAGTTGTTTCATTTTGTTACAGATTTAGTTAACAATGGCACTAATAACAGAAGGTCTTGATTTAGAGAAGGAATATGCACAAAGCAAGTGGTCAAAGCGATTCCCAACTCCGCAAGAAGTACTTCAAAACCACATTCAATTTGTCACCACAAGTAACGAACTTGGAGTTCTACTTACTTAAGATAATAAATAGTTTTAGTACTTATATATAAACTATTATTACTTAGTTTGTCATGACGACATAATAAGTTGCCTATAAGTACACCGAACATGGCTTCCTAATTTTTCAACGCTTGTGTGACTTATCTAGATTGGGACTGAACATTTTTTATTATACAGTTGGTGCTTGAATCACTTGAATCACAATTTTATAATATGGTTGAAAAAAAAGCAAATAAGAAGTTTCTTGCCGGATAGAATCTGCAATACTTACAAAGTGCAATAGTAATATTATTAAATAAAACCATTCTAAGATCTGTTCTAAGTAAAATTTTATCCTATTCAGTCCTAAAAAAAAACTACTTTTTTAGCCAGCGATAAGGCGACGAACAACATCCCACACAAATTAGAGATCGAATACGGATCTACGCCTGGACAGAAGTTAGATATTTTGGGCACTGACTTGCCGGATGGTAAAGTATAACAGATTCTTAATTTTTAAGGTGTAGGTAAATATTTCCAATTACGGCTAAATTTAGAGGCCTAAATTACGGCCGTAATTTAGAATTACGGCCTAAGAGTATCCTCTTAGGAGCAGTAGGAAATTTAGCCATAAAAGAAAAAAGAGCCTAAGCCAAAAACACTGATGTTACTATAAAATGTGTACCAATTGTTCTCTAATTTTTTTAAAGATTTATGGTCAAGCCATAGATGGCATTAAGCGCCTTAATAAGATTGTAAGTGATAATGGGAAATCATATAAAACACTTGCTACAAAATTTACCATTTTGTCTGAATAATCATAATATCAATTACAAAATACAAAATTTACCATTTTGTCTGAATAATCATAATATCAATTACAAAATACAAAATTTACCATTTTGTCTGAATAATCATAATATCAATTATATCTGGACCAAGTCGCTGACTAGAGATTAATGAATAAAATTTTCAATGTTCGGTTAAGTAATTAACTTTTTGGTGACATTACTCGTATTTCATCTATTTTATCCATTGTCTCATGTACACAAATTACAAGTACTTGATTACTGAAAATTATTTCGACTGAAATTGAAAATTGAAATAAGCGTGAGTACTGGAATTGTATTTGCATTTGGTAATAAATATTTGGTTTCCATTCTCGTCTTACTTTGAGAATTTATATTCTGTAAGCAAGTATTATCTAAAAACACGGAATATTTTCTTTTTATTTTAACTCCTTTAATGTTTAATTTTCTATATAATAAAATACTTTTTGAGGTATATATAAAAAAAATAACATTTTCAGATGCACCAATCCTGGCGCATGTTCACGGCGGGTATTGGCAGAAGTTGGGCCGGGAGATATCTCGTTATCCGGCAGAACCTTTGTACAGGTGTGGCGTCAAAACCATAATTATCGGCTACGATCTTTGCCCAAACGCCACTCTACCGGAGGTTGTGAACCAAATGCACAACGCTGCCAACTTCATATTCGAATATGCGGAAAAAATGGGTTCAAGGTACCTACTTAATTTACAACCTTTGTCATAGATCTAAATTACCTATATATTTAAAAATTGATCAGTTTATATCGCTATTATACAAAAAACTAAATTGATTTGATTTTCCATGAAATTTTACTTTCAAATTGAAAACTAACTGTACCATCTATTGACGGTTATAAGTAAATTTTTTAATAAAACATTATTTTTATTTACAGAGGAGTGTACTTTTCCGGTCATTGCGCGGGCGCTCATCTAATAGCTAAACTACTTGCAAATGCAGATTTCTTCGACAACACACCAGGAGCCCACAGACTACAGGGCGTCTTTCTTATTTCCGGCCTCTTCGATCTTCGAGAGTTAGTTCATACGTCCTTCAACGACGCTATACAGTTGCCAGTGGAATGGGCTGTTCCGCTTTCACCACAATTCGATTGCTACACACATCTGCAAGGAAGAAGAATACGTATTTACATAATAGCTGGTCAAAACGAAAGTCCGACTTTTAAGAAACAGTCCAGAGAGTTCTATGAACAATTGCAGAAGCCCTGCTTGATCCAGAATTTGTATTTAGAGATAAAAGATGGATTTGATCATTTTGATATTGTTGAATGTTTCGCAAATGCTGACAATTATCTTAAGAACTTATTGATACATGATATTCGGAAACATCTGTAACATGGAATTTATATAATATCTTTGAAGTTGTTGTAAATCATATTTTACTTTACTTTACACTGCCTTCTGTGTTCGTAATTCATAATACAATAAACATTGCCTAACTCGATTTGACAATGATTTTATCATCAAATACTGATATATTTTTTTTGTTGCTTGAGGTTTTAATGACTCACGAAGGTGTCATTAAACTCAGCCTAATTAGTTTAAGTTATAATTAAAGATTTATCTCTACAACTAATATTAGGAAGAAATTAATATTATTTAGTATAAGATGGGCACTCTTAGGGCCTCTTTCACAAACTACAAGTAAAGTGTTGATTAGTTACTTTTAGAAATCATTTTCTGTTATATATTGATTATGCACTCGGTTTACTGCATCATTCGATAGCCGATTTTTTATTATTATTTTCTATTTAATGTTTGGGACTTTTACCGTTCAAACAAAGGTATATCAGCTCCATTTTCCCCGGTTACCGGTGACTTTAAATGACAGTTTGGCCTACTTGACGTTTGTGAAACAGGCGCTTATTCTAAGTAGCTTTTGAGTTATTAAGTAATAGTACAGGACCCGAAGGGAGTACAAGGCTAATATTTTAAACTACTACAACTAATATAACTCATGTAATTAAGATATTATTTTTAAAAAGCGTAAAATCACAAATAGATCAGCCACCATGCTTGAGAACCTAGGGAACCGAAGCTTTATTTTGTATAATATGTAAATATATATCTTAGAATTAAATAAAATAAGTACCTAATCCAGATATTATTTCATTAAACAATGAACAAACAATTAAATGTTTTAATTCATGTTAGAAATTTAATACGATGAAAATCCTTGACGTATCACTAAAGTTCTGCCTTACTAAGCTATTTCGACTAATAGTGTGTTCGTCTAACCAGATTGTTGTTTTTGGTTAAATTACGCAATTGTACGAAGACTGATTTATTGTGATCTAACGAGGTGTTATAATATTGCTCATTGCCCTCATATATCTACGCATAACGATGACCGAACACAATAAGACCACCCCTGACCTTGACGTGTCTATATATATATACTTTATACGTATTCTTTTTATCTATATATAAACATAAACCAATGTAGGAAAGTATGTTTATCCTTTATGAACTCTTAAAACCGTTAAATCGATTTTAATTCGGTTTTCACTTATAGAAACAGGGATGAACGAGGAAGGTTTGTGTATATAAGAATTATTGTATCCGGGAGAAGCCGGGAGTGGGTTAATATTCGTTATACTATAGTTCGTTATAGTATAGTATAGTTATACATACATATTTTATTACCAAACAAGTATCGAATGACAAACACGATACCTTACAACTACCCAGTGATGGTGGGAATGTATCGCTTGTATACATTTCTGAATTGTATCAGTTACCGTCAAAGATTTAAATCGAGAGATGCGGCATTACTAGCGAAAGTGTGTTACAAAATATAACATACATTATACTAAAGACAAAAGTATAAAATACATATACCTTTGTCTAAACACACTTTTCAACACAGATAACACATTCCTTACTTCAAAGGTGACTGTGACGATAGCGACGCTCTCAACAAGCGACCGTCACTCACTGTAGCTGGCGTGCAATTGTAGTTAGGTAGAGCGCCTGCGCCCAACCCATTGTTAAGAATTTTCGGTGTGTTTTTAGTATGGCGCGAGATTACGCCGCATTTTTCGATTTAAATCTTTGGTTACCGTGACGATCTCAGGTAGATTTGTATACTAAAAGAGACAATTGTTTAGTATCGTCCGAATAGCACATTCCCTTTGGATTTCCCAGAAGAATTTTTTTTCATTTGTCAATACTAATCCTTACTAATAATAAACATTTAGATCTATAAGACACAGGATTGGCTACTTTTTTCTTTTTCAACTCGAACGAAGTCGCGTGCGTCAGCTAGTAATAATAATCAATCAATACTAATAATAAATCTGTAAGGGTTGGTCACGGAGTAAATTACTTTGTTTTTAGAGATATCGTGTTTACAGGCTCTATACATGATACTGAAACTAAATTGACCATTTTTAGATTTTTTTTCTGTATTTATGTATGTATGTAAATATGTATGTTCCTCCATAACTTTTAAACGAATTAACTGATTTTCATGAAACTTGGTAGATAAACATTTAGACGTACAGGACACAGTGTAGGCTACTTTTTAAATAACTCTATTTAACAAAAAAAAAACCGACTTCAAACCGTTTTCTCATGGATGCCACTGTCAGAACTAGACCAAATTGTAAAGGGACCACACGGGAAGCACCAGCTTTCAAATAAAAAAAAATCAAAATCGGTTCACCCAGTCGAAATTTATGAGGTAACAAACATTAAAAAAAATACAGTCCAATTGAGAACCTCCTCCCTTTTTTGGAAGTCGGTTGAAATGTAGCCTATCCTGTGTCCTGTACGTCTAAATGTTTATCTACCAAGTTTCATGAAAATCAGTTAATTCGTTTAAGAGTTATTGAGGAACATACATACATACAATACCTACACTTACAGATTTATTATTAGTATTGATTGATAGCCCCCAAACCGCCAGATATTCTAAAAAAAACTGTCATTGTAACTCTAATTTTATTTTTTTGTTATTTAAAATTAATTCAAAATTGTAAAATTGTAAAAAAAATATTATTAAATAGTAATGATAAAATTCAATTAAATAATACGCGTTTACTTTACACTCAATAAAAATAAAATAAAATTGTGTATCTAGGTATTTCAGAAAACATTGTTCAGTGTAAAGGTTCTTAATAGAATGCAAATTGAAGATAATACTAAAAGCGCTTTAATGAACGCACAATGCCTTTGTTACCACTGACCTACTTAGATAAAACGTAAATCTTTATTTACTCTAAGTAATATTTCCGAAATGTTACATCACTTTTCTTTGTCTTTGTCTTATTCAATATTAGATCTAATTCTTTGAATGTTCTTGATCTAATTAATTCTTTAAAGATTAGTTTATAAAGATAGAAATGAGCGGATTTTGTAATTGTGTTTATATCTCCGGAATCACTGTATTTATTTCAAAAATTCTTTCACTGAAAGAGTACATAATTTCAGATGGACATAAGTTTTATAGTTCATCTATACTATCACAGATAACTCCATTTCTAAGCTTTCGCTCGCGGGCAAATTCGGAGTGCATCGGTCTAGTCTAGTCTAGTTACTTTATAAACAAGAAAAAATAAATTGTATTATACAAATCTCTTAGAAATTTATTTTATTTTATTTATTTATTTATCAAAAGAGTAAAACCTTAAAATCTAACCTAGCATAATCTAACATGCCGTAGCACGACAGTTCAACTGTGGAATGCAACTAGCGACACGCCCCAGGCTTCGCACGCAGTTGAATTTTTTAAAAATCCTTTTTAAGCAGATTCTAACGTTTTAAAATATACCTACATATTATGTTCTAAATTTCAAATTAGTATCATCCAAGTTATGCTTCATTAGGCATTAATATGTAATAGGTATTTATAAATCCTTACTAATAATATTATAAATGTGAATGTGAGTTTGTTTGTTTGTTACGCTTTCACACAAAAACTACTGAACCGATCACAATCAAATTTTGCATACACGTTGTCTGGGACACCAGAAAGGACATAGGGTACGCGGACGAAGTCGCGGGCACCAGCTAGTAATATATACAGTGTGGAAAAATAAGTTGGGCCCTGGAGGGAAACTACCTTAAATCCTTAAGTTGGCTCATTTTACATAAAGGAGACATTCCTTTATTTTTAAAAAGAAACAAAACTGCATTCAAAGATTTTCTAAAAATTTCTAAAAATTTCTATAGTCGGCAATAAAGAATTGCCGTCGACAATAATGAAATTTAAATCAAACATTTTACGTTATTCCTTTTTTTAGATACTATGTTACTTAAGAAGAATTATTATTTTTTGTCCATTCTTTCGGTTGGCATCATAAAAATACGAGCGTTTTTTTTCACATTTAAGTCGGTTCGATTCCCAGACGAAGCAAGTAATTTTTAGAAAATCTTTGAATGCAGTATTACTAATTTTTAAAAATAAAGGAATGTCTCCTTTATGTAAAATGAGCCCACTTAAGTATTTAAGGTAGTTTCCCTCCAGGGCCCGACTTATCTTTCCAGACTGTATACTGAGTTAAAAATCGTAGCGGGTCCGATTTCAGAATTTGTGTAACGGCTGAAAGATAGGAATAGCTGCGATCATTTTGGACACAATGAAGACCATTTTCGAGATAGGATGATGTAGTCAAATTACACTGTGCTTGCAAAGATATTATTTCGATGTGGAAACTAAATACAGCTGTAGCGACAGTTTGCGTCATGCGCTCCGTCGGAGCGTCGCGTCTGTCGGATATTATAACAAACCTTTTTATATTATCTAATATTTTTGTGTCCATAAAATTTCTTTTAGAAAGTGTTTATACTATTATACTAGCAAGGCGGTCCCGGTTTCACAAGGATTTTTTTTGTAGTTTGTATACACAAACTTCCTCTTTTCATTTTACTAAGAAACGTAGGTATTAAAATCCGTTGATGGTTTAGACGGTTTAGGCGGACAGCGACTTTATTTTATAACTAGCTGTTGCACACGACTTCGTCCGCGTTACTTTGTAAAACATAGCCTATGTTAATCGCTGATAATGCAGCTTTCTATAGGCAAAAGAATTTTTAAAATCGGTCGAATAGTTTTTGAGTTAATTCATTACAAACATTCAAATCTTCTTCTCATACTAATATTATAAATCTTCTCTATTTATAATATTAGTATGTATAGATATTTAGGTATTAGATAACAGTCAAAAGGCACATAACTAAATAACCTTATCTAATGAGTGATAACCTTTCCACAATCAGATTGAGTAATGTAAACTGTGTTTGATTTTGTTTTTATAAAATCTATCATACATTTATTATAGTTCAACACTGATTAAACATTATTATACTAGCCGCGCCGCGACCTCGTACTCGTATTCGCTGTAGCTCGTTTTTTGAAAATCCCACAGGAACCTATCATTTTTCCAGGATTAAAAGTATCCTATAATTAAATCTAGGTAATCATCCAATACACCAGTGAAAATCGCATTCAAAACGATCAAGCCGATACTGAAATTAGCGTGCACAGACAAAAAGACAATAGACACATTATTTTCTGATATTTTGTGGTCTAAATATATTTAGCAACAAAAATCTGTATACCTACTATATATAAATAGGCTTAGAGCGGATGCTTGCGTTATAAAATAAACCTATGTTCTAAATTTAAATTTTCTACAATAGATTAACGCCCGTTTTCAATAACCTATCTATCCACGGTTTTGCCTTACTACAGTAACAACTTCTATCTACCGTTTCCATTTCAATAATCTACAGATAGATAGCAAATCCATCGGAATGCTTACTGTGGATAGAATTTTGAATGAGATATCTGCTTTGTGCATTTCTATAATGGTTAGGGAGCCAACGATGCTAAATGTGTAGTCACTCGAGCGTCGTGGGGACCTATTGGACTTTGAAGATTGGATGGTAAGAAGAAAAAAAGGTTATATGAAGTTTTTCATTTCAGCAGTGGGGTGAGCGTCTACAGGCGTTCAAAATTTTGTAGGCGCTGTATTTTAAAAAATCCTCCATATAATCGTCAGATTAAGAATCAGCACGATCAGGAATTTAGGCTGAACCGTCTGTATGAAAATCTGACGCGCTCGAGTATTACACAACGAGAATCGACAAAAATATTTTTGCATTTTCAAAAAGCTGTCACGAGCTTGCGTTACATCCGAATCGTCTGAATTTTAAATGGGAGCTTAGTTTAGGTTCACTTAACATCCCCTCTGAAAATCTGACGCGCTCGAGTTGTATTTAAAATTTTACCCCCACCCCCGCCAACCCCACCAACCAAACCGTCAGATTATTACATATCCGTTATCGGAGACACGTGGGGTATATACATTGGCAATATCTGACGCGCTCGAGTAAATCCAAAAATCCCCTCTTGAGCTCCCCTACCAATTGTTTTGACAGCTAACCTCAGATACTGGTTATTGCAGATAGTATCTATCCGTAACCAGAGATACTTTATTAAAAACCGGCGTTAGTAGATGGGGCTGTGACAGTCAGTTAGGATAAACGATTTTATAAGTAGGTGTACTTAGATATGATTAGTAGATAGATACGTACTCGTACGAATGTTCGCATTTTCGCAAGAATCTTTTTTCGGTTTGTTGTTGTCATTCCAAACGGTGCGCGGCGGTCGTAAATAATTAGAGAGGAAAGCAAACATCGTGGGACAGTGGGCATAAACCTAATTGAGGTCCGAACTCGCCAACTTTCCTCCAAAACAAATACGAGCCCCAATTTGATTCACTTAAAACGCAAGGGAAGTTATAAATAGATTAATTGAATTCATTTCGAGTTGTTCACGTGAATCAATGCTATGTAAGTTATCCATTTTATGCCGTGAGTGTTTTTTTGTTTCTTAATAGATTAAGAATGTGGGTATGTACACTTGATATGTTTTAATTTAATTTTTAATAAGTTTAAGTATCAATCTACTTCAGAAAATAAAAATGTTATAAATGTAATGTGATTTTAGTACATCCTGACTAACTTAAAATAAAAAAAATCCTATGAAATCTATCTGCATACTTGTTTTTAAATATTATAACCATATAACTATTTTTTTTAAATGTACAGTAATATCTAATATTAATTCCAATCAAAATAATCTTTTTAAATTTTGATTGTAAAAAATCATGATGTCTAAAGATATATTATTTTATTATTGGCAAGAGGTTAATATATAAACAAGGGACTGTTTAAGGGCCTCTTTCACAAACTACATGTAAAGTGTTGATTAGTTACTTTTAGAAATAATTTTCTGTTATATTGAATTATGCACTCGGTTTACTGCATCATTCGATAGCCGAATTTTTTTTATTATTTTCTATTTAATGTTTGGGACATTTACTGTACAAACATAGGTATATCAACTCCATTATCCCCGGTTACTGGTGACTTTAAATGACAGTTCGGCCTACTTGACGTTTGAGAAAGAGGCGCTAAGTAATGCAAATTGTTGCATATAAATATTACACTTTATTTACTTATATAGAAATACTTTACTTACTACTATTACTGTGACTATTACTATATAATGGACCCATTGGTCCATTGGTTAAGATGCTTAGCAAACTAACTTAGAGTCCCGGTATCTCGGGGGTCGTATCTCGGGTTTATTTTCTTTTGGGCTTCGATGATCACGCCACGCGTCACACATTTTGTTTTAACATCTGAGAACATAGAAAGCATACCTGCACTATATAATGTAC
The DNA here is from genome assembly GCA_945859745.1 of Synanthedon formicaeformis. NCBI lineage: Eukaryota > Metazoa > Arthropoda > Insecta > Lepidoptera > Sesiidae > Synanthedon > Synanthedon formicaeformis. The sequence continues at coordinate 8,348,449 of OX243958.1, forward strand.
CCACATTAGTCACGTTAATGTTATTACTATTTAAACTGAAGGCAGTTTTAAAAATTAATTATAAACAAGTAGTTTCATTTTGTTACAGATCTAGTTAACAATGGCACTGATAACGGAAGGTCTTGATTTGGAGAAGGAATATTCTCCTAGCATGTGGTCGGAGCGGTTCACCACACCCCAGGAAGTACTTCAAAACCACGTTCAATTTGTCACCACAGGTAACGAACTTTGAGTATCTACTTACCTAAAATAAAACTTACTTTTAGTACTAATAATGCTCATGTATACTTAAAATTTAATAAATGATTAGGTGCTGGCTACCATGAAGCACCTCGAAATACTAACAAGAAGTTAATTAGTTAACTGTCCTCATAAATATATTTTTATTGTTTGACAATTGAATGCATATTTTTATTACTTAATTTGTCACGCGATTGCGTTGTACTCGTACGGACGACATAAATAAATTTAAAAAAAAAACAGTATGAAAAACAGTGTGAAAATTAACTTTGGGCCTACGCACAAAAAACCATAGACTTTAACATGGCCAATTAATAACTTGCCTATATACCGAATATAAACTCAAAATAACTAATTAATATAACTTAATTAATATAACTTTAACTTTTTTTGTTCTTTTGTTTTGTCTTGATGTTTGGTTCTGTTCTCTCAAATGTAATATCTTTGTCGACACGCTTGTGGAATATGTATTAATTTTTTTTGTCTTTTTTACTAAGTATATTTTTGTTTTTGTTTCTGTTTTTGTCCCAAAGATTAATAAAATAAAATAAATTAATTAAATAAAAACTTGTGATTTATGATTATTTTGAATATTTTTGAACATTTTCTTTTTTATATATGTACTTAGATATTATATGCTTATTATAATGCTTAAGTATATTCACAATTTGATAGTTGAAAAGAGCGAACGAGAGGTTTCTTGCCGGATACTAGTTCAAATAATCTGTAATCAATACAAAGTGCAATTGTAATAAAACTATTCATAAAATGTGGTTTTGTTTATTCATTATTTTTTTTAGCCAGCGATAAGGCGACAAACAACGTCCCACACAAGTTAGAGATCGAATATGGATCTACGCCTGGACAGAAGTTAGATATTTTGGGCACTAATTTGCCGGATGGTAACTTTTTTATAATTTTTTATTTTAATTCATTTTATTAGGCAAAACAAACAATTACATCCTATAAAGTAAATTAAAAAGATAAACATATTATACAATAGTGCAATCAACAACATTTTCCACGAATTCGTATATTATATCAATTTGCTTTTAATTATTTATAGATTGTGTTTTTTTTAATGTAAATAAATATTATTATATAAATAAATAAATATCTTCACGCATTCCACACAGCACCATCTAGTTTCACACTTAGCAACTAGGCTTTTATTAGGGATACCAGACAGTTGATATACTACATAGATTACTTTTGTTTGTAAATATATACATATTATAAATACAAACATCCATGACTCAGGTACAAATCGCTGCTTAAAAACTAAAGGGCCACAAATAAAAATTACACTTTTTACAGGAGAGCTAATCGAAAGAAATTAAATCATTTTTTGTCTATTTTTTTTATTAGATACATATATATCAAATATATGCATATTACATCATTAGTATTAAGTGTTTTAAGTAACATTAAATGTTTATGTACTTTTATAATAAACTGAATATTAGAGGAGATATAAGCATATAAGTTACTTTTGAATATATAAAAAATAATCAAAATATACTAAATATGGAATAAAACAATCATGTCTTTTTGCAACATACAATATGAAGGAGTGTGATTGTATTTTTGCAATAAAAACATTTTTGGATTTTTTTGTTTTATAGCCCTAGTTTTTAAGCAGCGACATGTTGGCAGGCTAACGATCCTAACACAAGCAACATTATAGTTCTCATGAATGTTCAAATGTGCTGCAAGTGCACTGACCTTAGTAAGATAAAGTATATTATCTGTTAAATAAAATTAACTTTTTGGTGAGTTTTTTTCCATTATTTTATGTACACAAATTATAAGTACTTGATACCTGAAAATGAGTTCGATTGAAATTGAAAATTGATATAAGCGTGAGTACTGAAATCGTATTTGCATTTGGTAATAAATGTTTGGTTTCCATTCGTCGATGTTTGAACATTAAGCGGCTTGTCTACGTATACTTTGCATATTTATTGACTGTGTGCGGGTACTATCTAAAAACACGGAATATTTTCTTTCTAAACGTCAAATTTGTTATCATAAGCGCCACTTTCACAAACGTCAAGTAGGCCAAACTGTCATTTAAAGTCACCGCTAACCGGGGATAATGGAGCTGATATACCTTTGTTTGTACGGTAAACGTCCCAAACATTATATAGAAAATAATAAAAAAAAAACCGGCTATCGAATGATGCAGTAAACCGAGTGCATAATTCAATATAACAGAAAATTATTTCTAAAAGTAACTAATCAACACTTTACATGTAGTTTGTGAAAGAGGCCCTTAGTGCTGCATTGTTTAAAAAAAAAAAATAATTTTAAAAAGCTGCTCACAATCTAAAAAAACTTTTTTTAAATAAATAAATTCAACAAAAAATACAATTTCGTAGTGTCTCCATTTCAGAAAATTTAAAAATTTTCTGCAATAGAAATAACCAGCAATATGTATCCTTCATGTTAATTACTATACCTATTTATGTAAATTCTTATTTACTTGCGCATCTAGAAGACGATGACCTGCCCAAACCAGTAAAATTCTGATGCAGATCTACTTATCGGGTCCAATTGTGAATCGAAACCATCCAGGGACCCACTCAAATACAAACAATTAATTTCATCAAAATTGGTGCAGCAATTTATGAAGAGTTCAGTGACGTACAGACAGAAGATGATATATAGAAACTATTCTTCTATTCAGACAAATCATGATTTTATTTTCATACATCGCTTTAGGAATATTTAGGTTCTCTTAAGTAGTGTAACTTCCAAATAAAATTATTTTGTAAAATATTTAACTAAATGAATATTTCAGAAAATATTTTAACGTCGGGAAGTTAATTAATAATTAAAATACTTTTATTACATAATGTTTTGAGTAAAGTTAAAATAGAAAATATGATAATAATCAGGAAACACAGACAAGGGAGCAATCGATCATTCTTTCTTAGTTTAACGGAAACATTAAATGAACCTGGTAATATAATATCAAAAGAAAATGTTGAATGCGTCCATCAACGATGTAAGGTTCTCGAAAGATAACGTCCCTAGATAAATTTTACATGAATATTCATGAGGTTCCTATCCTCTCAAGTGAATATCGGATATCCTTGTCTTTATCGAAACATAATATTTTGAATTCGTTATACTTTTTATAAATTTTTCCATCGTTTCAACGAAGGGGAACAGATGGAACTTGATAGCTTAGATGAGAGGTTAGAGTGCTTGATCTGTCTCATGTGTCCTGGGTTCGATTCCCGACAGAGTCATTTTCAAGGCTCACTGGTTTGGATCTGGCTCAGCATAGTGCAGCGAGGTGCTAGCCAGGCACCTGAAACGCTGATTTTCAGTCAGCACCGTCTATGACTCACCGAATACCATACAACTCACGAATCTCAAGAGTCTGACTCGTATATATATCATTTTCAGATGCACCAATCCTGGCGTATGTTCACGGCGGGTATTGGCAGGAATTGGGCCGGGAGATATCTCGTTATCCGACAGAGCCTTTGCACAGGTGTGGCGTCAAAACCATAATTATCGGCTACGATCTTTGCCCAAACGCCACTCTACCGGAGATTGTGAACCAAATACACAACGCTGCCAAGTTCGTATTCGAATATGCGGAGAAAATGGGTTCAAGGTAATAACAACAGTTGTTATAGATAACATAAATTATATATTTACAGTTTGATAAGATATATCAAAATCAAAATATATGATAACATATATTTTGAGTTGAAGAGTTACTTAAAATTTTACTTTTAATTTGAAAACTAACTTCTATTAAACCCTTTTATTGAACCCAAACAAGCTGCTGCTGAAGTTGCTAAGCAGTTGAGTGTCCCATAAACGACTTGATACCGCATCATCAGGTCAAGGTTACCATGTCATGGGAAAGTACTATAAAGTACCTATATCAAATCGAAGTAAAAGTACCTATATCAAATTTTACATCAATCGAACTTGTGGAAGTTAGTTAAATCCCTTCGTCAAATAGAAACTATTTAGACGTCAACTAATAAGACTAAGCGCCTCTTTCAAGTAAAGTGTTGATTAGTTGCTTTTAGAAATTATTTTCTGTTTTATTGAATTATGCACTCGGTTTACTGCATCATTCGATAAGCGACTTTTTTAAATTAATTTCTATTTAATGTTGGGGACGTTTACCGTACCAAACATACGGTATATCAGCTAAATTATTCCCGGTGACAGGTGACTTTAAGTGACGGTTTAGCCTACTTGACGTTAGTGAAACAGGCGCTAAGTAAGATAAATTAAAAAAAATATATAATTTAAAAATGTTAGATAAAAACAATTTTGAAAATACATATTTCTCTTCATGTCTTAAATCTCTTATTCATCTCTTAAAGGAAGAATATTATCAGGTCCCTGTAATATTATATCCTTCGAAATATAACCAAACGTGGCTCCGTGGTACAGAAATTACTGAAGTCTTATTTGCTCTATTAAATTGTATGGCATAAAGTCTTTGTGGAATGATGGCGTTCCTCGACACGGCCTCGGCTGTCTTTGTTACCTTGCCCTAGTTACGACCCCTTATCTACATTTCAGTTACACCATGTGCCACCATATTTGAATACGCCGTCCAAATTTGAATACGGAGCCGACGACACCATGATTTTCGTCGTGTACCTAAATATGTGTAGGACACAAAATTTATAATATATTTCTGTAAAGGAAATCTCTTTATGTAATGAATTTGAATTTTGTCCAAATTTTGGTTACAGGTTAGAATCAACATAAAATTCATATGTGATATTTTATTTTATTTTATTTATTATGATCAGAGGTTTTTATTTGTTTCTGAAATTTTATAATATTAGCTGCTGCATTCAAAAACATCATCAATACTAATAATAAATTTGTAAGTGTAGGTATTGTATTTTTGTATGTTCCTCCATAACTCTTAAACGAATCAACTGATTTTCATGAAACATGGTAGATAAACATTTAGACGTATAGGACACAGGATAGGCTACTTTTTCATTTTCAACGCGGACGAAGTCGCGGGCGCCAGCTAGTTAAAAAATAAATAAGCAATATAACGCTGACCTCTTGTTGCTATAACAATTTGGCGATGCGTTAGATTTTTATTTTATTTTAAACGATCCCTTGGGAAATGTATTTTTGTGTACTTTTACAGAGGAGTGTACTTTTCCGGTCATTCGGCGGGTGCTCATCTAGTAGCTAAACTACTTGCAAATGCCGATTTCTTCTACAACACACCAGGAGTCCACAGACTACAGGGCGCCTTTCTTATTTCCGGTATCTACGATCTTCGAGAGTTGGTTCACACGTCCATCAACCGCGCTGTACAGTTGCCAGTGGAATGGGCTGTTCCGCTTTCACCACAATTCGATTGCTACACACACCTGCAAGAAAGAAGAATACGTATTTACATAATAGCTGGTCAAAACGAAAGTCCGACTTTTAAGAAACAGTCCAGAGAGTTCTATGAACAATTGCAGAAGCCCTGCTTGATCCAGAATTTGTATTTAGAGATAAAAGATGGACTGGATCATTTCGATATTGTTGAATGTTTCGCAAATGTTGATAACTATCTTAAGAACTTATTGATACATGATATTCGGAAACATCTTTAACAAGGAATCTTTTACTTTCTGTGGTCATAATTCATAATTAATAAACATTGGTCACTCGTTAAGCCGCAATGAATTATTATGAATAATTGAAAAAAATATAATGTAATTTCATCATCAAATAACCAGTATTTGATATAATGAAATAGTAATATGACTGCAACTAATGTACTACGATATCACACCACGTAAATCTTAATAGGTATATGAACGACCTAAATTTTACAAAAAAGTACTAAAAACGTTCTTGTAACGTTCTATTTAGTAATACTCGTAATCAAGGTTGAAAGTTAAAAAAACCTTATTTGCAGCGAACTCGTATTGTAATTATCATCTCAGCAATAATATCTACGTCGTCAACAGTCACTTTATATTTTTAGCGATTTTATTAACTACTTTATTTCATTTCTGAAAATAGACAGTAAGCTTTGAAAATTTGAAATCTATTTTTTTTTGTTTAGTGAAATCTTATTTTTATTTATAACAAACAAAATAATTTAGTAATTAAATTTTAAGTCTAATTTAAACTTTATACATCTATTTCTCAACTCGTGTTCTAATATTGTTATGAGAATATACAGTAAAATGTATTTTAAAGTCTCATTTTATAAACTACTACACTACAACTAACTTATGTAATTAAGATATTTATTAATTAAACAATGAACATACAATTAAATGTTTTACTTGTACTTGATGTTAGGAATATTTAATACTATGGCATTTCATGAATTCACTTAATAGTTTATGTAAGCCCTTTCGTATTTTATACCCCAATTATTGCTGGAGACGTACCTACCTCTGACCGCCCTCGCATTTTGTGCGAAAGTTATAGCGGGTCCCAAATCACAATATTTACGAGTTCTTTCCGCGTTACACGCGTTCTTTTGATCCAAAAAATATACTATTGAGGTAATTGGTTTTCTGATAGTTGGTGGTAAATTTTATACAACGCTCGAACTAGACAACTTTCAACGATAGGTTAATTGCTACTGTCGCCTATCGTCTGAGCAGAACCGAAGGAAAGAAGTGTGTTCTGCCGACCCTTTTTAATAAAAGTTGATATTAGAGAAATGAGCTCTGGCATCACTTACTCGCTCACCGAAACGCAACAGCCACGCTTGTACTAGACTGTGAGCCAGCGACAAATTTTCATAACCAAGTTCCTCTCAGTCGATAACTCGTAAAATGTCTGAGAGAGTTGTATCATGAAGCGTTGTGAACGTCAGCTGCGGCTCCGAGGGTGCCTTGAGCAGTGGTAGCTGCCCTGCGCACGTAATAAAAAAAATATTTTTATTAATTTATTCCCGATTAAAAATTCACCAAATTATAGTTAGCCTAATATTTAAAAGAAACAAAATTGTCAGTTAATTATATAGTGGTAGATTATACGTCAGCTGGTCACACGAATATGAAAAAAAAAAAAATGTGTTCAGTGATTTCCTCATTTATCAGATCAGATCAGAAAATTTATCAGATGATAGTTTATGTATTACTGTTAATAAATAAAAAAGTCAGCTGGCTATATCTAGGTGGAATGCTTGTCAGCTGATACTGCTGGCATGGGTTGGCTACCACTGCTCAGACCCACCCTCGGAGCCGCAGCTGACGTTCACAACGCTTTATGATACTCTGAGGCATTTTAAGAGTTATCGACTGAGAGGAAATCATTGACGAAAATAGCGCCTAGCTCACAGACCATACAGTGGTCTTCAGTAAAATGATTGTTGCTGCTGACAGAAGGGCCACTACTAAATTGCTACTAAAGGGTCCGTTAATTCCAATTCTAGTAAGTATAGATAAATTATATATTGTCCCAAATACCTTTAACTGACTTCACTCGCTCGTACACGGTGCCCTTAACTGCCTTTAAGGATGAAATTATCCTGTAAAAATTTTAGGTTCGCGACGGATCGTCTAAAAATATAAAAAATTGGGCGCCACTATCGCCATGGCGATGCATGCCACCATCGTCACAGCAATTAAGGTACTATTAGATATTTTATCAGTTTTTATTATTAATTTTTTTAATTTAATTTTTTATTTTTCAACGGGAACGAAGCCGCAGGCATAACTAGTGTACAGATATATAAGTATAACATAGGTAATTTATGACACAACAGATAGAAGATCAAAGGGACACAATGCTATAAAAATCACCTTTTTGTCCTGAATCCTGAAAGTTGTGAGCAACTGCTTCTATCGCCTCAAAGTTCTATATAATGTACGTGATTACCTTAGTGTCGATTTGCGTGTCACACTTTGTGAATCGCTTATATTATCTAGATTAAATTATTGTGATGTCGTGTATGATGGCTGCATTACCGGCCGCTCTAAGCGGCTGATACAACGAGTGCAAAACGCATGCACTCGTTTTTGCTTTCACATACCTCCTCCTTCCCATATCACTCCGTATTTGAGCGCCTCTGGCCTTTTGAATATGTCTGCACGCCGACGCCTTCATCTGGCTACTCTGCTGTTTGGGGTGGTACGGTACGAAACGCCGTCCTACCTTTTTAGGAAGCTCCAATGGTCCAAACGTGCGCGCAGGTTTGGGGCAGTTGCTGCCGTGCCTGTGCACAAGACCACGGCGTTTCGAGGAAGCTTCAGGTTTGCTGCGTCCAAATGCTGGAATGATCTCCCTCCTCCTATCCAAGGAGCGCCTAGCAGATACACCTTTAGGCCTAAGCTTAGGGGTCATTTGTTGACGCTCCAAAAATCATAATTTTTATATCCAGCATTTATTGATCTAACTCCTCCTAAACAGCTGAACCGATTTGGATGAAATTTTGTGTATACTTTGTGTAACCCTGGATGGTTTCCATTTGCAATTGACTTGGAATCGGGTTATGCTTTTTTTTTGTTTTTTATTTATTGAAATTATTGAACTTACTACTATATTATCTATTATTACTATTATTGCATTATAAGTTGCTATATTATATTTATCTATGTATCTAATTATTTAAGCTATCAATATATCTATGTAAATTATATAATATATACGAGTATGGCGTTCGCGTGAGTCACACGGTGCTGGCTGAAAATCAGCGCTGCAGGTGCTTTCCCAGCGTCTCAGCACAATGCTGAGCCAGCATCCGATTCACTGCCGCGAGGACACACACATCTTACCTGTCTAGCTTTAATAATTTAATTGTGTCATTTTGTTTTTGTTGTTTCTGTTTCTTATGTAATGTCATGTTAATGTCCTTCGTGCAGTGAATAAATGTCTTTCTTTCTTTCTTTCTTTCTTTCTTTTTTGCGCCGTGAACCGTGAATTTGCCTATTGTACGTTAATTCCGTAAGAAAATATAATGCAATTAGGATTAAAGCGGCTCACACAAAAAGTCCTTGAATTTTTTGTGTTATATTCCTAAAATTGACCTCGCTCTCTCGTCAAGGGTTATTCTAAAGCTATGTTTAACGAAGGGAGCCCTAATCTTTGCGATGGAATGGAATTCGGGTGATCCCAAATTTCTTGTCGTAATAAATAAAGGTTAAAAGTGATTTGTGTACTTTAAGCTTAGGTATGCATATATTGCACAACATTAAAAAAACTGTCCATGTTAGATGAGTGGTTAGGGTGCTTGCATTTTCACCCAAAATAAATACTTAGTAAAAGAAAATTACTTTCGTAGATACCTCAGTGCAGTTCGAAATGCAACGAATAAAATGGTTTTGGTCTCGACGGAACAAAGAATGAAATAAAATGCAAACGGAGCATTACATTGTGATATTTAAGAATTCACTTTCTGCATTTTTAATATTTCATAAGATGAAGCAATTGAACGTTTATAAAGAAAGGCTATGGAAATGAGTACCAACAGGCTGACAATAAATTCATTTAGAAAAATTTTGAATTCATTTTAAATTCATGGTTTACGCTAAAAATGGTTTACGATAAAATAGTTATAAAATAAATTTAACTAGAGAAAACTTCCTAAATTTATGTTATAACCTTTACGAGCGCCGCAGTCTATTACAACATGCATTTTGACTTAGGCCTTTTCTCAATACTAAATGACTGTACTAACAGTGAAGTTCAAAATCGAAACTTAAAAACAAATGAAATGTAAACAATGTAGTTAACCAACAAAACAATAAAATTGTAAAAAAAAAAAACAATGTGAAAAACTCATTAAGAAGCGAGTTTTTCATTTATCATTGTCTTGCTAACTGAAAGAAGTGTTTCGTCACTGTGGTAGTTCATTACTTACTATATTTTTTTCTGCATATAATTGCTTCGAAATACATGTTCAAGAGAAACGAGATAGTTTATGACCTGTCAAGTGATTCACGGACACAGAGCACAAATAATAAATTGCTGGATTTTTTACTTTTTTTAACGCCTTCCGTTACCATATCCTCATATAGACTTTCACTTGATTTTCCAAGAATATTTCATTATTAAATATCTAATAAGTATGTTATTTTCGTTGAGAGCATAATGAAAGAATATTGCCTTCAGCAACCGTCTACGTCCTTTTAAATTCCAGTACATTTCTTTCCAGCAAAACTTAATTTTATACACTTATTTTAGTGAGGTTAAAAAAAAGTTTTTAGAATTTTGTCTATACATTTATTGCATTTTTTGTCCACGCTATAGTCTCAGAACCCACCTATAAACTCGTATAAACTTGTACTTTGACATACATGTGGTAGGGTGTACGCGACTACTAAAATCTAAGGTCAAAGGTCACAAAAATCGATTTTTTTTTGCACATTTTTGCAAATATCTCGTTTCCTATGGGGTTTTCGCTATTTATCAATATTGTAGAGGATTAAATTCCCTATAACTTTTGTTTCAAAAATTTTTTTTTATACATTGTATTGTTTTCGAGATAGAGGGCGGAGAGTGCGCGGTTAGAGCACCGGTAGTTCTGGCCAAATACACGCCATATAAAGTTTTACATGTACGGTCACATTGATCATTTAAAATCCGTAACCTATGTAAAGTATTAAATAGATAGATATTTAATTAGTGAAAAAAATATTAAATCCGATTTCCTTACTATTATTATTTACTTGATAACAAGAGAACTATAGGTCCCACAGAGATTTTCTTCTGCTGAAATTGAAGCTAATTAAGTAACTGCTCTACAACTTCATTTCTCATAACTTTCCTCGTAGAATGATTATTTTAGACGATATTTTGTTTTGAAAAACGGCTAACTACAAATTTCTAACTTTTTGGGAAAAATTACCGATTTTTGAAGAGAACTAAGTACGGTTGCACTCAAACTGTAGTAAATTTTATTTTCTTTAAGAGTGTGTAAGATGACTTTCCTCTTAGAATGATGATTTTAGAAGATATTTTGTTTCCAAAGACGGCAATCTAAAAATTTCAAACTTTTTCGGAAAATGGCCCATTTTTGAAGTAGTGTATCTCGGGATCTGTTAGACATACAGAGCTGTTGTTTCACTCAAATTGTAGCAAATTTTATGTCATGTCTAAGTGCGGGCAAATCTCACATAACATACCCTTCGTTGTAATTTATTATAATAAACGTGAACACTGAACGAATATAAATACACGCTAGCTAAGTTTTCGTACGCAAAGTTTTGTCAGCGAAAGTTGGGCGGGCGGCAAGTTACGGCAGATCGTACCGAGCCACCGCCCTGGCATGCCGCCTCTCGCAATGTAAACCAATCCAAAGGGACGATGCGATCGCATGATATTTAAACTAAAATATATATTCACATATAACTTAAAAAATTATTGTTAGTAGTCGTGAATCTGTATCACAACAATATTATATAAATAAGTTCGGAGTAGTTTTTAAAAGTTTCTCAGTAGTTTTTAGAAAGTTTAACATTCCGCTGCGCTTAGAGCGTCATCGTATTTTGTAACTTATTTTTTCGTGTGCTTCAAGGTGTTTTCGCAACTATTGTTAAGGTAAGTCGAATTAAATGTTTTTTCAATTTAAAAACTTTACAATTAGATTGAATGGATAAAAAATATTTGCATCATATCCTATTTTTAACTTCATAAATTTTTTTAGAAATAATTTTTAAATAAATTAAAATTTAAATGGAAATCAAATTAAAATATATCACATAATTGCGTTAATGTTACATTTAATCTAACTTTCATTACTTTTAGTGTCACTTGGTCATTAAAATACATATTTTTTAAAAGGTCTTATAAATGAAAACATAACTGAAAACATTTTAATTACTTTGAACGTTAGATTGAAATTTCTATACAATTATCTAAATAATGATACTCGTATAACATATTCGTATATTTGTTTTTACAATTACTATGATTTTTATAATTAGTTCAAACCTATACTTTCTAGTGTTTAACTCATTCATCAGATGTCATTGTAATCATTTTCATTATCTTATAATTTAAAATGTCTATCTTCGAAACATTTACCTACGTAAACAAACCAATGTCAATAATAACTTTTAGACAACCGTGCAAAGTGGTAAACAAATAAACAATTTGGCAGCATCAGAAATGCCCATATAATAAAAGGTGAAATAATGACAACAAATCATCATATCTATCTATGTATGCCTTATTTTACCTATTTTGTTTGTGCTGTTGGTGTACTTTTTTGGAAAATAAATAAATATTAAATATTTGAGCAATGTCTAAGATGGAAATGTCAATAAAGTGACATTATGTCTTTCTTTCACTGAATTGTAATACACTCCTTCATGAAATATTAAATTCATCTCGTACCGTAGTAGTTCGTCGTAGTTATATTTTCTCGTCACTCATTCAGAAGACCACCGTGAAACTACGTACACCATATTTATTGTATTTTATTTATTTTATTTTATTTAATAAGGTATACAAAATAGGACACTGACAAATACTTACATTGAATAGATACAAATTACATCGAAGTGAACTAGACAGAGGCCCTAAACATGTATACACAGCATGTCCAAACAAAAAAAAAGTGTTGCTTACACATTACAAAATGAAACAAAAGAAAAGAATATACATATATTGGTAAAAGAAGTTATTTGTTCCTCCATCGTCAGATCCTTAACTCGTCGGTTTCCAAATTCGTTACTTTCCAAAATCATCGCAATACGCTCATAGCCATTTGATTAGATTATTATTATTAGAACTATTCGAATTCGCAAATGTCGTTAGTGTAATTAGGTGTAATAATTAGGTGTAAAAATATTTTTTTTACCGACGGCGCAAATCCCAATTTTAAATATCTTTTATTTATTTATTTTATTTTATTTATTTATTTTTATTTGGGAAAACAATTACACCATATATTAAATTTGAAGAAAGAGCAACATACATAAATAGGTAGAGGTAATAGTGCAATCAACGACTTAAAAATAAATATAATTTTTCTTTTTAGAAAAATATTTTCAAAGAAAAATTACGCATCTTTCTCGCAACTACAAATATTATTTTAAAAGTTATTGCATAGAAGAATAATAAGAATATGTTTAAAATTTTCAACGAATATTGCACATTATTTTGTCCTTTTGGTTTTGTCTCAATTAGCTCTCATTATCATACAAAAAAAGTTTCATAACATTATATTTTTTTAAATTGTGTGCACTAAATAACAAATACAAAATCGTTACCGCCACAATAAACAACCCTTCCCTTAAAGGAAATCCATAAATTGTGGTCGCGACTTAAGCATTTTTATGGAGTACGAAAATAGAAGAAGCATCTTTTAAATTCGCGTCCACTTTGGCGGAATTAATCCGGAAGTTTATGTACTCGTAGGCCTAAGGGGTTTGTAAATATATATAAATCTGCAATGAGAATTCGAAACCCCTTTAGCATTTATCAATACTAATAATAAATCTGTAAGTGTAGGTATTGTATGTATGTATGTGTGTGTGTGTGTGTGTGTGTGTGTGTGTGTGTGTAGTATGTATGTATGTATGTATGTATGTATGTATGTATGCATGTATGTATGTATGTATGTATGTATGTATGTATGTATGTATGTATGTATGTATGTATGTATGTATGTATGTATGTATGTATGTATGTATGTATGTATGTATGTATGTATGTATGTATGTATGTATGTATGTATGTATGTATGTATGTATGTATGTATGTATGTATGTATGTATGTATGTATGTATGTATGTATGTATGTATGTATGTATGTATGTATGTATGTATGTATGTATGTATGTATGTATGTATGTATGTATGTATGTATGTATGTATGTATGTATGTATGTATGTATGTATGTATGTATGTATGTATGTATGTATGTATGTATGTATGTATGTATGTATGTATGTATGTATGTATGCATGCATGCATGCATGCATGCATGCATGCATGCATGCATGCATGCATGCATGCATGTATGTATGTATGTATGTATGTATGTATGTATGTATGTATGTATGTATGTATGTATGTATGTATGTATGTATGTATGTTTTTGAAATAAAAATTAAAACTACGTTACATATCGATCAAATTTTAAGTCAGAATCATTTTGACTAAGATTTAGTTGAATGTACCTTACTAGCAGCAGCATCTAAAACAATTACTACAATTTGGTGAGGATTTGTTTTCAGAGACATCGTGTTTATAGGCTCTATACATGATACTGAAACTAAATTGACCATTTTTAGAATTTTTTTATGTATTTATGTATGTATTTATATGTTCCTCCTTAAATCTTAAACGAATCAACTGATTTTCATGAAACTTGGTAGATAAACATTTAGACGTACGGGACACAGGATATGCTACTTTTTTCTTTTTCAACGCGGACGAAGTCGCGGGCGCCAGCTAGTTTAAGTAATAAGTTATGTCAATAAAGTAAATGTAAAGTAAAAAAAATGTACTGAAAAAAAATCTTCACTAACTTTCACTCGCGACTTCGTCCGCGTTTTTCTTAATGGACAATTTTATTCTTCTCTTTGATGCACTCTTGGGAAAAGTTCCTACTTTTTTTCTAGGGGAAAGGTACTCTATGTCCTTTCTGGTGTCCCAGACAACGTGTATGCAAAATTTCATGGTGACCGGTTCAGTAGTTTGTGCGTGAAAGCGTAACAAACAAACCAACTCACTTTCGCATTCATAATATTACTAGCTGTTGCACGCGACTTCGCCCGCTTAACTTTATAAAATATAGTCTATGTTACTCGCTGATAACGCTGATAACGTTCTACAGATGAAAGAATTTTTAAAATCGGTACAGTAGTTTTTGAGTTTATTCATTACAAACATACAAATCTCTCGTTATAATATTAGTATACATAGATTAGGAATGTATATTTGGAAATTTTAACTAGGGAAAGTTAAACAGTAAGTGAAAATTTCGACATAAAAATTATTTAAAAGAAAGTCTCGGAATTATCTAACTGGTATTTTATTATGCAAATATTGAAATGAGTTTCTCGTAAATACCTACCCCCATCGTTCAGTAAAATGGTTATTCCAGCAGCGCCATTTCGCATCAAACTTGGAAATTAATGGAGCAAATTTAAAAGTACAATGCGTTTTCATTGAAATATGAGTGACACTTAATTAGCCTGCCGAGGCTTTACTTATTATTTGTTTATACAAACTACATTAACTCGCACAATAACTTTTATGGATTTTGCAAAATACAATAGCCAAAAGTGATTTATGTATTAAAATCCAGGAAATGTATGATCTTTTGTTCCAATACGTATTTGGTATAATATACATATCGCTGGATGGGTATTTTTGAAAGGAACCAAAGTTATTATAGCGCCTAGTCTTTTCAGAAATATGCTGTGCTAAACATGTTATTTTAGCAAATTTAGCTCAAAAATACCTATCCGAATACGATTATACGAACTAGGTTTGTATATATATTTGCAGAAAAAATACTTCATGCATCATGCATGGGTCGCTAGTGATAAAATAAGAAAGTTACCTCATTTGGCTTTTTTTTGAAGTGAAAACTTCTATAGCCGCGTTATACGACTTTGGGTAGAGAAAAAATGTATGGGTTCGCGTCAGCAACATGCTCATGTTCACAGTTAATGCGCGCGCAACTGCCTACGTACGCGATCACGCCAACACATAGCATATACCCGATTGTATGTGTGTGCGTTGGACGCTCAGTTTTAAGTCCTCATGACTGCCTCCGATTCTTTTTTTTATGTTAAGGTCGACAGACAGGCTGACGGTCCACTTGATGGTAGGTGGCTACCGTCGCCTATAACACAAACAACGCCATAAGTGCTACAAGTGCGCTGCCGACCATAGAAATATTAAGGATAAGGGATAAAGGAAGGGAAGGGGTAATGGGCTCTGGCATCCCTTACTCACTCACCGAAACACAACAGCACATAATGCTGTTATTCACGGTGGTGTTCTGTGAGGTGGTGGTTACTGCCGCCAGACGGGCCGCCAAAATGACTGTGACACGCAGTGTGCCCTACCACTACTTTTAAATCCAGACCAGAGTCAATTTTGAAAATTACATTAAAACTTCCAAAGTTGACTCCGCCGGGAATCTAACCCGGGGCCTCTGAGACGTTAGGCAAGCACCCTTGCCACTCATCCAACGGGCTCGTCAAACACATGTTGACTACAACATTTTCAACACTGAATTATATCTAAATATGCTATAGATATAATAAAACTCTTACCTAATTAGGAATTATAGATGTGAGTGAGTAAGGGATGCCTGAACCCATTTTTCTATCCCATTTCAGT
Organism: Synanthedon formicaeformis; assembly: GCA_945859745.1. Lineage (NCBI taxonomy): Eukaryota > Metazoa > Arthropoda > Insecta > Lepidoptera > Sesiidae > Synanthedon > Synanthedon formicaeformis. The sequence continues at coordinate 8,364,965 of OX243958.1, forward strand.
CCCTTATCCTTAATCCTACTATGTTTAGTACAACACTTACCGGACCTGTGGCGTTGCTTGTGTTATAGGCGACGGTAGCCACCTACCTACCATCAACTGGATCGTCAGCCTGTCTGCTCATCTTAAAATAAAAATAAAAATAAATAGTAAACTCAATAAAAGTGTGAAACTTGTTGAAAAGCGCTTGCTGCGCTCACTAATAATATATTGCAATACTTTTAAATGCTTAACCCGATTAAAAGATTATCTATCAATACACTACAAGCGAGCGTTCTATCGTCGTTTCAAGAGGGCCACTTATTCGATCAGATAGGAGGCCTCCTCAGAAGCCTCATTTGCAATTCTTTTATACCTATTTTAATTCGATGTGCTGCGTCACCAGATTTTCAGCATTTATAATAATATTTGTATTTTTAAATTATATCTAAATACCTAAATATTTAAGTGAGCTATGAAGCGAGCTATGCTCCATAGCAGTTGTTGACATAGCCAAGATAATTAGCAATTAATTGGCAGGTAAGACCTTCTTATCGATAGCGTCCCTATATACATTTTTTTTATTCACCAGCACTTTCTACACAGGTAGAATGTATACCTACTTATAAAATGAAATTAAAGTGTAAATGGTTTTTTTTACTTTTTACTAATTTTTACTAAATGTATATCAAAGTATATGGCACTTATATAATAAAAAAACACAATTTATTATGAACAATAGCTATACACAGTGTATGTACTAATTATTGTATAAAAATGTAACTATATTTTAGAAAGTAACGTAATATTTTTGAAATAATCGACAAAGGTTTTGTAATAGATTATTATCAATTATTTTAGCTTTCCGAGAGCGTCAGATTAATACTAGCACCAAGTACCTAAAGACATAAATTTCTTAGAATGCGATAACTGGCTTCAACTTACTAATGGTTTTAGTCATGCTCCAGAAACATAATTAAGATCGCGAAACTAATTTCACTGTTCGATTTTTTTTTTTTTTTGCTATATGTAATAAAAGTTAAAAACTGTTCTTTATCTGTAAGTTGATATGTTACAAAAATATATTAAGTTCCAAAGCTGTGATACAAAACTCCAGTGTGTAAGAATATATGGTGATATCGTCCACTATGTGAGAGCTGCAACTCGCTTGTCCTTAAGGATTTCTTAGGCTTCAGACTTGCGGAATTCTTCTCAATGTTAACTTTTAGAAGAAAAAACTTTTATTAATTCTAATCCATACAAGAAATCGTACCAAATCAGAGGTGTAGGCCTGATCGGATTTGGAATCTACATTTGCTGTGTCGAAAGTCAAATGTTCACCTAGCTAGAACATTTAAATATTTTTAACGACTTGTAATAGTTTAAATTAAGGCTGTATTTTATTTTAAGATAATCTTAGATTGAGAGTGGAAATATTTTCTTCTCTCAAAGTATACAAAGTCCACTTTGAAAAGTTTGTTTCCATAAGTTGCTATAGGTATCGAATTCGGGAGAGCTCTTACTCTCCCCGATTAGATTTCTGGCTAATACCTTAACCACTCCATTAACCGGTACACCAAATCAAGTTCGTCTTTAACTTTCTGAAGCCCCTGAGCACTTTAAGATAAGGCACTCAAAATACTCGAGCAAATACTCAAAATCCTAGATTTATTGACCTGTTCTTTTTATTAATTTACTTTTACATCTAATGTGGTTTGTAATAGTAATTAATAATTAGATAGCCAGAGAAATAACCCTAGCATTCACATTGTAGCAGATTTGTACCAAAATCTATATATGTTTGACTGTCATTAGTCCTCATTGTAGTACCTTTCCTTGAGTTAAACAAAATCGTCAATCATCACCATTGCTTTATCACTCAATTGCTGGAATTAGGCCTCTCCCAAGGCTCGCCACCAAGCACACAGGCCGATTGACGCAAATCGTCAATCATTTCTTCAAAATAATGTCTTTAAGAACATTAAATTTTGCGATAATATCGCTTAGTTATTGGTTGGTGGTTCGGCCGGAAATAAGAGGCCGGATTGATTATGGGCTTTGAGCCATAATCGATCGACTAGAATACAGCCTAACATCTGTACTGTACCCCAAGTGAATCCTAACACTTTTGTTCGTAGTGAAGATTAACAAAGTTGATTGCGACGTCCTATCGGCGACACCTTTGCTTACATTTTCAGTTCTACCACAATTAATATAAATCAAAATGTAAGAACATGTTACGTATGAAGTTGTGGACTAGGCCAGTGATCAGTCAGGCAGAAAGTTCTTGTAAATGTATTGCAATATTTTCATCCAGGCTTTGCATTTCCAATCACCGTATAAGACTGTAGTAGGTATTAATAGTAGACCAGCTTAATGTTGGTTTGAAAGTTTTTTAACCCTACTTTCTTTGGACAGTTATATTATCACTATCTAATTACGTTTAAGTACATCTAAATGGCAAAAGTAATTTCCGAGTTAACTCAGTAGGCATATCTAAGCTTGGCTCCGGTAAATTAGCCGCAAAATGAGGTATGAACCGTTCGAAATGCCAGCGCCTGGCGAACGTCCATCAAGCTCGTTAATAACTAAGTCTAAACATAAATATAATTTAGCAGGCATACCAAGATCGGCAATTAGAAAAGACTAATGGCTCGGTATAAATTGCTGAAAAGTCGGAACGGTGAGTATTCTGGATTCATTACCTCATTTTCTTTCCCTTAATGAATGATTGCTAATTGCTATAATATATAATAGCACACTTTTATTGAAAACAGCCAAATTTTACGACATATTACTGGTTTTTTTTTTAATTTTTTTTGTTATAGTTATAAAGTTAGTAAGACATTATGACGGTCCACTTGAGGGTAAATGCTAAACAGTTTAGTACAGATACTCATTCTCATACAAAAGAACTGCCCGACTAATTTACCGTATTAAATTCTAAGAAATATATTTTTGGTGTGTCCATGAAATTTTTATGTACTCATGTTCTTACTCGTATTTTTAACATAGCAATAAGTTTCATTTTTGAAATAAACTACAATAACTGAAATACGCTTTTTCCCAGGAGACTCTCGTTCATAATAACGAGTGCCATTTGTTGACATTTTGCTATCTCGTAAAGATCCGGCAGATATTATGAACATGCATAAACAAAAGTACACTTGTCTTCAACTCTTATGGCAGTTTTATTAAACTACGCGTAAGCGTGTGTTTTTATATATTATAATATATAAAAATAACACTTGATCTTATGAATAGCTAGCGACCCGCCCCAGGCTTCGCACAGATGAAATTTTACGGGATTTTTTTCCAAATATTCATTTCATAACAAACTTCGTCAGACTTCAAGGAATAGCCGAATCCCTGCTGGTACGGATAAGTAGAAAAAAAATCGGAGGCAGTCATGAGGACTGCCAACAGAATTGAAAATTTAAAACTGAGCGTCCAACGCACACACATACAATCGGGTATATGCAATGTGTTGGCGTGATCGCGTACGTAGGCAGCTGCGCGCGCATTAACTGTGAGCATTAGCATGTTGCTGACGCGAACCCATACATTTTTTCCCTACCCAAAGTCGTATAACGCGGCTATAGAAGTTTTCACTTCAAAAAATTCCATTCGGGATACTTAGTGGGTATTGTTGGAACGGACGAAATGTTACGAAACGAAAACAATATTGAAATATAGGTTGACATTTAAGTAAGGATTGGCTACGAGATCTACGGCGTAGCACCATGTAACACTTCGTAGAATTAACCAACACAAGCAAGCTAATAATAGCGACTGTTGAAATAAGTAAGAATTCTTTTTTACGTAAAATTCGTCAGACAAGATGGCGGTCAACTCATTCTTCCTTAGTTAATGATTGCTCTACATATAGTCTCCTTTTTATCGGCTGACGGTCCACTTGATGGTAGGTGGATACCGTCGCCAAAGGACACTGAAATATTGTAGTTCTGTAAATATCTTAGGGGGGTTTTATTCGAAACATCAGTATTAATGACCGCCAGCCAGCCACCTGAAGCCTTTTTTTATATTATTAGACGACCCTTCGGTAACCTAATATTTTCCAGGATAAAGATTTCTATATGCTAATCCAGGTAATAAACTATATTTGTGCCAACTCATCTAAATCTGTTGAGTAGTTTTTGCGATATTGAGGAACAAACATCTAAACATACAAACTTTCGAATTTACAGCCTTACATAGCTTTTGCACGCAACTTTGTGTAACATTATAACTTTTCGTCCGCGTTGAAAAAGAAAAAAAGTAGCCTATCCTGTGTCCTGTACGTCTAAATATTTATCTACAAAGTTTCATGAAAATCAGTTCATTCGTTTAAGAGTTATGGAGGAACATACAATACCTACACTTACAGATTTATTATTAGTATTGATTGATTGATTGATAGCCTATGTTACTTGCTGATAATGTGGCTTTCTATAGGTGATTTTTTTTTAAATCGATCCAGTACTTTTTGAGCTTATTCATTACAAATAATAATACAAAAATACAAATCTTTTCTCTTTATAATATTAGTATAGATTAGGATAACCAACTAAATAAAAAGATAAATTCTTATAACAAACAAATAAGAAAGAAACATGAACAGTTTTGCCTTTACCTATTTATATGTACTTATAGTTAAATTTAGATGTGCTTGCTCTCTTTGTGACCTTAAACTTTCGCACGTCAATGAGTGGCCATTATTGTTCTTTTATCTGAGTCAACTTCTAAGGAAATAATGGGAAATATATTACGTAGGTAGATAGTCGTATGTGGATAATTGATGTGTGAAACGCGCATAGGCGTTACGTTACATTACATTACGACTATTCAAAATACAATTACAAATGAATAGAAAAAAATAGAATTTATGTAATACAAAATAGTTTAAAAATTAAAGAGTGTAATAATGAAATTTAATTACATTACGACTATTCAAAATTAAAACAAATGAATAGAAAAAAAATAGAATTTATGTAATACCTAATAGTATAAAAATTAAAGAATGTAATAAGGAATTTTAATCAAGTCGTAAAACCATTATAGGCATATTAGAATTGGCTTATTGTTAGTTAGTGTTATTCCTACTTCTATCATTATAGGGCTGAAATTTACCTTCGGCTCTTAATGTAGGTTAAATTATTAACAGGGTAATTGTTTATACGCTAATGGTTAGAAGCTTAAACAATATTGCAATAGCAAAATGCAACAATCCAGTAATCACTTTTTACAGTTTCCTAGTAGTTCAGCGGATCGCTTTGCTTTGCCTAAAACCTCCCTTTGTCTAATATGATTTAACAAACTAAGTAGGTTGCCCATTGGTCTGGGATTCAAAGTAGGTACCATTGTACCTACTTTGAATCTCAGAACAAATAAGAACTAATAAACAGAATTTTGCGAACATAATGAAGCCGGTTTTTATAAACTTGTGTGCGTAGGCCATTTTGTTCCAAGGTTATAACCTTAATTTTTATTTATTTTTATTGAAAACATTGGATTCCTATTACTTGCATGTGAAATGAATCTTTTTATTTTATTTTTGAAAACCTGGTTTTACAGTCTCACTACTCAATTCGAAATTTTCATTAGAAAACATTTTAATAAGGCTAGGCGTATTTGCAATTGTGTGCGTGTAACCGTGTGTGTACACGGTGACGGCGTAGTTTTATTGGCTTCACTCTGTCGTCCATAGGGTTCTATCTTTAGTTCTTACGTTATCTGAGCTTCAAATTAATAAAAATATACTAGAAAAACGATTTGTATATACATAAATATTTTATTTATATTACGACGTCTTAATCGTATTTCTCATCAAGTGCACATTTTAGGAGGAGACAATGCCTTACATTCTCATCCCATTTGCACCGCACTTATCCGTCCAAATTGCTCAAGCTTTATGATATCATTAACTCGTTTTATTGTCAAAACCAATATTGTAACATTGTGAACGATATACGCAATGTTTTCAATTGCCTCTGAAACCTAATAAGTTACGAGTAATATTTTAAATCATTGTAAAAATTCGTAAAAGTATTTCGGCTTCTTATACATATTTTTCGATTTAAATATTACACCAATGCAGTGTACTTTTATGAATAATTTAATAATATCTATACTAATACTATAAAGATAAAAGATTTGTAGGTTTATAATAAATAAACTCAAAAACTACTGGACCTACATATTTTAAAATTTCTGTTTTACAATTTTGAATTTTAAGATTAATTTACAATACTTATTGTTAAATATGTTTCTAATTATAGATGATAATTAAGTCAAGTTTTATTTTGTTTGATATACTTCCGTGCTATATTTTATAAATATTATTTTTATGTTGTTAGTAGTAAAATATTTAATAATATTTTTATTATGTTACTAGTTGGCGCCCGCGACTTCGTCCGCGTTGAAAAAAAAAGTAGCCTATCCTGTGTCCCGTACGTCTAAATGTTTATCTACCAAGTTTCATGGAAATCAGTTGATTCGTTTAAGAGTTATAGAGGAACATACATACTTACATACATACATACATACATACAGAAAAAAATTCTAAAAATGGTCAATTTAGTTTCAGTATGATGTATAGAGCCTATATACACGATATCTCTGAAAACAAAGTAACTTACTCCATGACCAACCCTTACAGATTTATTATTAGTATTGATAATTGCCAAAAAATGAGGTAAATGGGCCATAGTAAAAAAGAGCATGGTGGAAATGCCTAACAATATCTGGGTCAAGTAGACCTTTCGTAAATCCTCATGGCTCACGAGTTACTTCCGTGCAGATTCGTAACAATTATTAAACACCCCAACACGATCCACCTCCACAATGACTCGTTTGTTTAAGACGCTCATATATTCAAGTCGCTAGGAAATATTTCATTTGAGGAGCATTAGAAGCGAGGATGCCACTCGGTTCTTACCAGGCAGTAAAGGATTCTTTAGTACCTTAGTAATTATTTGCACTGCAAACAATGTTATTTCAAAAACTTGACTCTTGTTAATTGATTTGGTGCCATATTTTTGTTTTAAGTAGAAATACATTTAATAACTTTCTTTTATCTTTACATAATATAAATTAAACTAGCTTCCCGCCGTGTGTATGTATACGCTTTGAACTTTTAAACTACGCAACGGATTTAAATGCGGTTTTCACTAATATAAATAGCGTTAAACGAGAAAGGTTTTTGTGTATTATTTACAGGAAAAAAAAAATAACCCGTGCAAAGACGGGAGCGGGTCGCTAGTTTATTAATATTTAACAAATATTATGTTATTCATTCATTACAGTTGGCTTCTTCATTGCTGAAGGTCGTGCCCGCTCTGAATTGCCTTGGTGGCATTGACCACCAGCTGCTTCCATTCCACCCTGTCCTCAGCCTTTCGCCTTCGCCTTCGCCTTCGCAACTGTAAGGCCTGTGAGATGTCCATCGGCGCAATGGTCTGTCCATCGGCTAGGAGACCGACCACGAGACCACTTTTCCAACCACCACCAGCTTCTCCAAGTTTCCTGGTTCTCTGCGGGTTATGTGTCCAAAGTAATTGAGAACTCTTTGATAACAGGTGGCGGATAGTCTTGTGCGAATCGCAAGCTGTTTGAGGATCGAGCTTTTTGTCCTCTTGGCTTTCCGTGGAGTGCGCAACATCCTAGCACTACATTTCAAAAGCGCTCCAGACATCGAATCGTCCAAGATTCAGCGCCATACAGAATATGGAAAAAACCAATGTTCTCACGATTCTATTATATTCTATTCTATCTCACGGTATTATGTTATATTTCAATCAATTCAGAGCTTTTTTGTGGTTATTTATAAACATAACCATAGACATACCTGAGATAATGATCATCATCTTATGACCGTATAGAAGGTCTTACTGCTGGAGATAGAGCTCCCCATATTCAGTCATATTCGGTCAGAAGCAACCTGGATACACCCTCGTCCAGCGGGCCTTATCAGGTCATCTCTGCACCTTGTGGGGACCTTCTGCGCTGCGCTTGCTGGTCCGTGGTCTCCACTCGAGACCCTTCCGGCCCCAGCGGCCGTTGGCTCTCGGTACTATGTGATGTCTCCTATCCACTGCCACTTCAACTTACTGATCCGCCGATTTATTAAATCGCACCTTCGGTAAGACAAGGGCGTATTTTACAATTTTTTTAAGGGTCCCTTACGGCAATCGAGGGTTGGGAATGTAAGAGAATTATATAGAAAACGATGCTCCACAACCTTGAAAAAAATCACGCAGCTAGCCAATGAATGTTACTTTTTGCTGAAACATTCGAATTTAAGATAATGCTTATGGAGAAGTGTAAAAAAAAATCAGAAAATCACTAAAAACGTGTAAATCGCACTCCCGTATTGTTACAACTGAGTCGTAAGTATCAAGAATTATTAAATGAATTTTATCAAATAATAAAGTTAAAACTATAAAAAAGTTGGTGCAATCTTCATTTCTTAATAAATGTATTCCTATTTTGTGTAAAAAAATCACAAACTTGCCCAATTGTTTCGCTCAAAATCTTCATACAAATTACTATGAAGGCTATTTCTATGAAATTACGCTCGGTCCACAGTTCTATCGGGTTCAGTTGGCCACGAGCCTCCGAAGTGAGAGCACGTCGCTTTGCGCCGCATTGACAGTTCGCGATCGAACCGTGTATTTACACAAAATTATAGCCCAAGAGCTCGCGACGGCCATGCCTATCCCACAAAACTTTACAAGTTGTAAACAAAATAATGTACCACAACAATCCTTACTTACTAATATTATAAATGTGAATGTGTTGTTTGTTTGTTTGTTTGTTTGTTTGTTACGCTTTCACGCAAAAACTACTGTACCGATCACCATGAAATTTTGCATACACGTTGTCTGGGACACCAGAATGGACATAGAGTACCTTTCATCCAGAAAAAAAGGACCTAAATAATTGGGCCCCACTGTCGCATGGCGGCGCCACCGCCGTCACAGCGATATTGACATTACATGACATGACTTGACTGATATGTCTGACATGACTGACGTGACTGACGTGACTCGCCGGACTCATGTTCGCCTGAAGCTCGTTCGATACCACACAGGATGTGGTTAAACTGCTCTCTCTCCCTAGAGAAGAGCCCCAATTAGGAGCAGCATATAATCCGATCATTTTAAAATTGCTTACCTACTCCTGACGCTCCTGACGCTACCAAAGATCCGGACGGGACACATCCTTCCCCTGAAGAGACCGAATCTCTAGGCGCCGAGGATAGGGTTGCTTGCGGTCTTGGTTACAAGTGGTAATCGATTCCTTGACCCCTCCCCCCCCTCCCCCAACCATTAGTTTTTGATTTATAGTCCATTCAACTCCCCACGAAACCTTTCCCCTCCCCCCTCCATTCCCCTTTCCTTCCTCTATTTCAAAGGGTCATATCTCCAAAACTACCGAAGATAGGTATACCATCCAATACATCATTGGATAGGGCTTAATCAGTAGCTCAGTTTGGCCCCGACAGATTTCTTCCCTCCAGTACAAAAATCTCGAAAAAAAAAACCCAAAAAACCTCCAAAAATAACATAATTCACTGCTCAGAGAAAAACTGGTAATCAAAATCCATAGTGCGTGGGCTCTTTAGATAGGTCTCGAGGTGCTAAACATTTTGGCCCCTACACTTTTCTCTACTCCCATACAAAAATCCCGTTAAAATTACCAAAACACCCAAACCACAAAGAGCAACTCTCCTGAGGCTCACGGTAGCCTAAACCCATATTGCAGGGTATCATTGGACAGGTCTCGTCGAGCTGATTGACTTGGCCTCCACGGTACCGAGATAAAATCCATAGGAAGAGTAATGGAGAGAACGCCGCCCAAAAAGTCGAAGAGAGGGAGCAAATCAGTCTCCTCTGGGGCGTCGGACGACCTTCGTAGAGTGGCTGCATGGCCGCCATCCGTGGGTCGTCTGACCCCGGGAGCCTGGACAAAACCTTCAGTGTGTCGGACTCTGCCCAACTGGACCAGGTCCTGGTCAGCACTCCTCTCTTTTCGACCCATTCTGCGACGCCATCAATTGCGTCGGACATGTCTGACTAACATGACGGACATGACTGACATGACATGACATGACTGAATCTGAGTAAAATCCGTTTACATGAAAGATTTATGCGTTCTGTGTACGTCCTAGTTTGCCTTATTAATAATTATTCTTCTTCACTATCGCTCCCACTAGAACTAAACATTTCGTCACACAAAGTATTCTCGTTGAATACAATAATTCGTATTGCAATGATACTGTCGGGTATTACTTACGCGATAAGTTTCTCGTGTGAGTGTGCGAGTTGAAGAAGGGTAGGTTTGCAATGTTTAATACATAAATTATTAAAAACCTCCGCAACTCATTCAAACGTATAGCGTATTACCTACTACGCGATAAGAGTCAAATTCGTAAAGGGCCGATTGAAGTGTAGGTAGGTAATAATTTATTATTCGGTTTTCTAGGAGTCAGATTTTTTGACATAATCATCATGGTAAAATCTATTCTGATTTATACAAACTCATACTCAGGATCATATATTTGACTCCACTTTGATATAAAATAAATAAAGTTGCTTACAAACGTTTTTAGTACAATATATTATTTTAGTAATTGGGAATAACAATTTCATTTTGTATTGTGTAACTAAAATAATAAAATATTTTGAGTAAGTACAATTTATACACTAATAATACATTTGACATAACAATTTTTATATTTGGTAACAAAATAGCAACTGTAATAAGTGTCCGGCAATGGATGACGTGATTTCTAGTTATCCCGAAGAAAATATAAAAAAAAATGAGCTTTATACTTTAAAAAAAAATTATAGTTCTTTAATTTACTACCTGTTACCTGCTCAAGTAATCACACACAACCCAAACTCTATAATCGCTGGTCGTTCATACCTGTGTTGGGGACATGCACAGAGAAACTTTCAACTTTTATAAAATAACGAAGGTCTAGCCGTCGTAGGCTCTTGCTCTATCATACGTACATGTGTGCGTGTGCGATGCGCGCGCCTCGATCGTTGTGAGAGTAGCGCTAAATACCTAAACTTCGCGCGGCGCGGCTCCGAAACCGGGCCTTAAATGAGTAAAACTTAAAATATATGCAGAAATGTCTTGAAAACATTGTTAAATTAGAAAATATTTACAAGACTATGGGGCTTATTTAATGAAGAATTGTTTAAAAGCAATATAAGCAGAAGAATACGATATTGAATGAAAAAAAAAAATAGTCTTAAATGGTTCTCCTGTAAAATTACAAAAAGTGCCCCAAAAAGTGACAAGGGTATCCTTGTCTTGCTGAAGGTGCGATATGTCAGCGAAAGTATAATGTCAGGCGTCAATATATATATGACGAAGTCGCGGACACCAGTAAATACAATAATAATTGTATACAATTTTCTTGTCGAATGACTGAAATTCATTGTTACTAAATATGACAGTAATATGACATTCTTACTCAATCGAATTAATTTCCATTGTGAAGATTTGTGCACCAATATCAATCAATCAAAATTAATCAATCATATTTTATTACATTGAATAACATGCCACAACTCTCAAAATAATTTCACATTGTACTCAATTTTCGTTGATTAAAAATTAAAGAAGGTCATGTTTTTTTAACTTTACCTCGAGCTATTTATAATGCATCAGTCATTAAGGCGTTATTGCTTTTTTACAAGTTGATAGCCAGTGGCTAAGGGTAAATTTATAAGTGTATTGTAAGCTTATAAGTTATTGTATGTTAATATGTCGGATCGTAGTCGCTAACCGCTTTCTACAAAATATTATACCTACATTAAAAACCTTCCTCGTTTAACGCTCTTTATATTATTGAAAACCGAATTAAAATCTGTTGCATAGTGAAAAAGATGCATTTATATAGCGAAGCGACTTTATTTATAATAGCTTATGTTATTCGCTGATAATATAGCTTCTCAACACTGAAAGAATTTTTCAAATCGGTCCAGTACTTAGTTTCGGAGCTTATTCAATTCAAATACTATATTAATATTATGGAAAGATTTGTTTGTTGTACTATAGACTATGTAAGATAGTATAGACTTATAATCTTGGAAAAATAACCCAATTATCCCGAACCTTTTATATAAATCGTATAAGACTGCGACATGTCGGCGGCGGATCATATAATCCGGCAGTTCGTGATGTGTCTATGCAGATCGTGATATGGCGCCGTTTCATGTAGTTCCTAACTAATATCAGTCAAATCGATCGACGATCTCAATGTGCAGCCAGCCCATTGAGATGCGATATTGTGATTAATTGTTTATTAAATGTAATTTGATAAGCACTTTTTTGATCACTTGATCTGCCTAGGAACATCGCCAACTGCCGGATTATACGATCGGCCGCCGACATATACTCTAGCACCCTATTTATTACGCTGTCGTGTGCATGCGTTTTCTCAAAGCAAGCGTTAACAGATTGTCTTTGAAGATTCCCACAACGTTTCTCTTTCAAAACGCCTTATAACCGAACAATCCCTTAATATAATTATCATACCCGTCTGTTCGCGGTAGGAATACAGGTACAATCTAATTCATCAAGGCTTATAATCGCAGTGAAGCGTGATCGTATACACTTCCCGTTATTATAGGATATTAGAATTACAAACAATTCTCATATACGCGAAGGGTTTCAATTACACGCGTCATGTAATATCAAACTAAAAGAAGCTTTTAAGAACGAACAAGACACGGTTACTCAAGATTGGCTTTAATAATGTATAAAGTTTTACCTAAAATGGAAGCGTATTTCGAATGATCTGCGCCATCATGTAAATTAGGTTAGGGGCTTAATAATTGAATTACTTGTTCCTTGTTCAGGGCTTTATTAATAAAATCAGACTCGATAAGAAAGGACCCAACGTTTATGAGAGGACTAATGAAGCGATTCATTTAGATTTCAGTTAAGTGTCGAAATCGATTTTTATATGTACTGAAGCTTTTACTTAGGTAATTTAATTGATCATACTCTGAATAGTTTTTATCTTATCAGTATGTATTACTAGCCGTTTTTCTCATCAACCACATTGATAAACTTCTATTGTACGTGTCAACCCTTCTTCTTCTTCTCTTAGTGCCATCTCCATAAAGGTATAATTCCAACAAGTAGGTACCCTCGAGGCGACGGCTCGAAACAGCGATCTGGTACTTTGGCCATACTATTCACAGAGATTCTTGAGCCAAGAAGTATGTCGTCTGCCCGACTTGTATTTTCCCCTACAATCAACCCCTTTTTATTTTATTTTTTGTCAACCCTTAGCCCACGTTCGCACGAGAGCTTTTTAGACGCTTTTAACGCGTGTGTGTGTGCGTTGACGTCTGACGTTTCGAATAGACCATATGACTTCTAAGCTGTGTGTTCAAACGCAGGCGCTTTTTTACTCCGGATCCGTCTATGCTCCATTTTAAACTCCGAGCTCCGAACGCTTTATAAAGCTCCCGTGCGAACGTGGCCTTACATAGTATAAATTAAAGTCGCTTTCCGCGTCTATCTGGCTGTATATCCACTAACTCCTAAAAAACCGTTATGTATTATATATTACATAATAAGTCATGTACTAGCTAGAGAAATGTAGTTCTTCTATGTAAAATGCTGAAGAAAACTCCGCGATCGCATTCTCTATCTGTTACGGTTGATTCACAGTAACCATTTATTTCATTGAAGAAAACAATATGTGTGCGAGACGACTACTAAAAATATAATTAAATTTAAAGTTGGCGTTTCGCACACTTCGTACGAAATAAAATTGTGCGAGACGACTACTAAACCAAAAATTTATAGCAGATTATCCTATGTATGTTTCACCGCTAACTACTTCTAAACTACCTAACGCATTTTAATTGCATTGCAAAAATTGCATCCCGGACGAAGCCGAGAGCGGGTCACTAGTATTTTATAAAATGTAAGTAAAATAATAAAAATGCATTTTTTAAACAAAGTAAATCTTCACTTCGATGAAGCTATATAAAAAAATAAACAGATTTATTTGTCTTAAAAGCCTCAAGTGAAATAAATTTATGTAGACGCAAAAAGTAAGATAGAATGCCCAATGAGGTTTGCAAGCGCCTGGTTTCGTTGAGATTGCAACTAAATGCATTTCAGTTGAAAAATTATTCAGCCTCCTACTTTAGTAGCTTATTTAACTTTACCTGTGACTTTACTAACCAAAGCAACGTAAGTTATTTCGTATATATATATTTGAAGTCAAAACTACTTTAGGCACATTGGGCATATTTGGTACGGGTAAAAAGCAGTGAACAGTGAAAATATTTTTGGAAGGTTGGGCAATGTTATGGTGATGAAAGAGCACTCAACTTGCGTGACCGACACGCTTAGTGACGCTCAGTGACGCTCAGTGACGCTCAGTGACGCTTAGTACTTTTCATTTCTGACGTGTATACGACTGACAGTTTTTTATATTATTTTGTACATATAAATTGTAGTAGTAGATTTTATGAGAGGAAGTTATATTGTCTTTATTGTACTCGTATACTAGCTGCTACCCGCGACTTTGCCCGCGTAACTGTAAATTATACTTACTTACTTAAAACCTTCCTCGAGAACCTCTATCCATTGGTGAAAACAGCATGTAAATCAGTCGAGTAGTTTTTGAGTTTATCGTGAACAGACAGACAGACGCGGCGGAGGACTTTATTTTATAACTAGCTGGCGCCCGCGACTTCGTCGGCGTTGAAAAAGAAAAAAGTAGCCTATCCTGTGTCCTGTACGTCTAAGTCTTTATTTACCAAGTTTCATGAAAAGCAGTTAATTCGTTTAAGAGTTATGAAGGAACATACATACATACAGAAAAAAGTTCAAAAAAAGGGTCAATTTAGTTTCAGTATCATGTATAGAGCCTATAAACACGATATCTCTAAAAACAAAGTAAATTAATCCATGACCGGCCCTTACAGATTTATTATTAGTATTGATTAGGTTGATACCTTATAATTCATAAGTTCTCATTTTGGTGAAAAATGTTGGTCTGAGCTTACTCCTTGTCTGAACAGCTTCAGGTAGTCAACACGTATGCTGTTAATTCGATTAAGAGTATCTGTATAGGACGTACCAGCCAGTAACAAAGTTATAGAGCTCCCTCACCACTCAATTCGAATCGGCCCAGTAGATCGCCCGTTCGATTGACATGCGGTTGAAGCTATAATCTTACTTAATTAGGGTCTAACTTTGTTAGAACGTATTGTATTGAGATACCTTTATGTAAAAAAATACCTTTTGTCATACATAATAGATAACGCAATCACTAAAGACGCAAAACTTTGTCTTCTCGAGTTATTCTCGTAGCAAAACTTTGTCGAAAGGCAAGTAGATTAAACACGTCAATTTTAATGTTAATAAAACACTTCTTACTCAAATAGAAACTTTTTTATGTTAAGGTCGGCAGACAGGCTGATGGTTTAAGTGTGCTGCCGACTACAGTAGGATTTAGGACAAGACGAAGATTTAAATCACAGATGCGCCCTGTGCTTCTGAAAACTGTCCACGTAATATCGCACCTTCGGTAAGACAAGGGCATAACTTACAAAAATTTGTAAAATCAGTTAAATATGTAGAAGTGTCTTAAAAACATTTTTATGTTAAAAAAATATTCACAAGTGTTGGGCCTTATTTGATGCAAAAACAAGAATTGTTTCAAAGCAAAATAAGCAGAAAAATGCGATACTGATTGCAAAAAAAAAAAAAAAACTTTAAATGGATCTTCTTTAAAATTGCAAAAATGCAGTTATGCCCTTGTCTTTTCGAAGGTGCGATATGTCTGTATGCAACGTGAACCGCTCACTACAAGCGACTATGGCGGGAAGAGTGAGCTCACTTTTCCCAACTATTACAAATTTTCGGCCGCCTGAAGTATGGCGATGGCGCATCTGTGATTTAAACCTTTGGGACAAGGGATTGGGAAGGGATAGGGGAAATGGGCTCTGTCGTCCCTTACTCACTAACCAAAATACAACAGCAAACATGGTCTTATTTCATGGCGGTCTTCTGAAGGAGATGGTTACTGGTATCCAAATGACTGTGAAATGCAGTGTACCTTGCCACTACTAAACTTCTGAAAATAGTATTTAAATAGAAAAAAATATGCAATTTTATATACACCTTCCTCGTTTATCGACCTTTTCACGCGAGTTTAGTGGTTTAAGTTACCGAAGAAAGAGGCGGCCTGATATTTTATTTTATAACTAGCTGGCGCCCGCGACTTCGCCGCGTTGAAAAAGAAAAAAATAGCCTATCCTATGTCCTGTAAGTCTAAATGTTTATCTACCAAGTTTCATGAAAATCAGTTAATTCGTTTAAGAGTTATGGAGGAATCATACATATAATACCTACATTTACAGATTTATTATTAGTATTGATTACTATCTTTTAAGTTGGACCAAATTACACATAGTTACGAAGTTTTATCAAAATTGGTTCAGTAGTTTAGGAGTTCGTTGGCGTCAAACAACGTGACATGAAATTTTTATATAATGTATATAAAGATTATCTATAAATGTGTCGTTCATTGTAAAAGTGGTGTAACTCCCTATTTTTAAAACCATCTTTTCTTGCCTAATGGTATCACATTTAGTCATAACTTTCAATATAAAAGTGAAGTAACTCCAATAGTTGCATTAAAATCCCATAAATGAAAACTTCATAATTATGAATGAATGAACCCATAATGAAATGAAAACCCATAATTCATTATGAATGCTTATATTTTTTTCCTACACTATAATTCACAAAAAGCTCGTTATTCTAAAATTCAGTTACAAGGAGATAGTTCACTTTTACAATGAACGACACAAATGTAGATAGTTATATATAATATACATAGTAAATAAACGATCAATAGACAAAACTTGAATTACATTTCTACGTACGAGTATATGAATTATTCTTAGCACAAAGAGGTTTTTGATGTCAGTTCCCGATTTGTGCTGAGTTCCGAGATACTTGTACGTGCACACTTTGGTAAAAATACTTACCTTTGATGGGTGAGGCGGGTCGAGTGGCCAACCGCACCCTGAACCTTATCAAGTCAAAGGAGTTTTTATACACACCTCCATCGACTCAACTGTCAAATACTTAAAATTTTTATTTACTTAGGTAAATCATTTCAATAAATTTTTGGGCCATAAAATCATCGAAAGTTACAATGGTAAAAGTAGTGTCAGTGTTTACAGAAAAAATGCCATCATTTTGTTATATCTACTATATCTACTCGTATTTACTTAGTCTTGTTTTACTTATTCTTAGTCTTGTATTTACTTAGTCTTGTTAAAATTGTTTTTATTTACTTAGGTAAATCATTTCAATAAATTTTTGGGCCATAATATTTTCGAAAGTTACAATTGTAAAAGTAGTGTCAGTGTTTACAGAAAAAATGCCATCATTTTGTTATATCTACTCGTATTTACTTAGTCTTGTTCTTTCTCCAAACTTTGTTGGGAGCAAAGTGTTTAAATATATAATTAATATACAGTTAAATATCTTTGATTCGGAGACATGTGATGTTACAAGTTTGTGCTCACAACAAAGTTAGCTTTACTATTAATGACCCATTTAACATTATCGACAATATAAATCAAACGACTAGTTCTGGACTCGACTGAAATTTGCGCTCGATTTCACGAATTTGCGCTCGATTTCACCCATTTGCGACGCAATTTCCAATTTCCGCTACACTTCTTAAGTATATTGGCAACTAATCCATGCAGTCTTCGTGAATAGGGAAGTTATAGTTATAAATTCTTAGGTTTCTTTTTCTTAGGTGTACACACTTTCAAGTGAGCAACGTTATAGCGCGTCAAGATAATAATAAATGAAGTGACACAACGTTTTTTTCACGTCAGAATAAAAATTGTTCTTATTCGAACACCGTTGGGACACGTCGCCTGGCAATAGGATATCTGAATAGCTACGTCACTGTGCCACAACACATAATTTTTTTTAAATGTTCGAGCCACAATATATTACTTTTTTTTGGCTGTCAAGTGAGACTATTCACACATTTATATTTAGCTACACACACAACGTTACTACACGTCCCGCGCGTACTCTAACGCAACGTTGGTCTGTGACACAACAGCGAGCGTTAACGTCTATTAACGTTAACAGATTTTTATGGGTAAATAGTGTGCTATAAGACAAAGTTTTAATTTTGCTCCCCTCCCGCGAAAGTGTTAAAACAGTTATTTAATCCTATATAAATTTTTATCAGGTCTTAATTTTTTTTTTCATTACTCGACCTTCGACAGTTTTTTAATTCATTCCTTTATCAAGTCGGAGACTCTTGGTTAGTACATTTTGAAACTAAAGCACTAAGCCGACAACTGACAGGCGTTAAAAGGGATTTTTGTCATTTCTGATAATAGCACTGGTGCAAGCAAATATCGACTTTAAGGTGACGAACCTTTTCTTACCCCTATACATTTTTATACAAGCAATATTGGTGAAAAACTAACATTGGGTTCTGACTGATGTACCCTTCTTTTCTTAATCGATGCTACGAACGATAAACTATATATAACTGAGTACTAAAATAATTCCCACGAGGTTTGCCCTTTCTGCTCGTTCTATCTTTAAAATGCACGTTTTTATCTAACTCTTGCAAACGTGGCACGTTAGTAAGTTGTTATAATAACTAGCGACCTGCTCTCGGCTTCGCCTGAGATGCATTTCTTTTATATATACACAAACATTCCTCGTTTAACCTTCTTTCCGTAAATGAAACCCGAATCAAAATTCGTTGGATGGTTTAGAAGTATGTATGTAGTTAGTGGTAGTGGGGAAAACAGACATGACGGATTTATTATATGCAGAGATAAAAGTTTTAAATGAAAGAAACGGTCACTATGAATGAACCGTAACAAATAGAGATATCCCATCATCGCGGAGTTTTCTTTAGGATTTTAAAAGAACTAAGTACAAAACTATAGTACCTACATAATTTTTTATGTATTTTGTATGTCTTAGAGTTTAGTTTACGTAAGCCCTCTACTTATGTTTCGGCGACTTTTTTTGCAAAATATTGTTTTTTTGTGTGTGATTTTATTTTGTAATATTTATAGATTTATTATAAATAATTAAAAAAATTAAAATGAAATTAAAAAAAATAAAATTAAAATACTTTACATCAAAGGCACTATGAACAAATAAAAATTAACCGCAGCAACACCGTTGTATAATAACATTTTCTGTCACAGATCTCTTCACACACTACATATTTGTTTAAGATTGGATTGAGTAAAGAGATGATAATAGAAAGTCCACACTGTCACGTACTTATCGCACGATTACGACGATGTGTGAAACCCATCTAGAACGTACAAGATCGATAAGTGAAGTGGCGCATTAAATTTTTACGCTCGAACGGACAGTCAGTGGACGGCGCTTCGTCCTATTGATTTGACATTAAATACACTTTTTCTTCCATTTGCTGTTTCACAAATTGTAAGCAAGTTAATGGAGAGCTTCCAGGGCGATAATTCAATACGAACCACTGCAAAGTTTAGTCAAATTAGCTTTTATTTTGTATCAGTGTAATGGGCATTCGATGACATGACGCCTAGGGACTAGAGAATTAAAAATGTTTATTTACATTAAACTAGCGACCCGCTTTGCACAGGAAAAAACTTAATTAGGTTTTATTATTTATACATATATAAAAACTCCGTGAAAAATTCTGTGTCCAAATGTCCAAATTTTATCCATATCCGTTCAGCCGTTTTTGTTTGATTGAATACGTTCAAACATACATACATACATATATACATACATACATACATACAAACTTTCACATTTTATAATATTACTTACTAGCTGGTGCCCGCGACTTCGTCCGCGTTGAAAAAGAAAAAAGTAGCCTATCCTGTTCCTGTGCGTCTAAATGTTTATCTACCAAGTTTCATGAAAATCACTTAATTCGTTTAAGAGTTATGGAGGAACATACATACATACATACATACATACATACATACATACATACATACATACATACATACATACATACATACATACATACATACATACATACATACATACATACATACATACATACATACATACATACATACATACATACATACATACATACATACATACATACATACATACATACATACATACATACATACATACATACATACATACATACATACATACATACATACATACATACATACATACATACATACATACATACATACATACATACATACATACATACATACATACATACATACATACATACATACATACATACATACATACATACATACATACATACATACATACATACATACATACATACATACATACATACATACATACATACATACATACATACATACATACATACATACATACATACATACATACATACATACATACATACATACATACATACATACATACATACATACATACATACATACATACATACATACATACATACATACATACATACATACATACATACATACATACATACATACATACATACATACATACATACATACATACATACATACATACATACATACATACATACATACATACATACATACATACATACATACATACATACATACATACATACATACATACATAAAAAAATTCTAAAAATGGTCAATTTAGTTTCAGTATCATGTATAGAGCCTATAAACACGATGTCTCTGAAAACAAAGTAATTTACTCCATGACCAATCCTTACAGATTTATTATTAGTATTGATTAAGATAGTATAAAAGTATACATGCCTCAACGTATAACTGAAAACATAATCCTTAATTTGTAGTTGATAAGACACAGTCGCCGTTTGGGATAACGAGTTTATCGATAATGAGATTTTACAAGATAAAATGCGTTAAGAACAATCCTCACCAGATTGTAGTAATTGTTTTAGGTGCTGCTGCTAGTAAGGTACATTCAACTAAATCTTAAAGTATCTTAATGTATCTGACTTAAAATTTGATCGATATAAATAAAGTAATGTATATCTGTGTATAGCTCAAGAACGGATGGACCAATTTTGATCCTTTTTTTTACATACATCGCCTTTTATACAGGGCGTTTCAAGACTATGCGACATGAAGGGAAAGTACCTTGCATATCGTAGATAGGATATTTTGCTGAAAGAAGACTTTGTTATTTTTAAAATTTAGTAATACTGCATTCAAAGATTTTCTAAAAATTACGTCGATGTCGGCAATAAATAATATTCTTGAAATTTGAATCTAACATTTTACGCTATTCCTTTCTTTTAAGATACTATGTTACTTAAGAATAATAATTATTTTTTGTCCATTCTTTCGATGGTCATCATAAAAATACAGGTGATTTTTTTTTCACATTTAAGTCGTTTTGATTCCCAGACGAAGCAAGTAATTTTTAGAGAATCTTTGAATGCAGTATTACTAACTTTTAAAAATAACATAAAGTCTTCTTTCAGCAAAATATCCTATCTACGATATTTACGATAATTTCCTTTCATGTCGCATAGTCTTGGGACGCCCTGTATATTAGAAGAAGAAGAATTATGTATCAGTATATAGATTTAAACGCGCCTGTATTCAAATGTCGCTGAAAAGGAAATTGACGCGTTCATTTGAATTAATTGAATCTCAACTCCGCCGACAGAAAATTTTTGTATCCGTTAATGGCCCTACAATATTGATTCAACGTTTCAAAACTGTGCCAATTACATTCTGTTTCTGTTTTTTATACTGCTGGTTTTTTATTTGTGTAGATGTTTTTGATTTACAATTAAGGGTTATCTACATTTAAAAAATAACAAAATGAAATAATAAATATTATGAAAATTTATTTCACATTTTTTTTTATAGATTTAAATATCGCATTTTTCATTGCCTATGATTTCGTAATCATTTAGTTTTTAATTTAGTATAATAATTTAAGTAATTCCCTTAGCTCCAATGCACCCGCACGAAACCAGAGCGGGTCGCCAGTATTAGATAGATATTTAATTATTGTTACCGAGGACGAAAATTTTAATTAAAACCCCGTGACAAGTTTCGCGGTTGTCGCTCGTCACGATAAATTAAATGACATATGCAGAGATACGAATAAACAGCAAATTTCGTGTATTATAAGATACGGCTGGACAACAAAGGACCCGCGTCAAACTCTACGTCCACGCAAAATATAACAATTGGAAGGCTTCCTTTCATTATTTTAACACTAAATTTAAAATGACAGCCTTTGTTTGTTTGTTAAAAACGCAACGACATACAAGATAATAATTGTTTATGACCCACCGACCAACTCGCCGACCAACTCCGTGGGGGGGAAATGTTTAAAAATTTATATCCTTCGGACCAATCAACAAATTTCACTTTATTTCACGAATTTAACACGAACTAAAATACAGCAGATAGGATACTATGTACTATGCACTTCTGTAGTGACAGGACACTGTATTCTGCAGTCATATATCAGGCTACCTGTCAATATCATATAGACATATGTGTCGTTCATTGTAAAAGTGATCTACAGTAGAAACCGGATATAACGACTTCGGTTATAACGACATATCGGTTACAGCGACCAAATGGCAAGGTCCCTGTTGAATGCCTGTCCGTTTATTACGACCAATTTTTGTGTTCCCATGAAGGTCGCTATAACCGATTTTCACTGTATCTCCTTGTAACTGAATTTTACAATAACGAGCTTTTTGTGAATTATAGTGTAGAAAAAAAATATAAGCATTCATTCATTGTTTTCATCTATGGGATTTTAATGTAACTATTAGATTTACTTCACTTTTATATTGAAAGTTATGACTAAATGTGATACTATTAGGCAAGAAAAGATGGTTTTAAAAATAGGCAGTTACACCACTTTTACAATGAACGACACATATACAGGGAGTAGTGATGTCCATATCTCTGTCCCATTTTATCCGTTTTCGTTTATCCTAAAAGAGACCAACTGTGCACTTGCAACCCTCCCGGTGTTGTTTGTGTTTATAATTGACTATATTCTATACGAGTATAGCCACTTAGCATAAGAAAAACACACTCAAAAATAATTGCTTACAATTTTCCCATACACAATTTCTTTCAGTTATTCGAGAAATATGCGTTTATTTACCCTGATAATTGGTTAAAAACAATACAAAATTAATTACAACGTAAGCGAATAGTCTAACTAGAGGAAGTTTTTTCAAAATCTGTTTCAGACAAACAGAAAAAAAAACGCAGATCTGAGAAGTAAATTGTGAAATGAAATATGACAAAAAAATTTTATTTGAAAATCAGAAATAAACACTAAAAACCTATTAACTTTGTTAATAAACTTTTATCAATAACAAGCTTTATTTATAGCAGTTAGTTTTATTTAAATTTACAAATTTACAAAAGAACCGTCTAAGTAAATAAAATACAAAAGTTGCCTCAAAAATAATAAGCCGAGATTGTTATTTCGAATAAATTATTGAAACGCAAAATTTTCTACTGTTTCGCTTATGATCGGAACAATGACTTTGCAACTTGATGTTTATTTAATTAACAGTTAGTTCAAATTGTTTCGCTGTAAGAGCAACAATGGATGGGTAAACTTTTATAGTACCAGTACTACGAAGTTAATGACTCCTACGCCTCAAGCTTTACATGTTTTAAATTTATGTGGAGGTGTTACAAAAGAACTTTTAAGGTTTTTTAAAAGGGTTTAAATTAATGAACCGTTACACGCCAAATTTACAATGCAATGCTAGTGTCCTTACGGCTGCAATGCCCCCATTAGCTTTTTTTATTTTTATTTATGTATTTATTTATTTCAATAACATATTATATTTCATTTAATTGGCCATGAAAACACACACTAGGCTTGCAAGCCTGTATCGTGTGCTTCATGAATTGATTAAAATTTATTTTTTGATATTTAAAATAAATATCAAAAAATAAAATAAAAATAAAAATATTAATTTTAATAATAACAAATTATAAATTACTAAATATACACTAAATTAATATATAGCTTTATCTATATAGTGACTTGGGGTAAGATCGGAAGCATTTTTTGGAAGTTTGAAGACCTTTTTTAAATTATCGTTTAGTGTGGTTTATAGTTAAGATTATCAAAATGTGGCCTTGCTACTTTGATACATACTTAAACACTCTTGATATTTCATATGCTTATCTCTGTCTAATCTCAATGAAGTTGCTGTCAGAGAACTATTAAAACTAGAACTTTACTTTTTTTATTATGGGATAAGATGTACCGGGGTAAGTCCGGAATACTTTATAAAATGGACCTTATACTCGTTTTAGCTTTAACATATAAAAAGGTTTGGTTTCCGATCTAACCCTTGGAATATTTTCAAATTGACATCTCAAAAAAAAGATTTCAAATAATAAAGATTTCAATTCAAATTCAAGATTCCAAAATAATGTTACGTCGGATTTCCAAAAAATCCGTCGTTAACACCGACGGACGCCAGTCGAAAAATGGCACATAGATGCGCACCAAAAATGGCGTCACGGAAAATGTTGCCAGCAATAAAGTAAATCATTGGGTTTGGTAGAAATTAGAGGAATACGGTCTTCCCCCATTTCCGATCTTACCCCAACTCACTTACATATTATAATATAATGTCGCTGTCCGCCTCCGTTTGTTACTCCTCTAACTTCTCCTGAACCACCCAAAGGATTTTTGGAAATAGCGTGTCTAGTAGTATTTATATGTATTATAGGAAAGAAGACAAAACATGTTATCAAAAATTATGGCGAAAGTTTTGCGTTCTTCTTGCGTTCAGCAGGATCTCGCTTGTGTATACATAGCTACTATATAAATATGTCATAATAGCTTTATGATTATTTTTTTTCTATTTTTTTTAACACTAACATAGAAAAATAACTACATTCACAAGTATAACGTCGAAATGAATGCAGATTATGTAGTTTATTCTTTTTAAAATTTTTATTAGGACATCATTCAGTACACATGGACAAAATAACACAAATATAGGGCAGAATTTGTCGTCACTAAAAGGATTTCTGCTTTAATGCATTGTAACAATTCGAATGAACAAACAGTAGGTACTACGTACTACATTTAAAAAAATCTATGCCTCAAAATTGTCCCAAAAGTATCGACTTTCATGGAAGATTCGCTACGGCTTTGTACCTCACAATAGGTTCCAGTCTTAGAAAGGTTCCGGTTATTTTATTTTTTCAATTTTTGTTATGAATTTTGATATGTTTGAATATGAATTGTTTTTAATGCCTTAAAAATTTTGGTTGGCAACTACAAATTCAACCCATTTGATTTTATTGATTTGTTTGTTTATTAACCATTTTCGTAATTACATACTTGTACATCTTCACACCTACATGTGTAACAACATATTAGACATAACATGACTGAAAGACAGACCTTTTCTTCACCTTATACTTTGCCCTTTACCAACTATCAAGGTCAGCAATGCTTTGCACCTCGGGATAGCTTGTATTTCTAGACTACAGTAACCACCTACCGTTCCTTGTCATAACCTTAAAAAATATGTATATTAAAGTAAAGACGCACCCAAATTGGTGAAATAAAATATTGACGATTGAAATAACGTGTCACACATCCGTACTTCCATACCAATATTATAAATGCGAAAGTTTGTTATCACGCAAAATCTACTGACCCGATCACCATGGAATTTTGCATACACGTTGTCTGGGACACCAGAAAGGACATAGGGTACCTTTCATCGTTTAACGCGGACGAAGTCGCGGGCACCAGCTAGTTTTTTTAAATAAAAAAAATAAAGAAATACATTTGAAAATAGAATACCTACAATTGTGTTAAAATTACTCAATCGTTGCGGTGGTTATTTAGAACGTAATTCGTTTAAGATCTGTATAAATTGTATTTCAATTTAAGGCGTTAGCATTCAAATTTGTATTTGTAAAGCTTTCTAAATCGGAGATTAGCAGAGCATTAATCGAAGACCCGATGGACCCGAATAGCAAAACAGCTTATCTGCGGCGTTAAAATTTTTCCTTCTATTAAATGCGGGTAAAATGTTTTTGGGAAATTTAAAATTGAAAATTCCTCAACTTAATCCTTGTTTTTTTATCGGCTTTTGCGCATGCCGCGTAGCTTCCACGCTGATTAGACTTTTAGCTAAGAAATATCTCGAGAGGAAAATTTCGAATATTTTTCATATTTTTCATGAAAAGTAACAACAAAGAGGCTAAAGTTTTTGACACATGAATCAAACTATACAACTTTTTTTGAAAATTGTAAAACAATAACTACTTACATGTACGAGTATATTATTATAACATTAAGGGCCTCTTTCACCAACTACAAGTAAAGTGTTGATTAGTTACTTTTAGAAATAATTTTATGTTTTATTGAATTATGCACTCAGTTTAGTGCATCTTTTGATAGGCGAATTTTTTTTAATTATTTTCTCTTTAATGTTTGGGACTTTTACCGTAAAAACAAAGGTATATCAGCTTTATTATCCCCGGTTACCAGTGACTTTAAATGACAGTTAGCCTACTTGATAGATGGTGAAAGAGGCCCTAAAAGAATAAAATAACAATATACATTTAAAATTAGTTTTATCCCGCGACTTTGTCGGCGCGCCTTTTTTTAGGTGTTAAAATATTTATTCAATCTTATTGCTCATATAGACTTATTTTTGTCTTATGTTTTTTCTTGATGAAAGTTAGCCTATGTCCTTTTCTGTATCCTTGACGTGTATTCAAAATATCATGATGATATATTGAGTAGTTAAGGCGTGAAAGTTTTAACGCAAACCTATGTAGATAGACCATTGTTGACATTATATTTTTTATTTTATTTTATTGAAACACAGCCTACTGCCAATAACGGACTTCATTATTTTACCATAAGAAAAAACTATGAACATAATAAGAAATAAAATTAAAAAAAAAAAACAATAAAACAAACAAAAAAGAAACCAAATAAGTAAACAATAAACAAATTTCAAAGGAAGAGACGCGTGTGCAGTGGTGTGTGTGTGCGGGTGTGCGTGCGTGTGTGTGTGTTTATACATTAATATTAGAATCTTTATTGTTAATAAGCTTTATTAGTTGACTTTTAAACACTACTTTTTTAAAGTAAAATAATAATTTTATATTTAAAAATTAAATTACATATATAGCGTCTTAACTACATATATAGCGTGATGCTATATCTCTTTATGTAATTTAGGAAATTGCTTTTATATGTACTCAGATGTTTACTCCTTTGATGTTGCATAGATGTGTAGGCTACATTGTACTGACAAAGCAACGGTTAAATTAACTCTACTAACTATGTTACTGTATTTTTTTACTGTCTTTTTATAAAGTAATTATCATAACATATTATCCTGTATTTATTTCGTTTTTTTTTTAAATATTTTTTTAATTACTATTTCATTCCCTTCGGTGTCAAATCTCGGTGTCTGAAGAGTCCTAACGCTATTAATTTTTTTAACATTTTGTCAAAATTTTTCTTTGACATAACTGGTGATTTCTTGCTTGGGCCCTGTCTAGGGGACCGAAGCTTAATATACTATACAATTTGTAAAAATATATAACTTAATTTTAGATATTCTACCCAATTGCTGTATAATCTGAAAATCTGTATATAAATAATAAAATAATTTGAATGTATTTTGTTGGATAATTTTAAAATAAGTAAATCAATATCTCATAAAATTAAAATTTAAGCTAGCATTGGAAGAAAATTTTAATGTAATATTCCCTAAACCATTATTAATTAAAATTTATTAAATAAACAACGTTTCTATTCTTCAATGTTAACAACAAAATTTCAACACTGATTGGTTTCGGAGAAACGAAAATCTACTTTTCGTAATGGTTGGGGAGCCCAAGAGGGGATTTCTGGAGTCACTCGAGCGCGTCAGATTAAGCTATGGTATATTTATTACATGCTGAAAAGTGTGCATTTTAATAATCTGACGATTTGGTTGGTGGGGTTGGCGGGGGTGGGGGTAAAATTTTAAATACAACTTGAGCGCGTCAAATTTTCAGAGGGGATGTTAAATGAACCTAAACTAAGCTCCCATTTAAAATTCAGACGATTCGGATGTGTTGAAAATGCAAAAAATATTTTTGACGATTCTCATTTAGTAATTACTCGAGCGCGTCAGATTTTCAAACAGACGGTTCAGCCTAAAGTCCTGATAGTGCTGATTCTTAATCTGACGATTATATGGAGGTTTTTTTAAAATACAGAGCCTACAAAATTTTAAACGCCCGTAGACGCTCACCCCACTGCACCGCTGAAATGAAAAACTTCATATAACCTTTTTTTCTTCTTACCATCCAATCTTCAAAGTCCAATAGGTCCCCACGACGCTCGAGTGACTACACATTTAGTATCGTGGGCTCCCTAACCATAAATAACAGCCCAGTTAGAAGATTCTATTTTTAAAAAAAGACACATTTCGTCGATCGTAATGCTGTCGTGCCCTTAGTTGTGCCTTATCTCGCACTTTTATATCGTCCGCTCTTTTCTTAAACATCACTACGAAGGGATCCAATTTATTTTCGCTGCTAGTTCATTTTTCATGATAAGATTTTTTAACTTTCACCTCTATCAACGCCAACAGGAACGTCGTCGTTACTGCGAAAAAAATCTAAATGCTTCATTTGATTACGTACAGTCAGCCGCATAAGTCGATTAACATAAATTAAGTTTTGCTTTTAGATAAATAAACAATGAAACAAAAAAAAGTTAATCAAATTGAAAATGAAGTGTTTCGATTTACATTCCATCTATAAATAATCGTGTTGGATTAGATGCTAAAAGCAAGTTAAACTAAGCTAAGTTTAATTATTAGTTTAAATAAACTAGGTATTTAATTGAAAGTTTTAATTACGATAGAATTAACAAAGTATTATTTTTAATTTATAATCATCATAGCCTTAGGGTTCACTGTTGGTAATACTTTGCGATAGGACTGGCAAAAAGTGGCCTGATTCGATCTCCCAGCTCTCTCCATAGCTCGTCGAGCGAATTTTAAGCTTTCTTAAAGGCACTGAGGCTTTAGCTAGACTCAACCGCAGGACATCCACTGCTGGACATAGGCCTCTCCCATAATTTTCCAATAGGACCGGTCAAATGCAGCCTGGATCCACCTTTGCCCCGCGGCCCTTATTAGCCTGGAATAACGAGGCCACCGGGAACTGGTGGCCTTGGGCCCTACCATCAACTTTTAAAAGACGATTCAAATTCAGAGCAGTTTAACTTGGGTTCCTAAACAAAATCGCTTTCATACAAAAACGAAGTTGATGGTACGAAATAGCAAATGCAATCCAGTTTAGGTCATAAATTAAATCGTATTAAGAGTTGATAGTAGGGCCCCTGGTCGCTTTAATGTTAGTCATAAAGGGGGGTTTGCCAATATCCAAAATGGTGGCAGCGCAGTTTAACATAATTGATCACAAAGAGCGCTGCTTCCTTCTTTTGGTAATTTTCCCTTAGCCGATTTTTACAGCACCTACGGTTGGGATGGGGGAATACTATTCCAAGCCGGTACCCCACGGTCTTTTATTTGCTGAACCTTTACTGAGCACTCACGCTTAACCAAATATCCGGTGTCCTTTGCCGAAAGCGTTACGCTAAATATCTTTAGATAAACAAATTACGATATTTCAAAAGAGAAATAAGTACATTTACCTTTTGAACAAAGATGTGCGAAACCCTTTATTGAACAATTGAGTACCTTATTCGTTTTCTGGGTTACAGACCGCCATTCAATATTCTTTGTTGTTATTGTATCTTTGCAAATATTCAAACGTCGTTCTTTCTTAGTTAGAGGCGCGCAAGTTATTTGCACTTTGGCCTTTTACTTTTGAGTAGCGAGATAATTAGAACCTTTTAACATCCAGTAATGTCTTGTCAGAAATTTAGTAGTATTATTTCAGTGTGATTATTTAAGTTAAATCCCATTAAAAGTGTGTCTGTTTTTTATGAAAACTTAGTAATTTTATGAAAAAAGTTTAATTCTGGAATAACGGAATAATAACACCATGCAATTCAATTTATTTTATTTCAGTTTAAAATGGCCAGAACTACATATAAAACAGTAATTTTATGTTTAAACCCCTGTATGAGTTAAATACATCTACGAGTATTTGTCTTTTTCGACAGATTCAATACAAAATACATGTTCCATAGAACACGTAGATTTGAACAAAGTAAAACAGACGATACTACAAAGTATTATATAGATTTACAAAATGCATTTGACCACGCGAGAGTAGTAAACTCGTTGGAAACTCTCCTTGTAATTGGATGAATGCTGTTTTACTTCAAACTAGACAGTTTGCACAAATGCAAGGTTAAGATTAGAGTGCATTTCTTTTTTAATTTACTTTATTTAAATTATTTTCCTGCCAACCTTCCCACGTGCTATGGAGTAAAATATACTAAAATTAAGAAAGATTCAGATAAAAAAAAACAGCAAGAATATTATGAATAAAACCAATATAGATGCCCTAAAACAGGCCCTATCTTAAATGGCAGTGGACAGGCTTTATCTCGCGATACCAGGACCGAGGGTACTAACTGCCCCCTTCAGAAAACCACAGTGCAATAGCATCAGGGGCCTTAGCCAAGAGCAAACGCAGTGCTTTCTACAGTCGTAAACGCTATGCTCAGGCTACGCTACGCTGGGAGAAAGCTTTGTGATTGGTCAAAATTTTATGTGGGCGTTATAAGCGTTACCGGGCTTTTTTTCTTTCGTTTCGTTAGTACGCAAAGGGAGCGTTTGCATTGGTTTGCTCTTGGCTAGGGCCCCAAGTGTGCTGTTGTGTTTCGGTGAGTGACTAAGGGATGCCAGAGCCCATTACCCTATCCCTTATCCTAATTCTTAGTTTGCTTTATTACTCTACTATTCCTATTCATAAGTGTTTAATTTATAAATACGTTCCATACAAGAGGTGTGTAAGAATGACGTTATAAAATGGCAGTCGGTCTAAAGGCAGAAATCATCTATAAAATTCTATCACTTGTGCTATTTGTGTTTTAGTGTATTGAGCCCTTTCTAATCCATACTAATATTATAAATGTGAAAGAAACTGTATGTTGTATGTATGTATGTATGTGAAAGAACAAGAATTTTTGCATAGACATCGTCAGAGATACAGAAAATACCTTTCATCCAGAAAAAAAAACTGTTTCCGAAGGATCATCTAATAATTACAACCCAACGCTTGGTAAAACTATAACAGCAATAAATATATGAGGTTATATTGCTAATACATTTTGTCAATTGTTACATTTTTTTATTTTTCAACGCGGACAGAGTTGCAACAAATTTTCACTTGAATAAAATAATATTATGTACTTAGACTATTCTAAACAAAGTTGTATTGTACAGTATAATACAATGTGACTTTGTATGTGTAGTGGTCGCGTCTACAAATGTCGAGTGTCGATAACATTATAAAGTTAGTATATAGTGTTATTTTCTCCCTCAACCACCAACTTTATCGGCAACATTAACGCGTATTCTATTATAAAAGAGCCCGACCTTTTATAACTTGATATTCTGACACGAGTGGAAACTTGATTTTATTGGTTAATAAATTTGACTTTATAATACTTACCAAGTAGTTTTGAATGGTTGAAATATAATATATTAATTATATTAAAGCATGGGCGTAGCGAGGTACGGGCAAGGGGGGGCAGCTGCCCCCCCCTAGAAGAGCGGTTGTTCTGTTAAACTGTAATTTTTACGAGCTTCATAGCTTGCGACGCTTCTTATAAGACTTAAGAAAAGAAACTAAAAGGTTTTAAGGCTGGCTTGTGAAATCCAACAATACGGGATGTGATCTCCAAGTCTAGGCAAGAAGTGGGTTTTCTGCGAAAAATAGAAGTCTTCGAACAATATGAGCGATAGCTCATTCTACGCGGAATGCAATTCTGAGAAAGGCGCTTTTAGGATTTTTTCTGCCAATAAAAATTGCAATTGTTATTAACAAAAAACAAAAACGAAAAAGCCATTTAGATTTTTGATGATAAAAACTATAAACTGTAGCGAAAATCGCATTTTTTAAAATCATAATTGACTAAACAAAAGAATGACAGATTTTTTTTTTCAAAAATATGAAACTAAGCTTAAAAAAATCTTACCATCTTACCTAAATAAAAAATCTTGTTTTTAAATACTATTAAAAACAACGATGAAAACAATATATGTAATCTAGGATTTTCTTTGTCTGCCCCCCCTTATATGCAGTCCTGGCTACGCCCATGTATTAAAGTAACCCTTTAACCGCTTGGTTTTGTAGGAGTTATCGTGCCCCTATTGCGCTTGACTCGTATTTTTTTTTAGTTATTAGCTTATAAATTCAAATATCATTTAAGGGATAATTCAATATGAGTTTTTTTTTTCGCCGGACAAAGCTTTTGTTTCAAAGAGATCTGTACCTACTGCCAATTATTGGCCTCTATAAAACAGGAAGGTAGTGAAGGATTTTCACCAATCTTAGCCTTAATTTGGCAACAAGTTATCAAGTAAATTAATTATTAAAAATAAAATTTTTAAAAATAGAATAAAATTTCCATGAATTATGACTAAACATTTTCCTTGACCTAATTTGATTCAAAGAGATGTACTGCCGATAAAATGATTAGCCACTGTTTATAAAACAGGAAGAGAGTGAATGATATTTTCTTTAGTTTTTACCCTGAATTTGGCAACAAGTTATCAAATAAATTAATATAAAAGATAAAAATTTTAAAAATAGAATAAATTTTGTATGAATTATGACAACATTTTCCTTGACCTAATTTTATAAAAACCGCAGTACTGAGTCGTCTTAATACCAGCAACAAACCACATCCGCCTCAACAATGGAAGACACATAACCGCAAGTAAAGTAATGCCGCTACGCACCCCAACGGAAGTGTCGGTCGGATTTTAACGACAACATCTGACGCCAGTCGGCAAATTGCGTCGAACGGCCTGTGGCTGCCATATTACATTCTATAGTTAAAATCTTAAATTTATACTTATTTTTAATAATTTATATTAGTTTTTAACTTCAATTTATATTAAACTAGCTGGTGCCCGCGACTTCGCCCGCGTAATTTTGTAAATTATATACTAAAAATTGGTGGTGGTTTCATTGGTGAAAACAACATGAAAATTGGTGCAGTAGTTTTTGAGTTTATCGCGAACAGACAGACAGACAGACAGACAGAAAGACGCGGCGGAGGACTGTTTTATAAATGTAGTGATTAGCTGGTGCCCGCGAGTTCGTATACAAGCGTTGAAAAATAAAATATATCTATATTTAAGCAATATAACGCTATAATACTTTGGTCCAGGCGTTACTTTTTTATTTTATTTTAGATGATCCACGAGAACAGTACTTTTTTGGATGAAAGTATACTATGTAATGCATAATGTGTTACATGCAAAATTTCATGATGATTTATTGAGTAGATAAATCGTAAAAAGGTAAAGGATAGTCAGAAGAGTTAATATCACATTTATAGTATTAGTATGAATTTAAATTCGATTTAAAAGTTAATTTCCAAAGATGATCCTGCCGGGAATTCAACCTTGGAACAGAGCGTTAAAGCAAGCACTCTAACCACTCTTCCAACTTGCCAAGAAAGAAGTGATATTCATGTTTAATGTGAATTAAGATTACCTACCTCCCTTTTTAATGCTTCTAGCCCTTAATTAAAAAGTCCAAAACGATAAAACACATTTCAGCACCGAGTTAGTGGTGGGATCGCAAATTAAATTCTCTCAGTCGTAATTAACGACCTTTGACAATTATGTTCTGCTGCTAACACCTCCACCCATTTTTCTTAATACCTAACCTTTATCATAATGAAGGCTTCATTTAAAATCTAAAATCAAAGTATAATTTAAAAAAGAATTAGGTTACTCTTGCTTTTATTTTTGTGGCGTCAAGTGCATAAATATGTATCCAAAGAATTGTTTCATAAATTAAATGTGTTTTTAAAAACATTATTGTACGTAGGCATTATAATGTCATCAATACTAATAATAAATCTGTAAGGGTTGGTCATGGAGTATAAGTTACTTTATATTCAGAGATATCGTGTTTATAGGCTCTATACATGATGCTGAAACAAAATTGACCATTTTTAGAATTTTTTTCTGTATGTATGTATGTAAGTGTAATGTATGTTCTCCATAACTCTTCTGATTTTCATGAAACTTGGTAGATAAACATTTAGACGTACAGGACACAGGATAGGCTACTTTTTCTTTCTCAACGCGGATGTTTTATTACAGATAAAACGTATTTACACTATTGAAAATTAATATATTGATTTCTTATTTCATACTTACTTTATATTATTTAAAGGGAATAACTTTCATTTATTACTTTAATTCCCTGAGGGCCTCTTTCACCAACTACAAGTAAAGTATTGTATGTTACTTTTCAAGTAAAGCTTATTGGCGAGTAAATGTTACGAGTAACTTGTGTCAATTTCATTGAAATTACCTTTCAGTAATGCTACTCTAAAATGGTGAAACTCGTACGCTTTCTTACCGGTGACTTTAAATGGCGGTTAGCCTTCTTGACATAGAGATGGTGAAAGAGGAACTTAGGCAAAACAAAAAACTAGTTAGGTACATTAAACTGAATTTTCTAAATAATAGGTACGATTTTATTCCACTAAGTTATATGAAAATGACTTCATTGTAACTACTGGGAACAGACCCAAAATATTGGGTTCATTTTACAGTAAAAATGTTCAGTGAAGTGAGACCGACCGTTATACATCTTAAGTGCCCTGAGTAGATAAATGCACAGTTCAATATGGAACGAGAGCTTTGGAACTAAAAGCTCTCGAGACTTTGTCATAAAGTACGGCTTTTAAATATGGGATATTTTTAAACCATCCGCAGCTCCTTAGTGACTAATTTACACTTCCAAAATACATGACCATTAAATTATAATATAATTTAATAGCTATTTAAAAATTTTCTACAGATATTTTTACGAGTCTATACTTACC
Organism: Synanthedon formicaeformis; assembly: GCA_945859745.1. Lineage (NCBI taxonomy): Eukaryota > Metazoa > Arthropoda > Insecta > Lepidoptera > Sesiidae > Synanthedon > Synanthedon formicaeformis. The sequence continues at coordinate 8,400,014 of OX243958.1, forward strand.
AGAGCAACTTCTGTTTAATTTATCCTTATCTGATAAACGGTTTTTATGGTAAAACTTCCATACATCTTTTTTGCGTGAAAGGTCTAGTGTGACCCTGATTGCCTTTTAAATATTTATAACTTTTATAGATATTAAAAAGACAAATAAGGCAAGCCTAAGTTTACTTAGAGGTAGCTGATAACCGTCGATTAAAGACACAAGTGACACCAGCTTAATGCGTAATGTATATTAATCTTAATAAAACTAAAGTACCCAATGTTATATTAAAATCTGTGAGACAGTATCTAATCTTGTTTAAGATTATAATGTTATATGTTATATAGATTATATGTGGCCTTTAAAGCGTAGCCTATTGTTCGTTTTTAGACTATAAAGGATGTTGTTGAAATAAAGAAAAAATAATTTGTATAGAAACTTATTCGCATAAAGTTTTATAGATTCTTAATTTACCTCGATATTTTATTCATGGAGTTATTTGATTAATTTGTTCGGGTTGAATTCGCAAAGGGTATCGGTCCCAGGTGGATAAAGGAATTATAGTTTTAGTATTATCTCTTGCCCCTCATGAAGGCCAATGAAGCGAAAATTATATTACCTATATATTATTATATAGGACTATAAATGCTAGAAATGTTAGTAACTAACTATCTATAAATGTTTTCAATGGGGACTACTATTCAATAATATCAAAATATTTTTATTGAAATTTTATCAAAAAATATTTATAGCCACGAAGAATACAGTCTTGTGTCGTTTTAAAACACTGAACAAGATTTTTTTTTATTTGATATAAATATGTTTTTTCGTTTGCTTAGACTGTGTTATTTATTTGTTTTTGCTTCTGAGAATGGTGAAGAAGCAACAGCACTTATGATATTGTTGTGCCAACGATTCTATTCATCTCTTGTCCATAATGTACATATCGTTTTCCCCGTGAGAGAGAGCAATTTTTTTTCAGCTGCAATGACGCCAGTATTTTTATATTTCGTTTTGTGTACACCAAATATACTCGTTTAAAATACAGATATGTTCAGTATGTGTTCGTATGTACCTATGTTTTTAGGTAAAAGGTAAACCTTACAATAAATTACTTCGATTGCACTTACCATCTGAATGTTCAAATAGATTTGTAAATTTAAAAAAGTGAATAAAATACGGTTTGGAATTCCGGTCCTAAGTATCTTCAGTGGTAAATACTTTTCCCTTTGTAAACATCTGCGGCAACAATTGATGCTTAGAACAAACATAAGTTTTATTAAAACTGATAAATATGAAAATAAAGCTAAGTTACGCAATAAGTAAAACAATTTTCAATGAACAGGAACATAATAATACCAAGATATTGACTAGAAGTCTAGTCACTATCTACTATACCTACTAGAAGTCAACAGTGACTCACTGTGGAAACAAAAGCTAAATTCTAAAAATATGCATTGTTTAATGAAGAATTTACAAGAAACAGACAACGCAATTGGCCGGCAAGCTGTAAGCGGCCGCCAACGCTTGTTATAAAAGTTTAAGGTCAAATCTTCAATTTTATTTGCCCAAATAAATCCCATAAAATATTTTACAGAAAATAAGTATGGAATTTTCAATCCAGCTTTCGATTGTCGGTTACTTTATCATAAACTCAAATACTAAACACATCGTGTACTCCGGAATCAAGAGTAAACCGAAGTTTGTTTACCGCTCCAGCGCACATCTACTCAGAAGCTTCATAATCAAAGACAAGCGAAATTAAATATATGCAAATGGTCCCCTGAGATGATGCGCTCTCCCAGAAGTCATTTGTCTATGAATATTCCCAACGAGCCAAAGACAAATTAGATTTTGATATTTGAATTTTAATTAATAATCGTCTATCCGACATTTTCGTGGTACAGAACACTCTCATCTTTATTCAGTTACTAGTTGGCGCCCGCGACTTCGTCCGCGTTAAAAAAGAAAAAAGTAGCCTATCCTGTGTCCCGTACGTCTAAATGTTTTTCTACCAAGTTTCATGAAAATCAGTTGATTCGTTTAAGAGTTATGGAGGAACATACATACTTACATACATACATAAAAAAATTCTAAAAATGGTCAATTTAGTTTCAGTGTCATGTATAGAGCCTATAAACACGATATCTCTGAAAACAAAGTAACTTACTCCATGACCAACCCTTACAGATTTATTATTAGTATTGATTGATGTCATCGGTTTGCAGCAAAAACTCACTAACCAACAAAGCCTACATTATTCAGGATAGAATATCAGAAATTTGATTATAGGTATTCAATTTGAAATCAGTTATTTATCAAATACTGAAACTCGTTATAGATTAACGAGAATGTGACAAATTACTCTGTTCTTATTTAAATCGTTGATTCTCTAGGTAAAAAGGAGCACTTTTTTATATAAAAATCGTCAAACAGGCTCACAGTCCACTTGATGGTCCTATTAACGCCAGCAACGCCACAGGTGCTGCAAATACACTGCCTACCTTAATATGATTAAGTACTAGGAAGGGATCTATAATAATAACAATATTTTGTTTATTGTTTCAGATGCGACAGTCACTGGTTCCTTTATTACTGCTAACAACAGTGGCATTATCGTCAAGTAACATGCTGTTATCCATAAATCAAGAGGAAACAAAACCGCTAGGCTCGACCAGCCAATACGAAGACAATATTTTTAGCAATAAGTTACACAGTATACACTTTCTGAAAAATATATTTTGTAGACAAATTGTCAGTACGTCGAAGAATAACAGACTGTCAATGCTGTGCAAAAAGTTACAGTTGGAAGGTGTAGATGACGACAATAACGAAGGCGGATACAGTTTGAACGATCACATTCAGAATGAAGACATTTACAATGGAGAAGGATTTCGCCAGGAACAGTGGCATAACTATCCGAGGCAGCTCGATCGTCTCCATAGATATATTCGTGGACTTCTTGATAGTGACGATAATTTTGATCCAGGTGACCCTGAACTCAATAGAGGTATAAGTGAAAACAAAAATGATATTAACGGCGTAACAACAAATGAGTTTCTCTTCGACGGTAATGATGGTGCTCAACATGTCTACGATGCTGTCATAGCTGCAACAAATCCCTTGTTGGTTCTTAAAATACAACTGGCATGTTTGAGCAATGGCATAAAAAATGATGACAAGCCTAAATATCCTATAATTCCGCCAGAATTCTTTGAAAATGATTATAACGATGAGCAAACTAATAATATGTTTAACGATATAAACCCCGATATTGATGTCGTTAAAGTGAAACGTGAAAATACAAATGAAAATCGAGAGATTCAGTTTTCAGGTGAAGATTTTATATTTGTTAGATACTTAGTTAATAAGTAAAAGAAAATAAAAAATATACATACTCACCTCCCATTAATTAGTGAGATTTTGGCCTCTTTCACCAACTACATGTAAAGTGTTGATTAGTTACTTTTAGAAATAATTTCATGTTTTATTAAATTATGCACTCGGTTTACTGCATACTTCGATAGGCTATTTTTTTATTATTTTCTTTTTAATGTTTGAGACTTTTACCGTAAAAACAAAGGTATATAAGCTCCATTATCCCCAGTTACCGGTGACTTTAAATGACAGTTAGCCTACTTGACAGATGGTAAAAGAGGCCCTTATTTGAATGTTTTTTTATTATTTTAAATTTAGAAAAAATAATTTTCAAATGGAACACATTTAAACACTATATTAGATACATACGTGCCTTTTTTATGTAATTCGTTGCATTTGATATTTATAATTTTTTTAAATATCAAAAGATATTGATATCTATAAGATATCAAATGCAACGAATTTTGTATCTGATCATCTTTAGTGAAAGTAAATAAAGTAATGAAAATTATTGATTTAATTGCTATATGCTATGCATAATTTGCATTATTTTATACAGCAGATTATTATTGTCGTTGTAACTTGAACAGTCAGTACAGATTTTTAGCATTTTTTTTAACAGTCTTAATCTCAACATAATTAGAAATTATTCGGAATTATAAATGATACTCTCAAGAGTCAAGAGAAACTTTAGATGTCTTTTGCAATACGAGGTTCGACAAAATCACCAATTATAAATAACTAGCTGGTGCCCCCAACACAAAAAGAGTTTTTCAATTCGAACCAGTAGTTCCTGAGATTAACGCGTACAACCAAACAAACTCTTCAGCTTTACTGGTATAGATTCACGTTTCATTTAACATTTTTACAGATGACTCCGATGACAATAAGAAAAAAGCAGTTAAGAAAAGAATATTTTCGTTATGGAGCCGTCTGCAGAGTCTCTCTCACAAGGGCCACGAACTACATCATCGGCGACATCTTCATGCCTTCTACGGCTTACCGGACGCTGAAGGATCGGGCACACTTACTGCTGAGACCAGAGCTACATTTATAAGGCCGCCAGGGTCGCCATTGCGATGGGGTTGACTCCCTCCCTTATACATATTAGTAATTGTATCCTCGCTTCTTAGTGTGAGTTTTACTTTCCATGGACTTCTTATGCTAATAAATAGTACAATAAAATGACCAAAACATTGATACTTTTAGATAAATGTTGGTGATGTTTATGACAATTTATATTGACATGTTGTATTAAATATTTAATTTAATATAATCAAATGTAAAAATGTTTTTATTGGTTTGACTGACATGAGCTTTCGTTTGGATTGAAAAATAAAACAAATTATTTCGATAACCAAATTCGAAATAGTCCAAATTGTACCTTCAAATTTATTATTTGAAATTTAAAGTTCATAATAAAAGTTACAAAGAGATTATTGCGTATATTAATATTTACAATAATAATAATGTATGTAACTTCAATAACTTCCATAGTGATATCGAAAGTATAACTTACGAGTACGACTTAATTGTCATATATGTAAATAAATATCATTATGTATTGCTCCAATGTTTTATTTAATTAAATTTAATAGGTATTAAAAATTGAATCCTGCCCTGAACATTTAAGTCTTACAAAAAGAGGCCTAAAAAGCCTTAAATCTGAAAACCTCAAATTCTTAAAAACCTTGAATAACTTTGAACTCCTGAAGTTAGTTGTTGTTTTTTTTTTCACTTCAGTTATTTGAAAAGTGAAGTCACTAAACGAGAACGATGCCTTTTAGGTTGGGCCCGCATTTTTTATGTACTAATTTCAAAATGTATAATCAAGAAGCTACCTATTGACCATTTTGATGATTATGACCTATGAAGTACATAAATCCTAGAAAATTTAAGAGACAGGAAGAAATTACTGTGACCTGAACGTAAAGCGTAACGTCGTCACGTGACTAGCCCAGAATGATCCAATGAACGAGGAAGTAATAAAGCGTCTAAGCGCCTGTTTCACAAACGTCAAGTAGGCCAAACTGTCATTTAAAGTCACCGGTAACCAGGGAAAATGGAGCTGATATACCTTTGTTTATACGGTAAACGTCCCAAACATTAAATAGAAAATAATAAAAAAAAATCGGCTATCGAATGATGCAGTAAACCGAGTGCATAATTCAATATAACAGAAAATGATTTCTAAAAGTAACTAATCAACACTTTACTCGAAGTTTGTGAAAGAGGCCTTAAGTCGATTATAATAATCATCTCAATATAATTTGGAATCTCGATTAAATAATTATAAATAATTAAATATAAATTATCATATTAACTTATATTGTTAACCTTGAATTTTAATTTTATCTTTTCTATTTATATATAGACTGTTTTACTAACGTAGATTACGGGGTCACCGCCCCGTAATCTAAAACGAGTTGCAGCATTTTAAGACCAATGTCTGAGACATTATTTTTTTGCTATATGGCAACACTGCTTGCGTTATGTTGCGTTTATATTGGTTACTTGTTTTGTTACTCTTCATTTGATAATTTGTAACTTATATATGAGAGAATTACTAATATTTTAATCATTTTGTAGTACAATCTGTTTACAAATAAAGGCGACCTACATGTCTGTAAGTATTAATAGTACCTTTACTTCGTAAAGTAGCCATTTGCATATTAATTTAATAATGTAAGATAGGCAGATAAATATATAGCTGCTTGTTATGATCTCAAACCAAATAAAAACTATAGACAGAATTTTGCAGACACCATAGTGAAGCCAATTTTATAAATATGTCTTATATTTTGTGTTACAAGCTATAACCTCAATTTTTGTTTGTTTATATTAAATAACTAGCTGGTGCCCGCGAGTTCGTCCGTGTTGAAAAAGAAAAAGTAGCCTATCTTGTGTCCTGTACGTCTAAATGTTTATCTGCCAAGTTTCTTGAAAATCAGTTAATTCGTTTAAGAGTTATGGGAGAACATACATACATACATACATACAGAAAAAAAATTCCAAAAATGGTCAATTTAGTTTCAGTATCATGTATAGAGCCTATAAACACGATATTATCTGAAAACAAAGTAACTTACTCCATGACCAACCTTTACAGATTTATTATTAGTATTGATTACTAAACTTAAACATTGTTATAAGTATGATGTGTGTCTGTGTGTGTGTGTGGGTGTACTACATGTGTATATGCTATGGAATCATTACAAACGAATGGACTTGGCAAAAGTATAATGTGGGGCGTCAATGTATATTGGTTGGGGAGCCCAAGAGGAGATTTCTGTAGTCACTCGAGCGCGTCAGATTAAGCTATGGTAGATTAATTACATGCTGAAAAGTGTGCATTTTAATAATCTGACGATTTGGTTGGTGGGGTTTGCGGGGGTGGGGGTAAAATTTTAAATACAACTCGAGCGCGTCACATTTTCAAAGGGGATGTTAAGTGAACCTAAACTAAGCTCCCATTTAAAATTCAGACGATTCAGATGTAACGCAAGCTCGTGGCAGCTTTTTGAAAATGCAAAAAATATTTTTGACGATTTTCATTTTGTAATACTCGAGCGCGTCAGATTTTCATACAGACGGTTCAGCCTAAAGTCCTGATCGTGCTGATTCTTAATCTGACGATTATATGGAGGATTTTTTAAAATACAGCGCCTACAAAATTTTAAACGCCTGTAGACGCTCACCCCACCGCTGAAATGAAAAACTTCATATAACCTTTTATTCTTCTTACCATCCAATCTTCAAAGTCCAATAGGTCCCCACCAAAGATTTAAATCGAAGATGCGGCGTAATCTCCTCGCGCCATACTAAAAACACACCGAAAATTCTTAACACTGGGTTGGGCGCAGGCGCTCAACCCAACTACAGTTGCACGCCAGCTACAGTGAGTGACGGTCGCTTGTTGAGAGCGTCACTATCGTCACAGTCACGTTTGAAGTAAGGAATGTGTTGTCTGTGTTTAAAAGTATGTTTAGACAAAGGTATATGTATTTTATACTTTTGTCTTTTAGTATAATGTATGTTGTATTTTGTAACACACTTTCGCTAGTAATGCCGCATCTCTCGATTTAAATCTTTGGTCCCCACGACGCTCGAGTGACTACACATTTAGCATTGTGAGCTCCCGAACCATATCAGGCGTTATATCTTTACGAAGTCGCGGGCACCAGATAGCTATAAAATGAAGTCACTGTCTGCTTCTGTCTCTTTCTCCGGTAACATCTTAACCACCCGACGAATTTTGATTCAGTTTTCACTATTTGAAAAAGCGATAAACGAAGATATCATCATTAAAGCCCCAGGTCGCTATCGTAGATATAAAGGTTTCTTTTTATTTTTTTCAACATTCTTATTAAGAAGCCTTTCAATAACCACTGTTTTTAAGGCCAACGCTAGTATAGCAATCCTATACGGGTATTGGGCATCTTCGTGCACATGGCGCGTCCGTGCCGCTTTGACCATGAAGCGAGTGCTCTTTGAAGAGCGTCAAATGGACATCGTCAAGGAGAAAAAACAGCTGTCTGAGGAATACAGAAGTATCAATCCAGCGCAAAAAGTACCTGCATTATTAATTGGTAAAGTTATTTACATAATCAAATCTTACAAAATTTCTTTTGCCTTAAATGGTAGGTCAAAACGATCGCGTATCATCAAACGAAAATTCATAATAAAAATCTGAATTTAATTTAACATATGGAGTGTGCCGATGAATTCTATCACGTATCGCATTCCCATCGGAATACATTGACTTTGATTCGAAACCCAATGATATTACTTATTATACCTTCAACGCGTTCGCAGGTACAAATGTCTAATACTTACCAATATCCGTTCAATAAAAGCGAAAGGAAATGTTGAAAAATATTCAAGCTTTTTCGTGAACATCCCTTTTACGTCAATAATATGTTATCAAGGATACAAATTTCGGGTCAGCCTGTTGGGATGTGCGAAAAAAATGTTTTTGTGTAGTGGAGAAATACAAGTTTATTGGAAACAAAAGTTTTGATGAATCGTGAGTGAACTTTTCAGTCTATATAAAGCTTTCGACTACATACTGAACTCATTCGTTTCGTATCTATTTCTGTTCGTATACAGAAGTTAGATAAAGAATATTGCAGATGTATTATAATTTTTATACTTTATACATTTTAATATTAACAAATATTACTTCCAATACTAATCTAGTTTATTTACTAGTTATCATCTCAGCAGTAAGATGTCTTCTGCTGGATATAGGCCTCCTTCAGAAGTAGCCTGGATTTAGCGTCAACCTGCGACCCTTATCAGATCGTCTGTCCACCTTGTGGGTAGATATCCTATACCCTATGCTTGCCGGTCCGTTGGTTGGGGAGCCCAAGAGGGGATTTCTGGAGTCACTCGAGCGCGTCAGATTAAGCTATGGTAGATTAATTACATGCTGAAAAGTGTGCATTTTAATAATCTGACGATTTGGTTGGTGGGATTGGCGGGGGTGGGGGTAAAATTTTAAATACAACTCGAGCGCGTCAGATTTTCAGAGGGGATGTTAAGTGAACCTAAACTAAGCTGCCATTTAAAATTCAGACGATTCGGATGTAACGCAAGCTCGTGGCAGCTTTTTGAAAATGCAAAAAATATTTTTGACGATTCTCATTTTGTAACACTCGAGCGCGTCAGATTTTCATACAGACGGTTCAGCCTAAAGTCCTGATCCTGCTGATTCCTAATCTGAGGATTATATGGAGGATTTTTTAAAATACAGCGCCTACAAAATTTTAAACGCCTGTAGACGCTCACCCCACCCCTGAAATGAAAAACTTCATATAACCTTTTTTTCTTCTTACCATCCAATCTTCAAAGTCCAATAGGTCCCCACGACGCTCGAGTGACTACACATTTAGCATCGTGGGCTCCCTAACCAGTGGCCTCCACTCGAGAATCTTCAAGAGAGCAGTATTCTGCTCACTGCCACTTCAAGTTACCTACTTAAATCCGCCTGCTTATGTCGTTATATTTCGTTTGTCTACGGTTCCGCTCATTCCTGATTCGCTCTCGCAGAGTAACCCCGAACATATCGCTCTCCATAGCTCATTGAGCATTCTTACAAGTTACACTTCTTAGAAAAATTATAATATAATCATACATCTATGTGTTTTACGTTTATTTCAAAGAGTATGCATTCCGCCATTAAACCGTCTGATATTAAACCGCACGTGTTCAAACATGCATACTCAGAATACATACACAACGTAGTTGTATGAAGACACTTAGCGAGCTCAATAATCGCTGATGTCATGTGACGGCCCTCGGCCCAATCAAACAATAGATCCTCGCGACTCAATCGAGTGCACTCGGCGTTTATTGCGTGCCTACCAGTTCATAATAGCCACTCGACTCCGTTCCGGCACGTTGATTTAACACCTAATATTTATCCATACTAAAAAGAGTTTTGTCTAATCCTGTTTTTTTTTTTTTTGTATTTTGAATTATGAATTTGAATTTTGAATTTTGAATTTTTTCAAAGTGAAAGTGCGTAAGGAACATGGCGCACAAGAACATATTAATTTTACTCCTAATAAAATTTCCATACCAAGGGTCTTATATGAAAATCGATTCTTATATCAAACGCGACTTCGTCCGCGTTCTCTATAGCCTATCCTACAGCCTTCCTCGATAAATGGACTATCCAACACAAAAGGAATTTTTCAATTCAATAACCAGTAGTTCCCGAGATTAGCGCGTACAAACAAACAAACTCTTCAGCTTTATATATTAGTATAGATTACACTCGTTTGGCCCCAGCCTTCACAAGTAGTACTCGAGACAAACAAAATGTCATTGCACTAACGAAAGTAGTTACGCACAACAATTTTATTTCAATAGATCGGTCAACAACACCGCGAATAGCAGTTTAATTAATGTCGCCATATACAATAAACCAGAATGGTGAATAGATTGGTCACAATTTAGGTCATAGTTTAAATATATGTATCTCTTTTCATTTATGTAAAGTGATACTACTTTTTCTTCATATATTTGTATGATATTACTTTTTTTCGTCTATGATACTACTTTTTCTTCGTATATTTACCTACTTTGAAATCTCTTAAGTTTCATAACTTATTGAATACTAGCTCTTGCACGCGATTCGTCCGCGTAGCTTTATGTTACTTAGCCTATGTTACTCGTTGATATCGTAGCTTTCTATTGGTGAAAGGATTTTTAAAATCGGTCCAGTAGTTTTTGAGTTTATTCATTGCAATCATACAAATCTTCTCTCATTATAATATAAATAGTATAGATGAAATTTATAAACTTTGAAAATGTATGAATAGACGATTCATAGTGAAATTTGGAATTTGAAATAATGGAACTTTTGGAACAAAATTATAATCAATTTGAAAAAAAAATCTATTTTTTTCATTCATTGTCCATTTACCTAAACTGTACGAAGTTGCGGTATAATTTCGATGTAACATCTATGTTCATGTTTTTATGGACAATGTTCCACAAAATATGTTATAAAAAATATTACCTATTATATATTTCTTCAACTACGACCGTTAAAATCTTTATAAGAAAACTTAGCTACTTACGTAAAGAAGCACTGCAGTATTACCATAGTATTGAAAATAATTGAATTGGATTTGAAATTCAATAGGTCTCCCTATTCAAATATAATCAATCGCGAGACCCAAATCTCCGATTGTCTTTATCAAAGAAGCTTTAGCTTTAAGACGGTCAAGGTTTACTTAAAGTTAGACCTTTTATGTATCTCTCCCTCGTTATCTTTTTATTAAAGTCTAACTGACATACATACCTAGGTGTTCGCATGATAAGCGAATTGACAAAAAAAAGTGTGTCGAACGATTATAAAAGACATAACAAAAATTATAAAAACATTTATCATAACGAATTAATATTAGCGCTATCTGTTCAAATGATACCGGTTTCAGTGATATTGTATAGATGGCGCAATATCTCTGAAACTTCAGATATTCTAAAATTAAAACTAACGCGTAACTCATACCGTGTGACAATTTTGATTTCACTCCCATAAATTTTGATACCCCGGGCTTATATATGAAAATCGATTATTAAGGAGTAAACTCCAAAAATATCAAAATTATTTATTAAATATCATAGATATTTTTTTGAAAATAATAATTTATATTAGCGAAAATCTGTAAAATTTACTTAGAATGAAACATCACTACATAGTATAAGAGAAAGTCGCTTCCTGCCTAAAACTACGCAACGGATTTTGAAGCGGTTTTTTTTAATAGACAGTGATTCAAGAGGAAGGTTTTAGTATATATTTTCAACGCGGGCGAAGTCGCGGGCACCAGCTATCTACTAAAAATTAAAGATACAACCCCTGAAAATTTTATAACAGCAAAGATGTCAGGCGTTACATTGCTTCACACATTTAGTCAGGCGCTACACATCCCTTACTTTTAACGCGGGCTAAGTCGCGGGCGCCAGCTAGTAATATAATAAACTTCATACAATATTATCTTGGTAAGTATGTTGTTCTAACTAGGCACACAGTTTGCGTGTATACGATTTCGCGGGACACTGATCAAAGAAAATTCTATTCGAAGATAGATTTTAGTTACGATAAAATTGATCCGCTCCACTGCGATACCTACTCGTACTTACTTATAGGTAGCTATAAGTAACATATTTTCATTCTGAAAGTTTCTTTAGCAAAAACATTTGTAAAATAAGATTCATTTTGTTTGTCTTTTTAGATATTTGTTTTTGAATAAAAACTTGAATATATTTAATCGTTAAGTTATGTAAAATTTCATGTTGTTATTTTTTGTGAAAAAAAATGGATTCTGAACTTAATTTCTGAACGCATAAAAACATTCAATTGGTCACATTTTCTTCAATGACAAACTTTTGTAAAAAAATATATTTTTTTTTTAAATAGATACAATAAAAACAGACGCTTTTTTGTGAGTGTGATCATCGGTTTCTCTGACGTCATTTCGCAATTTATGTATATATTTTATTTATATAATATAATTACGTATTTCTAGATGGAGTGACATTAGTTGAATCGATGGCCATTCTACAATATTTAGAGGATACGCGTCCAGAACCCAGACTAGTGCCCACAGATTCCTTTCTTCATAAGGCCCGCATGACGGAAATTTGTGAGGTAGGTAATAAGACTATAATATTAAAAAACCGAAATCCTGTATGGTATGGAAAATAGTTTCATGTAAGCTGTTTTAAAGCTGTTCATACACTTGATGGTAAAATGGCTACCGTAGCTTATCAACGCTCAACAAGTAACGCTACAGGTGTATGGGGGTGGTAAGCGCTGTTAATTATATTTTTAGTCCATAATATAATTTCGGTTGCTTAAGGAAATTAATTGCCTATGCATTAAAAAAAAAGGTAAGGGGCAAGGTTTGATGCGCTTCGACTCTGAGCCAGTATGCGCCGACCCTAAGTGCCTCGAGAAAGTTTTTCATACCTGATTAAATTTTAATTCTAGTTACCTGGGTCTAGTTACCTGAAAATAAATGAATTTGAATTTGAATTAATCAATATTCAATATCATCAATACTAATAATAAATCTGTAAGGGTTAGTCATGGAGTAAGTTACTTTGTTTTCAGATATCGTTTTTATAGGCTCTATACATGATACTGAAACTAAATTGGCGATTTTTAGAATTCTGTATGTATGTATTATATATGTTCCTCCATAAGTCTTAAACGAATTAACTGATTTTCATGAAACTTGGTAGATAAACATTTACACGTACAGGACACAGTATAGGCTACTTTTTTCTTTTTCAACGCGAACAAAGTCGCGGGCGCCATCTAGTATTTTAATAATATTAAGTTGTAAATTCCTTACATTCAATTTCCTTATCTAATCAAAATCTGTTTTCCAGACTATAGTGTCTGGAATACAACCTTTGCAAAATTTGGGATTAAGATCGCGTTTCGAGAATAATGAACAGTTCTCGAAATTTGCTAAACACTGTACCGAACGCGGTTTGGAGACGTTGGAGATTCTGATCGAAAGGGCTGCGGGACGATACTGCGTTGGAAACAATATGACAATGGCCGATATTTGCCTTGTACCGCAATTGTATAACGCTGTTACCAGGTGAGAAATACTAATATACTTCTAGACCAATAACAAGGTTTTCTATATACATACTAGTATTATCGATACTAATAATAAATCTGTAAGTGTAGGTATTGTATGTATGTATGTATGTTCCTCCATAACTCTTAAACGAATTAACTGATTTTCATGAAACTTGGTAGATGAAACTTGGTACATTTAGACGTACGGGACATAGGATAGGCTACTTTTTCTTTTTCAGCGCGGACGAAATCGCGGGCGCCAGTTTGTAAAGAAATAAAGTTAGTTTGTACGTAGGAGGTAATATTCGAAACTACTCATCCGATTTATGAAAAACTTTCACCAAGTTAGAATAGAATTTCAGGATGTACTATCGCGGTCAAGGGAGCAGTCCCACCGTAAGGAACAATTTCGTGTGCAAATTTTGTATTTATCTTTGTTCCTACTTCAAATACCTACTCGTATTATAACATTTACGTTACTATGACAACCTCAATTCAACGTTAGACAAATTTGTATGAAAAGTGGGTCTGCTCCATTGACCGCGATAGTACACTTTAACTAGTTGTTATAAACAAATGCTGCCCAGTGTAGTTTCTAAGAGATTCTAGGAACGGTTTTGATAGTTCTTACCATTTGCAGTACCTATACATAACTATTATAAGTATACATTACCCAGAATATCGCTGGTCAAGGTCGAGGGCAAAAACTAGCTTATAATAAACGAAGGTTAAGTTTAAGAAAAGAAAAAGACCAATCTGATAACAAAGTTATCAGAGGGAATCTTTAAATTAAAAGAAATTAAGCTTTAAATTAAGCTACATTTTAAAAATAAATTACCTAATAATCGTCCACCAAAAAAAAAAAGTTTTATATTTTATAGATAGAACTTTAGCACAATGGAACAAATCAACCCTAATCGGACTTTTATTTTAAAAATCTCAACTAACCTTTTATCGGGAAAAGTTCTTTAGCCCCAAAATTCTAAATAAGTTCTTAAGTTGTAACTGTTTATAAAAAAAATTACAGTAATTTTTTTCTTCACATTTATAGACTAAATATTGACCTGAATAAGTTCCCGACTCTGTCAAGAATATATGAGGCTCTCTTAGAAGAAGAAGTTTTTAAACAAACTCATCCACAAGTTGTAAAGCAAGCGAAGTAACTTTTTTATCGAACCTCTTTGTAACTATAAAGTTTAGCTTTTGTGTTCATTACTTAGAACTCAAATAAAACTGTTTGCTCATATTTAAAAAGTGTATTAAAAAGCATAAGTTCAATTTAGTATCTGAGTCCAAACTGCTTGATACTTTGGTTACGATACCAAAGTACCCAAACTTTACGATTATTGAATTGACAATTTTTCTTATTACTGAAAGAACAACTCTTAAATCCCCTTAAATCTACATGCGAATACTTTGGATCCCTTTTTAAGAAAATTGCGCGGACGGAGGAGAAAGTTTATATGGAGAAGGAATGGAGAAAGCCAATATTTTTATTATTAATATAATTAATATAATGCATTAAAAATTATTAAAATAAACATTACACACACTACCCCGTGTATGACATATGCACACACATTTGACGAATGAAAACGTTTTTAAAGGAAGATAAAATGGTGATAGTGATTTCTCTAGCACTTAAAAAATGTTTTTAACAGCTTTCTCATTTTCAATTAGCATTACCTACGTATAAGTATTTGCACAATTTGTAATTAAAAATGTTGTAACATAATTTAAATGGGTTTTATTTCGATTAAATATAAATTTGATTGCCCTTTTTCTTCCTCATCTCTTATCCTTAATCTCACTATGTTCGGCAGCGCAATTGTAACACCCGTGGGCCCTTTGGCGCTGCTTGCGTTATAGGCGATGGAAGCCACTTACCATCAAGTGTCAATCGACCTTATCTCCAATAATACTTAATAAATTGATAATGAAGAATTAACAATGAATGTTCCAGGTAAGTAGTAAAATAAAATATTGGTTGTAAAACAAAGGAGGTTGCAGTCGTGACTCACTGAATAGAAAAGTTTTATAAAAGCGGTTGCACACGCTATAGATATAATAAAAATGACATGACATTTCATGTAGGGGGAATCCCTACGCTAGATGGGAAGATGAAATACTGTTGGCACCAAATGTATTCAAAAAGCCCAGTGAGAGAAGACTGCCAAAGAAGACTACAAGAGAAAAAAAGCCTTCACCTGTAGAAGGGTTAATTACATAACTAACATTAAAAACTTTGATGGAAGATAAGACCCTGACATATCGATTTCTAGACCTAAAAAACCCTAACTTTAGATTTTCGTCAAAATCGTTAGAGCCGTTTGCGAGATCGTCGTGGGATACATATGACGCAGTAGTTAAGGATTAGCTATAACTCCTTAACTACTCACAACATCATAATTAATGGGTGTCATATATTCATAAGTTAAGGCCAAGTGTTTCACGAAGCGCGACGAGTTAACTTAGTTATTTAATGAAGTGGGTGAAGGCCAGGAGAGATTTGGGGTGAAACTAGGTCCATATATAATTTTCTAGCAAAGTTTTCGAACTGCCACGTCAAGGTTCTTAGGTAGGTTAATGAAAAACTATTTTTAAATTTTATTAGTTACTTCTTTAAATACTTAGTTTTAGCACCAAATTCTCGCAAAACTTCGTTAGTTCATGTAACGTTGTTTTAAAATAAACTTATTGTTTTATTGCCAATCATGTTATATTGTGTTGCATTATATTTTATAGTGATGTTTAAGGGGGATTTCTCTAATTTCAACTTCAAAATTGATAAAGAGGGTAGACAACTTTTTTGTATATCTTTATCTTCTTCTTTCTTAATAGTACAATAAAATTTGAAGTCGCTTTACGCGTCTGTCTGTATGGCCGCTACCTAACCCCTCAAACTACGCAACGGATTTTGGTGGGGTGTACTCGGTGTACTACATCAGTTAAATACATAACAATGTTTTTCTTTTTAATACTTTTCAAAGTAGCAATATTTTCTATTCTAAGCAAATAAATTTCAAATATTTCATTACCTACGTACCAGTAATAATAACAAACAGGACATAAATCAAAATAACCAAGTAAATTATTCATATGACGGAATAGTAACTACTGGATGGGTAAGTATGTAGATTTTATTGATAGATAGCTACGTGCAGAAACTCGCATTTGACAGCTGTGACCTGAATTTATGTAGAGCGAGTCACAATTTAACGATTTATGACGTTTTAAACATACAGTTTAGATTGAGGTTCTTAGTAAAGTTTAACTGATCGAATTGACGTGCCAGTGTCCTTAATGAGCTTTGCAGAGTCATAAACTTCAATGATTTTGTTGAGTTATGATTTAACTTAGTTCATACTAAGTTAGTTCATTCTCATAACTCATGTTATGAGTGAAAAACAAATTATTGTGTGGTGGTCTTCTGTAATAGACTCCACCAAAGGGGAGATGTGTGAAGCGAGATGTGTTGGGATATCCTTGCTAGGGTGACTCCACCGAATCATAGTTTACAAACATAGCATATTTCATCTCCTTTCCGATCCGCTCAACCGTCTCCACCGAAGCTGAGCGAAGCAAGCCCAGCCTCTACCAAAGCGGTGACGAGTCGAGCGATGCGGAGATGTGTTAGAAACAGTCAATAGGATTTCGTTATTTACAAATCTCCGCTCCACTCAGTTTCGGTGAAGACAGTTGAATAGAGCGGAGAAGGCATGTTTCAACTTTGTATGGTAAACTATTACAAGCCAGCGACGGCACTCAGCGGAGATGTGAGCGTATGCTCCGCTTCGGTGGAGTCACCCTAGCGGGAATGTGTAATATCTTCGCTTCACACATATCCGCTTTGGTGGAGACCAGCCCTTATGACTGCGGAACAGTGAACCCTAGCACTAGTAGTAATAACAATTTGATTTGGATTATAGAATTGACGACATGCTAGAGGACGTTAGACAGGGACACCACCAACTTCAATAGTTACGTTCATACTTTGTGCACTCTTGTGAAAAACCAACTTAAAAAAATATCATTCATTACGTGCATAAATAAAGTATCCCATCCCAGAGCACATTGGCCTGTCCTCGCTAACTCGTAACTCGCTGATATTGTAGCTTTCTACGGGTGAAAGAATTTTTAAAATCAGCCCCGTAGTTTTTGAGTTTATTCATTACAAACATCTTCTCTATAATATTAGTATATACTTAGATTTAGTTGTAACAAAATATATGTTAACGTTCTCCATGTTAATTCATATAGCATCATACTTCATGCATGTTAACATAAAAAGCTATTTCGGTCCCACACATTTTCCGATCCCTTTTAAGGCGTTCTTAAATTAAGATATCTTATGCTACATATAGGTAAATGCATACGTAAAGGTACGTATAGCTTCATACGTTGGAAACGTGACTTGATTTAATCTTAAAGACTTTGCAGGCATGATAAGTAAGGATAAGTCAAATATTTGCCGCGTACACGTTATAACGTAAATATGTGTATAATGTAGGTGCTATTCGGCACTTTTTAGGGTTCAATGCCTATTAAATAAATTTATTAAAACGAATATTTCAATTAATTGTGAAAAAGTGAGTTAATTGTCCCCATACCCATGTAAGGTGGCAGGTGGCTACCGTCGGCATAATTGCTGGACATTTGTTTTGGCTAAAAATTGTGATTTTGCATCAATTGAGTATGGAGATAATATATATGATTGTTACATACAATATAATAAAATATTATATATTTAAAAAATATATTACCTATAAAAAAAAAATATGTAATATACCTACATTAGATTGTTCTAAGAACAGAACCCGCAAGGTACAAGTATACATACATTTGTCCGTCATTTCTAGATACTATTCCCAATTGGTTCACATTCTAATAAAACGAATGTATTACGAGATGTTTACTATCTGCTTTCATGCGTCCTGAATATGGAATTTACTTACTTATTTATGAGTAGATAAATATGAACTTTTTTTCTGAAGCTACTGATGTTCTGCTGAGCTCTGAATCCTACCAGAATAACGCTAAAAAATTCAACACTGGGCTGCCGGTTGTGGAGATTGAGTGCAGGTCATTTCTCACCTATTGTTTATGGACAATTTTAGACTGTTAACGATAACAGAAACTTTCAGCAACTCTCCCAAGATTCGTCTAAATTGCAACTCATAGACGTAATAACCCTTAAATCTTTCTCTAATTGTAAAATCGAAACGTACTAGTATTCTGGTATGTCGCAATCATTTACTTACAGGGAATAAGAATGGTAGGTATGGAATCTTTGGTTTGGTGCAACAAGTTCCAGCCTGTAATAGGCCTGAAATATGCCGTTAATACTTTGGCATAACTTAAACAAACTTAAACAGGAGTAGATGTCTTGAACAAAAGCTTTCAACACATTTAATATTAAATCCAAACTCCCTTATTTTTCGTAAGTTCTCATATAATACAATTTTAGGAAGATTATAATCATCATTACTAATAATTAATAAATCTGTAAGGGTTGGTCGTGGAGTAAGTTACTTTGTTTTCAGAGATATCGTGTTTATAGGCTCTATACGTGATACTGAAACTAAATTGACGATTTTTAGATATTTTTTATGTATGTATGTACATACGTACAGGACACAGGATAGGCTATTTTTTTCTTTTTCAACGCGGTCGAAGTCGCGGGCACCAGCTAGTTATAAATAATTACGAATATAAAAATACATACATTTCCTATACATACTTTTTCTAGTTGTTAGGTAAATCTATTTCTAAAAAGTATAGGCCTTTAAAAATATATTCAATAACTAGAAACTGTACCTAAAAGCTTCCTCACCAAACACTAAATATGAAAATTTAATAACAGAAATGTGTTACTATGAGCTCAATTCGGAGTCAGTTATTGACCCTTGACTGTTCCAAAGCATTCGTTTCAATATCTGACATCAATGCATTAACTGCTCTAGATGCGAACCAATGTATTCAGTGAGCTTTAACAACTTTCAGTAGTAACGTTGCTGTGAGTAGACTAGGACATGTGTGGTGAAACAATTCGCTGCCTCTCAAGATCAGTCCCCTGTCTCTTAAGGCTCTAATTTATATCTTTTAGGAGACGATCGGGATGGGACCTAATGTAAATATAATCCTTCCAACATATTTACTCGGGCCGAAATGGCTCTGCAGATGAAGGGACGTATATTCCTTGTATTGTTTTGCGTTCTTGTCGGGGGAAACGGGTATGGTGAGTAAATATTATTTTAGAATGTTTCTCTTTCTTTTTATATTTTATGTGTATTTTATATGGGAAGAATTTGAGTGGCGTGTTCGCGCATTCATTATGGATAAAGTATGCAGTTCGTAGAACTTTAGTTACATACCTACTACGTCTAGTTTTGTGTTTATTCAATTGAGAAAATATACTTAGTTAATATTTAACAAGTTAAAGAAAAAAATATGGCGTTTAAAGAATACCAAAAGCAAATTAGAAATATTTTTCTGTTTTTCATAATTAAAAAAATTAAAATTTTCAATTTACATTTCTATCTAAAAATAACAACTAATTTAATAAGATATTGTGGGCTTATATATTAACATTAGGGCTCACACAACCCAACCCACAATATAATATCCTTTTAGCAATTTTTAGGATAAAATTCCTTGCGTGCACATAAGGTTAATTACAACAGAAATTTCAATTTGAATTAGAATTCAGAAAGTATTTCGGTCTAGAAGCCTAGTCACGGCCTATCACAACTTAATTGTAAGTAAACTTAAATCTACATATTTTGGCATTGAGTCATCCCATAACAAAATATAATTATTAAGTAATGTGTATAAAGGACAACGTAATTGAAATCATAGGGTTTATTTCTTACTAGGTGTTGCACGCGACTTCTTCCGCGTATCTTTATTAAATATCGCCTATCTATATTATGTTTTATTAATTCTAAAGGTGTATACGAGTCGGTTAAATTCTTTTTTAATAAAGTGTACAAAAAATCTACAAGCTATTTTGATTTTAATTCCTATTATTTAGGTGCAGATAATTTGGAAATCTTCGATGTACTCTCTGTCATAAATGAGGAGTCGTTGCCTGATGGAGTGTCGAGGAGCCCTGGACGTTGTCAGTTGCCCACGACACCAGCCTCTGAGTATACCGCTTACACTCTCAACGAGAATGCAACATTACATCAGCTGGCCGCTGGCATGTTTTTCAATACTTTTCCTGAGGATTTCTCCATAATGGCTACCGTAAGGATTCCAGGTAAACTAAGCATATTGAGACGATCATATCAACAATTAAAAATAATAATAATATATTGACAAATCAAGCAACTGGGTCGGGCATTATCTCGCTCAGAGATTTAGTATTCAGTTGTAGGTTGGATATTATTCGATAACTCGACACCTTTTAATTTATAAACTACATTTTTTTGTATACTTATAATTTATATGTAATTATAATTATACAAAAAAAGTATGTAGGTTATAAATTACATGCTTTTTGGTATATATTTTTTTAATTATCTTAATTATAGTAAGTTTCTTAACATTGTGGCATCACACTACGGACTCATTTGACTGAGTAGGTATACTTAGGAAAATGAATGAAAAGTGAGGCGTTAAAGTCAGGTAAAGTAGTAAATAAATATTATTATTATATATAATATTATTATATATCAATGCACTAATTAGATACTTAATTTTTTAATAAACGAAAAGGCATGGATCAAAATCCACTGTTCGTGTTATATTCTGACGCTGGTGACGAACAACTCCAAGTGGTTGTGGGTGAATTGATAGAATTATACTATGAAGACACACGCGGCGATCCTCAGGACCACGAAATGATAACGTACCGAGTTAACATCGCCGATGGAAGGTAACTTACAATTTAATATTTTTTTATCACTACATATTATAAAACAGTCCTCCGTCGCGGCTGTCTGTCTGTTCGCGATAAACTCAAAAACTACTACATCGATTTTCATTATGTTTTTCATGATAGAGTGGTTCTCGAGGAAGGTTTTGGTATATAATTTGCATCCGTGCGAAGCCGAGATCATAATTATAACCCTGCTCTTGAATTTCGACAAGTATGCTTCTGAATGACCATGGTCATGATTACATGGCATGTAAATACCGCTGAATACCAAATTTCACATCAATCGTACCTGTGGAAGTTAGTGAAATCCCTTCGTCAACTTGGAAATGGGCTGTAGGTCTTCAAACAACTGAACAGATCTTTAGGTACAAGTTATTGCTAAGAACCATCCCGATGCTAAGAACATCAGCTTTCAAACAAAAAGAACGGATCAAAATCGGTCCATCCGTTTTGGAGCTACGATTCCACGGACAGATACAGAGACACATGTCAAACTTATAACACCCGGTTTTTGCGTCGGGCGTTAAATAGGAATGCCTCTTTATGTGTTCTAAAAATCATCAAAATTCGTTGAGCCGTTTTTGCGCGAAAAACTAACATCCATATATCCATCCTCACAAACTTTCACATTTACAATATTAGTAGGACTTCTTAAATTTGTAGATGGCATCGAATAGCGTTGAGTATAAAAGGCAACTCGGCAACTCTCTTAGTGGATTGCGTTGTGAAGGAAACCTTACCATTGGATCGTCATCCTGGGAGCAAGTTTAATTTAGCAGGAGCTTTGGTTGTTGGAGCACAAGTCACACCAGATCAATACTTCGAGGTATGACTGCATAACCGTATAGGTAGACCTGTGTACACTGGTCGGGATAACCGGTGGTTATTATTAGCATGAGATCATAACAAGTCAGCTTATAATCATTCATTAAATTAATAATTATTTTCTATTTTATCGTTAAATATAACTAAGTCGACCGTAGTAAGAACAATTTCATACATATTTACAACTAGTGACAAGTAAATAAATGAATTAATTGAACATTTCGTTTTAGGGCGACGTAGAATTATTAAAATTTTCCAATAAACCTGACACAGCTTATGACATATGCTTGAATGTAGCACCTAATTGCGATCATGAAAACGTTATTGGAACAGCTACATATGTCACATTGGCACCGAATGTAAATAGCAGATCTGAAAGCGAAGCATATTACAATAATTTAGATGGTTTTAATGAACTAAATTTAGATGAAATCATTGATAATTCTGTCCAACATGTGGACTATCAAGAACCGAATGATCCAAGCAATGTTATTGGAAGAAGAAGAAATACAAGCGATGAAAGATGGATGAGCGCAAATAGAGAAAGTAGTGGTTTCAGACCAAATTGGCAAATCGGATCTTATGGACAATACCCGACCTCTACAGATGCCGGTAATTATTGGAATATTTATTTTGTAACTGCTTATAGGAGCACCTTCTAAGTTGTAACGGTCTGATGTTTGTGTTACAATATTTGTGACCAATGTTGCACCAAAACATCAGAGGCTTCCGGCCAAGGAGTAACCGATTACTAGAGCAATAATTAAGTGAAGTATTAGAAATATTTTGTAATTTAATATGAAAATTCTATATCCAGTTTTATGCTGTTATGTTTCGATGAGTAGAGGATGCATGAGCCCACGACTAATGGTGTGTGTAACGAAATCAGTCGTATAGAATATGACTAAAGCGATTTGAAAACATTCTCTTACTAAATTAATTAAATCATTTTAATGAACCTGATAATTTAATTTTAGATGAAAATAGTATTTTCGGTGTGTTTACTGATGAAAGCGTAACATATCCGAGTATTGACATTATCCCGACGATACAGCTGGAAGGATCGACCTATAAAGTAAGTATAAAGCATCGAAATAACATATCTCTGCGAGCAAGTTCGCTGGTATAAAGATTGGGAATTTTTTAGTAGCAGCATATAACAATATATTAATAATATAAAATGTTATAACAATGTAATAATAATAAAAAATATTATAACAATGTAACCAGTAATGGACCGTTCGCTTGCCTGAGGCCTTCTACTTCCAATCCTGAATTTACAAATGGTATCCAAGTATGATTACAAATCTGGTAATTTCCTTATGTGAAAAATTCTAAAGCAAATTGTTTGTGCCATTTTTATTTTAAACAAACAGCCCCTTGCCTTATCTAATAAAAAGGCAATCTTTGCGTGTTCTGGCTCTTTTTAAAGGGATAATGTTACAGTTAAAACACGGCAATGACGATGAAGCGGAAATTACAACCATTGCCGTCACCACATCCCCTTTCGGCTCAGCGACAACGACCGACGACACAGATTGGCTCACACACCCTCCGGATATCGGACAGGTAATATAATTTGACTACTCACGATTTCCATATTCCACCTAATTTCGGATTTTCCTTTTAAATAAGAAAAAAAGGAAATGGTGCAGTTTGATGTAAACTTTATATGTCCACTTTTATTTTATTTATTTATTTACTAGTTGACCCGGCGAACTTCGTACCGCCTCAGAATAAAAATCCGTTCGATATAAAATGTATGAGAAAATGTTTTTTTTTTTTCCTGAAACTATTAAATTATAACAGATGTTATAATTTAATAGTTATTCTGCCATACAGGGCGAAGACAAATCAAAGATCATAAAAATCGGTCCAGCCATTCTCGAGTTATAAATGGTGTAGGCGATAGGCGACTGTAGCCACCTACTTACCATCAAGTGGATGATCAGCCTGTATGTCGATCTTAACATAAGAAAAAGTTATATCGTTTCTAGAATATTGTTCTTTAATGTTAATGTACTTTCTTGTAACATTTCAGTTTCGTATACTGCACCTAATAAATATCTTGCTTCGTAATTAATATGTTAATTTTAATTAACTTATATTAATTTTTTCTTAATTTAATTTAATTTTAATTTTAATTTTTTAATTTAATTTCTTTCTTTAATTTTTTCTTAATTTTTAATTTTAATTTTAGTTATTAAAAAAAATATTTTTTTTCTTTTATTTTATCCCTACAGGGTAATGTTACGACAGAAGATTATTCATCTGAAACTTACTACGACTACGTTAGCCCAGATGTACATCATGGCCCACGAGGATATCCTGGGCCACCAGGACCACAAGGTCCAAGAGGGCCTAAAGGTGAAACTGGAAAGGCCGGATTAGAGGGCCAACAAGGCTTTGCTGGACCACCAGGCCATGTTTTCGTTGTACCGGTACTACATTTATAAATAAATATTAATTTTTTTTCATCAACATACACTCTTTTATAAACTTTTATATAACTTTAAAAGGAAATGATTCAAAACCAGGCCAGTGGCTTTTTTAAATTACACTTTGATATTTGATAAATTACACTTGAGAATTTGATATTATAATAAAAATCTTTCTTAATTTCAGTAATTTCATAAAATTCATAGATTCATAAAATTCAGATAATAAATTTTACTAGTTTCATGAATAAATATGAAATAACTTACATTTGGGAAATGAACGGTATTTGAATACTTTCAAACTTAAATATCCATGAAACCCCATTACGAAATTACTCGATATTTTTCAGTAAAATCTATAATTTCATCTTACCTAATACCTAATGGAATACAACACTGATTGATCTCTTTTACAGTTGCAACAATCTGGTAACGACAAAGGCCCCGATACTCAATCAGAAGCCCTCCGCCAGATGTTAACACAGCATATGGTGAGTAGATTTGAAATAACTATTTTAATTACAAAATTGATAACAAAAACTTCATTTTTTTAATATTATAAACAACCTTGTAAATGAAACGAAATTTTTTCTGTTCAAAAATCTGCTTATTATAATTTTTAATCCGGAATTATAGCAAACAACAACCTTAACCTTGGAACAAACTGCTCCTCATAGCATATTCTTACGCTAAGAAACATTAATTGTCATATAACTGATAACTTTCAGGCAGCGATGCGAGGGGTAGAGGGACCTATGGGTTTGACTGGTCCATCCGGACCGGAAGGAGAAATCGGTCCCGAAGGACCGAAAGGGGAGCAAGGCGAACAAGGAGAACCGGTAATGTTTTAACCTAGATATCGCTTTTCGTTATTTAATGTGCCCTACTACATTGACATACTATTTTTATTATAAAAATAGATGACCTAGTAAACATCATACCACCTACCGCCAAGACTAGCTGGGGTCTACACCCCGAAGTGGTTCGCTCAATCTATGTCGCCGCGGTGGAGCCTATAATTACCTACGCTGCGAGCGCGTGGGCGCCCGCAGTCGGCAAACTGGGGGTGGCCAAGCGCTTGAACGCTGTGCAGAGGGGTTTCGCCCTAAAATTGTGTAAGGCCTACCGCACGGTGTCTCTCCACTCGGCTCTGCTTTTGGCTGGGTTGCTCCCCCTTGACCTACGTATTCGCGAAGCTGCTTCGCTTTACGAGGCCAAGAGGGGAGTACCTCAGCCGGAGCTGTGTGACAGGGACGTCGAGCGGATGGCCTCAGCAATCGAGGGTCCCCATCCCGCTGAACACATCAGTCTCGAGTTCGGAAAACTGGTGGACGAGGAACAAGTTAAAGAAAACAGCGATTACCAGCTACGCATATATACGGACGGCAGCAAGATTGACGGCCGGGTTGGGGCCGCGCTATCCGTATGGAATGGCGAGGTCGAAACGTCGGCCGTCAAACTTGGTCTGCCGTCCTATTGTACCGTCTACCAGGCCGAGCTCTTGGCGGTGTGTGAGGCGACGAGGGTGATCCTGCGACGCGGCGAAACCACCTCTGCAATTTACAGCGATTCAATGGCCGCTTTACAGACCATCGCGGCGAATAGTTGCTTACACCCTCTGGCGGTGGAGGCTCGGAAAAATTTGAAAATTGCTTTCAATAAAGATAAAATTGTGAAAATTTATTGGATAAAAGCCCACGCCGGCCTAGAGGGTAACGAGCGTGCGGACCATTTAGCTAGGGAGGCGGCGCTGAAGTCAAAAACTAAGCCCAAGTACGACCTGTGTCCGGTCTCATTCGTCAGGCGAATTATACGCATGCGTTCGCTTGAGGAATGGGACCGCAGGTACGTGCTGGGTGACACAGCAGCAGTAACCAAACTGTTTTTCCCCACTGCTGCCGGGGCCTTCCGGATCATTAGGAAGATAGGCATTAATAATATATTAACACAGGTGTTCACGGGGCACGGTGGATTCTCCGAGTACTTGAATCGCTTCAAGTGCAAGGAGAGTCCATCGTGCGTCTGTGACCCTAGTGTTGCGGAAACGGTCCCTCACCTGCTGACCGAATGTCCAGCGAATGAAAAAGAAAGAATTGATTTAGAATTAGAGATAGACATGCAGATAAAACAGGAAAACTTAAAAGAAATAATCGTAAGTGGCAAAAGGGATAAATTCCTAAAATATTGTGCTAAGATTGCGGAGAGGGCGATAAAAAGGAACAAAAGTAATTTGTAAATAGTTTAAATTGTAATTGTATACAAGCAATGCTTTCTAAATGTTAATATTTAAATTGTGATATTCTTGTTTTAAATTGTATAGTTATTTTAAATTTTATTGTATAATTGTAATTTATTGTAGGTATTATTGTATATTCACTATATTATTGAGTCGAAAGTTTATTAAATGAAAGTATTGTGTATCAAATCATTACCCCAACCGCAATCAAAGAAAATAAATAAGACAGTTAGTTAGAGTAGGGAATGAGACGGGCATCCCACCCGTAATGGAATAAAAGAAAAGATGGATGAAAGAAAGACCAAGTATGCAGAATGAATGTGCGAGAGGTAAGCAAGCGAGAACTGGAATGAAAGATATAGTAAACATAGGCTTCAGCGTATGATGCTGGAGGGGTTCTAGTTAAAAAAAAAAAAATAAAAAAAAAAAAAAAAAAAAAAATCATACCACCTAAAATTGTTTTCACTGTACTTAACTCTTTATAAGTGGTTTTTCAATCCTTAATAACTAATTTTAACTCCAATCCACTAAAATCGATAATTGGCCACAACGTATCATGAAATTTTGTTTTATGTAATGAATAGGAAAATATATACTTAACTTTCAAGAAATATAAAATGGTCTAACAATTATTGAATGCTAGCTTTAACATTACAATTATAATAATATCTGAAACCTTCTAAAATCTTTAAGTTGTGTTAAAGAACTGAATGAACCAAAAAATTGATTATAGGGTCCACCAGGCCCTCGTGGTCCACAAGGTCCTATTGGGAGAATGGGAAAACGCGGTCACGCGGGTAGAGATGGTGAAAGAGGTTCTACGGGTGCAAGTGGCCCGAAAGGTCAGCGTGGTTATCCCGGACAGCCAGGAATGCCCGGTGATAAAGGTGAAAGAGGTGCTTTAGGGCTACAAGGGGAATCAGGGGCCCCTGGGCAAGACGGACCACCTGGTGATGATGGACCACCTGGTCCAGTAGGCCTACCAGGCGAACTTGTAAGTATAATTAAAGATGAATTTGAAAGTGAAATGAATTTGAAAGATTGGAATTTAATAAATTAATCTCTTAGGGGCCAAGAGGTTTTATGGGGCCACGAGGATTTCCAGGGCTAATTGGTTACCCAGGAATACCTGGTAATGAAGGGCCACAGGGAGCAAAAGGAGCTCCCGGTCAACCAGGTTCACCAGGACCTCAAGGACAAACTGGTCCCATTGGAGCCATGGGATCACCAGGTTCACAAGGACCTATCGGAATACAGGGAATACAGGTAAACAAACAATTGATTTATTTAGTATTTTTTTCTCTTGGCCAGCATGTAGCCGTGATAGAGCGAGCTCACCCAGAAGATGCCTAGACATTATGTTATCTATAC
The DNA here is from genome assembly GCA_945859745.1 of Synanthedon formicaeformis. NCBI lineage: Eukaryota > Metazoa > Arthropoda > Insecta > Lepidoptera > Sesiidae > Synanthedon > Synanthedon formicaeformis. The sequence goes on from OX243958.1 coordinate 8,428,231, forward strand.
TAATATTACCTATAGATAGAGGTTGTGTTTTTCATATGTAGGAGGTAATCTTCGAGATTATTCATCTTTTTTTTTTAAATACACCAATAGAATTAATAGAATTTCAGGATAGACATAGGCTAAATATTCCAAGACTAAACCGCAGGCATCAGGTATCTAAAAATAAAAAGATCCAACGCTAGGCAGTTATACACTAAAAACGCAACAATTAAAAGATATTAAAAAAATCCAAATTTTTAGGTGATTTTCAACAGACTGTAACTTCGAAGAAAATGGTCATACGAAGCTCATTAAAAAAGTAAATTGTAGCTTCAAGTCTCTAGTTTTTGAATTTGAAGCTTGAAATATTTTTCTGGTTAGCGGTTTATGAGTAATCGTGAGAAAAACCAAATCGAAATTTGCAGTTTTTCAGTCAACATTTTCAGTTTGAAATTTTTTTATCAAAATCCAATTTAAGCACCTTTTAGGGTATGTTTTTCAGTTTACAAAACCTTACTTAATTTTCTATAGGACCATTATTGCCCGAGTAATCGATTGTCCAAGTCAAAAATGACTTTCGCTTTGATCGACGATAACTCAGTGACAAATCATTGTACAGAGCTCATAAGGAAGGCTCAAATTGTAGAAAATTAAATTCTCTAAAAGAACTTTACTGTAAAACTTTACTTTACTGTGTTTTACATTACAAAAAAGTTATATTACGGCTTTTACACCGTTTCCAAGCTAAGCAAAAATTATGAAAAAAAATTTATCGTTGGTTTTCTGACGATTACTCATAAACCGCTAACAAGAAAATATTTGAAGCTGGGATTCAAAAACTAGAGACTTGAAGCTACAATTTCCTTGTTTAATGAGCTTTGTACGACCATTTTCTTCGAAGATACAGCCTGTTGAAAATCACCTAAAAATTTGGATTTTTTTTATATCCTTTAATGGTTGCATTTAGTATATAATGTCAGGCGTTATATTGCATCTTTTATTTTTCCAAGCGGACGAAGTCGCGGGCACAACCCAGTAAATAATAATTTTAAATATATTTATTAAAATGATTCTAGTTTCAATACTAATAGACCGTGAACCAGCGACAGACTCATAAAATGCCAGAGAGTTGTACTTATCATGAAGCGTTGTGAACGTCAGCTGCGGCTCCGAGGGTGGGTTGAGCAGTGGTAGCCGCCCCGCGCGCGTAATAAAAAAAATATTTTTATTCATTTATTCCCGATTAAAAATTCATCAAATTATAGTTAGCGCCTGTTTCTCAAACGTCAAGTAGGCCAAATTGTAATTTAAAGTCACCGGTAACCGGGCATAATGGAGCTGATATACGTTTTTTGTACGGTAAACGTCCCAAACATTAAATCAAAAATAATAATAAAAATTCGGCTATCGAATGATGCAGTAAACCGAGTGCATAATTCAATATAACAGAAAATGATTTCTAAAAGTAACTAATCAACACTTTACTTTTAGTTCGTGAAAGAGGCCCTTAGTCTAATATTTTGAAGAAACAAAATTATCAGCTAATTATGAAGTGGTGGACACACTTATAAGTTGGACACACTTATTATAAGTTGGTGATGGACGTCAGCTGGTCACACGAATATGCAAAAAAATATATGTATATGTGTTCAGTGATTTCCTCCCAATAGAAAATTTATCAGATGATAGTTTATGTATTACTCTGTTAATATATAAAAAAGTCAGCTGGCTATATCTAGGTGGAATGCTTGTCAGCTGATGCTGTTGGCATGGGTTGGCTACCACTGCTCAGACCCACCCTCGGAGCCGCAGCTGACGTTCACAACGCTTTATGATACAACTCTCTGAGGCATTTTACGAGTTATCGACTGAGAGGAAATCATTGACGAAAATAGCGCCTGGCTCACTGACCATAATTCTAATGGATCAATATATATTTTAGGGTCCTCAAGGCAAGCCAGGAATATCTGGTATTCCCGGCCCAGAAGGATCACCAGGGTCCCCAGGTCATCCTGGCCAACAAGGACCACCAGGTGACGTAGGACTACCTGGCCCACAAGTAAGAGCACAGCTTAAAATATAATTTTAGATTATGAGTTAATGTAAATACATGATGTTTTCTTGTTATGTTATTTTAGGGCATGGTAGGTTTTCCCGGAAGTCGTGGAACAAAAGGAGATGATGGGCCTCGTGGACTTCAAGGCGATAAAGGAGACAAAGGAATACGGGGTAATTGTCTTATTTTTATCACTTAAATTTTGTAAATTTTGTAATTTTTATGTAATTAAATTAATTAATTGAAAATATATAATTATTTTCGATATAAAGGTGTTTAGACAGGCTGATGGTCTACTTAATGGTAAGTGGCTGACATCGTCTATTAACACAAGCAATGCTAGCAAATGCGTAGTGTAGGAAAGGGATAGGGGAAATATATCTATATCCACAACTGTCTATTTATCTGTACCAGTTCACTTCTAAACCACGCAACGGACTTTGTTACGATATCCATTAATAATATAGAAAGAGCGATAAACAGAACTTCTGTGAAGATAATTTGCATAAAAAATTGTATCTGTTTTTAATCTAATAAACTTAAATAAATAAATTATGTATAACCTAACAGGTATTGAAGGAGAAAAGGGTGAAATGGGAGTTAAAGGCGAACGTGGATTGCAAGGAGAACCAGGGCCACCGGGAAGTGAAGGGCCAGAAGGACAAAAGGTGATAGAAAAATTCTAATGCTTAATTTATTTTATACAAAAGACGATAGTAATGTAGCATCAACTTTAACAATAGGGTGCAGAAGGACCAAGAGGTGAAACTGGTCCAATAGGACCATCTGGGGAGAAGGGTGCTACTGGAACTCAAGGCCTTTCGGGATACCCTGGCAGCCAAGGAGAAAAGGGAGATAAGGGTGCTTCTGGTAGACGAGGAAGAAGAGGATCAAAAGGAAATATGGTAGTACCTACAGCATTTCGAAAACATGAGTTTATTGAAAATTTTGTTTTTTCTAAATGTACAATTATTTTGCTCAGGGTACAACTGGCAGAGCTGGTGAACGAGGAGAAATGGGACCACGTGTATGTATTTTGGACCTACTTATTTGTTACTTTATTTAAGGCTTGGCGTTGGCGTTTATTTATCATTTGACGTTTTAGGGTTACAGAGGACCACGTGGTCGCCGAGGATCAGATGGTATACCTGGACCTAAAGGAGATACAGGACAACCAGGGTCACCAGGCCTTACAGGGGAACGAGGACTACAAGGGTTAGAAGGGGTCCGTGGGTTTCCTGGAGCCATTGGGCCTCCTGGATTAAATGGTAAAACTGGTTTACCCGGGCCTCCTGGGGAAAGGGGCCAAACGGTAAGAAATCTTGAAAATTTTAACAGCATAAATTTATGTTGTCACGTTTTAACAAGCATTTGGTATTGAAAATAATTATAATGGCAATTGGTGTTGTAGGGAGAAACTGGGAGCTCTGGAAACACTGGTCCACCAGGTCCTGTTGGGCTACAAGGGCCTATTGGTGAAGTCGGCCCACCTGGGCCACCAGGCACATCAGGCATACCAGGTACACCTGGAGATGTGGGGGCGCCTGGAGAAATGGGTAAAGAAGGACCACCAGGACCACCTGGACCAGAAGGCAAACCTGGTCCTGCAGGTTCTTCAGGCCCACCAGGTCAACAAGGAGAAACTGGGCTTCCAGGAATAACTGCAAGTATTTTTTATACCTAGGTATATATAAATTTGTGGTTAAGGTATGTTTATATATTCATTACTTTTGAAATACATTATAATAATAGGGTCCAGTGGGACATAAAGGAGATATTGGACCCCCGGGGCCACCAGGCATAAGAGGAGAAAAAGGTGAACCCGGAGAACCTGGTAATGAAGGGCCACAGGGAGCCCAAGGCCGAGAAGGTCCCAGAGGATCATCTGGACCAGGTGGCCAAAAGGGAGAAACAGGAGAACCAGGACCTATGGGTAAATAATTTGAATTTAACTACAACACGACCAAACTAAAATTTCAAACAGAATTAAATTCACCTCATCTCAAGATCCCTGGCAATCTCAGCTGAGGCCATTAATTATTTTTTTACGAAAATACGTTTGAACATTTTATGTTCGGATACAATTGTTATTGTTCAAACGGTGCATAAAAGGTTAAAAAAGATAAAAAGTTAGACAACTTATTTTACGTTAGCTAAATTTTTCTTCATAATTGACCTAAATATTAATTAAAAACTACTAAATTTACAATAAGTTCGCAATTCACACAAACTTAGTTTCTATTTTTATATTAAGGTCCCATTGGTCGCGATGGACCACCGGGATCAAGAGGTTTACCAGGGGCTCCAGGGCCTGTGGGACCACCTGGAGAAGATGGAGATAAAGGTGAAGCGGGGCCACCCGGTGAAAAAGGTTTCAAAGGTGCTATTGGAGAACCTGTAAGTACATACATCGCAATCTATACACATACAATATAACTAGTTTCAACTAGTATACAATAAAAATCAATTCAGTTTCGATATGTAAAATAAAACGATACTTTAAGTTCACATTTAAAAACCAGGGACCACAAGGATCAGTAGGTATGCAAGGTCTACGAGGAGAGCCAGGCTCAGTGGGTTTACCAGGAGAAAAGGGTCCCCAAGGCGACGTAGGACCTCCAGGACCGAACGGAGCGGACGGAGTTCGAGGTCAACGTGGCCCTCTTGGACCTCCCGGTCTCCAAGGTACTAAAGGTGAAAATGGAATGAAAGGTGATACTGGAGATAAAGGGCCCTCGGGTAAGTAGAAGACTCATTTTACGGTACCTAAGATGATATTAATAATCATATTAATTAATATTATGCATTTTCTTTTTAGGACCTATGGGGCCTCTAGGTCCTAGTGGCCCGCCAGGGAAACGCGGTCCGAAAGGTATACAAGGTGAACCTGGACCACGAGGTTCTGAAGGTCAACGCGGAGAAGTGGGGAGTCCTGGAATACAAGGCCCTCCAGGCGCATCCGGACCTGAAGGAAAATTGGTAATGCTATTCATGGTATATCATGTTATTTCAATTATTACGAATTTTATGAAACTTATTAATGGTGTATGATTTTTTATATAGGGACCAAGAGGCCCTGTAGGACCTAAGGGTGAAGATGGCTTGCCGGGTCTTCAAGGAGAACCGGGTCCCAAAGGTCCTCCAGGACCAGAAGGTGCTAAAGGTGATGCCGGTCCGCCAGGTTTTCCCGGTGATAGAGGAGAACCTGGTCCTCAAGGCGTGAAAGGTGAACCTGGGACAGATGGTCCTGAAGGCAGTAACGGACCCCAGGGTCCACCAGGTCCTATTGGACCCATAGGTAAACCGGGAGAAATAGGATTGCCTGGTAATCCAGTAAGTAGTAAATTTATTTCTTTTTTATGTAAAGGTCGTCAGACTGTCAACTTGATGGTAAGTAGGTACCGTAACACAAGCAACGACGCCACAGGTGTTCAAAGTTCATTTCAAAGTCGGCCCTGTCGCGAATAGAATCTGAGTATCCTGAGACAGAGCGCTAAGTGAAGCACATTAACCACTCGAGCAATGGGCTCGTCAAAAAAAATCAAAAGTATTTATTCAATAAATGAAGGTTTTCCATAAACTATTTTAAAACACAATCATTTCATTCTTCAGGGTACTGAAGGACAAGCCGGAGTTCAAGGTAGCCCTGGTCTTCCTGGAGAAAAAGGAGATCAAGGTCCAGCAGGGCCTGTGGGAGAACCTGGACCTGTTGGTCCAACTGGACCAACTGGGCATGACGGGCAACGTGGAATGCGAGGAGCACCTGGACCTACTGTAAATATAAATTTTAGTTAAGGGCACACCTGTACGAGTGTGTGAAGTCAGTAATATGTATTTGGTATAATGCGAAATGCGAATAACCTTACTGTAAGATCTTAACTTACTATAAGATGGTATTTATTGACAACTCGATTTTAAATGTACATAATAGCAAGGATTTTTTTATAGAAAAACATTATTTTATTTTATTTAGTTAGTAATTACAAGAATTTAACCTGCAAAAATGTCACAAATTCTTCACATTTTAGAAATTAATTGTAACTACATCATTTGTGATATAAATGCCATGATTTTTTATGTATTGCTACGACTAACAAGTAATTATGGAATTACGTAGTATGGAATTGGTAAGCGGCTCGTGTTGGAAAGTGAGCTCTTAAAGAGTATCTAATTTCTTCTTAAAGAATATCTAAATTTAATTCTTTTATTCGGATTAATTCAGGGTGAAGTTGGAATACCAGGCATTGCAGGCCTTCCCGGTTCACCGGGTAAAGCAGGGCCACCTGGTCCGCCAGGTGTTAGAGGTGACAAAGGAAATAGAGGACCAAAAGGGCATATTGGTGACACCGGACTGATGGGATTGAAAGGCGACCAGGGTGAAATTGGAAAACGCGGTCCCACTGGACACATTGGTCCAACTGGACCTAAAGGAGACGTTGTAAGGGCTTTTTTATTTTTATGACCACCATACAGCCATTTAACAAATGTAATACAATTCATTAATCAATGAAAACTATTCCTTTTCATCTATCACTGATTACAAAGTTCAAATTTAAATAATTGTACGTGAAACTTATATATGTCGCAGGATAATCGAAAAAACAGATTTTTGCAAAAACCCTAGTACGATGGCAAAGGACCAGATAACGATTCCTTAACCTATAAGCTAACAAGGAATTTTCTAAACATCTAAAGTACTCTCATGATCTTTGCAAAACATCAGACAGAATTTCAGAACATTAGAATATCCATAATCCTCACACTCGCATTTTTAATATTTGTATAAGATATAGAAAATCATATACCATAAAATAGCAAGAAACTTTACGCAGTTTACTGATATTTTGTTTCAGGGTCCAGTCGGACCTCCAGGACAAAAAGGCGACATTGGTCCAACAGGGTTCATAGGGCCTGAAGGGCCTTTAGGACCGAAGGGTGTACCAGGACCAGAAGGTAGACCAGGATTACCGGGCCCACCGGGCCTACCGGGACCACCAGGGCCTCCGGCAGTTGCACCGAATTTGCCTCCAGAATTATTTACTTCGTACAGACGTCGTAGGAGCACTATTGATAACTCAATTGAGACAGGAACAGAAGAAACCTTAAACGAAGGTACTACCTACTATATTAATCTTTCTTTTTTTTGCTATTACATGTTTTAAAATAGATTAGGGATGATTTGGTTAAATTAAGTCAAAGTAATTGCAGTTAAGCATTTTTAATTAATTTTGTACAATTACTAATAGTTTAAGGGCCTCTTTCACCATCTCTGAGTAAAGTGTCTTTTAAAGTCACCGGTAAGAAAGCGTACGAGTTTCACCATCTAATTACTCGCCAATTAGCTTTACTTGAAAAGTAACTAATAAACATTTTACTTGTAGTAGGTGAAAGGTTACTGTTTTAACTATTAATAAATAAATGGATGTAACAATTGAATGCAGATGAGGAAATAGAATGGTCCCGTGAAATTTTGGGCGGCGTAGTCGCTGCACGCGCAGCTTTGGAGTCCGCGAAGCGACCACACGGTACACAAGACAACCCCGCACTTTCTTGTCGTGATCTGCGGACTTCCCATATTAATTTAACCGATGGTAAGGACATTATTTGGCTCATTGATTTCCTCTTTCCATCGATACAATCAAAAACATAATCTGTTCACAACTTTTAAGATTAGCGCATACAGAAAAAGGAGGACTTCACCACACTCTTATGTACGGGTATCCAAATTGGTGCAACTTCTTTATGTTGATTTAACTTTAAAAATATGTTAGATAACATATTATTCTTTTAATTAATACATCTGAGTATATTTTATGATTAATAGTGTGAACAATATTCATAATTCCCTTTTTTTGGAGCAAATATTGGAGCAAAGTAGGATCCATTTTACGGTACCGTAAAACGGTACCGATGTATTAATTTACATCGGTACCGTTTTAAAGAAGTTTAAACCAACATAAAGAAGTTGCACCGATTTGGACATATTAAGCGATAAAACATTTAAAAGAATTGGAGCATAATTAACCCTATAGGAGCAAAGTAGGAACATTTTACCGGTACTGATATTATGTAGGTCTAAGATATACTCTGAAACGAAATTAATTTCAGGATATTACTGGATAGACGCACGAGGTGGTGGCGGACGCCCCGTGCATGTCTACTGTAAGGGTCACTACACTTGCCTCTATCCCGATATTAGAGCCCAATTTCCAGTATTCAATGCAGATTCTAACGTGCAAAAATTCTCGCAACTCGAGAATGGTTATCGGGTGAGTACATGAATTTTCTCTTTTAAGAGTAACGGTGGTTGGCAGACTGACGGTGTCGATTTGATGGTAAATATCTGCCGTCATCTCCTACGTATTTGAACCTATTTTATAAAGAAAATTATTTACAGTTTTCTTATAGAAATTTTTTAGCGTTTACTTATTTGTTCAGATGGAATACTTTTAAGAACAATGAGGATTGCCGTAATACATTTGACCTTGTCATGGGATTGGCAAAACAGCATATGGTATTATTAGCAAACGTGACTGTTGCTGAGTTGTGTTTAATTCAGGGTTACAAAATTTCTGCTATACTGGGGTTGAAAAAATAAACTATTATATTAATTTTTGACTAATTTGGTAAACTAAACTTATCCGAGTATATGACTAGTAGCAATTTTCAAAAAAATTCATTACAAATTTTAAGAAGTTAGTCTGCAAATATGCAAAATATACCTAAGACAAATTACATTATCTAAATATAAATGTTATGTATATACTTAACTGCTCTTATGTTAATTCTAGATGACGTATGACGCTGAAGGATCCGGCTCAATACAGTTACGATTTTTGAGATTATTATCGAACGGTGCTCGTCAAAATTTTACCTATTCGTGTATTGACACAAAACCTCAGCAAAGGTAACAAACAATACTGATTAAGATTTTTTAATTAAGTATCTAACTAATTAACTATTTTAAATTATTGAAGTCAATTTACCAAAAATATCCGGATAGCTGAATTTTCACACGATTTTTTCAAAAAAAAAACTAGTCAATTTTCGACCCGTAGGTGAAATGACTGGGGTTATATTACTTCAATATTTTTCATACGAAAAACGAGAGGAATTCGAACCATTTCTGGGTTACACTTTATACTTTTACTGTACCTATATAAAAATATAATTCTGTATCATTCCAGATCTGATATTCCACCTGAAGTAATCCGAAAAAATAATGTTAAAGTCATCGGACAGAACTCGTTTGAATTCAAAGAGCCACTAGTGATCAAGGATACTTGCAAGGTATACAACGTAGCATTTCATTCTTTATCATTAGATTAGTGTTAAAATACATCGAAAAACCAAACATGAACGATTCAGGTCATAGGTATTTGGTCTTTCGATGTAAATATGACCGGAATAAAGTTATGTATAATAATATACACGCTTATTTACATAACTTTATTTGGTTGCATTCAAGTAAGTAAATGAAATAACTGTTTTTAATTTCCAAATAAAGATTTTTCTTTACGTTAACCTTATGTAGAAAGTCAACAACTAAGTAAGTAAGAAAACTCAAGTTAATTAGGTTTTTTGCTTAACTTCTTTTTAACACTTCAATATCATAATTTATTCGTCGTAATACTCGTATCTATACTAATATACATATAAAGCTGAAGAGTTTGTTTGTTTGGTTGTACGCGCTAATCTCAGGAACTACTGGTTTGAATTGAAATTTTTTTTGTGTTGGATAGTTCATTGGATAGAACGCGGACGAAGTCGCGGGGCAACAACTAGTTTTACTATATAGGTACCTATGTGTTGAAAAAGTATCCATAAAACTACCCCTAAAAAATTACCTCAATAAAGATCACATACATATTATTATGTTTCTCGATGGTCTGTTGCAAAAGCCGGCCTTCAAGTCAGTTTGTCTACAGAAGTAGGGTATGCCCAACACTAGATACCAACTAATTTTTTTCGTTATCCTTCAGGATGGATCCGGTGAAATAGTTCTAGAAGTGAAAACGTCCAGAACAGATCGCCTACCAATAACAGACTTCAATATGCTCGTGTTCACGGACGCTGATCATCAGTTTTCGTTCACAGTGGGTCCCATATGTTTCACATGAAAATATGAAATAAGGATATCATTATGTACATAATTTTTGGCCTTTGTAAATATTGTAAATAAACATTGTGATGACTAAGACTATTTTCATTTTGTAAACCCTGAGTTAATAACGAAAAAGTGCGATACAATCCATTGGATCGAGTTTCACTGACAAGACGGTTTATTTCCACTAGTTCTGTGCTGTACACACACAGCAGGCGCAAGTTCGAATCCTAGTCATGTTTGCATCTCTAATAAGACTTGGTTATTCAAATTTAAATCTTTTAACGAATCATTTATTTATACAAATCAATCTTATAGTAATATTGATCTTATTAGTAAGCCTTTTATTATCAAAATATTTAATTATGCAAAGTAATTATTTAATTGCCTCTTTCACCAACTACAAGTAAATTGTTTATTAGTTACCTTTAGAAATAATTTTCTGTTTCATTGAATCATGCACTCGGTTTACTGCATCATTCGATAGGCGAATTTTTTTATTATTTTCTTTTCAATGTTTGGGACTTTTAGCGTACAAAGGTATATTATCCCCGGTTCCATTATCCCCGGTTACCGGTGACTTTAAATGACAGTTAGCCTAATTGACACATGGTGAAAGAGGCGCTAAGCCTTTTATTGTCCTTTGAATTTTATTGACTGAGTTCATTGGACTCAGTATATGAGGTCCTAGCGCGAATAGTGAGTCACTAATCTTTCTTTTTGCTTCCATCTACGATAAGTACTTTTTTTAATTGGCAGTAGAAAAACACTTGTTAGCCTACTGCCTTAGAGAGTAGTCTGGTAGCCTTGATCAATTAAGCTTGCGATAATTAAGAAAAATAAATTGAAAATCGTAAAAATATTTCATATTATTTTATTATTTGCTTTTAACAAACTAATCTTAGGTGTAATTAAATCCAACTTATATACGATAGGTACATAAATGCCTCTGCTACACACACATAATAGATAAACGTAAGCAGAGAAAATTGTTACGTCTGAAAACTCCATAATACATATAACATTCTTGCAATATGCAACACATGTTTACTTTTAAACAACATTCTCACTATAACTGTTAAGTTAACTCATAAAACGCTCGAACAAAAAATTAAACAATTAAAACTTAAAATTATGCATGTTCTTACTATTTTTTTAATACTAATTTTTAAACCGTCGAATTGTTTGAATAAAATAAAAAATAATTATTTTTAAAAAAAAAACTACTTTTAATTTCTCATTTAGATACACAATTTTTTTTATCCATTAACATAATATTTTAAATAACGAATGGAAATTAAAATGATTTTTTTCTCTGATTTAAAAATTAAAAACTATATTTTTTTTCCTGATTAGACAATATATTGCTACTTGTAATATACATACCCATTACAAGAGCTGTACCTATTCGTACATAGAACATGATGTTATAAGATTGTATCTTCTAGTAGAACCCTTCGGAAATATCTTGACACTTTGCCCTACGACGCTTACTCCATTTTCTTCTTGCTTTTTTGTTACGTTTAGATATTTTATTATTGTTACGCGTCGATCGATTATACTACTAATAAATAGTCTCATAAAAATAAAAAAATAAAAAGCAATAAGTGGCATAACGCTTAACCCATATATAGATTATAATATTATTAGCACTCTCTACTTTGGTTACATTAATTAAAACCACTTTATGTTCAGTACCAATACTCCCAATGCAATGTCCGACCGATATATCAGTCAATGACATTGTAAACTCATGTTAAAGGTACTGAACAACAAATCCAATGCAATGTCCGACCGATATATCAGTCAATGACATTGTAAACTCATGTTAAAGGTACTGAACAACAAATCCAATGCAATGTCCGACCGATATATCAGTCAATGACATTGTAAACTCATGTTAAAGGTACTGAACAACAAATCCAATTTAAAAGATCCGCGGATATACGACGACTCCCCTTCGCGAACGCGTTCGTTCAAATGTCAGATTACCGATCGAAATCTTCCAATTCAATATAATGCCACAGAGTACTCTATATCGTAACGTCACAGATCACCGTATACTATTACTATCTGTCTTAATCAATCAACATCAGTTGACATAAATAGCAGACGCTAACAATATGATGCGTTTACATATGTATATTACAAACTATATTGGACGAAATACACGATCAATCATTTGACGTGACTCCAAACGACTTAAATCAAATGGAGCGACGCCAAACATTGTGCCCACGCACGGTCAGTCCAATTTTCTGTCATTTATGCGTTTGACCGGGTCGAGTGGCGTTGACATGAACTCTGATTCGGAAGCGCGGTAAGATGCCACGACGTAGTGTTTCTACCAAGGAGGATAGAAATGTATTCTATCCTCCTTGGTTTCTACACTCACGATCAGTTGGCGCGATGAACTGACGTGACGTAACGGCGCGATTTGAAATCCAGTGTTTGACATCATGCCATCAGTTTTTACCATTCACGATCAAATTTCGGCTTCACGTCAGTCCATTTGACGCGATGGCCTGGTCGTGTGTTTCGTTCATATCAGAAAAATTCTTAAAATTTACATACAAAGTGAAACTTATATTACACTGAGGTCGTAAGATTGTAAAACGCCTAGTTAAGCATTGTAGCATGTTTGCGGTTGAACGGATCGAATTATACTAATACAAAAGTGCATCATTTGCTAAAAACTTTTTTTTAGCTTTTGTGTATTGCTTTTGTGATCGACGTCATTTTATATTCGACTGTTAATTTTTAATAGTCTCATAAACTGTATATTAAATAAAATAGCTTACTTTTGTTACATTAATTATTTTAAATTTGTATGTAACATATATTACATTTTAAAAAAAAAGCTTTAATTTATTCTTTATTTTTTTTCCGACCTGCATTATTTCCAAGTGCCAAGAAATTTCCGAGGGTTTATATAAAAATGACATAAACAATATGTCAATATGTGGAATAATATAATATAAATTATAATCCCTATTTCTCCACAATCGAAAAATACTTTAATAGCAATTTAACCTTTAAGATGTTATATATACTTTATGTGATGAATAATAATTATAAGCAAGTTTATGCTAAATCACTTTCCAATATATTATGTCATAATCTTAGCGCTTGTAAACAGAGATCTACAATAATTGATTTTTTTTTTAAGTTACATTTCATGAAAATATTTCATGTCTATTGGTAACAAAAAAAAAAACAATCGTTACCTCAAAGTGCACATTAGAGATACCTCAGACTGTTCATACAAAAATTCAAGAGATTTTATTAAAAACTAAGTTCATACTCGAAATGAATGATGAAATTTTTATTCGATATTTTTAACTGAAAGAAAAACAACTAGGAAAATTTATAGTTGAAAGAAAGTGTCTTCGTTCGTTCTTTGCACATATTTTTTTAACTTTAACCACTATATTTAAAAAAAAAATTAGATTTTTTCATAAAACTCAAAAACCTATATATACAATTTTTTCCAAGTATGAACTGCACTTTTTTTTTTAATAACTCCGCATATTTTACAAGTCAATTATAAATCCGAACTAATTATTTTCTCTAATATATCATCAACTTTTTTGAATTCATCTTCCTGTACATTTTCAATTTTTTCACTACACTCTTTGGAATCTTTTGAAGCTTTCTCTTTCAAAACTATTTCACAATTAAGTGAAGCGATACTATCTGTATTTGTCACATTCTCAACCAACACTTTATCATCTAACAAATAACCGTCTTCAACAGAACCATTGTCTGTGATTTTCGCAAATATTTCCTCATCAAGACTTTCAAATCCTATAATTTTGATTTCTTCCTCTACATTGTCTGTTTCCATGTCGTTATTCTTGTCATTTCCTGACTTATCAACATCTTCTGTGTTTAGTTGAGAACTGCACATTTCTTCGTTGTTTTCTAAACTCTTCTCTAAATTACCAGTGTCTTGCTCTTCCAGCAAAACATCTTCTTTATTAATCAAACTTGTCCCACCGGTCACGTCAACAGCCTTATTCTCATTCTTGGAATAATCATCACTTTTGTTTAAAGATGGAGTATTATTTTTTTCAATTGTTCCGCAGCCATGGTCATTCTCGTTTGTAACATCTCGATTTTCAAGTATATCGGAATTTTTTATCTCATCATTTTTCTCACCGACTTCCTCTGACATAATAACATCTTCACCGTTAGTTTCAAAAACAGAAGCTGCAATCTCATCAAGATGTTCTGTCATTACAACATCCTCATTTCCGTTAGTATTTAATTTTAAAATACCTTTATCATTGTTTTCTAATTTATTATCATCTACAATATTGTTAACATTATCGTTCTTAACACTGTGTTCATAATCATCTGCCTGTTTTGATAAAATCTCATCTTCTTTATTTTCCAAACTAATGCTATCACTGACAATTACTTTGTTCACTGATGGCGGACTGTCATTATTTATCTTAGGTTTAGCATTGTTGGCATCGTTTAAATTGCAGGGTCCATTATCTGGACTTTTTTGTTGGTTGCTACATTCATCGTCCGATAGCGAAATAAGTGAGTCTTCTTCGTGGCGATCGATATGGACATTATTCTTTTCGTTTTCTTGACATTCATCGGACAACTCATTGGCAGACCTGCATTCATCTACTTCTTGAACATTATCATTGCCATATAACAAATGATCCTTCGAAGCCATATTAGTATCTGATTCGGAATAACTAGAATTTTCTATACTTATCACATCAGCTTTGGACATCACATTGTTTGATGCAACATTATCTGATTCCGTTGTATCAGAAATCACGATATCCGTTTGAGACTCGTTAGGTGAAGAATTATATACATCAGATTTCAATTTTTGTAAGAGATGCAGTTCGTCTATATCCGATGAAACCATATCTTCACTGCTAAGCAATTCAATTTCTTCGTTTTCTTTTGTTTTGTCTTTATTTTCAACAATTTTTGGTTTTTTATTTTTAGGTTCCAAGTCCACAACTGCATCGGGAGAATCCTTGTCACGATTTTGACTCTCTGTTTTGTTTTTGGATATTAGCTCCTCAAGCTTTCTTTTTCTTTTCACTTTATCACTAGAAGACGTGCTAGCTTCACAGATAACGTCATCATCTTCCTCGTCATCGTCCTCGGGTGATTCATTAGCTTCTTTGTCACCAATCTCTTCACCCTCCAATTTCAATAGTTTCTGTCTATCAGCAAATCTGCAACACCACATTGAGAAATTACACACAATATTATCTTACACACATTATTACGCCGTACGCCGGACCATCAACATTATTGATTTTACAGGTTGCCTGGTATTATAATTGATAACGACAACATTATTGACAACGGTCATTCTTCTTTTATCACAAACTAGCTGCTGTCCGCGACTTCGCCCGCTTAACTTTGTAAATTATATACTAAAACCTTCCCCGAGAACCAATCTATTCATTGGTGAAAAAAGCATGAAAATCGGTGCAGAGTTTATCGCGAACAGACAGACAGACAGACAGACGCGGCGGAAGACATTGTTTTATAATATGTAAGGATCATGTCACACGTCGAACCAACATGATTTTGAAAGTTTTTTTTTTATGTTAAGGGCGACTAACAGGCTGACGGTCCACTTGATGGTAGGTGGCTACCGTTGCCTATAACACAAGCAACGTAACGAAATGCAGTGTGCAATCCTACTACCTTTCAGATCCAGCCCAGAGCTAACTTTGAAAATTTCTTTTAACAAAGTTGACCTTGCCGAGAATCGAACCCGGAATTCCTGGAACAGAGTGTTAAGGCAAGCACCCTGACCACTCATCCAACGGGCTCGTCAGACAGAAAAAGAAATTCACATTCCATCTAGTTCCTCAGTAAGCAACTAATAATGCCTTGTATTAGGATACCAGACAGTTGATTGATACTACATAGATTACTTTTTTTTTTGTAAATACATATAAATACAAACATCACTACAAGGTACAAAGGTAAATGTTAAGCACATAAACATTTTTCCCTAGCGGTATTCGAACCCTCGACCGTCAGAAAATGCAACGAGACACTTACTTATTCAGTACATCGACTTCCCTTTTGGCTGCGACCTTCCTATTCTCATCTAATTTCTTCTTCAATTCCTCACTCTCATCGGCTGGATCCAATTCCGAAGATATTCTAGACACGGCTATCCTCCATTCGTTCTCTTGTCGCCGTCTTTGTAATATCTTGCCGCAACGTGTGAACAACTCTTGTGCTGGAAAATAAATATTATTCTCCACTAAACACAGGTGTTTAATTAAACCTTTAAAACATCTGTCACACTATCTTTTCACGTGTATAGTATAAACCTTTCAACGATTAGCTAGCGAATGACCTACAATATTACCAATATTTTTCTTATTGTAATTATTATAATCTTTGTATATATATATTTACAACTAGCTGGTCCCCGCGACTTCGTACGCGTTGAAAAAGAAAAAAAAGTAGCCTATCCTGTGTCCTGTACGTCTAAATGTTTATCTACCAAGTTTCATGAAAATCAGTTAATTCGTTTAAGACATACATACGTATACAATACAGAAAAAAATTCTAAAATTCGTCAATTTTGTTTCAGTATCATGTATAGAGCCTATAAACACGATATCTTTGAAAACAAAGTAACTTACTCCATCACCAACCCTTACAGATTTATTATTAGTATTGATTGATAATAATTTGAATAATATTTTTATTATGTGTAAGTATAGGCTGACCGACCACTTGATAATACAGGGGCTATAAACGCAAATAACATCCAAGGGGTTTAAAACGCCCAACCGATCTTGATATAATATGGAATGAAAAATCAACACTAATCTGATTCCGGTGTGAAAATAAAAATATGAATGATGCCCTTGTGTAGAAAATAAAAATGGCTGAAGAAATTTGGATATAGTCACTTGATAGTGGGTGGTTACCGTCGCCTATAACACAAGTTATAGTTATAACACCTGTGTAGTTGAAACTCCACAGGTGCTGCAAGTGCTTTGATGACCGCTATAGGATTAAGGATATGGGATTGGAAAAGAAATGGACTCTGGCATTTGCATCTGGCATCTGACATCTGCCAAGAAATGGTACTCACTAACCGAAACACAACAGCATACATTTTGTTATTTAATGGTGGTCTTCTGTGGCAGTGACCACATGCCATATGCCATATGCCAGACGAGCTGCCCAAACGACTCCGAAACACAGTAAGCCCTGACTCTATTAAACTAATTATTAAATTATAGAATAATCTATAACATTATAGAATGTCTAATCACCAACCTTCTTCTTTGATCATGGCCTCGTTCCATCCCAACTTATCCTCTTCATTGGCCTCTCTGACACATTGTAACACATCGTGAAAATCTGGAAACGGCAATGGTGCACCGATTGGTACCTTCCTGTTCACCCATTTTTCAAGTTTCTTCGCAGGACCAGCGTTGTGTCCAGGTCGTGCTCCTATGTAAACGTGGGGCTCCGAAGGCATCTTTGTATTGGTCAGTTGACAGAGCTTCGCATGAACCCTCACCATTCTCTCTTTATACCTGTAATTTATTTAAAAAAAATTTTACTGTTTACTCGCTACCTTGAAGCACTAGACCAATAAAGCGTTTCAATGTTGACTTTAAAGAATTACATAAATATTAAAACTAAAGAAATATAATAAATAATAAGTAAAACCATACAAATATATAGACAACATACATAACTGTTATAATGAAAATTCCTAGTTGACTGTATGGTGAATACTCACTGAATTATAATTATAGGTATTAATATGAATTCATATAACTTTTATAAACCAAAATAAATTTTATGTGTAAAAGAAAAGAAGAGACATTGAAATTTAACTTTGACATCTGTTTTGTATAAAAATCATGCAGAATGTGAACCTGTTCATGTTTCAATAATAAAATAGACACAATACAATTTTTACATTAGTATAGTATGCATGCGTTGTTGCATTATTTATTGTTTCCATTTTAACTTAATATTGAAAAGAATCCAAAAATCTTCTATACTTCGATTTATATAAAAGAAAAAGAAAATACTTTGAAGTTAAGAAGTGCTCGAGTTGTAATACTTAATAAACCCAATTATATAAGCCGAATGAAGTCTGTGTGAAAACATGTAAAATGTCATTTGAAACAATAAGTGATGGCTCTCTTAGAAATCTAAATCGTACATAAAATTATATTAGTGGATATATAATACGTAAAATCTTAAAAATAGATAATTTATTATACATCATTTCAATAAATTAATTTTTGTTTAATTACACTCACTGAGAACTTTTTCAAGTTTCAATATTAATAATATTAATATATTATACACAGAGAGACAGAGAGACAGAGAGAGAGAGAGAGAGAGAGACAGAGAGAGAGAGAGAGAGAGAGAGAGAGAGAGAGAGAGAGAGAGAGAGAGAGAGATAAAATGGAATTTTGTAAGCTTGTTTATACAAATTCAATACAATTCCCTACAATTCCCTCAATTGTGTATACAAATTCCCTCAATTGCTCTCAGGGAAAGCTGAGGCGCAAAGAAGTCAAAATTAACAAAAAAATAGACATATGACTATATAAGTAAAAACATGGAAATTGATTTTACATATTTTCAAAATATTATAATTACATATATGTATTTACTATACTATTGCATATGTAACTCTATTGGCTCTAGTCACTTCAATTTTGAATAATTAACTTTTGAATTAATTAAGTTATCCTTTACTACTTTGCTACCAAAGACTAGTCCAAAGAAGAAT
Organism: Synanthedon formicaeformis; assembly: GCA_945859745.1. Lineage (NCBI taxonomy): Eukaryota > Metazoa > Arthropoda > Insecta > Lepidoptera > Sesiidae > Synanthedon > Synanthedon formicaeformis. The sequence continues at coordinate 8,447,152 of OX243958.1, forward strand.
ACCTAAGTAAAGAAAAAAAAACAATGTGTGAACGGAAAGAAGAACTACTAACAGTTTATGATCTATAATATGTAATTTTATATCTATGAGAATATGTATTGTATGGTATATGTATGTACTTTTAGAACGCCAAAAATTCGCATACAAAATCAGACCTTTCTTCGTAATATAAAAAATACAATAAAATATAAAAAAGGAAAAAGTTATGAAGCTATTAAAAAAGGTAAAAGTTAACAAAGCTATTGTTTATCTTACAATCAACATTAAGATTTAAAAGTTCATAATAGCTAAAACAAAATAATCAACTAGCGATAGCAATGATATAACTTAGATTTATTAATACAATAACTTTATTTACGTTTTCAAATAAAAGAACATATTTGTTAGGAATTTTGAGCGTTCAGAAGACTCAAAATGGTAAATGAATATCTGACCACAAACCTTTTTAATAGCTCATTTCTGTTTCGCTCAAGTTCATTATCAATATCGCTACTGGAACTGCCATCATCACTGCAGCAAAGTAATACACCTTGTATATTACTCTTACAATAGATTATCATTTATTATTTATTTAGACAATATTATAAACAATGTCCTCCGCCGCGTCTGTCTGTCTGTTCGCGATAAACTCAAAAACTACTGCACCGATTTTCATGCTGTTTACACCAATGGATAGAGTGGTTCTCGGGGAAGGTTTTAGTATATAATTTACAAAGTTACATGGGCGAAGTCGCGGACAGCAGCTAGTTTACACATAAAACGAAACATTCAATTTACAAAAACGGCTTTAGAGAAGAAAATTAAGTACCTATTTAAAAATAGCAGAAATTAACTTTAAAAATAAACAGTGAAAATATTATTTAAAAAGCAAATTTAAATCTCATTATTGTTCATTTTTAAAAACTTTATATTTTCAGTTAGGAGAAGGTGGAAACAACTAAACATGCCAATCATAATACAGTGTTTACACTTTATAACTTTGTTTGTTAAACGAAAAAAATCCCTATAACATTAAAATTTGTACAATTTGGTTGGTTTACCTTAAAAACCCATACATTAATACACTCCTTATAGTGCAACGGCCATTCTCTAGTACAAAGAAATATGACTGTGTATATTTAGAAATATTTACAGAAATATTTAACTGTGTATGTACATAATCCGAAGATGTTTAGGGCTATGTTTAGATGTTGGAAAAAACTTGAAGATTTAGATCAAGCAATGTTGATTTGGTTTTTAATAAACAGTTAGAATAATATACCCATCTCAAGGCCGATTGTTAAAGCCAAGGCCGAAAAACTGATTTTAACTGATTTTAAAACATCAGAAGATTGGCTCGGAAAATTTGGTTATTTTTCTTTTTTTCCTCCACATAACCGAAAACTCTTTATAATGAAAAAAAAAATGCTTGTTACCTTGAGATATGTTGTAAAAAGTTTAGATTTTATTTACAAGCTGTTATTTACATTTACACTGTATAAATTTACAGAAAAAAAAATATTGATATTTTATTTAGCTTAACAAATTATTTGAAATGTTTTATTATTGCTTTATTTATCTAGTGCTTCTTTTCATGATTATTAAAAAAAAAAAGGGCTGCCACTAAATATTTTATACTGAAATAATAATAGTATATTTATGCATCTTCACTTTTTGTAAAGTAGACAGATTTATTTTAATAAAATTTGATACATATTACATTATAATAAATTGATAAAAAAATATTTTGATTTCAATTTGATTTTGATTAGTTCAAAACAAGTATACAAAGAAGTAAAATTTAATGAAATTCACATTTTTGTAATTAATCAAAGAAAAAAGAAAAAAATATAATATTGACATAAGTTAAACATTAAAGTAGAATAAGGAGCTAGTTGAACTAACATGGCAGCCCCGGTTAACATAATTATAATATTTTGAGAAAATACTTGCCTTTCAGTTAATAAATAAACTGAATCCTCGTCGTCATCAAAGTCAACCTCCTGTTCCTCTAGCTTCTTTATGACTATGTGCAATTTTTTTAAGGCTTTTTCTAGTTTACGAATTTGCCTTTGTCTCTTATGATCAAACTGACTATTTTCTCCATACAAAAATTTCTGGGTCTCTAAAACAGAAACAAAATTTTTATAATTAACAAATATGAAAAGCATAGTATCAAATAAAAATATATTATTAAATGTTCTCCAAGTAGCAAAAAATAATATTTGATTTAAAAATAGATTTTGCATGAGCCAATGTTTTTAAAAATATTGAAGTAATATATAAATTACCTAAGTGTTTCGAAATCTATACCAAATATAAAGCTGAAGAGTTTGTTTGTTTTTTTGGTTGTACGCGCTAATCTCAGGAACTACTGGTTCGAATTGAAAAATTCTTTTTGTGTTGGATAGTCCATTTGTAGAGGAAGGCTATAGAGAACGCGGACGAAGTCGCGTGCACCAGTTAGTAAACAGTGAAATGTAAAAAAGAAAATAGTAGCAATAGAATCAGAACAGAATAACAAGATCCAAGCACATGTTATTTTATGCTTAGTAGTAGCAGGACATACTGCTATTCATAGTCATTTGAGCATCCCTTCTGGAGACAGTAAAGAATAAGGGATACCAGAGCCCATTTCCCTAGCCCTTCCATTAATCCCCTTGTCCTTAATCCTATTATGATTGGCAGCTCACTTGCAGTGCAGCACCTGTGGTGTCACTTGTGTTATAGACGATAGTAGCTACCATAAAGTCGACTGTCAGTCTGTCTGACAACCTTAACATAATAGAAAAAGTAAAAATTACTATGTCACACAATTCGCCAATATTTCTTATGCAGCAAAATTCTATTAGATTATAAACTTACCTATGTCTTTTGTTTCATTCTGAGGTTTTGATTTGGCCAACTTCCTCTGTGCGTTCAGTTCATCAACAATATCTTTTATGTACAAATACATTTTCTCTGGACAAGCTTTCATAGAAACAATTTTACTGTGTACTATATCGTTAAACTCTTCACTTTCTGTAAACTCTCTAGGCACTTGTCTGTGGTATCCTTTAATTTTCTTTTCAACTATTTTCTTCATGTCATCAGAGTCTTCCAATTTCAAGCACAAGTTTATAAAGGTTTGATAAGTTGAATTAAATGTATCTTCTTTATCATCAACTTTTTCTTCTGATTCTTCGGGTATGTCTTTTTTAGGCATTGGTGAATTGTCTTGAGATACTTTTGTAGAATCACTACAGTCTACATCACGTTTTTCATCATCATTTTTATCAACATCACCTGGCGGAATATCACACGTGTTACTGTCCATTTCCAATGGTTCGAGTTCTATTTCAACTACATCAGTCTCAATTGGATAGTTCAACTTCTTCTTACTCTTTCTTTCTTTTCCCGGGCTAGTCTCTTCATCACTGCTCTTATTATTACAATTATTAGTTTTCAATTTCAAAGGACTGTCCTCAATTGTTATTGGATATTCGATGCCAACTTCAAAGCACCCTCCTTTAGAACTCTTAACGGGACTGTCTTCTATTGTGATTTCAACTAAATTAGTCTTGGGCTCTTTGTTGTTTTCCTGCTCAGGTTTAGATATTGTGGTCTCGGCCGATGAGACCTGTTCAGGTCTCAAATACCACTGAGGCCCGACTAATTGCGAGCCTGGTGACTCCTCATCATCAGCTATATCAACAGTGGGTGGGACTGTACTGACTGGCTTTCTTTTTATTATTGGCTGCTTTGTTTTACCAACAATTGTAGGTAATCTTGAAAAAGTTTTTTTTACTGTAATGCTTGGTGGCAAGTTGATGTTTTTGGAATTTTTTACAGGTACAATATGTTTTGATTGCACTTTTGAACTGAGTCTATTAACTGTGAGCTGGGGCCTATTAAGTTTTGAAACAATATTAACTGGATTTATAGACATAGAATTTATTAGAGGACCCTGTACGTGTTTTCTATGATTTTGTTGAATTGGAATATTAACAGCAGTAATGGATTTTTTAACCTGCAATCTGTGAGTTGGCGTATTTTGCACCTTGGTGACCTGTACCTGTTTACCAACTTTAGGCAAAGGTTTTGTTAAGCTGCTCGGTTTTGATTTCACTGGCTTTATCGTTATATTATCCAAATTTGCAGGTATATGTACCATAGCGTTTGACGTTAGTTTCAGCTGGAAAGAAAATAATCTATTAACTGTCATACTTACATTATAACAATAAAAAATTACTATACTATTCCTTTACAATGAATATGCAATTATATATTTATTAATACCTTTTTAGGTGCAGGTGCGGTCTCTTCGTCTGAAGATCCCAGCTCTATAACGGCGTCTGGGGCATTCGCCATGTTAAAGGAAATTGTTCGGGCACAATTGTACTACGTAAGTAAACAATATTACGAGTAACTATATTACCAAACTTATTGTACACACATTATAGTCTATAAATATTGTCCACATCTCAAAAATTTTATGCAATATACCTAGCTTAAACCATAAAATACGAATCAGTATCAGACAGAAACAATCGTCTGCCAAAAGGTCCAAAAACAAGATTGAATAGAAAGAAAGAAAAGACAAGACAAGAGCGGCAAAGCAAGAGAGAGCACAGAACACTATATACTGAAAACTGACAAGAAGAGGTCAACTAGAGTCCTAATCTACCTCAGAGTAAATAATCTATCTATATATGTGTCGTTCATTGTAAAAGTGAACTATCTCCTTGTAACTGAATTATAGAATAACGAGCTTTTTGCGAATTATAGTGCAGGAAAAAAAATATAAGCATTCATTCATTGTTTTCATCTATGGAATTTTAATGCAACTATTAGAGTTACTTTACTTTTATATTGAAAGTTATGACTAAATGTGATACCATTAGGCAAGAAAAGATGGTTTTAAAAATAGGGAGTTACACCACTTTTACAATGACCGACACATATTATAGTGTTCCTGGGTCAGGGGTATCTACTATATTTAATTTAGTTTGTGAGGTCAATCAAACAGTCAGCAGTGCTGTCTTGTCCATGGATCTAATATAATACTTTATTACTTTAATCCAAAGGATTTATTACTTGCAGCTAAAAAGCGAGCCGAGCAGAATATATAGTAGAGAGGCTGTGTGTCCCTTTCTAATATGACAATAAGTTTTTTTTTTTTTATATAAGAAATTTAAATGTTGTAATCTTATGATTTAACCAATCTAACACTTTACCGGTTGTAATTATGGCATTGTTCATTTAATTGCTCATAATAGTTTTGCACCAATTGTATACAGGGTTACTGGTAACGCGACGTATTCCTGCCAGGACGTAAAAAGGGAGCTAAAATGCAATGTTTTTAACCCCCCCATATGTATGGCCAAAATTCAGTATTTTTCGAGTTTTTTCAGTTTTAATGATTTTTTGCCAATCACCCAGAAAATCAAAAATAAAATACTTGAAACAATAAATATTAACTTTCTGTAATTTAAGAATATATAACCAAATTAATTTGATAATTCGTTGACTTAAAATTTATTGTAATAATTAAAATACAATTAACATTCAAGGGTTGAAACTAAGATTTTTTTAACAAAATTTTTATTGAAATACATTTTTTTAGCCTGACAAAATGAAAGAAAGGGACAAACGGCCTCAGTTTGGCTATCTCTTTCTGCCCGGATTAGCCTCTGTATAAGGCGCAATTAAAAATATAACAACTATGGGTAATACAGTTCATTCTCGTAAATGCAATCCTGGGGCCCTAGACAAAGTGCATTCGATTCGCATTTAGCGAAGGCATATGTCAATCCCATACATTTTTATTTAGCGAATCGAATCGAATGCACTTTGTCTTGGGCCCCTGTTATATTATGTCCTCAGATTATGTATTATGTCCATGGTCTTTTTTCATTTTTACCACATTTGCTCTACTGACACTAACTTATCACAAACAAAAGAGCTAGCTCACCAACTGTCACATTTGACAAGTAGTTTTCAAGCGCTTAGCTCTTTAGGTGCCACAGCGTTAGCGCTTTTAAATCAGTCAATTTTCAATATTTTTATCTTATTCGTTGATTTAATCACGATGTTCTTATAACTCGATCTTGATTGGCGTAAAGTTTTCGTAGTAACATTCTTTATTATTGTCACCAATAATAGAGTAGTAGAGATCATTATTTTTTTATTTATTGAATTGTTCTGATCTGTGCTGAATTTCTATAAAAGCGTTCTAAAATAAATATTCTGTCAAAATAAATCGTGCTATCTTACACCTTACGGTTTCTGTATATCGATTAGTTTTAGTAAAATGATCAAATTGTTTTCATTAAAACAACAAAAGAAAGATGAAGAAGGTTCAGGGAGAGCAGGAGGGTCACAAAAGAAAGCCTCAGCGGCTCAGTTGCGAATAACAAAAGGTAATTTAACTACATAGATGAAATTGCCCTGTAAGCATTTACTCCTTTGGGATTAAACTGTTGTTGCTTAGATCTATTGTTCTTAATGAAAATTGTACAGTACTTTTTTGTATAAAATAAAGCATGTATTATATTCATCAATAAGTGCTAGTGTATTTTCATTAAAGATAAGTACTTACATGACAAAGTATAAGATCATTTAGTGGATCAATGTAAAAGATTTATAAAAAAACAATAACTACCTTCTTTGATATTTTCACAGATTTAAATGAATTGAATCTTCCCAAAACATGCAGTACAGAATTTTCTGATCCCGATGATTTACTCAATTTTAAATTAATCATATGCCCCGATGAAGGATTTTACAGAGGAGGAAGATTTGTATTTAGTTTTAAGGTAGGTACCTGCCTAACTTAAGAATACATTCACTGTCCATTATTTATTTTTTCAAAATTTATTTAAAACTAGCCGGTGCCTGCGACTTTATCTGCGTTCAAAATGTTATATAGCCTATAGCAGGGGTGGCGAACCTTTATGGATTAACATGCCATTTTTTTCTAAAGAAATTTTAATGAGGTCATAGACGTGCCGTGCCATCAAATAATTTTGAATTTGTAATTTTTGGAAAAAAATAATAAAACTAAATACCTTTCGACTCCAAACTCTTTATCTTTATATACTACATTTACTACGAAAAATATACATATTTTATGCCTGTAGTAATAAACTAAATGATTTTGAAAATTTGCACATATGTATTTTTTGGTTACTATATTCACAATGATATTTGAAAGAATGGAATTTGTTATTTTTAATTAAAATGCAAACAGTATAGATCCGTGGTGTGCCCAAAATATTGAGTCACGCGTGCCACTGGTTCGCCATCCCAGGCCTATAGTCTTCCTTGATAAATGGACTATCCAACAATTTTTTTTCAAAACAATTTTTCAATTTGAACATGTTAGTTCCTGAGATTAGCGCTTACAACCAAACAAACAAACTTCAGCTTTGTATAATAGTATAGATTTGCTTTCAAATAATATTTTTACACTTTCAATTAGCGTCTGACTGAATATATGTTTGCCTTATAAAATTAAATTAATATTTTGTTAAATTGCCAAATAAAATTTGTACTGTTCATAATATTCCTATTATCATCACACATCCAGTACCACCAGGACAACTCAATGAATTGCTTAAAAGACTTGGTACTAAGTAATTAAATATAGGTACAGTGAAAATTGATTATAGCGACCTTCAAGGGATCACAAAAATTGGTCATTATAAATGGATATTCATTAAGTATAAATGGGATTCATAATAATGGTATTATGCATATGGATAGATAGATAGAGTCGGCTTCTTCATTGCTGAATTTCGTGCCCTCTCTGAAATACCTTTGTGGCATCAACCACCAGCTGTTTCCACTCCACCCTGTCCTCAACCTATGGTGATTTTAAAATTGGTTACAAAAACAAAATAAAATCAATTATGCAAAAAATCGTAAGAGAAAATCTGTAAGAAGACAAATAAGATGAATTCTTTCTGTCATTTGAATAAATTTGAAAACAGTGTTTTGTTTTAATGTAAAAGTATGATCACTGGTAGTTACAGCCAAAGAATTTTGATAGCAGTTCATCGGTTATGTCACTTTTATAGAATGTTGTTATAACTGATCGTTATATAGGATTTCGGCAAGGACAATTGTCATTATAACCAAAATCGTTATATCCATTTCTTTTTCTTTAACTCTTTCTTTAAATTGCAATGTATCATTAAAATATATTCAGCAATTGGTGTAAAAGTATGTATGGCTTGTAGGGAGTTTGTCCACATAGTAATTATGTAATAAGGTCTTGAGGAATTTTTCTTTTCAGCCTTATCCGATTTCTGCTGTATATCATTTTATATTTTTTTAATAAACTCTTAATACACAGAATATTATCCAAAGTTTTATAAAATGGTATTTTGGTAACAGGTAGGACCGAACTATCCTCACGAACCACCCAAGGTGAAATGTGAAACAGCCGTATATCACCCTAACATAGATCTGGAGGGCAATGTGTGTCTCAATATACTCAGGGAAGATTGGAAACCAGTTCTGACAGTAAACTCAATAGTTTATGGACTCCAATATTTATTCCTGGTGAGATTTTTATCTAAATATAATATTATGTAGGCATTTAAAGTAAGCAATCTTAAACATAATTATTTATGGAGAAGCCTTCATTGTTTAAGGTTATTATTTATTTATTTATTTTTAAGGAAATTTGAAGTGCTACTTACAATTTTTACTTAATAACTAAATGACAGAATAACTTTACACCATTTATAAGTTTCCGCATATTGAGTTCATTATGGAGTAGTAGTATCTGTACAATGCAACAATCTAAACTATTTTCATTGAATAGTATTCCAATTTGAGTGTCAATTCTAACTTATACTAAAAACCAAATTTATTTGTTAATGTAAAAATTACAAGTTTGTTTGTTTTCGATAGAAGGATAAATGAGGAAGGGGTTGTTGCATATATAAAAAAAAGCACCCCAGGCAAAGCCGGGTGTGGGTCGCTAGTTCACTATAAATAGGTAAAATATAATTATGGGAAATAATTTAATGGGCTAGTCCAATTAGTTCTACTATTTGTTCTACAAAAGGACAAATTGTACTGCTGCAGAGTATGACAGATTAAGACTACAGTGCTACTACAAAATGTGCACAACATAAAGGAATTAAGAAAATAATCTTTGTACCAAACATCATCAATACTAATAATAAATCTGTAAATGTAGGTATTGTATGTATGTATGTATGTATGTATGTTCCTCCATAACTCTTAAACGAATTAACCGATTTTCATGAAACTTGGTAGATAAACATTTAGACGTCCGGGACACAGGATTGGCTACTTTTTTCAATTTCACCCAGCCCCCAGCTTCAAACAGATATAAAATTTTCAAGAATACTTTCTTTGTGGAATCTTCCTTACATAGTATGAATTAAAGTCGCTGTCCGCGTCTGTGTCTAAATATCCACTAGCTACTAAGTCATGCAACGGATTTTGATGCGGTTTTCGCTAATGGAGAGAGTGATTGAGAAGAGTCGCGTGAACTTTAATTCTTTTAGTGTCGACGCTTGATACCCCTGGTTTGGTATTGTAAGTTTATAAGCGACAATTAGCTAACTAGGTCGACAACAAAAGACCCAAACACCATCACTATGGTCAGTATTGTTTTCACAGAGTATATGTTGAACCATTGATAAGTAAATGAACTTATAAGAACAAGTAAACGAAGTACTTAACGCTACACTTAACTTATAAAGATAATGCTACTTACTCACATATACACAATACACATACACATTCAAACACACATACAATTACACATTTTATTTTAATTAGCTAACTAAGTCGACAACAAATGACCCAAACACCATCAGTATGGTCAGTATTGTTCTCACAGAGTATATGTTGAACCATTGATCAATACTAATAATAAATCTGTATGTGTAGGTATTGTATGTATGTATGTTCCGCCATAACTTTTAAACGAATTAACTGATTTACATGAAACTTGGTAGATAAACATTTAGACGTACAGGACACAGGATAGGCTACTTTTTCCTTTTTCAACGCGGACGAAGTACTTAATGCTTCACTTAAAAAGATAATGCTACTTACTCACATATACACAATACACATTCAAACACACATACAATTACACATTATATTTTATTCTACTACAGCATCTACAGATAGTTTTCATATTCTAAATTAGCCTAATTTAAGTGCATTTTTGGAGGACACCTGCTGTTGACCTACACCTTTTTGGTACCTAGGCTTAAAAAAGTTAATAAATTATTTTGTATTTTTGTAAGTAAACGGGGATATAAAGAAGTGGAAAATAAAAAAACAATCAAGAAGTAAACATGCAAGTGATATTCTGGATTTGTTTCAGGAACCAAATCCGGAAGACCCTTTAAATAAGGAAGCAGCCGACGAGCTCCAGAGCAACCGGCGATTATTCGAACAACATGTGCAACGCGCCATGCGAGGCGGATACGTCGGCAACTCGTATTTCGAGCGATGCCTCAAGTAAAACTTCACACGACCACTGTACATTTTAACATATACAATTAAATTACATTACAATTACTTATTCATTTATTTCACAACTGCCCTTTCTCTGTGTGAAAACTTAAAAAGTCTATGCCCTTATTCAGACTTTAAACAGTCCCCATATTATACTAGTACTTCTTTGTGAATGATCTGAAATAAGCAAAAGTTGTAATGCAATAGCAATACCTTCTCTTGTCGGAATGAATTGAGCCAGTGTTAACCTGTTTTTTAGTAGACATACTAATAGTGCCTTATGAGTGGAACCATGTGCAAGACCAAGTATGTCCAAAACCAGCTGATAGCCAGCGATTTCCTCGGATATATATTAAAAATTCTATAACGATTCTAAGTAAAACTGAAATGTAGATCCAGCAAACGGTTTCTTCTCGACACAGGTAAAAAAGTGAGCTGAGCTTTGGCTAAAGTTTGACTAAAGTGAAATTTGGATTGTGTACTTTTAGATTATGTTTCAATAAATAACATTCAGTGACTCGTAGTTCCTTTTATTTGGTTTCATGAGAACAATATAGAAAAGTAAAGCTGGATTATCAATTCAAATGAAAGCACCCATTCCAAATGAAAATTAAAGAGGAAAGAAGATACAAGAAAAGATCAAGATGAACGGTCGCCTATCCTATTTATTTAAATACCTAAGAGCCTGTCCAGATGAGGCGTTTTACGCGCGAGGGCATACGCGCGTAGACTCGCGCGTAAAACGCGTGCAATGAGCGAGACTCTCGACTCGCACATTTTACGCGCGAGCGACGCGCGTTACGAGATACTCGGGCGCCATTGCCGCGTCCACTCGTCCAGTACTACGCGCGTGTCGGTGGCGAATGGACGTATTTGGTGGATAAAATGGAGCGTGATAATTTCTTCTTTCTTGAATAATTTCTAGTAATTCATCGAACGATTTATCCGAAAGTAGTTGAAAAACTTTTCACTGTGTTCTCTGAGCTTTGGATATCCTTACTAATTTATAAATGTGTTGTTTGTTTGTTACGCTTTCACGCAAAAACTACTGAACCGATCACCATGAAATTTTGCATACACGTTGTCTGGGACACCAGAAAGGACATAGGGTACCTTTCATCGTTCAACACTATACGTCATTTTGTCAAGTAGAATTGGATGCACGTTAAATCGTCGACTTTCTCTTCGTTTACACCTTTCCATATCCAAGTACATGTTTATAACTGGCAGGGAATCTCGAATCCCTCCCAGCGTAGAAACGCGCGTAAAACGCGGTATCTGGACAGGCTGTAATCATTAAATAATTGTTATTTCATTTGTAGTATAGTAGGTTCAAATTCAGTATGCTAGAATATAGGTACTATAGATTCTATTCTGGGTTTGCTTGGACTGAAAAATATTGTGTGGTAAGTATAAAACGAATTTCAAGTAATATAATAAAATTATATGTCTGCAGCCACATTTTTCTGTTGGCTACATACAACTGGCTTCGCATAAGTTGGAATTTTCAAAAACTTTTCTTATCTGTTGCTTATTTTATAAAATGAAACTATGTTCCAAATTTCAGCTTTCTATGCTGTGCATTGATAGTCAGAACACACGATTTTATGTAAGTAAGACCTAAATGAGTCAGTTTTTGTATTTAATTGAATACATTTAGGTGAGTTTGATGAGTAGTGTAGCCCGCCCCGGCTTCTCCCCACTATTATTAGTCAACCGAGTTGCTTGCCCGCGCGCCACTACCCGCTACCCGCCGCCACCCGTCTCGCCATACTTTGCCTCGAGAGTCGCGATCACCATTTCAATTCACCATTCATTCCGTTTCGTTCGGCTCGGTTCGGCGAGGGCGACTATCGCAGTTCGCAGGCAGAGTGATCCACGCACTCGCTCACAGAGCACGTTTCTTGCCGCACCGCAGCGTGTATATTCCTTTTGTTGGCATTAACAAACTATTTGGACACGCCACTCGGTTGCGAAAGTGTCGCGATGATATACAAGTGAGAGCCGCCATCGGATCGGACGTCAGGGTACGCTCATCGCGCGGTGAGTTACCCACTTTATTCGAGGAGAGACATTCGAAACTCGACATCTGTGAGGGAAGGGGGGCGCGCGACGCCGTCGGGTCGCACACGCGGGTACCAAAGTTTCTTAACACATAGTTACTTACTGTGAAGAGATCATTGGAAGCAATTTTTAATGTGTCAAGTCAGTATAGCTTATTGCTGCTACGTCAGATCGCAGAACGCCACCAGCAGGAACTACAAAGTGATTCAAATGAGTTCAGAACGTTTCTATACGAGGGGTAATCAAAAGACCATTCATAATTTCAATAAACTTTAACGTAAAGAGTTACGCCGTATACAGTGTTTTAAGTGCTTGCTCATTGTTTCCTAAATTATCGGTGTCGCGATCGCCAATTGCTAATTACCGCAGGAGCCTATTGATAAGCGGTCGTTGCGTTATCAGAAGGGGCGTGCAAACGGTGAAGTTAGACCGACTTTAGCTGGCAACGAACATGGCGGCGACCCAAGAAGAAACCCTGGTCTCGCGATGCGAGATTCCCATCATCGACCTGGCACATATAGGTAAGCTTTACCTACGTTTATGCCGGCCATACCGTCGCGGAATCACCGTACGACTGGTGTTATGGCTTTTTTTTAAGTTAAAGTCCACTTAAAGTGGCTAGACTGTCTATAATAATAACACAATAAGACAAGCAACACTTCAAATGCAAGTGCGCTGCCGACTATAGTAGGATAAGGAATAATAGAGGGATAAGGAAGGGAACTCGTCCTGAAAACAGGATGTGATTACAAACACCTACCTAATTTAAAGAAAAATAATATGTATATAGTTAATACCTAATTATTTTATAATTTTAAAATTCTTGTAAGGTATAAAAAACAACCATACACACCTATTACTATAGAATAAAGATATTAATTTTTATTTTTACCTAAAGAATTGGCTTTGTCATGCATAGTATATCCTGCAGATCAGATGATAGGTTTGAACATGTATGGCTGGCAATATTATTACTATTATATTGTAACCTTCAACAGTATCGTCTATCCGGTTCATCCAAGTGAGGCTAATTATGAATGCAGACTTTTTTTATCTTTTACAAAAACACCCACAAATAAAAAAGATATTCGTCTTGAAAAAAAAAACAGGTATAAAAATGTCCAGAGCGCGTCTCGCAAGCCGTTCTTATTGTTATTAAACAAATCCCTTGTGATTGTGATGTGTGTGTAAATCACCTCGGTTCTTCTCGCTTGCATTGCAATTCCGACAACAGCTGTTCAAGTAACTAGTTCTTTTTTTTTTTCAACATCCATAACGTGACCACGGCTCTCAAAGTTTAAAGAACTGTTTCTAAAACTGTTTCGGGTCATCCACCTAGTTCCATTTTTTCGTAGAATTATTTGTGCATAGTGAAATGCAAAAAAAAAACATTCAGTCACTTGTAGATAGTTGAACGGTAGTAATACTAAATCTATGGTTAAAACGTTCAGTTTACAATAGAAATATCATTAATTCGTTAGTGAATACCTACATAGTCCTACTAATATTTATAAATGCGTAAGTTTGTGTGGATATAGGTATGTATGTATGGATGTTTGTTATTCTTTCACACAAAAAAGGCTCAATGGATTTTGGAAATTTGGCACACAGATACATTTATTACCTGGATTAATTTGTTATAGCATACTTTGAAACCGAAAAGATGTTAGGTTCCCGAAGTATTGTCAAAAAAAATTATTTAAAAAATTGGGCACCACTTTTCGACTTTTACCGTTGTGACACCACACAGCGATAAAGATGTCAGATATTTTTCAGGTGTTATATAACTATTTTTAATTTTTCAAACACAAAGCTGACGAAAACGCGGGCACTAGCTAGTCTTTATTTTTAAAAAGTTAAGTTGGTTTATGTACGCTTGAAAAACTAAAGATTTTAATTCATTTTTGACAATGTATAAGTATGGAAAGAGTGATTTTTAATATATAAAAATTGCACCCCGGGCCCGGACGAAGCCGGGAGCGGGTCGTTAGTAAAACTCAGTCCTGGATTTATAAATAGGCCGTATAGGCCGCGGCCTAGGGGCGGCAGATTTCAGAGGACGGTCACTCGATTTCAGACGATAAGTCAAACACGTTCACTGGTTTTATCATGGTTTTTTATACTTTAAATAAATCCCTATAGAAGAAACTCATTCCTATCGAAACCTAGTGAGTGATAGTGAGCGGACGGCAGTGGCTTATTCTCTAGCTCTTCTCTACATGGAAGCAGAGATAATGAATAACATAAACTATGATGATATTATAGATGATTTTGCTATTAAAAAGTCCCGTAAAAAATTGTAAACCTTGTTTCTTTTTTGCACTCTTTCTTAATGACTAATTCATTCATTTATTTAACTTTAAGGCATTCTAAATGTAGTCAACTACAAATGGAAAATTATTATTTTAGAAAGGTATGTACATGGGGCGGAAAAAAGTGGCCTACACTCATAAAAAATATAAATCCGGCACTGGTAAAACTGTAATTCAAATAATAAAATTCATTATTATCCATAACACATTAATAATAAAATTGGAATACATTAGGTACAAAAGAAAACAGCACTTGACACTTGTTTATTATAAGCCTACATATATACTAAATATACATCATACAGAAAAGTAGGATTAAATAATAATCTGCATAATGATAGTAAGGATTATTGAAATAGGTAGGTAGGTATTAAATAATCAATCAATGTCAAAAACATAACATTAAACACTGATGCATTAATATTAAGAAGCTAACTCGATAGAGATAGGTAGATATAGGTACCTACCTACGTATTAAAAGCAATGTATTTTGGAAGGATCACGTGAACAAAGTTAGGGTGCAGACAGACAAACAAAAAAGGAGTGCAATGTACGGGATCAATGGCCGCGGGTTCTTCCTTTGTAGCGCCCTATACACGCGAAACATGTTTCTATTATTACTGTTCATATATAAAGACTTCGCCACATATCCGAAGGGCGTTGGGTCAAGTTGGTTACAGTTGGTTGAAACACCAATTCACTGGTTGGGACTACACACAGACAGACAGGCAGATGATAAAAAACTCAATGTTGATCACGACCCGTCGGATATGTGTCAAAGCCTTAGTTTACTCTTTACTTATTTCGTATATGTATATATTTGCTATTGCTCTGTGCAAACAGTTCAATTTCGGAGATACATTACTATGTCATTACGATGACCTTATATGTTTTGAACGGAGAACATTCAAATATTATATATTATGTAAAATTTTGGTTATATTTCGTCATTACAAATAGGTAGAGGTACTGATATTTGTACATAAGAATTTTTATCATCAAATTGGCAAGCAACACGACGCTATACTATACCGCAAATGTACATTATTATCATAATGTAAATATTGAAAATGTAAATTATTAATGTTTTATCAATGAGACACATAGTTACGTCAATAACAAAATATGACAAATTCATGACCAACTAGTTTTTGCCTCCTAACTATTACTTACTGTATTATCAAAGTTCTGTGGTATTATTCTGGTAAGTATAATAGATACTTTATGCTTGAAAAACATTAATTTCTTACAAACTTTCCTATTTATAATATATGTAGGATTACAACTGGAATTGTATATTTTTTATTTACAAAATTTGGCACACACATAGTTCATAAACTGGACAGGTTATTTCTATTCTGGAAAAATGTTAGGTTCCTTTGCGATCTTCAAAAAAAGAACTACTACGAAGTCGCTGGCAAAATTAGCTACACGATGTTAGGCTTGAAGCTTGATAATTTAAAATAATTCATATTGAAATATATTTAAAGCCCAAATTCGATCATACATTCCAGGAATTTGTTTGATAGTTACCTACCCTCATATTTCTTTGTGGTTTTGCATTAGTCTGTACCTAATTTTAGAATATTTTTTTAAATTTTGCATTTACAACTATATCTAAGTTGGAAACTTAGCATGTATTTTGTTCATTTTGAGTCCAGTTTTGAATAACATTTATTTCTTTCTTTCAATTTTTTCAAGTGTAAGTTAAGAATTGGCAATTTCACTTATCCATAGGTTCAAGCTATCTATAAAGTAGACGTCATCAAAATCAGTTCATGCTGAGTACTAGGTTAAGATGCCCTTAACTGAAACCTTTAAAAATAATTGCTTATCTATTAATTTTCGTTTGTAACCTGATTACACAAAACCTACATATCAGATTTCACAATTTCTTTTTTATAGTGTCAATATTCTAGTGCATGTGAATAGTGCTAATGAAGGAGTCACGAGCGTCTGGCCAGAATGACATACACTACTGACCTACATTCATAATAACTCGTATTACGTGTTTGACATCTCTGGATTATATTATTTTGTATGCTACACAAGTTTAAACCGAAAAACAAACTCAAAACTTCGATTCGCTGACTCAGAACTTTTTAATGTGTGCAATAACTTTTCCCTTTCAACGATTAATGATTGTTAATGTTTTCAATCAATCATTTATAGTATAGTGTACACAATTAAGTATAGTAAAAAGAATAAGCGCCTCTTTCACCAACGTCAAGTAGGCTAAACCGTCACTTAAAGTCACCTGTCACCGGAAATAATTTAGCTGATATTAACTATACCTTTGTTTGTACGGTAAACGTCCCAAACATTAAATAGAAAATAATAATAAAAAATCGCCTATCGAATGATGCAGTAAACCGAGTGCATAATTCAATAAAACAGAAAATGATTTCTAAAAGTAACTAATCAACACTTTACTTGTAGTTGATGAAAGAGGCGCTAATACTTAATATAGTGTGCTTGAATTACAGTTGAATACATTTTATTTTAATTAGTTTTTTCCTTGGTCAAGAGGATTATGCTACTTCAATAAATAACCATAACATTTGAGGGTAGATTTAAAAAAAAATAGTTACGTAGTTATTCTTTAGCATTATAGTTAGTAGATTTTAATAATATATTACATTGATATTAATTATAAACAAAGACAATTCAAAAAAACAATACAAAAATGTCTCTAGGAGGCTGACTGTAGTGTATGTGCATAGATAAACTAAATCATAGTTATATACACTATCTCGCGTTCATTGTATATGATGGCCACACCGACGGTGACAACACCGATGGGGGCAACACCGAATGTTGGACACACTGAATGGTGGTCACACTGGAGCGTTGCGTGGGCCGGAGCCGGGAGAGACTGGAAGTATAATAATGTACCTTGGAGAGTGGACGCGTGTCTTGCCGGATATACAGTGAAACTACAGAGCCAGTGCCACCCAGACACCACAAATGGCGACGAGGATAAACTCCAAACTTCAAAAAAAAGGAAAGAGGAGGGAGCTAAGTAAAACACTTTATATTGAATGTCCTAAAAAAGTTCATTTTAAAAGTCAACTGATTTGAAATCAATGTGTTCTTGTTTAAATCAGTTGTTATATTATAAATCGTTTCATTAGATAATTTGTCGTAAGTAATATGAAAAGGGTTTCATAAGATTTCTTTCACTACCTGCCGAAAAAAAAAATGGGCTTAGTCGTGTAATAGAATAATTATCGAGGCAAATGACAAATTATAAATTTTTTAATGCAGTAGTATCCTTGCTATCCTTACATATTCCAAGTTTGACCAAGGTATGGCGTGGTTAAAATAATAGCTTTTGTTTTACACAAATAAGTACAATAGATTCTCGAAACAAAGAATACCTACCGCACAGTTTATAATAATTGTAATTGCGTTAAAGTAAATAGAGTGTTACTTATTATGATGATAGAGCTAACCTTTGTTTGGTTTGGTGATATTATTGGCGAAGAAAAAATTAGAACCTACCTTCCAGTTATACAGATTTGAGCAAGTATCAGGACTAATAGGTACTTAGCATTAAATATGTAATGAAATTAATTGATTCATTAGTAGATTGGGTTAAAAATAAAAATAATAATTTTGAAATATACGTAGTTACCAGTACAAGAGGTGGGTTGTAGTCATGGACGTATGTATGTAAAAGATTTTAAGGGTACGATATTCGATTCCTGGTCTAAGCAGATATTTAGGTGACGACTTTAGATGTTTATTTCTTTGCCTGGGTGTCGTAGGTGTGTACATGGCATCCTCAAACAAGACTAGGAATCCTAGTGGGTAATTGAGGAATTGTAAGCCGTGCGTCAAGTTGTTTAAATGCATTGTTTTAAAGCGTAGCGCAATAGAGAGAATATCTACCTACCAAAATATACTTTTTATAGTGTTTGTTATAAGCACCAAATTTAGATATATTTTGTTATAATCCTACACCTCAGGGGTACCGTGGAGACTAGAATAAGTTTACAGGACAATTATATTTGAAGATAGAAAAAAAAAAATTGAAAAGTTAGGACAGAATTTAGAAGTCCGATTATTTGATCATTTGATCGATAAATAAAGTAATCTCGTATTAAATTCACTTTTCCAAATGTTATGTCAATTGATAATAACGTTCATGTAAATGGGACCGTCTACAAGATTAAATAGCACTGTTTTAACCTAGACAATGTATAACTATTTAAACATAGTTTAGTAACATTGTTACCACAAACCTTCTTTATGTTTGTTTTGTGGACAGTGTTGAAGTGCGTGAAATGGCATTCATTCATTCATGTCGTTTTTCATTTTACGCAGATCTGATAGGCGTATAAAGATGAATTTTCGGTTCCACAAGCTATTATACAGACTACAGTAATGACATAAACAAATTAAAAAATTGGAATAAAGCCTAAATTACAACAAATACGTTAGATTATTTATAAATGTTTGTTATACCAAAAAACATTACGCATAATCGAATCGTATTTGTAAATTATCAAAAATATTGCGCAGACGATTTCAAGTTGACAGAGCACGTCCAGAAAAGAGAGGCCGCTAACTGGTTAGATTCTCGTAGTTACCATCTGGCGTCTGGCGGGGTATAAATTCAAATAATGCTCAGACATTGTCTAACCCAAAAATATGCCTAGACACTTTTTGTAGTAAAGTTTATTTAAACGTGTTCAAGGTCTGTTTAAAGTGTGTTTGATGTTTTTGTAGAAAGACAGAAAGATTTGGAGCTGGTTCAAATGAAATGTCGATTACATGTCTTAAGGCAAAACTAATCGGCGATTCGAGCTCATCGGTGCGTGTAGCTAGAAGTGCAATGTGCGGGAGGAGCGGTCGTGTGAGATGCACAATGTTTCATATCAAAAAAATGAGCACAGAAAAAAATCATAAACAGACGTATGGACGTATATTCTTTTTGACGGAACTACCGCATTATATCTATTTCGTGTAAAGTTGTTTGAACTTGAAAATCAATGTTTGAATTCAGTGTTTTGAAGTTTTGTACACTGGAGCCTATTCACCCTCAAAATTACATTGAGGCTTGTGTTAAAGTATGAAATTTTTCAAAGATCATATATTTTAAATGCTAGGAAAAAAAAAAAAAGTGTATGAGAACGAACCTAATTAGCGACAGGATGAATCGGTATCGTGATTACTTTTGTAGATTAAACATGAAACAGCGGAGTAATAATCTTTCTACGTCTGTATGGAGGAAAGGCTGACTTGTATCACCTTAAGTATAAATGTCGATTACAAAATACAGTGGGATCACACATTAATAAACTAGCCTTTAAATTATAGTAGGCTGTTTACGCTGTTAAACAATTCGCGAGCTTGTGACGTACTTAAATGCCGTGAAGATCACAGCTGGGTGTTGGCTAAAGAGCGGACACATCTCTGGAAAAGAGAGAGGAATTATGGTGTATTGTAGCTACTTCCATAATAGTGACTTACAGTATTTTGCTTTTGTGTAATGCCACAGAGGGCCATTGTGCTATTTACAAGTTCAGTCTCAGGCTAATAGAAAAGTTTTCAATTCAAATTTTAAATTCGGATTCGAAATAATTTATTTGCTGAATATGGTTGTACATGGGTAGTGTGGTATGTCCACATACTCAACCGACAAACGACGGCGGTATGCGGATAGGACTAGCGATCAGTAATTCTTCTAATAATTTATATACGCGGCGGGTCATTCATGATTTAATGAATGTCATACAATTATCGAATACAAGTTATATATTTAAAATTATTGTTTCTGAACTATTATACAAGGGTCCAGGTTCGATCCCCGTTTGGTTTAAAATTGGATATATGTATATATTATTCTAATTACAATAAATATATACACAAAAAGCGTACATATTGTTGAGCTTCATGAGTGATTTTCGTTATGTTAGATCATTTTATTGTATCAAGTAATGTTGCTCTATCAAGTAATGATGTTAACAAACGAGAACACGAAACGTCTGTGTTGTTGCGATTTTACCAGAAGATGTCTGGTAGTCCCGGAACAGGGGACGGTAAAAACTTCATAATGTAATTCGGTACAGGTGAATCCTGTAAGTACACGATACGATGCCACATAGGTATGTCAGACATGAAAAGTATACGTGTGACTGGTAACGCCCATTTAATGAAGTTGAAGACAATCCATACAACGTATTTGGTTACGAGGTGTGTATATGCAATATAGAAATGTTAAACATCCTTCGAGTTAAATTCAATATTATAATAAATCGTTAGATTTGTTACAAATTAAGTAATTAATGTATCATCTACTTGTTAGTTATCGTCGGCTACTTATTGTTATTGTATACTTGTTTGATCGCTATGAACTATTGCGTTTGTTACTGCATGGAATTGCGGAATACTGTGGTTTTATGCATTAAATTGCGAGAGAGAAGCCACTGCATTAAATTGCGGAATATCGTCTGTTTGCACTCAATGCGTGACGTAGAGTTAGCGCATTTAATTGCGTGAAATTAAATCATCCAATTGCGGAATACCGAGTTTTGCATTAAATTGCAAATAAAAGTTTATACCAATGTACCTTTAAAAGAGTGAATGATTAGTGTTGACCTAAATTGAAACGAAAACAAATATCGTATAGTAAAACGAAGTTGATGGTACGGATTAGCCAATGCCTTGGTTGATGATACGGAATGGAAAATGCCTAAAATTGATGGATGCTACCATTAAATTGGTGGACGCCGCCATTAAATTGGTGGAGGCTGCCATTAAATTGGTGGATGCTGCCATTAAATTGGTGGGTGCTGCCATTAAATTGGTGGATGCTGCCATTAAATTGGTGGGTGCTGCCATTAAATTGGTGGATGCTGCCATTAAATTGGTGGGTGCTGCCATTAAATTGGTGGATGCTGCCATTAAATTGGTGGATGCTGCCATTAAATTGGTGGGTGCTGCCATTAAATTGGTGGATGCTGCCATTAAATTGGTGGGTGCTGCCATTAAATTGGTGGGTGCTGCCATTAAATTGGTGGATGCTGCCATTAAATTGGTGGGTGCTGCCATTAAATTGGTGGATGCTGCCATTAAATTGGTGGGTGCTGCCATTAAATTGGTGGATGCTGCCATTAAATTGGTGGATGCTGCCATTAAATTGGTGGGTGCTGCCATTAAATTGGTGGATGCTGCCATTAAATTGGTGGGTGCTGCCATTAAATTGGTGGGTGCTGCCATTAAATTGGTGGAGGCTGCCATTAGATTGGTGGAGGCTACCATTAAATTGGAGGCATTGGTTATCATTAAATTGGAGGCATTGGCTACCATAAAATTGGCACAGATATAATTGAATTTGGAGGTACATTGGAAATACCTGGGTAAATCCATGTAACATGAGTGACCATTATTTGATTCTCTAAAAAAATGCGTGTTTCTAAAACCATTAATTTTGCTAATGATCTCATATGTAAGACATTTAATAAAAAACGGATTTGATTTTTAACATTCTTAATTAATTTAAACGGAACTGAATTTTTAATGGATACATATTAGCCTAAAAGCTAAGGTCGCCAAAGGTAACGTAAGTTACCAAAAACTTTATTGAAACTAAAAAAAAAAAAAAAAATTAAACCTAGAAAATTCTAAATAAAACGAGACCCACATTTTATGCTTTATAACAATGAAATTTCCATTTAGGGGGTAGTGGATATAATTATAAATATGGTATGCTAGCTTTGTTAGTTTCAATAGGGAAGTAAAAATGTAACATGAGTTACCATGGAATTACCCACTTGGTACAACGGTGCGTTGGTTGAAAAGGTAACCTCCATTAAAATGGAAATACCTGGTACAAAGGTACTGTTGGTTAGGAAAAAAAGAAGAAGAAAAAGAAGCAGAATAAGAAAGAAGAAGAAGGAGAAGGAGGAAGGAAGGTTTTGATCAATCTCTAAATTGACGAATCAAGGGATTTGACGGGAGTGTAATGTGACAAATCAAAAATTTGACAAGGTCTGCGTAATCCAGGAAAAATACTGACAAGAAATGAAATCATCGAGTTTTAACGATTGTTGACAAGGAGATGCAAAATTATATTAAATGATTAATAAAACTTTTGATAAGGAAGGGATGTAGTGTATGTGCATAGATAAACTAAATCATAGTTATATACACTATCTCGCGTTCATTGTATATGATGGCCACACCGACGGTGACAACACCGATGGGGGCAACACCGAATGTTGGACACACTGAATGGTGGTCACACTGGAGCGTTGCGTGGGCCGGAGCCGGGAGAGACTGGAAGTATAATAATGTACCTTGGAGAGTGGACGCGTGTCTTGCCGGATATACAGTGAAACTACAGAGCCAGTGCCACCCAGACACCACACTGACTATGCCAAGAAAACATGTTAATAGGTACTTAAGATCCTTTAGAAATGCAAATTAAAATCATATAATAATAAAAGAGATCCCAAAGAATTTTTCAACATGTAATCAATACTAATAATAAATCTGTAAGGGTCGGTCATAGAGCAATTTACTTTGTTTTCAGAGATATCGTTTTTATAGGCTCTATACATGATACTGAAACTAAATTGACGATTTTTAGAATTTTTTTCTGTATGTATGTATGTTCCTCATATGTTCCTCCATAACTCTTAAACGAATTAAATGATTTTCATGAAACTTGGTAGGTAAACATTTAGACGTACGGGACACAAGATAGGCTACTTTTTCTTTTTCAACGCGGACGAAGTCGCGGGCGCCAACTAGTATGTTTATAACATAATATAATATGTATTTATAAACATACGTAAACTTTGTAGGTAACATTTATAATACAAAGTAAACAAAGTTGGATATTTATAAAATTTCTAACTTATGGAGTAATTTTCCTCTGTCCCCCATCCGATTGCCCTCACGGATGCGAAGGACATTAACTCGTCAACGGCTGTGTAATGCAATGTGCAACCAATTGAAAATACAACAGTATTATATGTATATAGATATAATGTACCCATTATATGTCACCTACAGTCAATGTAACGAAGCTAGCCTCTCTATTCATACAAGGTTGTGCGATTGTTTTGAGAAAAGACTGCGATAGATCTTAGCGTCATCTTCTTATACCCTACTAGACTCTCGCTCCCTCCCGGCTTTGCACGGATTCTTTTATGCAAATTATATACGAAAATATTTCTCGTTGATCGCTCTTTCCATGAGTGAAAACTAGATCAAAATCCGTTGCGTGATTTAGGTGGTTAGCTGATATACAGACATACATGACTTCAAATTATACTATCAAATTATAGGTACAAACTAAGTATTTAAATCTCTTGGTAACAATAGTTACAAACAACAATTATTATGGTTAGGTATAATTTGTTGTTTATGATTTTTACCTACAATAAATAAGCGGTTATTTGAAACCAATGAAATTAATACGAAATTCCTTTAAAAATAAACTAAGTTATTTATCTCAATTTATTTAGTTCATTATTTAATTATATTATTAACTTATCGATAACCCAATATCAACAGGTTGACAACAACCTGACAACGAGGTTTTATAAGTTCAAGGATTCTAGATTAAGAGACGCAAGTTTGCCAGTGAATAAATCGCTCTAAAATTAGAAGGTATCCTTCTTTTATCTTTCGGGGTATTAGTTTCATTCTGTAAGTGCGCTGCCGTCCACTATGGTCGGGATTAATGGTTAGGGAGCCCACGATGCTAAATGTGTAGTCACTCGAGCGTCGTGGGAACCTATTGGACTTTGAAGATTGGATGGTAAGAAGAAAAGGTTATATGAAGATTTTCATTTCAGCGGTGGGGTGAGCGTCTACAGGCGTTCAAAATTTTGTAGGCGCTGTATTTTAAAAAATCCTCCATATAATCGTCAGATTAAGAATCAGCACGATCAAGACTTTAGGCTGAACCGTCTGTATGAAAATCTGACGCGCTCGAGTATTACAAAATATTTTTTACATTTTCAAAAAGCTGCCACGAGCTTGCGTTACATCCGAATCGTCTGAATTTTAAATTGGAGCTTAGTTTAGGTTCACTTAACATCCCCTCTGAAAATCTGACGCGCTCGAGTTGTATTTAAAATTTTACCCCACCCCCGCCAACCCCACCAACCAAATCGTCAGATTATTAAAATGCACACTTTTCAGCATGTAATTAATCTACCATAGCTTAATCTGACGCGCTCGAGTGACTCCAGAAATCCCCTCTTGGGCTCCCCAACCATATTTAGTATCTGCCTATTACCAAATGGACCGTAATTGAACATAAACTCTAAAATAAAACCCTGCTGCGGAAAAGTTTGCGGAGTACATATAAAATAGTGTACGAAGGTGGCACCTTGTCAAATGAAAATATAATTTATGTTTTAATGATTCATATTAATTCTAAATTTATCATGCTTTAGTTTCGATTGACGTAGAAAAATAATATAATGTACACGTATTTCTTTGAAAAAAACGTGGATATAAAATGTCAAGATATAATTAAAGCACTATATTAAATCACTTACCTATGCTTATACGTGAATGTTACTTATACATAAACACGTAAATTATGATAATTATAGGATTCATGTTGACGTAGATTACTTGCAATGCATGCCACTTAAATAATTAAATAGGTAATTAAGGTGCTGGTTGTTTCACAGGAGCTTAACTTTTCTGAAATTTGAAACTACATAATATTTCTTTTATTTCTTTTTGGAGATTGACATTGACATTTGTAAACGTTATTCACAGTTACTTTAGGTAATTTCCTGTCAATAAGCATACATCTTCTTTCTTCTTCTTCTTCTTATATAAGGCGATGTGTGTATGTATGTTCCCTAAAGACTCCACAACCGCTGAACCGATTTTGATGAAACTTTCAGACAATCTTCAGATTAGTTTAGCGGGAAGTTTGGTAGCGATCGGACGCGGGCAAAGCCGGGAGCGGGTCGCTAGTTATTTATAAATATCTACATATTGAGGGATAATAATAAATTACTTTTAACGACCCATTCTTGAGTTTAACGAGTAAAAAATATTTTCAATATTGTTTGAGGGAAACTCAATTGATTGACAAAATGTTTTTTTAAATAAAAATAATCAGGTTGTTTTTATTTTTAAATAAAAACAAATTTTCGGACTTAATAAAAGTCAAAGAATATACAACTGTTAAACTGCTTAAAAGGCTAAAGTGAAAGTTGCTAACACAGGTCGTCATGTTTGGCCGACATTTTCAAAAAAGTTTCAATCAATTTAATTGTGTTCTATAATGGTCTAAACGCCATTTTGTGTTTTTCACAATTTATACTTTCCAAAACGAGAAATTATTCAAGATCCAATCCAATTGGATAAGTAATCCTATTATAAATACTCTCGTAGTTTTATAAATAGAACTTTTAAACAACATTTTCAAAATAATCAACAAAGTAATTTTTCATTGGTGATTCAAAATTTCATGTATGAACCAAGTATGAACTATGAACTACTTTTAACTTTACTTTATACTTGAAAATGCTTCTTATACATAAGTTACAGATAAGTACCTACGATTTATGAACATAAATACCTATGTAATTAATTTACATCATATGAATTTTAACTCGTCTAAAGTTGAATAGATTATGACGATTGTTAGAACAGCTGCCACATGTGTTTAAACAATGAAAAGCGTCAATAGGAATAGTCCTACTGACGCGTTTCATTGTTTAAATTCTGTTATAATAGTATACTAATATTCTGACACTCTTTATTATTTATCTATTTATGTACATATAAATACGTATTTCTTTTAAGTATTTTTCTGCAGTTATGACTAAATAAATCTTTATTTTAGTGGGTATACACCTGCGTTATCAAGTACACAGATAATGTGTGTCGTTTAAGATTTCCTCCAATGAGTTGGAAAACAAAATGGCGTTTTTCAATATTGCTGAAATTTAACCTATTGCTTTTTGTATTTTATTAAAAATGAGAATATAATTCAATACCATTATAGATATTATAGTTATATTACTACACGTTTACAAATGTTACAAAAAAATATTCAATCTGTATTCTGTAATGACTGTTGAAAAATTTACACATAATTACGTTCTCGTGGAAACTTAGACAATGAAATTTTTTTTTATTACTATACCTACTTAAATCTTGAATTTTACTGCCTTTATAATAAAGTCGAAAATAACGTGGAAATTATGAACATTCATTGCAAAATTTCATAATTGACGAAATGACAGCTGTCAAGGCGGATCTACGTTTATGGAGTGATAAAATCTCGATAAAATTATATCATTGCTTAGTTCAACAAGTATTACATAAAAACACACAAATTGTCCACCTAATGGTCTTGCCTAATGGTATCATATATATATATATATATATATATATATATATATATATATATATATATATATATATATATATATATATATATATATATATATATATATAGTCGCGTACTCTAGCGAAGGCGTCATGTTTGACATCGACACTGATAAATTCATAGTCGAATGCGTATGTATAGGAAAAAACATTATTCTGATCTGATTTTCGGTAACAGTTGCGACGAAAAATAAAATGATACGACTTAAATGATTTGTATTGATGAATACATTTTGTCGAAAACGGTTATTTTGCGCAAATTTGAAAACATTTGCGGGGTCATTATGACCTTCATTTAAGATACTTTCCGAGAGTGATCAGGGTACCCTTTGAGTACCTACTGAAGAGCCCATTTCAGAGACTAATGTGCTTTTGAAATATTTTTTGAAATATTTTCAATACTGATAACTTTCTCTTCCCTCGTTTCTCTCACACATCATTATTTGCAATATCAAATTATTTTCCCATGACAAGACATGGTTTTGGGCAATTGCCACCTCTAACAAAACACAACAACATTAAGGCTACCGGTGGTTCCGAGAAAAAAAAAGGAAACTGTTACATTTTTATTTTCATCGTGTTTCGTAAACACTTCTTGAAAAAACAATCTCGGTTAATGGAACACGGGCGCAAAGAGAACGCCTTTCCTAAACCGCCATTATCGGATTGGCTGCAATCTTTACCTATCGCCTACCTTAATATAGGTGATTGATGCAATACAATGTGGTCGGTTGACACTTCTATCTAATGCATTGCATCTATAATTGCATGTCGCTTATTTTGTTACTGTTTAGATACTGATGGGTTTTCCTGAAACCACTGACTCGGTAAACTTTTCCTGTTACTATGTATGTCATGTTGGAGTGTTATTAAATGTATACACTATATTATAATAGGTACAGTACAGTCGAATATAAAAATATAAACGCATACTCATGAATAAATGAATACGTTTTAAAAATGGACAGTTAAAATATAGTTTATAATCTATAATGTTTCTCGTATATTAATATATGACCCAAGTCAGGCATAAAATATTAATTTTATGCCTGACTTGGGTGCCAGACCCCATTTCCCTATCCGTTTATATTCTCTCACTACATGAGGTCTATTACTTTTCCAGTGCAATCAATTTATTTATGTGTTTTGTAAGGCAATAATTCACATACATACATGGCAATCTGAAAATTGCCTGAAAATTTCATCAAAATTGGTTAAGCTATTTTGGAGTCCATAGGGACATATTAGTTACATAATACACATCGATTTTTATGAAGAATGTAAACAAACCTTAATTTTGTTTACTTTTTATAATTCCAATAGACCAAATATGTGGTCGTCCACTTTAAGCTAAGCAGTTTCGCAGAAACCAGTCATTTGTTTAAATCAATATTTGAGTATAAATTTAAAACGTGTCCATGTTTGTTAAACTCAAATTGTTTCGGACATGTTGCCTTGAGTTGGTATTGGTATGCTATTGTCAGGCCATTACAAAAATGCTTTATGTTAACATCCTAGTGACGTATGGGGGCATTGTATGCTTTGACAGCTGGCCATGTCTTCGAATTCCATGCGGACCATATTTGTACCAGTTTTGTTGAATTATTTCACTTTATTCCCGGCCCGGGGCGGGGACGATGTAACCTATAATAATTTTGCATTAAGGCAGTATGCAATATTTGTATTTGTGACAATTGGTGGTCCTAACTTACTTGTCTCAATAACCAAAAACAGAATGCGACGTAAGAATATTCGCAGCACGGATCACCAAAAATTCCAATATTTTAGAAAAATATTTATAGACGATTATAACTAGGATGTTTTAACCCGCGAAGATGTCTCAAATACTGTGCATTTTAGAAATTTATTGTACCTAAGCTATGAAATTAATTTCTTTAAATATCTTTTTTCTTACTTAAGATCTGTATTAAAATTTAAATGAAATATAAACCTCTAGTGCTTCTAAAATTACCATCAAAACAGCCGTTGGTGGCAAATTTGTTTTATTTCTTTTTAGAGAAGAGCAGAAGTTGAGTTTACTAATTAATTATTTATCAACTATGCGTTGCATTGCTATGCATGAGAGATCATCATTGAAATCGCTATTAACAAACTCGTATCGTATTTTATACCTATAACGAGTATAAATTCCTTAGTTTCACTAACAAGGCGCGTGTCAAACGAATGTGCACCGATGCCACATTGGATGCACACCTATGCAGTGACGTGATGCATTGTCTCAGTCGGTTTTATTTGTTTTATAATAGACTGTAACACAAGTAAATGCTATAAGGCTGGTTTTACAGTGACGTTTACCGTCAGCGCGGGTGGTAAGCGCGGCCCGTAAGCGCGCGGATGACCCGCTCGATGAGTTTAGTCGCGCGGTTTGCTACCTCGTACAGTCGCCAGCGCGAGCCATCCGTCAGTGCTGGCCACCCGCTGTGTTGGTTAAACTATGTAACGATCCAAGAGACGCAAAGCTCCTGGCCCGCGACGCTTATGTTGATAAGCGTCGCGGGCCA
This sequence comes from Synanthedon formicaeformis, assembly GCA_945859745.1. Classification (NCBI taxonomy): domain Eukaryota; kingdom Metazoa; phylum Arthropoda; class Insecta; order Lepidoptera; family Sesiidae; genus Synanthedon; species Synanthedon formicaeformis. The sequence goes on from OX243958.1 coordinate 8,476,907, forward strand.
GGAGCTCGCGCAGGCGAAAGCGTCACTGTAAAACCAGCCTAACAAATACGTTCAGAACAATAAGTAATACAATAGCAACGTCATTATAATTCATACTAGCTGTTGCACGTGACTTCGCCCGTATAATTTTTTTATAGAATATAGCCTATGTCACTCGCTGATAAATGTAGCTTTTTATGTGTGAAAAAAAATTAAAATCGGTCCAGTAGTTTTTGAGTTTATTCATTACAAACAAAAATAAAAAGTACAAAATATTTTCTCTTTTTAATCTCAATGATGATGACATGTTCCTAAGACAAAAGGTCTTGAACAATCAGAACAAAGTGGTTATCATATCAGCGCCTCTATATTTTCTTTGAATTATTTTAAAAAAATATGTTGATTGACGCAAACGAGCTCACATGCTTCGGATTATAGTAGATGCAATATATTTTTATTACAATAAAGTCTTAGTAAAGTATCAACTTCATATCAAACACATGAATCCTTTTATAATAGGATTATACTATTTTATTATTTTATATGTTAGTGGTGTTTGCATCTACACTATGGAAACATAACAAACAATATTATTAGGTAAATGTAACTGAGATAGCAACAGCAAAGACAGGAGGGATTGCTTAGAAAACTTTTTATGATTCCACGAACTTTATAAAATATATAGGTACCTATCGCTGCTTAAAAACTAAAGGGTCACAAATCAAAATTACCCTTTTTACAGAGTATAATCGAAAAAGCTTCGAAAATTATTTTTTCTCAATTTTTTTCCTATTAGATATATATGTTACCGGCAATCTGTATAATCCGGTATTCTATACAATACCTAGGCAATGTATAGAATGCCTGGGGCGTCCAGGCAATGTATGAAATATTATTTATTTTATACTTTGCCTAGGCATTCTATACAATACCGAATGCGCAGCCGGTAATGTATGTAAGACGAGAGCAAGAAAGGCGTGGGACGTGCGGGCAGGCAGGCGGGCGGCATTTCATTCCGCTTCGTACGACGAGGGTGGGAAGACGCGCGCATCGTGTATTGAGCTCATTGCGTAATCTTTACTTTTGTTAATTTTCGTTAGTGAATTTATTTAATTGAAAATGGTGGCTGATCAACGAATATCTGAGATGAGAGAAAGATTAATTTTTTCACCTAATTGTTAATTGTAATAAAGTTGATTTTAAGTAATAGAACATGTTTCCTTTGCCCGTCATTTTATTGGTAGGCCGGTTAATATTGATAAATATAGACCAAGATCTATTTATTTTACACATTGCCGGTGGAACAGCAGGTAGTCTATAAAATGCCTAGGAATTGTATACATTACCTAGGTAAAGTATGAAATGGACAATAATATTCATAATATTTCATACATTGCCTGGACGCCCCAGGTATTCTATACATTGCCTAGGTATTGTATAGAATACCTGAATTATACAGATTGCCGGTAACATATATATCACATATATGCATATTATACATTGTTAGAAGCGTATTTTTAAGTTGCATAAAATGTTTTAAGTAGTTTTATAATAAACTGAATACTAGAGGAGATAATAAGCTTTTGAATATAAAAACAATATCAAAATCTAAATATTTAACAAAATAACCATAAGTCTTTTTGCAACATACAATATGAAGGTTTGTGATTGTATTTTTGCAATAAAAAGATTTTTGGATGTTTTTGTTTTATGACCCTTTAGTTTCTAAGCAACGATATATATTACTCGCTGATAACGTAGCTTTCTATAGGTGAAAGAATTTTTAAAATCGATCCACTAGTTTTTCAGTTTTTTCATTACAAACATAGACATTTTCTATATAATATTAGTATAGACATAAATTGAGAACAGACTTTAAAAATCTAGACAAACGAAGCCGGCATAAAATTTCCGTTATTGAAACCGTTTGTTGGACTATTGAACTGAAACACCATTCAATACAATTAGGTACACCTATAGACATTAAAGTAGGTAATAAGTTAAATTTAGAAGTGAATAGAATAAAATAAAAATAAAATGTTTTCCTTTGTACCACTTGTAAAATGTAGCCTCATGTTGGAATATATCAAAATAAATCTGACACTCTAACAAATACATTGAGAGTCTTTCTCCTTCACACATATAAACATTAAGTTATTTACAATAGCTCTTTGTTTCTTACAAGAGTCTTATATATACGTTTGACTTTGAGCTTTAGAGTCAGTAGAGTTGTCGTTCTGTTCTAACTGCGAACACGCCTTTCTAATATATTAAAAGAGACTTATTAAATAATACACTAGTTTACAAATTATTATTTTTTTCAATACCCATAGACAATTTATAGTAAATTTGATTTGTGTCGACCCTCATATCATTACAACCTAAGCCATATATTTTTATCACGTCACGTTTTTTAAATATACCCTAAAGTTGTTTTATACAAATTTATACTTCGTGTCTAGTTTGTTACTATAATATTGTAAGATTAAAGTAATTGTTGAAAGTGATTTCCTTTTAAATATGTCTTCAAGACAGTGTAAATTAAGCCCGAATAGTTTTTGTTGTTTGCGGTAAATTTATCATAACAAAAAAGAAGGGAAATATTACAGAAGCGGTAAAACGAGTACTTCCAATACTTTCAAATTCCTGTATCAAATCTTGGTAAAAAATGGGTACCTGGAGTAGTGTGTGATAATTGCAGAAGTGTGCTTACGAACTGGGCTGCAGGAAAAAATAAATACTTAACATTTGGCATACCAATGCAATGAGAACCAACAAATCACGCAACTGACTGCTACTTTTGTCTAACAAAAACTTTTGGTTTTAATAACAAAAACAAGAAACATGTCCAGTATCCTGATGTTACATCGGTCACTAAACCTGTGCTTCACTCTGATGGAGTTCTTTATCCGTCATTGCCCAGTAGTTAAAATTCAAAAAATGATTCAGAATCAATGAATTTAATTGAAGAATCTTCTTCGAAACAGTGCGATCTTGACAGTGATGATGATGATTTTATGGAAGACGAATCTAAAGGTTAACCTCACATGATTACGCAGTGAATTAAATGATCTTGCTTGCTAAAAACCTTGGAAGCGTAAGAGACGAGCATGGCGAACGTTTCCATCAAGATTTAAAAGTCTTTTGAAGAGAGCTACCAAGGTTTTTGGGACAAAAATTTGTTAGCTGATTACTGCTGGTCGATCTTGAGAGAAACTGACCCCGTCCAGTATAAAAGAAGAAGTACTTTGAGTCATTTTTAATGTTTTTATTGTATAACTAAGCAAAAAATTCCAAATTTTTTTTTAATAAATATTTTCAAAATGTGACGTGCTAATTTTTTTTTTACTTCAGTATCGAATTAAGGATGGTTTATTCTAAAGATACACATCACTTTCATGCGTGGGTATTTTTTGTTGTAAACTAGTGATATTATTTACAACGAATTCCATCTTTCAATGCTTCCCATAACCCAATACCTCAGGCTCAAGTTGATAAAGTATCTTCCTATAGGTTTTTTTTTTTAAATAATTTATTGGTTTTTTGAGTTTTTTCGTTACTAGCTGGTGCCCGCGACTTTGCCCGCGTTAAGCAGGGGATGTGTAGCGCCTGACTAAATGTGTAAGCAATATAACGCCTGACATCTTTGCTGTTATAAAATTTTCAGGGGTTGTATCTTTATTTTTAGTAGATAGCTGATTATGATAGATTTTCTGTCAAATAATTGTGTAGAATTTTAGATTACTTAAGATTAAGATATCACTAACATAGTTAGTGTAAAACAAAGTCGCTTCCCGTCTGTCTGTCCCTATGTATGCTTAGATCTTTAAAACTACGCAACGGATTTTGATACGGTTTTTTTTTTTAAATAGAGTGATTCAAGAGGAAGGTTTTAGTATATATTTTCAATGCGGGCGAAGTCGCGGGCACCAGTTATTAGTCATTTAGTCAGGCGCTACACATCCCTTATTTTTACCGCGGGCGAACTCGCGGGCACTAGCTAGTTGTGAATAAAGCAAGAAGTTTATTTTAATTTTTAGTGATCAAGAAGAATATAACTGGTCAAATAATTGTGTAGAATTCTAGATAAGTATACTTACTTAACTTATAAGTATTAAAAACCTCTCCGCATACTTTGCAATACATATTTAGATTTCTCTGTCATAGATAATAATTGTTCTCGTAAAAGTTTGCAGCCGACAAAACCTTCATAATTAGTTTCTAATTTTATTTGTGAATGTTGCACCAAGTGTTAAATAAAAAGTCGTTGCTATAAATAGCTGTATCAGACATAAATGCAATCGGTGAACGGCGATTTCACTTTCCTTGTCGTATTACCTTGGGCGCTTTTTACAGACAACACTGAAAATGTTCACATCTTATTGTTAAGTTATATTTAGTTATCAATTTTTTTACTAAAAAATAAACACCTGTTACTCATATCTATCTATTTACAGTACTTATCATAAAGTCTTACACCCGTATTTATAGTCGAGCAATTACTTGTTACTTAGCAATTGCTTAGGTAAGTAAAATTACTTTCCTTTAGAATTCTTAACACCAAGATAGTCAAGTAAAATTAACATCTCTTAAATCAATAAAGAGGTGCACATTACGAAAGTAAACTTCTCACAAATGAAAATATTTCTTTCAATTTCTTGCAAAATATCATTATCAACATTATCTAAATTAGAAAACAATGTTTCTATATCTTCCATTATTTATCGTTTTAATTAATCTAACCTCAATCAATACACAAAACGTCAAGCCAAACTCAGAACAACACACAAACTAATTTCTTAAGTAAAGAAATCGGAGACTATTGCTTGGTTAAGAATTCTAATTACTGACTGTTCTTACTTGAAGTAGTTGCTTGACTATAGAACAAAAATCGTTGCTTAAGCAATTACTTTTACTCAACTATAAATACGGGTGTTTAGTAACTATTCACATGTGATCGGATTCTGACTAATTTGTTTTTTTGTTACGCTTTCACGCCTTAAACTACTCAACAGATCTTCATGATACACATACTTGTCAGGGATACAGAAAAGCACACACGATACCTTTTCTCCAAAAAAATGTTACTAATTCTTACTAATATTGTAAATGTGAAAGTAATTCTGTCTGTTTGTCTTTTACCTTTTCACGCCTTAACTACTCAACAGATCATCACGAAATTTTGGGTACACGTTGTCAGAGATACAGGCAAAGACATAGGGACTTTGCATTCAGAAAAGGAGGACTGTTCCCGCGGGATCATCTAAGATAAAATAAAAAACTAACGTCTGGCTAAAGTGTTATTTATAGCAAAAAGAGGGTAAGTAATACAAGAATAAACAAAAATATTTTATTTAAGAATACACTTAACATGACATCACACACAGTAGCACTTATATTTTAGAATGGAAAGTATCCTTGTAACTAGGGTTACGTTTGAGGGTCGTCCATGTCAAGGTAAATGACGGGCACGTTACTCTGATGAACATACTCGTAGAGTTGTGAATTCAACAATTTGAAACGGTGGGGCTTCGGCGTATGAAACCTTGTAACATTTAAGCTTGGAATTGTTACGAAGTCTGCTCCTGAAAGCAATTTTTTCATTTATTTGATCTCTGCAGCAATATCATGTTAGGAACCCGCATAAAAGCGCTTGGCGTCATCTATTTGATGTTTGAGTACAGTGGAGTCACTGTACGCTTGGAGCTTGGATCATCTGGGTGAGCTTTTTGGTCTAGCCTTAAACGAGGAGTAGGCTTAAGAAAGTACCTATTTGATGGCACTAAGCGCGTTTAGTACTAACATAGCCATATGTATATAAAGGGTGAAGGTTGTATTTTGTCGTCTAACGATAATTATCGCACTTAAAGTAAGTCAGTTTACTAAAAATAATATAAGCCGGTCTTAGTATATGTATAAGCCCGATCTGAACACCTACATTGACCCCGACACTGACTGATATTCACTGACTCACTGACACTGACCGATATGGTAGTAAAAAAAAGTTCATACGATTTCATAACATAAATTACAGACATATTAACTATAAAAATATCGTACTTCTGACATTTTTTGAATAATTTTATAATTAACCTTTCGTAACAATTCCAGTCTTTACTTTGTTACTTATAAAATACAACTTATTATTTTATTGTGGATAATTCGTTAAAACCGCACAGACTTTTTGGCCCACTCATACTTACTCAGCCGCCGCCATTGCTATGATTCAAACCCTTTTTATACGATATAGGACCGACACTATTAAAAATATAAACGAAGAGGCCATTGAACTGCAACCAGTATTATTCTTGGTATAAATTGTGTACCTTATTTTAAACTTAACAAAAGATAAATGGGAACGTATTTTCTTAACTTTTCACGCAACACTGGAACTTCTTATTGGACTCTTGATAAAAATATCTCGCTTAACGCATGAGTAGTCACGTTTATACGAGTTTCTGATTAAAAAAGAAACAGTAAGTATATTGATTTCTTTATTGTTTTTTTTTATTCAAGGACAATACCTACCGAATATTTTTTTTCATATGAACATTATCTACGATAATTTTATTAAAAATTTAGCACACTTGAAACATATCGAGGTGTAAAAACGTGGGAAGTAATTTAAGTATAGAAATTAAAACTATAAAAATGTTTGTGATCCTAATTAGCCTTTGAATTAAGTATTCGAACGACAATTGTGTTCTTGCATTTTTTTAAAATAGAAACTAAGCACCTTTTTATAAACAAAAGTCACTAAGCACGTTCGATTGTTACAAAAACGAAATTACCTGATTAGGTATTTCTTGTTATACTACCTAACCTACACGTGCAGTCGGATACCATAGTTATCGCTTTGTATGTATTTTTTAACATATCGTATACGTATAACGTTATATTTGTTATATTATCGTAGCTATGAACGGTTGAATTTTTTATACAATAATTGGAATACTTACTAAAGTTTATAATTAATGATATACCTAATGATTTGGTTCAAAATATGCTTGCTAATCACGTAGACCTCACATATAAGTATCACTTCGCCCGCCTTGAGACTTGACAGCCTAAAAGATGCATTTTTTCATACATTTTTTTAATATACAGATAAGTCGCGTTTGTCGATTATTATTCACAAATAAAAAAAAATACAAAGTATTTTTGCGTTACAATATATTAGATAACAACGGTTGTCAATTTAAAAGTTTTGTCACACAAGAAAGATAAAAATGAATTTTATTGAACCTGATTTATGTATTTACCTAGAACATTACGAAATATATTACAAAAACAATCGTTTTTATACCTAATACATTTAAAAAAAACCAAAAGGATTTATAATTAAGATAATAAACCAAAAGATTTATATAAGAATCATGTGAATCTGATTTCGAATGAAGTGAATCATATTTACCTCTTAATCATGTGACAGAACGAGTTGGTACAGATAACATTTATTTTCAAGTAACATTTGTACCCACTTGTACCTGAATACTTACATATAATAAGTATATTAGTGACCCGCTTCCGGCTTCGCTCGGGGTGCAAAATAAAAACTATCCCTTTTAAGTTGGACCAAATTTAGTTACGTAATTTTTATACATATATATTTTATTTATTTATTTTATTCATTTATTTACAATAACATATTATATTTAATTTAATTGGCCATGAAAGCACACGTATATAAAATATGTATATAAGCCATGAAATATGTATATAAAATTAGGGGACTTCCCCGAATATACTTCGTCAGCGTTAAAAAGAAAAAAGTAGCCTATCCTGTGTCCTGTACGTCTAAATGTTTATCTACCAAGTTTCATGAAAATCAGTTAATTCGTTTAAGAGTTATGGAGAAACATACACACATACATACAGAAAAAAATTCTAAAAATGGTCAATTTAGTTTTAGTATCATGTATAGAGCTTATAAACATGATATCTTTGAAAACAAAGTAACTTACTCCACGACCAACCCTTACAGATTTGCTATTAGTATTGATGATTGATTGATTACACCGATCATCAATGTCACCTTCCTTTCATTGTTTCGGTAGTCGCGAGATTTCAGGTCAGTATTATAAAGAGGTAGGTATAAAGAGGTTTCACCAATAGCATGAACTTTCAGATGTCCATTTGAAAAGTCCATAGGCTACTTGCGGGCGAAACCACGGGCAAAAACTATAAAAAAAATGCGTCGAATAAGAAAACATTATGGCATTTTATAGATTTGACTTCATAGAAATTTTATTTTAAATTTGTATACTCAGCTTGAAAATGGATTTTGTTTTAGCATAGGCAAATGAAGTGTTCATATTATTTAGGTATTTATTAAAATCATATAAGTTTAATAGTATTAAAATTATATGTTATGGAAAATAAGAACCACAATGTTAATATTAAAGTTCAATGTGCGTATTAAAAATACAAATAACTGATAAATTGAAAAAAATATTCCTTGTTTCCTTTAAACAATAAAGATAATAAATTAGATAGAACATATTTATCTTATCTTATAATAGTATCTTGTTTATCTTAGTATTTTGTTATTGGGGTATACATATTTTAAAATTGTTTGCTTGATATTGAATAAAATATTTATGACGCGATTGATTACGTAATTTGAGTTACAATTATAAAAAAAAATTATGATCTGTGTAGAAATAAAATAAACTCATGTTTTCAAAGTCTATTTACTGTCATAAACATTTGTATTACATAATATTATTAAAATGATCAAACGCGCGTATAATATGTATTATATAGTAGGTATACAGGTTTTTTTTCGAAAGAAACGGTTTTTCAAAACGCGGGTTTCCGCGTATCTGAGTATAAGTAGGTTGTATATGAAATATATACCTAAATTCGGATTTATTAACAATATCGCCGTAAAAAAATCATCAAATCCGGTACTTTTTATGTGAGTAACAATATCCATCCTACTTCTTGGAAAACATTCTCAATTTCAGTATTAATTTCCTCACTAACGCTTTTTGGGGCATTGACGACGCCCGCCACTGAAAATACCCTTAAACTTATACAAACATTATATTGTCATAAAAAAGGTAAATTTTTTAACCAAGAAATACTGAAATAATGCTTTGTTTCAAATACAGGACATTTGAATTTATTACTAAAGTCAAAAGTATATATTATTTTAAAATGAAGCATTTGTCACTTGTGGATTGTGGGTAGCAATGCCACAGTACACAAATCTATGGCTGTTGCTTTTCAATAGTCTGTGACACCATTTTCAATCACTGAGTCATCGGCTGCTGGCTGAGTGCTCGTATAGTAATCGCATCGCACCGCAAGTAATATTTCGTTGTGTCTGAGAATTCGATTTCTCATTGAATACAGAGTAAAGACTGGACGATACCAAAAACAACCAACTTATACCGCCCCTTTCATCCATCGGACTTACAGACCATCCTCATCTTGTCGAAATCCCTATTTTTCGGACCAAGCGCTTTAAATCATCCTTTATAATGCGCACTACCAAAGTTTGGAACTCCCTGCCGGCGTCTGTATTTCCAACCTCATATAACTCTAATCTTTTCAAAGTGCGAGTGAATAGGCATCTTCTGGGTGAGCTCGCTCCATCATAGGCCTCATTTTCGCTTCTCACCTGGACTTTGGCCAAGAGCAAACCCATCTCTAATTTTAAAAAAATATATTTTTTATGTTATAAAATGATTTAATGAATTTGAAATTAGGTAGTTTCAAACTGTACTTATTTTGCGCTAAAGAGTGTAGGCCGCTATGACCCCAATACAAGTACTTACACACGCTTCGTTGTAACCTTCATGAATGCATTTTGTTGCCTATTAACCTACTTACAGTTTATATTTCATATTAGAATCTAATTAGTCATTAGTATTCTCATTTGAAGATATCATCTTCCTAAAGACCTCAAAGCTTCGTCTGTTTCACATATCTCTACTAATAGGTAACTATATCCCCACTGGTACGGTTTTTTTTTATTTTTTTTTATAAGATCGTCAAGACAGGCTGTTATTTCACAGTGGTATTCACAGAAGACCACAGTCTTCTCTTTCTGATAATGAAGACACTTACACTTCATTATCAGAGAGAAACATTACTTTTTCTTGTTGTGTATTTGCGTAGCCATTATATCATAAGGTATTTAATTTATGCAATATTTATGTCATAAAATCATCAAAAAAAATTATGAATTATAGATTTTTTAAATTATTAATAACATTACAAATAAATGATTTATTTATTACCTACTTAACTTTTTAGATCTTAAGGAAAACGTAGAGGAAATTTTAGTACAGTAGACAAAACCTAAATTATCTAATGCACGAAGAAAAACCCACGGGCGATTTCATGGTATTCGGTGTTACATTTTATCTTTTCGTTTTCCTTATTTAATGTTAATGATGTTGCTGCACCTCCTAACTGCCTAATAATAGGTATTTCTACTATATATAATACTCGTATTTCTGATATTTCACTATCTGAATGTCTTTTTCATGTCAATATCGATTGCTGATTAAAATTTGCCCTACGGCTTACATTAGTCGGCCCTACGGAATTGGGATTTAGTCGATTTAAAATTCAGTATATTTCGGATTCAGGTGTATTCACATTTCAGATAATTTGGGATTTGGTTGTAAGTAATAATGAGCCGGAGCCAAAATAGTGTGGAGTGCAAACTTTTTGCAGTGTTCTCATTATAATATTCGGTTTAAAATTCGGCAAGCTTAAAGCTAAGCTTAAGCTAACCCAAGCTTAGCTTTGAAACTATTTTTTTTTTTCATTGTATGCATTAGGAAACTACCTGAATAGTGTGGCAACGTATATTTACATTTGTTTTGATTTAACGTAGGCCTTGCACATACTTTTTAACTAATTTTGGCCTTCAATTTGTCACATAAAGTGTATAGCGGATTTAGGCTTCATTGTTCATGGCATATAACTATCCTGTTCCGTAACACGCTGTATTTATTATGGTATACACGTAGATTATAATAATTAAAAATTGAAATTTTCATCTACATTGTATGAAACATGTACGAATAGTGCATTTTGTACGATGAATCAATGTAGAAAGTAAAGCGCATTTTTTCACAAACGGCAAATTCCCCCAGATTTCCTCTTTTACAAAAAAATATACTTTGAACACATGCCACTAAAAAAATTGAGCGAAACAAGATTATAATAACTGCGAGGTTTTTTTTTGCATTTTTTGATAAGGATATGCTTGTGATAAATATTGATAGAGTATACAAAAATACGTGTGCAAAACAACGCATTCATTTATTCTTCTTTGTAAAATAACAAATTGAAAAATACCGCTTTCCAAGAACCGTTAAGATATAATGTGGGAGATAAGAAAAATATTTTCCAACGGTTTTGCAGGAATAGTAAACATAGCCAATATTTGCGAACAAGTCAAAGAAAGGATGAAACTAGCTGTCAGAAAAGGTGAATGGAATGTGATGCGAGCGTCTTTACAACGTGGATCAACAACCTGTCAGTGACGAGTCCTTTTGACTAGTGGCTAATTAAGGTGATAGCTCTCGGCTTCGATTCCCGGAGGTTTATAGCATAAATATATTGTTGTTTTGCATCGGATATCGTAAAAGGATATTAAGAAGGATAAATCATCATCGCAGCCGTGGGTCGTTGAGTTTTAGCCGGTACGAATCCGGCCTAACCCCGCAGTGTCCCCAAAACTTCCGGATATCCAAGAGGATTTTATGCCGGGTATCCTAACGGTAAAAAAAAGGATGTCCACTGCTAAACATAAGCCTCGCCCAAAATTTTTCAGTAGTATGTACCTCAATTTTTCAGATTTTTTCAGTAGGATCATCATGAATACACGTTATCAGGAATACAGGAAGGACATAGGGTACTTTTGATCCAGAAAAAGTACTCTTCCCGAGGGATCATCTAAAAATATAAAATAATTTGGCGCCTCAACGTCTTTACATCAATATTATTATAATAATCAGTCATATTTATTCATACTCCCAGGTGGTATGTTTTTATTTTTTAACTATGACGAAGTCGCGGACACCAGCTAACTCTACATGGCAATTGGTGATTTTTTTTTTTTAATTTTTATAAAGGTGTTTGTAAGATTAATAGTGGTCATCACTCGACACTTAAGCGAACAGTATTTTACTCAAAAAATTATAATGCATAATCGATACTACCAAGGCTACGCGATTATTTCGATAGGACTGTTAAATCTCACCAAGGCTATTACTTAGTTCGATGATGGGACTCTGTTAAATTGTCGTGTGTTAGTATAATATGAATATAACACGACCTTCATGGGCATCATGCGTCGGTCATACGAATAGTTTGGAGCACTACCCAGTAAAACTACACGTAGCTTCCTCATGTCTTTGTTTGAAACATTTGAATCATTTCAAAGGTCAACTGTCCGCTGACTACTATAAAACTTATACAAGCAATGTTTGCAAACTAATCACAAAAGACTATGCTATTGTATTGCAACATATAATTACTTATATAATTTTATTTACGTAATAACTTGCTTAAGCATTTTAATTTCCTGTCAGGTGTGTTATTTAATTAAATGCATTATAATGTTATTCGTCATTTTAATGTTGGTTATCGCGAAATTTTGCATACGTCAGGGATACAGAAAAGACATAGGGTATCTTTCCAGGAAAAAAATTAGTATTTCCAAGGGATCATCTAACGTTACTAGTTTTACTATCGCCTAAAATCCAACGCCTAGCAAAAGTATAACTGTAAGGAATACTCGTATATGTCAGGCCATATACTTATTGCTCATATATTTTGTCAGTTATTACTTTTGTTTTCCTTTTTCAACGCGGACAAAGTCACAGGCACGCGCTAGTAAGTAGATGATAAATCAGTTTTGTATTTGGTTGTGTTTTTTATTGAGCCCGTAAAGGTTATAATTTTATATTGATTTACAATAGGTACATAATTCTAAAAAAAAGTGTGTGTGTGTGTGTGTGTAAGCTCCGACGCACGATTGGAGTTTACTCCTTACACCATAAATAATAAAAATTATCAAAACATTTATCATAACGAATTAATATCAGCGCAATCTCTGTTCGAATGATTACCGGCGCCATCTAGTTTTCGCAAGGATGTATTATTACGTAACATATTCTAGTGTCAGAGATATTGTCTAGATGGCGCAATATCTCTGAAACTTTTAGATATTCTAAAATATTCGAAAATAGAACGTAACGCATACCGTGTGACAATTTTGATTTTACTCCCTTAAATTTTCATAACCTGCGGGCCTATTCTCTATCTGTGGTTTTTAAAACGTATCGACTTCAATTGTCGACATTAAATTGGAAATAATACTTTGTCAAACTAAAAACCACACAATAACGCGCCAATAACTTCTTCGACATGTATAACTACGGAAAAAACGTCGTAGACATTTTGACATGGGCTTAGTGAAAACCAAAGTAGACAATTGTCGAGTCTATAACCGCACCGAGTCGATAACCACAGCAAAACCACACATAGAGAATACGGGCCCTGGGCTTACATGAATCGATTCTTAAGGAGTAAACTCCAAAAATACTAGTTAAAGACCGCCGTCATCGTAATTATCTTTACTATCTTTAGCAATATGGCGGTCGAACTACACGTATGTTAAAAATATATATCGAAAGGGCATCGTTGCCGTGTGACGTCATCATTGATTCTACAAATCCAGCAGTTTTCAATAACATGGCGTCAGTTAAAAATATATTTTTATTTCGGGGCTTTTCTAAATACATCAATACTAGCTAATCTATGCTGGCTGGTATCAATAATAGTTATTGTATTATTTCAAATGATAATCTCATATATATATATAAAAATTACTTGTCACATGTTTGTTCGCGATGAACTCCTAAAGTACTGAACCGATTTGAATAAAATTTCGTGACCATGTGTAATTTAGTCCAACTTAAAACCAGTGATATGCCAAACAAGACAGGGTGCGCCCTTACCATACTACCAGTGAAAAAAAATGGTCCTCCAATTTGCACATCTAGTTACTAAAAATAATTTGATTTCATTGCCATCTTAATACGTATTTTTATTTCTTATTGGCGTATTCTGTTATTGTAAAGTGTTCTCATTGGTTGGTTGGACATATCACAGAATGAACACCCATCATTGGTGCCAATTTCCGATTTTTACACCGGCGCGTCGGTGCCACGTACTATAGGAGCGTTAGCCTTGTCCTTACGAAGTAATATAGAAGCCATTGCTTAAAACATAGGATAGTTTTTATTTTGCACCCGTGCGAAGCCGGGAGCGGGTCACTAGTATTAGTATAAAACAACGGAATATAATGCGGTTTTTACTAATGGAAAGAGCTCTTCGTCCGCGTTGAAAAACCTACTGTTCCCTTGGAAACAATAGGTACTTTTTTCTGGGTGAAAGGACATAGGTACCCTATGTCCTTTCTTGTATCCCTGACAACGTCTATGCAGTTTAATATAGTTAAGGCGTGAAAGGGTAACAGACAGTTACTTTTACTTCTATAATATTAGTATACAATTACCTACTTACATGTAATTTACACAAAAAACACGTGAGAAGCCGGGAGCAGCCCACTAGTAATTTTTTAATAAAAGGTTTGGGTAAAATATTTTAAGACGTTAATTAATTAGATCTCACGCGATGTTCGACGTACTAATCAAGTTTTTAATAATAACTACACAACGCGGATGTTATTTAAACCGTTATATAATAATAAAAAAACAACTACGGAAGAGATAATTTCAATTGTTAATTTAGTTGGTCATAAAAATTTATTGTATTTTAGAATAAGAGCCTCTTTCACAAACTACATGTAAAGTGTTGATTAGTTACTTTTAGAAATCATTTTCTGTTAAATTGAATTATGCAATCGGTTTACTGCATCATTCGATAGCCGATTTTTTTTATTATTTTCTATTTAATGTTTGGGACGTTTACCGTACAAACAAAGGTATATCAGCTCCATTATCCCCGGTTACCGGTGACTTTAAATGACAGTTTGGCCTACTTGACGTTTGTGAAAGAGGCGCTATATATTTTAAATGGAGAATGTAAATAATTACTTGCCTTCAGGCCTTCAGTAGATGAAATATGTTGATATTATAAAAAAGAGATCAATCAGTTTTATATGGAATCAATTATTATTTTACTTAATTGAGTAACAAACATCCATGCATCTATCCTTATTCGCATTTATAATGTTGTTAGGGTTATTTTTACAATATTACAATATATTAATAACTCTTATGTTGGTATCATATCACCGTAAGAAGTAGGGATTTATTTATAATATATTTTTTTTATGACTAACAGTGTATTAAAGCCGGTATTCCTACTGTACCGGTTCCTGACACGAGTAATTTCCTTATAGGAGGTAAAAAGTTTTCCCCGTACATATCCATATTTAAAACTCGAATATTATTTTATTTATATTTATTTTGTTTATTAATTACAAAAAAAAACCTGTTCATTATCATGAACACACACGTGTAAAATATATCGATATCTACATTTACATTCGTATATAATATAGACACGTATATAATATTATATCTTTCAAATACTCGTACATAGCTTTCGTAAATATTTGAGTATCCATCATATCACCTTTAAATTTAAATTTACTTGTGGGTTCGCTAATCTCATGAAAGGTACCATTATGTCCTCTTTGTATACCTGACCACGCATATACAAAATTTTATGGTGATCGGCAAAGATTTAAATCGAGAGATGCGGCATTACTAGCGAAAGTGTGTTACAAAATACAACATACATTATACTAAAGACAAAAGTATAAAATACATATACTTTTGTCTACAGACAACACATTCCTTACTTCAAACGTGGCTGTGACGATAGCGACGCTCTCAACAAGCGACCGTCACTCACTGTAGCTGGCGTGCAACTGTAGTTGGGTTTAGCGCCTTTACGAATTTTCGGTGTGCTTTTAGTATGGCGCGAGGAGATTACGCCGCATCTTCGATTTAAATCTTTGGTGATCGGTCGAGTAAAGGGCTTCGGACCCTTTTAAACTCATATAAAAGTTCTCCTTGAGACCGCTTGGTCCGCCTGCTGACGCGCGTCAGTCGGACGAAGCAGTCGGACCCTATCTACGAAAAATTGCCCGTTTGACCCACTGTTATAAAAGGTACAGTCTATCTAGTAAAGGCGTGAAAGCCTTACAAACCAACATACTCGCTTTTGCATTTATAATATTAGTTAGGATAATATTTTTTACTTGCAAGAATTGGGACAAACACTGACTGTTGTTATATTCTTAGAGAAACATGATATCTTTGCTATTATTTGCAAAACGTCATGCATGCCGAAAAAGTGAAAGTTGTGTCGATTTGCTGATCGGTTCACTGCCACCGGAGTTCTTTTGTGATATGTAACGGCGGTCTAGTTAAATGGCTATAACGAGAAATCTTTACAATTGGTAAATATATATAATTTAGTTTTAAAAAATACTAACTGTGGCACGCGACTTCGTCTGCGTAACTTTATAAAAATAGCCCATGTTACTCGAGATAATATATGTTTGTCTATAGAATTTTTAAAATTGGTACTTCTCTCTTTATAGGTACGAGTAATATTAGTATTACAGGTAATATGTTGCTCGCTGATAACGTAGCTTCAAATTATTAAAGAAAAAGATGTAAACTATTAGAAATTGTGTAAAATCGCCCTAAAAGCATACTGACCCATATTTAAGTGTCTAAACAGCTCTGTCACAATGAGTCACAAACTCAGTGTATTTTAACCGAAATATCAAGTGTCAAGCTATTTTTACTTACTGTGACAAAGTTGTTCATTTCATTAAAATATCTCCGCGTCTGTCTGTGTTTTTAAATAGTTTTTACTTATAAGACGATGTCTTAAAATTGCCCATTAAATAAATCTTACAATCCTCTTACCGTTGTTATGTTATTTTAACAAAAAAACTTTATTATACTCGTATATATAATATAAAAGAATAGTATTAACGAAAGAAAGTTAATACCATTTTATAACTCGAGATCGGCTGTACCGATTTTAATGAGCATTGATTTTTTAAATTTGTCTTCGTCTCGATTGCCAGAATAACTATTAATTTAACCAACTGAAATATTCCAAAAAAAAAAAAATAGTGAGTAAAATTCATTTTTTCATACATTTTGTATGGAAAGGGTCAGCTAGTTAGCTAACCGGTCCAAATACACTGTACTAGGTAGGATTAATATATTTTAAAACAATTATGTACACACAAAATTTATTAATTTAAATTTTTGTACCTAAATAATAATTTTAAGTTGCTTTGTGAAAAAGTCCGTTTCGTAATATATGTATAATAAAAATTGCACCCCGGGCGAATTCGGGAGCGGGTCGCTAGTTTGTAATTTTATTAATAATTTTTTTTTGTCTAATATGTACTATAATGTCTAAGCGCCTCTTTCACCAACGTCAAGTAGGCTAAACCGTCACTTAAAGACACCTGTCACCGGGAATAATTTAGCTGATATACCTTTGTTTGTAAGGTAAACGTCCCAAACATTAAATAGAAAATAATTAAAAAAATTCGCCTATCGAATGATGCAGTAAACCGAGTGCATAATTCAATAAAACAGAAAATGATTTCTAAAAGTAACTAATCAACACTTTACTTGTAGTTGGTGAAAGAGGCGCTAATACTAATGTGTCTCCTTTATGGGACAATAAATAGTATGTGTGTGGGGTTTAAAAGGTGGCATGCTAGGTATGTGAGTGTGACCTGTGTCACATCCTACTCAGTAACTACTAGATTGTTTTAATATGTCTTGGGGAACTTTTCGCTTCAGTCTTCGAACCAACAGATTATCCTCTATCAGAACCCTCGCCAAGGTGTTAGGGTGATTTGTAATCCTTCTTTTATATGTTTTGGCATGTCGACGAATTTCCTCCGCGACCATAATCTAAACGAAAATGGAAGTCCAGCTTATACTAGTCATGACGTCAATGACCGAAACATGTAACGGTCATTAACGGACACCTTATCGTAGTCCTATAGTTTGTTTGTTGTGGTCAACATACTATAATGGATATACATAGCATATAGATAATGGTAGTTATAACAGATTATATATTTATACTATATGTAAATATTACTAATACTATTATTTTCTAATGTTTTAAATAATTTACTAAGCTCAATTGAATTATGTATGTAAGTATAACCTACTATATTTATCAATCAATTACTATAAAGTATTCAAGATGAAAATAAGTCATTTTTTCGCAGCTAAAAAATCCCCTAAAGCAAAGATTTAATGAGATTTCATATAGGTATGTAGAATATAGCTGGAATAGAGGAGAAAATGTCTTAGAATTGATTTCTCCGCATGATCCGAATATTAAAAAAAAAAAATTTATTTATTTATTTATCAAAAATTTAATCGTGCTCTTTTGTGTTAAAAAACCTCAATGAAAGTAAGCTATTATCGACCTTTCAGTCTGTGTTATCTGTCAAGATAAGGTCAAAAGCGTGGCTCTACAAGGCCCCAAAATCAAAGCCCGCATTTTTTCATCATAATAAAGCCCGTGCATTTTTATATGGTAAAATATAGAACTAAAGTCGATATGTATCGAAAGAACCATGTCACGGCCAACTAACTTGAAATGTATATTTTATTCATTGCGTCCTGGTTTTGTAAGTATAAACTGTTAAGGTTAACAAGCATTTCCTTTGCGTCCATTCCTATTGAATTAAAAAAATGTTGTTCAAAAAAAGCAAAATTATTCAAATTTCCTTCGGTGTGAATTCACAAAATAATGTTGAATTTTGTTCAGCTACATCTATTTAATACCAGATAAACAATAAATCTTTAATAAGGATTGTACGATAACGGTGCAGCAACTTTGTTTTTATAAACGCGACCTATTTTATAAACAATCTTCTCGTGTCTCTTAAATCCAAAATAGTCATTTAAAAATAAGAATAAAAATATATGATAAATCTCCTATAATTCCATATTCCACTAAATAATAAAAACAGACAGACACTTTTATTTTATTTAAACATAAAAGGCGGTGTCAAATCAATAGTGAATAGAGAAGCATCTAATATTTAATACGGTAATATTTAATATTTAATACCTATCCGTAGGAGTGAGTGAAAAATAAATGCCAAAATCATTGGCACATTATTATTATTAAGATTAAGCCTTTATTTCAGATAAGAACATGACTAAGTGTACTTTTTTTTTCTTTTGATTAAATTTTTATCCTAAGGGTCTCTTTCACCAACTACAAGGAAAGTGTTCATTAGTTACTTTTAGAAATAATTTTATGTTTATTGAATTATGCACTCGGTTTACTGCATCCTTTCGATAGGCGATTTTTTTTTATTATTTTCTTTTTAATGTTTGGTACTTTTACCGGTGACTTTAAATGAAAATTAGCCTACTTGACAGACGGTGAAAGAGGCCCTAAGTATTATAAAGTTTACTCATAAGAGGACTTATACTGGCACATAGTACAAGTTGAAAGATTTATAGTTAAAAACCTCGTTTTAGACACCATATATTCAAAAAGCGATGGCTTTTATTATTAATTATATCTAAACAAACTATTGTTGTTTCCAGGTACAGACGTCTGTCCTATGAAATCTGTAGTGAAACGAATTGGACAACAGTTGTTTTCTGCTCTAAGCGACAAGGGCCTTGCTATGCTGGTCAATCACGGCATCCCCGAGGAGAAGGTAACAATAACATTTTTAGGTTAAAAAGATTCGATTTCCTTTTAATATGTGTTACTAAGTACACCGGACCGCAAAGAAAAAGGGTCGGTTAGAAAACCTTCCATATCTTCAAAAGTACCTAACCTAGATTTTATGAAATAAAGACTAAATTAAAGCTAAACTAAATAAATTTTATTTTTATTTAAGCACATTAAAATATTTTTTAATATAGTCTTTATTTCATAAAGCTAGGTCAGGTACTTTTGAAGATATTGAAGATTTTCTAACTGACCCTTTTTTCTTTGCGCGGTCCAGTGTATATTAAATACTAACTGATGTCCGCGACTTCGTCTGAGTTGAAAAATAAAAATATATAACACCTGAGTATAAAAGTGTATCACTCCATACATTTTATTAACTATAATATCATCAATCAATGCTAATAATAAATCTGTAAGGGTTGGTCATGGAGTAAGTTACTTTGTTTTCAGAGATATCGTGTTTATAGGCTCTATACATGATACTGAAACTAAATTGACCATTTTTAAAATTTTTTTCTGTATGTATGTATGTCCATAACTCTTAAACGAATCAACTAATTTTCATGAAACGTACGGGACACAGGATAGGCTACTTTTTTCCTTTTCAACGCGGACAAAGTCGCGGGCGCCAGCTTAATAATATATGACACGACTTCAATGAGCATTTAAAGGATGTATGCTAGTAAGGATAATTTTATTCTTGAGTGGAGTCAATGACTTATATTCATCTTATATTACTCGGTAAAGACGAAGGCAAAATGCATTGTCCTGTGGTACCGGCGATTTGGTGTCAAAATACAAAACTGATACTGACGAGTTTAATCACGCGACGTCTACATTTCAAGGTGGGAGTTCGTTCACTCATATGGCCAGTTGCCATTTGCCATATTATGAGTATAGTAGATAGTCGGGAGAGATGCCGCGAACAGTTCTTATAGCGAATAGTCGAATACCGATTAATCGCTATTCCCTATGGTGAATAGTCGAATAACTCGCTATTATACATATATTATTACATTAAAGTTAAATTTAAAATCAAATTTAAAATTTAATTAAAAATGCATCAGAACATTATTTTAAAAACGTAACTTTAAAAACTCATCCAGAGCATAATAAGCTTTTCCTACCAAAAACTTGTTTAGTTTTTTTCTTTATTATTTTTTTATTTGAAATACTTGTAATAGAGACAGGTAGGTATCTTATTATATATCTAAGGAGCCAGACAAAAAACACTCTTATGCAAATATTTGGTTTTGGATTTAGTTAGATTGAGGGTATGTATGTGCTCATAAAAAATAATTTATTTGTTAGCAAATAATAATATAACGCTTGTAGAATCATTTATTTATTCCCTACTGAAATATAAAAAATTTCTAAGGTTATGAGAAAAGAAAATGAAGTAAGTTAATCAGTAGTTATATATGAACTGATTTTACATTTTTAAATGCTGGCAACCCGTTTTTTGCACGTAATATACCGTAATATTCGAATAATAGACACTATTATTCGGTATTCGCCGAATAAGAATAACAAAAAAAATGTCTAGTAATGCCGAATACCGAATAATAGGCGAGTATTCGCGGCATCTCTAGTAGATTAGTAGGTAATCTTGTATAGTAAATGCACTAAATATTATATTATACTAGCTTGTGCCAGCGACTTCGTCCTCGTTGAAAAATTAAAAAGATTACATATGAGAAAATAATAACCTATTTATCGCTGTGACGACGGTGGCGTCACCACGGCGACAATGGCGCCCAATTTTTCAAATATTTTTTATACGATCCCTCGAGAACCTAACATTTTGCCTGGATAAAAAATAGATAATAAACTATCTATGTGCCAAATTTCATCCAAATCCGTTCAGCCGTTTTTCGTGATTGAGTAACAAACATACAAACGTATATAAAAATTTTAAAACTTAAATTGTGTAGGTATACAAGTAGCTAAATGGAAGTAACTTTTATGGGTAGTTAATAATATTCTTGTCTGAATAAGTCAATAGACTCAAACGTCGTATTAGCACAGGGTCGCCAAAAGGAAAGCGACAACTTTCGCCTAGACATTTCCGTAAAAGCCAACACAAATCAAATTATGAAAGATATTAGTACTGTAACCAGCTATCTAGATGATAAACTAAGTCGGTTAACATAGATATTATAGAAACAAGCTGTTCTATTTACATTAATATTGGACACGTTTACATCTCTTTGCCCGCTGCTAATTCCCAATGGGAATTCGTTATTCATTTACATTGAAATTCAGTGATTTTTTTTTCATTATCAAAATGAAAAAAGTACACAATGACTCTCTGCTCACTTCTTCGAACCACTCGACTGATTTTGATACGATTTTCACTAATGGAAAGGAAGGTTTGTGTATATGATTTGTAGAAAAATATTGCATCCGTGCAAAACCTGGGCTGGGTCTCTGGTATTATTATATTTTTATGCTAGAATGCTAGGCTTTTCTTTATCTACTTATAATATTTTAATAGCTTTCTTTGACAATGGATGTTTCATAAATAATTTATCTATTAAGAAGAGTACATATTAATTAGTACCTATTTCCTTTTAATTAATCCATGACAATAAAAGTGCATGATTATTTAAACCTTTGAAACTCTAAGTAGTTTTATATAACGTTAATTACCTAAGATTTGTGGGAGTAACATGCAAATTGCAATCAAGATTTCTGTAATACCTGTTACGGCACAATAGCTAGTACATTGTGCAATTGGAAGAAGAATTATCATATTTTTTTTAACTGTATCTATCTGTTATTGTCTTCGCAATAATAGTGATTACTAAAATCTTGAACCTAGTCTTACACATTTACTTTGTTCTTTAGAATGTTCTTAGTAAAAAAAATTGTACTTAAAATAGCTACTTCTTCTGTCTGAATCAACAAAATTTACATAGTTGTCAAATGAATCTAGATCAACGTTTGATTGTCATAACAAACTTTGGACTGAGTTGTCTCGTAAAAATGCGTTATTTTAATCTGTTTACTGTTTTAACACTTCAAAGACGTCTTTGTATTAACTTTTTACTCCGGCTTTGCTTCTTAGAGCTTGTTCAGATAAGGCGAATTACGCGCGAGGACATACGCGCGTATTAACTCGCGCGTAAGCGAGATTATCGCGTTCACATGATACGCGCGTAATTCGCCTCATCTGAACAAGGCCTTAGTGATGCCTGCGTACAACTATTTTATCAAACCAGCTTGACGGTCCACTCGGTGGTAAGTGTCTACCGACCTCTAATAACCATACAACAGCCGAGGGATTCATATGTTGTGACAAATTTTTGCCTACGATCACGTAACACCTGCCACTCCAAATAACGGTAATATTCTGCAGGACACGTCACTGTTTTTTGACGTGTATATGTTTAAAAACTTTCTAAAGTAAAAGTATGTTACTTTTTGTGATATGGCCACAAAAATACAATAATGTTTATGAGAGTAGCGCTAATGCCATTACCATCAGATTAATACAGCTGTTACTACGTAAGCTCAATTGAAATCTTATTTACATTGAATTACTTACAGATGAAAGCAGTGTATGCGGATCTGGACAATTTCTGCGCTTTGCCTAAAGGAAGTCAGGAGCAGTATCTGCGTAACCCGACGAGCAATCATGGCTACGTACGCCCCGGAATGGATGTATACGACGCTGCGGAGAAAGTGGGTGTCAAATTTATTTATTTTTTCAAAAGAAAAACAGATTTGTGTTCCAGTCACTCAATACTGGGCCATACATCCGTTTTTCTTAATACATAATAGTGGTTAGGGAGCCCACGATGCTAAATGTGTAGTCACTCGAGCGTCGTGGGGACCTATTGGACTTAAGATTGGATGGTAAAAAGAAAAAAAGGTTATATGAAGTTTTTCATTTCAGCGGTGGGGTGAGCGTCTACAGGCGTTCAAAATTTTGTAGGCGCTGTACATATTTTAAAAATCCTCCATATAATCAGCAGATTAAGAATCAGCACGATCAGGAATTTAGGCTGAACCGTCTGTATGAAAATCTGACGCGCTCGAGTATTACAAAATGAGAATCGTCAAAAATATTTTTTGCATTTTCAAAAAGCTGCCACGAGCTTGCGTTACATCCGAATCGTCTGAATTTTAAATGGGAGCTTAGTTTAGGTTCACTTAACATCCCCTCTGAAAATCTGACGCGCTCGAGTTGTATTTAAAATTTTACCCCCACCAACCAAACCGTCAGATTAATACATATCCGTTATCGGAGACACGTGGGGTATATACATTGGCAATATCTGACGCGTTCGAGTAAATCCAAAAATCCTCTCTTGGGCTCCCCTACAATAGTAGTTTGAATACATAAGTTTTAGTATCATAGTCAGTCAATACAAGAGTTCTAATTTGATGTTTCTGTATGTACTACACAACACACTCTTTAACGAGTTTCCATAAACTTGCTTATGAGTTTATTGTATATCGCCATGAAGCGGCAAATAGGTCAGCGCAAATGTACGCCAAGGGAGAATTCTACGTACAGTGTGACGATAAAACAGAGTTTGGCAATTTAGGGTAGTTATAATTAGTATGACTAAATGAGTCCAGCCAACCACATTTCCAATTACTTGTGCCTTTTTTGTCATAAAAGCGCACCGAAGCGTGACCGAGTTCAGCTGGTTATTAATATAAAGGAGATATTTAAGATTGAGGTGTTCGATTTCAGGAGCTGCGACATTCGTACAACATCACCACGCTAACTGCAGCGGCTTTGCCTGCGACTGCGGACGTGCCGGAGTTCACCGAACACGCGGTACCGCTTGCCAACGATCTCACCAATCTCTCGCGGTTCCTGCTCCAAGCACTTGCCTATGCTTTCGGTAAATTACTAGACTACTCATTATAATTATTTAAAAATAAAGATGTCTATTGACGATACGATCACCATAAATTTTAAATAAAGTTGTCGAATAGATGCTTCCATAGACACTAACTAAAGTAACTCAGAATCGGTTCTAAATGATTGTAATGGAAGAACTGCATTGCGAGACTTAGCGTTTTTTTTTTACATTTTATGTTTTTGATGGAATTTAGTTGTACCTCAGAATATATAATAACAGGTACTAGGTTATACTATCGCATTAGGTAGTTAACCTGTAAAGATACAATAGATTTACAGAAAAAAATCATGTACAGACTGTCCTCAGCCTATCTCATAGCCTTCACAACTGTAATGACTGTAAGAGCAATAACTTGATCTGTCCATCGGGAGACCTCTTGCCTCCACTCTTCCAACCACCACCCGCTTCCTCCAAGTGTTCTGGTTCCATGCGGACTATGTGCCCAAATTGGGAACACTTTGATAGTTTTGTCCGATAGCACAGTATTTGGTTCGAAATGTTGAGAAAAGAATTTTCTTTCAGGACTACCGCCGACGACTCTTCTATCTTGCCACTCGGAGATGTTGAGGAGTGACCGCAACCCGTCTAGTATGCGTTTGCTGTACTACCCTCCCGTACCACCAGAGGACGAGCGGCCTTGTTGTGACTCGGTCCCTTACACGCGTTGCTGCGCCCATCTCGACTACGGCACTTTCACCCTAATAGCTCAGGATTCCGAGGGAGGGCTCCAGGTAACTAACCTTCACACCGCTCTGTCACACTGGTGTGATTGTCAGGAAATAATTTTACTACCCTTCACACTACTCAAACAGTATGAAGACAAGGAAACTTGTCTTCATACTTCACACATATGAATTTCTAACGTTTCTATTTTCTAACGTTCACACCAGTCAGTCATGTCATGTACGTAATATTAGTATTAACTTGAAGATAAGAAAACGCTTTCTTCACCTTAACACATTATGTTTTTAATACTTTTTATTACGAAGTTCCAACGGAAATAAAAGAAAATGAGTAAATATTTTAAATTATGTAATTCAATGTTTCAGGTAAAGTTGAATGGCAGCGACAAGTGGCAAGCCGTGGGACATCTTCCTGGTGCCATTCTGGTGCAAACCGGCCAACTCTTGGCTTCTTGGACCACAAACACACTGCCAGCACTTGTTAGTAAATAAATATTTACTCTGATTTATTTATGCGATTAAATTATTCACAACCAACGGACGTATTTTATCGACAATTTTTAGGGCTTTTGGCAACTACTAACGCGAAAATAAATAAATTACTATCAAATTTATGTTAGCGAATAGTGCAAATATGTAGGTGCAGTAAAATATTATTATCATTAATGAAATATTTATACACACACAAAAAAATTTAAGTATACCATCATCGATGTATACTTACAATATAGATGTATAAATTGCTTTACAAAATTCTCCCCTTACCTAGTCGTACTTGTTACATTTGAACAATGAATTGCAACACTAAAATAAATCATTTCATTATATTTTGTCTTTCGCGCTCTAGTTGTTCCGACTACCCACATATTTTTAATGCGCAGGAACCTCAGCACATTAACGTCCACGTGACGATATCCGCAACTAAAAAATACAGCTAGTAATCGCTGTAAAACAATCGGCCCTGATGGGGCACTACAGGCCATCGCCATTGTCCGGGCAATGGCGCCTTATGATGGACAATTACTAGTGGGTAATGAATCGTGGCGCGCCATTACCCACTGGTTTCAACAGGCAGCATTGAGTCATGCGCCATTATGTGAGCACTTTATTACGTCGCCGCCGACGGGCGATAATGGCCCTTTTAGCGCATATCGCCTTCGGTAAGACAAGGGCATAACTTACAATTTTTTTTTTAAAATGAGTTAAACTTGAAATATATGCAGAAATGTCTTAAAAACATTATTAAATTAAAAAATATTTACAAGACTAAGCGCCTGTTTCACAAACGTCAAGTAGGCCCAACTGTTATTTAAAGTCACCGGTAACCGGGGATAATGAAGCTGATATGTATACCTTTGTCTGTACGGTAAACGTCCCAAACATTAAATAGAAAATAATAATAAAAAATCGGCTATCGAATGATGCAGTAAACCGAGTGCATAATTTCTTACTACAATGTTTTTATGTCTTTTATCCCCACTTACTCGTAATATTATAAATGTGAAATTAACTCTCTGTTAGGCTTTGCCGCCTTAACTACTCAAAGGATCTGAAATTTTAGATACACATTGTCGAGGATACAGAAAAGGACCCTCGTCCAGTGGATACAACTACTTTTCATCCGGAAACAATTTACAGGGATCATGTTAAAATATAAAATCCAACGTTTGGCAAAACTAATAAATTTATTGTTGAAATCATTGTTCTTATATTTTTTTAGGCGTTATATATTTTATTTTTCAACGCCGGCGAAGTACAAATGCTAGTTAACAATAATAAAGTAGGACCGTTTGTGGTTGGTTCCTAATGACGTCTGTTGGTACTTGAAGAGTAACGTATTGTTGCAGATGCATCGCGTGGTGGTGCCGGCCGGCGCGTACGCGCGTGCCCGCGGCCGCCATTGCGTCGCCTTCTTCTGTCACCCCGACGCCGAGGCCTCCCCCTCGCCCCTCCCGCTGCAGGTCCCCACCCCCGCGGCCCCCTCCTTCGCCCCCCATCCCCACCTCACCCTGCAGCACCGGTTGCTCAACGCCGCTCATCTCTTGCACAAGCGCTTCCGGCTCACATACGCGTGACTAGTGGCCGGGGGCACAGGCGCCTCCAAACGGGACGACCACTCGCCCCTCGCGCGCAGGCACACCGCCCCCTGACCCCTGCCCCCTGACTCCTAACCCCTGACCCCCTGCCCCTTGACCCCCTGACACCCCGCCAAATCAATGTCTCATTATTAAGATGTACAAAACTAGTAACTTCAACAAAGTAGTATGCAAACATCGACTAATTGAGACGACGACGAAAAGCTAAACTGCGATATTTATGCAGTTAAAAACATATGTTTTTGTGTGGTTAAAAAGCATGCTAAAGGGAGAAGTTGTATTTATTGTTCAGCTCAATTCCAGCTTTTGTTCAAACAAGACTGGTATTTTCTGTGGACAAATGCTGAATTGGGCTAAATAAATGTTGTTCATTCCCTAACACCAAAATCGTGATCGCTATGTCTCATATATCACACGTCTCATACCTATATATATTACTTCAAACTTCTTACATTTTTCGAGTGTTGTTTTATTAGGGACAAATTACTTAGAAAATTAGTAATTCGTTTTTCAATATTTAACACTAAAAATATTCTCCACAAACGACGTTCATATAAAACTTCCTATTCAATTAACAACTATTAAATTTTGTTAAACAATTAACAAAATTCTTTAACAATTCAAACAACGCTTTCTTGGAATAAAAGCACTCGAAAAATAAAGGTTAAAAAGCTAAACCACTTCGTGGGTAGCCATTTTTATACACAAAGTATAACATTGACTGTTATTCTGCAATTGACTCATGTATAAAATTACTAATAGAATTTGAATTTTGTACATTTTAATAATAGACTTGCTGGTTAATTGGATTTGAACTAAAAAGCTACATAAACATAAAAATCTCCCAAATAACAAACGAGTGGTCGCGCTCCTCGTCAATATCTTTCCTAAACTGATTAGAAAATTGAAAAAAAAAAAGTAAAAAAAAAACACAATGCGATCAAAATCGTGGGCATTCATGACAGAACAAATTGTCTGTTTTTTTTAGATAAAATTCATCTAAAACTCAAATAAATTCCTAAAATATTTTATACCTTATGTAATACACCACTGAAATTATTCTGTCAAAATGACATCAATGACATTAGTCTGTTATGCTCTATCTAATTTTGGAATGTTCTTTGTACTCCTGTGACTCTTTTATGCACTTAAAATATCTGTTATGGTATACGTATTAATCTTATTTAGCTCATTTTATTTTTAACTAATAAGAACAGTATATAATCCATCACACACAAGTGTGACGCATTAAAATAGGCTTTTAGACTTTTGATTATCTATGCCTAAAATACCCTATTAAAATCCAAGTAAAGATCCGGTTACTTTTTTATGTTCAAAACAGTCTAGCAACAACTCGAGTTAGGCTACGAATTCTTTCTTTGCTTTTTGGTCTAGATCTATTGAAAGATGAATAGTTATAAGCAAACCAAAAGACTCAATCGTCATTCCCGAAGTTGGCATTTCACAATGCATTTGTGATTTCAGTTAAATTGTAAGCTTCCAACTGTAATTTGCATACGCATTTTTTTATTTAAAAGTTTTCTTCGCATATTTATAAACTGACAATGTAAAGAGCCTTGCCCAGGGTAAAGTGGAATTCCAGTATTCATTTTCATCTGTTTAGGTTTATGAGTTAGACCTCATGTAATGCGGGCTACACACGTTCAGTTTTAACTGTTCAGTTGGACTGTACAGTTAAATCGTGCGTGTGTAGGCAAAACTGAGAACTGTGCAGTTTAACTGACGATCTAATCAAATATTATAGTTGTTGTTTCACATACATAGTATAAGCAAATATGGCTCTTCAAATTGTCAGTATATTCGTATAGCAAACATGGCTTTTATAACGTCATGAAGTTCCCATATAAGCTCCTCTACTTGTGTTTTTGCTACAGCAATTTCTATTATGTAGGTAATATTTTTTTAGAAGATTATAGTTATTATAATTTCACGATTACTTATAGTTTTAATTAAGTAAATCGTGTAATTGATAGCTCAATTTGTTGTCTGTGTTTGTGTATGTATACGATTGTGTTCGAACATCGAATTAATAATATGACTTGTGTGTGAACCTTGAAGATTTTGAACATGAACCTTGAAGAATTATCTTGAAGAAAAGTACTTAATTGTCGAACATTTGATACTTAATGATTATGTTTATCTTTGACTTAAAAATACTTTAAAATAAACGAGGCTTACATAATGTTTTGTATTGAATTTTGTACTTACTGAGTATGTTGGCTAAATACTCGGAGACTTAACTAAATCAATGGTTTTTTTTACTAGACCAGATATTTACATCATACTTAAAAATGACTCAAACGCATGACTGCTTTATGAGGTGAAATAATTTTAAACCTTAACACAACTTTTTTAAAGTTACTTACATTAGAATTATAACTAAGTGTAAACTTCAGTGACCAGATCTAAATAGATATATAAAAAAAATCAGTTTTCTTACGTTTGTGTCTACAAATCTCGAAAATTAGTCGATGAATTTACTTAAAATTTTTACACAGCATTGCATTTTATCAGAAGAAAAGTTTCTATAAGTTCTTCTACCTTTTTTAAGTTAAACTGTTGTTACATAAGGTTTAAAATTATTTCTCAAATCTTGCCATGCAGTCAGCAAGTGTCAAGCCTAAATAAATATGTGTTTTTTATTATTATTTAAATCTATATTCTCATTTAAAAACACCACTTCATAGTATTATGTTTATATAAAAATATCACTTCATAGTATTATGTTTATATTAATTCTTAT
Organism: Synanthedon formicaeformis; assembly: GCA_945859745.1. Taxonomy (NCBI): domain Eukaryota; kingdom Metazoa; phylum Arthropoda; class Insecta; order Lepidoptera; family Sesiidae; genus Synanthedon; species Synanthedon formicaeformis. The sequence continues at coordinate 8,507,076 of OX243958.1, forward strand.
AACGTCTATTATTCTGTTAAACCAGATTTTATAGTAGGTACACATATATATGACTTTTTGAATAAAAAAAAGATTGTATTGTTTTTTCTATATGTAAATTTTGGCGCAAACTTAAAACACTTATATCTACTTATTTGTTGATTGTACTTAGAATAAACGGTTTTAATTTAAATTTGGAATGCTTTGTTTTATTTGAAATCATTATTTCTAAACTTTACTTCTTTTATTGACTAATAAAAGTTCTGATAATTCTAGTAACTAAACTAAAGTTAACTAAGTTTAACTCTTTTCTAGATAATTCTAGTTACAACTTCAAATCAACTTAATAGTGACAGGGCACTCACTACTAAAGTCGATTTGCTCTCGTCTTGCGGCAGTACTTTAACAGCACTTGCGCTGTTGTATTTCGGTAAGTAAGTAAGGGATGCCAAAGCCCATTTCCCTTACTAATCCCTTATCTTTAATCCTACTGTAGTCGGCAGCGCAGTTGCATCACCTGTGACTGACTGCTTGTGTGTCCATCAAGTGGAGTGTCAGCGTGTCTGCTGACCTTAAAATAGAAAAATGAAAAAATTGAATCAAATTTATAATTCGCCTGATAAATTTGCTTTTCTATATTTAACTAATTATAGCTTTTGTGCTGGGTGTGTAAGTATGCGGTGTTAATATCTAACGTTGAAATTCAACTTTCGAAGTTGTCGACAATAAATTTACTTGGACAGTAAGTACAATTTAGTGGAGGCGAACTTCGAGGAGGTTTATCGTCGAATCCAGCTCGGATGGCAATGGCAATGGCCTCAAAACAAAAGTTTTTGAACAATGTGTGTTGCCTGTGGTGACATAAGGCGCTGAAACGTCTATTATGAGATGAGCTTCGTAAGAAAACTCAACGAGCTATTTAGAGGGCTATGCTCGGTGTTACACTGCGAGATCAAATCAGCAATAAGGAAATTCGTAGACAAAAGTAAAGTTACCCTGCGGATCAGTAAGTTGAAGTGGCAGTGGGCAGAGCACAAAGCAAAGACTATATAAGTATATTTAGTTTAGATCTATGGCTCATAGATGGAACATCGATGAGGTGTGGAGAGCCAATGGGCGCTGGGAGGAAGGTTATCTTGAGTGGAGGCTACGGACCGGCAAGCGCAGCCTCAGAATATATTATAATATCTTATCTTTTAAGATTAACTAAGCGAGGAATTCTTGTATGCCACGATGATCTCGCAAACGGCTCTAACGATTTTGACGAAAATCTAGGGGGATTTTTTAGGTCTTAAAATCGATCTAAGTATCAGTGTCTTTATCTTCGAGAAAATTCGTTCTAGGTAGTTTTTTTAATGGAAAGGTTACAAAAGTAATACCGCTTGCTCATTTTATAATATTTTGAATTATTTAAATATTAATTCAAGTAGGTATTCTTGAATTTTCTTCTATAATGTTTCATAGTGGCCTTTTTACATTTTACATAAAAACCTTTCATTGGCCCTAGCGAAGCTCGGTCACCCAGTCTAGTATTTAATATAATAATACTAGGCGCAGCGTAGGACGTCCACTGACAAGGTGGACAATGACCTGATAAGTGCCGCGGGATGACGATAGTTCCAGACTTCTTTACGAGCGGTCTTATTGAAAAATTATGGGGGAGGCCTATGTCCAGCAGTAGACGTCCTATGGTTAAGATTAAGAAGTCCTAAAGGGTCTTCTAAAATATGTCAATGTCCCAAAATGGAGAACATGATGAAGCCTCGATGCAAAAGAATTTCCCCATTCTCTAGCGAGATTTGATAGTTGTATTCCCTGGTGTTTAATGTAACATGTGATTTTTTTGCAAAACATTCCTCGTCATCAGATGACATTAATTAATTATGATTTTTAGTGTCAATGGGTAATTAGAGCGACCCCATGAAAGCTCTGTTGGGGGGAAATCCGTGATCGGGTCACGTCGCTCGGACACAAAGATTTATTTTAGTGTCTCCGCGGTACAATAGCCGTGTTTGCTATTTTGGAATTTTTATTTGAGAGCAGTTCGCGTGTGGTCGACACACCATGATCTTCACATTTGGCGGGAAACAGATACGTCACAGTTGGCGTTGATAGCTGCCAGTGCACTGGCTGTCCACGTGAGATTTTTTTTTATTTTATTTTTTATTGATAATGTGCGAAGAGAAAAACTTTTGAGGGAAAATGGTAAGTTAAAATAAAAAGTATTTGGCCACAACAATAAATATATTATTCAGTATATCTAATATTATACTATACAAATATCCAAACATAATTATGTTTATGTATAAAAAAAAATCATATGAATGTATATATATATATACACACACACCCATGCATACCATGTATTTAAAAACTAGCTGTGCCTTCGTACGCTTATTGTATTTATGTATTTGTTTGTAAAAAACCTATTGGAATGAAAAAAAACTAAATGTTATGTGAAGCTTGCTACAATACATCAGTGAAAACCGCATTCAAATTGGTTTAGTCGTTATTGAGATTAGCTTGCACAAATATACAGACAAACTTTTTACTAAGGTATCAAAAAAATTCCTACTATATGTAGTTATTGTAGTTATTTAACTATAATAACTACATATAGTAGGAATTTTTTTTGTTTTTTGTTCAAATTAAATAGTCAATTGATATAATAACGTAGATAATCCTCTTTTATTTAAATTACATTTTAAACTTTTCGTTTAGAAGTTACGATTCTTAAAAAAGGCTAAAAGTAAAAATAAAGCTGCTGCGCTTAGCCACATGTAATTGTTATACAAATCTACAAATCTCCTTCATACTATACTAATCCGTCTCAATGAATGTCTATTCTGCATGCTCAATGCTCGTGACACTCCTGCCGATAACGAGACTATGGATAAAAATGTTATCCTTATCATATATCACTTATCAGACAGCCCGTCAGCTAAGCGTGGAGATGTCTGCAGTCTAGCCAACACATGCTAAAATTACACGAAGCATTTATCTACCACGCAATAACGGACTGACTTATCTTTATATTGGCTATTTCTTAAATCTCGAGTGACTTTTTATTATCACAGGCTACTAAATAGTAAATAGTACCATCACGCAACAATAAAGGATATGTAGATGCACCGCAGATATGGAGGGGAAAGGGATGGGATGGAATAAGAAGGATTTTCAACCGACGAAAACGAAAAAACAAAAACGGAGGAGGTTCTCAATTCGACGCGTATATATATTATGTATGATCACGCATAACTTTTGACAGGGTGGTCCGATTTTGATAATTCTTTTTTTATTTGAAAGAGTGCACCCCCAAGGGAGTCCCATTTTAATTTGGAAAAAAATTCCAACCCTAAGGGTAGGAAAACAGGGGATGATTGACTGTTCACTCACCGATTGTAGCGTATAACCACGCATAACTTTTTACAGAGTAGTCCGATTTTGATAATTTTTTTTTTAATGGATGAGGTATACCTCGAAGTTGGTCTCGTATAATTTTGGAAAAAAATCCTACCCTAAGGGTGGGAAAATGGGGATGGGAAAATTAAAAATTAAGCATGTAGTAAATATTAGATTATAGCCACAAAAAAATATAAAATAAAACTTTTTAACAAAAAATAAAACCGCCGAAAAAACTGAAAAGCATAAAATAATCTTATTATTTTACCTAAGTAATTTTGAGTCGGCGCCAAACAAGCAAAAATTACGTAAAGAGTGATGCGCGGCGGCGACTCAAAATTACTTAGGTAATAAGTAATAAGAAAATAATAAGATTATTTTATGCTTTTCAGTTTTTTCGGCGGTTTTATTTTTTGTTATTAACATCCTTTACCTAGTCACGTGACGACGTGACGTTTTACGTCACGTACGCCAAACGTACGCCTTTACGAGTTAACGGAACAGTAGCGCACGCGCTGTAATATTTAAGGGGGTGGTTAGGTTACTGTTGTCAAACGGACTGCCTCGGTTCATGACTTGACTACGCAGTTTGCACTGCAACTAGATATCTACTAGAATAGTTATAGTTTCTAGTATTTAATAGAAAGTATTTATTTCATACTAGCTGGTGCCCGCGAGTTCGTCCGCGTTGCAAAAGAAAAAAGTAGCCTATCCTGTGTCCTGTATGTCTAAATGTTTATCTACCAAGTTTCATGAAAATCAGTTAATTCGTTTAAGAGTTATGGAAGAACATACATACTTACAGAAAATAATTCTAAAAATGGTCAATTTAGTTTCAGTATCATGTATAGAGCCTATAAACACGATATCTCTGAAAACAAAGTAACTTACTCCATGACCAACCCTTACAGATTTATTATTAGTATTGATGTATGATAATTGATAGTATGTTAATTATTTTATTTTATACTAGCTGGCGCCCGCAACTTCGCCCGCGTGAAAAAAGTAGCCTATCCTGTGTCCCGGACGTCTAAATGTTTATCTATAAAGTTTCATGAAAATGGGTTAATTCGTTTAAGAGTTATATAGGATATATATATAGGTTATATAGAGTTAACATACATACATACAATACCTAAACTTACAGATTTATTATTAGTATTGATTAATCTTCGCTTTGTTATTAAATATTATGTTAATCTTTACATAGTATAAAGCAGTCATTTCACGCTGTCTGTCCCTCTGTAAATAGGTACGCTACGCTTATATCTTTAAAACTACGCAACGGATTTTAATGTGGTTTTCATAATAGAAAACAGAATTAAAATCGGTTGAGCGGTACAGGAGTCCATAGAGGACAAACATACTTAGGTACATACCCATTTTTATAAGGGTCGATAAAGGTACTCGCCTACTTTCTTGTTTTGAATACTTTATACTTATATAGAAGAAGATGTGCAATTTGTTCTCTAGCTTGTATTGCGATTTTTCTTTAAAAAACAAAGCCTCTCTTGCTTATAATACATGAACCTCTCTTGTTCTTGCATGAGCATAAGTACGAATAAAGACAGTACTTATTAGTAAAAAAAATCTTAAAAATAATGTCAATCTTGTACCTCGCCTACTACGAGTATCTCGAAACAACCGTTTTATTTTATTTGTTCATGACTTGAACATCATAACAAGCCTGAATTCTCAGGCTTGGAAGCTATTGGTAGGTATATTGGCAACATTGTAATAAAATTGTATTAGTACATGGGAAAAGCGCGTGATACATGACTGTGTGAAAATCAATTCAGACAAAGTCACCTCTAGATAAAATAAAAATTACCAAAATTTTATGTCAGACATCTTATCTGAACCGGTATAAATAGTAAAATCGGATTATCAGGATATCCAAGATTAGATAAAAGAGAAGCAAATTTTTTTCCTTGTCTGAATTTCCATTAAACCAGTTGGCACAGCTAGGAGATATATTTTAAGTATGTACTAATACCATTTTTAAAGCTTTCTCTTACTCTAAAATGGCCATAAAACCATTACCATCGAACAATAATAATTTTTCAATAGGACCGGTGAGAAACAGCATGGAACCTTCGTCGAACCGAGGCCCTTATTATGTCGTCGTTTGCTTCACCTCGAGGCGCTTGCCGCTTTGTGGTCTCCTTACTATGTGTCATAATGTGTCTACGGATCTCCTCATTCCTGAGTCGATCTCGCATAGTAACCCCGAGTATCTCTTTGAGCGGACGTTTAACTTTCTTACAAGGCTATATAATTCGGGGACCACGTTTCAGAGCCATATGTCATGCATCACTGGCGACCAAAACAAAGATTTAAGGCTCTGTTCACACGTACCACAACCACACCACATCGCAGCGACAAAAAGTGGTCAACAGTGGTTACGTGTGAATAGTGTCGCTGCAGCATTTTGCAGTTAAGTTGTGGTAATTACAAAATGTAGATGTGGTTGCGTTGTCGCTAGTAGTTGCGATGTGGTTACGTTGTGGCTAGTGTTTGCAGGCAGACAGATAGACTTCGGCTTTCGTAGAGGAAACACAATCTGTATCAAAAGACTCGCTGTCGGACATTTTTCGCTAGCAAAACTTCATACAATACAGAATGAATGAGAGAGAGAGAGGGAGGACGCAGGCGTACGCGCAGTGTGATTGCGACGACGCAACGTTGTGGTTGCGTTGTGGTTGCGATTTTGTCGGTACCGACCACACGGTTGAATTTGACGGCAAAATGTGGTCCGTGTGAATGCAACTATTAATTTTCATACAAATTAGCGCCCGTTCACGTGTTGTGGTTGTGGTGTGGTTGTGGTACGTGTGATCAGAGCCTAAGGCACTGAAATTTTTAAAACAAGATAGTATCAAATCTTCCCGGACGCTACCCATTCGAGCCAAATTCGACGGTCGGGTCAAGACCTCCTTCTCGAAGTAAAATACTTAGGTACCCACAAAAAACTTAATAAAACCAACAAATTCATTAAACCCTCACAAACCTATTATTCAAACATTGAAAGGATAAATATACATGAGTGATGATGAAATAAAGTGTAAAATAGTTGTTGTTCGGATTGGACAATTCCGATAACTTTTAACTGGTTCGCACCAGAAGTGTTGAACTTCGCGCATGCCCCCGCCGGACTGCGATAAAGTGGAAGTAGGTAAACAAAATTACCGCGATCTTACGTACGTTGTATAGGTACTGTATTACTAAGTCACGTTTTACTATGTATTCGATTTCTATCATTACTAGCACAAACTTTGTTGATTGCAGCGAAATCCTACTAGTAATAATATCCATCTATTACCAGTGATATGTTAAGTAAGTACTAGATTGAGCACTCCCTACGATTTCTTGCTAAATTCATGTTCTAAAGCGGAAGGTGCGCGGGGGACGGCGCGGCAGTAGTGTCAAGGTCAATACGTCAAGTCGTAGACAACCGAATATTAATATGGCCGACCCGATAAGCATGTCGGCTTTAACAAATTAAATATTAACCTATTAAACGTTTCAATATTAATAAAACTTACCTATGGAACGTCACACCAGCAGTTTTAAAAATATTTTTTGTTGTATTTTTACAATATCTCATCACACCAGACGGCATTTTTATTGGTTTTGAAAATAATAACGCGCCTAATCTCTACGAGCGCGTATGACAGACTATAAACGGGTAGGACGTCGGAACTCCAATCACTTGGAACACTCATCGCGTCTTGAGTGTTCCATCTAGTACGTAGTACTTATGTACGTAGTACTTACATATCACTGTCTATTACCTATCTAATAGATCCAATAGATCCAAAATAGATCCAATAGATCCAAAATAGATCCAATAGATCTATTACCTGATGACACTTAAATAATTCTTGGGTTTAAAAAATAAGTCCTGCTTGTCTGTTAAGACATGGAAGAAATATATTTCGCATAAGCTACGAAAACCATGAGATTTTCTCGAATCTTTCTGTACATTTTGTATAGCGTTTTTGTAAATATTTGTGTAGCATTTTAACCCTACTAATATTATAAATGCGAAAGTTTGTTACTCTTTCACGCAACGGTTTCTTTTACGGCTCCACGAATTTAGATTAAATTTAGCACACAGATAGTTGATTACCTGGATTAACATATAAGGGTTTTTTCATCCTGGAAAATTGTTAGGAAAAATATAACGCATGAATAGTGCCTGAATATCGCTGTGACGACGGTGGCCAGAAAATTTTATATCTTTCAGGCGATCTCTAGCTCGACCATTTTGCAACGCGGACTTTTCAAGTCGTGGATCCAGCAAATATAGAATATATTTGAATACACTTAGGTAATTCCCATGACTACTTTCAGCTGTGTAGGTACAAAGTCGTAGCATAGTAAAATAAACAATTGATCAAGTAACGAACTATGCATGCAATAACCGAATTAAGTCTAAACCTAAATCTAAAGAAAACAGGCAACGTACTGAAAGTTGACTAAATATTTTTTGTAATTGGTAAGTACTAAAAAAATCGTTCAAACATTGTGACTGCTAGGTGACGTGACGTTATTGGTAACATAGTTTTCTGCGTTGATAAGGGAACCGGCTGAAACCGGCGCACGCGCCGGCCGCAGGGGGCCTCGGCACACATGCACACACACACACCCGTACGTGTTCACAGAAACGCACACATAGCAAACAGTACACACTGACAACAACTGATAACAGCCCCACCACTCATTTAAACAAGCTAAATGACGCAGAACTTTACCACATATTTGTATTGAGATTTCTATTTTTAATTGAAACCTCATGCTTTATCATCTCTGTTTAATTAACAACAATACCTACACGTTAGGAAAATAAAAAAAGTAATAATTTTGTTTTCTTTTTTAAAATTTATATAATTTTTGCAACAACATTTATTTAATTTTTGATGCTCTTTTCTCAAAAGAAATCTTGTAATGCGTTGATTTTTTTATTTTAATTTGATACCTTGCTAATAATATCTTTTCTGAGTAAAAGGTACCCCATATATTTACATATTGTGTTTTATGTTTTATGGTATTCAAGAATTTTCGGATTTTTGCGGTTTTGAACCAACAAACGCAATATAGGTACTGTAAATAACATATTACTTATCAAAAATAAATGTTTTAAACATACATTAAAACCTGTCCTAATCTTTCAAACAGTAAATGAGTAGGTAAGTACCTAATTAGTTACCTACCTATTTTATCTTTCACTAGCTGCTGCCCGCGACTTCGCCCGTGTAACTTTGTAAATTAGGTATATACTAAAACCTTCCTCGAGATCCACTCTATCCATTGGAGAAAACAGCATGAAAATCGGTGCAGTAGTTTGAGTTTACTGCGAACAGACAGACAGACAGACGCGGCGGAGGACCTTGTTTTATAATAGGTATATAAGTAGGATTATTAATGGAGAACCAAAATGATTTTTTTTTTCAGCAAATCTGCAAAATAGGTAACTCGAGAAAAAATAATCTGTTTTTATTTTTTTCCTATCTTCAAAAATGACTGAGATACGTTAAAGTACGGCTTCCGCGACTAGTGATCTTGAGTAATCGCGCTAACGTGTGACGTCATAACTTAACACGGTTCTGCGTATTTACATACTTTCGCTCGTTGCGCTCGCGGTCTCGCTATAAATTTAATTGTTTTTCTTATAGTGCATCACTAAAATTGTTAACAAATATTGTATTGTGCCTATGTGTACCAAATCCAGTGAAAAAACAACCCAAAAATAGTTTTTTTTTTCTGTACCACTTGGTAATAAAATTTGGAAAAAGTGGTTAAAATTTATGAAGTTAAAAGTTAGCATAACGTAATATCTATTTATTTTTATTTATAAACATAACATGTTAAAATTAGTCTATTAGTAGGTACATAATAATAAAATAGTAAAGAACGGATCGAGTTTTATTGTGTCTCAGGATTGATAATATTTTTTTGTTTATGCACCTCTCCCAAAATCTTTGTATCTTTGAAAATAGCTCATCACAGTAAAGAATTTCATAAATCTGAAATTTGTTGAGTACTTCAAAAATACTATTTTTTTTCTTTGTTACATACTTACATATAGCTAGCTAGCTATCCTATCTAGCATCTAGCTGTTAACCTAATGATCTCGCTCGGGTTCGAATCCCGCTAGGGGCATATGTTTATGTGTTAACATTTACCTTTGTACCTGAGTCATGGGACGTTTTGTAGTTATAATAATAATAATAATATGTTCGTAAAAAAAAGTAATCATAGTATATCAACTGTCTGATATCCATAATACAAGCATTAGTTGCTTAATGTAGAACTAGATGGTGCTGTGTGGAATGTGTGAAGATATTTATTATCCATTCATTCATTTATTTATTCATTCATTTTATTCACTCTATCATTCATTCGTTCGTTCATTCATCCATTTTATCGTTGGTACATTGATTGATTCATTCATTCATTCGTTCGTTCGTTCGTTCGTTCATTCGTTCGTTTGTTCATTCGTTCGTTCGTTCCAGATGCGTCGGAGTAATATGAAATTTTACAGAGCATACATCCCTTTTTATCAGAGTGATATTTTATGACGATCAAGTCATATCACTCAGTCTATTTGTTATGAAGGATGAAATGATATTTTTGTTTTGTACCAAATAAAAAAATCAATAGGTACATATTTAAAAATGAAATTAAGAAAATATTTGTCACCCCTGCCATTTAAAACTCGACAAAAATAAACCTTTTAATAAAACAAAAAACTTTAAAAATCCTTTTTATTATTCTTTATTGAAAAAAGGTTTTTAAAAAACCCTTAATACAACTTGATCGAAAATCTTACTTACTTTATGTTATTTACTTATTCAGTTTATTTCTCTCTATTTTGCGGCTACAAAATCACCATTCTAAGATATCGCGCAACCATAAAAATGTCGACTTTTGGTAGGTTATCCGACTGTCCTTTTACAAAACTCTCTTCCATCGCTATGTTTATTTAATAACAATAATATTTAAAGTAATCGCTAACACAAATACTTAAAATAATAACTGCAAACCACAACAATCAAATTTTATGAAGGTAAACACTCTGAATTACTCGCAATCGGACAGAGACTGTTGCGTTGTGACGTCATAGCAGTATCGCGCGTATGAACGAAAATTTTAAAAGCGGTGAAACTTTACAACGCTATAACTTTGGAAATCCTGGCCCGATTTCGATGAAACAAAAACTATTATTATTTGCACGAGTAGGCGCATCAAATCCAGTAATTTTATAGTAATATTTGGATGTGCTGGTGTTCTCCATTGGCATAATTCATTGATAAAACTGAATAGTGAATTATTTTTTAATAGGTCATCCAATATGTACAAAAATTTCCAATATCCTAGTTGATTATCTTTTATTATCGTAAATGGAGAACTACTTTTGTACAATTACAGATAATAAATTGTAATGTGATTAGAAAACAATACTTTTCCTTTTTCCTTCTTAAATTTTTTCTTACTAATTTATACGTATTAGGAGGTAAAATTTGTTTGTTTTTTGTAATAACTACTAAATCGATTTTGAAGAATTTTCAACCAATAAACACATTATTTCAGTAACCAAGTATATTGTTTCAATTTAGATGAAAATTCGGAAGAACAGCGCCATTAGACTACTAGACGTTTTTCTAACTAAATGAAACTTTAGGCCGGTTGATCCTGACGATCGATATGCACGACCGACGCGCTTGTCATTAGTATGAAAATTAACAAATCGTTACAAAGCTCGCCTGACCGTACGCACGCGTATTGCTACCGCGGTCGGTCGTGCGTATCGTCAGGACCATCAGGAGAGCACTGAAACCGGCCTTAGGTATTTGCTAGAATAATGTAAGTAGGTAAATAACAAAGAGAAAACTCCATTATCTGTCTTCTCTAAACAATATATAACAAAGTCGTTGGCCGCCTCTGTTTCTCCACTTACCTTCTTAGTGCCGGCTTTACCTATAGTGGAGGGTGTGCAACGCACAAGGGGTCTTAGGCTCGGCGCCCATTATCGGCCTCGGCACGGCTGAGGGTTTTAGGTGGCAAATAGTAAGTAACAAGCTCGGTATATACGCTTGAGGCTGCCGCGTCGACAGCCTTGTGGGTGCTTCGGGATACTTCAGCATCCTTCGGCACGCCGAGGCAACACTCAGGGATAGCTTGCCCTGAAGAGAACGCGACGGGACGCTTCGGCATGCTTAAGGATGCCTCAGCATACCTAAGGACGTTGCAGCATGCCAAGGCATAGTTTCCGACAGTGTGCGCTCGCATGTAGAGATGCCGAAGGATCCTTTTCCTTGCCGATGCCGATAATGGGCGCCGAGCCTTAGAGGGGGCGTCGAGCAAGCATATCCGCTTGCGACACCTCCAAAGAAGAACCCTCCGCGGCCATTCTCCGAAAAAACAAATTTAATTGTAAATATCCCAAACAAATGAATAATTACTGAAGAAAAATTGGTACTATATTTAGTACAGGATTTTTTATGACAACACAATAATCATAAATGTTCAATGGTCATTTGTACCATTGAATAACTGTTCAAAAGTCAATTAGATATCATATATGTAAAAAATCATATCATTAGGTATTATCATAGTGATATTATGTCGTATTTCCGTATAGCTATCTAATCGTCTTTAGTTTCTCTAATGAGTATTACTGTTAGGGTTTTAAAATTAATGACATATGTATATGTATTTATTTATATACATGTGGGCATACCAATTTTCAAAGCGATCATGTAATATTTGGAAGAAAAAGTAAACAATTACATATGTATTAAGAATTATTATGAGATTGGTTTTTATGCAATTTATGAGTCTTTTTACTTCTGTCTTATTTTTAAACGCCCAATTTTTCAATTTTCACTTAGATATTACGTGAAAAAAGTTTTATTACACAATATTGCAAAATGTAGGTACAAATTCGATACAATCACATACAGATTGTCGTAGAAAGTGTACGAGTCCTGTACTGAAAATTAAGGGGTTTAGTAATATGAAGCGCCAATGGGAAGGCGATATACATATTTTACAAAATTCAAATAATCGATTTTGCGAATAGTTTTCGAGTAAGCAGCAACCTTGGCCGGTTTTCCCACAAGAGTAATAGACGATGCAAGGTATCTAGGATTCACTAGTAATCGTACAACCACTGGTTAAAACCACTGGTTTTAATCCGTAATGGCTCATTGAGGGGCAGCAGGCGTTTACAATCCTGATTCCTGATAATGTCTTAACATCGAAAAATAAAAATAGGTATATATAATCCAATCTGAGGTGAGGTTGCGGGAATCCTTCAGTGATCCCTTGTAATCTTTCAGTTTTGATTCAACCCTTTCTTGCGTAACCAAGAATCTAGTTTACTTACTATAGTTTCTTTTTTAATTTCTTATTTATTTATATTGGGTACAAATATCCTTACAGTTACATTGTGACAACGCTTGATCACCTATTTAGGTAATTAAATAAGACACAAGAAAGTTTTTGCGAGAAAGAGAAACAAATGTTCATAATTACGATAATTCTCAAAGTTTTAGTCTTTCGAACTACGGAAGATTTCTTGAAAAAATGCGTATTAAGATGTTATATAAATAAATTAATGATGTGTTTTTCTAATAAAAAGACGTTTAAGGTACAAAGTGTAGTATAATAACCAGTATTGGGTCGGTCCGCACCGACCGTCATATCAGTCACCTATTGAACCACGGTCTATCGTACCAGTAATATCTGGACATCGGCCGCACCAGGCGGCTTCTGATATGATAACGCCCCCTCACTTAACTGGACACATAGTCGAGAACTAACACCGATACACAGCAATATCAACCGTAACTTTTAAGGCATAGAGTTCAAAATTAATTCAAATATTTTTAAAAATCTTAGTTTAAATTTAAGTTTTCTTTTTCAAAATAATTGAAACATTGAAATATCAAGATACTGTATATTTTGAAATAGAATTTAAAGAAAAATTGCTACAAAACGTAGCGGTGTACAAGCATTGATGTAGAGTTCGCAGGGGACTCGATTGCTTATCAGCGCGTTGTCATTCCGAGACGTTTTATAAGTCGCCGTCGCGAGCGACCAGCCAGCATTGTGTTCACAGCCATTCAGCTGTTAACTAATACTAACCAAAAAAGTAAATCCAGTGATAAAAAATTTAAAATACAAGTGCAATCATGTTGGTGTTTCCCCATTGGAGACCGGATATGCCGAGCGAGGGTTGCAGGATCCAGCGATGGATGCCTGCGGAGAGACTCGCGCCGTACATAGCGAGACCTGTCGCGGTGCCTTCAGCACCAAAACATCAGGTGTGGATTTTGGTGTCAACTTATTTTTATTATTTTTTATGCAATTTAATGACATAAATGGGCTGCCTGAAGACATATGCAATACCATGGTTTCGCAAAGTGAAGCCTATCATACAGGGTAGAGACGGGACGAAAATCTTGCATCCATTGTTCACGCATGAGATATTTGCACTCCTATTGTAATTCCATTTGAGAAAAGCTTTTTAATTAACCGTGATGACACATTATCACTTCGGTTCCAAAGGCATTTTTCTATGAGGAATATTCGAAAAACTTATTTTAAATGTTATTTTTAGGTAGAAGATGAAGATTCGTCCAACAGTTCATTCTCAGAGCGCAATGAGGCCGGGGATACTGGCGACGCGAATGTTTGTGGATGGAGGGGTTGTGGCTTAAGATTCCCGAGTGTGGCGCGTCTTTCAGCTCATGTTGCCCGCGTTCATGCGCACGCGCATTCATCTGGATTGTTCTACTGCGGCTGGAAGGGCTGCACCCGTCCACAGAGGGGATTCAATGCTAGGTATTGTATACATAATATATAACTTAAATTATGAAGAGGTAAAGTTTGTAATATGTTGGATAAAATCTTCGAAAGTATTCATCCGATTTCAAAAAATCTTTCACCTTCTAAATATTCCACGCAGGCGAAGCCGCGGGCACCAGCTATCTATAAATAAAGATCCAATGCTTTTCAAAAGTATTGGGTAATGTAAGGCGTTATATTGCTTTACATATCTTATCGAGCGTTAGGTCATTCTGCTTTTTTTTTTACTTTTTATATTTTATAATTTATACATATTTATTTATAGCTTTTTCTCGCGACTCCGTCCACGTATCGCTTTAATTTATAAGGAACCTATCCCTCAAGTTGGAACAAAATTGTGTGCAAGATTTCATTAAGATAGTGTACAAACAAACAACAACAAACACGGAATTTTTACATAAAATATACGTAGTTATTGTTAAAGTGACCTTGTTTATTCGTTTGTTTTATCAACAGATACAAAATGTTGGTGCACGTGCGCACGCACACAAACGAGCGACCACACACCTGCACCCAATGTAGCAAGAGCTTCTCCAGAGCAGAAAACTTGAAGATTCACTTGCGTTCACATTCTGGAGAAAAACCCTACGTTTGTCCCTATGAGGTGAGATATTTGATAATCGAGCAATCTTTACATTCTCCATTTCACGAATCAAATTAAGACACAAGACATGTCACATGATGGCTTATAAATCCATCATGTCTGTTTTTCCGCTAACTACTTCTATACTACCCAACGGATTTTAATTCGGTTTTTATTTTACTAACTAAAAAAATTCTTCCCGGACTAAGCCGGGGATCAATCAATGAATTGACATTAAAATTGTGTTAATCAATCAATTAAGACAATTTTAATGTTCTCATACAATTCCACCTATAAACAATGCACTACAGATTGTCAAAAATTGACAAAATATTTTACGCTTTTTCTCTTTGTCAACAGGGATGTGGCAAAGCGTATTCAAACTCAAGTGACCGTTTCAAGCACACAAGAACACATACCGTCGACAAGCCGTACTGCTGTAAAGTGCCCGGTTGCAACAAACGTTACACGGACCCTTCAAGCCTCAGGAAACACGTTAAAACCTACAAACACTTCACACCCAAAGATATAGTCAGGCAAGAATCATCCGACGAACTGGCCAGCCCTGATTATTCGCCTCCGAGAGACACAACTTACTTAGAATCTTCGTCCCCATTGGACCATATGCCGTACTGCCCTACTAGAGTGCCGCCTACATACGCACCTATGGTCCCCATGACAGAAACACTACCACCACCGCTTAGGTACTCGCCAGTATTAGATCAAGTGACTTATTTGAGACCTTTGGAGCCCGTCTATCCTTTGAGGATACCAGCACACGAAATGTCATATATTGAATACACACAAATGTATGAACACGCATACAGAAGCTACTATTCAAATAGCATCAGCTACCCTGTATTAACGCAGAGAGTTTGCAACAAGTTTAGTTACGAGGAGATAAATGACGTAGCGATGGAATTAGAAGTGCCGGAACGGTCCCCTGAAATGTACACCCCCGTTGAAGAGGCGCCCTTAAATTTGAAATGTATGAAGAGAATTGAATACACGCCTATCGAAGATCTAGTCAAACGCACAGACTTACCTTTAGATTTAAGCACTAAGAGTTAGTAAGTTAGGTAAACTTAAAATATACTTAATTATTTATAACTTATACGTGTAGTTTGATTGCTTAAACTTTATTTTATGATGGGAAGTCCCTGTGAAACACATAACCTTACATCTAAGCATTATGAGTTGATAAGTTTAAAATGAAATTCCTTATAAGTTATCCTGTTTTTTATGTTAAGGTTGGCAGACAGGCTGCCGGTCCACTAGATGGTACGTGGCTACCGTCGCCACGTACCATCATATTTATGGTGGAAAATTGCTACCATACTAAGCTAATAAGATAAGCTAAAAATATAATAATTTAATGTGGTTTGATTGCTTAAACCTTATTTATGGCGGAAAGTGCCTATCATACTCGTGCACGATATAAATATTTAAACACGATTTAGTATGAATTAATCAGCACGATTTTATCACTGTTACAATAAAATGGCAAGTGACAAGGCGTACCGAACGGTGACAATGTCTGTTTATTATTATCTTTGCAATCAGTGTAAACATTTCAAAATTATATCTCATTGTATGTTAGTAAGTGTCACTGTGTCTGGTGCTTGACCTCTGTGCAAATCAAATCTATAATTGATAATGTATTAAAATAAAATATATCATTTTATTTGATTTTTAACATAGAGAATGTACCGAGCAATACCCGCAAGAAATTGACCACTCTTTAAAGAAAGAGAGAAAGCGATCGTGTGGCCAATAGATATCTCTTTCTTCTCTCTATGTCTATGGTCTGTAGTAACTTCGAGGACTAATCAAATTCTATGGTAGGGGAGCCCACGATGCTAAATGTGGAGTCACTCGAGCGTCGTGGGGACCTATTGGATTTTGAAGATTAGATGGTAGGAAGAAAAAAGGTTATATGATGTTTTTTCAGCGGTGGGGTGAGCGTCTACAGGCGTTCAAAATTTTATAAACGTATTTAAAAAAATCCTCTGAATAATCGCCAGATTAAGAATCAACACGATCAGGAATTCAGGCTGAACCGTCTATATGAAAATCTGACGTACTCGAGTAAGTACATATTACAAAATGGCAATCGCCAAAAATATTTTTTGTATTTTCAAAAAGCTGCCAAGAGCTTGCGTTACATCCAAATCATGTGTATTTCAAATGGGAGCTTAGTTTGGGTACACTTAACATCCCCTCTGAAAATCTGTGGCGCTCGAGTAAATCCCAAAATCCCCTCTTGGGGATCTCTTGGGCTCCCCTACTACTAGAAATAGACCACTACTGGCCGCACGATCACTTCGACTCACACTTTCTGTTCGTATTTACTTTACATCTAGATAAGGGATGCTTCTCCATTCTCTATGTCTATATTTTTATTTGTACACAAATTCGTATTTATTTACTGGCACAGGCACAATTTTTTTTACGCATTGACTTGTGTATTTTGACGAAAAATTGTTCATCAGTGTCTATTGTTCATCACGCATAGTATAAATAAAAAAAAACTACGAAGTATCATTTTGCTTATTTATTTATATTTATTGTGACTAATAAACAGAACAAATAAGATGAAATATTATTATATTATATTAATTGTACGCGGATAGATTGAAACCAATATTATTAGATTTATTATCATAAATAGCTGTTGCGTTCTTGAGACGTGGTTTAAAGTTTGGATGGATATCAATCAAGTTAGTTTTAACCCATTCATTGCCAAGGACTCGCTTGGCGAGTTCACTAAAACCTTAGAACTCGCTACGTGAGTCCAAATTATTTAAGTATCGGTTTTTCTTCAAAATTACTAGAAATTAATGTAAAACACAACTATAAAGGTTATGCAATTCAAAAGCCGCGTCGCGAGTCTATTCTCCTCATTCGTACGGCCGACGACTCACCACACGAGTTCAACATATCGCTGCTTAAAAACTAAAGGGCCATAAAACAAAAAAAAACAAAAAAGTTTTTATTGCAAAAATACAACCACAATCCTTCATATTGTATGTTACAAAAAGACTTACGGTTGTTTTATTCCATATTTAGTATATTTTTATATATTCAAAAGTAACTCATCTCTTCTAGTATTCAGTTTATTATAAAAGTACTTAAAACATTTAATGCTACTAAAAAATACGCTTCTAACAATGTATGATATGCATATATTTGATATATATCTAATAAGGAAAAAATTGAGAAAAAATAATTTAATTTTCTTCGATGAGCTCTCCTGTAAAAAGTGTAATTTTGATTTGTGACCCTTTAGTTTTTATGCAGCGATATATTTATACCGCTGGCCATTCATATGAATGAGACTTGAAATTTTTGGTGAGGCAATGAATGTGTTAAGTTTTATCGAAAAAAGAGGGGGAAAGCAGTGGAGAAAGGGGGAGGCGAGCTCCCCCTTCGGGTGTGTTAAGTTCTAACAAGTTGCGACATGCCTTCCGCTATAATATTGAGTGCAGCGAGATCCTTCCGCGCCGTGTCGAGCAGATGAGCCATTCCACGCTGCTGCAGCGACAGGAACTGCTTCATATCTTCCTGAGCACCTTCACCAAAAACATTTCAAGTTATATCTCAACTTATAAGTGAATGTTGTGCAAACGTTTCCCATGTTAATGTTTAAACACTCAAACCCAAAGACCTAGGCTAGGTAGGGCCTCTTTCACCATCTCTCAGTAAAGTGTCAAGTAGGCTAACCGACATTTAAAGTCACCGATAAGAAAGCGTACGAGTTTCACCATCTTCGAGTCAATTTTTACTCAATGAAATTGAAACAAAATTCTCGTAACATTTACTCGCCAATTAGCGTTACTTGAAAAGTAACTAATCAACACTTTACTTGTAGTTGGTGTAAGAGGCCCTAACTAAACTAAATATTAACTAGACTCGCTGAGCGGAATGCAGAACTTGCGCATTAAGAGCGGGTATAAAGAGAAATAGCCAATCCTAGATTTGAATTTTATTTAAGTAAACAAAGTCTAATTTAATTAATTTTTATAAATAGATAAATACATTATAAATGAAAGTGTCGACTTTAACAGAAAACATAATATAATGAAATTTTCTCGATAGAAAAAAATCACCAAGTGAGCTCTCATTGTATGGCGTCTTCAACCTTTTGGTTCCAAACTTTAACGTCTTAGGTATTTGACAAACAATTTTGTTCCGGCCAACAAGTCTAGTAGAATACACATAGGTCGATGCTCAAAACATAAATATTTGTTATTTTTATTAATATTGTCCTAAATTGGTTCAGCCGATACAAGATATTCACAGAAAATATAGCACTCGCCGCCCTAACAGTGAAGATCTTGACAAAACATGCGAACCCAAACGGCAAGCAATCTTGAAAGATATGAAGTTCTGCAAGGCTGTAGTGGGTAAGTGGGTAAATCCATATTCCCTGATAGAGGTGAGATCTGAGTCCCAGCAGTGAGGTTATGTAACACATTTGACTTGATAACAGATACAAACCTGGATCCAATTGATAGCGTTCATGTAGAGCGCCTGCACTTGCGCCACGTTGTATGCGTACTGCACACAGCAGCTCGTTCAGACGACCCTGTGAAAACAAAATGCATATCAATATTAAAGTTTTTTTTTTTATTTTTTTATTCCTGTTACTACTAAAGTTCTGTATAGCTCTGTCCGCTAGACGGACTGTCCATATTAGCACTGCGGAATGCAGTGTGTCTTGACATTATCAAAGTTTTTACTAAATATGTCCCTACGATAAAAAGGTCTTGGACGACTGCTAAATTGTGTAGACTTATTCGACTTTTACGATTTCTTTACGGCCATTAAACAAATCATAATAGTGAAATAAGTCGTAAACGGTAAGTGATAGAGAAAAAGTTATTGGACAAAAAAGATAGGAAATTTATTTATCTACAATAAAGGTTATTACCATTTTTGGCCTCAAGTGCAAGGTTACGAAGATTAAGCCCGAAACGGTTTTTGTCAAAATGACGGCACTTCCACCCGCCTAATTTGTAAGGATTTTGTGCATTTAGGGTAAGTACGTGATACTGAACCTATTTAAAAGAAAAAATAAGAGTAGTAATTTAGTGCAGAAGAAAATTCTCTATTGTCTGTAGTATATGTATTTCCCATGGACTTCAAATTTAGCAAGAAGAAATATACAACTTCTGGGCCATTTCAATGGACACCGGCTATCTAAAAATAAAGATCCAACGCTTGGCAAAAGTATAATGTCAGGCGTCAATGTATTTCAGGTGTTATATTGCTTCACATATTTTGTCGGGCGTTATTTTTTTTATTTTTCAACGCGGACGAAGTAGCGGGCAACAGCTCTAGTATTGAATAAACATCTAAAAAATTGTCTGTCAATAAAAAATAAAATAAAAGTTATCATAAAAATAATAAGCTAGTTAATGTACATACAACAATAAAATACGGTTATGGTTTATAAGCGTATTAATTCTGCCTTCTGTTCAGAATGACACTTGAAAAGACATATACGAGTATAATAATTTATTAATAAACTTTTGTTTTAAAAATATTCATAACAATTCGAACGTTGCGTGATGTGTCCTTCGTACAATTTACTTTACACACTGGTTTTAACCGATTACGAGTGATAACTACTGTAGTATGTTGGTTGACTATACCACTTGGTGGCGCACGTTATGCAAACAAAATACGAAAAGATGACGAATTCTTATATAATAAAATGTTTCACATGATAACAAACTCCCATTTAGAACATTTAGACCCATGTGAAAAAGTACTCATTTTACTTCTGAATACCAACACTTATGATTTCTTTGTATATAGACCGAGGACACGGCTGACTCCTATAAACATAAGCATAACCGGGGGAGGACCACATACCGTCAAATGGACCGTCAGCCTGTCTGTCAACCTTAACATAAATAAAAACTAATGTTCCGATTGGCGAATTTAACATTTTTTTTACATATTTTATTTTCCTTTAAGCATTGCTGGTGTTTAATGTCGACGACAACATGACAATGCAGCGTGATAGGTGTTAATAATAGCGCTCTATTAGTTTCGTTATTACAAGATCAGCATTCCAACTGACGACAGGTGATATTAGACACCAGTTTGAACCAGTTACACGGACATGTCTGGAGATAAAGAGCCGATAGCGATAACAAAAATCGAGCACGCATCGAACGGGTGACGGCGATGCGGCTAAAGCAGACGCGTCCCAAGGTTGCCATTGCCAGAGCGAACTCGTAACACCATGCATCACCACATAACAGCGCAATTTTTAAGCGCAACCCCGCCAATGTTGTTTTGTCAAAAAATACTAATTTTGGGGGGAAATACCTCTCAGACCTACCGAATATACACAAAAAATTTCATAAAAATCAGTCAAGCCGTTTCGGTGGAGTTTGGTTACACTGTGTCACGAGAATTTTATTTAAAAAGAAGAATATAATATATAAATAACTTTACACTTATAACCTACTTTTCGGTGGTTTCAGATGCCTTCAATTCAAAAGGTTTATTTAAAGAAATATAAAGAACCAAGTGATGCTTTAATTAGAGCACTGTTTTCAAACTTAATTTGCAGACGGAAATATTCACGAAAAAAATCCACGCCGCCGTAGGTTATAAAAGATTTTGAGTACGATACGATGCTATCGACTAAAATTTACTCGAAAATATTTATCTAAAATATTTACTGGAACTTTCAATAATTTCGAGTAAATATTTTTTGTTTCCTTATTTTGTCTTCGCGTTTTGAGAGAATTGTCTGATAAAACGTTACTTCCGAGAAAACTCCGTTACCGCTACTCCCACAATATTATATCTACTCTCTACAAATTTCAAATTAATGTAGTTTATCTGATCGACAATATACATATGGGGCCGTTCAAGTATTACGTAAGCAGATTTATTACAATTATTTACCCCCCCATCCCCCTTGTCAGCAAAAGTAAGCAAAGCTCTTACCCCCTCCCCCCATGCTTACGTAAACATTTTTCAATTAATGTATTTTCAATCCAAACGAAACAATACACTGACAGGGGAAATTTAGACAAGTGAATAGCGCGCGGTAATTCCACTCGGTTCTAAAGTGAGTATGCATTATTTGCGGGAATCCCCGAAAATGCGTTTAGTTTTCAAGCAAAGACAATGTGAGGGTTGCCATTCGCGTAAAAAAGTAAATAACTACCGATGACGTAATCATCATCTAGACTCCCCTGCCCCCCATGTCATCCAAAATAAGCAAAGCAAAGACTCCCCCGCCCCCCCACAGTGCTTACGTAATACTTGAACGGCCCCTATGTACACAATTATAGTTTGCCAAGCTTTCCTTGCTATAGCAGTATAAAAGAAAACGCAGTATTATTAAGATAAGGGCACACTGGATTCTGCAGTCATAAATAAACTGAGCAGTCCGTCTAGCGCTAGAAAGATGATAGATAGATATTTTATCTATCATCTACATCCGAAACTTAATTACACCATTCGTTACATAGCTAAAGGATCAATTTTTTTTTGTATATATAGTATAATATTACTTGTAACGTACAAGTATTCATACAAAATACACAGCCGTGTTACCTATAATACAAATAACACCATGGGGATGAAATGCCCGCAAGGCGTTCTTATATCATTAGGGAACATTGTTATTTAGAGGCCAAAAGACGAGAGAACCTTCAGATGCACGGAAAGGTGTGACCTTAATGTTTTTAGATTGTTAATACACTCTGTCTGGTATTATTATCCGAGTCCTATCTCCATTGATTACGAGATAAAGCGCTAAGTCTACCGATAATAACATTGCGTCAGAATTCGGAAGGCGAGAACCTTATCTTAATTTCAAATATGAAATTTTAGACCAAACACCAAAAAGGTTTTTCATACATCATTCTATATTAACCAAATAAGGCTGGCCATCGATTGTGTGAGTTTTAGAAGGATTTATGCCTAGTAAATTTATTATTCATTTAATAAAATTTAAAAAGAAATCGGTTAATATAATTAAACATAAAAACATTATATTTCAAAACAAAAACATTGAAAAACATCATCTCAGCCGCAGGACGACCACTGCTGGGGATAATTTTCCAATAGGTCCGGTCAGAAGTGGCCCGGATCGACCTGGGACCCGCGGCCATCATCAGATCTTGTGGGTGGATGTCCTAAACCTATTCTTGTACATTGTAAACATGGAAAGTTTGAGTAGTTGCACTAGTCGACAGAGTATCTTAGTCACGTACAATACAAGCCAATACAAGGCAATAAGGAGTACTAGTTTTAGCAGGAGAAGCATACTCACATTGTAAAGGGGCGGCGCAGAGAGCTGCGAGGAGAGTTCGTGCAGACGAGCTCGCACCGCCTCCTCTTCGGGGCTCAGCGCTGCTCCCACGCGCCCAGTCACCTCTTGTCTCGCTATCACCTGCAATCAAATACGTTATACAAATCCATTCATTTCATCGTCAAGAAATAAAGAAAAACAAAAACATAAAAAACGTCACAGCGTCAGCTGAGGTGATATTTTTGCGCGTAGCTTCGCGTCTCGGTGCGAGTTGACTTATATAAAAGTCACCTCCCCATTTACACTTTACACAGGTGTCCCAGACCTATATTAACTATTCAACTCTATTCAGCTTTTTTGTCCATAGAAAACAACAGTTTCGTATGGAGATGCGTGCGCGTTTTAAAGCTGAACGGGACTCGTATGTATCTTTATACAAAACTGCTGTCTTCTTTGGACAAAAGCTGAATTGAGCATCTGTGGCGTTGCTTGTGTTATAGGCGACGGTAGCCACATAGCATTATGTGGACCGTCAGCCTGTCTGCTGACCTTAGCATATTTAAAAATTAAAAATTAAAAAAAAAGAATAAACGTAGTTACTACGAGTATAGTGCTCCAAACCTAGAAAGCTATAGGCGACGCTACGAGTAGTAGACAATGTGCGTGCGTACCTTGAGTAGCGTGTGGCGAAGACCGTGCAGGCGAGCGGCGAGTTGGGCCAGCGTGGCGGCGGAGGCGGCGCGGCGCGTGCGCAGCGACGCCAGAGACTGCTCGGCGCGCTGCAGCCACCCAGCTTGCAGCGCCGACTGCTCCGACTGGCACCGCATGCGGAACTTCAGCTGCCCCCACATTGCATTCGTTAAACGTTGCCTTTTTGTCGATTATACGGGACTCCGTAGAGTGTCGCAAAAGTCAACCCACAGAGGGCGCTGTAGTTGCTTTTCACGTAAAGCAAACTTTATCACATTAAACCTTAATGTCGCTGCTTAAATTCAAAGTACCACAAATCAAAAATACACTTTTTTACAGGAGAGCTAATCGAAAAAAATTAAATTATTTTTTGTCTATTTTTTTCTTATTTTATATCAAATATATACGCATAATTATAACCTAACCACTAGAATCCCTTACTTGCTCACAGTTTTTACAAGTTTAGGTGAAGTTAGTAAGTGAAGAAACTAAACTCAAATTCAAATTTTTCAAATTCAAATCATTTATTAGATGTAAGTTTTAACAAAACATTTATCTTCGTCAAAATTACAAACTACCACCGGTTCGGAAAGCTGTTTCTAGGGGGAAGAACTCGGCAAGAAACCCCCTAGTAACTCACAAAGTGTATCGTTTGAAATTTTGCACAAGGAAGTTTATTTTACCAGAGATAGAGTCTTGGCAAAGAATCAAAATCAGTGATAACCTGTAACACAACAGTTATACTTACTTCAGAAAATCCAATCATAGGTACAGGAATGTAGTTTTCGGGGTCTGGGTTGTCAGCTTGAGCTTGTTTCCATAATCGCATGTCCATGCCTTACAGAGAAACAAAAAAAAGAAACAAAGACATTTTTATATTTCAAATAATAAATATGTACAATAAACATTTACAATAAAAAATAAAATAATATTACACTTAAATTTATTGCTTGTCAATGTTCACTGAAAAATTAATTCATTGAGTTTTTTTTTTATTTTCGTGACATTCTTTTTTTTTTTTAATGTTACATTAAAATGAAGTATTCCAGTCAGTCAGTGTGTCAATGTTAAAATCATTGGAACAAGGCATCAAAATACTACAATGGAATTTGCGTCACAAGTGCCAAAGGGGAACATAAAAAGAACGCCTTTGACAGAATCATGGCGCACTTTTGCCTTCACACGTCAATGTTAAAAGGTAGTAACGATCAACTTCTACTATTTCATTTTAAACTCTTGGGTTGACGTAAAGTCACATTTTCTTTAAATTACATACTTATTATTATGTTTGTTTTGTTATAAATGACAGTTCATGCTCTACGCATATGTCACTTTTAAATGTTCCATAAAATTCGTTGTGTTTTGTATGGCACGCGTGTTCCATGTTGTAGTAGTTTGATGGAACAAGGCTAAAAATAATATGTTCAAGAATGTCAGTCAGCACCGACCTATAAGCGGTTCAGAGGTGATAGCACGCAATGACGGCCATACGCGACTAACACAAGTATCACACAAGTGTAGATAAGTGTAACCAAAATCGTCTGTTACTTCCTAAGGCGAAACGCGAATGTTACTTCCTAAGGCTAACCAAGAAGACAGCCAATAGATAAAACAAAACTTAGTGCCCCGCCACTACTAATGCGGGCTACACACGTTCAGTTTTAACTGTTCAGTTGGACTGTACAGTTAAAGTTGAACTGACGATCTAATCAAATTTTCATTGCATAAAACTGTCTGTGGATGAAGCCGTTGTGATTCCGTGAACGTGTTACTTCAAGGGAAAAGAGATTACAACTGAAAAAACTGAACGTGTGTAGACACTAGGGTTGTCAGTTATAACTGTACAGTCCGACTGAACAGTTAAAACTGAGCGTGTGTAGCATGCATAAGGCTGTTGCACTGTTATTAGCATTAGAACTCACCCGGTGGCGGTGTCTGCAGGTACTGTTTGAGGAGTGCGGGCGAAGGACGGGTGACCGGCGATACCGCCGGGCATCCGGCGCCCAAAAGAGCATTCTTGGCGTTGCCAGATGAAAGGAACGCCGACACCTCCGTAGCGGACACGTGGTTGTCTCCATTGCCTCGGTCCACGATATAGATCACCACCTAAAAACGTAGCACCATAACACTTTCTTTTCACATCTTCTCTTCTTCTTCTCTTTTAATGTCTTGGCTCCATCAAATATTCTCCGATGATTTTGCCAGTGTCATTAGTAAAAATAGCAATTTGTAATAGCCTTTTTTAAAATTGAAATTAAAATCAAAAGTAGCAGATCCCGAGACTAGTCAGTCAAGTCAAGTCAAGTCTATATTTTTTTCTTAGTTCCCTTCGAAGTCCCTTCTTTTCACATCAACTTCTTGAACTTCTTTTCTATAGACAACCGTCAAAGAGACGTACGTCAGAATTATTTGACGACACTTCTATGGCCGATTCTGACTTAGTGATTATTAGGAAAATAATAAAACTAAATACCTATTGACTTTTATATCGACTGAAGTTGATTGAAAAGTGCTCTGTGACGTTTCAAAAAGAGGTGTTCATTCATTCACATTCATTCGGTTGTATGATATTGAAAGGGTATCAGTCAGTTGAAAGAACGCGTTCGCGAAGAGAGGTCGTCTTCGTGTGTTGGCACATCTTATGGTTGGAATTTTAGTTCTGATATATGTGTCGTTCATTGTAAAAGTGAACTATCTCCTTGTAACTGAATTTTAGAATAACGAGCTTTTTGCGAATTATAGTGTAGGAAAAAAATATAAGCATTCATTCATTGTGTTCATCTATGGGATTTTAATGCAACTATTGGAGTTACTTCACTTTTATATTGAAAGTTATGACTAAATGTGATACCATTAGGCAAGAAAAGATGGTTTTAAAAATAGAGAGTTACACCACTTTTACAATGAACGACACATATATCGGATGATAAAAGTATTAGCACTTAACATAGTGGTTTAATTAAAGTACCCTAAGTAGAAGGTGTTAACAATATATTTGCAAAATCTGTCTACTGCACCCTGTTGTAAATCGCGAATTTGCAGAAGTGTATTTTTAGTCACAATGACATTCGAATGGATAGGGGGCGAGCCCAAAATAATGTTTCACGTGTCATCAATGGCATGATTTAGGCCCTTTGCACGAATACGATTAGTTGGGTCTCCACAGAGTATCTCACATACATTTGTATGGTGAATACCAATCGAGTACTTGTTCGCTACTCACCATAAAATAAAAACTAACATCCATTCCTACATAATCTCAATTTTTTCCCCCTCTGAGATTATAATACACTTATCACACATGAAACGTTACAATAAAATAAAATACCTGGGATTTGTTCTCCGATACAGCCTTAATGGAATCAATGGTCACCACCAGATTCGGTTTGTTTCCCAACAAACCACTTAAGGATGTTGTCAGGCCTTGTTGGTTGTTTCTAAGGGACAAAATATAACTTCAGTTCTAGAACAAACTTTCTCTCAGATTCTTTGCAGTTGAATGAACACACTGCAAAGAACTGAACTGCACTGAAGGAGTAACAAACATCCTAACAAATTTTGTAATATACAGGGTGTCCCAAAACTATGCGACATGAAGGGAAAGTACCTTAAATATCGTAGATAGGATATTTTGCTGAAAGAAGCCTTTGTTATTTTAAAAGTTAGTAATACTGCATTCAAAGATTTTCTAAAAATTTCGTCGTCGTCGGCAATAAATAAATAAGTATTCTTAAAATTTGAATCAAACATTTTACGTTATTCCTTTCTTTTAAGATACTATGCTACTTAAGAAGTACATATTATTATTTTTTGTCCATTCTTTCGATTGGCATCATAAAAATACAGGTGATTTTTCTTTCACATTTAAGTCAATTAGATTCCCAGACGAAGCAATTATTTTTTAGAAAATCTTTGAGCTGTATTACTAACTTTTAAAAATAACATAGTCTTCTTTCAGCAAAATATCCTATCTAAAATATTTAAGGTACTTTCCCTTCATGTCGCATAGTCTTGGGACACCCAGTATATAATATAGGTTTGTCATTCGTATTAATATTACATGTATGTGTTATGTAATTAATTAATTATTTAATGATGATGGCAACCCTTACTTGATCTCCTGTTCGGTTTTATTGAACAACAACGCAACATGACCATCCTTATCTTCTTTGCCGTCCAGCCTCGAATAGCCCACAGCCTTGAATCGACATAAGGGATTCTGTTCGTTCAATTCTAGAGCAGGTGCATTACGGTTGTAATACGCTTGACCTGCAAATGTGTCAGTAATAGTTATTGTATGTGAGGAAAATAGGTCATTAACAACGAGTTTGCTCATTTTACTCTTTGCAACCTAAGAAAGCGAGAAAGTAAAGCGAAGGAATTAAAATTTACAATAATAAAATATAGTCGGCCTAATTCGTTAAACTGCCAAGTCCATTACAGGCCAATTTTACTTTTTTGACTTTTTTACAAGTTTAGACGATTGGTGTACCGTTTGGTGAAGGAATAATGTACGATTATCAAACAAAAAAGGTGAGAAATTTCATAAATGAAAAACTACTTTCTGACTAATAGCAAAAGAAAACCAGCTAAATCCTAAGTTTTCACGTTTTCACCTTAGCGACATAATGTCGCTCATTTCACATGTCTGATGCGACGCACAACATTTTGTCATTTCATTTTTTCTTCCTCCTGAAAACTATGCAAAATGTGACATAGCAGGTTAACGAGTTGGGCCGACGATATTGCGTTTAATGTTCCTATTGGTTTAGTGAAATTTTAATATTCCAAGCAATAATTACTGACAGACAATTCATTGGAGTGAAAAATAAAAAAATTGGGTGGTAACTTAATCATAACTTAGTCAACAGTAAAATACAGGAATGATAAGATTTTTGGTAAAAATAATTTGAAACCATTCTAAGAATAGGAAGTTAGATGCACAGAATTATATTCATGGAATATGGAGCTCAAAATAAAGTTATTTTATTTTTGCGATTGATAGCAATATTTTAATTTTAAACCATAAATGAGATGAAAAATTTCCCATCCGCAACTAATATCTCAGCTGAATCTAACTAAACTTCTTTAACTTGTGTTAAAGAAAACATAAATTCAGTTACCTGTTCCCCATTGAGCTTGCAGGAGGTTCCATTTGGCGAGAACCTGATCTCTTTCGTCTCCAAACACGTTGCAATTGAAAACTGCAGCGACTAAAGCCTCATGAGCGTTGGAAGGCCCTTGCTGCTGGGGTTGCTGAAAGTAATCATTTCATTGTGCCAGTGCACCTAATACTGTTTACTTCACTGACCTATAATAATCACTGGACTGGCTGTCCCATACAAATTACAGATAATTTTGTGTACCATTTTAAAACGCCGCCGTACGAAAATACGGAGAACTGATTTTGACGTTTGCGTATTTTTATTCAATAGATAAGTATAATAGTGTCTGTGGACATCGCTAGTTTTAGTTCTATGTACTTACGCTCCATAACCTACAGCGCCAAAATGCCGTTTTTCAAATAGACATAAAAATAATTAGACAACAGCCTGTCCAGTGCTTATACGCGTCAGTGGTTTACTTGCAGTAGAATTTAAAACATATTGGATTTTGGATGTTATTTCATTTTTGTCATTACACCTTAATACTACTTTCGTATCAATCGCAAATTAGACTGATTCATGTTGGACCACATCCGGCAAGTCGTTAACATAAATCAGAAACATAAGCGGGCCTAAGATGCTTCCCTGAGGAACACCACGTCTATTTTGCTTTAGTGTGTCGGTCTAAAACTGTTTCGACTTATTGTTTACCATTCCCGATTTAACTTTCCAATCATTTAAGAGCACGTCATTAGGAATTTTTAATTAGAAACAATCTAATTTTGTATATATTTGTAAAGAAATTGATAAAAAAAACAAAAAGAAATCTGTTTATCCGATCGCTACTTCTAATAAACTTCCCAGGATCACCTGCTGGCCTAATCTGAATGAAGATTGCCTGAAAATTTCATCACAATCGATTATGCAGTTTTCGAGTGCATAAGGAACATAATATTATAACTGTGCATTTTTATATATAAATATATTGATAGAAAAGACTTCTGACAACCCCAAGAATAAAGACTAAAACTACATTGATAAACTATTGATAACACACTAATAAAAACCAGGTACCCTTAAAAAACTTCAAAAATAGAGTGAGCGGAAGACTCTGGACAACTTTTTAACTATAGAAAAGTTTATGGACAGAGCAGCAATAAACAAAATCAAGCAAGCAGAAAAAACATAATCGATAGATTCTGGAATTTTTGAATCTACTTACCTGTTGCGGTTGTTGGCCAAAAGTAGATGTAGTGCCGAGGCCGGTTCCAAAACCCCCAAACCCACTTGTCCCGGCTGGCTTAGTTCCAAATGACGTACCAAAACCAGTCCCTCCTGTACCAAATGTGTTCGTCCCAAATGTTGGTGCAGCTGAGCCAAATGTGGGTGCGGTTGCGCCAAATGTGGGTGCGGTTGCGCCAAATGTAGGTGCAGTCGCGCCAAAAGTAGGTGCAGTTGCGCCAAATGTTGGAGCTGCGGCGCCAAATGTTGGAGCTGCGGCGCCAAATGTTGACGTGCCTGTACCAAAGGTGTTTGTCCCAAAACCAGTTGTGCCGAAACCTGGAAATGCAAATTCAAATATAACATTATCTAATATTAATTGAGAAATATATGTGAATAATTTAATTGTTTATAATTTTTAAAATCAGTTGTGTGGAAAAGGAATGAGTTAACGGATATACAGACAGACAGCGTCTTCTATTAAAGCGACTTCTATTAAAGACTTCTATTAAAAACTATGTAAGGATTCTATGACAAGAGACCGTGTGTTGTGTTGTGGTAACCCTTGAGAAAGACACAGGCTGCTGATGATGATGATGATGATGAGGAGAACGATTCTCATAGTTAATACATCTTATTAATTTTTTTTAAAACCTTTTAGCATTAATTGCAAAATATAGTCATTTAAGAATTGCTCTTAGAAACGGTTGACTAACCTGTTGTTGGTTTGGCAGCCGTGCTTCCAAAGCCAGTTCCACCAAACAAAGGTGCAGATGTAGCCGCTGTTGTTCCAAGACCACCAAAGGGAGTTGCTGAAATTAGCCAAATTTCACAGTTAAAGATGACAAGTTTTATTTCCACTGCAATGGGTAGTGACAGGTCCTAAGAATCGCATTATAAAGGTACATTAGGAACTTGGTACCCGTCTGAAGCAGTTCTGATTAAATACGAGCTGTGATTAAATCATACCCAGGGGCTTTTTTAGGGTCAATGTGTTTTATAGCCACAACCACTTCCTTGTGAGTTGTTTTTGTTTTTGTTGAAGAATTGATTGGCTCATCAAGTGCATTCTCTATGTCTCTCAAGTCATTATTATTGCCTTCGTATTGGTCTTCCTCAGTGGAGCCTGCTGGCTTTGCGGTTTTTTCAGTTTTCTGGTTGCTTTCAACAAAGAATACTCGGTAGCAGCAGTGTAGTCTAAATTGGTTAGGAAGGATTGCATTTCTTCATTTTTCTCACTATCTAGTGTTCTTTTTAATTTTTAGTGTTAAGAATGATTTTTGGCCCCTACCAACTGAATTGAAAAAAGATGTCAACTTTCATTAAAAAAATCCTGAAAATTGTGAAAAACTGTAAAAAGCGACTTCAATTTCTGGTCACGCTAAACCTATTTTTGGATAACCATTACTTATCGAAGATGTTGTCTAGTTAGGATTCAGTGGGTTTTTACTTCATGCAAGTACAATATATTAATACAACTAGCAAGCCACTCCCGGCTTGGCATGGGTGCAATTTTTTCTGTATTTATATACATGTAACCTTTCTCGTTTAACACTTTTTCCTTTAGTGAAAACTGCATTAAAATCCGTTGCACAGTTTAAAAGATCTAAGTGTACATACGGAGAAACAGATAGCGGAAAGTGACTTTATTTTATAATATGTAAAGGTGAGTACCAGTGCTAGTTGATGCAGTCCCAAAACCACCAAACCCAGTAGAAGTTATGGGAGTACCAAAACCACCAAATCCTGAAGCCGTAGTTGATGTATTTGTACCTCCAAATGAAAATGAAGCTGAAAATATTTTTAAAATATTTTTTTATTGTATGTTTACACTTCTATATTTATATTATAAAGAGGTTAAAGTAGATGTTTATAGGAGGTAATCCTTGAAACTATTTATCTGATTTAAAAAATTCTTTCACCAATAGTTAGAAAAGAAATTCAGGATGGACACAGGCTAAATATTCCACGGAGGCCAAGTCTCTGGCAACAACTATCTAAAAATTATACTATTATCTAAATTTAAAAAATGCTGGCAATAGTTATTATGTCAGGTGTTGTATTGCTTTGCTTTAAATATTTTTTCAGAGGTAGTATCTTTCATTTTTCAACGCGGACGTATTCGCTGACACCAGCTTGTGTTTAATATTATGTTTTTTCATTTGAACAAAAGAGAAAATACATTATTTTTTTCTGTAATTAGGAAAGCAACTAATTGTAAATTATGATATAATTTATGATAAAACATAGTTTACTTACGTTTGGCGGCGTTCCCGAAGACATTACTTTGAGTAGTATTGGCTCCAAAAGAAAATGACATGTTGGCTACGTTTTAATATTAAAAAGTCACAAATTAATATTTTAAAATTATAAATCCATTCTTACAATTAATTTGCATCGGTATTCGGTTCTATCGCACAAGAAACCGGAATTTTAATTATAGGACTAAATTAAACTTTAAAACTGTTCCCCCAACCAACAACAGTCCGAATTAAATTGAAATGAATGACAGATAAGATGACACTTGACAGACAGGCAGAAGAGAAGTGAGAAGAGAGAGAGAGAGAGAGGACAAACATATATCAGTCAGACAGAATTTGACATATTACACAGAATACTAGGTATATAACAGGCACAAGTAAGGAGTGTAGCGATAAGGGGCCCTAGACAAAGTGCATTCGATTCGCATTCGATTCGATTCGCTAAATAAAAATGTATGGGATTGACATATGCCTTCGCGTGATTTAGCGAAGGCATATGTCAATCCCATACATTTTTTATTTAGCGAATCGAATCGAATGCACTTTGTCTAGGGCCCAAGGAGCGCCATCTTACATGGGTGTTAAAACTGAAAAAGTGGCAATTAAATCCGATAAATATAGATGGCGCTAGTGTGAACAGTGAGAGTTTGAGAGTATGGAGAGTATGGAATGAATGTAGCAGTAGTTGACGGAGTGAAGTGCGCCGAGTTGAATTTTGGTTGAACACTATCCTCACCAGCGCCTCCAATTTATAGTCTTTCGACGGACACTTTTAATACTCAGAGATTGTCCTCCTTGTCTTTACCCTCCTTAGGCACAAGGATCTTATAATAATTAGCAGGGGCCCTAGACAAAGTGCATTCGATTCGCTTTCGATTCGATTCGCTAAATAAAAATGTATGGGATTGACATATGCCTTCGCGTGATTTAGCGAAGGCATATGTCAATCCCATACATTTTATTTTTAGCGAATCGAATCGCTACGGAGCGAATGCAACTTGTCTAGGGCCCTTGGGAAAACAAATGGCATTCAATTCGCTAAAAATAAA
The DNA here is from genome assembly GCA_945859745.1 of Synanthedon formicaeformis. Classification (NCBI taxonomy): domain Eukaryota; kingdom Metazoa; phylum Arthropoda; class Insecta; order Lepidoptera; family Sesiidae; genus Synanthedon; species Synanthedon formicaeformis. The sequence goes on from OX243958.1 coordinate 8,540,531, forward strand.
ATGTATGGGATTGACATATGCCGTCGCTAAATCACGTGATACTTTCCATACATTTATTCTATCGAACTTCGTTATCGATTTTAAAATGGCACTTTGTCTAGGGCCACAGGACTGTTCACTCGCAGCTAAAAAGCGAGCCGAGCTGGGAAAGTGCATTCGATTCGCAGCATGTGGCCGCTTTCGAGCCACATGCTGCGGGATGCGGGTGCGGGAGTCGTTCGAGCACGCTACTTGTGCTGTGGCCGCGTCTTGTGGTTGCTTGTGGGCTTGAAGCTCAATGTGCGGGTGCCGCGTGCTTACACTTAAAGGAATACCTGTCATTTCACTTTAAAGGGATACCAGTAGAAAATAAAATATAAAATAGGAATGAAACAATAAATATTAACGTTTTGTAATTTAGGAATATATAACGAAATAAATGTGATTATAATACGTTAACCTAATGTAATTAAAGTACAATTAACATACAAGTGTTACAACTGAGATTTTTGAATCTAAATATTTAATCAACTACATTTTTTTTAGTCTGGCAAGGCAAGGTTTGGCCTTCTCTCTATCGGCTCGGAGTATAGTAGAGGAGCCCAAGAGGGGATTTTGGGATTTTCTCGAGCGCGTCACATATTGCCAATCTATATTCCCGATGTGTCTCCGATAACCGATCCGATTTATATGTAATAGTTTATAGTTTATTTTCGTTAATGCAATTTTTTCAAACAATCAGTCCTGTTTATATTATCCTAAGTCCATTTCCATGATACATAATAGGCATGGTATCAGTATATTTTAAATTTAATTTCATTTATCTACTATATACTATGATAAGTTGAACTGAAACCAAGCAGGACAAATATTTAAAAGTATTCTTTGATCAGATAGAAAAAAAAAAGAATGAATAAGTATGTCAATTGTCAATATAACCTATTTTGATTTCATGCTGTGGATGTAAATTAAAACAAGATTTTTAGCACCACCTATCATTTAAAAAATCATTTATTCAAAGTCAAAATTATAAGTTCACTATTTGAAAAAATAATAAATTTCAATTGTATGTATAATTACAAAACATTAGGAAATCAAATTTGGAATCATAACGAAACCATAAGCACTACTAAAAAGAAACATTAATAATAAAAGCCCAAATATAAATATTAATAGTATTTATAGGTATTTTAATTTCGTTACAAACAATGGCAAACAAAACTTCTGTATTTCTTCTTGCTAGTAACACATCACAGAACATTCCAGAAAACAAAAGAATAAATGCTTACATGATTTTTATGTTTTTAATAAGTATATAAAGAACATTTTATTAATTAGGATGAAATATATATAGTTATTATGCAATACACTAGGCGGAGTTACAATCTTCGCCTCCTAGAGAATCCGTTATTTCTTCGCTCCAGGAGGCTGTAGTGGTTGGCCACGTTCTTTCCCACGTAATTTTATTCCAATGGCTCTTTCTATTTTACCCAAAACAATGTTGTTTGGAATACCACGACCAGCTTCGTAATCGTTTACAATCTGTGGTTTCTCACAAATTTTTGTAGCTAAATCCTTTTGACTCATGCCCTTTGATTGTCTCCCTTGCATTATAAGCTTGCCCAAGTCTAGAGATACCTTTTCATGACGCAATTCCTCTGTCTCCCTATCAAGTTTTGCCGTGTTTTTAGTAGTAACATGTTGTTTATTGGTTCCTGCGCCGTATTTTTGTTGCGTGTCAACTGGTAAGCCTTGACGGCGTGCAGCATTTACGGCCTGTTCAGTCTTCAAAGCTGAAGCCTTTGGTGGCTTTTTACGTAGAATAGTAACTGTATCCCAGTCGGACATATTGGCAGTCTTTTTATATTGGATTGTCACCAAAGTTCTACATGAAATTTTATCACTTGCTTTTAGTTTTATTCACAGTTTATGATGAAGAAAAGAATGAAGAAATATAACTCGCCTCAGCAGAATAAAAACCACAGGTCAGAAAAGTGTCCAGTCCAAAGATTGTGTCACAGAATATAAACTAACGAACTACAGAAGAAATACTCATTTACTAATATTCATATAGGCGCACTGCGGTGAGGCATTGTCTTTGGGTGAGGCGAATAGCGGCGCGTTTTAAAATCGTACATCATTGTAATATCCGACGTATTGCCATTCGAATTTCAACACTTGCTCTTGTGGCCTTAGCGCGAATTTTATATGTTAATTAACAGAATTTAGTTCGCCCGCGTAACTTTGTAAATTATATAATAAAACCTTCCTCGAGGAACACTCTATCCATTGGTAAAAACAGCATGAAAATCGATGCAGTAGTTTTTTAAGTTTATCGCGAACAGACAGAAAGATACACGCGGCGGAGGACTTTTTTTATAATATTGATTCACATATTGAATTGAATATTGAGGGATGGACTCACATATTGAAGCTGTGCATCCGCATATCATATGCGCAGGATTTAAATTAGGTATATTTTTTCCGTAGTGAGAGTACTTCTATAGATCACAGATTTTGTAAAATCCTCCGCAATGGTCGCTAGGTCTTATTTCTTTGTGGTGAACACTGAAATCACAGAACACTATAACTACTTGTGAGTATATTGTGTTCTGTGCCCATGTCAAGTTTGAACTTTGTCAAGTCACACCACAGCAGCAGACCACTATTGAATAAATGAAAAATTGAATTAATGGCAATAAATAGTTAATAGTAATAAATACCAGTCAGGGCAGTCAGTACCTAAACCTATTTTAATGCGTTTTAAATATCATTAGGTACGCAATTATTGCACTGATTTTCGCACTGTTAATCGAAAAACAACTCGACGAAGAAAGAAATGACTTCTGAATCGGATTCAGAACATGAAGAAATTCTTGTGTATGCTGAATTTCAAGACAATGTAAACATTACAAATTATCGAAATATTCATGTTTTAGGCGTCACCGAAAAAAGTCCAATAATTCAAATGGATGACACTTTTTTCACAGGTAATGTGTTGATATAATTTCAGTTATAACCGAAGAAATTACCATAGCTAATTACATATATATATATATATATATATATATATATATATATATATATATATATATATATATATATATATATACCTCACCCTATATATACTTCACCCTAGGTATATATATATATATATATAGCTTTGACCCGTCCTTCAGTTCAAACTATATTATCGACACAAAAATCAGTGCAATAATTTTGCTGTGAAAGTGTTTTTTTATGCTAAGGCTATGGTCTACTTGTAAGTGGCTACCATTGCCCAACACAAGGGCGCTGCATGTGTACTTCCGACCATAGGGGGATTGAGGATAAGGAATTGGGAAGGGCTGGAGAAATGGGCCTGGCATCCGTTACTTCACGGTCTTCATCTGTAAGGGGGTTGTTACTGCTGCCAGACAAGTTGCCCACTACTAAAAAATATTATTAAAAGTATGAGATAAACAAAGTATTAACATATTTATTGCAGTGTAAAATAATTATATTTTGACTTTTAGGAAAATATGAAAATTCATTGGGTACATATATGTTTTTTGAAGAAGATCCAGCACCACAATGTTTAGACCCCATGTTTGATAAACTTGCAGAGAGAAATTTAAAATATGTTTGTAAAACAAGAAAACTACTTAACATGCAACATGCCTACGTCACACCTAAGGAAGGAACAGGTAAATTAAAAGAAAATGCCATTCAAAATCGTATAAAATCAGTATTCAGTATTCAGAAAGGTAGCATTGGAAAAACAAAAAAATAAACATTCTAAAGGGTTCATTTGCACTTTTGGCTCTGCATAAACCAGTGTAGCATTTTAAAAAAAAAGTAGTCATCCTGATCTAATCCTAATTAATGAAAAACGCTTTTCATTTGTGGTTTTATTTCAGAACATGGTCTTCAAAATCAACTAATGCAAGTTGAAGATGACATTTCACCAGTTAATTTTAAAACAGTACAAGAAGCTTTAGAAAAATTTAAAAATGAATGGAGTACCAAAGATGCACCTGGTCCAAGTATGGAAATTGTATCTACTTCAGATATAGCTGATAAAGTTGTTACAATGGATTCTGATGTAATAAAAGATATTAATATTAATACCAATTTAGAATAGTTATTTAAGTAATTTTAGGAAACAATATATTATATAGATATACTTATAAGTGACAATAAATTAATTTAAAATCAGCAACTTGTTATTTTTAGACAAAAAACCTTCCCCACGAAACAAATACTCGATTTGTTTGACAAGCAACCCAGGAATAATCACTACATATTATAAAACAAAGTCCTCTGCCGCGTCTATCTGCCTGTCCGCGATAAACTCAAAAACTATTGCACCGATTTTCATGCTGTTTTCACCAATGGATAGAGTGGTTCTCGAGGAAGGTTTTGGTATATAATTTGCATCCGTGCGAAGCCGGCAACAGGCCGCTAGTAATATATTAATATATATATGGGAACCTGACATTAGTCCCAACGAGGTGCCCTCGAATCCTCATATTTATATTATTTAGTTTTATTTATTAGTAAACTTTATCAAATCTATGACGAAATTATTCAATGAATCGGTACAAGCAAGAACTCCATCCGTGCATGAAGGGTGAAGAAGGGGCGGAGGCAAGAAACAGACTCTCTAGCGAGAAGGCGGAGGTTCGCGCGTGGCGAATCTGTTACCATCCTTGTTACTCACATAGCACAACCGTTGTCTGTCTTCATCGCACAATGACAACGCTTGCCGCGCTTGCGGTCGAAAACGTTTGAAAAAAAAATACGCTAATCAAAATTATAATTTCAAATTTTTTTTAATCGATTGTAATGTATGATAAATAACCGAAAAAAAGTATGTATTCTAAAAATATATAAAAAGCGAAAGTGTATAAATCATTTGTTACACTAATAAGTTGACATAGGTATTTATAATAACAATTAATAACAAAATTGAAAAAAAAAAAAAAACAAATAAACGAAATTGGTACTTATTTTTAGTTTTTATGTGCCACAGAATACTATTGGTTTGGTTTGTAGTTATTATGTCTTCTTTGGTTAGGTTTACATTGGGTTGGGTTTAAATTTTAGATCCTTCAAAGATCAAAGTGCCAACGCCATTTCCATTACATTACAAAAAGCCTTAATTTTAAATAAGCCAAAAGAGCAGTTGAACACATCGAGTTTTTACTAAATCGATGTGTTCAAAACTCCTTTTTTTATGAAATTGAAGGTCAAATAATACATCTACCGCAAGTTTCAAAAGATACTGGATTTTCCATTATCGTTGAAAAAAATTGCTAAATTATACTTGAGCTAGGCCAACTCAAATCCTATCAAGTTCTTTTGATCAAGCAAAATACTTTGTGTAGTACTCTATGTTTAGTTATGGCTTATTTACCACGCTCTGGGTATATTTAGGCCAATCTTTGACAGCTTAAACAACTTTATAGGCGCCATTTTGATTGTGGTATCTCCATTTCGTTTCTTTTGTGAGATGGAGAATTGGAGATTTTGAAGTGAGACAGAAATAATATATTTTTAAACGTTTTTAAAGTTGACACGCTATTCGAAAGGGTTTATGTACATTATGAGAATAGGTAGGTTTTGTCTGTTGTTCATTTTGTTAACTTTTTAATATAATGAGTGGGTGATTTCTCCTATTCAGCGTCTCTGTCAATGTTTTAATGGCGTCCCTTTACTTGAAGCGGGTTTATAGATAGTCCGTCATCCTTTTCTTACATATATCGACTCTATTCACAGAGACACGGTTTACATAGCGAATGATCTTTTTACGAGCCGAGTAGAGTAGACTGATAAGAAATATTCCCCGTTGCCTTCACACTTTGTTTTGGAGTATCTCTTTCGTCAATCCGAATACAATTAGCGCCTATTTCGATACCTTTGAAATGCCGTGCCGTAGCCGCAAAACATTTTATATTTTACTGTTTTCCTTTTACAGACTGACCTTAGTAAAACACAGCTGAAAAAAAGGGAAGTGATGAAATAGTGATTAATTTTTATCACAATGTTCACTGCTAACGCTGTGCAAACCGGCACGGTGCCGACCCTGCAGTTTCAGGAGCATCCTACCCAAAAGTCGCAAGGCAAAAACATTGAGAATGTTCAGAAAAGTACACAACAAACTCAACAATCACAACAGGTATCTACTTATCAAATATCAGACCAGTGCACTGGGAGACTCCATCCATGGTATCAGTAATTTCAGACAGACCAGGGACTTCTTCAAAAGTTCATTCCTCAAGTCGATTCAACAGGAAATAAAAATTTACCAGAGATATGCTCATAAATTGTATTGAACAAAGTATTAACATAAAATAATGTAAATAATGTTTTAATACCTGTTAATAACTTTGCAAACATTAAAACTTTCCTTACAATTATTGTAAACATTAAGATTATTTTGTCTTACTTTTCAATTACAGTTACAGTGATGACTACTGGAGCTCTCATGGATTAAAGATTATAGATTTAAAAATAAGTTACATACTGTTTTTATTTGTCTACTATCTGGTCAAAGAAATTGTAAAACTAATTTTCTATAATACTGTATATTATTATGTTAATTGGGCACAATAGATAATTATCCCCTTAAAGTGTGCAAACCATACAGAAAAACGCTGTCAAGTTGTTTGTTTTGGTAAGTGAGTAAGAAACAGGCCATTCCCCTATGTTTTATCCCATTCCTTAAACACCTCACGTAGTTAATGGACGCCCCCTCACATATCATCAAGTGATACATCAGCTTGCTTTCTTACCTGTATCTACATAAAAAAATAAGTAAATCAATAGTGGAAGATGGTCATTTTTTATTTTTTCATTTCAGGAATTTCCAACGTTTTGTTATACTACAGCTAATGTGAACATGATTGGAAAAATTGGTGCGGGCACTGCAGGCACTCCAAGCGTGACCGGTGGTGTTAACATAGCGCAATTGACAACAAGCGATGACAAGACTTGTTATATAGCACAGCCATTTTCCTATAATTATGCTCTGGTCAATCAGATGCAAATCGCACCAAATGGAATACAAAATACAATATCAAACATCAGTTTTAAATGTGATGTCTGCGGTCTAATGTTTGGTCACTTAACCCTACTTAACGCTCATAAAAGGATACACGCTCAAGATTCAGGTATTATTGTATTTTCCATAATAATATTATAAAGAGGTAAAGTTTCTATGTAGGAGGTAATATTTAAAACTACTCATTTGGTCACCAATAGTTAGAATAGAATTTCAATATTGAAAGCCTCTATAGAATCCACCACATGGAAAATGTATAACAGCCATAAAGGTGTTATATTGCTATTCGTCAGGCAATACTTTTTAATGCGGACAAAGTCGCGGGCACCAGCTAGTATTATATATTTTTATTTTATTTGTAGGCTCATAGGCTGAGCAAATCTTTAAAAATTGTGGGGCACCTCAAAATTCTGGAATGTTTAATACCTTCTAATGTGATTCCCATGGAAGCAGCATTTATTTATTTTTAAATAAGACTTATTAACTGTTATTTTGTGTTCTAATTAACTCACAATTTGATTGATATACAGATCATTACTAAATCATTCTCAAATTGTGAATACTGAATATCTTGAGAAATCATATTAATATATTATGTAACTAGCGAGCGCCCGCGACTTCGTCCGCGTTGAAAAAGAAAAAAGTAGCCTATACTGTGTCCTGTATGTCTAAATGTTTATCTACCAAGTTTCATTAAAATCAGTTAATTCGTTAAAGAGTTATGGAGGAACATACATCCATACACTAACATATTTATTATTAGTATTGATGATGATATGTTAATATAAATTATAAATAATTGTATTCTTATTAGGAATGTATGAGAACAGTGATGGAGAATCTGATGTCTTCAGAATTTGTATGTAAAATAAAGTATGCTCAATAAGACAGAACTAAATGTGCAATCTACACAAGAAAGAGATTGAGTACTAGCTCTGCTATTCTTCTACTCTTTCTAGAAAATGTCTATCTATCTATATAGAAAATGTCTAGTAGACATTATAAGACATTATACATTTTTATAGAATAAAAATGTATATCTGTAAGCCGGTCTCTAATTACATAGTAACTAATCAAATACTTACTTGATGTTTATTCAAATATTTACTTTATTCAATAAAATAATCTATTAGTCTTAAATAAATATGATTCTTGAGCGTTTTTCGACGATCCACGACTTTACACTACGAGTGACAAGCTACCTGTCGTTTTTACGCTTTCCCACTAGCCACGATTCCCAGATGGTAAGACTGAAATATGGAAAAAGTTGTCGGCATTTTGAAATTATTATCAGGAGTAATTAATAATATAAACATGCTTTTTTTATAATGCCGTATACAATTGAAATCAGATGCCAAATGTAGTTGGCATCTGATTTCACCGAATCCGCCAATTTTGACCCAGGAGTAGTACACAGAAAACTTTAAAAATTCAAATAATTTATATCAAAATTGAGTCTTAATTATTAAATTGGCTTTAATTAAAATATAATTTGGAACCAGGCTCCAAAATCAATGAAAATTCTCCGATTTTGACCATTAAAAAACTTGAAATACTAAACTAAATAAATTAATTAAATATTTTAGGTTTGCAGCAACCCGTGCTGAACTATAATAACATGAAAGTCCGTATTTTATTAGCTAGCCTGAAAGTTTGAAACATAATATTTTATAAAATATATAAAAAAAATCTCCTTTTAGAGAGCAACATAGCAGTGGTCGCATCCGGAGTGAGCACCGGAAATGAAGTAACGATGCCTCCACACATACAAATCCTTTCATCAGATCCCAGTGACCAACAACAGCATCATGTGCAGCTGCAAGAATGTTAGTGAATCATTTATTTATTTAATTTTTTTTTTTTTTTCATTAAAGAAATCTCAATATGTGTTTGTAGGGATAATTGAGTTTATCTCAATTGAGTTTAGTTTGGTGAATAAAGATAAACTCAATTATCTTCCTCGCATATAGTAAATTGTAACAAAATTTGGGAAACTTATGAAATTTACCTTTGGTAAAATTTGGTAGCTCTATTCAATGCCTTTGTAACTGAAATGAGACAGAACCAACAAAAGGCTAAAAGAAGTCAAAAGTTCATTGCAAAGTGTATAATAAAAGCCAATTTGTGCAGAAATCAAAATACCTTTATATTATATGTCAATTTAGATTAAACATGTATCCAAATTGGCAAACATCTAAATTTAAATGTAAACATGTTACACATGTAATGAAGTTACACGTGTAGATTATATGTAATGTAAACATCTGATCAAAGTAGACACGTGTGACTAGATATTAGATATGTATTTATAAATTTAAATCGTTTTTTAAAATTCAGACCAATAAGAAGCTCCATTATTAACTACTTTTATGGACTTTGAATCCTTACTTTATAAAGCTTGGAAAATAAAATAAGAACTCTAAAGAAATCTTCATTCTTTAGATTACTTTATTGTGACATTTTTAAAAATACTGCAATGTCAGTAATCATAGTTTATCCATTCTAGTAGTCGAAATGATACTATATTGTCAGTATACATATCTATATGAATTAAATTGCATATAAGACAGTTATAAGGCATGCTTTAATTTAGCAAACTCAGATAAAATAAGGACTAAAGATAGAACCTGTGGACGACAGAGTGATGCCGGTAAAACCATGCCTTTGCCGTCTATACTTATATTCTGTCTATAGTTCTTATTTGCCTTGAGTTACCAAATTCATTATCTTGCTAATTCTTGCTAATCTTGCCTCTTACGGGTTTTTAGCATATTCAAATCAAATTATAAGTTGTTTTAATATTTTCCAGCTAAACCGATTATATTAGAGAAAATACAAAAATGCATAACATGCGGTGGACATATCGCGAATAACCCCAAAAGAAAAGGGCCTAAGCTAATAAGATGTGAGAATTGTATCGCACAAGACTCTGAACAGCGGAATAATCAAAGTGAGTACTTTTCACACACCACTTAAAGGGCAGGGCTATACACGCTAGAAATAAGCTAACTTAGTCTAGCTTTACTTATATGACTTATTATAAAATATTGTCTTTTTGATGCCCAATGCAAAAACGGGGTTTTATAAATTTGACGTGTGTGTGTCTGTATATGTGTGTATGCCTATAAAATCGTACCTCCCAAACGGATATACCGACTTGTGATTGAAATGTTTCTTAGTTGAATTTTATGAAGATCTTTTAAGGCATTTGAAGATCTTCAGCCCGTTCCCTGGTTAATGAAGGGACTTGACTAACTTGCACAGGTTTGACTAATCTGAAATTTGGTATACTGTTACTATGGTGGCATTTCACTGACACGGTACCCTTGATCTGTTGCTACAGCATCAAGTAGTCTACGGGTCATCCAACTCCTCAGAAACTTACAGCAGATAGTCAATACATAAAGGGGTCGGGCTGAATAGAAAGTCTGGGGGTTATAGTTTATAATTTTAATTAGTTGCTAGTTTTCTAAGAACATATGATTCCTTATTATGTTTTCTTTCATCATTAGAGTGATTTCCATTTCAAACAATGAAATCGAAAAGATTAGAAGACAGTTTTGATCTCCTTAGTCCTTGTTACCACTTCATTAAGCTAATATTTATTAGTGCATATCTCAATAAGAGTTATTTGCTAACAGTGAATTCCACTCAAATGTTCGTCGCCACCGAAGAGAACGTCAAGTTCGAAGTTGGTACAGTGAGTGCGGCGCGGCCAGCCACCGACCCATTGGCGCCTGCGACCACCAATCACCAGGCGCCACCGAAGCCACGTAAGCCATCAACCTTCAACCATTAAAATGTTTAAGAGACGGCATGATCCGCGCGTTCCATACAAATCCAGCTTGTCAGGGATCGTTAGGCTGGTTTTAGTGTCAGCGGACCGTCAGTACGGAGCGGTCCGCGTATGTCGTTTTAGTATCGTCCTGATCGCCCCGGAGTACATTCGACTCGTGTCAACATCGCAATATTGACTCGCCATGATTGTACTCCGCCGACGCGTGCGCTCCGCGCGATACTAAAACGCTCACTACAGGCAGAGACGCGCGGACGGTCGTTCGTACGGACCTGTCCGCATTACTCTAAAACGCTCCCTAGCTTTAATAAATATTGGTCCATGCGGAGCAATCCGTACTGACGGTCCGCGTGACACTAAAACCAGCCTTAAAGTTGTTGCGGATGTCGTGTTAAAAGTTTCCCACGACTCCGACCATCTTGGGTTTGTTGGGTCATTGGGTTTTAGCCGGTATGAGTCCGGCATAACCCTGCAACGTCCCCTACGCTGTACGTTAATGGTTTAAAACCATAAGTGTATGGTAGCTTTTGTCCATAGTAAACACCGGTTTTGTTCTGAATCGAGCTAAATACATGTGGAATCATTGTTAGAAAAATTTAATATCATTGTTTCTTTACAGTGCCTGGACAGCATCCTGTGAAAAAAAGAAATTTAGCATCGGTAACTAAATGTCAGAACTGCAACGGTTCAGGCATAATATTCATAGGTGGCAATAAGAATAAATTGAATCAAACAAACACGGATAAGCCGTTCCATTGTAACATCTGCGGAGGTTCCTTTTCGAGATACTCGTCGTTGTGGTCCCACAAGAAGTTGCACTCGGGAGAGAAGAATTTCAAATGTGGTATTTGTGGCATCGCGTTCGCTAAAGCAGTATACCTTAAAAACCATTCAAGAATACACACTGGAGAGAAGCCTTACAGGTAACTTTTTAAAATATCGTGTCTATGCATCTTATTATTAACTTATTATCTTGCTACTGCTTAGTCTAGTTAGTCAATTAGTAATTAAATTAAGTGACAAGGGGCTCACAAAGGGCGCAAAACTAATAATATCGAGCAGAATGCTCTCCGAAAAATGAAAATATTGTACACGCATATCGTCCGATTTCATACGTCTTCAATACTAGTTTTCAAGATTACATAGGAAATTAATATCTTATCCAATCCACACATCACAAAATCGTGATGGAATTTGTAGTTAATGATATTATTTAATTAGTCTCTTTTGAGTATAGCAGAAACGCGTGTTCGTATTTACTAGTAAGGGGCATAGTTAAAACAGAATTGACTCTGTTGCTCTGAAGCACAAAGTCAAACATATATATATATATATAAGGCTCTTGTAAGAAACAAAGAGCTATTGTAATTAATGTTTATACGTGTGAAGGAGAAAGACTCTCAATCTACTTGTTAGAGTGAGACAGATTTATTTTGATATATTCCAACAAAATTACTAATGTCGAACATAAATTCATACTATGATGGTGTAATTTATCTTGTCAATGTTTGATTGTTGTTTTTAGATGTAGTACGTGCGGTATGCAGTTCTCTCAGTCGCCGCATTTAAAGAATCACGAAAGGACTCATTCAGGGGAAAAGCCATACGTGTGCGAGGTGAGCTTTTATTCATTTATATCGTGTCATGTTGTTGCCACTTTCCGCTCTGTTTCCGCTCAACAATGTTACGTATGTCGTAGAAAAGTGTAACATAAAGGCCGGCGCAGCAAAGGATTTTTTCCTGAACATATATTATTTTTAACCTTTATCAAATGATTTTAGCACTGACACTCCACAATAAAAGTATAATAATGTAAGAGGTTCAGATTACATTACTGCCCATTTCCTGCCACTACAAATGTCTTTAAAGAATAGCTTATTTTCCACGAATTCCACAGGGATTTTAAGCTGTTGTATTTCGGTTGTATTACTTTTATTGTTGGTGATTGTCAGCCAAATTACATTTTTTTTAAATATTTATTTATTTGTTGTAGGTATGTGACAAAGGTTTCGCTAGACATGCAACGTTATGGAATCACCGGCGCATTCATACTGGCGAGAAGCCTTACAAGTAAGTTGTCGGTCACTTGTTTATTTTATGGATGATAAAGATACACTGAGAATCATTTTTTTTAAATTGAAGTTACCTTAAATATTTTTTTAATTAAATTTAAAAGATTATGCACAAAATGCATCATTTATTCTTACGTGAATCACAATCATGCTCAGAAATTCATTTAAACAAAGCGCGGTAGCGTTGAAAAACTGTTAAACCCTCTTAAACTATTGAATCCGTATTAATATCGAGCCCAGGCTGCAGTGAATACTCCACCTACAAAGGGAATGAAACCTTATCGCGTGAGCGATGCGACGCATATTGACTTGTTCTGTCTGTTAGATGCGAGACGTGCGGATCGGCATTCAGCCAAGCGGCCCACCTCAAGAACCACGCCAAAGTGCACTCTGGCGAGAAACCCTTCAAGTGCGACATTTGTACGGCCGCCTTCGCAGACAGGTTCGCGCTCAAGCGGCACAGGGGCATACACGACAAATACGGTATACTATCTTTTGTATGTCAAGTTCGGCAAGACAAGCAAAAAATTAAAGCATTCATCGTCCTATTCAAATTATATATATGTATCCTAAGTCAGATTTAGTACGCACGATAAACGTGTAATCAAAAGCGTAACTATGTTTTATTTGATATAACTAAAAAGTAATAGAATAAATAAATAAATAGAGCGTAAAATGCTTATTCTAATGGTATCAGTGATTTAAAATGGTATTAGTATACCTCCGGTGTACAAATATCGCCTTTCCAGAAATCAGTGCAATAATTTTGCTAAGCTAATGTTAAGGTCGACATACTGGTGGCACCTTAAAATCTAAACGTCTTAATTTTAACGTTATTAATTTGAATATGCAGGTCAAACGGCACCTTTACCTTCAAAAATACAACAAGAACAACAGCAGTCGGCTCAACAGGGGAACGAACAGCAGACCTCGCAGACAACCGTCGAAGTTGAACACCGTCCCGAACAACAAGCGCTTTGAGCATAGTGTGTTGACGAGAAAAACTCATTGACACCTTCGCTAAAGCATTCTGAGTGAGAGGCTTTCCTTGGACGGGAACCTCGTCTTGTAGATAGATAGTGGTGGGAAACGGAAGTTGACAATGCTATTGGATGGCTAACCTCTCTATACTCACAATTACCATCAACATCGCTCATTCTCATAAGCGCGAGCGAGCAATAAAACGGCAGAGTTGGTATACTGTCTTTGTGGAAACTTTACTAGACCTAATAAAATTATGTTTTGTGTCGAATTATATTTAAAAAAAAATAGGATGAAGATTTAATTTTTAATAAATAAAATTGTGTTAAAAACAGAGAAAAAAACATTGCATTCCCATTTAATCGCATTAAAAAGCAAATATTTATTTCTCATTCAGTGGCAACTAATTTGATGTTATCGATAAAGTTTACTGTTTAACTATATCATAATATTTTTTCGAACTGAATACAGCAATAAAGAAGAGGCCTAGAATTAAATTTAAAATGGTTTCTTTCGAGACAGGAACACTTTGATTTGAAGAAAACGCTAGTAGTGGTATAATAGTGTTATGGGGCATGAACAGGAACACATTGGCCCAAAATTAGCCCCATTTGTACACAGGGGACATTCGTCAAAATTCAAAATATTTTATTTCAAAATAGGAACATAAAATTTCTCTTTTTGAATGTCGTCACACTTCAAAGGGATATTGACGTAGCGTTGTCGGTGATGTTCACACATTGGCCCAATTCGCGAATTTATGTTGCAGATTTTTAGTTTTTTAAAATGGTGTGGAGAAATACTTTTTTAAATTATTATTATTTATTACTTTGTTGAGGTTAACATTTCTATGGTAGTTGTATACAGTATACAACAGTAGGCACTAGGCAGCAATGAGTCATGCCCCATTGTGTGAACGCGTTGGCCGGGCGATGTTGGCCTATATTGGCGATTGGCCGAGATTGGCCCAATGTGCACTGGAGCCATTAGAGCAGTAATGTCAAAGATACGGCCCGCGGGCCGCATACGGTCCTCAAACCATCTCATACGGCCCGCGACCAGAATCTATCTAGTGTTACTTGCGCGCGTACCCTACGCCGTTATGAAAATAAATAACAAACATATCTCAAGGCTTACTGATGAACGTAAATCTTATAAATGGCCCTCTAGAAAAATCAGTTTGATACCCCTGCACTAGAGAGCTCCAAATTCGACTCGGTAAAGAGTGTAATATCGCATTGAACGGATGCGGTCTATGTAAATAGCCTCTTAAGTTACTTGCACTTGGACTTAATTTTCAGTGTACCTGAACTTCTATATATATTATTTTTCACGTGCAATCTTTGACATATCTTCGAAAAAAATTTACATTTTCTGGATCAGTTAATATAATATATATTTGTATACATATTTATGAAGCAAAGTTTTAACTTCTGACGTGCAGTCCTTCGACTGATGACTGATGAAAACTTTTTCTAAAGAAGTTATTATAGCGCATTGTATCCTTACTGTATGAGTTTCAATTATTTAAAATTGTAATCACTTGTAATACGTTAAATTGTCAAAATATTTGCTAAGTTGACTATAACGTTATTTTTGTTTTAGCCAAGCTCTATTTTAAAAGACTAAATTTTGCATAGACCTTTGAATGGGAGTAATGTCGGCAATGTTTCTATGTTTATATAAATTTTTATATATATATGTAATTTATATAAATAAAATCAATAATGCATGCAAATCAACAATCTACTTGCTCAACTTGACTTATTTACAAGACACGATAAGTTGACTCTTATTTCGTCGTTGTCAAACGAAAATCTGTAATGTGAAATTTTTTTAATGAAAGTTTAAAAAAAAAATTTGAAACTTAGGGTTGTTAGACGTAAACTTATTTGTCTACATGAAAAATTAATAGTTTATTTATTATTTAGATAATAGAGTTTATTATCAAAATAATAATTATTTTGCACATAACAGATTCTAGCTGCTGCACATACTTAGAATTTTTTATAGAGTTTATTCTACAAACAGTGTTCATGAGTAGTTAATCTCAAAAGAAGTGCACATTTTGGTTTGATGACGATATTTTTGTTTTATTTTAAAAAATGAATGTGAGAAATGTTGGTAGTTTCTTTTTTTTCCAAAATTATTTATAAATTAGGAGGCATACTGTTCATATTTTTCTTTGCAGAATCATATACATACATATATTATGTATTTTTAAATGTGTACATATACAATATACATACATATTATTTTAATCTTTCTAATTTTACAAACACATAGTATAAATTTTATTTTTATATAATAACATTTCTTTTTGCTCTACAAAGTTTATGTAGGAAAGTTAACACTGCCACTCCATTTACGAGATGTGAGAAAATTTTGTTATAGCATATTTCAGTATTATGCCCTAGCATACAATATTACATTATTAATACACTTTTGCATTGCTTTTAACTTCAACATTATATTTTTTAAACTACTAAATTAAAAAAGAAAATTCAGTGGTGCACGGATTTATATTCATAACTTTTCTGTGCATCAATTAAATAATAGTTATTAAAATTGCAGTTTTAACTACAAGCCAGTATAAGCAAAAAAAAATACCAATATCATGTAACTTATATAAATTTAAAAACGAATTTTTGAACTTAATTCATTTTAATTTGAAATTATTGATTGGCTGTGGTTCGTAGTGAGATATTTATTTTTTAAATGATGAAAACTGTCGGTGTCATTGATTTTCTCACACTTGTACATAATAATAGTTGAGGTATTAGTAGTGGTAGCATATCCAGTAAGCGGTGAAGCTTTTGTCGATAGCTGATGGGGTGGACTTATACAATATCAATGCAATGTAAGTTTAAAAGGTTTCGCAATAAGTTTTATTTGAATAAGTATATTGTGTATATGAACTATTATTAAGTTATTGTAAATAAGTTCATTTCATTTGAGAATAGAGAGCATCTTATGGATGCGTTTTGTAACCTAGACTATAATTTTTTTTAATTATAGCAATAATGTTATAGTAAAATTGTCTAGACAATACTTTTGTTTTTATTTAAAATCCTCATATTATTAAAAGTATCACAAAGCTTTGATTCAGTTCATATTAAATATACAGTATTTTATAAACGATTTAAATCACTCATTACAACAACCTATCAACAGATAAATATTGTTTTTCAATTTATGTAGTACTAGCTGCTGCCCTAACTTTGTAAATTATATACTAAAACTTTCCTCGAGAACCACTCTATCCAGTGGTAAAAACAGCATGAAAATCGCTGCAGTAGTTTTTAAGTATATCGCGAACAGACAGACAGACGCGGTGGAGGACTGTTTTATAATATGTAGTGATAAGCGATCGGCTCAAAAGTAAGTATATATAGGAGGAAATCTTTCTATTTTAACACAGTATCAAATCCTTATTTTATTCATTCCTTTGTGAGAAAAATTAAGTTTCTTTTGGCATTAGGATATAAATTGTGAACTAATTCAAATCTGATCCATCCTTTTTTTTTATTTTTTTTTTTATATTTTTAATTTTTTTTTTAACGTTGGGAAATCCTCTTGGATACCCAGCAGTGAAGGGGACACTGCGGGGTTATGCCGGATTCCTACCGGCTAAAACCCAACGACTTTCTATCTATCGCGGCCGTTGATGGGCGGGGTCGTGGGGACGTTTTTACACGACTTCGGTACCCCGCCACGGCTATCCAACGCGGGGAGGCCTGTGCTCCCTGTCAGAACCTTGGCGTACCCGAAAGTGGAGGTACACCGGCCTGCTCGGGGGACCTTACTACGGGCGGCAGTCTCCCCCAAGACTACCGCCCAGAATCTGATCCATCCTGTTAGGTCTCACTGATGTCTTCAGCGTGAGGAGGTATGCGTAGTTCCACTGCAAAGAGTGGTATCAGAACAAGGATTTGAACCTGCAGATGCATCTAACTAATGCCAAGTACTTGGGTTATGTTGACAAATGTGTATGTTATGTAGTCTTATTGGTTTCTTGATCATTCAATTTGATTGGAATATCTATTCGCCTATTTTATTTGTATTGTTGGCAGTTAGAATGCAATATAAACCATTTCATACATAAATGCACAAGTGGTTTTCGTAATTTATACAAATTAAAACACATCCAATGGCACTAGTAGTAACATTTTAAGTAAGTATTTAAATTCCCATCTGAACAAGTAGAACAAATGGGAAATAGAAAATTCCCATTTGTTTCAATAGGACAAATGGGAACACTCAGTGTTACAAAAATTATAATATTTCAATAGATCATAACAAATTGATAAGGTAACTAAATGAGTTGGTTTAACCTTTTATCATTTAAGTACTTAACCTTAACCTTGGAACTCAAACGTCAATTTCTTGTTTATGTAAGCTACAAAAGATAAGTACGTACGTAACTGTTAAAATATTTGTGAATTTAGATATTAAGGACAAAAAATAATAAACGAAATTCAATTAAATATATTTAATTCAGTTTCACTTACATTAGGTTAACCTATCGCACATGTGTGCGAGTATAGGTTATACATGGAATTACAATTTTTTTATAAAGCTTATTCATAAACCCAGTTTTCAGCGGCCGGTGTCCACCCGATGAGTTCTTTCTCAGTGAACCATAAACCTATTTCCTTGTTAGCAGAATCTACACTGTCCGATCCGTGGATAATGTTGCGTCCTACCTGGATGCAGAGATCGCCACGGATAGTGCCGGGTTGAGAATCAGCAGGATTGGTGGCACCGAGCATTTGACGGCCAGTCTTCACAACGTTGAGGCCCTCCCATACCATAGGAACGACGGGGCCAGAGCTCATATATTTAACAAGGCCCGGAAAGAATGGCCGCGATGACAAGTCGCTGTAGTGCTTTTGAAGTAATTCTTCGGATGGCCACACGAATTTGAGAGCGACTAGTTTGAAACCTTTCTTCTCAAAGCGTTTCATGATTTCGCCGACAAGTCCACGCTGGACTCCATCGGGCTTAACCATGATAAAGGTTCTTTCACGTTGTTCCGCCATTATAAAATCTGCTATCAACGAGAAGGCGTAAAGCAAAGTGGCGATCATACAAAAAAAGGGAAGGAAAAAGGAAATTTCGTTCGTCGCGTCTTCGTGTCGATTCGCGATCGATGTTGTCAGTCATGTCAGTGTCACATTGACAGTGATACTTGTTTCCTTAAATGTTATGTATTCTGCGGTATCTATAGTATTGAGCTATAAAAAAATTATAAAGCGGAAATATTTAATGGCGCGAAATCTAAAGATAATAAAAAAAAATTGAATACGGTAGAAGACGATCAATGTTCTCTTTTTGACAGAGCAAAATATAGTAGGGATATGGTCTAATTTTCTATATCTGATAGTATCATATGAAAAATGTTTTCCTTATATGATTTCCTAATGTCTAATTTTATTTTATGCTATTTAACTAGTTAGTATAAATAAAACAAATTTATCTTGCGTTGCTTTAGGTCGTTACATTCATATAAGTACATACAATTCTCCTTAGATTTTCTTCCAGAACCATTTTCTTACAGAAGGACCACTAAATTAACAATATGTGTGCTGTTGTTTAAGTGAGTGAGTAAAGGGATACCAGAGCCCCTGGGGCCCTAGACAAGTTGCATTCGCTCCGTAGCGATTCGCTATTGAGTTCGTCAATCGTTTCCGAGATAACGAAAACAATTTCCTAGCCAAAGTGACACTACGATCGTTATCGTTGTGACGAATGGGTTCATTCGCTAATAAACGAAAATTGGCTATGGTTGCGAAGTAAATATCACAATTAAGCCGTCAATATTGTTGGAAGTATTTATTGGAATAATACTAACTAGTTTTAGAAACTAAAATGGTTTAAAAAATAGATTGGGAGATGATGTTATGTTTTAAAGATTATGTTTACTATTGATTTATAAGTTATGTAAAATGAATGTGAAGAGTATTGTAATTGAATTATGAAAATATAGAGATATGTGCGCACTGAAGATCGAGTTTTTCTAATAGTTAATGGATCCCATATAGTGTATAGTGATGAGTAATAAGCAGAGAATGAAATACTAGACCAAAACAAAACACCGAGAACTCCAATAACAAGTGTCAAATGTGCTCACAAATGAACTCGTTTTTAAAAGAACAAAACAAACAAAGAAAACTTTCACATCATTTGAAATGACTCAAAATTCAAAAACATCTACCAGCTAAGCCAAATATTCATGGAAAAAAACTCCTGTTTTTTATTTGGCAGCCTCGTGTATGTAATGAGTTGCTAATTAATATGTAGGGATATACTTAACCTTCTTGTACTTTTTAATCTAATAAGACTGACAATGTTGTTCAACTATGAGACAGATTGTTTTTTCAAGTTTTGCACAATATTTATCAAAGGTAAAATACCCCAAAGGTATTATCGACTGAGATTTATTTCAATGATAGTTATTTAGGGTTATGTTTAGTAAAACTTATCTACTTAATACTTCCTAACTTAATATCTTCAATATTAAAATTGAGAGGTGATTTTTACTATTCAAATTTTATGTTTGCTTAATAAAAAGTTGTCTGTGTCATAATTTTATTTACCCTGACTCTTATAATTACTTACATTACCTCTATATATAGTTTTGTTTTAAATTGTACACAAAAACAAAACAATTTTTAAATATTTTTATTATAATACAAAGTAAATGTAAAAATATGTAACAATAAAATAAAATTGTGAACTTCACGTTTCATTACACATGACACATATTATGGGTCAAGTCATAATATTTCCAAGTTTGCTAATCAATTCTTCTTGATTTGGGATCTCTTGTGGTGTTTGTGGAAACACTATCCACCTGCTACCCATACAATTATGGTTGAGGGCGTTAACAACCTCTCTGATGTAGATACTTGTTGTCCTTTGCGTAAGATATTGGCCCTGAAAAATACAAAAGGCAATTTAATAGGCACTAAAACCAAATTTATAATCTATTAATTTGTTGCAGTCATCGATGGTTGCAGTTTATAATTTTAGGTGACACCATCATAATAATACGTAGGTACCTATCATTACAATAAAATTAACATTTTTATAAGAAGTTAAAAAGACGATTAGGTTTTATATAAGCTGGCACTGCTTTGGTTATGACTAGCTAACTGTATGTAGGTAATATAGGTAATCAAATAGGTAGGTTTATTAATGTGAAATTTCTTACCTTTGTTTCAAGGGGGAATTTCTTCAGACCCTTTTAAACCGCTGAGCTTTTAGGTCGTCACATAATTTTCTAAAAGTTATTTTATTTAACCGAAAATGCTGTGTAAACAATAGTTCCGGCATATCGTGTATTTTTTCCATTTGTCGTCGCAACTTAAACCTCCTTTGGCGCCTCAACCAGTTTTGTTTTGTGCAGCCCACAATAAACGTAGAGACAGTGCCGTAAATAGCCTTTTCTGCGCCCTGTGCGAGCTTCTATAACTGCGCCCTTGTTTTTTTTTTTAGATATTATAGGTAGGGTACCGAGCAATGCTATGTATAGGCCTACTTTATTTCATTCAGGGTGATAAAATAAAGCACAAAGGAACTTGGTGTTGATGGACCAATTAATTATCTAATATTTTGGAAGAAAAATCTATTTATTTAAAGAACTGCTGTGGGCGTGGGCAAACAAGCAGACGAGCTATCTGATGTTAAGTGGACCCTTCGCCTATTATACCACCCACTGTGTCTCACTCACTAAAACTCAAACGTAAGTTCACTAGTGCAAATGCGTTGCCCACCCTAATGCTTAAGATTTGGAATCGAACACTAGGGGCGCAGCGGGAACTTATCAGGAGCAAACCGAAAAAATAATAGGCCTGCCAGGTCTGGCCATTCTTGCGCCCCCCAGAGTCTACGCCCTGTGCCTGGGCACCGGTGGCACCGCCCTATTTACGGCACTGCGTAGAGAATGCATTTTTAAATATGTACTCTTTGATTTTTAACAACTTTACCACGAAAAATAACACTCGGCGAATGAATTGTGTCGATATCTACAGCATCTTGGGCTTCGTTACATTATCGAAGACGAAAACGAAATCGAAAACGAACGTCAAAAGTGCCACTTGGCTAAGCATATGTATGGGAATAGCACTAGAACCCATTCGCTAATAAATCATTTCGATTCGAAAAGCAACATTTGTCTACCAACTTGGTTATCGAATTCGACGTACCACGTGACATATGTCAATCCCATACATTTTTTATTTAGCGAACTTCGTTATCGTTTTTAAAATGGCACTTTGTCTAGGTCCCCAGTTCCCTAGCTCTCGGCAGCACCAGGGGCCCTAGACAAGTTGCATTCGCTCCGTAGCGATTCGCTATTGAGTTCGTCAATCGTTTCCGAGATAACGAAAACAATTTCCTAGCCAAAGTGACACTACGATCGTTATCGTTGTGACGAATGGGTTCATTCGCTAATAAACGAATATTGGCTATGGTTGCGAAGTAAATATCACAATTAAGCCGTCAATATTGTTGGAAGTATTTATTGGAATAATACTAACTAGTTTTAGAAAATAAAATAGTTTAAAAAATAGATTGGGAGATGATGTTATGTTTTAAAGATTATGTTTACTATTGATTTATAAGTTATGTAAAATGAATGTGAAGAGTATTGTAATTGAATTATGAAAATATAGATATGTGCGCACTGAAGATCGAGTTTTTCTAATAGTTAATGGATCCCATATAGTGTATAGTGATGAGTAATAAGTAGAGAATGAAATACTAGACCAAAACAAAACACTGAGAACTCCAATAACAAGTGTCAAATGTGCTCACAAGTGAACTCGTTTTTAAAAGAACAAAACAAACAAAGAAAACTTTCACATCATTTGAAATGACTCAAAATTCAAAAAACATCTACCAGCTAAGCCAAATATTCATGGAAAAAACTCCTGTTTTTTATTTGGCAGCCTGGTGTATGTAATGAGTTGCTAATTAATATGTAGGGATATACTTAACCTTCTTGTACTTTTTAATCCAATGACTGACAATGTTGTTCAACTATGAGACAGATTATGTTTTTTCAAGTTTTGCACAATATTTATCAAAGGTAGAATACCCCAAAGGTATTATCGACTGAGATTTATTTCAATGATAGTTATTTAGGGTTATGTTTAGTAAAACTTATCTACTTAATACTTCCTAACTTAATATCTTCAATATTAAAATTGAGAGGTGATTTTTACTATTCAAATTTTATGTTTGCTTAATAAAAAGTTGTCTGTGTCATAATTTTATTTACCCTGACTCTTATAATTACTTACATTACCTCTATATATAGTTTTGTTTTAAATTGTACACAAAAACAAAACAATTTTTAAATATTTTTATTATAATACAAAGTAAATGTAAAAATATGTAACAATAAAATAAAATTGTGAACTTCACGTTTCATTACACATGACTCACATATTATGGGTCAAGTCATAATATTTCCAAGTTTGCTAATCAATTCTTCTTGATTTGGGATCTCTTGTGGTGTTTGTGGAATGGAAACACTATCCACCTGCTACCCATACAATTATGGTTGAGGGCGTTAACAACCTCTCTGATGTAGATACTTGTCCTTTGCGTAAGATATTGGCCCTGAAAAATACAAAAGGCAATTTAATAGGCACTAAAACCAAATTTATAATTTATTAATTTGTTGCAGTCATCGATGGTTGCAGTTTATAATTTTAGGTGACACCATCATAATAATACGTAGGTACCTATCATTACAATAAAATTAACATTTTTATAAGAAGTTAAAAAGACGATTAGGTTTTATATAAGCTGGCACTGCTTTGGTTATGACTAGCTAACTGTATGTAGGTAATATAGGTAATCAAATAGGTAGGTTTATTATGAAATTTCTTACCTTTGTTTCAAGGGGGAATTTCTTCAGACCCTTTTAAACCGCTGAGCTTTTAGGTCGTCACATAAATTTCTAAAAGTTATTTTATTTAACCGAAAATGCTGTGTAAACAATAGTTCCGGCATATCGTGTATTTTTTCCATTTGTCGTCGCAACTTAAACCTCCTTTGGCGCCTCAACCAGTTTTGTTTTGTGCAGCCCACAATAAACGTAGAGAATGCATTTTTAAATATATACTCTTTGATTTTTAACAACTTTACCACGAAAAATAACACTCGGCGAATGAATTGTGTCGACTGTCGATATCTACAGCATCTTGGGCTTCGTTACATTATCGAAGACGAAAACGAAAACGAAATCGAAAACGAACGTCAAAAGTGCCACTTGGCTAAGCATATGTATGGGAATAGCACTAGAACCCATTCGCTAATAAATCATTTCGATTCGAAAAGCAACATTTGTCTACCAACTTGGTTATCGAATTCGACGTACCACGTGACATATGTCAATCCCATACACTTTTTATTTAGCGAACTTCGTTATCGTTTTTAAAATGGCACTTTGTCTAGGGCCCCTGTGGTGTTGCTTGTGTTATAGGTGACAGCTCTTTTTAGACATATTACTTTATAATCTGTGGCAACAGCACTATCAAATCAACCAACGTCACAAAACATAACAAAACAAAACAAATGAGTATATAGAATAAGATTTAATTCTTTGAGATTGGGTACAAATAAACTAAAATGTAATTTACAAATTATATTTGACATTTCTCTTTATAATATAAACAAAATTTTAACACCTTTTATAACAGAAACAAGTTACTATATGATCATTTACAAGTCCACATGCTTGCATGAAGGCATAACATGTAGTAGAA
This sequence comes from Synanthedon formicaeformis, assembly GCA_945859745.1. Classification (NCBI taxonomy): domain Eukaryota; kingdom Metazoa; phylum Arthropoda; class Insecta; order Lepidoptera; family Sesiidae; genus Synanthedon; species Synanthedon formicaeformis. The sequence goes on from OX243958.1 coordinate 8,565,185, forward strand.
CCGACAAATTTAAATCCTTTACTTTTAAGGGCTTTAGACAGTTCATCTGAAATTTTCATTTTAGTGGGAACATCTTTTTGTTCTTTCCAATTGGAAACTATGGGCTTGTTATCTACAAAGCTCCATATGAATTTTGTAAAATCATCTCCATTTGCTTCCATTTTTATGTAGCACTTAGAATTGTGAACAATAGATTCAATTTTACCTCTGTGTCTTATTATGCCAGGATCATTTAAGATTTTCCCAATTTCTTTTTCAGTTAATTTTGATATTTTGTAAGGATTAAAATTGTGAAATAATTTTCTATAGTTTTCTCTTTTTTTCAAGACTGTAATCCATGAAAGGCCAGCTTGTTGACCCTCTAAACAAAGCATTTGAAACAATTTCAGGCTATCATATTCAGGTTTGCCCCATTCATTGTCATGGTAAGCTATGTATAATGGATTGTTGCTGACCCAACCACAACGAATGGTTTGATTTTCTGTGTTAGACATAATAAACCAAATCGAAAAGGTCTATTTATTCAAAGTAGAAATACTTTAACTTCAAAAATACTTTTTGTCTTCTCTATGAAGTTATTATTCCTACTTATTTCGGTTTACTTGGTCTTGTACCAATTTTATTGTTCAATATGGCATTTAAAATATTTGCTGAAACATACCTACCTGTGTACATAATTATCTAGAATCTAGAATTACAATTGACACATAATTTGGAAGATAAACATTAGGCAAAAATTTAATATCTTTTATGTACATACTAAAACTGCAATGCAAATCTGTCCTTAATTATTGGATTGTAGGCATTTATCACAGTAAACACTGTTCTAGTATTCTTATCTATCGGTGGTTAAACTTTAGCGGTGGTTAACTCGCTTAGAAAGTACTATATTCCTTGCTTTAAACTAACTTTAAACCAACTTTAAACAATCCCAAACTCAATGCAAACAGTCACAATCACAAACTTTAACACAAACAAACAGTAACATACATAAATCGTATAAATAAACTGAATAGTATGTAGTCTATGTAGAGCAATAAATAGTAGATATTATAGTATGCGCCAAAGCTGTTGGCACACTGGACATACTGATTGTTTTTTAAATGATGATGGTGAAGCAATTTTTTCCAGCTTTTTTTCCATAAGTTTTTTCGCTTAACCTAGTAGACAAGGTTGAGCAAAAAAAAATGAACGGATGAAAACGTATTAAGATATATGCGTTGCAATGCTCCATTTTGTTTTTTGCGAATATAATTATTTATAAGCTGGAGCAATTTTGCAAAATCATAATTAAATGGAGCAATTAATTTTTCATCAATTTATGCTTTTGCATTATTATTTGTAACTTCATACGGCCGGGGTTACGGAGGTGGAGCTCTCTCATATGGGGGAAAAGTGGTAAAAGTGACCAGCTGTAAGGAGTAAATAACAGTTCAAATCCCTCTAGAGTAGCCAGAGTTCGAACATGGCGGGCGATCGGAGAAGTGTACCGCAAGTCTCAGCCTTAGTTTTTTTGAACACTTACACGTTGACGCCTCCCAACAAGGGCCTAAACCTAAAGTAAATAACAATCAGTGGCCCTAGACAAAGTGCCATAACGATAACGATAACGAAGTTCGATAGTTATAAATGTATGGGAAGTATCACGTGATTTAGCGAAGGCATATGTCAATCCCATACATTTTATTTTTAGCGAATCGAATCGCTACGGAGCGAATGCACTTTGTCTAGGGCCCCAGGAAAACGAGATTTTTATTTATATTTATTTAATCGTATATGCTTGGTGTATTAATATTTAAATATCCAGTACAAATTAACCATTTCGGTCCACCGTAAATTCTTGCTAATTTAGATTGATGATTGCATCTATGTGGTTTCACATATCTTCTTGTTTCCTGTCCACTCAGCAAACTCTTTGTATTTTTTGTTTTGCTATTCGTGAGGGTACCGTTCGAAAGGTTATTCAAAAGAGACAGATATTCAGGTTTCGAGAGTTCGTTAGATATTCGGTGCATCTGAAAGTCAAAATTAATGAAATTATTTGCTGGGTCATGTCAGATCCATGGGCGCCAATTCTATTTGGGAAAAGTAGCCTATTGTTATATACATATATAGAACGCTATTACACTCAGTCATTGAAAGTAAAATACGGCGATACTCATCAATCTACTGCGATACTGTATAACTTTGCCAAACAGCATGGATTTGCACGAAAATTTGGATTTAGGTTCTACCCTCTACCTATTTCAAAGTTGATCCTGTGCCCGTGGGTTGCCAGATCAATGTACTGTGTTAATAAGTAAAGTAAAAAAAATACATACCACTAATTTAAGTTGTGTATCAGTTAGAGATGAAGCAATCGGTCCCAATATTAGTGCATTGCTGTTTTCGCCAAGACTATTAGGGTCTACAAATATCATTTCGTCGTTACCACTACTCCTGATTTCATCATTTACTACTAAAAATAAGTATTGTCTCTCCATACTATTTTTAGATTTATGTGTAAAATCAGAACTCATTCCATTTATTTGAAATGGCTGCGGCTGTCTAATGATATTGTTTAATAAAGTTTGATATTGCAATTTTTTATCGCGTGCTCTATGATTTTTATTCGTGCAACAAAGAGCTTTCAGCTGAGCTACCAGAATATCAAATAATAATTCTTTATTATCATCGTCCACGCTATTGTCCTCTTGTAACGGATGATTGTAAAGAAGTTGATTGAGTTGTTGCAGAGCATTGTAATTAGAATCCGATGGCAAACTTTTAACTTGTTTCTCTTCAAGTTTAAAATATGCTGCATCTGAAAGGACGGGTTCTTTCTTCGGTATAATTTTGAATCTCTTATTTGAATAGTTTTGATCTGCAACTTCGCTTGGCGCCAACTCATTTTGTGAATTATCCCCATTTGAAACCACGTTAATTAGATCGTTTAAATGGTATTTGTCCTTCCTAGGTTGTTGGTTTAATAATTGCAGCAACTCCTTGTCGGACAGTTTTGATAGGAGATATGTGCCGCTGTTATCTGTAATTTTAATACGTATCATGTGAGTATGTAATATTGCAAATTGTGTATTAATTTTACAGAATATATCTAGTTAAAATTTTAGACGTTATAGAGTGCCTCAGCACAGTCGGTTTCAAACATGCACTTGCCGTTTCAGCAGTCGAGCCAAATAAGTTCTTTTCTGCTTACCGGTAGTTTTAATGAACATTGGTTTGGGCAACTCATTTTCTGAAGGAATTCCTTTAGAAATTAATATATTCGCTAAATCATTACTTGCATCGCCATTGTCTAAAAGGAACAGGGTTTTGTTAAGTATTGACATACTTTGCGCTGTTTGCAACTGAAAGAAAAAATATAAACATTCATAATTTTTTTACCTATCGCGAACAGTTATTATAAGTTTAACAATTGAAATAACTTAAATAAGTTTGAACAAGTAATGAAATATGTGCTATTTCTATAAATTTCAACAAATAATAAACTACTTAGGTACCCATAGTAATAGAAAAATATTCACAAAATACATATAGATAGAGCACTCGTACTTAAAAGAAATTACTTACTTAATGAAATCTAGAAATTTGAATTTCACGGATGAACAAAACGAAACGATATTCTTATCAAGTTTTGTTATTGCTTTATCTAGTTTCCGTAGTCGGTTCATAATTGACTAAGTAATGAACAATTGCTCGTAAAATTTGCTTGGCTATAAAAATGCGAATTCATAGTATAGTCGTACAATTGATAAAAAATGAAGGCTCGACCTAAGGCTCGACGAGCTCCATACAAAAGCGGTATTTTTCTTAAATATTATCTATCTTCTATACTAATTATAAAAACGTTTGTCCTGACTGACTATCAACGCACAGCCAAAAAGAAAGCTGTTTGGAACATAGGTTTATTTTACCTATAACGTGCATCCGCTAAGAAAGGTTTTTAAAAATTTCAACTGCGTGCGGAGCTTTTAGAAGACGGGTCGCTTTTAAATATAAAATCATACCTATCTCTACGAAAAAATTCCATAAATTTTGTAAGGCGGTTGAGTAGATAAGGCGTGAAAGCGTAACAAACAAACAAATTCCCTTTTGCATCTATAATTTTAGTTATGACTAATGACATGGATTATAATTGTTTCTATTTTATTTAGTAAAAAAAGGATTCAATAAACATTTATTCATTAATTTTTTAAGGAACTAAAAATTTCTCGTGTCTAAAGCGGCTATCACACTATTCAATTTGAACGATTCCAATTTAGGAAATCGGAAGATGTGACCGCAGTTAAACGATCGTTTTTTTGTCACGTTTAGTTTTTTTGTTTGGTCGCCTGAAATTTCACTTCTCTAGACGCGTACTGCAGGTTTTTTTCTATAATTATAGCAAATGACAGGATTTTACTGTAAATAATTACATAAATATATTAATTTAATTTACCGACGTATGATTTACACATCTTTGTTTATTGTAGGTATTCATTAAAGTTTTTTATGAGTTAGCGCTAGCAGTTATCTGTGGTTACAATAATTGTTTTTGTTTTTTTGGTCTGTGGTGGTTGTTTTGTTTACTAATTACTTACATATTTCGATTTTCGTTTAAAAATCATTAGAAAATACCTTGTTTTACTTACCTTCTGAAAAATCTGAAATAAAACTAAAAACATATTGTTGTGGAATGAACTAATACATAAAAATGAATATTCCATTTCCACGAATCAGCCCACGTTTGGTAGATCCACGGTGGTTTAATGCAGACAATCCTTGTGACGAGGAAGCTGAATTGACTGCTCTAGAACAGGCTAACCAACAATGGGTATGGTATTGCAACAATCCCCTCACTTTGAAATTTCCGTTTAACTTTATACTGCAACATTTATTTGAACTGTCTAGTCAAATACATGTAACTAATTCAGAATTCTGTTGTTTTTAATAACTTCATAAAAGATGAATTATCGTTATAAGAAACAATTGAATCAGGTGATAAGGTTGATTTTGTTAGAAATTTGTTCACTATTGCGAGATGAGTTGATTGAAATATTAGATCAGAAGAAAAAACGCATTGCAGCAAGAAAGGTATCTCATCTATACCAATATATAAAGCTGAAGAGTTTGTTTGGTTGTACGCGCTAATCTCAGAAACTACTGGTTCGAATTGAAAAATTATTTTTGTGCTGGATAGGCCATTCATCGAGGAAGGCTATAGGCTATAGAGAACGCGGATGAAGTCGCGGGCACCAGCTAGTAATTGATATCTTCAATTGGATATAATGACCGGCACATAACTTGGCAAGATTTTAACGTAGTGTGTAAAGTATTATGTAGATATAGTTTTCCCTTAGTGAATTCACTTTAAAGGCAAAAAATGACCATATTATGCCTACATACAATTTATAAAATGGTTAGCTGTTTTTTTAAATATTTATTTAGTTGCCCACTAAATGTAAAAACACCTTTACATTTACATGTAGTTTAAATTGACATTTCAAGTTAAAATTGCTAATTCTTTTCCAGTTGAATTCTGTTGGCCAACAGTACATGAAGCGAGCACCATTTGGAAAGACCAATCCAGAACCAATGGAAGAAGAAGCGGATACAGATGAGGAAGATGGTATTACCCTTTTTAAACAAATGATACTTCCAAGAAAAAAAAGTGTGTGTCAGCTCTGACGCACGACTGGAGTTTATTCCTTGCGAATGATAAATAAATAATTTAATAAATACGAACGAATGAATAAATAAATATAATTAAAACATTCCCTATTCCCTTATAAAAGTAAACTTTGTACTAAGAAATGTAATTATGTTGGAAGAAACCCAAACAGCAAATATTAATTTTTCAGGCAATGATGAGTCTGATGAATCTGAAGAGTCACACGACGAGGATGAGGAGGAGGACCTTCGTACATCCTATTCACCATCCAGGAACAACAACGAATTGGAACCAGATAGCATGGATGATCAGGATACACCGGATTTAAATTCTTCGGACCAGAGTGCAATGTGGCCTCTTCAATAACATTCACTGTTATATTATCAAGGAGTCCTGGACCTCAAGAGTAGGTCAAGCTGTTTTACATAGCTCGTTTGGTGGAAAGATTTATAACTTTGTTTCTCAGACCACATAAGAACTATAGACAGAATTTTGCAGGCAACAGAGAAGCCAGTTTAATAAACTTGTGTGCGTAGGCCCTTTACTGTATTGAGGTTTTGTGTTCCAAGCTATAACCTCAATTTATATTTCTAAGTTCGACTAGACTTAGTTGTTTTCTAAGTTCACTTACGCGTGAAATGTGATGACATCCTGATTTTTATTTTTTGAAGACTGAACTTAACTAGTAAATGTTTTAATAAGACGTGTAGTCGTGTACATAACACAGCGAAGGCGTGGTTTTACCGGCTTCACTTTGCCGTCCACAGGGCTCTTATCTATAGTTCTTATTTTATTTGAACCCTATTTTTAGCTATTGGCTTGACTTTTTTTTTTAAATTTGCAATTTGGTTTGATTGGATTGTCCAGTTCCAACTCTTGGTTCATAACCTCATCTATGTTCAATTCGCTGCTCCCAGGAAAAGCGTCATTAGGAACAAACACTTTCGACAAGTGAAGCGCAAACGCATTGGCTTTCTCATTTGAAGTTCTAGCCCAATTACCTGTCGCAGTTTTCAAGGGTGGCTTGGGAATAACGGCTCTGTTAGTATTTTTGCAAGCTTTCCACAGGGAGTAATTAGTAACTAGTTGCGGTAAGCGATTCAATATGAGCTGCAACTGTTGCATTTTCGTTTGCCTTTATAAGTTTCTTTCAGCTCTTTAGTTGCTTCATTCAAGGCTTTCTTATCCTCTGGATGTTGACTGGTGTGCCATTTTCTACGCAACCTTCGTTTGTCCATAATTTTTGCCTTGATATCCTCAAGGACAGCCCCGTGGCGCGGCTGAGCATTACCTAATTCTGGGGTACAAGTCCAGCAACTCTTCTGTACCATGATGCTAAAGTTTCTAGCTATTTTCAGTTCCAGACCTTTTTCGACCAGTTCTCTAAACGACAGCCAGTCCGTTCTCCTGTTATACAACATGGTTCGCTTCTCGTAGCTTATTATTGTTAAGCTAATGGTCAATATAACAGATGTGTGATCCTGGAAACCAGCATCGGCAGGCCAATATGTTGGTTCGGCCATTGAATATGTCGTAAGATTTAATCTATCTAGGCTTCTTTTGAGCTCCTTTCCACGTGTCGTATTCAGCCTGGAACCCCAATGCACATGTTTAGCAATGCAAATCCCTCTCCCAGTTTTTCTAGATACTGATTAAATAGGTATTCGTTTATTGTGTCTAGGGGGACAATAGACCGCGGAGACGGTAATTGGTCCAAATTTGTCCTGCACCAATACAGTTGTGGCTTGAATATGATTGGTTTTAAAACCTGGGAGCTCATTATGCTTAACATGAGTTCTTTTTATTACAACAGATCCATCTGAATGATTTGTATTGTATACATTCATTATAGTTACGGATTTGTAATAATCTGTTGTCTGTAAGATGAGATTCAGACACTAGTAGGATATCAAGTTTATGTAGATTTAACATGTGTTCTATTTCCTTTACATTAGGTGCCAAACCATTAACGTTCCAAGCTACTTGTTTCAGTCTGCTCACCTGCAAGAGTTGATATTCAGCTTGCCGCGTTTGGTTGAGCTCCATAGTCGCGCGTAATATATCGATCAGTTTTCTGGTATCCATATTGTAGATTTTATAATGATAAACTTCTTAATAATCAGTTTTGCAATATATAATCTTCACCACCGCCCATAGAGTAACTTATAACTGAACCAGTGTTGCCAATCTTATACGAAGTAATATCTGTACCTGGATCCTAATAAATCCGTATAAATTCCGTATGTGTATCGTATTGTAAGAAAAATAGCAATTCCAAAAAGAAAAACAATCATTTTCATGGGCTTCATTTATTAAAAATTAAATTGACAAGGTATGATTTTAAATAATTTTAATAAATGAATTTTTTTTTTGTGTTGATTTTTTCAATAATTTATAAATTAACATCGAAATCAAAACAATCGTTTTGTAATAACCTACTTATTAGTCAGTGTTGCCTAACAAGTACCTATTTCTTAAAGCTCTCCATTTTCTATCTAGCGCTTATATATTTTCTTGCTCTATCAAATTAGAAAAATGAAGTGCCATATGAACTATTGACTTTATACATAAAGTTCCCTTTATGTCGAGTCTAAAACGCCATTTGTGATACATTGATTATATTATTTAGGCGAACAAACAATTGAATTTTTTTTTAATTTTTCTTCCATGGGTGGTCACGAGTCGTTTATTTCTCACAGTTCCTCTAATTTTATTATTATATATATTATTACTAGCTGGTGCCCGCGACTTCGTCCGCATTGAACGATGACAGGTACCCTATGTCCTAGACAACGTGTATGTGCAAAATTTCAAGGTGATCAGTTCAGTAGTTTTTTGCGTGAACGAGTAACAAGCATCTATACAAACTTTCGCATTTATAATATTAGTACGAATTTATATTTTAATAGATCGATTTCACCAAATATTTATATGGTGGGGAGGAGAGGTGGACATATTGACCAAAATCTTTTTCGGGTTTTGAGGAACAAAAGCTATAATATAGGCGGAAGTCATATGCTCAAAAGGCATAGAAAGCTTTAAAATTATTATCATCGCAATACAACAATGTTTTAGACTCTACATAGAGGGAACACATCGTAATAGTGTAAAGGGAATGTATCTTTATGAATACGTTGAATGACTATATGCATGAATGTGATTTCAAACTTTGAGCCCTCTACTTACGTGGTATGTTGTTTATAAGATAAATAAAAGAATGTTTATGAATTTCAGTTTTTTTTTACTATTACTTAAGGCTAAAATTAAAATCTATTTATTTAAAAAAATGTTTATTAAAAAAAAACCAAAATTATTGAAGAATAATAATAATTATATAACATTATAAAATTCTTTATATATTATACAAAATCAGTCCCCTGTATATTCATCTTGTAGGTATGAATTAATTATGAACAATGTGCCTTGGTAACTTTTTTTAGTAATTTTTGTTAACAAAAATATAAAAAAAATACTTTATAAAACCGGCATTCCAGGAAAATCAATTGACAAGGGTAAATTAAGAGAAGTAACCAACTCTGATGACCCCATTTATGAGATATTCTACGATGGATGTCTGCAAAGTCCACATAATAAATGGCGTACACTGGGCGTTTTAAAGCTTTTCACAAAAAATCATACATTAGAGCGGCATCAATTATAGCTTTTCAAGTTGGCTAGTCAAGTAGGTCTTTTAAAGTCCCCATCACGAGAAGCTATAAGTTTTGTAAATAAAGAACTCCTACTAAAGGTGCGCTTACACTGGCAATTAAAATTGAGTGATGTGACAAAATATTAAGCAATTTATGGCAACGGCAACTAGCATAACATTGCCTTAATCCGCAAAACGGCCAACTCCACTTTTGATTACGTTTTTGATTACACTTTTGATACAATATTGAGTGATATGGAGAAATTCCAAGAAACTAGGCAATACTTTCATACACGAGCAAGTAGTTGAAACGAGACACAGTCATATTAAAGAATAAATAAGTGCAAGCAGGATAGAAAACAAATTTCCATACCCACTGGACATTCGGCAGTATAAAAATATACTGAATATATGGAGCAATTAGAAACAATATTGCCATTGCTCCACTAATTGCTGCAGAGCCAAAGATTGCTCCACATTGATCCATTACTGTTGACGGGCAACTATTGCTCAAAAAATTGTCCGTGTAAGCGTACCTTTAGTTACGTAGCTACAATTCAATCCACAATAAATAATCTCAAAGCACACACAACATTGTGTGAATTATTTCCCAAGTTCTGTCAATGAACCGTGGACGCATGATTGGTTAGAGCGGGCATTGACTAAAACGATTTCAAAATTATAAAGCAATTAACTATTAAATTAATAAGTCTCACGTTTGCCTTAAATCTATAATAACGTTTACGACTCTACTCAACAGTGGTCCTATATTAGCTTGAGGCACGCCATCTCGCCATTTGTTCTTCAAACAATTTTCAACGTCAGAGTGGACAGATTTGGACCCTGAAATGTATTATATACTAATTAAGATATTATACAAAAGTTACATAGGAAACAATGAAATGAAAATCACTTGCTTTAACAGTTAAGGAAAACTTAATGAATATAAATAGTCCAGTATAGATTATTGATGGTTTAAGATTACGAATGATTCAAATAGGTCTTCGTATCCCCGAGACGATTTATTAAGGACTCCAAGGTTCCAAATTCAAACCTACCCTCTCACTAGTTTTGCTGAAAAATTAGAAAACTTGAAGGTATTTTAGATTAACTAGTCTTTGAAAATACCGAGTTAGATTTACTCGTATTACCTGATTTATTTGAGCAATTGGCCAGATCCAAAGTGAAAAATATGGCACTCTTGTTGACAAATGGCGAATATTCATCGCAGTAGTAGTGGAACGCCATCGCCAGTGACGACGGAACTCTGTCCAATTCCCTCACTAGCATTACACCATTTCTGTCGACTTCATCGCGATATTTGTACAAGAAGTCATGGTGGTTCTCCAAATCCAGTGATGAACTATCGATAATCAAATGCTGAGCTACTCTACTCTCGTTCCCTGAAAATACACAAGAGAAAACATTGAAAAATTTTTTTTTTGACACATTGACGCTAAAGCCTTTAGTAATTTAGTATAGTGATGAGTAAAGCGGTTATTACACTATGATGACAAAAAGAATAGTATCCTGAGTTTCTTTCGGGGTTTCTTCTCAGGATCGTCATCTTGGCTTTTTTCCGAAACCCTGGTAAATTTAAATTTATAATGACGATCATAAGAGTTTCTTGTAGAAACCTAATTGATAAATAAATATTTTGATTTTTGATTCAATTTGTAGGAAACCAATTTAAGAAACCGGAAGATGTAATCGCAGTTAGAACAGATTGGAGCCAATTTAGATTTTAGATTCTATTATCTATTTTCAACGATATCTTCGATTTGGTAATCAATTTAGTGTAGTGTGGTTATTGATCAACTAGCTCGCTTACTTAGGTTCCTAAATTGGTTTCCTACAAATTGAAAAGTGTTATGTAATAAATAACTGCTTAAGCATTACGGTCGAGTACAGTACACACAGGTGAGAGGCGTTTTGCAACATGAACATGACTGTAAACGCAATAAAGTGAATCCTTATCCTTACTATTATAAATGTGAATGTGAGTTTGTTTGTTTGTTACGCGTTCACGCAAAAACCTGATCACCATGAAACTTTGCATACACGTTGTCTGGGACACCAGAAAGGACATAGGGTATCTTTCATCCAGAACGCGAACGAAGTCGCGGGCACTAGCTAGTAAGCTAATAAAGCTTATAGTAAAGGCTATGTATGCTGTTTCATATTTTGATTTTTTTTTTATATTGTGGAGACTTAACATTCTACAAGAATTCATATTGTACATATTAGAAGCAGGTTCAATACTCGTTTGAAAAATTTGTTTACATATAAATATTGATGTATTTTATTTGCGATTCTAATAAAAATCTAAATACTCACGCAAATATTTAACAGAAGTGATCGCAACATCATTTATAAAGTTGTTGAATACATCACTATTAAAATTATTTGATTTACTGTCACAGAGGAATATAAATGATCCGGTATCTTTGTTTTCGGAAATTGTTAAAATACCTGAAAAAATATATCTCTTTGAATAATAATAATATACACTACAATATTTCAATAAAAAAAAAGCAGGCACTTCCCTGTCCTACTAAAAAAGTAATCAAAACTCACCTGTTTCCACTTGTAATGTGGATCCAACATTTATTCTATATTTATTCTCCAAATGCTTCAAATCATACACAAATTTATCCTCATTATACTGATCACTTTCAGTTTCATACCAGTATTGGTAGAAAATGGCTAGACTTAAGATTAATATTATTGTTACATATAATAAATATTTCACTGTGCCTCCACTATTCTTCTGTACAAGCACATTCCTTCTTTTGTTTGCATTTTCTCTTTGCACAACTGTTTCCACTCGGAGGTTTTCATCATAAGATGTATTTAAAGGGGATTTATTGTATTGTTGATGTCTTCTAACATTACTTGAATGATTTTTGGTTTCCAATACATCTATGTCTCTGTAATTTGAATATGACGGAAGTGTTGTTGGTAGAGATTTCGCAAGAACACTGCTGTAATAAAATACACATTACCATCTCATAGTTTGTTGATAAATCATCGATTACATGTATTTTTGTACTGAATTAATACTAAAATCACTTTAAATAAACAAAACTCAAGCCCAAACCAGGTGTATGAATGAAGAAGCAAAAATGATAAAACTAAATATGAAAATGAAAAAAAAAAACTTTTTTGCGAATTATTGAAATGAAAAAAAAAAAAAAAAAAAAAAAAAAAACAAAAACAATATTGTGGCGTTTCCCGATTTTATTGTTCATTTATATTGTCCTTAAAAATAGATATTTTTTAAATTTCAATTTTATTCAAATTGCCTGCAAAATTATGAGGTGTTTTATTAGACCACTCCTCTCAACTACGTATATGAATCTTCTTACAATGGGTGAATGAAATTGCGATTACCTTATTGATAAAGAAATATAATTATGTATATTCCGACATAGTGCTTTAAATCTTAAGGAACTATGAACACAAGTGAAACTGTGGGAAAAATCTCATATAATAATGCAATCATCATAAAGCGGCTGGATGCGAAGGGCAGAGGACCGTGTGTGGTGGCGAGCCTTATTGGGAGAGGCTCATATGATGACGGTGATGATGCATATTAAGCAATAAAAGATCCAATAGCAAACACTGAGTATTCCACACTATCCCGTAACCACCAGTAACCAAAATAAAATATTAATAGGGAAGTGAATAAATGAATTTGACAATAAATTGTTTATACAGCATATGTATGTACTTTGTATGTATGTTGGGCCTACATCTCTTCTTTTTAAATTTCATATATGGATTGCAAATATCATCAATTTTATGGTGAAGAAAAAAAGTCTTTGAACAATTTAATTATTTAATTTAATTTAAGATATTAGAAAAATAACAGCACAAATGTGCTATTGTGTTTCGGTGAGTGAATAAGGGATGCCAGAGCCCATCATCCTATCCCTTCCTTATCCTTTATCCTCTAGCCCTTCTATGGTCGGAAGCGCACTTGCAGCAGCTGTGGCGTTGCTTGTGTTATAATAAGTATAGGCGACGGTAGTCACCTACTATCAAGGGGACCGTCAGCCTGTCCGTTGACCTTAACATAAAAATAAAATAAAATTGAAGACATGCACAAGCGTGAGAGCCCATATTCCTTCATATTGTGCAGAGGCTTCTGTATTCAGCAATCAGAAGTAACAAAGGTTACTACGAGTACAATATTTTTGGTATTTTCTTATGAATACATATATTACAAGTGGCTTTATAAGTACTTAGCTTTAAACATTTAGTATGGATTATTTTTTGTTATAATTATTGTTTAACCAGTCATGGTAAAAATTGGAATTTCGATTGACAACATAGGATATGCATAGGATTACCTAGTATTGTTTTTTCTTTGCAGATTTGTGAAAGAAGCAAAATGATAAGCAAAGGTTTCTTTTGAAGTGCACAAGCATTTAGCATTATTTATTTATCAGTTATTATAAATTGTGATTAGGATGAGATGGTGATGTAGCATTTCATGATTGCATAAGCACAGTAAAATTAAAACTTTAATACAGTACTGTATCCATTTTTACAGAAAATAGTCATTATTTTCTAGAAAACATTTATTATATTCGAAAAGGTAATATTTTTTCACATTTTCTTCATCTAATTAATACAGTGCTGTATCAAATCCATTTTTATAGAAAATAATCTAAGGACACCCAAAACATGTAAAATTGACACAAAAAAATTAATGATAGGTAGTAAAATTAAAAAAATCAATAAATTGTGTGTTCTAAACCGAAATTTGCTTCAAAGTATTTACTTGTTTTTGATGCTCTTATATTGTATTTATTATAATAAAAGTTTGTCAGTTTCTAATCTGTGTTTCAGAGGATTAGTTAAGAACTTCAATAAAATTAAGGGCATTTTTTTAAAATAAAATGCTTTATTATATAAAGTATTTGTATACTTAGATAAAATTTTGTGTAAAAAAAATGATTTTCAATGATTGACAAATTAATAGGTCCATTGGTCCAAATAGTTCCTATGATTATGAAACTGACACTTAATTACATCATTTTGGTAACCTAAGGTTACCATAAGGTCAAGATTTTTATTTATAAAGATCAGTGAAATAAACTCTTAAATTACAAATAATGTCATATGAAACAATTAAATCAGTATAATTATCTTAAAATTCTTGTTGTAATTACTGGACAAATAGCACATATAGTTCGAAACCTTATTGAGAATATTAAGTAGTTAACAAAATATACTTACTCTTCTTCTGTCTCATCATCCGATGTATATGGAGTAAGAGAGTGTCTTGGTTTGTTCAAATTTGGTTTCACTTGTGTTGTTTTAATAGAGGATGTGTGTGCAAATTTACTGAAATAATATAAATGTAAATCAATGTTAGGAAAAATTTAAGTAACACAGTTTTATTATTCACTAGCTGCTGGCCGTGACTTTGCCTGCGTAACTTAGTAAATTATATAGGTACTAAAACCTTCCTTGAGAACCACTCTATCCATTGGTGAAAAAAGCATGAAAATCAGTGCAATAGTTTTTGAGTTTATCGCGAACAGACAGACAGACAGACGCGGCGGAGGACTTTGTTTTATAATATGTAGTGATTAAAAAGGGCATAAAATAATAAACAATAACTGTCACTGTCATATTTGATGACCCCATTGGATAAGTGGTTAGGGTGCTTGCCTTAACACTGTCTCAAGGTTCAAGGGTTAAATTCTTACTTTTCAAAGTTTGCTTTTTCTGGTCTGGACCTGGAAAGCAGTAGCAAGGCCCACTGCATTTCATGGTCATTTGGGCAAACCTGACTACAGGTGGCAGTAATCACCCCATTACAGAAGAAGCAAGAAATAAAAGAACATGTGCTGTTTTGTTTGTGAGTAAGGATTGCCAGAGCCAGATTGGTTGGCAACGCATTTGTGGTGTTGCTTGAGTTATAGGCGATCACTTGATGGTAGCCACCAACCATCAAGTCTGTTTGCCTGTCTTGAAAAAATGTCACTTTCCAAATATTGTATGTCAAAACTGTGCATGCAGCTGATCAACCTTACTGCGTAATGCGTAACCTTAAGCGTACTGCGGAGCTCCGTACGGATCATCCGTATAGCACTAAATACAGCCTTAGTTTTTGTATTTTGATGTGTAAGGATTGGATAATCCAATCGCCTCAAACAATAATTTTTTCAGTGACAAAAAAATATTTAATACATAGAACTAGACTTTGCAATAAATAATTAAATTGCCTCGATTGCATTGGATTCTACCTATCATATACTAATTTTAGAAGTGTTTGGGAATTTATTTGAAGTAGGTAGGTACACTTTATGAGAGCATCATCAATTTGAATCATCTGTAACTAAAGGTAAAGTAGCGCACATTAATGAAGTATCTTTTTTTAATTATCTACCTCATGATATTGTCCACTTCGTCTTCTCCGTCTGTTTGTGGCTCATCATTACGATTAGGGCCCTCAGAGCCGGATCTATTTCTGTGAGATGACATCTCTACGCTAAATAATGAGTTTTGGCTAGGTATTTCAGAATTCTTCTGTTTATTTGCTTGTTTTTGTTTATTAATTGATGAACAATAACCCTCGTGATCATGAATATCTTTTCTTGATGTCATTTTCTTTCACGGTAGTATAACTTCGAACAAATTGTGTGTAGTTATATGCGACTCGTTTCAGTAAGTAGATAAAAGCGTACAACTACTTTGCTTTGATTAATATTTAAATGGATCGGTTTATAGCTCAAGAAAGTTTTTGGTACACTACGATAGATGGCACTTTTTACGTTTCAGCTAAACGTAAAAAATGTTACTAAAACAAAATAAATCGTATAAATTGTACAAAATATAGCTAGTAATAAAAAATTGTTTATATTCTTCAGTGTAATTGAAGAACGGAATGCAATTTAGAAGCTGTGTTGTGATAAAGTTACTCTCTGTAGTCATTAGTCTGTGGCTTACTTTACTTAATCTATGTCTGGTCTGTGGCCTTTGTTATTGTTACGTTACAGTCGTTCATCGTTTTATTTTTTTCAATTCAATCAACTGCGGTTTTTAGATGATTTATGTATCTTTATTTATCTTAACTAACCCGACTCGGCAAACTAAAGGATTACGACGATTCAGCTTTACTCGACTAACACGGCAAACTACAGGATTTCGAAATTGAAAACCACACTCTCGAAAAACTGAACTTGTATTGCATTTTGCCTTTTGATTGGAATAGCTGCAACGATGTCTATTAAAATATGTTGTGTATCCTGCAAAAACACATGTGAGTACCTATTTATACTATCTAATATTATAAAGAGAAAAGATTTGTATGTTTGTATTGAATAAACTGGAAAACCACTGAATCGATTTTAAAAATTCTTTCACATATAGAAAACTACATTATCAGCGACTAACATAAGCTATTATTTAATAAAGTTACGCCGAGTCGCCGACGAAGTCGCGTGCAACAGCTAGTTTTGTATAATACAGTGTCTGATTACCAGCTGCAACAGTTGAGGTTTTTTGTTATAGTATGAAGTCAAATACAATACAATACTAATTACTATAAGTAGCTGTGGTCTAAAAATTTGTAACCAGATAACACATCCCAGTCATAACACAAACATCAAAATGATGTATTAAAACTTTTAATGACATGGACACATTTGTGTTCACAAAAATTATTAACCAGTGCCGATGACTTAATTTCTGTGTTTTTGACATATATCAAGATTAAATTAACACATCTACTAAGTAGTAACTAAGTTATAATTTATTAATTAACAGTAATGATTTCATTGATTTCATGGTGACAGTGAATGTGTTAAGTTATGTAAATAAAATATTTTTCAGGTGCAGATACTATACTCCATTTATAATCCAGATCCAGATAAGGATTCATAATCCAAATAAGGATTTGCTTAGATTTAATGCATGGAGAAATGCTATTGGAGGTCGTATTATGCCTTTGGATCACCAAACAGTCTTCAATCTTCGAAGAGTTGAACTGATTATGATATAAATGATAAGCTCCAAGCAAGCAATGTCTCCAAGAATATCACAAGAAAAAATTACAATACAAAAATAAATTGTAATATGTACTTGTTGTTTTATTTTAAATTTCTCCCAATTTAAATTTATATTATATACTACCATATACTACTAACGAGCTATTGTCGTATTTTTGGTACAGAACACCAGATGTCGCTAGGTGCGGAAATGTAAAGCTATGTCTCTATCTCAGTATATAAAAAGTTACTCTATGTTTTCTTTCTCTCATTTTTTTATTTTAGAAAGCAAGCAAAAACATTTTCACAGAATAAATAAATATCTTCAAGAAGGTGACAGTTGACTGACACCATATGACTGACAGCCATATGTTTTGCTTGCTCTACGACCATATGACCATAGATCGAAATTTATATTTGATTGGCTTTTTAAATAACAACCTAACTTGGTATTTTTAAACATAGACATCGGTACTTAGGAATTCAGAGGAAAATATGGAAATTAAAAAAAACTGTTTTGTCGTATTTTACTATAATTAAATATTTCCTAATAGAGTGTAATAGCTCCAGTATACATTGGGCCCAGCTGGGCCATTCGCCAACTTCGCTCGGCGGATATGCGTTCACACAATGTGGCACTTGACTCATTGCAGTTTTGATCAAAGCATTGCAGAGCAGTGAAAACAAAAATGTTTCTTGTTTCGTTTTCTCAGGGCGCCTTCAAATCGGGTATTGCCCGTGATCTACCTATTTTGTTCACCTAGGTGTAACTACTACGCGCTGCGCTGCGGACGCTAGGTTCGAGAATCGTAGTGCGACTTGAATAAATACTACGTGCGCACAGTCACTAGCCGTTGGATGTGAGCGCTGTGTGAAGGTGTTCAAAATCCATGCAATTATTTCAACTGATTAAACTTTGAGTTAAACTTTCTGGAATAGACCGGACGGATCTAGGGTGCTATTAGTCATGATCGGAAGACCATGTATGGACAGTGAAAACTATGCCCCTCCCTCCACTTGGCTCCCACCTCTATGACCCCATGGAATCCTAGGATATTGTATTGGCTTTTGGCTCCTATGCTCATAGATCCACTTTTATTGACATTTATTCATTTCATTATCGTCAATATCGTGTTACTTTCAATCCCGATGTCATTCGATGGGATTCTCACGCTAGAGAGTACTATGTTCCTTGATGGGATTCAAAGATAATTACTTTATTAGCGTAGCTCCCATAAGATATTTTTAAATCTATTAATTAAAAAAAAAATTAAGATTAAATTAAAAATTAAAAAAAAAAAAAAATTAAACAAAAATTCTTTTTTATAATTTTGTGTAATTAATTTACGAGTATAGTATTGTACATTATTGGGATTTTTAATTTATCGTAAATATTTTCCTTTTCAGAACTGTGGGTTATTTTTATCATCATTTTCATTTACCTATAAGTATCTAAATATTTATAGGTGAATTTCCAAAACATGACCCACAGTTATGAAAAGGAAAATATTTGCATCCATGTAACTTAACATGCATACATGTATCCATGTACTTAACTTTGGAAGTAGATTAGTAATTCTGTAGTGATAAAGTGCTCATTTGTTAATTTTACCAAATGGAGACATATAGGTATCTTTAGGTTATCATTAAAAGGATTCAAGGGCTGTAAATAATTAATCTACGATCCTTTGGGAACCAAAAGAAATAAAATACTTATGATTCCATGGGATCCCAGACGTCGTGGGAGCCAAGTGGAGGGAGGCAAACTATTAATTAAATAACGATTTTATTAATAAAACCAACTTTATTACTACAGTTAATACTTCAAATTTCAATATTGCGCTGAAAAACAATACGTACCTACACAATACCTACTTATAAAAAATAAGCGAATTGAATTCTATATGGACAATATTGTAGAAGCGCTTAGGTTAAATTATATAATTTAAAGTATCTTAATAGTTGTGGTATCTAAACTGGTAACAGTCAGTTTACTCTCAAGCACTTAATGGTTTAGTACTGATTAATCCACATGAAGACAGAAGGTAAAAGACCACAATTTTATTATCGAAGTAACCAAAATTTGATAATTACTGATAGCTAAAATCTTGTCAAAATGAAACACATGTATACTCCGGGTAAATAATTATAAAATCCGGGATAATAGTTACCAACTCCGGCGCGTGCTTGTACTAATTTATTACGTCTACTCTTTGGTGGTGCTGGAAAAATAGATAAAAGTTGGGCTTGTTCTGGTGCATACTTCTTAATCTTTTCATCCAGCCAACTTTTAAAGATGTATATAGGTAAAACCTTCACCATTAGTTGATTGGCAGTAAACTTTGAAGACATTTCATCAATACAGTTCTCTTGACCTTCTATGATAATACCGACTAACTCATTGCCAAAAATTATTGGCCCTCCGAAGTCTCTGAAGCAAGTTGGAACATTGGTGTCAATACAATCCAAGTAACCTGTAGTGATTACTGACGGAGAACCGTAAGTGTATCTGGTTTCTAAGCCAACAATTTGAAGATCTTTAGGCTTCCCTATTTCAGCATTCAAGCCATACCCCAAGCCTTCAAATTCTAATAAAGCAGTATGATCAGTGAAGTCGCTTATATTAATCTGTGTGCCAATCGTCACATTCCATTTTTCAGTATATATAAGACCAACATCTTTCATAGATTCATCTCCAGTGAATGTTGGAAAAGTTTCCTTTTTTGTAATCGGTAACAAGACCGCACCTTCGCTTCTTCTTGCTGACGTGGCATTTAATAATACATGACTTGCCACTTGCTGTGTGCATTTCGCACTAGTCACTATTAATCCATTTGCCACAATCGTACCCGAACACAAGAAGTCCCGTTCAGATAGTATTGCAACCATAAATGAATATTCACTGTGTGAAACTTGTCGAATTTCGTGCATCTGAGAATTTTGTCGTCGTGTGCATACCCTGCTGTTGTTATTATTGCTGGGGCTGCTAACAGCATCGTCATCAGAGGGAATGATCATCCCCTGACCTTCCTCTCTGACGCTCTCATTTTCGTTATCTCCATTATATTCCCTATTATCGTCTACGCTTTTTTTTACATTCTCACCCGTACAAAACGATGTAAGCGCAACTATAAACAATACAAGACAAAGAAACCGAAATAAATCGCCTTTCATCTTGTACATAAAACTAAAAATTATAAAAGAATCTTGCGTCAAAGAAATAGAAGTGAGTTTGAAGTTCTTTATTCAATTCGATTTTCTTTTTTATAGTTCAGAAATTTGACATCAAACCAGTAAACTTAAACTAACAGTTTAAGTAGAACTTAAACTATAGTAGTTATTCCTCGTTAGAGCGTTTACGATTTAACGCGATCTTAAAGGCCCGCTTTGAGCTGAATTCATTCTTATTATGTCACATAATTTATGAATTTAGGTCAGAGAAGCTTGTATAATACAAGTCAGTGATTTAAGTAAATTCGGAAATGTATCATATTAATATTTCTTTTATGTTAAGGTCGGCTGACAGACTGACGGTACTTGATGGTAGGTGGGTAGATGGTAGGTTGTAGGTGGTAGGTGGGTCCTATAACACAAGCAACGTTTCAGTTGCTGCAAGTGCGCTGCCGTCTACAGTAAGATTAAGGATCAAGGGATTGGGAAGGGACAGGAAAATGGGCTCTGGCAACCCTTACTCACTCAACAAAACACAACAGCTCACGAGCTGTTATTTCACGGTGGTCTTCTGTAAGGGGGTGGATATTGCAAACTGGCTGCCCAAATGACAGCAAAACGCAGTGTGGTCTGCCACTACTTTCCAGATCTACACCAGAGCCAACTTTGAAAAGTTAAATTCTAAAGTTTACCCGGCCGGGAACGGTGGTTAGGGCACTCATCCAACGGGCTCGTTAAAAATTCCCAATAGCAATCCATAGTTTATCCATAGTTTTAACTGACTGGGCCATTGTCATTTTTTTATAAGGATATCGTCAGTTTGTTCTTAATTATTTTCTCTGTTTAATATTTTTTTATGATATTTGTGTTTTAGTGTGGTGTGTTCCTTCACTCCTTCGGCCAAGACTAATTTTCTTATAGCCGCCGTTCCAGCACTCCATTCGATCCGGACAAGATTTGATCATACCCGTTCCGGACAATCTGTTAGAACCATGGACGTAGGATAATATAACAGGACCGCTTAAAAAAAAAAAAAAATGCATTAACGAAAATGAACTGTATTACCAATAGTTAAAGTATATTTTTCATTGCGCCTTTTACGGAGACTAATTCGAGCTGACAGGGATAGCCAAACCGAGGCTGTGTGTCTCTTTCTTTCATCTTGCCGGACTAAAAAAAATAATTTCATTAAAAATTTAGATTCATTGTAAAAGTGGTGTAACTCCCTATTTTTAAAAAACATATTTTCTTGCCTAATGGTATCACATTTAGTTATTTATAAGTTACTTCAAATTATTATATCTTTGATTGTATTAAATAATAAAAAATATAAAACAATGAATGAATGCTTATATTTTTTTTCCTACTCTATAATTCGCAAAAAGCTCGTTATTCTAAATTTCAGTTACAAGGAGATAATTTACTTTTACAATGAACGACACAAATCTTAGTTGTAACACTTTTATGTTAATTGTACTTCAATTATTTTAATAAATTTGAAGTCATATATTCTTTAATTACAATAAGTTAATATTTATTGTTTTAAATATTTATATTTTATTTTCTACTGGTATCCCTTTAGAGTGGCATTACCTCAGATGAAGTAATCTATATAAATAAAAATGAATCACTAAATGTGTTGTTATTTGTTAAGCGCAAAACTCGAGAACGGCTCGACCGATTTGGCTGATTTCTTTTTTGTCGTGGTTGATGAAGTCTGAGGAAGGTTTTTATGGAGAGAAAAAAACGTAAAAAAATGAGAGGAAAAATTAAAAACAACGATTTTCTTTTCCCATACAAACCACTCAGTCTCCGAGCTATCAAACATTTGACGTCAATCAAAACAAACTCTACGTGTCACCTAGTAACCGATAACTTTTTTACTGTCATTAGAAAATACAAATCTATAACAGAAACTGTCAAATTTTGTATTAATTAAGTTCATAAAATCCTAAATTAAGTTTATCTAAAAGGTAACACATTTACTGACTGTTGGGCGGTACAAAGTTCGCCTGGTCAGCTAGTAGTTAAATAATAGTGGATATGATTATGTACAATTGGTGCAAAACCTTTATAAGCAATAAAATGAAAAATGCGAAAATTACAACTGGTAAAAGTGTTGGTTAAATCATATTTCAATTCATAAAAATATTTAAGTATAAGAAACTACTATACTATATGTAGGTATATTACATCATTTAACTTTGTCTCATATAACAAAAAACTTATTGTCACTATCGGAAAACGTCTGTTACCGTGAAGTCTTTATGGGGTTAAGTTAATTAAAGTTAAAGTTGTATAATGTACAAAGATTAAGTTAAATTAATGATTCAAGTAATGATGACAATAAGCATTGTCAATTAAGCAATAGTGTAACTCAGCAGACTTCTGGTCATTTTCCGAATGTAGGTATGTAGAGATTACATACCCGATTAAGTTCCTTGTGTGCCTGTGTTCACCTGCCTTCAGCACATACCGACTCTGAGTTTGTGTATCTGCTTCGCTTTAGTGTACATGGTGTGTTGGTCACTTTCTCTTCCTTTGTTGTCACACCTATAAAAATAGTTCACAGCCATGACACCTTGCCGGTGCCATGGCGGTCTGGGAAGTGGGTACAACTCTTCCCTCTTAAGTACATAGTTAACACACATGAAGGTTACTGAATTAATCTATATTTCTTTATACTCGCATATGGTGTTGTGTATCAGTGTATGTTGGGCTGGTGTTTAGTGAGGAGAGAGAAAGGATGAGATAAAGGTGTAGTGCTGCCTCTGGAAGCCCGTCGTCAACCGGTGTCCTCGCTGATGAATAGAACCTATGCAGATGAACCCGATGCCGTTGCTGAGGCCTGATGCCGCCGTTGAAGAGAACCGCAGTTGATGTTAATAAGGTTTTACAGTGGGTCACGATTCAACGCCTATTCCCGAACGTACCTTGGCGCAACGAGGGGTCCATAGGTACCGGCCACAACATGATCCGACATGTATTCCGGTACCTCCCAACTCGTGCTTAATAATAAATGAGGTTTTACAGTGGGTCACGATTCAACGCCTATTCCCGAACATACCTTGGCGCAACGAGGGGTCCATAGGTACCGGCCACAACATGATCCGACATGTATTCCGGTACCTCCCAACTCGTGCTTAATAATAAATGAGGTTTTACAGTGAGTCACGATACGACGCCTATTCCCGAACATACCTTGGCGCAACGAGGGGTCCATAGGTACCGGCCACAACATGATCCGACATGTATTCCGGTACCTCCCAACTCGTGCTTAATAATAAATGAGGTTTTACAGTGGGTCACGATACGACGCCTATTCCCGAACATACCTTGGCGCAACGAGGGGTCCATAGGTACCGGCCACAACATGATCCGACATGTATTCCGGTACCTCCCAACTCGTGCTTAATAATAAGTGTCACCCTGAAGGGACTTAAGTAAGTGTCCTCTGAAAGGACTTAAGTATGCTGCGCATGGTGTACTCGCAGGAACATTGGAGACTCAGTCACATATGCGTTTCCCCTTGCTCCCTCGATTCTGCTCCTGCTACCTAACTTAGGGTAATATAAATTGTGTATGTCATGTAGTCGTTTATACAACGCTGATTTAGTAGTAATGAGTGTAGTGAGATCATCCTCTATACCATGCGACCAAGTGTAAGGTTATTAATGAAATCATGCCTTATCCCAAATAATCCCGTATATAAACAATTAAACTAGTTGCTAGTTTAGTAAGTAGCCTTATGTGAATAATGAGTCGTGTGTTCTTATGCATAATTAGTATAGTTCAATGGAAGTATGTAAGCCTCAAAGGGTCTCAATTAGACCGCGTGGTCGACATGTATAAATTCAAGAAATAAGAGTTAATTACATGTTATGTATCAAGAATTATATGTAAAGTGATTAACTAAGTACTTAACTTTCGTCCTGGAGTCTTTCCTTATTTATTCTTGTATTAGTTTTCACTACTACGCACTTTTCACCTTTTTCCCGCGTTTGTTGAATCCGAAAAGAAAGCCTTCCACAGACAATATTGGCTTGTTAGTTTTTTAGTGGTTGTCATTATAATGTTATCATCATAGAGAGAGAAATGCCACAGAGTACGTTTGTAATTTTACTAGTCTCGATAATAAATACACCGACATAAAAGATTGGAGGCTTTCGCGGCTCGGCCTGCCGCGACACTCCCGCCCGGAAAGTTAGAAAAGTATTGAAAGGTTCTGCGTCCACTCTCGGATCTTTTCCCGAGCCCTAATGGCCGCAGCTCTCTTTGTTTTCGTGTCGTAGTCAACTAGTGACTTATTGACCTCAATGGTCTCATCCATTTCTTCCTGGACGGTCTCCTCCTTTTCGTCCTCTGGATTGATGGGAATTGTTGAGGTTTCTTCTTCTGGGTTGATCCCAGAAGTTTCTGGTATACTTTCTGTGGTATGGAGTTCCACTGGGAAATTTTTTGTTACGCTGATCGTGCGTCTTAGTTTGGGGAAAATATTTGGTTCATTGTTTAAACTTGTTTCTTCTTTATTTTTTGTGAACATGTAGGAAGAGTCTTCGTTTTCCTGCTCGCTTTGTACTTCGAGCGGATACAAATGAGCTATAGATCTGATGAGCTCTTGGTTCCCTACTTTAACTTTAACTACTCTTACTAGTCCATCGTTGCTTTTCAGGAGAGTTGTGATTCGTCCTACCTTCCAACCTTCTCGATTTTTGGAATCTCCTTTTATTTGTACTATCTGTCCTAATTTCGGTGTGTCCTTTGACGTTATTCTTGGTTCCCTTAAGGAATTTTGGTATCTTTCCCTTAAGCTTTGTAAATATTGATTGGAAAACATAATTTTAAATTCGTTTAAGATTGTTAGACCTCTCTTCCAACTTTTTATAAGATCGGTTTTTATATTTGTTTCCGTGACTGGAGAGTCATGGGAATTTAGATTTAACGACAAGCATTTGCCTAAAGATAAGAAATCGGAAGGTTTGAGAATGTATGTATTTTCTGAGTCAACACTCGTTAGTGGGCGTGAATTAATTGTAGCTTCGATTTCCTTTACTACCGTTTCTAGTTGTTTATCGTTTAATAGATGTTTCTGTAGAGTTTTCTTCATACAGTTTTTTACTATTCCGATTAGTCTTTCGTAAAAGCCGCCGAACCAAGGTGCTCGTTGGGGAATAAATCTCCATTTGATATTGTTGTTTGTGCAATACGTATCAGAAACAATTTCTGATAGGAGTTTGAAATTGGTAGCGTTATCAGATGTGATAAGCTGTGGTTTTCTTCTAGTGGATATCATTCTCCTTAGGGCAAGAAGACTTTGTTCCGCTGTAAGGTTATTAACAATTTCTAAATGTACGGCTCTTACCGCTAAGCAGGTAAATAGTGCTATCCACCTTTTATCTGTATTGTTTCCAGATTTGACTAGAATAGGGCCCAGGTAGTCTAGTCCTGTAAACGTAAATGGTTCAGAGTAGTTAACTCTTTCTGGTGGTAGCGCTGGCGTTGCCGGTAGTTTGAAAGGTCCACCTCCGTGTTTAATACATGTTGGACAGTTTTTTATTATCTTCTGGACTTGACTCTTGCCTTGAGGTATCCAGTATAGGTTTCTTATTAAACTGAGTGTGTGACTCGCACCTACGTGATGATTTTCTTTATGAATGTTAATTATAATTTTATTTGTGAATTCGCTATCTTTTGGAATGATTATTGGGTATTTTTGATCATAAGACCAGTCCGTATTTGCTAGTCTTCCCTTGCAGCGTAGTAGACCATCTTCGTCTAGAAATAGGTTTAGGTTCCTTTTTAGATCAGTGTCATGTCCTTTAATTTCTAAAGGGAAATGTTTTAGTTGTAATTTTCTTAGTTCTTCTGTTTTTTCATTCGTTGTTTTATTTGTATGATTATTTATGTTGTATTGTAATTTTTGTGTTTTATTTATTTTATTCTTCTTTGGAAGACACTCCCGGGCCAGAAATGAAGTATTTTTGATCGTTGGTGGCCAAATTTGGGGAGGTTGTAAAAGGAACTGTGGTCCTGATAACCATTTCCTTTTCTCTTCTCTACGAGTGGGTTTTGTTGCTACGTCTGCAGGATTTAAGTTTGTGGGAACATGTCTTATTATCAAGTTTTTGTTGCTTTTAATTTCTTGGACCCTTCGGTCTACAAATGGTGGTAACAACCTGTTGGAGTTACACCAGTCTATTACGATCTGGCTATTAGTCCATAATATATTGCTCCCCTCTGTTTCCAGGTCCAAGTATTTCATTACGTATTTAATTAGTCTACTACCAATTACTACGCCTAGGAGTTCTAAACGTGGTATTTTTAAGTTGTCCTGGTCTTTTACAGGTACAAGTCTTGATTTTCCAATGACGAATTGCGTTTCTCGTCCATTGGTTATGTATATTACTGCTGAGTATGCCTTTGTGGAAGCATCTGTGAAACAGTGTAGTGTGATTTTGCCTTTTGGGTTCCTGAAATAACATCTTGGTATGGAGATTTCTTCTATGTCGTGGAATAATTCCTCATGAATTTTTGACCATTCTTCTTGTAGTTTGTCTGGGAATGGTTCATCCCATCTTATTTTTTGTTTCCATAGGTTTTGTATGAACAGTTTTGTTGATAACAAGTAGGGTACCGCAAATCCGCACGGATCATAGATTGAGGCTAATGTTCTTAGAACTTCCCGTTTGGTTTTGCTTTCGCTGAATCTTTTGCCTCTCAGTTTCAAAGTATCATTGTCTAGGTTCCAGTTTAGACCTAATAACTTTATGTTACTGTCTGTGCACGCGTTGGGAATTTGCTTGATTAAGTCTTTAGAGTTCGAGCTCCATTCACGAAGATTCATTGAGATGTTGTTAAACGTTTCTTTTGAATCAGTATAGATTTGTATCGCTTCCTTTATTGTTTTTGTAGATGTTACAAGATTATCTACATATATGCTTTGAGTTAGCCTTTTAATATGTGGTTTATCTGAATTTGATAAGTGGTATTTTAAAGTTGCATTTAATAAGAATGGGCTAGCGATCACACCGAAAGGAACTCGGCAGAATCTCAAAAACAGTAAGTTTTCCTTTGTAACTGGTTTCGTTATATCTTTTAACCATAGAAAT
The DNA here is from genome assembly GCA_945859745.1 of Synanthedon formicaeformis. Lineage (NCBI taxonomy): Eukaryota > Metazoa > Arthropoda > Insecta > Lepidoptera > Sesiidae > Synanthedon > Synanthedon formicaeformis. The sequence continues at coordinate 8,592,770 of OX243958.1, forward strand.
CTGGTAACATCTCGATCTTGTTTCTTTAAGGCTATTTGTAGGAAGGCCTTTTCTACGTCGGCGGAGATGCCTATTGGGTGTTGCCTGAATTTAATAATGAGGCTAGTTAATTCTTCTAACATTATTGGACCGCAGTATAGACATTGATTTAGGCTTTTGTTATCCTTTGTCTTTGATGATGCGTCATAGACAATTCTCGTTGGCTTGCCTACTTGCTGGACGCCATGATGTGGTAAGTAGTGTATCGGGTTAGACGTCTGACGTACCTGTGAGTTAGCCACAACTTCTATTATTCCGTTGTTTAGTTGTTCCTGCAATGTTTGATTGTAGGATAATATGGCTGAATGATCTAGCCGTTTTAATAGATTGACTAAACGTCCGAATGCAACTCCGAAATTATTTGGTAGGATAGGAGGGTATTCGATCCACGGCCATCCTACTGAGTATCTATTGTTTTTGAATTCTATTGTTTCGTTGAATTTCTTTACTGCTTCATCTTCTCTGCTGTTTTTGGGCGAGTCGGTAATTCCTATGGATTCTAAATTCCATAAATTCTGCAGGTGGGTATTATTTAGTGGTAAATCTGGCTGAAATAATTGTATTTCAACATTGGATTGAAAGTACGTTATCACTGCCAAGTCCTCCATAGTTCTAGAATTTACTCTTCCACTTAGTATCCAGCCTAAGTCGGAATGTACTAGATATAAATTTTCATGTATTTTAATCTTGTCATTAGACATGAGTGTGTAGTAATAGTCATTTCCTATTAGTATGTCTATTCTGTCAGACAGTGAGCCGTCATCCGCTAACATGGATTTGTTTTCCCATTTTTCTAATTCCTTTGGGTAAGGTACGCTTTGGGAGATCATGTCAACTACGTTGGCGTAAATGGATAGGGTCTTTCCCTGTTTTGTCTTTAAGATAACTTTCACTAATGCTGTGTCTAGTTCCTTAGGTTTCTTAGAACCGAAAGTAAACACCGTTAATTTGTTTTCTTCTTTTATTTCTAGCTCGAGTTTCTTGGTGATATTCTTCGTGATGTATGTTCTTTGGCTACCTGAGTCCATCAAGATTCTGCAAGCTAGAGATTTCGATTGATTTTCTTTATTGGCCTCAACTATAGCAGTCTGTAGTACAGTTTGACCTTGGTCAAATGAGTGATATGTGTTGGTTTGTGGGATGATCCTATTTCTTCTCCTTTGATTAATCATTGTTGGACAGATAGCTCTGTTGTGATCCAGTTCGCCGCAGTATGCGCAGGGTAATTTGTTTCTGCAATTTTTATTTTATCCAGCGTCGAGTAATGAGCATCAATGATGTAAGTTTTCCTTCCATATTTTTCCTTAAGTAGGTTTATGGCTACAGTGTAGTTTTGATTTGTTGTTTCCAAACCATCAATAACGTCACTTGCTCGATCAGTAAGGGAAGTTTTTAAATATAAGAGTTTATCGACGTCGGGTATGTCCCTATTATGGATGTTGGATGAATATTGGTCCCAGAATTGATGCCATTCTAGGATGTTTCCTCCGAAAGTAGGTAATTCAAGTTTAGGTAATTCTCCACGTGCACGTATAGTTTCTTTATTAGGTGTCCCGATCGCCTTGTGTTCCTCTAGTAAGGTTTCGATTTCGCATATCGTATCTCCTGCTTCGAGTCGCAGTGAGCATACTTCTGATATATCGTCTGGAGAGTGTTCATTGCTGAATCTGAAGTAGTTGTTTAATTCGTCACTTAGTTTTTTATCGCATTCCTTTAATTTCGAGAGACTAAATCTTATTCCGGTGATTTCGCCGTTTTCTCGATAAGTTTTTATAAGTTCCTTACATTCAACTGTAAGTGTATTTAATCTACTGGAGAATAGGCGCAGTACGGTGAGAAGTCCTTCCTCCATTTTAACGAGTAGGTATAATTCTCGCCCCGTAAATGTTAAATTGAACATATTGCATCTGTGGTCTCACAATTTTGCTTATAATTATTTTATTTAGTTTTTAATTTTAACCGTATTCCTTTATTTGTTAGTTTAGTAAGAGGAAAGAGTTGAAAGAAAAATAAAGAAAAGAAAAAAAAAATTTTTTGTTGAAGAAACTTTTTTCAGTTTCCATACTGTTTGATACTTGTACTGTGATGGCGATAATCACGGATTGTGGCAACAGATAAACTAGTCTGTTCCATAAACTTATTTGAATCTAGTAATATTGACAGTAATAGTGCACATATAATTTGTTCTGTGTCACATTTGTTCTGTGACAAGTGTCATTTACCTTTAAATATAAATATTTATTATTATATATAATTTAGATTAACATTTATACAATTTCAACAAATTGTTGTTACATAATTAGTAATTCAACATGTTTATAATAAATCCTTTGTCTCAACCTGACAATGGAACGTTACACCGTTATTACTTTTGACTATAGTCAACATACAAGTTGTAAACAAACCATCCGGGCCTTCGGCCTCCCCGGTACAACATTTAATATGCCAAGTCAACAACTTCCTGAAATTAATTAGTTAATTATCAGGCGAATTACAGTGTGTGACGCGTGTGGACAAGTAGATATTGCGCACGTAAGTACAACAAGCAAAGTGACCTCTCTGTCCACTCTTGCTGTAAACCTAGGTTTCCCCTTCAAAGTTATACTGTGATTGGATTGTTAAAGTCTGACTTGCTGTTTATATAATGTTGAATATGAAACATATCATTGTGTATGTGAATAAATGTATATTAAATTGTTTCAAATCAAATGTGTTTGTTTTTTGAGTTTTAATTAGCTTTGATGTTTTACATTTTTATGTTATTTTGTGAATTTTAAAATCTTATTTATTATGCAAGTAATTATTAAGTTGTGTTTGTTCAGAGTGTGCTGAAGGATACCAGGTTTTTTATAATCCCATTGCATTTCTACCATATCGGAAAACGTCTGTTACCGTGAAGTCTTTATGGGGTTAAGTTAATTAAAGTTAAAGTTGTATAATGTACAAAGATTAAGTTAAATTAATGATTCAAGTAATGATGACAATAAGCATTGTCAATTAAGCAATAGTGTAACTCAGCAGACTTCTGGTCATTTTCCGAATGTAGGTATGTAGAGATTACATACCCGATTAAGTTCCTTGTGTGCCTGTGTTCACCTGCCTTCAGCACATACCGACTCTGAGTTTGTGTATCTGCTTCGCTTTAGTGTACATGGTGTGTTGGTCACTTTCTCTTCCTTTGTTGTCACACCTATAAAAATAGTTCACAGCCATGACACCTTGCCGGTGCCATGGCGGTCTGGGAAGTGGGTACAACTCTTCCCTCTTAAGTACATAGTTAACACACATGAAGGTTACTGAATTAATCTATATTTCTTTATACTCGCATATGGTGTTGTGTATCAGTGTATGTTGGGCTGGTGTTTAGTGAGGAGAGAGAAAGGATGAGATAAAGGTGTAGTGCTGCCTCTGGAAGCCCGTCGTCAACCGGTGTCCTCGCTGATGAATAGAACCTATGCAGATGAACCCGATGCCGTTGCTGAGGCCTGATGCCGCCGTTGAAGAGAACCGCAGTTGATGTTAATAAGGTTTTACAGTGGGTCACGATTCAACGCCTATTCCCGAACGTACCTTGGCGCAACGAGGGGTCCATAGGTACCGGCCACAACATGATCCGACATGTATTCCGGTACCTCCCAACTCGTGCTTAATAATAAATGAGGTTTTACAGTGGGTCACGATTCAACGCCTATTCCCGAACATACCTTGGCGCAACGAGGGGTCCATAGGTACCGGCCACAACATGATCCGACATGTATTCCGGTACCTCCCAACTCGTGCTTAATAATAAATGAGGTTTTACAGTGAGTCACGATACGACGCCTATTCCCGAACATACCTTGGCGCAACGAGGGGTCCATAGGTACCGGCCACAACATGATCCGACATGTATTCCGGTACCTCCCAACTCGTGCTTAATAATAAATGAGGTTTTACAGTGGGTCACGATACGACGCCTATTCCCGAACATACCTTGGCGCAACGAGGGGTCCATAGGTACCGGCCACAACATGATCCGACATGTATTCCGGTACCTCCCAACTCGTGCTTAATAATAAGTGTCACCCTGAAGGGACTTAAGTAAGTGTCCTCTGAAAGGACTTAAGTATGCTGCGCATGGTGTACTCGCAGGAACATTGGAGACTCAGTCACATATGCGTTTCCCCTTGCTCCCTCGATTCTGCTCCTGCTACCTAACTTAGGGTAATATAAATTGTGTATGTCATGTAGTCGTTTATACAACGCTGATTTAGTAGTAATGAGTGTAGTGAGATCATCCTCTATACCATGCGACCAAGTGTAAGGTTATTAATGAAATCATGCCTTATCCCAAATAATCCCGTATATAAACAATTAAACTAGTTGCTAGTTTAGTAAGTAGCCTTATGTGAATAATGAGTCGTGTGTTCTTATGCATAATTAGTATAGTTCAATGGAAGTATGTAAGCCTCAAAGGGTCTCAATTAGACCGCGTGGTCGACATGTATAAATTCAAGAAATAAGAGTTAATTACATGTTATGTATCAAGAATTATATGTAAAGTGATTAACTAAGTACTTAACTTTCGTCCTGGAGTCTTTCCTTATTTATTCTTGTATTAGTTTTCACTACTACGCACTTTTCACCTTTTTCCCGCGTTTGTTGAATCCGAAAAGAAAGCCTTCCACAGACAATATTGGCTTGTTAGTTTTTTAGTGGTTGTCATTATAATGTTATCATCATAGAGAGAGAAATGCCACAGAGTACGTTTGTAATTTTACTAGTCTCGATAATAAATACACCGACATAAAAGATTGGAGGCTTTCGCGGCTCGGCCTGCCGCGACAGTCACCTTATTAGAAAAGGACACACAGCCTCTCTACTACATATCCTGCTCGGCTCGCTTTTTATATACAAGTAATAAATCCAGGGGCCCTAGACAAAGTGCCACAACGATAACGATAACGAAGTTCGATAGTTATAAATGTATGGGAAGTATCACGTGGTTTAGCGAAGGCATATGTCAATCCCATACATTTTATTTTTAGCGAATCGAATCGCTACGGAGCGAATGCAACTTGTCTAGGGCCCCAGGGGCCCTAGACAAAGTGCCATAACGATAACGATAACGAAGTTCGGTAGTTATAAACGTATGGGAAGTATCACGTGATTTAGCGAAGGCATATGTCAATCCCATACATTTTATTTTTAGCGAATCGAATCGCTACGGAGCGAATGCAACTTGTCTATTTGTTCAAAGGATCATTAACACAAACCTGCAATCTCAACTAACATTCGGTGTCATATGTCATTGTCACTGTCAGTCTTAACAATGTGGAGAACTTCATCTTTATTCTCTCCTCTCACTTTTTTTTAATAAGTTTATGGCTTTTTTGTGGTCGAATTGAATTGAAGAATTGAACGAAGTGCGGAATAGAAGACTCTACACGTAGTCTAGCCTTCGATTCTTCTTTGGATTTTGGATTATAAAAAATATTTTTGTTACATATAGTTGATAAATATTGTGGTTGAGATGTCCAAGCGAAAAGGAAATAAAAAAAATCAGGACTTTGAAGAGGAAATCGTAGATAAGTCCACTACAAATAATGACACATATGAAATAACCTCTAAAAATAAAAATAAATCAAATAAAAGGGGCAAGGGAAAAGCTGATTTTAGTGAAAGCGATGACGGAGGGAAAGGAGATCTTAAGAAAACTGTTGAGGCTGACGAAGAAGAGACGCCTAAGCCAGCTGCTAAGAAGTCACAGAAGAAGGGTAAGGGTGAAATGTTGTTCTTTCTTTTCCACGTAATCTGTACCGATATAATATAAAGCTTGATAGTATATATAAGATTGGATAGTCCATTTATCGAGGAATGCTATAGGCTATAGAGAACGCGGACTAAGTCACGGGCACCAGCTAGTATTATATATATTCTAAATCCAAAAAATGTCATCTGACTTAATGAGTAGATATATTAATTATTTTATGCATAAAATTAGTCAAGATAAACATAATATAAAGTATTGTATCATAGCCCAAGGAACATCTGTTGCTTTAGTTAGAGCTTTTAAAGCTAGAATCGTTTTTCTATTTCTAGCATATGGTGACTTGCATATAATATGCAGAGCATAAATTTTAAGTCTAAATTAAATGTCTGTAAACAATGGATTGTTATCTTAATATAATTGGCAAGCTTTCTAAAAAGTTGTGAATCGCATGCCGGTGTATTCACCTTCAAAATCACTTCCTACAATATGTCTTTTCATTGTTTGTTTGCTAAAATTTAACAATGCTCAAAATATTTTGAGATGTTGTAACTGTAAGTTTTTTTTAAATGGTGTGCGGGGGTGGCGTATCCCTGGGGAAACATAAAAAAAAGTCTGTGCATATAGTTGCCAGTCAACTGGTATTGTGTTAAAGCAAATTGAAACAATGAATGTGTAGTTATGAAATCCCTTGAGCAAAAATGCAACATTTTGTGCAACATATTGATAGTGTTACAGCCATTTTGTGACAAATTTTAATATACAATAATTAATTACTATACAAAGTACATAAAATACACAAAGTACACTTTTCTCTCAAGTGACCCATTTCAACTAAAACTTAAAATGAAATGTTACCAGGAACTCAAACACTGAATTGCTTTCTTGAACTGTGGCTAAACGTTTCTTTATGGACTAACCCTTTAGCTGCCAGAGCCATTTTTCTGACAATTATTTTTGTATTCATTTCGCCAGAGCCATATATATACGACAAATTCCTCTACTTGTACATTGTTTATTTTTAAATTATTGAGTTGCTTTCTTTTTAAAAAAATCACGAGTCAGGCGCTAGGGGTATGATAACTCCTACAAAACCAAGTGGTTAAAGGGTTGCCAACAGACAAGTTACAAAAAGATAAAAATTAAAAGTTATAACAATATCAACCTTTCTGATATTGTCAAGATTTCTTGCTGGTGATCATATATAATATTATTGGGATTTTGAGTTAAATATTTGAATACAGTCAAATGAATAGAACACTTTTTTAGGAGTTTCATCTTTTCTCTGTATTCATAAGTACCTTTGTCATTATGTCTTTAGAAATTTTGTAAATAGTATATTCACATTTTAGTTGTTATAAATCAGTATTATATTTTTCAGGCAAGAATAAAAAGAAGAATGTAGAGTCTTCCGATGAAGAATTAGATGATTCAAAGTCAACAGTGAGCAATGCAACTAGTAACACATCAAAATCTACAAGTAAAGCTATTAAAAAGAAGAAAGGTAATTTTATTAGTATATACATTGTAATAATAATATTTATTAACTCATTAGATTAAGAGAAAGAGATAAAGTATTTCCATGAACTTTGAGAACTAAATACAAATGTTGTAATAAAAATATTAATATCAATAATATATAGATGTACTAGTTACTTTTTTTCTTAAAAAAGTGTACATTATATAATAAGATAATAATGATGAATCAATTGATTTATCTATACTTTAGTTTTTATTTATTGTATAAATGTAATATTTAAACAGGAAAAGGCAAAAAAGATGATGACTGGTCGGATGAAGGCAGTGATTTGGAACTTAAAGAAGCATCTGAAGAAGAAATATCTAAACCAGTCACTAAAAAGAAAAGTGAGTATTTGTGTAAGGGATAATAAAATTACGTTTTGTGCTATTTGGTCGATAATAAGTGGCTCATATAAATTAGAACTTCTAGATTTACAATTTATCTAAGATGAAAAGTGCTTTGAATGCATTTCTCTAATTATCTTTTACTATATGTGTCGTTCATTGTAAAAATGAACTATCTCCTTGTAACTGAATTTTAGAATAACGAGCTTTTTGCGAATTATAGTGTAGGAAAAAAATATAAGCATTCATTCATTATTTTCATCTATGGGATTTTAATGCAACTATTGGAGTTACTTCACTTTTATATTGAAAGATATGACTAAATGTGATACCATTAGGCAAGAAAAGATGTTTTTTAAAAATAGAGAGTTACACCACTTTTACAATGAACGACACATAATATATCTACTTGAAACCAATTTTTCATACTTTGCTATATTTTTTCTTGTTCATTTTCGTAAACATTTTTCACAACCAGTTGTGCAAGAGGAATTTTTCTTCTCTGTATCACTGCTTTAATTTGATCTTTTTTTTATTTTTAGTTATTTTTTTATTCATGACAATTTATTATTTTAATTACAGCAAAGAATAAAAAGAAAAACGTTGAAATTGAATCTTCCGAAGATGAGGAGCACGATGATGCCAAATCGGTAGTAAGCAACGTTTCTAGCAACACAGCTAAACCAGTCAAAAATACTAAAAATAAAAAAGGTAATTTTTAAAAAGTATATTTCAATAAAGATAAACAGATGATTGTAATAATGTAAAATATTGTCATAAGTACTATAATGTAAAATCCTTTGTAGTTACTACTAAAAACATATGGACTAATAGTTTGAAATAAACGTTTATTATTATTATTATAAAACACTAAACACTAACCATTTTAAAGTTTTTATCGCTTTAGACCGGACACACCAGAACGAAGTCCGAAGAAGAATGTGACCATACCTAAATATTTTTAAGTAACTGTATTTTAATTAATTCTATTGTAGGGAAGTCAAAAAAAGACGATTGGCCCGATGACGATAGCGAGAAAGAAATAAAAATCGAGCCATCGTCTGAAGAAGATGTGCCCGCTCCAGCAGTTACAAAAAAAGGTTTTAATATTTTTTTTACTATTTTTTTTAATTTCATAAACAGTGGTAAAACTTTTAATATCTGTTTTTTTTTTAAATTTGACATAGCATTCTAATTTTTTTTGTTTTTAATTAATTTTGTTTGGACTTTATTTTTTTTATTTTTTAAAATAAAAGTTATGTTAAAATGGTACATAAAATAAAGTTTATGTACCATATTGAATCTTGTGCTCGCACATTGCACCTAAATGTTGAATGATATGGTTAGAATGTTAAGTGTGCTAGGCTGTTACTGTTTTGAATAAATAAATAGATAATTATTTGTCCAGAAATGGCACCTAAAGATACAGGCTGATACAGTAGGTGATACAGAACAGATACATTTATTTATGCCTGTCTTACATTTTTTAGGTAAACAGAAAAAGAAGGAGACCGTAGAAGATATTGAAGAGGAGATCAAAAGATTAAATTTGAAGGAATCTTTGCCAGAATTGGAAAAGCCAAAGAAATCTAAGGTAAAATGGAATTTTCTTAATATATATATATAATATTTGAACATTTCTATGTGAAATTATTTTGTAAGATAATGTGTTGCTAGCTATTCTTTGGCAGACTTGAAATAATTTTGGTTATAGATGTCACATGTTTATATTTTCCTAAATATTTAGTATTTTCCCTGTGTTCGTTTTATTTAAAGATTATGACATTGCACAGGATAAAAAGAAAAAAGACAATCACAAGAGTAATGATGAAGATGAATTCTCTGATGATGAGGCTTCGAGAGAAACTGATGACAAGGTAATATTAAATTACAAATTGTTCAAGTAAAAATCATAGCGTTTTTAATCATAACCAGGACAATATAGTGTCAAAAAATGTGTCTTTCTTATAATTTTTTGCACATTTGCTCATATAATTTAAATATCCAGGTATCCGATCTTGGTAAGAAAGAGAAGTCTGAGCCAGCCGAGAAGAAGTTGAGTCACAAAGAGAAAAAATTGTTAAAGAAGAAACAGGAATATGAGAAACAGATGGAAATGTTGACACGAAAGGGCGGTCAGGGGCACAGCGATCTCGATGCAAATTTCACCGTAAGCCAAGCACAAAAATCTGCGGGTGAGTGTGTGATCATTTTTTATTGTCATTTCCTTTGATTACTCATTCCCATGGAGAACAGAGGTAAGCAGGATTTAAATAGTGGTTCATAAATTGGCAATTAATAATTTGGCATTCATAAAATGGCGCTCGTGTATTGGGTTTTGTTATGAAAGTATGAAGTTGAGTAGTTCACGTAACCGCCGTAAATTAAATGTTACTACAGCGCCTCCACTTTTCATATATAGAGTTGGTCCTCCTTACCTATTCATGCTCATTACGCAAGGGGATAATTTAGGCTCGGGCCCGGGATCATAATGACTAGTTTCGTACGAAGAATAATGATTACTTCATCGAAACCTCGCAAACAAGCCCCTCAAAAACATTGGCTACTTAACATATTTAATTGAAGTTTGTTTAATTTGGTTAATTCAGGTCAAATGGCCGCTTTGGAGAACGCCGTCGACATAAAGGTGGAGAACTTCTCGATAAGCGCGAAGGGCAAGGAGCTATTCGTGAACGCCAACCTGCTGATAGCGAACGGACGGAGGTACGGCCTCGTCGGCCCCAACGGCCACGGGAAGACAACTCTGCTTCGGCACCTGGCGTCGCGCGCCTTCCCTCTGCCGCCGCACATCGACATACTGCTGTGCGAACAAGAGGTCACCGCCAGCGATCAGAGCGCAGTGCACACACTATTGGAGGCGGACGTCAAGAGAACCGGTGAGTGATTTTCTTTCTAAGTTATGGTTGGCACAGACAGGCTGACGGTCCACTCAGGTGGCTACAGTCGTCTGTAACACCTATAACCCTATACAGTAGGATTAAGAATGAGGGATTAAGAAGGGTTAGGGAAATGGGCTCTAACATACCTTAAATGCTTAATAAATGTACACACGTTTCATTTTATTAATTTTTGTTTCATACATACAATAAATACCATACAGATATCATACAATACAAATTGACCATTTCAAATCCTTCAAAAATGTTATGCTAAAGTCATCCTAAATGGATCAACTGAACTTAACTAAATTGTTATTTTGTTCCAGAGTTGCTCAATGAATGCAAAGAATTAGAAGCCGCTATCGAGAAGGGGAATCTCAAAATGCAAGACCGATTGAACGAGGTGAGTCTATCGACACTGTTTCGTATAAAAATGTTTCTTAACAAATTTTTTCGCCGCCCATCTGCTCGCGTTCGGCTAAAATACACAGTCTTTTATGACCGATGACCTAACTAAAGGACTGTTGTGCTCAATTAAAAAGGCCAATGTCCCACATTAGACGCTCGTGGGCTGATATTCCTAATATGCGAAATTCGTGAAAATGTATGGATGTTTCTTCCTCAGTAACGCAATTAACTATCAATATTAACCATATAGGATACTTTTTATCATCTAAAAATATAAAATATGGCGTTCATTTTTTTATATCTTTAGACGATCCCTCGGGAGCCTAATATTTTCCCGGATAAAAAATATCCTATATACTAGCTGCTGCCTGCGACTTCGCCCGCGTAACTTTGTAAATTATATACTAAAAACCTTTCTCGAGAACCACTCTATCCATTGGTGAAAACAGCATGAAAACCGGAATGTTGATTGAAATGTTGCTGCCTTAAATGAAATGTATGCTGAGCTTAGTCCAAATGTGCGTTAGGTGTATGCTGAGCTTAAGGCCATCGGCGCGGACTCGGCGGAGCCTCGCGCACGTCGTATCCTAGCCGGTTTGGGCTTCAGCAAAGAGATGCAGAATCGCCCCACCAAGAACTTCTCAGGAGGATGGCGGATGAGAGTCTCTCTCGCCAGGTGAGTAATTATTTATTCGAGAAAACCAGATGTTAAGTATACTCTAAAGGGCTCATTTTCACTGGTCGATAGTCCCCTGGGTGGGGAAGTTCTGCAATATTTTGAAATTCGCTATGAAAGAATGGTAATAAGCGTACATGCCTACCATAGATCAACAATTAATGTGACATTGAAAAAGACACTATTAGTATTATAGTCATTATTAAAATTTTGTTGGTATTTAATAAATTATGATACTATTTCAGAGCCTTATATGTTGAACCAACACTGTTGCTGCTCGATGAACCCACAAATCATCTAGACCTTAATGCCGTCATTTGGTTAGACAAGTAAGTATATAATACACAATTTCTTATATATACCACATAAAGCTAATAAAACCTTTGAAAGTGATGATGAAGTTCCATTCTATATACAGATGTAAATTCAGATGAAAATACCAAATGGTACTTACTATATATCCGAAGTCTTTGGATACAGATGAAGACTCTTTGTCTCAAGAATATGCTAAGATTTTTAACAAACATATCAAATTACAAATGGTACAGTTAAATTTGTGTTTTTTTTTTCTAGCTACCTTCAAGGCTGGAAAAAGACGCTTCTAATAGTGTCTCACGATCAGTCATTCTTAGACAATGTGTGCAACGAAATCATACATTTGGATCAACAGAAACTGTTCTATTACAAGGGTAACTATTCGATGTTCAAGAAGATGTACGCACAGAAACGGAAAGAGATGATAAAAGAGTATGAGAAACAGGAGAAGAGATTAAAAGACTTGAAGGCGCACGGGCAGTCTAAGAAGCAAGCGGTGAGTTAGATGCGTTATTTTCACTGATTACCATGATCAAGAGTTAGATGTCAAATTTGAAAATTTGAATTGAAATTTGAATTCACGCGGAGTTTCAACGATTTTTTTAAATTTCAATGTAGTTACGCATTTTATGTCATTGTATAGAATGTCTTGAAACTAGGAATATCGATCATTGACTGTATCGCCTCAGCGAAGCGTTGCCGTCTTGAGATAGTAATAAATGTTTTGTATTTAAATTGAACAGGAGAAGAAACAGAAGGAGACGTTGACTCGCAAGCAGGAGAAGAACCGTAGCAAGACTCAGCGGACAGAGGCGGACGAGGATGCCGGACCCGCTGCGTTGCTGCAGCGACCGCGCGAGTATCTCGTGCGGTTTACATTCCCCGATCCACCTCCACTACAGCCGCCAATCCTCGGACTGCACGGTACGTACGCTCAAAGCACGTACTCTCGTAGCAAGTACGCTCGTAGCAAGTACGCTCGTAGCAAGTACGCTCGTATAAGTACGCTCGTAGCAAGTACGCTCGTAGCAAGTACGCTCGTAACACGTACGCTCGTAAAATGAACTCTCGTAGCAAGTACGTTCGTAGCACGTACTCTCGTAGCAAGTACGCTCGTAGCACGAATTCTTGTAGCAAGTACGTTCGTAGTGCGTACTCTCAGCGCACTTACACTAGTATCGCGTACGTAGCATTCATACAAGTAGAACGCCCGTATAGGCGCGTTAATATGTTCGGTTTGCATGAATATTTGTATATAAAGATGTCTCACAAAATTTTGAGACAACAGTTGAAACCACTTGGAACTGTATTTCCAATTAACAGTTCATTTTTTCTAATGACATTTCGTGAAATTTTCTTAAGATGCCAAATGTCAAAATTACAATATAGTTATTTACGTTGCCTATTTATTTATGTTGGTTTCAGATGTGAACTTCAATTTCCCCGGTCAGAAACCTCTATTCAAAGGCGTCGATTTCGGTATAGACCTGAATTCACGAATCGCTATTGTGGGACCCAATGGAGTGGGCAAGTCCACTTTTCTCAAGCTGCTGGTTGGAGAGCTCACGCCCATACAGGGTGAGCTCATCAGGAACCATAGACTGGTGATTATCTCTTCTGTTTGGATTTACTGTAATCGAATTAGTAGATTATTCTTTTATAATTACTGGTGCCGTGCATTTGCCGAGTCGTTATAATTATTATTTATAGAAATAAAGATGTATAAATGGTCACTATAATTTTGATTAGTGATATACACCATTGCATAATAATAGTTAATTGTAACAAAAATCATCTCGACGGATAATTATTCTCATAGTAAATCAATACCATACCTACACATTTGGGACTTGCGTTCTTTAGTTCTGTGCAAGAATACGGTTAGACGGATCATTCGATATTGAAGCTTATTCGGACGTGTAATAAGGTTGAATATCGAATGATCAAGTACAGCACCGACCGTGCAGTGCACCGATAGTGACAGACCTTACGGGTTTGAACGACCTTGTCAGCGTCGTCTTAATGTTTGCAGAGGATAGGACGGTTCGACCAGCACTCGGGCGAGCACCTGACCGCTGAGGAGTCGCCGGTGGAATACCTGCAGCGGCTGTTCGGGCTGCAGTACGAGAAGGCGCGCAAGGCGCTCGGCACCTTTGGCCTGGCGGGGCACGCGCACACCATCAAGATGAAGGACCTCAGCGGCGGACAGAAGGCGCGCGTCGCCCTCGCCGAGCTCACGCTGACTGCGCCCGATGTGGTGATCCTCGACGAGCCCACCAACAACCTCGACATAGAGAGTATCGACGCGCTCGCGGAAGCTATCAATCTATACAAGGGCGGCGTTGTCATAGTGTCCCACGACGAGCGTCTCATACGCGACACGGACTGCGCGCTCTACGTAATCGAGGATCAGACCATCAACGAGGTAAGTGCCTCGTTTCAACCTCTGTCATCCTACACTCCGGAGCATTCCATCTATTATAAGTTCTATCTATACTAATATTATGAAGCTGAAGAGTTTCTTTGGTTGAACGCGTTAATCTCAAGAACTACTGGTTCGAATTGAAAAATTATGTTTGTATTGGATAGTCTATAAAAAAAATGGCGCCACCGTCGTCACAGCGATCAAGATGTCAGCGATAAGATGTGATTATGTACTTACCAGCTTACGGCACCAACTACTAAATTTGTATATATAGCAATAAAAATTAAGCTTTTGTCTTATTATTTAAAAGAAAATATTATGGTATTGTTATTGAAAAAAACTGCTTTTACAGGTGGACGGAGATTTCGACGATTATCGTAAAGAATTGCTGGAGAGTCTCGGAGAGACAATCAACTCACCGTCGATCATTGCCAACGCAGCCGTCCAACAATGAACTTAATCTCAATCGAACAAGATATCATGTGCTAAAATTAATAAATGAGGTATCGTAATGTGGTAAAAAAATTACGCGATTTTTATAACATTTTGTAAAAGCTACAGTGTAATAATGATCGCGTAATTTCTCTTTTAAATTGCCCCGTTTAGATTATCATTCACACGACTTGGTGATGCAACGAACATTTCCTTTCTTATATATATGAATGAATACAAGCATTGATTGTAATATTTGACGTATACGAATATCTAATTATATTATAATTATTACTCTTAACATGATGTGTTTGATTTGAGGGTAATCTCAAATTAATTTATTTTAAACCAGAATCAGAGCCATTGTTTCGTCGAAACCCATATTTAGAATAATAATAATTAGTCTGTTTTTCATACAAGTATGTATATTATATGAAAATTCGCACGTGATATGTAGATATTTTTGAAAAATTATTTCTAAGTAAATTGTGTATGGCTGTTTGAATTCAATGAAACTAAAAATATTAATTGTCACAGTTGTATGTATGATAATCTAAACATGGTATATTATATTTAGCTCAACGTAATTACATCACAAATTTATTAGTTTATAATAAATAAAAGCTCTTAGTGGATATTGTGGCTAGTCCAATGTCGAATTGTTTTTGTAAATAATAATGAAAGATAATAAGCACATTTTTATCAATAAATCAATACACGCCATTAGCCGCGTCCACACGAGGCTGCCTCGCGAGCCAAGTGCTCGGGTGCTCAAAGGTGTTTTGGCTTACAAGCCAATTCAAGTTAGGTTAGTTCTGTTCTTGATTTAAAACGTGCCTGTTTTCTTTTTTTGAACTGTTTTTGTTCGAGAGCTTCTGGCTCAGCTTGCCTCGCGATACCCGCCTTGGGGTATTAGTATTTATACCCAAGACTGCAGCGCGAGTCATGGCTCGCGAGCCAAAACCGCGAGGCTGCCTCGCGGTTTGGTTTTTTACTATAATATGAACTGTTCTTGCTTTAAAACGTGCCTGCTTTCTTTTATTTGCACTGTTTTTGTTCGAGAGCTTCTGGCTCAGCTTGCCTCGGGATACCCGCCTCGGGGGTATTAGTATTTATAGCCAAGACTGCAGCGCGAGTCATGGCTCGCGAGCCAAAATCGCGAGGCTGCCTCGCGAGCCCGTGGACACGGCTTAATATTTATCCTCACAAACAATTTAACATCACACAAGTGCCTGTTTTGAAACCGATTTCGCTTTATTCATCGAGTTTCCCACTCCTATCTATTTCCATTAGTATTAATAGTACATAGTTCAGGATATTATCTAGTTTGGCTATTTTTAGCGATTATTATGGATCTCGTGGAGTAAATTTATATTGGGCATTTCAGCTAGTGGGATAAATAATAAATGATTAAATAAATTAGTTAAAAAATTTAGTTTCTCTCGATTGAAGAAATCGATGTTCTTGATGTGAAATTTTCAAATGTTTTTTAATTATTTATTAATTTTGTAAAATCGAAGCCATATAATATTGATGTAGTTGCAATTTAAATGTATCTTTTCAAACAAAAAATATCAAGCACAATGATTTAAAAAAAATATCTCACATTGTTTGTTTATAGATTTTTCTTTTTTCGCAATTATAGCAAGAGAAAATATTTCTATTTATTTATCGTTTTCTTGCACTACTTTTGCATTCGTTTTACATTCTGCATCATAACTTTAATTAAATTATTATGAAAATAATAATAATAATGCAACTGTAGTTAGGTAATCAAATATGAGACGATAGATAGGTTAATAAATAATATAATTATGAAAATAAGTAGGTAATTCAACTTGTAGTTATTTTAAAATATTCAAAATTATAAATGCACGATGTTCTCAAATTAACACACAGTTGATTTTAAACTAATATTCCAAAAAAAGATTTTTTTGTAACCACATTTTGATATCAAAATATCCATTATATTAAAAAAATCCAATATAATATCGTAATGTCTGTATTACCCCTTAGAAACGTCCTGAAACAAAAAATCCAAAAAAAAAAAAAAACAAAATACTATGCATTAGGATCGATCATAAAACTCTATAAAACAATAATTAAAAAAAAATTGTTGATATAATATGAAAACTTTTTTTAATGCAGTGGTTGTCAAACTGAAGTAGCATTAAAAACCTCAGTGGAATTTTTATGATATGCTTTGATTTAAATAAAAGCCCTATTATCAGGCTTTATAAGAGGAATTTATTAAATATAAATTAACCGATCAAACAATGCATGTCAGATTAATTATTATACACAAAGTTTGACAACAACTTTTCTTAGATATTTGTCTAAGTTTATTTTTTAATATATTTGTATTGTAACGGTGCTTACCCTTTAATAGGTATTAAAACACCTTATTCTTTAAAATATGAATTTTATTTATTTGTATTGTCATGTTTTTCAAATAGCATTCAATGAATTTATTGTAACATAATGTTGTATTTTACGTTCCTAATAAATTGTTTTATAGAAAATTTTTAGTTTTCTTTTGACTTGTGATACTTGTTAGTGAAATTGTCTGTGACGGAGAAAAAAAAGAAGAAGGTGGGTAAAGGAGATAATAGAGATTGGAGGAGAAAAGCTTCCTTTATTAGCAAAAAATCTTAAAATTAATAATTTTAACCAATGTTTTATCTGAAATCTACCTTATTAACTAGTAATTACTCAGGGTTCAAATATTTAATTACTAGCACGCTACTGACGATCTTAGGACCATTCGCCTCAAACTTTAAATATTAATTTATCGTAATCATATTTCATCGTGACGTTTTTTCAATGAAATTTCGAATTTTTGATACTTTTGAAGAAAAAACCTACTATTATCTTCGTCGAGTCGTAATAGCCAATAATTTGTGTGTCATTAGATACTTCGATTTTTCTATGTCCAAACTTAAAATTAGTATTTGTTAAGTGACTATATTTATCGTAGATATACTCGTATTTGCATTTTTATGACTATTTGTATAAGATAGAAGTCACCTCCTACGGCCAATTACCGTTCAAGTTAAGTTTTTTCCTCAATTTGTTCGCAGCCTTTCGCCCTTCCATTACAAACTTCTCGGCTTCATTAGAGGATTTAAAACGCAAATTTCCTTTTCGATTGTAACTTTTTTCCACTTCTTGAAAGGAAGCTTCTTTTAAACTCGAAAGAAAATTAGTATCCTTCCCTTTGAGGGGCGGGAACGTGTTTTAAAGAGATTCGTTTGGATACTTTATTCAATATGCCAGATAATAATGTCTGCGCTGAATAATTTAAGTTGGTGTAATTATCTATGGTTAGAGATTCATGATTAAGAAAAACTATATTATCTTTAGGACCTAAAAAGAAATTTAAAATTGTGGACAAAAAAGAAAATAGTCATTATAATTAAAAAATTCTGAAATTAATAAAAAAATAACCAAATTACTTATTTTTTAAAACTATGAAATTCATTCATTCATAATAGTTCAAAATGATTAGTACTGGTCCTAATAATACATGTTTGTGGAATGACTTTTAGATTGTGAATGCTCTAAATGAGATCACATCGCGTATTAAGATCAGAGTTAAGACCAGATGGACAGTGTAACGTAGTGTTACTTATTTTTTTTTTTATTTTTTTATTATATTACCTTATTTGTTTATTTATCTCTTTATACCTATTTTTTTTTGTGTCAATTTTCAGTGTCAAAAAACAAAATCGATGTGTTCACGGCCAAAAACCGAATGCGCACCTCTCTCTGCGACGAAGCAAAACAAAAACCAAATATTCTAGAACGGAATTTTTAAAATATAGATATCAGTGAAGGAATACTAATTTAAAAAAAAGGTTTGATAAATAGGTATAAACAGATAAATAAACAAATAAGGTAATATAATAAAAAAATAAAAAATAAATATGTAACACTACGTTACAACAGGCGACCTGAAACCCATCGCGGGAAGAGACCGTGTATGATGGCGAGCATTGGGAGAGGCCTTTAACTTTATCCAGCAGTGGAGACACAGTCTGATGGTGGTGATTATGAATAAAGATCGAGTATTGATTACGGAAGCTCTTCAACTTTGTAGAAGACAGAAATGTTCCTTTCCAACTACCATATTTGGATTTATAGCTTATAGTCTAAGAGCTTGATAGGTAGGCTTGATATATGGCTACGCTACGGTCGTCTTAAGGATACAAGCAACAAAAGGAAGCATGCTCGAGGTTTATGATCCGGTGTCTTATTCCTGAATGGACAGGGCCATTTTCAGTTACAGATCATCGTATTGCTCAGCAGGTGTGCAAACTACTTTGCTTTTAAATGATGGAAACAAGTTTAGTTACAAATAAACAAATACCTAAGCTTTGATTTCTACCACAACCAGATTTACATTGTGTATAAGTCGCTAAATAAGCACATTATATCAAATAATTCGCTAACAAGCACACAGAGAGGTTTTCGTGTCACGCCAAAAACCTATTATCGTCTAGAGAGAAACCCTGTCCCTCTCTCTCCGTTGTGCGGAACCCTTGCAACCTTGTCTCAATTACTGCTCAAACTTGACGAGAACTATAACGATTGGCGGTGAAGCTGTATTTTATGATGACAAAGTTCTAAACGCAATAATTTCATACAATGTGTACACAATGGAAGCGATTATCCAACTCCCCCGCGACATGATTTTATTTGTGCCGTTATTGCGTCGCCAGAAAAGATATTTAAATTTCATTAGGTTTGTTTTACACTTAATTTGTGAGGGGAGTATTGTATTGTAGGGGTGGAGCCCCGTTATAGCCGCGAGCTTTCTAACTTGTTTCGAATTGCCCTCCACTTATTACAGTGGCGTTTTGAATTTAAGTAGATAGATGTGTGTATCAGATAGTCACCCCATTATTGTGTTATCAGTTGATCGTTTTAAAGCTAAGATTAGTGTAGGTTTTGTGAAAACGTTCGTTGTGAATACTGTTGATTTGTTTGATATTAAAAAAAATTTTTTTTTAATATCTTTTTTTAATACTGCTCTTATTTAAAAAAAATATTTTACCAAATTATGAGAAACTGAATTATAACCTTAACTAGGCCGTCACAGCTGTCACTATTAGCTCTTACAACTTGAAAAATTCTTGCCCTTACCTATAAGATCAGTATCTAGTAAAAATGAGAAGGTTTGTTTCCGTAACAGAAGATATAATAATTTTTAACATTATTGTAAGAGTAAGAATAATTTTGTAAGAATTAAACAGTATAAAACGTTTAATCCAATTTGTTAAAAGACCTCATGCAGATTCTTGCAATTTTCAACTTTTCATAGGTAGGTACGGTTTGAATGAAAAGTTGATTTATTTTTGCTAATCATAGGGTCTTTTACACATAGGGACGATTATACTACAATTTCACCCAGCCTGATATAGCCTGATATAAAATAATAATAAAAATGATATAAAAAAAATAACTACTAAGTCTAGAAATTCAGCTTTCTAGACTTAGTAGTTTTGGCTAAACGTTGATAGATAGGTAACAGATAACAACATACGTTCTAGCTCTATTATCCCTTATTTAAATAAAAGTGTAGACAAGGGAGCTAGCTTAGAGCTATAGCCTATTATTTAATATTAAATATGTATCTAATAGTTTCGTCTGATGCCGTAGATACGTTAGATAGCCGTGGCAGGGCACCGAAGTCGTGTCATAAATTCCCCGTGACCCCGCCCATCAACGGCCGCGTTAGAAAGTCGTTGGTTTTTACACTGTTGGGTAATCAAAGAGGATTTCCCAACATTAAAAAGTTGGCAGTTCGCTTGAATACCTCTGGTTGCAAAAACGGATGTCGCTTGTATCGGTACTAATGTTACCTAAATCAATTTAGATGAATTGGGTAATTGATCTAAGGTTAGTTAAAAAGTGTGTTCGCTATATTAAGGAGTATTGTATTGAGGCGTTGGAACTCGTTGGCAGTCTCTAAGTGGGAAACATTTCGCAGACGCAGACTCCATTAGTGTTGTTCGCCGGACTGTCACAATCATTTTTCTTTTCCTCTCCGCTAATTCTCAGTTGTGCTCCGATGAACAAGTACTGTGCAATACACGTTTTGATCCCGCTGCCTTATTTTTTTTATGATATTCACAACTTAAGACGTTTCATATACTTACTTGTAAGTGTAATTATGCATATAGAAAAGGCAGCGTACTGGTTCTTATGATGAAAGAAACAGAATGGATTATGTTTTTGTTTGCTACGATCACATCCGGTTGTGCTACGAATCGTAGCATCCTTCGTAGCACATAAAGTCATAAGACTTGCGACGTACCTAGCTACTTACTTAAGGAATTTTCACAATTTGGCATTTATATTATACTAGCTGGTGCCCGCGACTTCGTCCGCGTTGAAAGGAAAAATATATGTGAGTAGTAACGCCGGACATCGTTATCGCTGTGAAGACGAAATATCTTTTTTTTAAATCTTTTTTTCTATCTTTTTTATGTCCTATGTAGCCTATGTCTTATTCTGATGTATAAGTTATATTATTGTAAAGTTTCATTGAAATCCATTCAGTAGTTTTTGCGTGAAAGAGTAACAAACATCCATACATCCATACAAACTTTCGCATTTATAATACTAGTTGGTGCCCGCGTTATGCATATTAAGAACACATGCATATTCTGCTATAGATCAAATTATGTACGTCGTTTATTTTTCCAACCCTTATCTTCAAAATTCCCTTTGCTTTCCTATTTGCTTATCCTTAAACCTGATATGATCGGCAGCACAGTTGCCGATTTCTGATGTTTTGAAGGAATTTTAATAATTCATTAGAAAAATGATTTGTTGCAAAGTTATCAAGTATCAAGATCGTCATGTCCTCGGCTTGAATTGAGAAGCTTATATCGACTTTTATTACTCTGGAGGGGTTGGTCATTAGCGGAATAAAGCGGCTGCCACCTGATAAAGTGCGTTTTGTTGCTCGCTTACTTATTCCTTTTACGTAACAATAATGTACACACTTAGGTGCTCTTAATCATTTAATTAGCATACAATTTAATTCTTAACTATACATCCTTTTAAAAAATTTGCAATGGCAGGACACGACGCGTGGACACCGGACTCGTCGACCCACTGCTATGTGTACCTACTTTTGACCATAAAAATATGTACTTTGGCAATATAGCTGCACTCAGTAGAGCCCTTACAGTATTACAAAATATAGTGTCAACAAAAGTCTATTGAAAATACAATAAAATTGTCTACAATTCACATACTAGATTGTTAGAAACTCATAAATAAAAATGTAACATTATGTTTCCATATCAATGATTTTTACTTAAATTAATTAACCTTTAAATTTTTCAACAATAAAAATAGTTTGCGTTTTTATTTAAATAAATATTTGACATCGTTATAAAATTAAACTTTACATTTTCTAATGAACCGTTGAAATTGTTTTAATAATTAGTTATACATAGTTTACCAAAACAAATAAAATTTGAATGCGTTCGAAGCTTGCAGATATTCGTGGTCATAAAATTTATCGCTCTATTATCTGTCAAAGAATTCATTTTCACCCTTTTATAATATTAGTATAAGCTCCTCTTTCACAAACGTCAAGTAGGCCGAACTGTCATTTAAAGTCACCGGTAACCGGGGATAATGGAGCTGATATACGAGTACCTTTGTTTATACGGTAAACGTCGCAAACATTAAATATTAGAAAATAATAAAAAAATTCGGCCATCGAATGATGCAGTAAACCGAGTGCATAATTCAATATAACAGAAGATGACTTCTAAAAGTAACTAATCAACACTTTACATGTAGTTTGTGAAAGAGGCCCTAAGCATATTAATCCTCACTAATTCAAAACAATAGTTCAACATTACTTTATCGAAATAGTACATACGCGACACACAATATCATATGTTTGTGGCGTCTATTACTCATTTGAAACGGGGAACTCATCAATCATGCAGCACCGAGGGAGTACCACGGAAAGTGTTAATAATTGGCCCAACACTATTGTTTAATAATTTAGTACGCGATTCGCTTACATTTTACACATTTATTAACATTATTCCTTTTATTATTCATTTATTAATTTTTATATTCACAAAAGAACGGTCGTTATAATAGCGGTATATTGTTAGTTTTAATGTGTAATAAAAATAATATCAGTGTATTGGTACGTATCCTAATTTATTAATGAGATCATTCTTAATCTTATTCACTCCTAAGGCAGGAGAAGAGGATTCTTAGAAACTATATTTAGTCTCGGAAATATTTAGGGTACCTATACCTACGAACGAAGTTACAGATGATCACAGATAATAATATTGGTCAAATAAATTGTTTTAAGCAATGTAGGCCCTATTAAATAGGCTATTAAATTTGATTTTTAAGTTTCTTATGCGTAAAACATCTATCAGAAGACGAAATTATATAAAAAAAATACTTAATAAAAAAATTGATATTTGTATCCACAGAGTTTTTAATCTAAAGTCCCGTTTCTAAATTTTAACTATGTGGAAAATATTTATATATTTAATTATATATTTTTTTAAATACATAATGTTTTACTAATTTTCTGATTTGTTTTTAACATTATATATGATAATTCCCGTTGTATTTACTATTGAATTAGCAATTTGCAGTTAAATCCATTTACCTACAATATAAGCAATCATTCTGTTCGGCTGTAACATGACATCAAGTTAAAGTGGAGGCGCTGGTGACGACTTTGTCTTGTAAATAATAGGGAAAAATTATCAATAAAAATACTACAAATGACTGTTTATGCCTTTCATGGCTGAGAATAAACGTGTTTTTGTATGGAGGCAGTGTAGTAGGAAGCGAGTTCACCCCTGACGTGCTCCGGGGCGCAAAATCCCGGGTCGGGGGCAATAAACGCGATTAGACAAACATTTCCTGACGCGCGCCACTTTTTCCAAAACTTGCCGTATAAATCAGATCGGCGGTGCGTCGCAGTTTTCGCGTCGTCTTGCCAAATTTATGTACCGATCGGCCCTTTCGTATGGAGATGTGGCCCGTTATTTACATATAAATACCTTGATTATTTGAATTATTCAATCGAGAGGGGGCGGCCCTGACAAATCACTTCCTAGCCGGGCTCAACTTAGATTTGACGTGTGGATACATTGGTTCAATGAGCAGCCTCAAGTTTTTACGATCCTTACTTAACATCCCCATCTCTTGATTTATAACAATACCTACAAAAGTTTGTCATCTAATTGTTTGGATACTTAGTATATTTTACCATCATAGAATAAATATTACTTAATTTTAATTATTGAGTTGCGATATCTATCTAGTCTCGTAATAAGTTCTGTTACATAATAAAAACGTTTGAATTTATAATGCTGGCAATAATTTTTTTTATTGAATTCGAAATTCGAATCCTTTATGAAAATAAAATTCATTTATTTTTAAATATAGAATGGACACCTAGAGAAGAGTTGCGTTGCGGTTATGCACTAAATCAGATTTTTGAGCTATTGAAAAATTCCGCAAAATACAAGATTTAATTATCTCTCCATCAAACGATTGAACGAAGATTCAAACGTATATAAATATTTAAATATATATAATTTGCCACGTATATGGATTTGCTGATTTTTTTTCGTAATTGTCAGGACAGGTTTGTATAAAAGAAAATTTTTGGGAAGATCAACGGGAAAAGTCGGAATAATCGATGGTATTTTTATATGAAATTGAGAGGGCAACGACTGCCGGGTCATCTAGTAAATTATAATTTTGGTGCTGTAAGTGTAAAAAAAGGTTAATATATTTGTTTGAATTGTAGGCGAAATGAAAATAGCAGTAAAAAGAGCGCTACATCGCTGTGTGTAGTTTTCCCGCATTTTTATGTGCTCTCACGTGCCATTTAGTCCGGGAAATAGAAGTTTTTGTATGGAAATCGGACGCACTAAAGCTCCGAGGCTGTGCGCGCTTGCTGCCTATTTTTATTATGTAATAGACGTCATAAAAGTTTATCACACCAATGTGAACCTAGGTATATAGGTAAGTACACAAATGTTTTTTTTTATTAAAATTAAAATTAGTAATACTATCATCACTTAAGATCCTAATTACAAATCAAAAATCTGATCGAGTAATTTTTATAACAAATTTATTTTTTTAGAATTTTAACAAGTCAAAAACTCTTCCAGAAATTTTATTTATAAATATAGGTAATATTCCTTATAAAATGTTTATATTTTACATTCATAATCTCGGAAGGCAGATTCGAGAAGAATGCAATAAAGTACCAGTAGGGACAGGTCACATAAAGCCCTCCTGAGTGGATCGGACTCCTGGGGTCATCCTGGGGTGGATCGGAGTTGTTGCCTCGGCAGAGCCCGGTCCACCCAGTTCAAAGGGCAAGGAGGTACCGGGGATATTTAGTGGGTATTCCCAGTGCCGCTACGATCAGGTGCTGGGGGCTACATAGCCCTTCCGCCTAGCCAGCGGTAGGGAATCTGTAAGCGGATTAGGTACTCCTCGTCAAAAAATAAAAAGGTCACACAAAGCTCTGTACTTTGAAGAAGTCCACAGTAAAATAACAGTATGTGTGCTTTTGAGCTTATAATTTTTTATTATAGCTTATTTCCTACATGGTTATTGATTAGTTGCAGCAAATCATGCATGATTTTATGTCTAAAATATTCCAGATTTCTGACTTTTATGGTTTCCAATATTTACATTTATATATTTCCCTGTATCGCTGTACATGAACTAAAATAATATATTTAACTGTCTGCGTCCGCAGGTTGCGAAGTTCTTCAGTAGTATTTCATGTTGTGTGTATGTGTGTGTGTGACGTCATCAACGGCGTTCAAGTGCAGAGTGGGCACTTGGGCAGCCGTTACATCAGATAAGAGCGTTTGATATGCTAATAGTGGTAGCGAATGCTCACGTAATGAACATGCGATGCGACGACTTAGCGCTCGCGATACTTTGCGCCAATATTGAGATGGCTTTTTGAATAATTTTTATACTACACGTAATAAAGCGTTTTAAGGACATAAAAGATATTAAGTAAAGAATTTTTAAAAGAGGTCCAGTAGTTTTGTGTTTATTCATTACAAACAAAAATATAAATAACAGCAGTGAAATAACAGCATTTACGTGCTGTTGTGTTTCGGTGAGTGAGTAAGGGATGCTAGAGCCCATTACCCCATCCCCTTCCTTATCCCTTATCCTTAATCCTTCTATGGTCGGCAGCGCACTTGTAGCACTCATGGCGTTGCTTGTGTTATAGGCGACGGTAGCCACCTACCATCAAGTGGACCGTCAGCCTGTCTGTCGACCTTAACATAAGAAAATTAAAAAAAATGTTTATGGTATTTTTATTAACATCCAAACATATTATATTTTTTATCCAACATATGATTAGATCATAATATAAATGTTTGGATAGTAATTAAAAATTCTCTTTTTGTAGTAGAAAATAATCCTCATTCTGTCTGTTATTTTTTTATCAAACTCAGCAGCGCACTTGCATCTTTTTGAGTGTTATTTATGTTAACATGGAACGGCAACCTACCATCAAGTGAACTAAAAGTATGTCTGCATTTCATTTTAATAAAAAAACAAAAAAGAATCGTTACATCTCTTTTGTCAATTTCACCAGATTAACACAAGTAAGTAATAAAAGCGTTCTCCATACAAACGCATTACAAGGGGCTAGTAAAATTTGCGGATTTAGATGTTATCGCAAAGAACTTGACGCGCGGCAGCCGCTCGTAACAGCCGCTTGGCGATTCTAGTGAACATTTTGATCATCAGTTAACCGCTAATGCGTTGTAATACGTCTATTGTTCCTCTCCTCGATGTAACAATGCTATCATTCACACCAAATGTTTGTGTAATATAATGCCGCATTTTATCCGCGAATCCAATGTTGAATGGGAAATTGATAGATGCTTTTCCGACGAATCTACTTAATTAAGTTTTTGATGTAGTTTTTAAAAGTGTAATAGGTATGTTAATACACAAGTTAATAACGTTGAATGTTAGTACCATCAAATTAGTGACAGGCTGACAGGTCACACAGTCTCCGAGATGACCAGCGTACTTTTGGTTTCTCTGCTGTCTGTACAGAAAAAAACGACTGTGGCAAAAGAACAACAATCCAAAATAAATTTATTAAATTTAACTCATAAAAATTGAACTGTGGCAAAACAACACATAATTTTTCTGGGGCAAATCAACAACTGTGGCAATCAACAACTACTTCCCCTGTCACACTCCCGGCGTTGGACAGCCGTGGCGGGTGTCATGTTATAATATTCCCGAGCAATACCCGAGTTCGTAGGCATCCCCCCTACGAAAGTCGCGGAACTCGGGTATTACCCGTGGTCCACCTACTTTGTTCATATTGGTGGACCACGGGCAATACTTTAGTCGATAACTTTTCGGCATAAACCGTCAGCTACCCCCAATGACGTTCGACCACACTAGAAATTAGTTGGATTTTAGCCGGTAAGAGTCCGGCATAATCCATGACAGGTATCCAAGAGGATTTTCCAGTTAAAATAGAAGCCACACAGTCCGGTGGCAATTAATAACTCCTTGCAGAAGACCACCGTTAGATAACAGCATGCGTGCTGTTGTGTTTCGGTGAATGAGTGAGGGATGCCAGAGCTCATTTCCCTATATATATCCTTTTCCAATTACCTTAATCCTACTATTCTTAGTCCTTCTTAGTACTAATTCCTTAGTCCTTAGCGCACTTGCAACACCTTTGGCGTTGCTCGTGTTAGTACCTACAATCAAGTTCATCGTCAACCTGTCTGTCGGACTTAACATAAAAAAAAGGAAACTGAGTAAGATTTGTTAAAATTAAAATTATACATAGAAATTATATGTTTTTATGTCCTGTCTATTTTATGTAACCAATTTAAATAGTGCTAATTTAACGAAATCACATAGTTATTTGCTTCCATATAAATGATTTCGCAAATATTTTCGTCAGGTAGGTATTCATTTCTAAGATAATAGGTCGCGGACGAAGTCTCAGGCAAAAGATAGATTAAAATATTTAAGAAATTTAGGGGACAAGACACTACACTGCACCATACTGGATAATATTGAACGAATAAATTTTTAAGTACACATATTGGTTCCGATCGTATCCTATTTATCGATTGTTGCCAATCTCTCCCGGCCACTGTTCCACCCTCTCTCTAAAGTAAATCGCATTTAGAACATTTCAACATCGCTAACATGTTAAAACAGAACTAATGGAGATTCGCTCCAGTCTCGGGCCGCAGTAGACGAATAATACAAGTAAAATGGTCCCATCTCTACGCTTCATTAATTTTATTGCCCCGAGGCGCTCCAACTCAAGTCGGATCGCTGCTGGCGAAAACACACCATTATTCTGTGTTGCCAGTGTCTTAAATTAAATAAACGTGGGGCATTATGCGTGTTTTGGAGTGCATTCTTTTTGTCTCTTCGATAAATTTTAATGTCAACATTTTGGCGTATAACGCAGCCACAACGGGTCTGGGCTCGGCGTTGGCGTTAATCCTTTTACATGTAGATGCGAATACAACAATGAACAGTTCACGTACACTAATGTAATGGAGATATTAGTGCGAGAGCATAGCGGAATAATTCAGACATGGTTTTTTTGTGTGGCGCGCGACACAATAGGATTATTCCCCATTGATCACTGCTTATTATATAAGTAGCTGTGAAGGGTGCGTTACATGAAAACTAAATTTAGTTTATCGCCGGTTATGGAAAGTAGGTGTTAATGGTGAAACATTAATTTATGGCGGAATCGTGACTTCCTTGTCTTAAGTGAAGTTATACGGTTTTAGGGTATATTTTGTTTACCATTAAGCGCATTGAACTTATGTTTCAATCATTATTTTTATGTGGAAATGTGTGTTGGGCAAGCAATCAAGATGGATTATCGTTCATCTTGATTGCGAATGGAGTTGTCGAATGGAAGTCACGAATTAAAAACGCAGCGTAGGATGAAAGGCTTCATAGGACCGTGCGTGGTTGCACATCTAGTGGTGGAGAAATACGAGAAAAAAAACCATACTAATATAATATCAAAATCGACCTTGTGAGCGTATTTTTATGAATTATAGGCTAAGGCTACTGTTCCCGGCTTCGCGCGGGTGCATTTTTTTTGCTAATTACTACATATTATAAAACAAAATCCTCGGCCGCGTCTGTCTGTTCGCGATAAACTCAAAAACTACTGCACTGATTTTCATGCTGTTTTCAACAATGGATAGAGTGGTTCTCGAGGAAGGTTTTAGTATATAATTACAAAGTTGCGCGGGCGAAGTCGCGGGCAGCAGCTAGTAATATATATTATAAAAACCGTCCTCTTCCTTAAACCTTAAAGGCTCTTTCCGTTGGTGAAAATTGCATTAAAATCCGTTGTGTAGTTTAAAAGATCTTAGCGTACATAAAGAGGGACAGAAGGAGGGAAGCAATTTGTTATATGTAAAGACTGTGTAAAGATATATGTTATTCTAATGTTTTGCAATATTTTATGAAAAACTGTTGACTACTTAGTTTTTGCGTGAGAGTAACAAAAATTCACCTCCATTATTAGTAGAATTAAAACTGTTGACTACTTAGTTTTTGCGTGAGAGTAACAAAAATTCACCTCCATTATTAGTAGAATTAAAGATGTAGACATACCTACTTAAAAATATCCGTCCCCTAGTCTGCCAAATTTGCTAATATACGGAATGGCTCCAATTTTAAAAGGTAGCTAGGTATACAATTATCAGAAATTTGCTTAGAGAAATTACAAGGAGGACAGGGGTAATGTGTCGTTCATTGTAAAAGTGGTGTAACTCCCTATTTTTAAAACCATCTTTTCTTGCCTAATGGTATCACATTTAGTCATAACTTTCAATATAAAAGTGAAGTAACTCCAATAGTTGCATTAAAATCCCATAGATGAAAACAATGAATGAATGCTTATATTTTTTTTCCTACACTATAATTCGCAAAAAGCTCGTTATTCTAAAATTCAATTACAAGGAGATAGTTCACTTTTACAATGAACGACACAAATAAGTCTCCTGCAACTGATGTCAAATTTTATTTAAATAAGATGAGAAATGTGTTCATTTTTTATATGAATATGTGATGAGTGGGTGAAAATTCTATAAGATTTTTTCAAAAATAAGCGCCTGTTTCACAAACGTCAAGTAGGCCAAACTGTCATTTAAAGTCACCGGTAACCGGGGATAATGGAGCTGATATAGCTTTGTTTGTACGGTAAGCGTCCCAAACATTAAATCAAAAATAATAAAAAAAAAATAGGCTATCGAATGATGCAGTAAACCGAGTGCATAATTCAATATAACAGAAAATGATTTCTAAAAGTAACTAATCAACACTTTACTTGTAGTTTGTGAAAGAGGCCCTAATCCAAATGAATCTGGCAAGTAGTACGTCAAAGCTCGGCAGGGCACACTGACCCGCGCGTTGCCAGTATTGCCCGTGGTCCACCTACTTTGTTCACCTGGGTGGATAAGGGGCAATAAAAATTGCCGTATTATTAATCCGGGTAATAAACTATTTCTGTGCCAAATTTCATTCAAATCCGTTGAGCCATTTTTGCGTTGTTGAGTAAAAACATCTAAACTTTCGCATTTATATTGAAAGATTAGGATTTAGCCGACTAACAAATCCTCTTCAGTTGTTTTTTGAGGCTTTTCGTTAAAATACCCATAATAGCAGACCTAGATCACATGTCTAAATTAAGTGCAATTCATTTAAGTTCAATTCATTAAGCATATTATTAAACTAATGTGAGTAGTTAACTTTTTGTGCGGTTCTGTGTACGGTGCATTGTTCTTTATGAAAGGCGAAAATATATCAAAGAAACAAAAGGTAATGAGGGATAAATGGAAGTTATCTGGCCGTAACCTCTTAGGCCGCGATCCGGTGGCGATGTTGGGCCCCACAATGCCTTCAACTACTAATGTTTACTTTAGTCGCAGCGCGACAAAGGGCCGGAACTATTGTTTGTTAGGAAAGCTTTATTTCGCGACCCTCGCCGCGCGCCGCGACAATAGGTTACCCAACTTAAAAATATATTATCTCACTTCACGTTGGACAAGTGTGGATAATCCTTTGTTGAATTTGTTTTTAATAACAAAAGTCACAAATAAATACAAGTCATAAAGTCATACATAATAATAAGTCTCTGAATATAGAATGGTGTATGCTCAAATAATACGTATATTATTATATTATATTGTTTATATTGACGTTATATATGCGGATATATATTTGCGTTATAAAATGAACCTATGTTCCGAATTTCAGCCTTATGGCTGTGTGTTGATAGTCAGGATAAGTATTTTATAAGTATGTATACCTACATACTAGCTGACCAGACATACATAGAAATGTTAGCTAGAAACATTGGATGTGATAAAGAAAAAGGGGAGGGGGATTAGTAGTTTTAGTTAACCAACCGAACAAACTCTTTAGCTTTTCGTAATAGTAAGTATAGATTGAAGAGAACCTCAACTAAATATAACAATTTAAAAACAAAAATAATGTGTTGCGTATCCATACAATTCCACCTTAGACCCGAAGCGGGGGAGCTGGAGAGTTGAAAATTATCCTTTTCACGAACGACCTTAAGCATAATAGAGAAAGCACTTAAGCCATTTTCTCCGCCTTTGAGTGGCGTAAGCGCGCCCGTTTGCCGTGGCCACGTCATTTGAGCTAGAAAATCAGCCATTACACTCGAATAAGCCAAGTTGAGCCGTCACATGTGTGTGTTCATGTGTTCAGGGGTCGGAGGGAGGACGGCTTCAGGCTAATGTGCCCATTGGGCGGCGCTAACAGCAATTAGGAAACATGCGAGCAAATGGATTGTGCATTACCGAGGACATAGATTGATTTATTGGCTAGCAGGAGTAAACAATCTGTTACAGGAGCTTATTAAATACGTACCAACATAACGGTATAGAAACTAATGTTATAATCGCAGCTTTAAAAGTTTTTACTTGGCAATGATCAATTGATCAATGATTAATAGTGCTGTACTTAAGTAAACTTCGTTTTGACGCTTTTTGTATGTAATTTTCTTTACTTAGACCGAATTTTACCACGAAAACTTCGACATTTTCATCATCATCCACAAACATTCCATCATCTAATTCTACTCTAATCAATTCGATTAATGTCTCTGTGGAGAACGTGAAGAACTATTTAAAAAATTTGGACACGAATAAAGGTTCTGGCCCGGACAACATACCACCAATTTTTCTTAGGAATTGTCGTGTGCATCTTGCTGGGGCACAGCATGCCCCAGTATGCTTGTATTGCCCACTTCTGGATATAAGCCTTCCCTATAAATTTCCAGAAGAACCGGGCAGAAGCAATCTGGATTCAAAGCCGATCTTATTCGTCTATGTCCTACGCTGCGCTTGCTGGTCCACGGACTCCACTGAAGAACTTTTCAGGGGTATATAATTATGTATATATAAATTGATAGGTACCTATGTATGTACCTTATGTACATACGAGTATAGTAAACTAAAATAATAATAATAGTAACTATGTATTGCATTCTATATTAATTGTAAAAATTAAATGAAAATGTGATTTAATATTTGGAATTTAATGCTTATGGAATTTAATTAACTAAAAGTTAATGCGATTGAAAAGTAGCAAAGACTTCAAGCTTAAAATAATCATAATTTTTTTTTTCATAAAATATAGTCATCAAATGGGATCCATCGCGTGTTTAAGTACTTTATACGAGCCTAGTAATTGCAGAATTAATGATTCCCCAGAGTCAGTTAAGTCAAATTTTCAATCTTTGACTGAAATGAAATCAATTTCCTTTTAAAGCGTCTCCATTTTCCATGTTCACATGTCACGCGATTGAATAGCTTACTTTGAAACACACTGCCGGTTATTCCTTTTCGATCTATTCCAATATAGCCCTGAATTGAATTGGCAAGCCGTTAATATTAAATTCATGTTTCTGCTATCGACAGATCAATGCTCTTTATTTTATACCGCGTGTCATCTTTTTTACATTCACGTAAAGGATCACATCTGCCAGTGGCTGGGCATCTAGGTGCCGACCCATGAATAATAAATGTGTCGAGCTAGCCGATTGGGGAAATTGAATTTTATAGTTGGCAACACATACGAGGACAGATGTCACAAAATGCCCGCACGCCTCCGGCTACGTTGGCAATCGAAACGTAAAATAGAAATCAAAATTAGGTCGATTGTAGTGTTAATAATTAAATATAATGGAGTGTGTGGCGGTTGTTGCCATGTGTGCGCTTTAACGAGGGAAATATTATATGTGCCTAGTTGTCTCCGCGAGCATAGGGTGAAACAGAAGGTGTGAGGCTTTGTGATTAACAGAGTTACTTCTATTTGGATGGACAATTATCGGTCCATTACCTTGAATACACAATGGCTGGCGTTCCATTAAATTATTGAACACCATTTAAATGTCACCATCGTAACTTTATGATCATCTATGTGTATTTTTGCTCACGCGATGTATGTTATGTACCTACTTGAATCAATTTTATTGTTTTTTAGTTATAGGTATAGTATAGACTAGTTTTAATGTACTTTGATCCCTTATCCTATTTTGATAGCCAGCGCACTTGCAGTACCTTGCTTGTGTTAAAGGTAGCCATTAGCCCTTTACATAAAAAATAAATACATTTAGAACATTCCTGTTGATTTGTTTGTAATATTGGTATTCAGATTATTTTATTCTAATTATATTTTTTTAAATAATTGCCTAATTTCTTCAAAAAGTAAATACCAACATAGTTTCATAGAAAAGTGTCACTCCTTAGGAATCACTCACGTAACTCATCAATACTAATAATAAATCTGTAAGAGTTGGTCATGGAGTAAGTTATTTTGTTTTCAGAGATATCGTGCTTATAGGCTCTATACATGATACTTCAATACTAATAATAAATCTGTAAGGGTTGGTCATGGAGTAAGCTACTTTGTTTTCAGAGATATCGTGTTTATAGGCTCTATACATGATACTGAAACTAAATTGACCATTTTTAGATTTTTTTCTGTATGTAAGTATGTATGTTCCTCCATAACTCTTAAACGAATCAACTAATTTTCATAAAACTTGGTAGATAAACATTTAGACGTACGGAACACAGGATAGGCTACTTTTTTCTTTTTCAACGCGGACGAAGTCGCGGGCGCCAGCTAGTGATCAATAATATCGAACTTTTCGATTAGATAAACAGTTATAAATAAAATTAACTGTGTCAAAAGCAAGTTAAAATTTGAATTGCTAAGTCTATTCAGCTTTAGAAGCTCGCTTTCAACGATATCAAATAACATTGTTGTAACTTAATTTGTTCTACAACTGATATATTGTTGTTAATTGATTTCCCCTCAGCACTCATCTCCCTCGGCGTTCGTGAATTAGATAAATTCGCGCTATCCGTTTACATCATTAAATTTTATTAGTGGCAACACAATGGCGCGGCCATTCGTGCGTCTGCTGAGGGAGTTTTCCGCAAACGCTCGGCGTTCGCCAGTCCCCCGCCGATTCGCATTTCCTTTCGGCGTGAATTAAGCAGGCTATTAAGCTGGCTTTGAGACGTATGACGAATCATAAAGCCCAGTGGACAATAGCGGTGCGTTCACATCAAGATTTCCTACAAACATTTGAGTTAACGGAGAATTATGATGCCTTCAGCATATCTATATATTGTACTTGTATTTTCTAAGATGAAAACTGAGTTTTTTTTAATTTTCTAATAAAATGTATCGAATCTGAATTCGACGAAGTATTTATGTGGAGAAAATTTAATGAACTTATACTAACATAAAAAGTTTGAAGCCGCTAATCTCAGGAACGTCATATGGGTTGGTAGTTCGCTTCCGAAATTCCGGATAGGCTCTGCTCAGGCATCCCATAGGGAATGAGCACTATGTGGCTCTAATCTAAATGCTCACTTCTCAGATCTTATCAATACCTACTAATATTATAAAAGGGAGAATGAATAAACTCAAAAATTACTGGGCCGATTTTAAAAACATAGGCTATGTTTTATATAGTTAGTTTTTAATATATTCCTTTGGTTATAAATTAGATAATATATCTGTGTAAATAACATATCAATTCCCTCCATGATATCATCAAACAATAAAGCATTTATCGCACAGCGTAAACTGTATGATTGTTCTCTATCTTCAATCTGTCCACTAGCTAGAGTAATAGAATTCAATGGTAGCTCTATCGCACCGCTTACGTCATCTAATAGACAGGTGGCGTGTGCAGCGGTTATTAGTGTTGCCAGAGTTATAATCTGTCATAAATGTCAAGCGAGCGATGCTACGTGGCTATTATTATGTGGAACATCGTCGTTTCAATTCGTAGCTCAAACAAGTGCTCCTCTATCGACTATTGTTACGGAAAGTGTCACGCAATCACAACTCTAATTTTGAATATTAACTCGAGAGACAGAAACGACTGAGGTTTAACCAAAATAGTTGTGTAATTGACTTATTACGAATAGTAGTCTTGATAATGATAGAAAATTGTATTCAGTTTAAAACGAAACAAAAAGATACGTTTACCGCATAATATTCTTTGCGTTTATTTAAATAGGTATACGTATATAGGTATATTCTAAAACTGTTTAAATGTAAAGAATCTACTTGGAGGTAGGTACAAAATTGTAGCGTAAATAAACGTTAGTATCAAATCGTTCAGTCTATTTTAATGATGGGTACACCATCAAGTTTTTCTATTTGTGGTAAAAGTGTGGTGGCCTGATTGCGCCAGGTCTCAACATCGGGTTGGTTGTCGCATAGTGGGTTCCCAGTAAACACTAGGTCGCGAAGTTCTGGGCACTCCTGTAAGGTGTAGAATAACAATCACCGACCTGAACTTTTAGGACGCCTACAAAACTTGTGTTACATAGATAGAATAATTCTTATATTTAGGTGATCATATTTTAGTTTTATATGTGTTAAGTAACACTACGTATCACTGTTTTTACGGTTATTAGATAACCGTAATATAATTATAGAAATGGGAATAGACAGGACATAAATTATGGAGAGCCGACGGCCGTTGGAGCCGAAAGTTTCTCGAGGGAGATGGTCTGACGACCTAATAAGTTCCGCGGTTCGACACTAGAAAAAAAATGTCACTGTTCCCTAGCCAACCGAATACTATCTGAGATGATGATGATGATGATGATGATGATGATGATGATGATGATGTTGTTGTTGTTGTTGTTGTTGTTGTTGGTCTGATCTGATCATCTGATGATGATGAAGACTCCACTTGAGAACCTGCCGGCCCCAACGACCGACGGCTCTCGTAATATGTGTCCCGCCAACACCTTCTAGTCCCGCCCACTTTAGTGTTACAATAAGTACTAAATATTTAAGCTTAGATACTATAAAATCTATTCACCTTCAATCTTTTAAATTCTACCCATTCTTTGACGTTATTATTAGACATGTAAAGAATTTGTAATTTCTTCATTGCACCGATACCTTTCATACTTTCTATAGCATTATAACTTATCCATAACTCTTGCAGAGTATCGGCGACAGTTTCCTTAAAAGTTTAAATACAAAACTCATTTAATTGATGTTTACTTAATGAAATATACTTATTGAAATTCTTTTTGCTTACCAAACCAGAAAATGATTTTATATTGTTTCTTCCTAATGCTAAAATTTTTATATTTTTCATGCCAGCAATACCAGCAATTTTATCGATCATGTTAGACGAAAGACTCAATTTTCTGAAATAATATTGAATTAATCAATTAGTATCAAGTTTTTTAGTACCACGTAGGCGAAACTACATAGGTATAAAGTAACGTTAAATTAATTTTATTTTACATCGAGCAACTTTCAATAGTGTAGGTTTGGTTCATTAGGTAGGATTTCATTCGCAACATCTGTATTGAATCTGATTTAAATCTGTCTTAAAATAGGAATTACCTACAATAAAAACAGATTTTTTGCCGGTATCGCTTTAATAAAATATTTGAGAGGGTTTTTAAGGCATTTAATTTCTTCTTGAAGGAGATAGACCACTGTGAATTAATTTTAGTTACTCGACTTACTCGCAATTGACAAGTGCAGATAGAGTTCCGTCCATTTTTTGGATAGGGGGCCATTGAAATTGCAGTTCTATTACTTTAGCTTCAGCTGCAACCTCATTTTTCTCTTTCTCCCAACGGGCCAGAGCTTCATTGCATGATGTAGGTTTTAATGCCATATTGATCAGAGTTCAAATATTGAATCAGCACCAAAAATTTACGAGAATTTTATTTTCAACATTATACAGAACTTTTTAATTTTCAAATGAACAATTGGATCTACATTGTTATCTATGTATTTTTACCCATGCATAACAAGAATAAGTTATTAGCAAAGACATCATGGTAATAAATATAGCGTCAACCATTTTAAATCACAGAACAAAATAATTTTAAATAGTAACTAGTTATATATTATAAAAAAAAGGTTAAATAGTGACAAAGAAGGTCGCACTTATAGTAAGTCTATACCAGAGTCAAAGTAAGTAAATTCGTTATTTACATGCGAGTTAGCACCGCCATATTTCTCGGTAGATAATATTTATCCGTCTGATAAAATCCTAAGATATTTACCTACATCGTTGCATTCACATGATATACATACGTAGGATTTACCGAATACATATTTTCTTGTAACATAACTTTTCTTTGTTCTGAGGTCTGTTTCACAGAGTTCTTTTTTAGAAATCACATGTTCAAGAAATCATTGACATTTTGACACTCGACTTCATTGAATTTTATTTGATTATTGTAAACAACTACATACGAACTTCACCAATTTAAACATATTCCTGGTAAGCATATACCTAATTCAATGTTCAAAGAATTGTAGACAGGTATTTGTTATTTCATAATATTTTATTTATTTATGAAACCCGGCTGACAGTAATGTAATTACTAATTCCTAGGGTATGGAAGTGTCTGCTGACTACTAGCAGCCTTCTGATACAGGCTGGTTACTGGTACTGGTACTAGTTGACGGGCCGCCTACTTTTTTAGTGCAGGCTCTTGCTACTACAGAACAATTCGTCTTTATATCTTCTCCAGTTATTCTTACAGAGTTGTATTGCCTGAAATGGCATTAAAACCAACCACTTGTAAGGAAGCGATAGCTCGTTGGGAGAAATTGAAAGGAGAGGGTGTGGCCGCAGCAGATGCACCCGTAGTTGAACTCCAGTTCCAATGGCCTCCTATAGAGAAGATGGATGGAGCGCTTTCCACTCTCGTTGCTTGCGAGTAAGACCAATCAATAAGTGATACCACTAGCGTACGTAATTTAGTAGAGCATCTGTCCCTCTGTGTACGTTTAGATCTTTTAAACTAATCAACAGATTTTAGTGTGGTTTTCACTAATGGAAAGAGCTTTAAACGAGGAAGGTTTTTATATATAACTACCCAACTAAAGACGACCCGCTCCCGGCTTCGCCTGGGGTGCAATTTTTATACATATAAAAACCTTACCCGTTGCTCCCTCTTTTTCTTCCTCGTAATAGCAGAAAAAATGCACGTGAAGCCGGGGGCGGGCCGCTAGCGTATTATAATATAAGGTGACCGTTTTAACATCTTAAACCTAAAGAAGTCCAATTATAGATCATTGAGACACAAAATTTACTTGATATTTTTAATTACAGAAAACTGAGTCTTTCAACTAATATGATTGACAAAATCGCTGGAATTGCTGGGATGAGGAATATAAAAATATTGTCTTTGGGTAGAAATTACATCAAATCCTTCGCTGGAGTGGTAAAGTTTTTAGAGTTATTAATTTACTTTGGTACTAATGTATAAACTTGTTTTCCTACGTACCTATATAGCAATGGCAGGGCAATCGGCGTTTATCACTCATTAATTGGGCAGCCCCTTACAAAAGACCACAGTGAAATAACAGCATGTAGGTAGGTATGTTGTTGCGTTTACAGCGCCCTTTCGAAGAGATGCCTCAAAGCCTACCGAAAGGGTTGCTGAAGTCGGGGACGCTGATGCAAAAAAAATGCTTTTGCGTTTAGATGAATGAATACCCTTATTAAACCCTTATTATTATTCTCAATCACACTAAAGTCGGCTGCACACTTGCATTACCTGTCGCGTTGTTTGTAGGCGACTATCAAATATACCGCCAATCTGCCAGTATACAAAAAAAAGTACTTTGAAAACAAATTGCTGAAGCATACACGGATTTCATCGCAGATATTCTGCGAGGAAAGTGAGACGTGCGCTGGAGTGGTGATGTGGGGGTTTATGAAGTCTTACTGAAATATAACTTTTAACACAGATTCAGTAAAAGGGTGTTAATTTATATATTGATCGTCATGTCATAAGTAAGTTTATTTAGCAAAAACCTTCTAACCATATTAAAGCGGCTTCATTTCGTAGAATTTCGATTTGTGAATATCGAAATTTATCTTATTTGGATACTAACGTATGAAAAATTATCTCATGAAGACTTATTACTAAATTACCGAATGAATGGCGTAACGTAAACCATCTAGATTTATAATAGGGAACTAGGTCCTAAATATATGCAAAATATCAAAATATAAAGCACCATATAGTTCAGACAATAAAGTGTGAAAAAGTTATTAGGTATACTTTAGTTTGGAATTATAAACGCATTACTAGAATAAAAAAACCTACTGACTTAATTAAGAACATGATTTATCCCTGTGCCATAATCATGCTATAATAAGTAAGAAATATATATTCGTCTTCGTCTAATACCTATCGTCTATCATGTTCCTAATTTTCCTTAATATAAATAATCTTTGGAATGGCGAGAGATCTTTTAACAAATTGATTAACGTTATAGGAAACTGTAGCCGATACACTAGAAGAATTGTGGATTAGTTACAACCTTATAGATAAGATGAAGGGTATTGGATCTCTGAAAAAGTTACGCGTTCTTTACATGGCCAATAATTCGATCAAGGAATGGGTCGAGTTTAATAGATTGCAGGTAAATTAACTTTAAAAAAAAAAAAATGTACTTAAGGACTCAACCAAAGATTTATAGCGTTCTGGTCTACTCGTATTAGTTACTAATTTACAATAACCCGCACAAGTTAACAAGGCACCTTACTCTGATGACGTAATAGAGTATGTTGTAAGAGAAAAGCATTCCTTACAGGTGCCAAGTTTATTTGCTTACCTAAAAGCAGACAACGAATGAGAGATTTACTGGGCGGATAGAATTCACTGATGGTATATTTTCGTAATATCCAACATATCCCCTGTGCTTATACCTACAGATAAGTAAGTTCCAGTTTTAGGTACCTTTTGTAGACATAAATAAGATTCCCAATATTAACGAAAAATGGGGTTTTTC
Source organism: Synanthedon formicaeformis (assembly GCA_945859745.1). Lineage (NCBI taxonomy): Eukaryota > Metazoa > Arthropoda > Insecta > Lepidoptera > Sesiidae > Synanthedon > Synanthedon formicaeformis. The sequence continues at coordinate 8,633,011 of OX243958.1, forward strand.
AATGTCCTGAAGTTATAAAACTTTAGACGTTTTCCGTGATTGGAAATACTCGTAACACGTATTTTTTTGTTGTTTCTTAATTGGCAGTGTCTACCTTTTTTTACAGGAGTGTACAGCGCTGAGGGATCTAGTGTTTATTGGAAATCCCTTGTGTGAAAATCAACCGGATGTAGATGCATGGCGCACGCAGGCTTCAAATCGTTTACAGCAAATTACTAAACTTGATGGCATACCAGTTCTAAGGGAGTGAGCAGACTAAATAAAAGTGTATTGTGAAGTTTAATAAATTTATTTACATTAAATAAAAAAACTAATTAAAACACTTTTATTTGATTTGATTTGATATTTTTGCTTTGCAATTTGCATTTAGATAACGATCCTCTACTAGGTATAACAACTAGAACTAGACCATTGTCCTATAAACCATTATCCTAGTTATAGGTACCTTTACTCGTACATAGTATAAAACAAAGTCGCTTCCGGCTGTATGTACCTGAATAAAATTGCACCCATGCGAAGTCAGAAACGGGTCGCTAGTAAATAATATAATACAATAATAATTTATACATACGTATAATAAGATACCTACAGTACTGAGTTAAAAGCGTATTGCCAAAAGGTTGTTTTGATTATAAGGCAAACATTCTACAAGTTGCTACTATAGAACACATAGGTAGTTGTAACGGATACTAAACCTACAATCTATGATATACCTATAAATGTTGTGTTGGCTTGTGTATTACTCAAAAACTCGAAAACAAGCAGACGGGTTCAACTAGACCCCTGACTAGACTTTCGTTTATAAAAACGTTTTTGTAATAAATGTATTTTTAACCCACTTCTTTGCTGATTGGGTACACACAGCCAAAAAGAAAGAATGTGAACATGGTTCCTTTATGAAATTTTTAATTACTTTTGAGCTTAGAACGAACTTCGTAACTTCAGTATTCGGGTTGGGCAAAAAACGTCAATGTTCAGTGCCGCAATATCGGTGAGTCTGCATTAAAGATATTTTTATATCGTTACCGTGTAGGCCAATGAAAACGGCCTTATTGTAGGGCTAGGGACGTGTGAAATTATGCGTCAACCATTATTCCCAGAGACTCTCGGTATACGTTGGGGGTCGTTTCGGTTGGACGCGGGACGAGCGTAATCACGTCGGTCGCGCCCCGCATTTTCACCTCTCATGGGGTTTTCAAATAAGGTACTTTTATTTTTCATTAAACCAATATTTACTTCTTTATATTTTTTTAATTATAAAAATATTTGGGCACAATAATAACGGAACGTTTGAAATTGTCTTAATGGTTTTTTGAAAATCATTTTCGAAGGCAATTAGATTTAAAAAAAAAAATCGTGAACTTTATTTTGAAGTAAAAATTAAATGTGAATAAAAAATTATATTATGCTGAACTAAAAGCATAAACAAAAATGATTTTGTCTTCTAACATAACATAACGAAATTTATTTTAAATAAATAATAATAGTATTATAGGTAGGAATGCATGCATATGACCTATGAATAAAAAATTACTAGTAGGTACCTCCTATTTAGTATTTATTATTCTTTATGGTATTATTAAGGACTAACTATAATTTTTGTGTCTCCTGAGGTAGGTATAGGTACCTAAGACAAAAAAGTAGGTATTTAGGTAGATACTTAATCGTGTTATGCCTAATTCTTACTACACTTTACATAAAGTACCATAAATATTTATTTTACCCCACAAAATAAATATTTACGTGGCGACAGAAATGTTGTCGCCACGTGCTGACGCGTGTATCCACTCAAATCCATCTAAAATAACTTCCGTTCGCATGTGCCTCCTAAATTATTCATTATTTATTAACTTTATGAGTATTTTTTTAATACTTAGATGCTTCAACATATTTCTTCAATATTACATAAATATCTCACTCTGTATAATAATTTAAGTCCTTCGCTTGAGAAGTCTATACAAATAATTCAAGTCAAGTATTATATGTATTTTGTTTTATATAAAACATTTAAATAAATACATTTAAGTATTTTAATTCTAGGTCTTAAGGTGCAGTCTTGGAATATTATCCCCCCTTTCAGCCCGTTTGTAACAGAGTGGGCACTGGGCAGCATAGTGCGCTCACTACACTAATGCATTAAACTGCCAATCGTGATGAGTATTGGCAAACCCCCCATGGTGTATACGTAATCAAGCCTAAAGTTCCTGGCGGCCTATCCAATTTCTGACTACGTAGCGGTCAAGGTAACGGCGGGACAGTGGGTGCTATGAATCTCTAGATGAGTCCGACTACCATCCTGAAGAAGATTTAATAAAGGCCTCGGAGTCGACGCAGGGTCCAGGCTGTTTCTGACTGATCCTACTGAATAATTATGGGAAGGCCTATGCCTGTTATGTGGACGGTTAACTTAATTTGGATTTAATGTAAAATTTGCCCTTTCATATCTGTACATAAAAAGGAAAATTACATTAAATTCAATTAAGACTTGTTTTTACTAGAAATACTATAACATTAATTTTTATACACCAGGGGCCCTAGACAAAGTGCCATTTTAAAAACGATAAGGAAGTTCGATAGAATAAATGTATGGGAAGTATCACGTGATTTAGCGAAGGCATATGTCAATCCCATACATTTTTATTTAGCGAATCGAATCGAATGCGAATCGAATGCACTTTGTCTAGGGCCACTGATGCAATTATTTTTAAAATAAAACGGCTTAAAAGTGTTATACCAAGCTAACTTTTCGATATAAGTGAAAGAAGTTAGTGTCAAATTGTCAATGTCAAAGCGACGTCAGTGTGAATTGTGTGTGAAGGTGGTGTGAATGTGAAGTGAACGTCAAACGAATGTGCTTTTATTTATAACCTATAAGTAAGTTTGTTTTTATTGTGTAAAGTATCATTTAATCGTTAATGAATTCGATTATTTTAAGAATATGGATGACTTACAGTTAAATATTAGTGTTACAAAGGAGGTAGGTTTAGTGAAGTGTATATAAATGTTTGTGCTAACATTGTTTTCATCACAATTTATATATAATTATTACTTTTTACATTTAGATTAAGAAAAAGAGCAGCACAACCGATAAAAATGTATCAGGATATAAATTTGCCTCGAAGCCAAACGTTACAGGTAAAATAATAGCTCGAAAAAGGCCTCACAAATTTGCTCGAAACAAATCACAATTGAATGAACATGATGGTGAACCACAGCAAAAGGTGGCTAAATCTACAGAAAATACTCAAACTAAGAATGTAAGCAAGGATAACTTTGCTTCTTCTTTACAAGATCTTAGTGAAAATAAGGGTAAATTTCAAGGGAAAAACTACCAGGACCTCAGCGATGACATACAATTGAAACAGAAGGTTCGTAGTGGTGGTTGGATATCGTCACTATTCAAAAACAACCCTGACGTCCCACGTATCGGTCAGAGAGCCGTTAGGCCGCTTGTTGAGAAGGTGTTTGCTGGCAAAACTTTTTCAGATTTGGACATACATCCTCACAGTGTTGCAAACTTACAGCAGAATTTGTCTTTGAAAGAGATGATGGCAGTACAGCAACAAGCTGTTCCTATTATACTGGAAGGGCGTGATGTTTTAATAAGGTAACATTTAATAATTAATTTGCCCATTGTTTAGAAATATTTAACATTAAAATTAAATTTTATAGCGGCAGGACAACTGTTTATAGTTGCCTCTGGTCTGGATTTGGCAAGTAGTGACAGACCACAGTGGCCCTTACAGAAGACCACTGTGAAATAATGCTGTTGTGTTTCCGGTCCCAGTGGCTGTCCACTCCTTATTTTGTGTCCTGTCCACATAGTCTATCTACTCTATAATATATAGTTTTACATATATATTATCAGGGTAAAGAATTACATTTTTGTGCAGAAACAGAACAGAACTATATTACAATACCAGCTGAATGATTACTAATACACAAATATTTTATTTTATACTATTGCATGGTAATAAATACTGTGTGCATAGAGTTATCTACAGGGAAATATATAATTACTTTTGGAACAAAACTATCAAGGTACTTTTTTCTTTGCAAACCTAATTTCATATTGAAAAAATAAGCATTCAGAAGAAATTACTCTTCAATACTCGTAGCTAGCTACAGCTATTTGTTAGTAGACGATTAATAAAATTGCATTATGCTAAGGTATTGTATTCTTCGATTGATCTTCCATTCTTTGTTCCTAGCTTCTAACTTTGCTATTAAGAATTAACTGTACTTAATTAAAATCACAGAGTTATCCAGTTAAAATCACAGAGTAAACCACTCTGAGGTTTTATCATCTTGACTGCTTCAATAGAGCTGTGCTTGCATTAGAAAAATTCTACACAGAAAAGGACTGATATACCTTTTTTCCTTCAGGTCACAAACTGGTTCTGGAAAAACTTTAGCATATGCACTGCCAATAATAGAAGCCTTACAAGCTATTAGGCCTAAAATTAATAGGCATGATGGCTTAAAGGTTTTAGTTGTTGTTCCTACTCGAGAGTTGGCTGTACAGACTTATGAATTGTTCATCAAATTAGTAAAGGTACATTATATTGTTTTATTTATTCAAATGCAATGTTAAAATGGTACTCCAGAGAAATTTGGGCATGAAAGTATCAGGATACCTCTCAAATCTACTGCTTTAAATGATCTGTGTTTTCTATTAAATAATGCTTTATTTAGTCCATAATTGAATGTTAAAACTTATTCGCACTTATGTTTAGCCATTCACATGGATTGTTCCGGGTTTATTGAGCGGTGGACAGAAAAGGAAAGCTGAAAAAGCCAGATTAAGAAAGGGCTTAAGCATATTAGTCGGAACACCTGGACGAATAAATGATCATTTGAGGCATACACAGTCTTTAAACTTCTCTAAAACAGGGTATGATTTTTATTTGTTATTTTCTTTACTAATAGGTATTAGAAAATAGTATTTGTGTGATTTGAAATTTAATATTATTGTTTTTTGGTCTTTTTTTTCTATCAACTATAAGCAGATGAGTCTGATTAATGCCGGAATCACTTAGAGATTGACCTTCCTGTGAAGGTCACTCTATCCTGTTTGATTAACATTTACTTATTAATTTTTCTTTTTGGATTTTCTACTTAGACAGGTCCATAAATTCCTGCCTCTTTAATCTTCTAATATGGTCTGGTTTTGTGAGTCCGGCAGCCAAAGGGTTAGGGTGATTCGTCAGTCGCTGTTTATATTTTCTTGCATTCAGCTTAATTTCCTCAGAAACTGTTGGTATCGCAAGGTCTTCATGCAGTTCTGAGGTCTTGATGAACCAAGGGGCATTGGATATCCACTCCAGGATCGAGTTCTGGAGTCTCTGTATGATTAATATATTGGAGGAGCTAGCTATTCCCCACAGCTGTATACCATACATCCATATAGGCTTTAGAACCATTTTGTATATGAGTAGCTTGTTATGCAGAGATAAGCGGGATTTTCTATCTAATAGCCACCCAAGTTGTCTGTATCTCATATTAACCTCCTCTCTTTTAGTCCTAAGGTGTTTGTTCCAGGTTAACCGGCGATCAAGATACATTCCAAGGTATTTAACGATCTTGTTGTGGCTATCGTGATCCTCCAAACATGATGGTTGGGCATTTAGTGTTTTTGGTCTTAATAATAAAATTAACATATCAATTAGTTAGTTTGTAAGACCGAACAGGTATAAACGTAATATTCAATAAAAACATTTAATTATAAATTTTGTCTAGCTGTTTAATATTGGATGAAGCAGATCGCCTTTTGGATATGGGATACGAAAAAGATGTAGCAGCAATTGTAAAGGCAATAGAGGATCATAAAAAAGCAGCGACATATGATCCGCTAGCTCTGGTAAAACAAACTTTCCAAACTAATATAACAACAGATGAAGAAACACATAATAGAGCTGACACTGCAGACACATCAGAAGAAAAAGTTAAACATAGATTAACTGAAGTATTTCTTTCAAAAGAAAGACAAACAATTTTACTGTCGGCAACACTTTCTAAGGTATGAAAAAAATGAAGGTAGGATTTTTACAAAGAATTCAAGTTGTTAAAATTTAAATTAATAAAACACTTTGGTTACAGGCTGTAGAAAATCTTGCAGGAATCACAATGGTGGACCCGGTATTTATAGATACATCTGAAGGCAGAGCCGTTGTTGCTGATTCTTTAAAAACAAATCAAATTAACGAAACAAAACTTCAAGGATTGGGTAACAATAAAACAAAGGAGAGTCAAGTAACACAGAGCAAGTCAAATGTTAACCAAGATAAAATAGAAGAAAAGATGCTAGAAACAAAAGGTAAGCTAGAACAAACGGTTTAGATTTGTCTTTTTGTGTCATTATGGTTTGAATAATTTTTTTAATTGTGATCTTAATTTTAGATTTAAATGCAGAAAAAACGGTTTCAGAAGATAGTGACAGTGACTCTGATTATGAATATTTTAAAGAACAAAAGAAGTTAGAATCTAACAAGAATATTTCCTTAGACAATCTTGAAGAAGTCACGTCATCACATATTGGCAACACATTCAATGATGCTGTAAAAAATGCAATAGTCGAAGACGAAATGATATTGCCGGCAACCGTGAACCAAACTTTTCTTATAGTTCCGATGAAACTTAGACTAGTGACACTGTGTGCGCTTATTGTTGAACATTGCGTTTTGAACAAGAAAGGTGGTAAAATGATAGTGTTTATGGCAACACTGGAAATGGTAGATTATCATTCGGACCTTCTGGAAACGGCTTTTACTGGAAAAGATGTGAAAGTAAAGAAAAAGGGTGGGCACAAAAGCAAACATTCCAGCGCTAAAAAGAAGAAAAATTCTGATGGTGCTGATGGCGAGGTGAGAATTAAATATTTAACTAAACTGACAGCTGACAGTGTGTGGGCTGATCTGAATGGCTTCGTCTGGGTGCAATTGTCTGTGTCCATTTGGAACAACGGATGGCTAGTTTAGATTTTTATATATTTCTATCGATTTGGTATCTACCGGCCGCCTTTGCTTATTGATATTAAGGAAAATATTTTTTAATTTGTAAAGGATAAGTCATCGGACGGTTCAGACTCCGAGTTCGAGACGGAGTATGAAGCACCGGCGGAAGGTGGAATAGCACCAGTGGAAGTGGAAATGTTCAGCCTTCACGGTTCAATGCCACACGAGCAGAGGATGGAGGTTTTCAAACAGTTCAGGGTGGCAAGGAGTGGTGTGCTCATTTGTACGGTAAGTTTTGTACTTTTACATATTTATAACCACTCTATCCATTGGTGAAAACAGCATGAAAATAGATGCAGTAGTTTTTGAGTTAATCGCGAACAGACAGACAGAAGCGGCGGAGGACTTTGTTTTATAATATGTAAGGATAATATGTGCATTACAGCATATTGTTGTTGGGAGCTTCATTTTCATATTGTTTAGTTATTAATTAATAATTAGTTATTAATAGTTAGAATAAGTATATTCTATACTTATTAAAAAGAAAGAAGATTTGTATGTTTGTAATGAATAAACTCAAAATCTACTGGACCGATTTTGAAAATTCTTTTACCTATAGAAAGCCACATACATCATCAGCGAGTGACATAGCCTATATTTTATAAAAAAAAGTTACGGGGGGGCGAGATCGCATGCAACAGGTAGTTTAACATAAAAATATGGCATTTTTTATCGGGTCCAACGGAAGACCAGCGCAGGTTTTTACAACCTGCATTATGCTGAGTTGGAGCCGGTTTGTGGCGGGGGACGTTTGTGCTTGTCTTTTCATTTTTGTTACCTTTGTATGCTCTCATGTTACCTTGTCCTTTGCTGCAAATAAAACATTATTCTATTCTATTCTATTTTTTTATTTTTATTTTTTATGGCATATTAGGATAATTTAAAAATAATCTGTAAGTAATTACAGGAATAATTTAGGATCCAATATATACGAGTTATTTGCAAAGTTAGCATCAGGCCTTTACATTATTTATAGTGTCTCGGTAGGAACGAATCTTAAAAGATTGTATCATGTTCAATCATGAGCGCGGCGGGTGGCCGCTACCGCATCACTCGAACTCGCTTCGACCACATTAAAAGGCTTCTGTAATGTTCTTGTATACACTTGCGTCGACTTTATTGCTTCCCAAACACGTTTCATTAAAATATTAGGTTGTCAATTTTACATAATAATATGTATTGAATGACTAATTATTTATTAACTATACCATAAAATAAAAGCTCGTGTGATACGTTGAGTAAAACATGTCAGAATTAATTTCTCTGTTCCCCGCTTATACGTTTTCATATAAGCCAGTCTTTAAAAATGTTTTTAAACATGTTAAGAAAAAATTTAAAAATGTTTAAAAATTTAAGAATTGTATATCGAACGATTCCACGCGACCCTCGTGCCCTTATAAATATGATGAATAATAGGAATATTAGGCATATTTGTTTAGTTAATAAAAAAAAGCAGATAATATCTTAGTTGCCGGCTTAGATAGGAAATTTGAATAAGCTTTTTCTGACCCTTAACACCATCGTTCAAATATTGTAGGTTTTATAACGTAATTTTTAGCAACAACGAAACGAGAAAAAAAAACTGATGTTTCATATTAATTTTTTTTTTCATTTTATTTTTATAACTTACTCGAGTAATAGAAATTACATGCAGTCAACCGAAGAAGTCGCTATTTATTTTTAATGTTGCATGTCAACCTACTAGGTAATAGTATAAAATACTAGCTGACGCCCGCGACTTCGTCCGCGTTGAAAAAGAAAAAAGTAGCTTATCCTGTGTCCTGTATGTCTAAGTGTTTATCTATCAAGTTTCATGAAAATCAGTTCATTCGTTTAAGAGTTATGGAGGAACATACATACATACAATACCTACTCTTGCAGATTTATTATTAGTATTGAATTGATTGATGTTAAGTTATAAAATGTAATAAAGTGACCACAGTAGACCAAGACGTGTTATTTATTTATTTATATATTTTTACAAGAGTAAGAGTACCTCTTACGTAAGAGAGCTCCATGTAAATTTGTCAGATTGTCTCACATAAACAGTCAAAGTTACATCCGCAATATGATTATGTTATATGTGTGACGTTTCGTGTGCTAATCTCGTTCGGTGCTACCGTTAAAAACAATAGGCAATCAACACGCAACTGCAACGAGCGACTAATATCACTCTTGGAGCAAAAAAATAATGGGAACAGTTAACCGGTAGCGTCGTTTATAAACGTTCTCTTAATTAAACTGATAAATTACGCGCTACTTAGCAGTTACAGTGTTACGCCATCGGGAACGACAAACGTTTACTCACTGATTGTACACGGAATGCGAACATACATAGATAAAAAATTAAAATTTAAGCTATTATATACTTGTTAATTTTCAAAAATAAGATACAACATAATGTTGTTTGAAGTGAAAAACTAACCGTTTCGAAAACAAAATGGCGTTCTAGAAGAGAAGACAGCGAAAGAAACTCTCCAGCAGCAATTATGCCCAACGTAAAAATATTAACAATGATTTAATAATAATTCTTACATAACCGGAGAAAGCAAAAGAGAAAAAAAATGTAATAAGACCCAGTACACAGATATAGATTATATATTTTATATAAAGATTCTCTATATAATCATTCTCTCTCTCTCTCTCTCTCTCTCTCTCTCTCTCTCTATCTTATTTAGTTTCAGAGGAAATTTTAATGTATATTAAATAAATTCCCAGTTTTCTTAATGCCTAACTTTTCCTTGAAAACAGTTTCTTTTTTAAAATTTTAGTACTATTTTATAAGTTTTATTAGAATTCGTTGTACATTCAAGAGGGGTTGTCTCAATGACAGTGAAAACCGCGTCGCAATCAGAGACCTACATAGTTTAGTAGGGCTATGAGTATATACTTTTTTTCATGTGCTTAATATAGGACGTGGCCGCTCGGGGTCTGGACGTGCCCCGCGTGGATCTCGTACTACAATACTGCGCCCCTGCTTCAGCGACGGACTACGTTCACCGGTTTGTATAAATAACTCTTACTTTTCCATATAATGTTAATCGCAGTCTTCTTCTAATCTCTAGAATTCAGACAGCAATTCTAATAAATTGCTGTATGAATTTGTCTGTAAATTAAAATATAAAATTTATGGTGTATATATTTTTTTAATTTTTTTAAAGATTAAATCAATAAATCATACATAGTTAATGCAGAATAAAGTTTACTGTAAGCGATCCTTACATATAAAAATGTTTACCACTAATACTTTCATATACATAATTAGGTAGTCTACAATATGTATAATAATTGTAGGATTTGATTTAAATATGTTCATAATTTGATTGTGTTCTATTAAGTTTGAGCGACGTTCACGTTACCTATGTACGAGTATCTGACTGGTAAAAATCTACCTACGACGACAATATATATATGCTATCATTTTTATGGTAGCATATATGTATTTTATCATAATACTAGCTGCTGCCCGCGACTTCGCCGGCGTAACTTTGTAAATTATATACTAAAAACCTTCCCCGTGAACCACTCTCTATCCATTGGTGAAAACAGCATGAAAATGGGTGCAGTAGTTTTTGAGCTTATTGCGAACAGAAAGACAGACAGACAGAGGCGGCGGAGGACTTTGTCTTATAATACCATAAAATAATGGTTCGTGTGCTGATGTTCCGGTGATACCCCTACTCCTTCATCCTAACAAGGTCGGCACATTTTCATAATAGCCACCTTACATGTAACATTCCTATCTGAGTGTCACTACGTCACTGAGCGTCACTGAGCGACACAGGGGTGACGCTCACTGGGCGTGTCGCTTCGAATCCACTGTTTTATCCCCATACCAAAATTCCCATAAAAACTGCCCAATTCCGCCTAAAGAACTTTTTACTTCAAAAATTGTTTAAAGTGCACTAATGGAAAAACCGCACGGACTTTTCAGTCAATTCATTATTTGGTTTGTGTCTACATAGGGTCGGTCGAACTGGTCGCGCAGCTCATGTAGGTGCAGCCGTGATGTTCTTACTGCCCAGTGAGGCGGAGTTTGTGAGGCATCTTGAACAGAAAAGGATTAGGTATGTCACTCTTTCTTAATTCCTACAACAAATTATATTATTTTTTGAAAAAATATACTCCGACGACGCCACCCGCCAAGTATGTAAAAATATTTTTTTATAAGTACGTAAACACATAATTTTCTTTGGAAATTATTTAATCCTTTTTGAATTTATTCCTAGATAGGAATAGATCCTATCGTCTAATTTTTTAACGCCTGGCGCAAAAGAGGGGCGTTATAAGTTTAATTTGTGTATCTGTGTATGTGTGTATCTAACTGTGGCATTGTAGCTCCCACACTGATCGGTCGATTTTGATCCGTTTTTTCTTGTTTGAAAGCTGACGTGATCGAGATTGTTCTTCTAGCTATAATTTATGAACATCATCAGTTCATTTCCCAATTGACGAAAGGATCTCACTGCGGGATACCCAAGTCTTCAACAACTTACAGCAGATATAGGCTATTTGAGGTCATTAGAACTGTCTCAATCTATAATTAAAAATTACAGACAAATCCCCGACATTCTAGTCGGGGATTTGTCTGTAATTTTTAATTATAGATTGTTACATACAAAGTGTTTGGTGTTGCGTTTAGACTGCGTCAAACGGACGAGTCGAAACCTTTGGAGTCGTTGCGCGTGTTGGCCCCGAACGCTGGTGGGTCAGCTCGCGCCGCCATCGCTCTGCAAACGAGACTCGAAAACATCGCACACACCAACAAAGAATGGCTCTCCAGGGCCAGTCGAGGTATCTTATTTGTTACTATTTTTAAGGCTACTTACTGTCTTCTATTAAAAACTGTAAGCGAAGTCCCACTTCAGCGTAAAAGCGGTCAAGAAATATCTCGGTAGCGAATGACGTCTCTTGTCACAATAGTAGACGACAATGTACAGTGCTCGATTGTGGTTATACGGCTTTTACGCTGCAATATGGTTTGAAATAACTAGAGAAGCGAACAATCGGGCTATCCGCATTGTGCTCTGTCACTATGTTATCTGGTCTGAAGGTATACATACTTTCCAGATCCAGACAAGAGAACTTCGAAAAGTTCATTTCCAAAGTTGATCCTTGCTACAGAGTGTTAAGGCAAGCACCCTAACCACTCATCCAACGGGCTCGTCGGAAGTCGAGAACTGTAGTTTTTTTGTGATGTTCTCAAATGAATTGTATTTCCATTTAGCATACACGTCGTGGGTTCGTTTCTATTCGGGGTATCCTCGCGAGGTCCGGCAATGGCTCGATGCCAAACAGCTGCACCTTGGTCACGCGGCTAAAGCGTTCGCGCTGCGCGATACGCCCGCCGCGCTCGCACGCCGAGCGAAGACTGACACTGGCCTCGACAAAGAACGTCCCGCCAACAGGTTGACGGTACACGAGCAAGAGGACAAGAAGAGGCCTGGGTAAAAATCTCATCTTATTACACTGGCAGACGCAGACGAGTATTTTAGGCAATCATTGGAGAGATCGCTTGGATTCCGTCTATACACAGAAGAGAGGTCTACGCCCAGTAGTCACGTTGATTTGACTACTGGCAAGTTCCTATCAAGGAACTGAAGAACTGATAAGTGCCGAGACTGATAGGAAAACGAATGAGAAACAAGTGGTGGAATATATATACTCTAATATCTCTTACTCACGCACCGAACGAAACACAAGAGCACACGCGTTCTTATTTCACGGTGTTCTTTGAGGAGTTGTTATTATTTTCTCTAACAGTCGAGGAAAACATCGTGAAGGAAGATTAGCAATCTTCGAAGACATTTGAAGTTTTACTAATTGAATATTGTAAGCGCATTACGTGGTGATATGTGGCCTATACTTACTTCACATTGAAGAGAGGCCTGTGCCAAGCAGTGGAACGCAATATATTGTATGAGCTGATGTAGAATTTCCTCTTATTTTATCATATTATAAAAGAACATATCACAGGAGTGTATCCCTAAGGACTAGATGTGGTTCGCTTAATAATATGAAAATTTTTGGGCGCAGGTTTTCAAAAATGAAGATCGGTTCCTTGAGCGGAAGATCTATCAGTAAACAGAGTTCGATGCACACCGCGAGCGAATTCGACAGCGGTCTTTCTTCGGTCGCGACGGACGGACACAAGAAGAAGAAGAAAAATAAATAATAAGCCACGTACAATTATGTAATATAATATAAATATATAATATAGCGATTGTGTTTTACTTTGATGTTTTCTTTAATGATTTCGTGAACGAAGATGGACCCGCTCCAAAATTCTAATCGGCCAATGGAAGTTGGAACCGTCGGCCGTTTCCACGTCTCTGGTTCGCGAGTGACTCGAATGAAAAATGATTTTAAACCATTACCGTGCCCCGTCCGGCCTTTTGATATTTAAATTTTTTTCAAGCGGCCGTCATTACGGCGGGATGATTTGCGAATTTCGCCCCGTCTCGCGGTTTTTTTGTTAGACTCGTAAACGAGTTTTTTGTAACACTCATTTAGGATGTTTTTATTGCTGCATAATGACAAATTAAAAGAGTATTGTGCGGCGCTTTCATGCCGTAATCTCCTTTTCAAGGTTGAAGGGCTTTTCTTTGGCGTGACAGTTTTGGATGACTTGATAGTGACGCGTGTTTTTTGGAGACGCACTGCAAGCGTTAATACTCGTCTGTTTGCAGTCAATTTTTCCTCAAACGGTATTAAAAAAGATTATAATAAATCTACCCCATTACTAAAGGTCTGCCGACTGCTAATGAGTGTCTCCTTGTACTTTTTCATTTAGTATAATAGAACTTGGACACATTGTCGAATGGTTTCTAAGCCAAGACTTTCTCCATGTTCAAATTATGTATTTCTTAATTTTAACCATCGTATTTAATTGTAGCAGTTGATACCAGATATGAAAGCTCCATTCATGTCTTGAGATGTGTTTTAATTTTCTCCTTTTGATAGTATGCAAAAATTCCCGTATCTTCAAGAGGAGCTGAAAATCTTTTTGTTAGAAATTTAACATCACAAACACCATTCGCGGTGGTCATCTAGAGTCATCTGACAGTGTATATATAGTGTGCATGTAGTGGCATATACTTAGGTACTATCCTCTTAGTATTCAATGCCTCACCAATCCTCTTAGTATCTACCATCAACCAATATCTTTGATGGTCTATGCCTCACATCGATAATAGTATCTACCATCAACCAATATCTTAGATGGTCTATGCCTCACCTCTTTAATGGAATCGTCCATCCTCTGTGACAGTCAATGCTTTATATCTTTTAACAGCTCAAATCATCTTCCAAGATCATTTCTTGCACTTTTTATAGTTTCACCATACAATATAAATGAAGCAACAAAGCTCGATAAGACTCGACAAACAAAGCTGCTTTTAAGCGGTTTTTGCTGTAATTTCCAGTTAAATTACAGTAGGAATCGAATAAAATATAACATTGAACAACGGTTTCACAGTGTGAATAACCCTCATTAGCTTTTATCGAATAAACTTTGTATGTATACGATCTGTTGGCCATAGTTATGTGGCGCGGCTTCGTGCATCATTAGCTCTCACATTTGCATGCCGGCCGGCGCCAAAACTCGTGAAAATGCCTTTTCATTAGCATCAGCTGCACTGAAAAATTGTTTTCCATCATTACGACCGACATAATATACTATGATGTATAAATCAGAATGGTAGCTGATGCCGTTTTATCTGTACCTACCATTAAAATAGTTTTTTTCTGATTGACTGTGAACGTACAGCCAAAATTACTTAGTTCAGAAAGTTGTAATTTGGAACATAGGTTTATTTGAAACATATTTTTGAGAATTTCAATTCCGTCCGAAACTGACGAGGGTGGGTCGCTAGTAATAAGATATTCTCAAAAATAACCTCCCAGTAGGTAAATAGCGTTCTAGATAATGTTTTATAATTGCCTATTATGTGAAATATCAATTTTAAAATGGAGTCAGTATGACCTCGATATACAATTCCGAATAGTTTATGAGCGTTCTACTAATGCGAGACATCAAGATATGAACAACATAAGAATGATTACTTATTTGATTAATTTTCAAAACTTTCAAGAACCAAAACCTTAAATTGCATAAAGCTTCAACTTTTAATTTATAAATTTTAAATGTAACTAAGTATCTATAGTGGAAGATTAAACAGTGTTATTTATTTTCCCTCAGGGTGACAGTGACAACTTCCTAAAACCTGCACCATGCCCAGACTTTGCTGAGATGTCATTGATTTCGATAAATTAGTAAAAAGTAAGGTATGCTGCTGACAAAAAATGTCTTTCTTGACATTGAAGCTATTACGAGTAATATCTATACCTAAACGATCTTCTGTATCGTACATACTGTATTTAAAAAATAATTAATATTAATTTATTAATTGTATTTGACTTTATATTGTACTAGCTTTCGTCCGTGATTTCATGCCCCTTTTCATAGGTTTTAAAAACATTTATTCAAACTTTATTGTTGATATTATTTTGATTGCATTTAATTTTCCGTTGTGTAAAACAAAGTAGCTTCCCGCCTTATGCAACTTATTTTAATGCGGTTTTCACTCATGAAAAGAGCGTTAAAAGAGGAAGGTTTTCATTATAAGTAATTTGCAAAAAATATCCGTGCAAAGTCGGGGGCGGCCCGCTAGTAAAGAAATAAATAAATCGAGGTGAGCATATACTTACTGTACTTATTGGATTCTTTAGATTTCATAAGGGGTAGATTCAAATATTCAGGTCAAATCAAAGTTTTTGCAGAAATATAGGTACCTACTTCTAGTTTTTAATAATAAAAAAAAAACCAGTGGCAATTGTAGGAGGCTTTGAATACTTAAGTTCACAATAGAAGATAACATTAATTTTCGGCCATAATTCGCCGGCGGCGATTCAATATTATACGCGTGTGATTGATGTAGGAGGAAATGTATCAGATTAAATAAATTTATGTCGGCATGGTAGCGCTTTCACGGCGTAGAATTCTTTTCATAGAGTCGACTCAATTCGGTAGTACAATGAGTCTGCGTCGCGCTGGTGGCCTCGTACTCCACTAGTAGCCGTCTGAAATGTCAGATAGGCGACATTAATACCTACACTCTCATAACTCAGGGAGGCAATTCTTAAAGGAATAGTGGAATTTATCAGCAAGTAACTTGGACATTATCTATACTTCATACTTATCTAATTAAAGGTATTTCGTAATCCTTACGTAGTGGGTAGTAGGTATAATTTTTTAAAGTCGCTTTCTGTCTGTATAGCCGCTAACTCCTCCTAAACGACGCCCCAAGGTTTCGACCACGGTATTTAGTCCAAGACTGCATGAGAAATATGTCCCACCCAATTTCACTGCAGCTGATTCTTTTAAATTTTAAATTAAACATGATGAAACCAGGGAACACAGCCAGCTAGTTACTAATAACATAACACATAAAGTTTGTTTTACACAAAAAAAGCTCGCTAAAATTGTTAAATACTTCGAGTCAAAGCATTGGTAGCAGCGCTCTATAACAAGATCCCAAGGTATAAGTCATACATTATTTAAATTCACTAGAGCAATAACTAAGTTTAATGAAACAATTACGATTAATCGTACAAAACACGTCTCTGTGTAATTCGCAGCAGTTGCTCTATGGGTGAGGCCGGCGAAGTATCAAACGCGCCTCGTCACGACCCACCGAATTATGAACACAAAGCGTCGTTGATACCGAATATTCCATATAAATATTGAGCTAATCGCCCTTTCAATGAAGCGGCCCGCTTTTTATTAATAATTGATCGCGGAGCGGCGAGTCATGCGCCGTATTGTGTCTACGAACATATTTTTTTTGCTGTGGCTCAACTCATTAATGAGTGCTCGACTTTGAGCTCGTAGCACATGACGCTGACGGGGGCGTACTCTCATCGAACTCGTCCGAAACTAATTTTCGATGAGTCCAGGATACACGTCCAATAACGTGGAACTAATTTATGTTTGTGTGCTCAAACGGCTGATTAATAATTTCTCTAATAACGTATATCACGTGACCGTTGCTACCTCATTATATTCTCTCATAGTTGTCACTCTGCTAATGCTTTTTTGTCATTTAGCATATGGTATTGTGACTTGTTTAATTATTCTTTAATTGAGTGATATAATGAAACTTTATTTTAGACACTTGTGCATAAATTTATCTTCATCATCTGAGCCGTAGGACGTCCACTGCTGGACATAGGCCTTCTCCATAATTTTCCAACAGGACCAGTCAGAAGCAGCCTTGATCCACCGTCGACCCGCGGCCCTTATCGGAGGGCCTAGTGCGAGTTTTACTCGATCATACGCGTCGAGCGCGTAAACGTCAATTTGTATAGGAATGAAGCAGCGCCACCTAGTGGTTAACGTGTACGTCTGCTTCATTCCCATACAAATTGACGTTTACTCGTTCGACGCGTTTGATCGAGTAAAACTCGCACTAGGCCCTCTCACTGGTCGTCTGTGCACCTTGTCGGTGAACGTCATATGTTGCGCTTGCTGGTCTGTGGCCTCCATTCGAGAACCTTCCGCCCTTAGCGGCCATTTTTGTCCATTAATTGTCTGTCGTGAAATAACTTCATGTGTGCATTTCGTGTTTCGGTGAGTGAGTAAGGGATGCCACAGACCATTTTAAATACGCACTTGCAGCACTTACTGTGACGTTGCTTGTGTTGTATAGGCTACAGTAGCCAACTACCTGACTACAGGTGGACCTCTTTGTGGACAATAACATAAAAAAGTTAAATTAAAAAATTCAGTCTGACAAAAATATATGAATAATACAAATTGAATAAATATTTCAGCTCCTAAGAAAGTGGGGCGCGGACAAAGTCGCCGGCAAGAACTAGTATGAAATACGAGTAAATAAAACATAAACACACTTTGAATAACACAGTCATAAGAATTAAGTACCTACTCGTAGATGCTACTTAACTTGTCACTCAATGATCATGTATTTTGATTATATATGCATAGATTAATACCCCTATTGACTAATCCGTTGGGAACCTCTTAACCATTAAAATATAATCTCATTAGACGGCTCATTTCGGTGGCACGGTTATAACGAGTTGCATACATACGTGTGTCGTCACTTTCATTGGAAATATTTACTCTGGTTCCGTTTATTCCACTTATTTAATTAAACATTCTCACACGTTTCACGAAACAATAACTTTTAATTTTTAAAGATTATGAGTGCACCGCTTACAGCCAGTTAAGTTAACAGTAACCTCTGCGTGAGAAATCGGTTAAAGCACTCGGGTGGCTGTTATTTTGAATTTTTTAAGGATAAAAAACAAAGTTGACTACAGTTACATTAACTTTTGTCCAAAAGTTTTATTTACTTTATTGCGGGCACTGTAACTGTTTGAAAGGTTATTTTAATTTTTGATAGATTTTTGAGGTTATGTTATGATAAACTTTTAGTACTAGAATGATTTTAGTTAGAGCCAAAATTAAACTGCCCGTAATATTAATTGAATAATAGAAAATATTCTTTTATATACTTATAGGTTAATGGATGGCATATCTTGATTTAAGTGCTAATATTATAAAGAAAGAGAGAGACAACCTAATTGCAATCTGGAGGAAGCCGGGACGTGTATATATAAAACAAATGTTTATTAAAAACTTTTCATGTTAGAAAAGTCACAAAATATATGTTAAAAAGATCAGAGATTTGATTATTTAAATAGTTCAATGACAAAGCAATTACAACTTTGAATATCATTTATCAGACAAATAATATTTCCTTAAAAGTTTCCATTATTTGTGGTCACCCTAGCAAAATGCAGTGTCATTGTTCGCAATGTTGCCATCTGATTACATTAATCGTTATTGTTTCAAAGCGGGAAACACTCAGTTTAGTTCTATAGAATAACACTCCGTCTGCGAAGTAACGATTGGCGATTTAGGATAGTTCGTATTAGATTTAGGATTTAGGTAGGTACCTAATATTTAATGCTTTTAACAAGTTGAGTTAAGAGCGGGTATAAAGAGAAATAGCCAATCCTAGATTTGAGTTTTATCTAAGCAAAGTCTAATTTAATTAATTTTTTTAAATAGATAAATACATTATAAATGAAAGTGACGTGTGTAACAGAAAACATAATATAATGAAATTTTCTCGATAGAAAAAAATCACCAAGTGAGCTCTCATTTCCATCGATTTTAGTTTTATTTTCAAAATGACACACATTACAAAGCTAAAAGTGTATCGGTACTTTCACTCCACATATTATCTAAGGCTGTATGTAACAATTTTTCATTTGACATTGTAGTTTACGAATAATTAATATTTAATACTTTTGGCACTTATAACATTTTTATTGAGCGAGATGCGCTATCTTCCGTCGCATGTTGTGCGTAGTTCTACGTATTTTGTGTCACTGTCATGTCCAAGGGGCCATGCGGGTCAAATTACAAATTTTGTTTGCTTTATACCCATTCTTAATGCGTGTTCGTTGATCACAGGGCTTCAGCCATAATTTACCGGTGACCGGACCGGTCAGAACGAATGGATCCACCGTCGACCTGAGGTCTAGTGGGTGGACGTCCTACGCTGCGCTTGCCGGTCGGTGGCCTCCACTCGAGAACTCTTCGGCCCCAGCGGTCAATTTCAATTCAACTGACTGATCTGAGTTCCGACATGTCGGATCGGTAACTCGTTCATCTATACGGATTTCCATATTTGTGATTCGCTCTTGCACTATTACCCCGAGCATAGCCCTCTCCACAGCACGTTGAGCGACGCTGGGCTTTCTTGGTGGCTCTCTATCTATAATAGGTCTAATTATAATATTATTTGCGAAATCTATTATAATACCTACTTAGGCAATTAATTATTACCATCTAAAAGTGTTACTTATTTGAATGTTTTAATTAAAAACAAATTGTAACCAATTGTTTTTGATTTAGATTAAGAATTATCCTGATATAATTGGAAGGCAAAATCGATCTAAATTATGCTTAATAATTGCTGCATAATTATTATAAAGAACCGATACGTAAATTAATTTTAATTAATTCTATTAGAAAAGTTTCTTAAATGGACTTCAGAACTTGAAGTAAGTAGTTTTGTTAAGTTTTCCCTAATCGTCCATTAGATATTGAATTTTACTATCGCAAAGAATTAAAACATGATTATCTACTTTGTAGTCTGCAAACTATTTATATACCTACTCATTTTACTAGGCACTGTGTTTTAATTCAATCGTTAATTGTTGGCACATTAATGGAGGAACAATTTTTATGCAAAAATCAATAATTATATGTATCATATAGCTGGCATGTTAATGAAAACGGTCCTCTTAATGACACAATGAAATGAAAAACCATAGGAAAAACTAGTTAATATATTAGTTTGCAAAACACTGAATAATAGCAAGAAAGAGCCGTTTTACAACAAGTAATGATGGTGTCGGTGGCAAAAAGTCGCCATTACAAATGCTTCGAGCGGGACTCGGCTCGTTACTATTCATGAGCGAATTAACTGCGAGTGGGTTTCACACTAGCCGACATTATACAGTGTTAAACACGTACAAGGGTCGATGGAGGGGAGGAAAAATAATATATGTAATTTAAAAAAAAAGTTCTTTCTTAATATTTGGAGTGGAAACCACGCTCTAAACCATGACCTTACGAGAGCGGCTAGCAGAGGATGGATGCAGGCAGATAGTCTAGCTAGAACAAAGTCTAGTCTAGAACGCACATTTAAAAAAAAATATAGACAAAAAAAAAGATCGCAGTTGTGAGTGGAAATTATTTTTTAACGCCCGACGCAAAAAAGGTGTTATAAGTTTAACCTGTGTTTGTATATGTGTGGGTGTATATAAGTATCTGTCTGTGTCATTATAGCTCCCAAACGGATGGACCAAATTTTATGCGGTTTTTTTTTCTCTGAAAGCTGAATTTATCGAAATGGTTCTTTATCTATACTATAATTTATCAACGCAGGGATCTTACTAATCTCCAGAGGTTCGATTGATTTGAAATTTTATGTACCGTTACTTCCATGATATGGTAACCTTGACCTGATGCTGCGGTATTAATTAGTCTGCAGAATATCAATTTATTCGTAATATGATAATAAAGAAAAAGAAAAAAAACAGTAATAAGAAAAATGTGAGTTACAAGTTACAAATAGGTCCTTACTCAGTATTTGCTGGCATAGGCCAGCACTGATCTTCCACAGGAACCTCAGCAACTCTGAGCACCTTACAGTAGATTAGCGTGTTTGGGCTCATGAGAAGGGTCTCAATAGAAGATTAGAAGGTCGAGTGTTATTTTATAATTTTTGATTGTACCTTGAATCTCTATTAAAATATTATGTAGTCCACCCAGGTGAACAAAGTAGGTAGACCACGGGCAATACCCGTCATGAAGCACAGGTTATCCTGCTTAATTTCCTACTGAATTTCTTTGATATGCACCTCACAATGAAAGTAGATTTATAAAATTAGATCCCATTCGCGGCAAAGTAGTTAAAGACATGCATTTTGTAACATCATACTTGGTTTGTTAATAAAATGTATTAGGTAAGCAATAACACTCGAAGTAAAAACGTGCATGTATGCGTGAGGTAGCCACATGCAGTCTCGCTTTACTGTCACCGATACATTAACCAATAGTTTAACTTGATCATATCGATTTACAAGCATCCAGTCGACGTAGCTTCACTGCCATCATTAACTCGGTATAAAATGAGACATTTTTGTAATTCATATAGGTTTGTGAGGATATAGATGATGCTGAAACTATTTATAGCTTACTTTAAGTAAACAATCACATTTTGTATATTAGATTTTTTATGTACAATTCATTAGAATGGCTGACGGTCCATTTGATGGTAGGCGACTACTGTCGCCTATAATACAGGCCATGCCACAGGTGCTGCAAGCACGGTGCTGACCATAGTGGGATTAAAAGATATGGAAATAGTTGTTTGAGGATAAGACATCCGAGAAAATATAACAAAATTTGTTATACCACCAAATGCCTGGACAGGCTTCTCTCATAGACTCTAAAGCAGACAGACGACTAAGCCCGAATTTACCCGTGTTTTACTATCTCATAGCACAGTATGGATCGTACAAAATTAGGACAATAGGAATGTAGAGAACAAGTAGAGACAGTAGGTACTAAATGATAGATTAGTAGGGATGTCACACTTAGCCAGCAAAGTCTAATTACTCGTACAAATTGTTCGTCACACATAGCTAACAATGTGCATTACGAAGTTAAAACTAAAAGTTAAAATCTAAAACTTTTGTTATTTCATGTCCTTTTCAAAAGAGATTTTTCAAAAAATTTTTAGCCAAGAATCAAACCTCGTACCAGTGTGACAATAATACTTGTGCTAACACACAGGGTAAGTAGCAGTTGATCAGTGTTTAGTCGAGATTATCGTCCGTTTACCAAGTCATCCGCGGCGACCACAAGAATTCACACATGCACGCACAGAGTAATTGTATATCGTCTTCTATGTGTGCGTATAGTTTATGATTGAATTACATGCAATCTCGTTTTCGATTATTTACGTAATTATATTCACATTACTGAGCTCACTTCCTTTAATACAAATAAAATAAGTATTCAAAACATTCGTACAACTTATATGCGAGTAGAAATTGTAGGAATTCGTAGGCGATTCTTAAGTCACTAAACACATGCTAAAAACATGTCTGACGTCTACCACTGTATAAAATATAATAATAATAATATATTAATCTTCCAAAATAGTATTGAGATAGATATCTACTTGGATTTACAATAACATGCAAGTGCCATGCTTATTTATGTTTTTTAAAAAAAATGTTTTTTAAATTCGTTAAGCCGATTTGTTACATGAATTAACTTATACCTTTTTTTCAACCTAGAAAAATGTAAGGTTCTTTCGGGGTTTCTTCTTTGGATCGTTATTTTGGCTTTTTTCCGAAACTCTGGTAAATTTAATTTTATAATGACGATCATAAGAGTTTCTTGGACCTAATTGATAAATAAATATTTTGATTTGATTTGATTTTGGTAAAAAGGATCATCAAAAACATGCGGCGGAGCCACTGTCGCCACTGTTTTCTCTCAATTTTCTTGTCTTTTACAAAACAATACAAAAAGATGATTGTTACATCACTTGCAAAAGTCAATGCGCCTTCTGTTGACTGGATCCATTTCTTTTTTGTATCAACGCAAATGCTAATGAACTTTTTTCGTTATCGCAATACGCAAGGTAAGGCAACAACGTTAAACTGTGGTTTGTATTTAATGAATTCAGATGGTTATCGTGTGTTTAATAGGGTAAGTGAACATGATACCTAACATATACTATACTCGTACGTTAGGGAGCCAGTGGTCTTTCGATTCATTGGTTCGACGCTGAGTACGTTGAATTGATGAAAACACTTTGCGACAGTGCTTGATCTGTGGTAGATAAACATAAAGATGCTTCGTAACTAGTAGCGTTCATTTTGTTATTACCATATGGAAAAAACTTGTGAGAATAGTTCGGTTTTTGATAAAACTTGGTAAACAGATAGACAGTCAATGAATCGAAATAAATTTATTACGGTGTTAAGTTCTATAAGGGAAGTTAATAAATGATTGTATCATCATCATCAATACTAATAATAAATCTGTAAGGGTCGGTCATGGAGTAAGTTACTTTGTTTTCAGAAATATCGTGTTTATAGGCTCTATACATGATACTGAAACTAAATTTACCATTTTTAGAATTTTTTCTGTATGTATGTATGTATGTAAGTATGTATGTTCCTCCATAACTCTTAAACGAATTAACTGATTTTCATGAAACTTGGTAGATAAACATTTAGACGTACGGGACACAGGATAGGCTACTTTTTTTTTCAACGCGGACGAAGTCGCGGGCGCCAACTAGTTTTTAATAATGTTAATAATTGGATCGCACATAGATTGTGCGAAAAATTAGTTCACTATCATTCAACCAGTAATTTACAATTAATTTATAAGCATTAATTGGCTGTTTTTTGTTTTTTTTTTGTAGCCACAGGAACAAAAGCTACTTTTAATAAACTAGTGTTTGCCCTTTGGTTGAAATTCGACCATAATAATTCCAAAGATGGACATAAAGGTACAAATTTAAAACTTGTCCAATTGAAAGTAAATCGGTTCAAAAAATGTATCGAACTACTTTGTCTTTATATATAATACTAGTTGGCGACCGCGACTTCGTCCGCGTTGAAAAAAAAGTAGCCTATCCTGTGTCCCATACGTCTAAATGTTTATCTACCAAGTTTCATGAAAATTAGTTGATTCGTTTAAGAGTTATAGAGGAACATACATACTAACATACATACATACAGAAAAAAAATCTAAAAATCGTCAATTTAGTTTCAGTATCATGTATAGAGCCTATAAACTCGATATCTCTGAAAACAAAGTAACTTACTCCATCACCAACCCTTACAGATTTATTATTAGTATTGATTGATAAGTATTTATATAAGTATTGTAAATTTTATACTTTATTTTCTGTATATGACCAACTGTATATATTATATATAACCTACTTACCTACTATAAATATGATGACTATAGATATGCACATATAGGTAATGGCTGTACCATAAAAACCTTTAGTATCACGGCCCGGTGATAGTCTATATAATATTTTCACACAAAGTTTCCACGACCTCCATTAAATACCTATAGATGTCATATCTGTTGAATGTAACACAATCGCTATGAGAGTTGTCTGCGAGGCGACTTCGCGTCGATGGCGCTGGCCAACGAAGCGCTTCAAACCCTCTTCCTACTTCTCACTTACAGTAAACGAACTCGTTCAATTCATAATATATGTTGCGTTAGGAAATTATTGTATTATTATGTGTTGGTGTCGTAATATTGTTAAATTTATATCCGCTAAGAAACAGTACTTACAAAGGTTCCAGAATAATGTATACCTATACAAGTACCTACCACGAATAGTTATACATAAGTATACAACAAAAATAACCTGTGTTCCAAACAGTTTTCTAGACTTATGAATTGTTAGAAAAAAATAATAAATTTTTATTAATTTTTTATTCATTTTTTTTTATTTCGTCGAAATTAGTTGAGAAATTAGATTAGATATAAGTATAAAATATTGTTAACAGTAATAAAGGCTTTATTATTAAGTATACCATAAAAATAGGTACATGTGTTCCAAATTTCAGCTTTCTAGACTACCTATAGACTTACCTTTGGCTGAGCTTTGATAGTCAGTCAGTACCTACGTAGGATTTAATAAGTAGGTAGGGATTATAAGTTAAAAAGTCCCATTTTAATCTTACATTTATTAGGAATCTATGACCTGCGTGTATCAAATACACGCATATAAACATTTATTATGTAACTAGGTATACACAAAGTGTTCCAAAGCCAATAAAACGAACGAGTTCATTTACAAGATTTGTAAACATAAAAGGATAAATTTACATTTTGATATTTGCAAGTGCTCCTCAGACTAAAGCGGCGTTCGCTCCCTAAAATTTTAAAACATCCATTTGCATATGCTTTGAGTACATAAACGACACTTTCTGGAACACTTTTAGCTCTTTGGAGGCGGGTGGAGGATGCCGGGGAAAACGCGACCAACAATATTTATACTTATTACTAACTTGTACAGGGTTCACAATAATATTTCAATTGTGAATTGCTTAAGTTTTTAATTACCACCGTTAGTATCTTTAATAATTTGTTGGTTTGGATTTTTATGTGAGGATTTAATTTATAAATTAATTTTAATTTTATTTGTAAATTAAGTTTTATACACTTAATATTCCCAATAGATAAGTTTAATTTACAATAGAAAATTATTTCCAATTCACAAGTTTCTATTTACACGTATGTATTTTTGAACTGACTTTTTGATTATATTTATTATGGACAATATTTATTATGGACATTATTATATTTATTATGATATTCAGACGTGCGGCTGGTTGTCAAATCGTTTCAAACATTCTTTTATAATATATACGCACTGCCAAGAATTTGAACTCCCTGCCAGCGTCTGTGATCGGGCGGTTTTCCATTAGCCCCGGCACGGCCTGGCCCGGCCCGGCACGGCACGCCCGGACCGTTTTTCTGCTGAGCCGGTGTTGAGCTTCGTAGGGAATTCGCCTACCCGCCCCGCGCACACACACGCATACGGCTACAATTCATATACAACACACACGAACATAAAATTGATAATATTTAATGACGTATCCAATTTGTATAGGTGTATTGTGAACCATTATTACATAAACTTACCAATTTTTTCGTCACAAATAGACAATGTATCGTTCAGAAATAGGTATTTTTATGTAGATGAGTAAAGACAAGTGTAAATTTTCGGAAAATATTACTTTTTATTTTGCTGTGATTTTATACTTTGCCAAAGTTGCCAAAACAGTGGCTAAAATATTTAGCCAATAATATTTAATATTTATGGCTAGTGCAATCCCAAAAGTTGCCAGATATAGCCAAAAAATGGCTAACTTGGCAACACTGCGGGCCGTGCCGTGGCTAATGGAAAAAGAAGCCATACATTTTCATACATTTTTGCTTCCCCCGCACCGCCGTGCCGTGCCGGGCCATGCCATGCCGTAGCTAATGGAATCGCCCAAATCCGACCTCATATGTCTGTGTATATATGTATATGACGTTAGTAATGTCTGAGATAAGATAAAATGTTTGTTACTCAATCGCGTGTGAACTGATTTAGATTTTTCTTCACCGTCGCCAATTAATACAAACAACGCCATAAGGGTTTCTAGCGCATAAGCATTAGTGCCTCGGTAAAATAAAATAAAGAATAAGGGAAGTATAAGAAGATAATAGCACACTGGAGATATTGTTCAATGGATATTATTTAATGCGCTGTATAAAAGTTGATTTAATTAAACTTTAGTTCTGAATTTATTCGGTAGATGGTGTTACATGTGAATTTATGGCCTGTCTTCTTTGATGTGATATTAAATTAAAGTTCCATCTTATATGCACATCTTCTTTTATTTAATATATCAATTTACAACTTTAAATCATCTTAAAAATACAGAATCACATAAACATATTTTACTGTTATTTATCCAAATATTCTCTCAAAACTGGCTGAAAAATTTTCACTGGCATAAAAATTCTTTCATTCATTTTTATCAATTTAAAATCTAGTTCTATAATATCTTTTTAAAATCAATTACTCAACAAATGGCGCAGACAAGATCATTAAAAATAAAATCCAACATTGATCCGATATAGAGTCTAATTTAGTTTTATTGAACTGTACTTTGTCATTGTGTTATAGTGAGTAAGTGTGAATTTGCATAGGTTCGTGTTTAATAAACGCAATTTTCTAAAGTGAGTGTGTTTACGAGGGGTGGTGAGGTGTGGTCGGAGGAATGGGAGGGGAAGGCATGGCATAATCAGCGTAATGCCAATCATGCAAATGCCGAGATCCGACTGAAAGCCTCAACCGGCTTGTTTCAGGAGTTAAAATGGAGATCCACTTAGCGGGCTACGCAGCTCACATACGCAAGTGATGACGACTCAAAGACTAACAAACGCCGCAGAGGGTTTTTAAAAGTGTTAAGGATCTTTTTATTAATTTAAGTATTTTTAATGACTTTTTTAATAATAGGTAATGACCTTTTTTGGATATTTTTACTAGATATGGATGAGAAAGTTTACAATACCTTCAAAAGTTCCAATATTGAAATATTATTCAATTACTGAATACCTATTCAAATATTGAATTTGTAATGAAACGAGTTATAATAATTAATAGTAAAAGTGCCTTACATTTTTTTTCAAATGCAGGTGACCAAGAGTTCGTGACCAGTTAATTATTGAAAAAATATAGGCAAATATTAGTGCCACCTTTTTGACTCAGTGTATCTTAAAAATGTTAAAGATTAAGAAACTTAAAACGAATAAACTTAAATACCTTGAATAAAATTGGATCACTTAGTCATGATAATATAAAATGTCCAGTCTGCCGTAAGTTAGTCTATGCGAAATCCGTGAACGAATACAACATGCCTCGCTTCTAACGAATTTAAACGCCGGCATAAACTGAGCCGTGTACTTGCTAATTGCGAATTTGTAACACGAACTCAGCAGCTCTGCTTTGAGGAAACTTGTTAATAAAAAGAAAAATATCTACCTATTACCGTGTGCGACATGTTTTATGTAAGCCACAAGGAGTTCCACTTTGGAAAGGAAATTATTAAACAAAAACCATTTTAAGAAATGCATTCACAACGGTTTTACTAATGCTTAAAATACCCACTCATTTGATTGGTATGGAAAGACTCATTTGATTGGTATGGAAAGACTAGTACAGTATTATTTTTATTTTAAAATTGATTTATTTTAATAAATTTACTTTAATAAAATTTGAATTATACTTTGTTTGATTGTACATTGACCAAATGAAACTGACGTTATGGGATAAAACCCAAAATGTTCCTATGGCAAGACAGTACATAGAATCTGATATGATAGCTCCTATTCCATTTTTTAAGTTAAAATTTTTTAATTTGGAATAATTTCAATTCTTATTGATTTCCGTCTATTAAAGAAATGTAGGCACAATTTAAAATATTTAACAGTTTAATCCTATCTATCGCATTCATATGTAGATATATTCCCTATTAATATTTATTATGCAATTATTACAAGCAGATGAGAGCTGTCGCTAAAATATCAATTTGCTTCATTTACACTTTAATCAGCTGCTTTTATTTTATTTTCGTTTAAGGGGTGTTAAAAGCAAAATGGCGGCTGTTTCGCGCGTTTTCCATTTTGATTTCATATTCAGAACATGGAGGAGAAGATGAGCGGGCGTCAGTTTAATGTTGCCACTTTAAATATTAAAATTAGATTATGTTTTATGTATGTATAAAAATGTATTGCAAATTTTTTTAAAGACTTCAATTTGAAATTAGTCTATTTGTTTAATTATTTCTGGTTTAAATATGTTAAATGTTTGAATTTAATGTCCATTTATGATATTTTCATCCTTATTAATAATTAGATAATTTAAAAAATAATCTTGTAAAGCATGTCCCAAAGTATAATTAGGTATTATTGTGTATGACTAACGTACCAACTGCGTAATAATATTTAAGGATTTAATTAGAATTACCTTTAAGCTGATAATTGTAAACTTAGATGATGATCGGTTGACAGACAGACAGACAGAGTTACTTTCACATTTATAATATTATGGATTACTTACGATACTACTTCACCACACACCAAGGTAATCTTTTATATCCTTTCGTTGTTACCTAGACACGTATCTATTTTTTATGTACGTATGTTGTAAGTCTAGTAACAGTAGGCCATGTACACTTTAAACGTTTTAGTAGAGTTCTACTAAAACATTTTTTTAAGTAAAACGATATTACTAACTAGTAAATCGAATTGATAATTTGGTTTCTTAGTTTAGCTATGGTATATAAATCTGCTGTAGGGCGGTTATTTTAAATTTTCATTAAAAATATACAAAATTCGAGTTGAAATGATATTACCTACAGAAAAATGTGACGCAGAAGTGTTCACCCTCGGGGGTGTGTCTGTGTTACCCAGTACCCACCTCAAGGCTTTCGTTAAACGGTCGCTAAACGTTTGGGCGGCCCGCCCTACGCAACTATAATACAACACGGGCCTCCGTGCTCGCGTATATGAACACTTAAAATGCACCCTAACGTCATTATTTTAAGACGGAATACAACTTAAATAAACGTGGCTCATTTAGAACTTTGTCACACTGAGGTTTATAGATCTCTATGTATAGTTTAAACGGTTTCTCTACCTTTTATATTAAGCAGGGCGTTTCTGTACTTATACCTACTATTTCTGCTTACATAAATGTGTCTGTGATATATACTCGTCCCTGTGATATATCTAAACGCGCCATAATAATGATATTTGTAAATAAGTTTAGTTAATAAAATATCTATTTAACAGAATTGTATGCGTACACTGCAACTGAATATCAAGAATTATAAAATTGTGGAACGAATTCAAAGTAAGAGCTAACAAATTACAAATACGCAACACAGTACCTAAGTCTATCGATAATCCCACTAGACTAAGGAAACCAAATCGTCAAAAAAGCAAAAGTTCTTAAACTACAGTTTAGTACATGAAATGTAATTGAAAATCCAGTAAGTATAAAAATAGCTACCAAAAATAAGTTAGGATGCAACTCATACAGTACCTACCTACTTCTAACGATTGCTATTTTCTTCATATTATTATCAATGGCAGCCAATAAATTGCTTCAGCGGTTGAATAATTTTAGATATTATCAACATAAAAAATACTCATTGATTGTTAAGTAATTACCATTTACTAATAAGATTCCAACAGCTCTTTTCCTGATTTCCTTAATTTATTACTAATTAAGATCTTAAGGGCCTCTTTCACCATCTCTGAGTTAAATGTCAAGAAGCTAACCGCCATTTAAAGTCATCTGGTAAGAAAGCGTACGAGTTTCACCATCTTCGAGTAGCATTACTCAATGGGTAATTTAAATGAATTTGAAACAAAATGCTCGTAACATTTACTCGCCAATTAGCGTTAAACTTACTTTTAGAAATAATTTTATGTTTTAGTGAATTATGCACTCGACTTACTGCATCCTTCGATAGGCGAATTTTTTTCATCATTTTCTTTTTAATGTTTGGGACTTTTATCGTACAAACAAAGGTATATCAGCTCCATTATTCTTGGTTACCGGTGACTTTAAATGACAGTTAGCCTACTTGACAGATGGTGAAAGAGGCCCTAATTCTAATAACCCTTGAGTCCCTTCGTAGAAGCTTTACCAGAAAATTTCTTTACACGTATTCCGCATTATGCAAGACGCGTGTTTGTCTTTGGTACACGGAACAATTTCGTAGCGGGTCTGAAGCGCATGTCTCCCGTCTACGTTAGACTCTTATTCGTGTGACCTGAGTAAATAATCTAAAGAGTACCTACACGCTACATACAAGCGATGCAACTATAACGCGCGCGAATCTTCAAGCCAACAAAAGCTGCCACGTCTTGTGTTCAATCGGGCGATATACCTTATGATGATCAATTTTAAGAGCTTTAATAAAACTTTTACTTGAATCCACAATATTTGGGTTACGATATAAACAGAAGAAATAAATAAAAGAACTTATTGGCTGTAAATGAACTTTCAAGAATTTACCTCAAATGTTAACTTGGGTTTAATATTCGAATATTGGAAAAAATATATATACCATTTGAATCACATTAATTAATAAATGTTTTTTGAATCACATGTATTAACATTATATTTGAAGTTACAATATGCGACTATTGGGGGATTATCGTTGCGTGTGTTATTAGGCGACGGTAGCCACCTACGATCAAGTGTACCTTCAATCTGTCTGGATTATATTATGTTTTAAAACCATGGAACCATTGTATGTACAGAATATTCCTATGGGCCAATATGCGCCCATGTCAAGTCGTTATTATCAACTGCAACGGCCGATTTAGAATATAATTTATAGCTGTTGAGCTGAAAAGAGCTATTTATTGAGTGGACCCGTTGGCTAAGTGTCGCCCGCTCGCTGCCCCCCGCCCATTCCCCTCCCGCTCCCTCGGGACTCGATTAATAACCTCTCGGTAAAAGTTATACGGACAGAGACGGCGTACGTACAAAATTCAAACACAATTCTCATATCACAGTCTTATCAGTAAATTAGAAGACTAATTTATAATATACGATAAATACAACTAAAATATATCAAAGACTTTTTGATTATGAACTTTAATATAATTTCCAAAAAAATCCTTTTCGTCCTTCATCCTATTTCGTCCGATGTTCTTACAAGATGGCACCACTGAGATAACCCTGGTGTTGTCCATATCTTTAGACTATGTCCTAGGTATCATGAGATTCCATTTAAAAAGCGATTTGCCTATCTTTATACAGCTACTTAGCCCACATTGTAAAGAATTGGTCCAGACCTAGGTGTTACTTGCCAGATTCAGACTAAAGCCAATCATGAAAAGAAAAACTAAGCCAATCATTTCCAAAGAGACATGAGGATACTACAAAACAAGACAAATTCAGAAAAATGGTTTGTCACAGATAAAAAAATAACAAATAAATATGTATACACAAAATACAAATCGAAATTCGTTATAATAAATGAATTTATATAAAACAAGAAAAGAAACGATATAAGATAGGACAGATATCTAATAAATACTCTTTTTTTCTTTTACAGAATTGTTTGTCA
This sequence comes from Synanthedon formicaeformis, assembly GCA_945859745.1. Classification (NCBI taxonomy): domain Eukaryota; kingdom Metazoa; phylum Arthropoda; class Insecta; order Lepidoptera; family Sesiidae; genus Synanthedon; species Synanthedon formicaeformis. Next base: position 8,665,329 of record OX243958.1, read on the forward strand.
GTGATTGCAGGATTATCATGGAAGACTTAAGAAAAAGCTAGGCACCGTTCATTGTTTAGTATATTTGCTTCGAATCCGTCCCTTGTAATTTCTCCGTTCTGTAGGTACTGTGCCCTCTGACTAGATACGACTTTTTGCATTAGTCAGACGTGTCGCACATTTTTTAATTTTAAATATATGATAACGACATAATATAATAATATTTATGTGAAATAAAAAGAATGTGTTTTAATAGTTATAATGCTTAGTATTAAAATTGTGAAATTACTTATTAAAGATAATTAATTGCATTTTCAACCGACTTCCAAAACAGGAGGAGGTTCTCAATTCGACTGTATTTTTTTTAATGTTTGTTACCTTATAACTTTCGACTGGGTGAAACGATTTTGATGATCCTTTTTTTTATTTGAAAGCTAGTGCTTCCCGTGTGGTCCCATTTCAATTTGGTCCAGTTCTGACAATGGCATCCATGAGAAAACTGTTTTTGTTTTTGTTAAAAATAGTTATTCAAACTTAAATTTAAATTAGCGTTGTTATATTTAAAAAAAAAGATTACCTATATTTTATGTTTCTGATAAGCAGCACGTTGAAATAAATGCACAAAATCTCATGTAACGTAACATCTCCAAAGGTTGCGCACCTCTGTCGCGTTGATTTTTTGCACGCCTAGTTAATAAGCGTCTACTGGCTCGTGAAATATTACAAATTGCGACTCCATCCTCCCCCACCCCTCCCTCTCATCCACTTTATCGTCCCCTCCTACTTTTTATATCGCATTTTTCATGCTTCTCTATCAACTCAATTCGTTTACAAGAGTGTTAAATATAGACACCTAATATTTCCTTACACGTATAGTAATAATATTAACTAATTATATTCACTAGCTACCCGCTCCCGGCTTCGCTAGGGGTGCAATTTGTATATATAAAATCTTCCCCGTTTATGTCTTTTTCATATCAATCCTAGTCACATCGGTGTCAATTTCAATAACACCACAGAATACAATAATAGATAACACTAGGAGTTTATTTTATTTATAAATAAATAAATAAAATAAACTCCTAGTGTTTTAAAGCAGATTTTCAGATTCATACCCTATTAAATGGGCAACTTAATTTTTAAATGGGTAGCAACGGAAAACGAGACTGGTAAAGAATTATCTAAAAAAAGAAAAACCCAGAGCCTATTTTAAACCTATAAAAATTAGTCACTATTTTAGTTGAAGCTAATCTGAAACAGTCCAACGTATTTCAAATGATTTTTTTAAATATGTATGACTAGTTGTAGCTTGAAGAATATTAAAATTTATAAAGATACGCGGAGGAAGTTGCAAACAGAATGTAGTTATAAATAATTATTATAAAGACTAAATAATTATGTGGTGAATTTTCTATATATTTTTTAGTTACTAACATTTGTACTTTTTTTATACATATAAAATAAGTAATAATACATTTTCGAAGTATCATTTTATACATCGAAAATGTGGCCTTATTGTGTTTAATTTTGAGGTTATATTGAGAAAATAATATAATTATGAATTTCCTTTGCCTTAATTGAACTTATAATTAACGCTTCCTTGAACGTAACAGCGAGCGTACATAACTCGCGGGTAGCTAATTCAATTCAATCATTACAAAATCGGTTGTTACGATAGAGCCAATCAATTTCCTTAAAGGATAACTTTATAAAAGCGACCCGTTCTAAGGAATTGGGAAAGTGAATTAAGCGCCCCACAAACTGGTTATATCAATCATAAACTTATTCGATTAATTACGTTTTGCGGAGTTAATAGCGGCATCTAATATCGGTTGTAGGGATGTCAACGAATGTACATTGATATCGATATATTTTTAGGTGTTATAATTTTGTATATTTATATGTTACTTTCATAAATCATGTCTTATTTATAATTCAATGATCGTTATTTATTTGAATAATTCACACTTATTTATTTCATCTACTTATAGCACACTTACACGCATTACACAGGCACTTAGAGATCGTCGAATTTTTTTTATGAAATTTATCTAAGTACCGCCTTTACCTAAAAGTGATTAGAAATGTATTCCACGAGGAAGGAAATGGCAAGAACCTATCTCGCGTCAGTGATCAGTTTGTTTTGAGAGATATCTATGCCCTATCCCTTCTCCTTATTTGCCTACTTAAGTTGGCAGTGCTCTTGTCTTAAGACTCTGTCATTGTGATTGTTTAAGGTGACGGTAGCCATCTTCCATCAATATAGGCTGACCATTCAATTGATGGAAGATTACATTACCTAAAATCCCTAAATTGACTGTCGATAAATAGTCTAACAGAAAATAACATTGCTTACGCATTGAGCGTAATCATACAGTTTATACGCATTGAAAAATAATATTAACTATAGGTACATTTACACGTTTATGTGAAACAAACGTTAAATTAATGAATGTAAAACAGGCAACAATATATCAAAGGATTTATTATTGCAATGCAATAACACGTTAAAAACCAGTTTGTTTGTAGTTATGTCCAAATAACATTCATGAATACCTAATTAGTTAAATTCGTATCTATTGGTTGCATTCGTTGGTATACGTTCCGTTTTGTGGACATAATTAATAATAAGTTTTAATTACACTTAATTGTTCTTTTTCTATTACAATTTATAATTTGGATGATGTAATAGTTTGTTATTATCTATTAATTGCTTAGTGCTCATAATAAATTATTAAAGAACATATGAGATATTATACTGAAGACTTACGATAGTTTAGTTTTGTGTTAAACCCACACGCTAATACGTAATATCAATTTTAAAGTATGTCTATTAAGTTTTCATTGAGTAAATTTTACAGGTTCTACAGGAGCTCAAAGTCGCGGCCAAAAGTTAGCCTAAATAATAAAATTGAGTATAAATGGTGAACAAATGTAAGTTGTTCCTTATGTGAACTAACATAATAATAATATATTGTACACAGCCATTATCCTGAATAGTAAAAGAATACATTTTAAAATCGCAATATACACATAAGTTATAAGTATAATTATAACAATATTATTCTTATAAATAGGTATAATAGTTTTCAATTTCCTTTTATCAAGTAGCGGTAGAACACGCGCTCATAAATTGGTTACTGTCTGGGAGCAGTACCTACAGCAAGTAATAGCAACTTTATCCCTTTATCCTATTAAAGGTAGCAGCAACTAGCAGCATTTTATGTTACTTGTGTTATAGGCGACATGGCTATCAAGTGACCCGTCAGCCTGTCCGACGACTTTTACATAAAAAAGTAATAACTAAACAAAAACCGCCGAATAGGGCTCGATATAGTATTTTAATTTGACAAAATATTGAGTGATTTAAAGTCACCAATTAATTGCTATTAAATATTGACAATAAATATTTGGTTGTGAATGTATCGATGGAAAGTGGGCACATCACTATCCGCCCATTTCGGTGGTGTCATTAGGCAGCCCGCGTTAATGATTAATGCGGCGCCGAGCTCACACGTCTCCCCTCCCGTACTCCGGCCCACACTCTTCATGGCAAATAAAACTCAAACCGTCACTTAATCGAGCTACCCCTTTTGATGGAGCGTTCCGTCCTCAAGCCTACCTTTTATTTGCCAATACTGCCCGCATTCGTGACCAGCCACCGACGATTCGATGATCGAGTGCTCTGTTTACAATTTCAAAAGCACGACTTTTGTAATGCACTAACCGTTTATGATACTCTTATTTCCTTTTTTTTGTATATTTCAAACTTGGAACAAATAAGAACTATAGACAGAATTTTGCGGACAACATAGTGCTTCGCTTCACTATGTTGGTGTCTGAGTTGCTGGCTGACTTACTTTGAATATGTGCCTCAATCTCAGACTAAATAATTACTATAGACAGAATTTTGTGGACAACACAGTGAAGCCGGTTTCATGAACATGTGCATTGGCTGTTTACTGTATTGAAATTTTGTGTTCCAAGCTATAACTTATTTTTGTTTATTTTTATTGATATATTGGTTTCCAAGTTTACTTACGCAGGAAATGTGATAGCATATTTTTTGGAGACTGCTTTTTACACCCTTTACTACACAATTCGGCATTTTCGGCTAGTTAATATTTTAAATAAGGCGAGGCATAGTTTGATTGAATTGGTGTGCGTATACGTACACGGCGAAAGCGTAGTTTTACCGGCTTCACTCTACCTTCCACAGAACCTCTATCTTTAGTTCTTATTTTATCTGAGATTTCAAACGAAAATCTTTTAGCTAATGGTCCAATTGCAACATTATCTACCCTCCCCGCGAGTGAGGTTACAATAATATATCAAAGTTTTGTTGTATCTCTTTTTGCTCGTACGTTTTAATTCTGCAATCAAGGCGGCGCGTATCTCGCAAGCAATTATATGTAACAGCTCACCTCGGCGTCGTATAGGTCGTCTGAGGACGAATTAAAAGGATAAGAGCGAAGCAAGGTAGCAAGCAATTAGTCCCGCGGGATGATGGATGACGCCCTTCGCCGATACCGACGTGACGGACACAAAACGAGCATCGGGATACTCTCATTATACGCCGATGATAACGGCGAGGTATGAAGTTGTACGTAGATACGGTATATGCTTATGATTACGACGCGCGCATTAGTCACCAGACTGGTGATTATGATTAAGGGAAGGCGTCTGTTGGCTTTTGTCGCCCGACTTTTATTATATCACAAATTTTATAAAAGTTTTTGGGAGCAGATATTTTTTTTCCTTTATGTAGTTACTGGAAAACTAAGTAATAAGTATAATAACTGTTAGTAATAGAAATTGTTTGTAGATAAATTAACATTAAGACTTATTGCTACTACATTTAAAATAAAGAAATTATTATAAGTAATCATCATCAATACCAATAATAAATCTGTAAATGTAGGTATTGTATGTATGTATGTTCCTCCATAACTCTTAAAAGAATTAACTGATTTTCATGAAACTTGGTAGATAAACATTTAGACGTACAGGGCACAGGATAGGCTACTTTTTTCTTTTTCAACGCGGCCGAAGTCGCGGGCGCCAGCTAGTTTATAATATTAGTAAGGATTTTAATATGTAACAGGTAGGTACCGACCTACTCACTAGTTGAACAATGTTTGTAACTATAGATTAGTTTTGTAGAATTATTTTTATTCTTTAAAAAAATCCGTACTATAATATTATAAATGCGAAAGTTTGTATGGATGGATGTTTGTTACTCTTTCACGCAAAAACTACTGAACCACCATGAAATTTTGCATACACGTTGTCTGGGACACTAGAAAGGAGATACCTTTCATTCACCAGCTAGTATATCATACTTAGGACTCGTTCACCATGAATTCATTATAATTACAAAATTAATCATTAATAACAGTAGATATGCTTATGTTGCATATACGGTAGCTGTGCCGTGAGTTGTATAATACGAGAGGAACGTTTGACAAACGACAAGTGATGTTTTGTGGCCACTTATGTGCGGTAAATGTACATAAAGGCGAGCGTAAATCGTATCGGTCATGGTGCAGCGTAAGACTGTGCCAGGAGTCCATTAGAGCCCATTAGACGCAGGCGCAGGTGTCGTCGGCTTAGACACGCTACTGTGACACACAGCTAACGGGTACCTCACTTATTTCCTTTTTACATGTGTATTAGAGTGGCTTAATATTAGTAAATCAATGTAGGCACCCTCTAGCAACAATTTAAGTTGTAGCATTTTAGAGACAGACAAAAGACAAATCTTACCTCACCTATAGTACCTCACCTATAAAAGTAGTTGAAACAAATATTACTGACTATGTAAAAAAATATCATTAAGAATATTCAATGCGCAATCTATTGTTATGTGGCAAATATTTGTAGATTTTGATATTGGGTAGATACAAAGTTCGTGAGGAAATCAAAAATAATTTAAAAAAAAAAACCAAGGCGTTTTTCATACATCAGAATAAATAAAGTAAAAATAATTCAAAAACAAATAAATAGACATATAAATTATGTATATAATTTAATCCCGTCTTATTTCTTCCTAAGAACATTTTTACAAATTTCAACCGTAGTATACACGAATCAACAAAATACAATGTTACGAGCCCCTTGTTCACAGAGTAAAACTTTATGCAGTTCTGTTTCTGTTTTTTTTTTTTGTAAATGTGGATAAAGGTCAGTTCACTTTATGGTAGATGACTATACCATGATGCAAGTGCGTTTAATAATAAGTAAAAATAAATAGAGTTTGATAAAGGAATAAGATATAAGGAGGAGTCAGAAGAATGGGCTTCCCTTGGGCGATGAGTGGCATCGGTTACTCGCAGCACATGTGCTGTTGTTTCACTTTGGTTATTCTGTAAGGGAATGTCACTCCTTTCCTGATGACTTATGACTGCGGAATGAAATGCGCCCTAGCACTACTTATTGAGATGAAGCAGAAGAACTATGTAAGTAGGTAATAGTTTGATGTATTTTTTTTTAAATATGTAAATACGTGTCTGGTCGTGTCTTAATTCTGTATGTAGGTACTTTGCACTAATTACCTACGTGTAATCACGCATAGAAATAAATGTGAACAATGTTGCCATATTATGTTTGCGATATATTTTATTTTCACTAATCTCGTTGACAGTCTGGTGTGGCATTTTGAGTATAATTTAACGCTAATGTGTTCCAACACGCACAAGTCAACCATAATGAAACTTTTGACATGCGAAACGATTGTAGGTACACCATTTGATTTGGGCCTTATTTGAGTTCATTAATGTGGCAAGTATTTTTTGACATTAGTCGCAAGATGGCGGCCACTTGTCATATGTTCGCTGTATGTGCACTTTCACCCAATTACCTACGTTTCGTTTTATAACATTGTGATTGCGGCATTACCGGAATAATGATCAGCAATTCTTTTGTGAATAGAATACATTAAAACATGATATGACACTTTTAAAATGAGGCAATGCTCGTATTAAAAAAAATATATCAAATGCCTTTAAGATTCGCACTCGCATATGGATATACCTAGATAAAACTGAAAGTTATAGTCAATTGTTACTAAACTAAAAAAAAAATATGAAAATCAGTTCACAAACAATTGACAAAAAGGCACTGAACTGTTTTGTCTGTTTTGTCATTTTTATATAAATAGAATTAGGTTTTACTATAAGGAAAGTTAGTTTGTGTCGGACACTTTAAAATTATTAATGACTAGTAATTTTAAGGATTTTTTTATGTAAACGTCCTCAGTCTGTCAGACTGTCCACTTGACCTTAGCCTATAACACAAGCTGGTGAAAAAGTGCTGCCGACCAAACTAGGATTGAGAAGGTATAGGAAAAGTAACTCTGGTACCTCTTATCGACTCACCGAAACACAACACTGTTATTTACAGTGTTAAGCACAAATACTGTTATTTAACAGTGGTCTTCTGTAAGGGGGTTCTTCCTGTCGCCAAAGCTGCCCAAACGACTGCAAAAATAGTGTGCCCTGCCACTACTTAGGCAAACCCAGGTTACACCTAATATTAAAATTACCTACTTAGTGTTAATTTTCGAGTCTATTTTGCATTTGTGAAGGCTTTCCTGTAGGTGTCCGCATGTTATCTTAAATTACCTGTACACTTCTGTTATCTGATACAAAATGTGTCGGTATTGATGTGAGGCGATAAAGTGAATTGATAAAAGAGTGAAAAACTGGCTACGTTTAATATAATTCACACATGTTATCTTCAGTTAAGTACAAGTTCTCTGGGCGGTACAAGCTGAACTGTGATACGATGCGCTCGGTACGAATAACTATATCCACTTGCTTACCTGTGCAGTGAGGTTTATAGGTACATACGTAGGTATGGGTTGAACCCATAGAGCCTAAATTGCTATTAAGTACCTGAAGATATAGTTTTGAGATAATATTTGGTTGAGTTGGTTTTTGCGAAGGTAAAATCAAATTTAACCGTGTACAAAAAACATAGTTCATGTATTAAATGTGTTTAGGGTCTGTGCATAAATAAGTAAGTACTTACCTACATAGTTCATGTATTCATATTATGCGTCCATAATTTTTACTAAGTAATTTACAGATAAAGTCAAAATACGATATTAAATCTACTCTGGTTATGCATAAGAGAGTGCACACTACAAAGAATTTGTTATCTTGGATGTGTACATCTCTAGCAAGATCAAATTTTAAGCGTGATACCAGCAACCATCGAAATAATATATCTCTGCGAGCAAGTTCGCTGCCAGCAACCGATAAAATTCTTTGAGAACAGCTGTCACGCTGACTATATTATGTACTATCGCGGTCAATAGAGCAGACCCACTTTTCATACAAATTTGTCTAACGTTGTAAATGTAACGTTGTAATTGTAACTAAATTATATTTGCCTACTCTTTCTGACTACATTATAAATAAAAGAGACAAATATTGTCGTCAATATGTATAATCACCTAATATGTATAAGACGAGGTTGTCATAGTAACGTAAATGTTATAATACGAGTAGGTATTTGAAGTAGGAACAAAGATAAATACAAAATGTGCACACGAAATTGTTCCTTACGGTGGGACTGCTCCCTTGACCGCGATAGTACGTCTCTGTAAATGTCGCTAGCACTGCATTTTTCGCGGTCTCCGTTACTGAAATCGTCTTCAAAAAGCTTGTATTACGATCAGGTAAATGGTTTAATATGGTGAGATACTAGATATAAATGTAGATATACAACTATTGCATAGGTACCTCTGCTTATAGGAAACGATATGAACCCAGATTGTATTCTGCGGTAAAGCGATAATTCAGCTCAATCTATGTCGTGAGCGCCCGTGCTTTGTTTTATCCGCTGGCTTCTGTGCGCCTTTATTTAGAAAATTGATGAGAAATGGTTTCCATTACGACCTACAGCCTTATAGGAGATATTGCTGCGTCGGTTCCGGCGTGCGTTTCTTTCCGCGGAGAGCGAATGAACGCAAATTTGTTTTCAAGATTGCATTTGAAACGAGCAACGCTTTGTTATTGAACCTATTTTGTTGAGTAACCAGACGTTTATATATGACTCCGTGGGAGAATATTAAAATCTAACTCTTTGGTCAAGCGACTGACTTCTCTAATATTGATATAGGTACTTACTTCAAGCGTATTATATTTTAAGTATATAAAAGATATCCATATATACCACCAAGGTTGATATTATGCATATATTTTTTATACCAGACCTTTATTATATGATTATGACCTTATGGTTCAATATATTTTAAGTATAAAAATTTATTTACTTTATATTAATATTTACTCACACATTAGTGTGTGTACATTAGGAAAAAGAGTAACTTACCATAAGTTACTCTTTTTCCTAAAAAGAAATTTGGTTCGCTGAAATTAAGAGATCAATGTGTAATGGAATTATTTTTAATATACAACTTACAAAATGCAAATTTTATTTAACTTGAATATCTGCTAGCAAACATATATTTTTTACGCAGGTTTCGTTATTTATAATCAATTCAGAGTAGCTTAAAGGGTAATTAAAATTAAAATTAACCAAAAGATTGTACACACAAAAGCAGACACTTATGAAAAATAGTAGTAGCTTTTTTGTCATTTCTTTTGTTATACTTAATTAACACTATCGAATACAAAGAACTTAGCGTTCATTAATTAAACACTGGTCCGTTCGAAAAGATAATATTCACCAATAACCGTGACCCGACATAATCAATAATTATGGAATTATATTATTATAGACGCGGAACCAATTGAACTCAGTTTAGGGCCGGTCTCCACCAAAGCAGATATATGTGTGAAGCGAAGATGTGTCGTTATTTCAAATTCCTGCAGGGTCGGCAGCACACTCGGGCACCAGCTAATAGATAGACCTAATAGATATTAAAAAAAAAAAAAACATAATCTTCAATACCTCAGAGATATCAATAAACATTACTTTATCAAAATGTGTTAGCTTTTATTTTAATTATATCCATTAAAAAAAGTCTTATGTGAGCCGCAGTAAGTAATGTAATTATCTTCAAATCCTGTTGAATGACAATGTGATTGAAAGTAATACATTAATGAATCATAAATGTCAATAAAAGTTGATCCTGACTTACAGGATCCAAAAGGCAAAATAATCATCCTAGTATCCCATCTTAGTAGTCCTCGGTATAAGCTCCTCTCCTCTCCGCTCCGCTCATTCATCTCACAGAAGCTGAGCGGAGAGAAGTAAATATCGAAATCCTATTGGTTGTTTCGCACACATCGCCCGTTCCGCTCGTCTCTTCCCGCTTTAGTGGAGCCCGGGCCTTATAGTGTGCAACGCTGGGAGCTAGAGTGCTCAGCAGGTCGCCGCGCCGACAATGACGGGGTCAACCCCGACAATACCGTGACGTTTATCGACGTGTCGAAATCGAGTATTCAGAATCGACAGCGAAAAAAATATCGATTTCCGTAAATAAGCGAGTGTGGCACATTTATAATAATGATGAATGGAGCATCGGTTGTTGGTCGCATATCGATATTGCGTGACGAATCGTTCAACCGCTCGAACGCAATTCAACCGCGATACACATTCAACACTAATTGAAAAGGAATTATTATTATCCTTAGTCCCGCTATAAATCTAAAGTGGAGTAGGGCGTAAGCGGTAGAGAATGTTTGAAGTTCGTTAAGGTTTATCTGTGACCGTGACGCTTTGTCGTCTAAAGTGGGAATGAAGTAATAGAAATTATGTGTTTATAATTATGTGCACAATAATGAAATTCGTCATAGAAACTTAATTTTCTATTACAAATTCAACTTTGTAAAGCCTAATTCGTAATATAAAGGGGAATCCTTTAATGTGGTTTAGTGTAAGATATTTTTAATTTTTTATTGGTAATATAAAGAAACATTACAATTATCATTTAATACACATTATACCAAATAAATGATAAGTTGCATAAACTATAAAATAAACTATATATAGTAACAGGAATACCGATAGGAAGCTATTCAAACAATTTTTTGGTTAAAACACTTAGATATTATTTAGGAAATTACATAATATATGGAATGCTTAATAGCTTTGTGGGACATCAGCAGTACCACATTTATGCTTTTGCATGCATTCGGATGTAGCCAAATGAAATACTCAATAGCTTGAATATTATATTAACTGATAGAATTGACAATAATTACATTTTTAAATTAGCCTATGTACATAGCAAAAGTCCGGTTGAAAAACTATAGCACAATAATAATTACAAAATGTTGACAACCCCTTTTATACACAAATTTGACATGACAGTTTATTCGTTTTCATAATTTCGAATCTATTCTTGATTTTTCAAATCTTCTATGCCAGCGTTAGTCGAAGAGGTTGTATAACTGTGGAGTATCGCCACAGCTTTAATGGCTTTAATATGGAATGCAAAGCATGTCAATATCTGTAGCATCAAATTAAGTTTTAAGATTCAAAAAAGAAATGGGTATAGTATGGCTATTACCTACTTAATAAAATTACTCATATAAATAAAATACATTATCACACAATTTGACACATAATAGAAAAATTTATTACATATTAACATAAACAACTTCTCTTTATTTTTATGTTTTTATTTTAATTGTACTACTGGCAATATATTTTTTTCTGATTTAATTTATAATGTTGCAAATCAAATCAACTGTAAAACTTTCGCATGTCTCCATTCGGTATATTTTCTGCGGACATACAGGCGTTAATATCAAATGAAACTAAATACTTGCAGACGCTGACAACGGTTCGGATCTTGATACACAACAAGTAGAATTATCTAATCTACGTTTCCTACGCGTTCTTCGTAGCCAGTTCCGTACGACAGAAGTGTTCGCCTGTGACCCAAGATAACTATGCCATAACCGCGATCATTTCTATCCAGAAAACAAAAAAAACAGTAGCACTCCGGGAATGCCGACAGAAGTGAAAACTTGAATAATTACGTGTGTATTTTTTGAATCGTCAGGAAAGTACATACTTATATACAGAGGTGTCGGTTACGGTAACAGTGTCGCGAGTTCAATGGTTTTTTCCCATCTCAAAAATGCCAAACGAAGAACACGCCTAAAGAAGTTTTCAATTCAAAAGTGAGTCATTCTAAATGTTATATTTATACCTATACAAAATTATGTATATAAATTTATATATATCTACAAAATTGTCGGAAATGACTGAACATTCCTCGTCTGAAGCTTGAAGTAGTTGAAATTAAAATGTCATTATCAATAAAAAAATTAATAAGTAAATGGAAAATGATGGCAAGTGTTTAAGGATGCAAAACCCACACGTTATTTAGTATGTAGAACAGCTGTTACAGACATTAAACAAAAGCCGGCGCGGGCGCATTGAGGGGCTGCGGACAAAACGCACGGCCCACAACAAATGCACTTCCAATTCATCGACACTAATTACGTAATTACGGGGAACGAGAAAAAAAAAACTAAATGGCAAGCATTCCCGCAGCAAAGTCGACACATTAGCTCACGGCATTTCTTTGCGGTTATCATTTTTCAAAAGTCATTCAATGTTTTGTCCTCTTTATAAATTATTACAAAAGATTAAAACTGCATACATTTTTTTTTCACGCGAATACGTCTTTAAATTTGCTTCCATATCGGGAGGCAAGGCAATTTAGAAAAGTGATGATAACAAAATTGGGAGATAAAGTTGATGCTCATACAGTGTGTCTTTTTTTTTCATGAGGAGGGGAAAATCCATTATGGACGTCTGCCCGACTCTCACGGGCTAAAAACCTCTCCTCCAATACCGCTCCTTATGCAGTCGTCCGGCACTATGTATTATTTCTTCGGACGACAGCAGAGCATTCAGCTTCGATCCCACGCTCATGCCTCTCCTTCTCTTTCATCACCGAGGTGATGTAAGCTGCAATACAGTTCCAGCACTCTTCGCTTTGCAGCATGAATTCGACCATGTTCCCCTTGCTTATATGCACTTTTCTGCTCTCTCCGGAGAGAATTTAGGGCAGGTAAAGAATGTGTATTCTGAGGTTACATTTGACAAAACCAACACGTGTCCGTTGCAGATTTGCCGATCCTTCTCCGATCTATAAAAACCGCACCCGATAGCAAGCAAGAGTAAAAAATATGGAAAATTGTCAGTTGTCAATGTCAAATTGACAGTTTTCTATATTTATGTGTGTGTACGCGGTCATTATAAACTCATACTAGACCCAAGGATTGATGCTGATGAATTTAAAATCAATTGAAAAAATGTAGAAGTTAAAAATGATTTATCTATTTCCCTCTTATTTTCAAAATATACTGTAATTTTCCATGCAAAAGTAAGTGAAGAAGTAACGGTATAATATTACTGTGTAGAAGATTGACTATCTTGAATAATATCGTTATTTTCAATAACTGATGTAACATTAATTAATTTTAAGCATTACCTACAAACAGTGCGTGCTCCTAAATAAAACTTAAATATTCACTTAAGTGTGTTATTAAATTTCGCAGAATTTAAAATAACTAGTAATTTACTAATTGGGTACATTTCATTAAGCATGATGTAACACGCTGTTGTGTTTTTTTACCTATATTGGCGAATTCAGCAATGTGGGCCGTTTGTGACGTTCTGATTTTGTCATATATTCTAGAATTATATTATAAACTAATATCATAACATATATATTATGATATATATTTGTATTATATAGTAAATTTATAATAATATATACTTATAGAACTTACAAGAGCTTTATTTTATTGGTAATATTCATGTATGTAGAGATAGTTACATCGTGTATCGGAAAATGTATATTACCGTGAAGTCTTTATGGGGTTAAGTCGATTAAAGTTAAAGTTGTATAATGTACAAAGATTAAGTTAAATTAATGATTCAAGTAATGATGACAATAAGCATTGTCAATTAAGCAATAGTGTAACTCAGCAGACTTCTGGTCATTTTCCGAATGTAGGTATGTAGAGATTACATACCCGATTAAGTTCCTTGTGTGCCTGTGTTCACCTGCCCTCAGCACATACCGACTCTGAGTTTGTGTATCTGCTTCGCTTTAGTGTACATGGTGTGTTGGTCACTTTCTCTTCCTTTGTTGTCACACCTATAAAAAATAGTTCACAGCCATGACACCTTGCCGGTGCCATGGCGGTCTGGGAAGTGGGTACAACTCTTCCCTCTTAAGTACATAGTTAACACACATGAAGGTTACTGAATTAATCTATATTTCTTTATATTCGCATATGGTGTTGTGTTGAATGTAAATTGTAGTATGATGGCGTTGTGTATCAGTGTATGTTGGGCTAGTGTTTAGTGAGGAGAGAGAAAGGATAAGATAAAGGTGTAGTGCTGCCTCTGGAAGCCCATCGTCAACCGGTGTCCTCGCTGATGAATAGAACCTATGCAGATGAACCCGATGCCGTTGCTGAAGCCTGATGCCGCCGTTGAAGAGAACCGCAGTTGATATTAATAAGGTTTTACAGTGGGTCACGATTCAACGCCTATTCCCGAAACATACCTTGGCGCAACGAGGGGCACACCGGTACCGGCCATACCATGATCCGACATGTATCCCGGTACCTCCCAGCTCGTGCTTAATAATAAATAAGGTTTTACAGTGGGTCACGATTCAACGCCTATTCCCGAAACATACCTTGGCGCAACGAGGGGCACACCGGTACCGGCCATACCATGATCCGACATGTATCCCGGTACCTCCCAGCTCGTGCTTAATAATAAATAAGGTTTTACAGTGGGTCACGATACGACGCCTATTCCCGAACATACCTTGGCGCAACAAGGGGCACACCGGCACCGGCCATACCATGCTCCGACATGTATCCCGGTACCTCCCAGCTTGTGCTTAATAATTAATAAGGTTTTACAGTGGGTCACGATACGACGCCTATTCCCGAACATACCTTGGCGCAACGAGGGGCACACCGGTACCGGCCATACCATGCTCCGACATGTATCCCGGTACCTCCCAGCTCGTGCTTAATAAGTGTCACCCTGAAGGGACTTAAGTATGCTGCGCATGGTGTACTCGCAGAAACATTGAAGACTCAGTCACATATGCGTTCCCCCTTGCTCCCTCGATTCCGCTCCTGCTACCTAGCTGAGGGTAATATAAATTGTGTATGTCATGTAGTCGTTTGTACAACGCTGATTTAGTAGTAATGAGTGTAGTGAGATCATCCTCTATACCATGTGACCAAGTGTAAGGTTATTAATGAAATCATGCCTTATCCCAAATAATCCCGTATATAAGCAATTAAACTAGTTGCTAGTTTAGTAAGTAGCCTTGTGTGAATAATGATTCGTGTGTTCTGATACATAATTAGTACAGTTCAATGGAAGTATGTAAGCATCAAAGCGTCTCAATTAGACCGCGTGGTCGACATGTATAAATTCAAGAAATCAGAGTTAATTACATGTTATGTATTAAGAATTATATGTAAAGTGATTAACTAAGTACTTAACTTTCGTCCTGGAGTCTTTCCTTATTTATTCTTATATTAGTTTTCACTACTTCACACTTTTCACCTTTTTCCCGCGTTTGTTGAATCCGAAAAGAAAGCCTTCCACAGACAATATTGGCTTGTTAGTTTTTTAGTGGTTGTCATTATAATGCTGTCATCATAGAGAGAGAAATGCCACAGAGTACGTTTGTGATTTTACTAGTCTCGATAATAAATACACCGACATAAAAGATTGGAGGCTTTCGCGGCTCGGCCTGCCGCGACACTCCCGCCCGGAAAGTTAGAAAAGTATTGAAAGGTTCTGCGTCCACTCTCGGATCTTTTCCCGAGCCCTAATGGCCGCAGCTCTCTTTGATTTCGTGTCGTAGTCAACTAGTGACTTATTGACCTCAATGGTCTCATCCATTTCTTCCTGGACGGTCTCTTCCTTTTCGTCCTCTGGATTGATGGGAATTGTTGTGGTTTCTTCTTCTGGATTGATCCCAGAAGTTTCTGGTATACTTTCTATGGTATGGAGTTCCACCGGGAAATTTTTTGTTACGCTGATCGTGCGTCGTAGTTTGGGGAAATTATTTGGTTCATTGTTTAAACTTGTTTCTTCTTTATTTTTTGTGAACATGTAGGAGGAGTCTTCGTTTTCCTGCTCGCTTTGTACTTCGAGCGGATACAAATGAGCTATAGATCTGATGAGCTCTTGGTTCCCTACTTTAACTTTAACTACTCTTACTAGTCCATCGTTGCTTTTCAGGAGAGTTGTGATTCGTCCTACCTTCCAACCTTCTCGATTTTTGGAATCTCCTTTTATTTGTACTATCTGACCTAATTTCGGTGTGTCCTTTGACGTTATTCTTGGTTCCCTTAAGGAATTTTGGTATCTTTCCCTTAAGCTTTGTAAATATTGATTGGAAAACATAATTTTAAATTCATTTAAGATTGTTAGACCTCTTTTCCAACTTTTTATAAGATCGGTTTTTATATTTGTTTCCGTGACTGGAGAGTCATGGGAATTTAGATTTAACGACAAGCATTTGCCTAAAGATAAGAAATCGGAAGGTTTGAGAATGTATGTATTTTCTGAGTCAACACTCGTTAGTGGGCGTGAATTAATTGTAGCTTCGATTTCCTTTACTACCGTTTCTAGTTGTTTATCGTTTAATAGATGTTTCTGTAGAGTTTTCTTCATACAGTTTTTTACTATTCCGATTAGTCTTTCGTAAAAGCCGCCGAACCAAGGTGCTCGTTGGGGAATAAATCTCCATTTGATATTGTTGTTTGTGCAATACGTATCAGAAACAATTTCTGATGGGAGTTTGAAATTGGTAGCGTTATCAGATGTGATAAGCTGTGGTTTTCCTCTAGTGGATATCATTCTCCTTAGGGCAAGAAGACTTTGTTCCGCTGTAAGGTTATTAACAATTTCTAAATGTACGGCTCTTACCGCTAAGCAGGTAAATAGTGCTATCCACCTTTTATCTGTATTGTTTCCAGATTTGACTAGAATAGGGCCCAGGTAGTCTAGTCCTGTAAACGTAAATGGTTCAGAGTAGTTAACTCTTTCTGGTGGTAGCGCTGGCGTTGCCGGTAGTTTGAAAGGTCCACCTCCGTGTTTAATACATGTTGGACAGTTTTTTATTATCTTCTGGACTTGACTCTTGCCTTGAGGTATCCAGTATAGGTTTCTTATTAAACTGAGTGTGTGACTCGCACCTACGTGATGATTTTCTTTATGAATGTTAATTATAATTTTATTTGTGAATTCGCTATCTTTTGGAATGATTATTGGGTATTTTTGATCATAAGACCAGTCCGTATTTGCTAGTCTTCCCTTGCAGCGTAGTAGACCATTTTCGTCTAGAAATAGGTTTAGGTTCCTTTTTAGATCAGTGTCATGTCCTTTAATTTCTAAAGGGAAATGTTTTAGTTGTAATTTTCTTAGTTCTTCTGTTTTTTCATTCGTTGTTTTATTTGTATGATTATTTATGTTGTATTGTAATTTTTGTGTTTTATTTATTTTATTCTTCTTTGGAAGACACTCCCGGGCCAGAAATGAAATATTTTTGATCGTTGGTGGCCAAATTTGGGGAGGTTGTAAAAGGAACTGTGGTCCTGATAACCATTTCCTTTTCTCTTCTCTACGAGTGGGTTTTGTTGCTACGTCTGCAGGATTTAAGTTTGTGGGAACATGTCTTATTATCAAGTTTTTGTTGCTTTTAATTTCTTGGACCCTTCGGTCTACAAATGGTGGTAACAACCTGTTGGAGTTACACCAGTCTATTACGATCTGGCTATCAGTCCATAATATATTGCTCCCCTCTGTTTCCAGGTCCAAGTATTTCATTACGTATTTAATTAGTCTACTACCAATTACTACGCCTAGGAGTTCTAAACGTGGTATTTTTAAGTTGTCCTGGTCTTTTACAGGTACAAGTCTTGATTTTCCAATGACGAATTGCGTTTCTCGTCCATTGGTTATGTATATTGCTGCTGAGTATGCCTTTGTGGAAGCATCTGTGAAACAGTGTAGTGTGATTTTGCCTTTTGGGTTCCTGAAATAACATCTTGGTATGGAGATTTCTTCTATGTCGTGGAATTCCTCATGAATTTTTGACCATTCTTCTTGTAGTTTGTCTGGGAATGGTTCATCCCATCTTATTTTTTGTTTCCATAGGTTTTGTATGAACAGTTTTGTTGATAACAAGTAGGGTACCGCAAATCCGCACGGATCATAGATTGAGGCTAATGTTCTTAGAACTTCCCGTTTGGTTTTGCTTTCGCTGAATCTTTTGCCTCTCAATTTCAAAGTATCATTGTCTAGGTTCCAGTTTAGACCTAATAACTTTATGTTACTGTCTGTGCACGCGTTGGGAATTTGCTTGATTAAGTCTTTAGAGTTCGAGCTCCATTCACGAAGATTCATTGAGATGTTGTTAAACGTTTCTTTTGAATCAGTATAGATTTGTATCGCTTCCTTTATTGTTTTTGTAGATGTTACAAGATTATCTACATATATGCTTTGAGTTAGCCTTTTAATATGTGGTTTATCTGAATTTGATAAGTGGTATTTTAAAGTTGCATTTAATAAGAATGGGCTAGCGATCACACCGAAAGGAACTCGGCAGAATCTCAAAAACAGTAAGTTTTCCTTTGTAACTGGTTTCGTTATATCTTTTAACCATAGAAATCTGGTAACATCTCGATCTTGTTTCTTTAAGGCTATTTGTAGGAAGGCCTTTTCTACGTCGGCGGAGATGCCTATTGGGTGTTGCCTGAATTTAATAATGAGGCTAGTTAATTCTTCTAACATTATTGGACCGCAGTATAGACATTGATTTAGGCTTTTGTTATCCTTTGTCTTTGATGATGCGTCATAGACAATTCTCGTTGGCTTGCCTACTTGCTGGACGCCATGATGTGGTAAGTAGTGTATCGGGTTAGACGTCTGACGTACCTGTGAGTTAGCCACGACTTCTATTATTCCGTTGTTTAGTTGTTCCTGCAATGTTTGATTGTAGGATAATATGGCTGAATGATCTAGTCGTTTTAATAGATTGACTAAACGTCCGAATGCAACTCCGAAATTATTTGGTAGGATAGGAGGGTATTCGATCCACGGCCATCCTACTGAGTATCTATTGTTTTTGAATTCTATTGTTTCGTTGAATTTCTTTACTGCTTCATCTTCTCTGCTATTTTTGGGAGAGTCGGTAATTCCTATGGATTCTAAATTCCATAAATTCTGCAGGTGGGTATTATTTAGTGGTAAATCTGGCTGAAATAATTGTATTTCAACATTGGATTGAAAGTACGTTATCACTGCCAAGTCCTCCATGGTTCTAGAATTTACTCTTCCACTTAGTATCCAGCCTAAGTCGGAATGTACTAGATATAAATTTTCATGTATTTTAATCTTGTCATTAGACATGAGTGTGTAGTAATAGTCATTTCCTATTAGTATGTCTATTCTGTCCGACAGTGAGCCGTCATCCGCTAACATGGATTTGTTTTCCCATTTTTCTAATTCCTTTGGGTAAGGTACGCTTTGGGAGATCATGTCAACTACGTTGGCGTAAATGGATAGGGTCTTTCCCTGCTTTGTCTTTAAGATAACTTTCACTAATGCTGTGTCTAGTTCCTTGGGTTTCTTAGAACCGAAAGTAAACACCGTTAATTTGTTTTCTTCTTTTATTTCTAGCTCGAGTTTCTTGGTGATATTCTTCGTGATGTATGTTCTTTGGCTACCTGAGTCCATCAAGATTCTGCAAGCTAGAGATTTCGATTGATTTTCTTTATTGGCCTCAACTATAGCAGTCTGTAGTACAGTTTGACCTTGGTCAAATGAGTGATATGTGTTGGTTTGTGGGATGATCCTATTTCTTCTCCTTTGATTAATCATTGTTGGACAGATAGCTCTGTTGTGATCCAGTTCGCCGCAGTATGCGCAGGGTAATTTGTTTCTGCAATTTATGGAATAATGGTCGTTACGAAGGCAAGTATAACATCTTTCCCCTAAGAGTGTCTTTCTTTCATTCAAGGTTTTGTGGACTTGACATCTATCGCTGTAATGTTCTCCTTGACAGAATATACAACTTAATTTGTTTTTCTTCATAGGGGGAATGTTTCCTCTGTTGTTTCTCCCTTGTATAGTATTATAATCTCTTTTCCTTGTTTGCGGTCTAGTTTCTTTTTTGACTTTTGTGGTGTCTACTTCAGCTTGACGATTTATTTTGTTCCTAACCAGGTGTATAGAGTGGTTAGTTCTGTTTGCTAATGTTGTGTGACGTCGCTGGAACCCCCTTGGTTTTAGTTCAGGGTACGGTTTGGATTCATTTGGTTTTTGATTATTATGATAGTTAAATTTGTTTGTTCGGATTTTGGAATGATAATTTGTATTTTCACGATCAAATTTGTAGCGTTGATTTTTGTTATTGACGTGGAAGGTTTCTGTTGTATAGTTTTGTTTATCTGTGTCTCTAGCTTGGGTCATTCTATTGGCTTCTTCTCTCGCCGATATAATGAATTCCAAGCGTTCTCTTAATTCTTTGACGCTGTCGTTGGTACATTTTGTTTTTACTTCATATATAAGGTCCTCAGGAAATTTTTCAATAATGGTTGTTCGCAAGTGATTGTGATTAATATCTTCTCCTAGAGATTCAAGTACTCTGAAATGTTTTTCCAATTTGGAGAGTGTTTCGCGACAATCATCTATATTTGTTCCAGCTTTCTTTATTTTATCCAGCGTCGAGTAATGAGCATCAATGATGTAAGTTTTCCTTCCATATTTTTCCTTAAGTAGGTTTATGGCTACAATGTAGTTTTGATTTGTTGTTTCCAAACCATCAATAACGTCACTTGCTCGATCAGTAAGGGAAGTTTTTAAATATAAGAGTTTATCGACGTCAGGTATGTCCCTATTATGGATGTTGGATGAATATTGGTCCCAGAATTGATGCCATTCTAGGATGTTTCCTCCGAAAGTAGGTAATTCAAGTTTAGGTAATTCTCCACGTGCACGTATAGTTTCTTTATTAGGTGTCCCGATCGCCTTGTGTTCCTCTAGTAAGGTTTCGATTTCGCATATCGTATCTCCTGCTTCGAGTCGCAGTGAGCATACTTCTGATATATCGTCTGGAGAGTGTTCATTGCTGAATCTGAAGTAGTTGTTTAATTCGTCACTTAGTTTTTTATCGCATTCCTTTAATTTCGAGAGACTAAATCTTATTCCGGTGATTTCGCCGTTTTCCCGATAAGTTTTTATAAGTTCCTTACATTCAACTGTAAGTGTATTTAATCTGCTGGAGAATAGGCGCAGTACGGTGAGAAGTCCTTCCTCCATTTTAACGAGTAGGTATAATTCTCGCCCTGTAAATGTTAAATTGAACATATTGCATCTGTGGTCTCACAATTTTGCTTATAATTATTTTATTTAGTTTTTAATTTTAACCGTATTCCTTTATTTGTTAGTTTAGTAAGAGGAAAGAGTTGAAAGAAAAATAAAGAAAAGAAAAAAAAATTTTTATTGAAGAAACTTTTTTCAGTTTCCATACTGTTTGATACTTGTACTGTGATGGCGATAATCACGGATTGTGGCAACAGATAAACTAGTCTGTTCCATAAACTTATTTGAACCTAGTAATATTGACAGTAATAGTGCACATATAATTTGTTCTGTGTCACATTTGTTCTGTGACAAGTGTCATTTACCTTTAAATATAAATATTTATTATTATATATAATTTAGATTAACATTTATACAATTTCAACAAATTGTTGTTACATAATTAGTAATTCAACATGTTTATAATAAATCCTTTGTCTCAACCTGACAGTGGAACGTTACACCGTTATTACTTTTGACTATAGTCAACATATACAAGTTGTAAACAAACCATCCCGGCCTTCGGCCTCCCCGGTACAACATTTAATATG
Organism: Synanthedon formicaeformis; assembly: GCA_945859745.1. Taxonomy (NCBI): domain Eukaryota; kingdom Metazoa; phylum Arthropoda; class Insecta; order Lepidoptera; family Sesiidae; genus Synanthedon; species Synanthedon formicaeformis. The sequence continues at coordinate 8,687,210 of OX243958.1, forward strand.
CCAAGTCAACAACTTCCTGGAATTAATCGTCAGGCGAATTACAGTGTGTGACGCGTGTGGACAAGTAGATATTGCGCACATAAGTACAACAAGCAAAGTGACCTCTCTGTCCACTCTTGCTGTAAACCTAGGTTTCCTTTTCAAAGTTATACTGTGATTGGATTGTTAAAGTCTGACTTGCTTTTTGTTTATATAGTGTTGAATATGAAACATATCATTGTGTATGTGAATAAATGTATATTAAATTGTTTCAAATCAAATGTGTTTGTTTTTTAAGTTTTAATTAGCTTTAATGTTTTACATTTTTATGTTATTTTGTGAATTTTAAAATCTTATCTATTATGCAAGTAATTATTAAGTTGTGTTTGTTCAGAGTGTGCTGAAGGATACCAGGTTTTTTATAATCCCATAGCATTTCTACCATATCGGAAAATGTATATTACCGTGAAGTCTTTATGGGGTTAAGTCGATTAAAGTTAAAGTTGTATAATGTACAAAGATTAAGTTAAATTAATGATTCAAGTAATGATGACAATAAGCATTGTCAATTAAGCAATAGTGTAACTCAGCAGACTTCTGGTCATTTTCCGAATGCAGGTATGTAGAGATTACATACCCGATTAAGTTCCTTGTGTGCCTGTGTTCACCTGCCCTCAGCACATACCGACTCTGAGTTTGTGTATCTGCTTCGCTTTAGTGTACATGGTGTGTTGGTCACTTTCTCTTCCTTTGTTGTCACACCTATAAAAAATAGTTCACAGCCATGACACCTTGCCGGTGCCATGGCGGTCTGGGAAGTGGGTACAACTCTTCCCTCTTAAGTACATAGTTAACACACATGAAGGTTACTGAATTAATCTATATTTCTTTATATTCGCATATGGTGTTGTGTTGAATGTAAATTGTAGTATGATGGCGTTGTGTATCAGTGTATGTTGGGCTAGTGTTTAGTGAGGAGAGAGAAAGGATAAGATAAAGGTGTAGTGCTGCCTCTGGAAGCCCATCGTCAACCGGTGTCCTCGCTGATGAATAGAACCTATGCAGATGAACCCGATGCCGTTGCTGAAGCCTGATGCCGCCGTTGAAGAGAACCGCAGTTGATATTAATAAGGTTTTACAGTGGGTCACGATTCAACGCCTATTCCCGAAACATACCTTGGCGCAACGAGGGGCACACCGGTACCGGCCATACCATGATCCGACATGTATCCCGGTACCTCCCAGCTCGTGCTTAATAATAAATAAGGTTTTACAGTGGGTCACGATTCAACGCCTATTCCCGAAACATACCTTGGCGCAACGAGGGGCACACCGGTACCGGCCATACCATGATCCGACATGTATCCCGGTACCTCCCAGCTCGTGCTTAATAATAAATAAGGTTTTACAGTGGGTCACGATACGACGCCTATTCCCGAACATACCTTGGCGCAACAAGGGGCACACCGGCACCGGCCATACCATGCTCCGACATGTATCCCGGTACCTCCCAGCTTGTGCTTAATAATTAATAAGGTTTTACAGTGGGTCACGATACGACGCCTATTCCCGAACATACCTTGGCGCAACGAGGGGCACACCGGTACCGGCCATACCATGCTCCGACATGTATCCCGGTACCTCCCAGCTCGTGCTTAATAAGTGTCACCCTGAAGGGACTTAAGTATGCTGCGCATGGTGTACTCGCAGAAACATTGAAGACTCAGTCACATATGCGTTCCCCCTTGCTCCCTCGATTCCGCTCCTGCTACCTAGCTGAGGGTAATATAAATTGTGTATGTCATGTAGTCGTTTGTACAACGCTGATTTAGTAGTAATGAGTGTAGTGAGATCATCCTCTATACCATGTGACCAAGTGTAAGGTTATTAATGAAATCATGCCTTATCCCAAATAATCCCGTATATAAGCAATTAAACTAGTTGCTAGTTTAGTAAGTAGCCTTGTGTGAATAATGATTCGTGTGTTCTGATACATAATTAGTACAGTTCAATGGAAGTATGTAAGCATCAAAGCGTCTCAATTAGACCGCGTGGTCGACATGTATAAATTCAAGAAATCAGAGTTAATTACATGTTATGTATTAAGAATTATATGTAAAGTGATTAACTAAGTACTTAACTTTCGTCCTGGAGTCTTTCCTTATTTATTCTTATATTAGTTTTCACTACTTCACACTTTTCACCTTTTTCCCGCGTTTGTTGAATCCGAAAAGAAAGCCTTCCACAGACAATATTGGCTTGTTAGTTTTTTAGTGGTTGTCATTATAATGCTGTCATTATAGAGAGAGAAATGCCACAGAGTACGTTTGTGATTTTACTAGTCTCGATAATAAATACACCGACATAAAAGATTGGAGGCTTTCGCGGCTCGGCCTGCCGCGACATCGTGCGTGCACAGACTATAAACATATAACTAGATGGTATCTACATATTTGAGTATGTCCTGTTTTGCCATCTCATTTTGACATTAGTTGTAACAGTCAAATTAAATAAATCCTCAACCCAATACCAGTCACGTAACAAATAAAACAATATGTCAAACAAAACAATAGTAGTTTTTTTTTACATAAATAGTTATTACCACAGTTAATTATTGTAATCGTAGAATCAAAGGCTAGCTAATTAGCTGTCGCGTGCACACTAGCGTACCAGTTCAGTGTGTACACACAGCGTCTGTATAAATGAAGTTTGATGTGTGCGTGACACACAGGTGGGCTACGTCACCTGACACCAGCCTCGGAGCCGGCCACTTCCGCCGGACGTCGCAATTAGTGACACACACAAAGACACACCGAACATGCACACGTCAGCAAGGGTGGGTGACACAGTGCGCAGACTACTATACCAAACTTGCCCCACAATTCGGCATCTAACTCAATTATTGTATGTAGGAATAAGCGAAATAATTATTAAGTACAATCAGGTCGGTTTGTAAACAGTTTTTAACGTTTAAAATCCTAACTTATAATATACTAGCCGTTGTACGCGACTTCACCCGCGTAACTTTATAAAATTAAAGCCTACTCGCTGATAATGTAGTTTTCTATAGGTGAAATGTGAAATAATTTTCAAACTTAAAATTTATGAGTTTATTCATTACAAACATATAAATCTTCTCTCTTTATAATATTAGTATAAATACTAATAGCTTTTACCCGCGACTTCGTCTCCGTTCCTTCTTTTTATCCGATCGCTACTAAACTACACTAACACCCGTTGAGCTAAATTTCTGCAAATTATGAATATATTCTCTATATTTAACTATAATTATGAGATATATTGTTATACTTATAATATTACTGTGGCCATTTCGACAGTGGCGCCCAATTTTTTAAATGATTTCTCGGGAATCTAACATTTTTCCAGTATAAAAGTATCCTATATTTTTATCCAGGTAGTAAACTGTCTGTTCCAAATTTCATCCAAATCCGTTAAGCCGTTTTTCCGCAAAAGAGTAACAAACATCCATACATCAATACTTTCATGCTCATTAGTAGTAAAATAAGTAAAAATCAATTAAGATTAAGAAAAATATATACTTTAGTTTCAGGTTTGGTGGGAAACTTTACACTTATATTATATTCCCATATTCCCAAACACCTATAAATAAAGCTACTCACATTTATTGTAATTGACATTTGATATCACTTGACATTCATTTTCGTTACATATAAATGCAATTCATTGTTCATTTAAAAGCGCGGTTGTTAAGCCCAATACCGACATGTTAACTCGTTAGTTTAGAATTTTGATGAGTTCAAACTGGAATTAAAGTTTTATGGTAATTAACTTTATAATTTTTGGGGGAACCATTGTACACATTTGAGGGTTCAATAATTAGTGAAAGTTTAAAAAAATCTATCGCCTTAGAAAGAAATATTATCAAGTAGCTTCGCTTAGATTACCTACCTACCTATGTAGGTAGCTTAAGATTAAGATTAGGTAGGTACTGATATTATAAAGTATCAATAACTAATAATAATAAATCTGTAAGTTTAGATTTTGTATGTACCTATGTATGTTCCCTCCATAACTCTTAAACGAATTAACTGATTTTCATGAAACTTGGTAGATAAATATTTAGACGTACAGGACACAGGATAGGCTACTTTTTTTCTTTTTCAACGCGGACGAAGTCGCGAGCGCCAGCTAGTAAGTAATTTGATGAATCTGGTTAGGTAAGTTTGATTTTGATGAATAAAAATAGGCTTTTTAACTTAAAAATTAAAAATTATCATTATTTGCCAATACTTCCCATCAAATTGTCATATACTAAAGTATACTTAAAGTATATGACAATTTGATGTCTACTCTGATTGCTAACTTGATGTTAAGTTACTAAGTAACAACGAATGGAAGAGGTTTCTTTCTTTATTATTATTTAGGAGATTCCAGAGCTCACTTTCCTATTAACCTTTTTTACCTATTATAAATGGGAAAGTGAGTATATGTTTGTTTGTTTGTTAGGTATTCCTTAACGGCTTACGACTCAACCGATCACCGTTGTAAGGGACACAGAAAAGGACATAGGTTACCTTCGTCCAAATAAAAGTACTGTATTCGAGGGATCAATTCAACCCCTTACAAAAATATGTGAGCAATATAGATTGAATAAATGTTTTTAACACCTATGAAAAAGGAGCGCGGACGAAGTATTTTACGTTATTGTATTGTTATAATAGGAATAAAAAATAACATTTGAATGGTAAAGCGGCGCTAATATATAGCCTCAAGAGTGTGATGTCCAAAGTGACACAGAATTGGTCATCAGTGGAAAAATGAGTAGTTGACCAGTGGTGCGAGTGTCCGGAGGGGGCTACGGTCCGGTGCAGTCGCGGGGCAAGACTAGGGGGAGTGGGAGGCGAGGGGGGCTATTCGATAACATCGCGATTACTCGCTACAAAACGAGTGATATCGCGAGCTTATTACTAACACAACTCACCGGCATAATGGATTTCGCTCGCAAGGAATCCACTTAATGTGGCCTTTTGCACGTTCTACACTTTACAAAGACTGACGTTCGGTATAATGGCTCAGTTGGTCGGCCTCTGTATCAAGTACAATGAAAGTCCAGTGGGTATAACATCGCCTACAGTTACGAAAAACGCAAGATCGGACCTGGTTGCACCTGCACATCGAAGACTTCGTTTTTATTTAGACACGTAAAGTTCTGTCAAATTTTATATAAAATTAAAGTTAATGAGACAATTAGTTAAATTTTCAAAGATTTAAATCAAGATCAAGATAATGAGAAGTCATGAATATTTTTCAAATGCAGTACTTGTTACAGTAACAATTTTTATGATATTAATTCGGTCCTTAATTTGGGACCACAATATGATAATATTTTAAGGAAATCGATAGAAATGTAAAATAAATCTATCTATATAGTCTTTTACTTGTAACGTATTTTTTAAAAGGTATAAACAGACTGTTGATTGTCTAAGAACTTATTCTTAGACAATCAATAGTTTTTTTATGAACAATAAAAAATAACATAGAGATAGAGGACTCTGAATACCAAAACTTAACTACAAACGTGCTGTTAGGTAGAATATTGCCCACAGAAACGAGTTACAAAAATAAGGGACATCGCTTCATATCTGTGTTTATTCTATATATGGGCTCACAAATTTCATTTTATATTAGTCAGTTGTAACATATCAAAGGTAACCGTAAATAATCATGAATACAGTTCAGTGCCACTGATCTAGATACCTACCTAAATAGGTATCTAACTAATTTAATGTGAGAACAATAAAATTACAAAATGGCGCCACACAATTCATATAAATCCGGAGGCAGCTAACCGCGAAACGTCCATTTCATTTCCATAATTTCACAAAATGGCAGATTAAAATCCAAAAAGCGCTGACAATCGAGCGATGGTGGCAGAACAATACCGCGCGCACGCTGTTTCCCGCGCATTATCCAATTTGCCCGTCAAAAATTATGATACCCACATATAAGTATATAATGGTACTTACTCTTTGCAAGTAGTAAAGTACTTGCGAGTTTATACTCGTAAGTTCTACCTGAGAGTGGTACTCTATGCTTATGGAATCGTTTGTCCTGATTGACTATCAACGCACAGCTAAAATTAGAAAGTCTAGAAAATTGCTATTTATGGAACATACGAGGTAATTTATTTTATACCTAAAGCACAGAATAAGTAATAGTATACTACAAGTAGTATTATTCCTAAAGTAAGCACGTAAGAACAATAAGAATGATAAAGACTGCCCAAAAAGACCGTGCTTTGAAAAAATAAAAAGGCTACTAATTTTCCCTTTACAAAATATAAATACCATAAAGTGTCAGCCTTTGATCCATTTTGATTTGATTTGATATGATTTGATTGATCCACAGCGGTGCTGGGTTATGCCGGTAATTTTCGTTAGTATACTTACGGATCTCCTCATTCCTGACACGATGTCGCAGTTTTTTTTTATTGCAACACAAAAATTGAAAATTTTAAATTATAATTCAAACAATCATATATTGATGGTACTTTCGAAATTGTTCAGCGAGTAAACAGTGAATGTTAAAACCACTCGAATAAATCGATATTGAAAAAGAAATTAATTACAAAACTGTGCACACAAAGCGTGCAACTGCAGTATCGTGATATCGCGACAGAACGCGACTAAATGAAACGACTAATTACCCTGTGGTCGCGCGATAAAATCTCTCGTGTAGTTTATATATCGCTTGCCCCACCGAGTTCACCGACAATTTCTGCTGCCCTCCTTGCCCCTGCAGTGATCACATTTACCTACGGTAATAACAGGGTACTAATATTTTCTCTCTTGTATACACAGTTGCTTCCCTTTCAGCTCAATATATAAATTCTGTATGACATTTTATTATTTTATTATGAAGTTAATAAATTGGTTTTAAAAAGGTTACTAAATAATGTTACAAGCCAAAATTCCTGCTTGCTTTAACGCTCTCTCTCAGAGATCCTAGAGAGGGCCAACTTTAAATTATCTTCACACATTCTACACACCATTTGCAACTATAGGCTTGTATTATGGATACCAGACAGTTGATAATATACTACAGATTACTTTTTTTTTGTAAATACATACATGTATAAAGGTAAAGATTTGCCCCTAGCGGGATTCGAACCAGTGCTTTATAGTTAGATGCCTGCCTCGTTGGGGGCCTTGTATAATAAGTAAATAAATATATAAATAAATTCGGGTATCCTGTTCTTACAGAAGACCACCATGGAGTAATAGCATGTGTACTGTAGTGTTTCGGTAAATAAATAAAGAATGCCACAGCCCATTTCTTTTCCTTGTCCTTAATCCTACCATAGTCTAGCACACACTATCGCATTGCTTATGTTATAGGACCGTAACATATTTTTTTTAAATATATTTACAGGAAAAAAATCTGCTCAGGAAAAACAAATTGTCATGTTATGACTCTTTTAGTTAAATGTAGTGTCCTATGTCTAAATTTATGTAAATAAAGAGTCTCATTTGAATTCTTGATTACTCTAGAATACAATATTGATAGTGATTTCATTCGTGTAAATGCGGTTCAGAATCATTTACGGCGGGAACTAAACGGTACGGTTAATTACAACCGAGCGCGATCTTATCGCTATAATGTAAAATAAAAATTGCCCCGCTTTGCTATTCAAATTTAAATGTTTGATCATTTACGACTATTAATATAGATATGACGCTTTCATACAGTCTACAAAACTTTATTAAACATAACATTTTAATATTATGTTTGGGCCTTTAAGATATGAGCCACATATTTTATGTTATTATTACACAAGCGACCAGCTCCGGATTAGCACTGGTGTAGGTTGTTCTTTATTATTGTTATTTTTTAATTAAGATACAAACAGTTAACTGAATGGTGAAATGATCACCAAGGAAATGGCTTATGAATCTTCCCAAGATAATGAGGGTGAAATGAGGAAGGTTTTTAAAGAAAAAAATACAAGTAGTTTTTACAAAAAAAAAAACATATTTTTGACCCATACGAAGTCCCTGCTTCGTATCGCTAATATTTTTCCTACATATTATAAAACAAAGTTCTCCGCCGCGTATGTCTTTATGTCTGTCTGTCTGTTCGCGATAAACTCAAAAACTACTGCACCAATTTTCATGCTGTTTTCACCAATGGATAGAGTGTTTCTCGAGGAAAGTTTTAGTATATAATTTACAAAGTTACGCGAGCGAAGTGGCGGGTACCAGCTAGTTATAAATAAAATCAAATGACTGTCCGCCTCTATCTCTTTGTCCGCTAACTTCTTCTTATCTTAACCATCTAACGGATTTTCCAACGGTTTTTACTAATGATAATAAACGAGGACGTTTTTGTGTATATACTCAATTTGCAGAAAAAAATTGCATCCGTGTGTAGTCGGGGACGAGTCGCTAAGTAGTAAAATATAAGTAAATATAATTTAATATTTGTTTGTACATTACGATTTTTAATAGATTTAACACTATTTCAAACATAATTTATTTCCATTGCAATCTAAACTGCATTTAGAGTAATTAAAACGTTAAACGCATGCAATATGATCAATTAAACTATTTTAATTGCGTCAATTAGCGGCATTTACGTTGCCGACGCAATGAATATGTAAATAAATATTTATTGGTATGTAGTTTATGTAGGTACCTTTGTTACGGGGTCACTGAATGTAAAACGCGTTTCATTGTTCATAATTATTTACAGAAACGATATAATCCAAAAAATTATTATCACGATTTAAAAAAAAAATTAAGAATGTCGTTTTTACTGCTATATTACGAGTATCTACTACTGCTTTACCATTGATTGTTATAAAAACTTGCTTAGCGGTTACGTCCAAATTAAAATTGTTTTCAAATTTTATATAAACTGATATAAAGTGGCAACGGTCGTCTATGTATTAACACAAGAAATCGTAATAGAATTGAGGATAATGAATTAAAATGGGTAAAGAAAATAGATGTGGCATCCGAAATATGATGGTAAGGTAAGGGGTGGTTGCTACCACCTGACGAGTTGCCCAATTGAGACTCGCAATAGTGCGGTTGAAAATATCTCATTAGCTATAAGAATTAAATAAAAAAAATCATGACAGTCACCATGCAGACAAACAAGCGGGCACATTATGTGGACAAAGTCCCTTGTAATGAATAATTATATGGCGGCAATGACGGAAACAGATATAATCTACAACGCACTGAGGGGGGTGAGTGGGGATCGAAGGGGGGTCTGGTGTTGGTGTTACCCATTGATTTAACTTTAAACATTTGTTAAACGGTGTTTAAATTATTTTAAATATTGTTGCGATAGTACCTACATATAAACCGTTTTTAACCCCCTTGGGAAGAATTTTGGCAAGACGACAGTCATGTTCAACAAGCATATTACTCCCAGGACTTGTCACCATAGAGGGTGTGACACAAGAAGTTGTGCAGGATTACGTCTATGTGAAACAAACGATCAAGTCAGGCAGAAACAACTTTGCAAAGAAGTTGATAGAAAAATTCGGCTGGGTTGGGCTGCATTCGCTACGTCATCTGTTCTCGTCACCACTGCCATCTAAGACCAAGTTATATATTATAATCAGTGCATCCTGCTAGTGATGCCGCATAGTGCCGAAACGTGACTGACGTGCCGCTCACGGCAGGACTGATCCACAAATTTAAAGTCGCTCAACAAACTATGGAGCGAGCTGTTCTCGGAGCTTCTTTGGTGAATGAAATTCTAAAATTCGCCAAAGAACCAACCTTGGTTCGAGGTCTAACATAGCTAAGATAATTAGCAAGTTGAAGTGGCAATGGGCCGGTTCCATCTGTCGCAGAGCGGATAACCAATGGGGTAGAAGAGTTCTTGAATGGAGGCCACGAATTGGAACGTGCAGCGTGTGACACCCTGCTGCCAAGTGGACAGATGACCTGAAAGGCTTCACAGGAAGCGGCTGAATGTGAAGTACAGAAGATGATGCTTGGTGGCGAGCCTTGGGAGAGGCCTACAGTGGTATGCAGTGGAGAGACACAAGCTGATGATAATTGTGTTAATTCCCCCGTCACCTTTTTTCTTCTCCACTCCAACTTTCACTTTGCTGGCTTCGGCGTCTTCTTTAGTTATAATCAGACGCGATTTACCAGTTACCATTAAACTGACTATAACTATAACTACTGTAGCCGGAGACAAGAGATTCTAAAGTTACAGTTCGAACACAGCACCGTGCAAGTATCGTGCCTAAAAACACGCAATAGTTTGTCGAGGCGATTCCAGAAAACGGTCGTTTTACGATTAGATCAGCAAGGGCAGTGTTAGACGGGGAAGGGGGTCGATGGTGTACTGTGGGGGGGCGAATGGTCAGGGGTGTTGCTAATTGCGCCGTTTTGTGAACACGGTCCGTGGCATGCAACGCGAGCAATCAACGGCCTCTGACTGATTGCTTTTTAAATAGGTTTTATGCCCACTAAAAATGTTTCGAAAGAAATGAAGCGAAGTTTCGTGAGCCGCGATTGTGTAAATGCGAATGGGGACATTGTATGTTACTCGACTACGCAATGATATCCAACACACATTATCCACATATATTAGATGTGTTAATGACGCGAAAAAATAATTGATTCAATTGTTAACTTTCAGTATGTGAACCTACTTGAAGGCTTCTAATCTCGATTTTATTTTATCTAAATTGTTTTACGGAAATGAAATGGAATGTTACATAATTTTTTGTTCCGTTATACTCATATATAAAAATTTTCTTCGGTTTTTTTTCGTATTATTTTATGTATGAAACACATTGAAGAGAGAAGCGCTCTTGCATTCCCGCAACTTTAACTATTGTTGCTACTGTTTTTGAACGATGGTAGTTACGATCAAAAATGTAAAAATCAGCCTGTCCTATTGCCTAAAGAAACAAACACACATTAGTATGAATATCCATGATATATTAAATCTCTTTAAAATGTGACAATGTCGTCTAAAGAATATTTTCTTAATCGCTCCATCGCGTTCTCTACCTATGTAATTCTTTTCGAAAAGCAGTTTATACGGATGTAGAATGTACCTTATACTCGTATATGTAAATATCATTTTGTACCCACACCTAAGTATTAGCCATATGAAATGGGATCGTTGATGACCGTGACGCTCCACAATGCAAATGATTCAATCATTTAGACATGTTATTATTATATATTTGCAAAAACTGTGCCACTTATTTTGACATAATACAATCACGTTTGTTACCCAACTGTCGGTAAAAAACACACAACGAATTGTCAGTTTTATCTGTATTAAAAATGTTATAGTTCAGTGTTCGTAACCCCTATTTTTAGGGCAAGCAGTCTAATTAGATAGAGCCAACTTCGAGAAGGAGGTCAACAGTCCAATCCAGCTCGGATGGGCAGCGTTTGGGAAGCTCCGAGACATCCTCTTCAAAATTCTTCAGTATTTCAAAACCGATGTGTGTTACCATGCAAAGATGACATATGGCGCTGAAACGTGGTCTCTTACTAAGGGCCTCGTAAGAAGCTCGGGGTTACACTGCGTGATCGAATCAGAAATGAGGAGATCCGTAAACGCACGAAAGTTACACATAGTACGAAGAGCCTTGGGCTGCTGGGGCCGGAAGGTTCACGAGTGGAGGCCACAGACCGCCAAGCGGAGCGCAGAACGTCCACCTACAAGGTGGATAGACGTCTTAATAAGGGCCACGGTCGACGGTAGATTCAGACTGCTTCTGACCGGTCCTATTGGAAAATTATGGGAGGCCTTGTCCAGCAGTGGACTTACTATAGGTAAGGCTGAGATGATGACTTCTTATGTTTATTGCATTTACAGAAAATAGAATAAGTCTTAGCGCCTCTTTCTCAAACGTTAAGTAGGCCAAACTGTCATTTAAAGTCACCGGTAACCGGAGATAATGGAGCTGATATACCTACCTTTGTTTGTACGGTAAACGTCCCAAACATTAAATCAAAAATAATAAAAAAAATTAGGCTATCGAATGATGCAGTAAACCGAGTGCATAATTCAATATAACAGAAAATGATTTCTAAAAGTAACTAATCAACACTTTACATGTAGTTTGTGAAAGAGGCCCTTAGACAAAACTTAGTACTTATTTTAAATAAATAGCCTATAAAAAAACTCCTTGCAATGATTGTATGAATTACAAATTAAGCGTTAATTACAATTGCGGTATTGTTTTAGCGTTGGCAGAGGATTTATTGGGCGCCAGTCGAGTCTGACTACAGTATATAAGTTGCTTGTAAATGGAGATAACACATACAATTAACCTGTGCACAGATTGCCAGACACCAACCGATAGCGTGACAAACACGAGTTAGTTCGTAGCATGCACCCACAATGCAACCATCAGCCCTATTCGTTACAGCTGTTCAGATGAACGCGTTATATACTTTTTCTATTATTATTTTACACTATTCTATCCGCTGAGAATTGTGATATAAAACTACATTTTGAAGTGAATAAGACTTTTTTGCTTGCATAGAGGAAGGAAATACAGAAAATTTATGATAACAAAAATGGGAGATAATTTGATGCTGTAGCTACATATATTTCTAAATATATAAAGGATAAAAAAAAATCATATATATGGTAGATACAATAGAATTCGATATTATTACTTAAATACATAATACACTCAAAGAAATATTACTCGTAACGTACACACTATTCACGTAAAACGCACGGTTTTGTCCTCGACACAGCCACATTCCATTTTTTTTGAGATCGGATTTTAATTAACATTTTAAAGCTTAATTAACACAGAAATATTCTCCTGAATGTTCTCCTGAGTTTTGAACTCAGAAATGTTCTCTTGAGAACTGTTGAGCTTTTCCACATCGCAAGCACTAATTTCAAACTGCCGGCCAATTTTAAAAGTATAAGGGCCTCTTTCACAAACTACATGTAAAGTGTTGATTAGTTACTTTTAGAAATCATTTTCTGTTATATTGAATTATGCACTCGATTTACTGCATCATTCGATAGCCGAATTTTTTTTATTATTTTCTATTTAATGTTTGGGACGTTTACCGTACAAACAAAGGTATACCAGCTGCATTATCCCCGGTTACCGGTGACTTTAAATGACAGTTTGGCCTACTTGACGTTTGTGAAACAGGCGCTTAGACGTAAGTATGTATGTCTATATATGTACATATGCATATATATTTGTATGTCTGTCTGTATATCCGCTCATTCTCCTACACCACGCAACAGAGCTTAATGCGGTTTTCACCATCAGATAGATAATTTTTCACGGAAAGTTTCTACACCTACTAATATTACAAAGCTTAAGAGTTTTTTTTGGTTGAACGTGTTATTCTTAGGAACTACTGGTTCGAATTGAAAAATTATTTTTGTGTTGTATAGTTCGAGGAAGGCTTTAGGCTATATAACATTTTGAACGCGGACGAAGTCGCGGGCACCAGCTAGTACATAATAAAACCTAATAAAGTTTTCAACAAGTCGCCAAAACTGTCTGCGTTCGTTTCTCCGCTAACTACTTCTAAACCATCCAACAGATTTTGATACGGTTTTCACTAATTGAAAGAGGGATAAACCAGGAAGGTTAGAGCATATAAAAAATTGCACCCCGGGCTAAACCGGGAGCAAGGTAGTTAGTAATATAAATTTGGATTATTTAATAAAAACACGATTTATTAATTGACAACATTTTAATTACAAAACACCACAAGATCTATTTGACATAAAATGCCACATTTTCTGATTCCTTAAGTACATACATTGCCGTAATTAAATATAATATTATATCAATAATACATACATTTAATACTTTAGGTGTCGTAGGTATTTAATACTAATTATTAGATACATATACATTATACACGAGTCACTTAAATTTTTTTTTTTTACATAATATATTCTGCACAATATTTGCATCATTTTCCGAAAAAGAAAAAAACTGATAATTTGAATAGTAAATCTATTTTATACTATGGCATGGATAAAATTTTAAAACTATAAAATTGAGTAAATAATGAATTAAGTAGACGATGAAATTGGTTATATTTTTTTCAAAAACGAACTTACTAACAAAAGCAAAGTTTTTTAGGAAACACATATTATAATTTACATATAAAAATTGTGGGGAATATTTAGACTATGTATACTTATTTCTCCATGTTTTGATTTAAAAGCAAGATGATAATTTATTTACATTCATTATTAAGCATTAGGTTTTGATATGAAATAACAAAGCGAAAACTGATCTAGTTTCAATTATGCTAAAAAAATTAGTCGAATAGTGCAAAAGTATTTCTAAAAGTCATAAAAGTACTAATTTTCAGATTGCATGAAATGAGCATAAGCTAAATGAGTAACTTTTTTTCATTTATTACAAATATTTCCCAATTGTTATTTGTTTTAAATGAAATAATTTAAATTAGGTTATTACAATAAATAAAGCGATTATTGGCTAGATTTATTATTGATTTTTTTAAATAATTTAATTAAAGTTTTGGTCAGCTGTTTTAATTTAATATAATTATTGCATAGTAAACCATTTAATTAAAGTGTACACAGATTGTGAACTTTTTTACTATTGAATATCAAACAGTAACATCCCTTCAGTAATATTGAAAGGAAGCAGTTTACTATTAAGCCCAGAAGCGGAAAAAAATGGTATTTTTCACATTTCAAGTAGGTAATTATTGTGTCTAATCAAGTTTTGCAATAAAAAAAAAATTGTTTGTGGTTCTAATGCATGTTCAATCAAACCCTTTTTTAAGACCAAGGTATCTCCAAGATTAGATCTGAAATTAAACTGAACATTGACTTGTTTTAGTACCTACTACGAAAATTCAAAATAGTTCACGTGAGTTCATGATATTCAAAGGCAAATAGCATTCAAAGGTATTGGAATCAAAGTAGAGGGATACTCCTTTAAAAATATTGAGCAAGGCAAGTTTAGAAGATACCTAACTAAGTATTTTTTTTATATTAAGAATAAAACATAAATAAATGGAATGCATGTTTTCCAGCTTAATTTAACTTCTAACTATTAACAATATTTCCCTTAAATCTTACAAAGCAAGTTTTATTTTATATTACCGTTACACAACATCCATTTTATAATACACATTAAATTCTCAGTTTGTTAAAACTATCCTTATAATATCACATATTATGGACAAAAATCTATCCAAACTTTACGAAAGTTTTTTATTTTAGATTGATCGAGTGTGTCTTTTTTTTTTCAACTGAAGGTAAGGTATACTCGCATAAAATGTCATTGAAGTTATTAAAGAATTT